>CM035115.1:130804829-132187695 GCA_020205555.1 Panax stipuleanatus | reverse complement strand
TATATACGTTATTAAAGAGAAATGGAAATCATTATATGATTGAATGAATATTTGAAGAAATTGTTTTGGGAACAATTTATAGAAAAGAAAGAGAAATAATTATTATACATGATATTAAAATAAATTCTAATATTGAATTATTTTAATAAAGGAGAAAATATTATTTTTGAATAATAATATTACCCTACATGTTTTTGGTATGATGTAATAAGTGTGATTAATTAATATGGTAAATACATTAAAACATATTTGCTATATATAAATAAATTGATGGAAACGATTTATTATAATAGAAAATAAACTTATTACCTATTTTCTATATATAATGTATGTACATGTGCCATACATGTAATTATTTTAGTAGATATTATATTAAGAATAATATCTTGAGACAATAAGTAAATTATTTTCTAACAATGAATATCTTTATTTGGAGAAAACATAATATTTTATGTTATGGCAAAATACATAATTCCTAATGTATTTTCAAGAAAGTTTATTAATGAAAGAAAACTAAGTTATTTCAATATATTAAATAACTTAAGTTATTATTTTATCATAGATTTTATAATAATTAATAGAGTAAATATTAATTATTCTAGTGTAAAGGTTATACATATAATTGTTCAAGGTAGCTAAATAATTTAGCATTAAAGTGCATGTGTCACACAAACCTTATATTAAAAGAATATTAAAGTGTGATGGGAGTGATAATAAGCTTAAGGTAAGCTTGTGAGATATGCCTAGTGTGGCAAAGTGGTGGAATAAACATTCATTAAATAAATTAATGAATGAATAATTAATGGAATTAATTATTATTATTATGTGAATAAATTCCTATGTGCAATGATGTGTAATTATAAGTTATATAGTAGATACATCTATATAATATGGAATGAAGTGTGACACTTCAAGAAAACTATATAATATAGGAAACTATATGATTAAGTGTAATAATAAAGTTACAATAATGGGGTGTGACACTACTCAATTAAAATATATTCGGTATTGTCAAATGTACATGGATTATATGATTGGGTGTATGTGTGACCCTATCATACCATATGGTAATAACATTAAGTTATTAGATATAAGCTTGCAAATTAGTCCATGTGAGAACAATAATGGTCAATCAAGTGGTTAGGGTACATGAATAGTGGTAGTTGGTGGGAGTTAGCCACCAACTTCCCTTTTGCCCTTTGGGTAATAACCATAGGAGAATAATAGCTTGATAATGAATAGATGCAATACATTGGTGTGTAGAGTTTGTTAATTCAATTACTACATTGTTGCTAAGAAAGCATATAATAAGAAATGTAATTACACCATGAGCATGTTATAAGGTGTAATGATGAGGAAGGACCATGAATAGTAGTAGTTGGTGGAGTTAGCCACCAACTCCTCTTTGACCATTGGGTATTACCCATAGGAGGGTAATAGATTGATTATAATAGAGAACATGTAAATTAGTAATGTAATGGTATTACTTTATGAACATATTATAAGATGTAACATTGAGTATAATATTATCTTAGGAGATTATATTATTATAAACTTGTGGACTATTAAGTACTAAGTTCACATAATTATGCCTTGTGTGGCATAAATAATGAAGTTAAATCAAGGGGATTTAATTGGAAGAATTAGAAGAAAATGAATGGTTGATATTAATTATCATTATAATATTTGAGTATATTTGTGATAATAATTTTATGGAAAATGGTGGGATGATAGTACCCAACCATATTATATTTAGTCCAATTAGAATATTAGCTTAACCTATGTACATGAGGTACATGATTATATGTAGTAGTGTATATTTAAAATATGAATATACAATAAAATAATATATCATGGATATATTATAAATAATTATTAAATTAATAAAATTTAATAATAAAGGAAACAATGTAATGTGATAATACCCGATAGAATTATATCCGGTAAGATGAGATATATATGGATGATATATGATACATTGCAATTAGAGATTTTATTTACAATTCATTCATAACCTAAGCTATATGTATGAATGTGTATATATGTATATATTATATAACCTAAGTGTATATATTATATATAGAGGTGTGTAACCAAGTGTGGAATTACATTTGCTAATTGTTATTGCTGAGTTAGATTATTTGTCTCACAATGAGTGCCCAACTTCTCTTTCACGTGAATGGCTAAGGCTAGCCTATCTCCTTCATCTCTCAACTTCCTAGCTAGCAATGAGTGTGATGATTGTGAGGGGTGTGGGATTGATGATGGATTTCACCAACTCCTTACTAACCTCTTGTTAACCTCCATGTCTTTGATCAACCCATTGGTTTGATTCAATGTGCAAGAACCAAATTTGGTCCATAAATTCTCTATAAATTGAAGCTTCATATTCACAAATTGAAGTTGCTAAATAATTGCTAAGTTGATATAGAGAATATGGTGATGAGAGTTATGTGAGAAAACTGATTTGGGAAGCAAGCTTAGTAATTCAAAGCTCCAAGAGGTATAACTCTTACTTTAAATTCTTAGTTGTGAGTTTATAAATTCATAAGAGATTTCATGAATTAGTGGAGAATTGATATGTAAGATGATGTTAACATGTTAAGTAGAGTCTAAATATATGTTATAAATACAATATGATGGCTTTCAAGCTTGTTACATGAAGTAAGAAAAGGATTAGCTGAAGCTCTATTTTAGCAGTAAAGTTTCTGGTCTGGAAACGGGGACGCGCGGCCGCGCGTCTCCCTAGTACAAATGGGGCGCGGCCGCGCCCTCTGCAGAAACTGTTGGTGATTTTGTGTTTTCTAGTTGGTTAAGCATACTAGTTAGACTCTAATAATTTCATAAAGGGGTCTGACATGCGTACTAAGATTTTCATGCACGTAGTGAGTTGTATTAGTTGGTTTAACATAATTTCCTAAAAGAAAACGTAAAATTTTGAAAATGAGACTTGACGAATTTTGTGTTCTTTGAGTCGGACTTTTGAGACATGTGTAAGTGTATTGGTTATGTGTATCAATGGGTATGAAGGTAGTTGTTGATTAATTACATTGGCTAATAGTAAACAATTATACCTTGTTGTAGTGGAGTTTTTAATGAAAACTTAAGGTTTTATAAATGAATTTTGGCGTATATAAGTCATGTTTATATTCTGACTTTTTAAGCATGATTATATGGTTTAGATATGCATGATATGTGAGTCGAAGGTATTGAGCATACACTAGAACACATTGTTTAAATTAAAAATGATTTCAAAAGACAAACATAGAGTTTTTGGACGTATATATAGGATGTCCACGTTCTGATCATTGAGCATGTATAGATGACTTATATATGTGTTCTAATACATGAGAATCATGACTACAAGGTACTTTGCATATACTTAGTTACCTTTGTTGACTTAAAGCGATATTTATGAAATGTTTAGAATGTGTAAGATGATAGCATCAAACACGGAGTGAGTTACATTATGATCACACGAGCATGTATATTAGGATTCATTATGCCTATAGACATGTTGACATAAGCATCATGTGATGAAACATGGATTTCACCTATGCACGCATATTCGAGAAAATGAATTTCAAAAGCATAGACTATGTGATTAAGTATACATGTGTAGTATAAGCACGAGCATGCCTACTTAATGTGTGTGTATAATATATATCAGAATGCATGATATGTTAGGACCAAACTAAGTTTATGAAATCAAAGTTCTGGTTCTGGCAGGGAGTCGCGCGGCCGCGCCACTCCCAAGCTTAATTGTCGCGCGGCCGCGCCGTGTTGCAGAGCTGCCAAGAACAGTTTGTTAACTGTCTGGTCCTAAGTTATTTTCCTTAAGGACCCTAAGGACCGAAATAGAATGGTTTCTATAGAATAAGTATGAAGGTATGATGTTGTAACATCGTGGTTATCCTAAGATAGAGTGAAACGAAATCAAGATTTGAAAACGATATACGAATTGTTATTCTATTAGGAGCATATGAAATGTATGACTGATGGATGTAAATCCATGATTATATAACTGTGTAGGAATACACGAAGTGCAGATAGCTTTAAGCAGTTAAGTCGTAGTTGTTAAACTACGAATCAGGCAAGTCTTTCAGTTCCTATTTGATATATGAATTCAATAATTGTTAGTTGAATTATATTATGCTGTGATAATGTGAACTTATATATGAATTGTATATGAGATATAAATGAGATTGAAAGTTGATCTTTGATGATATACTTGTTATGTGAAAAGTAACATGCGTTGTAAATATAAATTGTTTATAAATGCATGAATTGAGTATAATGTTGTATGCTATGTGATGCATGAAAACTGTTAGAATTGCTGAGCTGTCGAGCTCACTCTTGCAAATAACCACTTTTGCAGGTTAAGGACTTACGATAAAGACTTTGTGCTTCTTGATTGATAAAGATAGATAGTATCACAACGAAGAATACTGATTAGATTATTTCTCGAACCATGTCTAGGTTCTAGTAGTTGTACTTGATATTTGTTTACGAGGTTTAATGCTTGTCGTACTATAAAGATGTATTAGATAATACATAGAGGATATCGAGTTGAGTTGTAAATACTTATACGATAACTCAGATAAGAAGGAATCATATTTTATAATTGATTCAAGGGTTGTAATTGATTCAAGTTATGAAATCAATAAAAGATTTTATTCAAGGAGGATTGAAAAAGTTTAAATTATTCCGCATTTTATTAACATCAAACATGGTGTAAAGACGAGATCTTGGATATGAATAGAATTTATATTCTAAATTGTAATAAGTAAAGATGTATTCTTTTAGTAATGAATAAAAGATATAATAGTTTGGCGTTAGTAGTATCGTGACTGCACCGAATCCGAGGTTTCGAAGGAACGTGGATTTGGGGGCGTCACAAGAACTCAGCCCTCTCCCTGTGAGTCCAACACTCATAGACTCTAACCAATTCGGCCAGTGACATAGATGAAGCCGACATCCTCTGATCAGCAGAATCCTCAAAATGGTGCATAATCTACCACTGATCAAACTGCTCCATAACTGCCAAGGGATGATAAGTAGTCACACCCCTCAATCCTTCTAAAGGCAAATAATCCATGCTAGATGCATGTGTAATGAAGCTGAACGGCGTAGCCATCCCTGAGCATAGCAAAACTGCGAACGGGTGCTCAATACCTGACAAAAATGTTAACCAGGACTCTGAGTCGACGTAATCAGGCAGACGAAAGGAGTAAACTGAGGATATCTCATGGCTAAAATAATAGGCATGAGGTCTAAATGATCCAATCGGTCATATGTGTGACATCAACCACGTATACAGCACGACCGAGCTACCCCAAAAAAACCCCGCTGGATGGGTACTGCAATAGGTAAGCGACCTCAGAGTCTCCGCCTAGATCATAGGGATAATGGTACTCCCCTGCCTAAGGGCTCTGACTAAGACAACCAATCCCACATCAAGGTGATCTAAACGCAATGGCATGTAAACATACACCACAATGCACATCAGCAACATGTCTATCCTGGCTATCTTCCACTCCTCTGCGAAAATGATAAAATCCCCGACGTGACGGTCGTAGCTATCAAGCTCACCATAGCGCTCTATCAAGAAGTTAAGGGAGATCACATGCCCTGAAACGATCTCATCCATGACTATGCTCTGCTGAAGACCGGACAACCGAGTAAACGGTCTTTGCATATCACTGATAGCCGTTCGAGCACACGACGACTGTAAATTGAAGCTAGTAAATCTCTAGTACTCCTCCAGAATAGGCGAAAGCTCACACAGCCCAATGCGGAATACCTGTTTCTCCGGTACCCATAAGGGTAGGACTCCATCAATAAAGCCGTCTGGAACCCTGAAATCTAAAAGGGCTATCGAATGCCCCAGCATCTGGTCAACTGTCCCCCTAATTGGAAAGGGCAGACTATCATACCATGACCGCAACGATGCCACCACCTCTGACATTGGCAAATGCTCTATACGGCTAACTGCAGACGTCGTCATCTGTAGCACCGTATCACAAGACCGTCCAGAGGTCAAGTCAAATTGCAGCTGTCTAAATGCATACACATAATACATGCATAATGACAATGATATAAACATGATGCATCAGATAAAGATGACAGAAATATATATGAAAAACTATGTATTGCATACATCATCCCTATATCCTGGTACAAAGTGAAAGGAAGAATACAGGGAAATGGGGCTCCACCACCCAGCTAATACAGTGGTCTATCAAAATGATGGCACAGACGTCGAATAGCCAAAATAGTGGCTGACCAAAAATATAGCTGCCATAGCTATCACAGGAAGTCAAAGACCTCAGTATCAAACCGATCGACCTGCTCCAGATCCTCTATCTACACAAAGCTGCTGGGATCAGGCATATCTAGGCGGAATAAGGGAGGATCTACTCCTGTATAACTGCTACTGAATGGACCTGAAGAGGGGCCTGCTCTAGAGCTAGATGGGTCAAATAAAGATGCCTCTGATAGATCTCGGCCAAGGTGCCTGATAAATAAATGAGCCTGGTCTAACTCCCTGGTCAGATGTGCTATCTGGTCTGCATGAGTAGGCTCTCTAATACAAGCTATCCAGTCTATCATCATCACAGACCCCGGCACCATGTCTGTTATAAAATGGGTGGCACGAGTTTGAGCCCCGATAGTGCGAGGACTCCACCAACTGTAGAAGACTACCTGGCTATATGGGCCCTCTGATAGATCAAAGCCGTCTATACCCTCCAAAGGGATGTCTATAAAAGGCACGAACAATGGCCAGTGATGCCAAGCAGGAGGAGCAATGGGAATGCGAATCTCCCCTGTAACGCTCTGAATGGCACGCTCTCCAAGATAGAGCTCCCAGCCTCCCTCCGTTAACATAGGGACTCTCCGGGTCGATAAATCAAACTCCTTACCAGTGGGGAAACCTCCATCAAATCCGACTGTCAAGTGCTCAGATGTGTATGGTGTCCAGGTGATCGAGCCCGTCGTCAAAAGCTCCAACTGCAGACGGGCATGAGTGAATCCCTCAGCAACAGGGACCTCCGTTAAAATGGAGTGATGCCATCTCCGTCCATGTGGATAGGTCTCCAGACCTAATACTAAAATAGGACGTAGGCAAGGAAGCCTCTCAAATGCCCAAAGCTATCCATGCAAATATCAAAAGTCCTCAGTAACCAAGACTGCCAAAATTAAGTGAAGAAATTAAAAAGGTACAGAAAGATGTATTCACTAGCAAAAACTAATGGAATCCTAACCAAGCCTTCGTCACACCCTCCGAGAGCAGGCGCATGCCCCAGAGAAAATAGGTAAAGGTATAGGAGCCCCAATCAAAGTCACTGAGGCGCTCTACATGCTGAGTGGTGCTGATCAAAACGAAGGACACCGTCGATAAATTGTATGCCAAAAAATAACCCCTGATGATCGACAAAAACAATCGCCTCAGAATGCAATTTCTAGCCCTCCGATCATCAGGCGGAGGCAACTATAAAGTCCCGTCCTGGGCATCTATAGATCAGACTGCCCGACCCTTGAATGCCGACTGAGGGACTCCCAACAGGGACCTAAATGCGGTGGGTAAAATGTCAGATATGATAGGCACCGTCTCACCTTCAAACTCAATATCGGTGATAAATCTCCAGTCCATAGGAGTCATCATCACCTTGTAATCAAATAGATGAAGGGATTGAGTCTGGTGGAACCAGCGCTCAGACAAAGCCCTCATATACCCCCAAGGGCAACGGCGGGGCAGGATCGAGAAGAAGGCCTGAAATCCCCAACCATCTACAATCTCCCTATAATCCTTGTGCAGAGTTTGATAGAGGGAGTGCACACTAAACCAGTTCCCTCGAGGCTGTGTCAAACCAGGGACCTGCATCAAAAAATCAACCCATGTCAAAAAACCTGTGTATCGAGAATGGCCAGAAGATGGGAAAAGAATCTAGAGGGAAAAAAGACTTCAAGTCACCTCGTTGGCCTGAAGATATCTCGAAGGATGGCGACTCAAGTCGCCCTGCAAATCCTGTGTCTGCACAACAATGCCCGGGACCTCCGCACGTAGAACCTGAGCTAGAATAAGAGCAACAAAAGCAGCCTCCTCGTCATTAATGTCAATGGGCTGCTCGTCCTGTGCTGGACGTATCCTGCTCTCTACCAATCTGCTAGGCGTCCTCGCTGGACGGGCCTTGATAGTAGTGTGCATACAAGCTAATCATGTATGATGATAAAGCACATACTTTGTAAACAATCTTATTTATTTATTAATAAAATATTTATTTATTAAAGGCATTTAATTATCTACATGGTGCTATTTTTATAATATGTAAATAACCCATAGTTTTAAGCAATGCTTTTAGAATCATGATGTTGATCATGCTAATGAGATCTAAATTCTTAGAAAGCTTTAAAATGAAAATAGTTCCCAATCGTGGGATTACTAAAAAGGGGATTAGATTGGTACATATGTTGCTTGCTCATTGGATGAGGATGATTGATCTCATGATCATTTGTGTGGAGACACTAAAGCAAGTATGTAGGTGCTTATTGGAGAATAAGTTCACTGAACGTGACTCGCTATGGAATACCTAATGGAGTTTTACTCGCCTGTCAATAGGAATTCCTAATGTGAAAGTAGTACAAGTGATCCTTGGACTTGAGATCATCATAGTATCTTGTATGTAACAAATTATACTTTGACTTATTCCTTAAGACCTTTTAAGGCATATATAGGGTATGCTTGGGTATAATGAGTTACATATGGAGATAATGAATGATCAATAAAGAATCTACCACCTCTAGTAAAAGAGGAGATATGTCCTATGTGATTCGTTAAATGACAACCCAGGAATCCTTGGCCAAGGTGGAATGAAATGAGAAAGAGGTTTCTAATTTGCATTAATCGGAGTTGTGCATTTTCTAATCGAAATACATATAATTAAATAAAATAAGACTGGACAGTAAATTCATGTCTTATATTTAATTAGGACATTGTATGGTGGAAGGATTGAATTGTATGGTAACTATTTACTCACAGGTTCTTTTATAATTAATGTTGAAATCTATATTATCTGAAAAGTTGTTGATCGCTAGGGAGGCTTATCCCTATTGTAGAATAAATATTATTTATTTAAATAGATTATTAGTTTAATTTATTTATTTAAATAAGATTAGAATTGTTCTAATTGATTTATTCACAACCGGTTTAATATAGAGAACCTAAAGGGTCACACCATAAAAGGAAGAAATAATTATTTAAGAAGGTAATGGCATAAGCGTAATAATACATTAAGTGTAATTAATTTAATCTATAGTGATAGAACAAATTAAATAGCTTAATGTTTATTATTTAATATTTTAGAAATATTAAATATAAATTAATAAGAGGAGTCTTATTAATATTATTACAATTATTATTATTTTAATTACTAAAGGAGTTTAGTAATTAATTTAATATTAGTACTCTCATTTATTCCTAATAAGATTAGGAGACAAATTAATTAAATAAATTTAATTAATTATTCCCCATGTGGTGGGAAGCCTAAATTAATTAAAGGAGTTTAATCAATTAAAAGAAATCCCATGTCTAATAGGATTAGAAGGGTTGACCAATATCTATATAAGAGGAGTCTTATAATAGATATTGATTGATGCAATTCCAATTGTTGGAGAGTACTCCTTTTCTATAGAGGATAGAAAACTAAGCCAACCACCCTCCTTCTTGATAATTCATCTTCCTTGGTGGATCACCTCTAGAGGCCAAACACTTGGGTGGCTAACGTTGATCCAAGGAAGGAATCTAACCTGGAAATTCAAGGAGATCACGAAGAACAAGGAGTTGAACTCGTACCTGTGGAAGCTTCGTTCTACAAGGGTATAATTCCATAACTTCTTATTTATCATTTTAAATTAATAATTTGCATAAAGGATGATCCGGGTAATGGTTTTGTAGAAATTTTTGTAAACTCTTATATACCATGCTTTTGCTAATTTTTGCGATTTGATTGCATCACGATTTCGTACAAACCCAACAGGCCTGTGGGACGGCAGAAGCCTTCCTCCGTCTAACGCTTGATAAAACCCTGGTAGAGCTGCCGGGTCTATCACAATCCATCGCATACACCAGTACTCCTAAATCACCTCAAACAGGGTGTGGGAAGCCTAAAACCTGTGGCTTATTAATCAATCAATCCAGCATACATATCTAAGTCCTAAAATATGCATGGGTCCATCAAAAATACCCCTTAAAGTTAAAACTACATGTTTTCAAAATCCCAGAAGCTCAAAACCTGCATTGGGTCAGTAAGAAACTCCCCACAAAGTCAAAAATGCATGCTTTTCAAAACTTATTTTGGAAAAATTTCTCGAGAGTCTCCTTTGTAAAATGGACTATCCACATGCACACAGGCATACCTAGGTGGCCATTTAGTAGCACACCTACCCAAAAATAGAAATAGTTCATATTTAATGAAACAAATCAAAAACTAGCCTCACATGGTCTCCAAAATACCATAAGCATTTTTAGTTGAAAATCCAGGCTCGCTAGGCCTCATAAAGGATGATTAGACTGACCAAAAAGCTCAAAATAGTACTGTCTCAGAACTTGAATTTTCTTATATTCAAACGTGCATTATAGTAAAATATGCATACATATGTAGACAAAAAAAATTCACAGGTTATATAGACATATATTTTTCATATATTACGTTTAAAAGCACCCTAGGTGGTTCACATGCTTTTAACGGCCAAAAACTGCGAAAGAAGGATGTAAAACGTTACCTGCGCTGTGCTGAACGCGTAGGAACTGACGGATTCAGAATCCGACTGCCAAAACTCCGTCGATCTGAAAAAGAAGATCGAAAATCCTTTCGCTGCTCAAACAAGAAACTTGCAAAATGAAAAATCCCGCAGCACATTAAATAAGCTGGGTAGCCGCAGCTCCACTTGCGGTAGTCCAGGTGGGTCCCACTCCCCTGGGCTCTATTCAGTTTGAGTGAAAACGGAGTTTAAATGGGTTGCCAAGTCAAATCTGAAGAGAAATCGCTACGCGATTGAGCGGTTTGCCCAGAAATCCTGCGTTTAAGCAGCGTAATCCTGACAGAAAGAGAAGCTCCCCGAAGATCCTTGATATTCATCCCGGAGCCATGTCCGAGGATCAACAGATCAAACTACGAAAAAACTACGTAAGAATTACGCAAAACTGCCAAAAACTGTCATTTTTTGAAATTTGGGTTTTGACCGAAGTCAATTTCAGCCGTTGGCTCAGCCCCAGCAAAGTTCGGGTTCTGACCAAAG
Source organism: Panax stipuleanatus (assembly GCA_020205555.1). Lineage (NCBI taxonomy): Eukaryota > Viridiplantae > Streptophyta > Magnoliopsida > Apiales > Araliaceae > Panax > Panax stipuleanatus. The sequence goes on along the minus strand of CM035115.1, from coordinate 132,176,397 downwards.
TCAATTTCAGTCGTTGGCTCAACCCTAGCGAAGTTCGGGTTCCAACTGAAGTTAATTTCAGCCGTTGGCTCAGCCCCAGCAAAGTTCGGGTTCCGACCGAAGTCAATTTCAGCCGTTGGCTTAGCCCCAGCAAAGTTCGGGTTCTGACCAATTCAGTTTCAGTCGTTGGCTCAGCCCCAGCGAAGTTTGGGTTTTGACCGAAGTCAATTTCAGCCGTTGGCTCAGCCTCAGCAAAGTTCAAGTTCTAATCGAAGTCAATTTCAGCCGTTGGCTTAGCCCCAGCAAAGTTCGGGTTCCGACCGAAGTCAATTTCAGCCGTTGGCTCAGCCCAAGCGAAGTTCGGGTTCCGACCGAAGTCAATTTCAGCCGTTGGCTTAGCCCCAGCGATGTTCGGGTTTCGATCGAAGCAATTTCAGCCATTGGCTCAGCCCCAGTAAAGTTCGGGTTCCGACCGAAGCAGTTTTAGCTGTTGGCTCAGCCCCAGTGAAGTTCGAGTACATATCAAAATACAGTACAATCATTGGCTCAACCCCAATGACGCTTCAATTGACGGCTTAACCCCAGCTAAGCAATAGAAGGGATCTGGCAACGGAAACAATTATAACAATCCATCACAACTGATGGAATCTGTTATACACATCCTCAAAAGGGATCATTGAGGTAGTATCAATTAGAATCTGTGAAATTATCACAAAGGACGTCATCCCTAACAGATCAAGACAAAAAAATCTGTGATAGCTTAACTTTGCCAATCTTATCAGAGTCAAACCCGTTATAATGAATAATGTCATCCTCAACGGAAAATGACAAAGGTAGTTCGCGGTAACTCCCTACTACCATCAAGGGCTATGTAAGACGGCGTCATCCCCAGCCAAGTGATAACACACACAACAAAAAGTAACCCCATTCTACTTCAAGACGCCCAGCCTTCAAAATGACTCTGGCATTTTCTATTCCTAGTGTCTACAAATCTTTATCTTGTCCATTCTACTACGTTACATGGACATGATAAAGAGGGGCATTTGTAGACACTCGAGATTTTTCTTGCCCTGATACTCATCCAGTAGAAGGGTAAAACCATCAATCAACCCAAATCCGATCAACAATATCGGTGCTCCAGTCAAATTCGATTCCCAATATCGGTAATCATGTTCCGACAGTCAATCGAACCATAAATCAGGCTCCGACAGTTAATCGGACCAGCAATCAAAGCTCTAACAGTCAATCGGATCATCAAGCTTAACCCTGGTCTCAACCTAGGTGGTATCAATCAGCCCCGACAGCAACCCGGGAAGTACCAATCAACCCCGGTCTCAACCCGAGAAGTGCAGGTCATCCCCGATCTCAACCCGAGATGTCAGGCCAAATTAAGACATCGTCCTGAAGCATCACAACAACTCCATAGCAAAACCTAAAATGACCACAACAGCCTCAGAGACAACCCTTAGGTCAAAAGACTCGACTGGGATCCAAGTCTTGGAATCAACTCTCGGAAGTTAACCAACGACCATGCCGGCACTACAGGTAGCCCCAGGAGGGGTAAAATGGTAATTTTACACACTATCAACCAACTTGGTCAAATTCAAGCCAAATCGATGTCACCAAAGTCAGAATGAACCCTAACGGCGATCCCGAGTGGCAACAATGCAAGACAGTTCAACGGATAACCTGCGGGGAATCGAAGACCTGGTTATGAACCCGTATTACTGGACCCGAAAAATGTTTTTTCCCATGTCATTGCAACACTCTTGGAGAGATCTTTTTGGAAAGGTATCGCACGCCTCAAACGGACGCTCCGATCAAAAGTTAGAAAGTTTTCGATCGGACATCGCATTGCTCAGAGTGCACGTACTTCGAGATGACTAAGCCGGGCAAGAGGGACCCACCTCAAGTGGGCGCACCTCTACCTGTAGTAGCCATATATAGAGGTGCGGCTCCCCCTTCTATAAATAGAGGGGCAGCCCCCTCTCATTTGCATAAGCAAGAAGCGCAGCGAAGCCGTGCCTGACTGATTTTTTGACTTTTACACCTCTTCCAAACCCAAATATTTTCACTCCAACACATAGATATACCCATATACTACCTCATATCAAAAAACCACCGGTAGATTTGGACTTTTAAGGCCTATAATTCGGCAAAAAGCCCGTAGTGCAGCCCATTGTAAGTATTTTTACGATCATTAAGTTAATACTACTACTTTGCACTGTTTACACCTACACATCAAGTTTTATCTTCTAAATATGCCCAAAACTTAGTTTCGTGGCTGTTTTCTCCTAAAATTGATATATTTTTGTACATAAACTCTGTTTTCAACATTTATACAACTCGGATTGACGATCCATCAGCTCCAGTAGCTTCAATGCACTAGGACACACCGTTTTGGCAACTTCGCCGAACTGGGTTGTCTTCCCAGTCCGAGTTTAGCCTTTTTCTATATATATTAAACTGTTTATATACTAACATTTCAATTCTATCAAGCCTGGATTTCAAATCCGAGGTAGTTTATATATATATATATATATATATATATATATATATATATATATATATATATTTACGCATATATATGCGACTCTCACCATAACTGTTTTTCTTACCAGTATTGGTTAACTACATTTTTGTCAATATATATATATATATATATATATATATATATATATATATATATATATATATATATTACTTCAGTTCGGGCACAAGCGTGAAAACCCATCGCCCTTTTTACTATTTTTGCACACTTCGCCATACTGGTGCTCTCCCCAGTCACTAGCTTACTATATTTTTGCAATTTACATTCCAGTTTGGCCTGAATCATTCTGTGCCCTTTTTACTGCTTTTATATATATTTATGCATATATAAGCAGCCTTCATCATCACTGGTTATCTTTCCAGTTTTGGTTGACTACCTTTCTATCAATATATATATATCTACATATATATTTCAATTCCAGTCCGGGCTTGCGAGTGAAACCCCATCTCCCTTTACAGCTTTTATATATATTTAACTATATATATATTGCTTTGTTCAATTTATTTAACTGTTGCATTTAACATTCATTTGTATATGAATTTGCACTGACATTTCTACGGACAAACTAGATTTATCTAAATCTCGCCACTTCAAGCTTTCAACGGTTCAAACAGGTCCCGACAGAACCTGAAAGCTATAATGGCAGAGATTTTTTTAAATCTAGTTATTTTTCTAGTTTCAACTTCAAAAGCAACCTCGCGTCCCTTAGATCGTTATCTAGTGAGAACAAGAAGCTTTGATCACGCGCAACCAGGATTTACTAATGAATCTTTGGTTCCATTGCGACGTGACGATGTATATATATCTGTTTCTATACAAATTTAAATTGTGTAGGTTTTGGCTATTCATATGTGAGCCTAGGAATTGTGGGATTCATGATCAAACTGATCAGAATCTGATTCCCACGATAGGCAAACTCCAGCTTACAGATGTACCCTGTCAGTTTTTTTGAAAAATATACATGCACAGACCTTAAAACGATTATCCGAATTTAAGGTTTCAACATAGTAAAAATATGGATTGTCGTGTTAGCGTCCCTCCGATGGTTTTCATACCCATGAGGAGGCCGACACTTTATATTTCTGTGGTCGAGGATGCTTCGCAGCCTGACAAATCACCATTTGCATGGAGCCATAAGGCTATAAAGATAAAATTAAGAGTAGTGATATGCTTTAATTCCTATGTCAGCATAAGGGTTTGATAAAACCAGCTTTCAAAACATCACTGTCAATTAATTTCAAAAGCTTTTGCAAATTAAATGCTTTGGCAAATCAAATCAAAGATTAATTTTCAAATCAAATCAAACCCTTTCTATATAGGCTCAACGAAGCCTGTCAAAGCTTTCAATCAATCAAACGGCCCAATTTTTAAACAGTATTCACTCATTCATTCCAGTTTTAAGGGAAATATTGAAAAGATTGTGGTACCGTGTTTACACGGGAGTCGTGGGGTGCCTAACACCTTCCCCACACTTAACCAAGCCCCAAACTCAAAACTCCGATTTCGAAGATCAAGTTTCGATAGTGTCCAACAATTGGGCCTCTTCTCAAATCAAATTCGGTTGAGTTGGTACAACCATTTTCAAAACTACCAACTGCCGACTCTATTTAAATCAAATCGTCGACATATACACATGTCGACCTCTTTCCTAAAAAACCCTTTAAAACCTTTTTCGCAATAAAAAGAATAAGGGTAGAGATAACTTAGGAAGATGATTTGAGGAAAACCGGGTTATAAACCAACCCGCGGTATTTCATAAATTTTCCAACGTCGATAAACATCATCAACTTATCCCGACCCTTTCTACTTAAGTTATCGACCACAACATTTGCTTTTCCTAGGTGATAAATAATTTCACAATCGTAATCCTTAATCAACTCTAGCCATCTTCTCAGCCTTATATTCAACTCTTTCTACGTGAAAATATATTTCAAACTTTTGTGATATGTGAATATCTCACATTTTTCTCCATACAAATAATGCCTCCGTATTTTTAAGGCAAAAACTACCTCTGCTAATTCCAGATCGTGAGTAGGATATCCCTTCTCATAATCTTTTAACTGTCGTGAGGCATACGCAATAACCTTTTCGTGTTGCATAAGCACACATCCTAATCCTTTGCGCGATGTATCACTATAAACTACAAAATTTCTTGCCTTATCCGGTAAGGATTATACTGGCGTTTCACTTAATCCGTTCTTAAGTTCCTGGAAACTTGCTTCACATTTTTTTACCATAAGAATTTTACAGTCTTTCTAGTTAAATTGGTTAACGGAGTAGCTATCTTTCAAAAATCTTGAATGAATCTTCGATAGTAGCCTGCTAACCTTAGGAAAATACGCACCTTAGTTAGTGTCTTTGGTTGTTCCCAATTCATCACTGCTTTTAATTTTGCTGGATCCACAGATATCCCATATTTGTCAATCACGTGACTAGAAACTGAACTCTTCTAGCCAAAATTCACACTTGCTAAATTTCGCATACAACTTCTCTTTTCTTAGTGTCTCTAACACTATTCTTAAATGTTCCATGTGATCTCCTCGTGTCTTAGAGTAAACCAAAATATCATCTATGAATAAGACTACAAACTTGTCCAAATATTGCTTGAATACTCGATTCATTATATCCACGAATGAGGCTGATAAGTGGTTTTATAACCACTTATTTAGATATCAACTCATTGCGATTGTTGCTTAAACTCAAGTGTTATCGTAGCTTTTCATGCCTTTTTACTTTCTTTTGCAGATTTATATTTAGGAACTCTCCGGGTGCATTTTGAGCTTAAAAGGATGAAAAGGTGCTAAAAAGGGGACAATGCTTAAAGAGTAAGCTAGGCATGAGGGATTGACAGAAGCTAGGAGCAGTTAGAATCAAGAAGGAATTCAGAAGGGCAGCAGGAGAGTGCAGCAGCAAAGCAGCAAAGCAAAAGCAGCAGAATTTCAGAACCTAAGCCTGCGCAGCTGCGCGCGCAGCTGCGCAGGCAGCTGCGCAGCTGCGCCGGCTGCAGGCATAGGACCTGTGCAGCTGCGCCGGTCAAGCTCCACAGTTGACTTAGTTTTTAACGTAATAGTTTTGAATTTTGGCTGGGGAGCAAGGCAGACTAGACTGAATGAGGCATATAAGGGCTGATATGAGGCACATGTGAGATATGTTCCTATTGGGAGTTCAAGCTCTAACTTTCTCCTTTGATTTTCATTTTCTTTTACATTTCTTGTCTAGGAGTAGAATAGAAGTAGAGATTAGACTAGTTTATAGTAGTTAATGTTCTAGGGTTTTATTAGACTTGATGGTTGAAATATTTGAAGAACATCAAGGATTCGTATTTTGATCAAGAGGAACCAGATTTACATTTCTTACCCTTATTTTCCCTTTGAATCATATTTGTGTTCTTATGATGCTTAATCAACATGTGGATGGTATGTTTGAGTTGTCTATGACTTAAAGTATACTTTGAGGTTCCAATGGAATTTAATGAGTAGTCTATGTTGATTTCTCTTCTATGTTGGTTCTTATTGATTGTTATGTGATTGTCTACTGCGATTTATGCTTTCATTGCTTAATTGAGTCATGACCAATTACTGTAATAACCCACATGGGATTGAAAGACAAAGTGTGGGTTTAGATCTAATCGTAATAGCGGGCGATTGTAAGTTCACATGGCGTTGGACGTATGATTTGTGCTTAGGATAGACATATACCGAAGCGCCGCTCTTAGTCAATAGAGGACTTAACCTTAAACCCTATTTATTTGTAAACACCATAGACATATAGGGGTTTAGATAATATGGGTGTTCACGTGCGTTCTATCATCTGTGGATTGCACGTAATATGGATTAGGTGCATCGAAAGATGGCCTTCTCTTACCTTCGTGTTCTCGGCTAACAACTTTAATGATTAATTTGACCTAATTGGAAGTGTGTCGACTTAGACGAATCATTAGGGGAAATTGGAATCTCTTATCTTCATTATCTGATTTTACTCTAGGATTACTTAGTTTAAGTTTACTTCCTTGCCTAGTTTAAAGTAGTTTTAATTCCTTCTCTTTACCACCCGTTTAAATAAGACTGAAATGATTATGTGCTAGTGCTTTGGCGACCTTTTATCTGTTAATTCCTCGTGGGAACGATATCTTTACTCACTCTTTATTACTCGTTGGCCGCGTATACTTGCGCGTTAATTGTCGTTATAAAAATCGGACAACAGCGGCTGATGCATTTGTCAAACCAAATGACGTTATCAAAAACTCATAATGACCGTAACGAGTCCTAAATGCTGTCTTTGGAACATCTTCATCTCTTAGTTTTAACTAATGGTAACCAATTCTTAAGTTTATCTTTGAAAAGTACCTTGCCCCTTTCAATTGATCAAAAAGATCGTTAATCCTGGGCAACGAATATTTATTCTTAATTATTACTTTGTTCAACTCCTTATAGTTGATACAAAGTCTTAGTGACCCGTCTTTCTTCTTTACAAACAACACTGGCGCTCCTCATAGAGACGTACTTGGTCGAATGTACTTCTTATCTAACAATTCTTGTAATTGTATCATCAATTCCTTCATTTCTACTAGGACCATTCTATATGGTGCTTTCAAAATTGGTGACGTACCAGGTACTACATCAATCGCAAACTTAATTTCTCTCTCCTGCAGAAGACCTGGTAATTCATTCAGGAAAACATCTGCAAACTCATTTACAATTGCAAATTGATCCATCTTTTCTTCCGCTTGTTGGGTATCTACCACATAGGCTAGATATCCCACACAACCTTTTTGTGATAACTTCTTTGCTTGCATCATCGTTAAACATTGAGATTGTCTTGTTAACTTATTACCGTAAAATAATACCTTAGACTACTTCGCGGGTTTAAGGCTCACCAAATTATTTTGACAATCTATCATCGCTCCGTGGTTAAATAACCAATCCATTCCTAATATTATATCTAACTCTCCCAGTTGAATTGGAATCAAATCTACCATCAACTCACATTCCCTTATTTTGACACTACAATTCCTATAGACGTGCTCTACTAAAATTATTTCCTTATTGGTAATTTCTTTATTCACGAATATTTGTAAATTTGCTAAAGGCATTCCTAAACATTTAGCAAATTCATGTGATACATACGAACAGGTTTCCCCAGAATCAAACAGTATATAAGAATTAATGTTGTTGATCAGGACGATACCTGAAACTACATCTTTTGATGCCACTACATCCCAGTCATGTTGAATGTTCTGGCGGTCAATTTATTCTGTGAAGTTGGACCTGTTGCAGTCGCTTTTTCGCCGCTAATTCCCTTATTGTTATTTCCTCCTTTAATTCCCTTTTTTGAACGATTTTTAGCTATGTGATCCAATGATCCACAGACGAAGCATCCCAGATTTTTCTTCTGGTTGGGGTAATTGGGAGAGATGTGTCCCTCATGCCCACATTTGTAACATATTGTCTTTCCTTTTAGACACACTCCAGAATGATTCTTTCCACAGTTTTTACATAGTTTAAATTTCTTCTTTTGTTGATTCCCTTGAGTATTACCCGTATTTCCAACATTGTTCCATTTCCTTTTATTATTCCTTCTGCTTCCACTACGTGCTTCCATTGTAAATGACCCTTCCATCTTTCCTTTATTTTTCTTTTCTTTGTTATAACGACTCCTTGCTTCACTTCCTCCTTCTGCTATTATTGCTTTCTCAAGAATCGTACCAAACGATCCAATCTATAGTATTGACAGTTTGTTGTAGAGCCAAGGTTTCATACCTTGCTCAAACCTTCTTACTTTTCTTAACTCGGTATTCACTTAATGTGGGGAAAAACGTGCCAACTCGTTAAACTCAGACGCATACTGTGGCACTGTCCTATCCTCTTGCTTTAATTATAGAAATCAAATTTCCATTCTACTTTGCATACCAGGAGGAAAATAATTTTTGAAAAAGATTTCCTTAAATCTTTCCCAACCTAGTACACCTTTACTAGCTCTAGTTTTGTTTGCTTCCCACCAAAAGTTTGCTTCCCCTTTTAGCATGTAAGCGGCGAAAGACGTTCTGTGGTTCCTTGAAATTCTAGGGGTCCCACAGTCTTAAAGTCTTTGAAGCTAGCAACATGAACTACTGGTGGGTTTACATTTGCATAAAGAGGATCCCTATTCTGGAAAATCTCCTAATAGTTGATCTATGAATTATTGCATTGGGTCTTCTTAATGACCTTCATTTCTATTTTCATTTTTGTTATTAGACTTTGCGTCTCTATTTTTGCTAAACGGTGGTCTTCCTCGACCTCTTCTTCTTGGCAGCATTTTTCTATTTAGTAAAATTTATTATTATTAAACTTTATTTCTTGCTTCAAGCATTTCTATTTAATGTAAAGCAACATCATTCATAACAAAACATATCTAATATATTATTTCATATCAAAAATGTTCTTTTCACATTAGCCTCGTGCACATCTATTTTTTCCAATAACGCCTCCTTCTATTCATTTCTTACAGCGTTCATTTGCTGTATACATTTCATTTCTAGCTTTACATCAAAAAGGGTTTTACATACCCTACTACCAAGTTAGACTCAAAATATCCCGCTACTAAAACCAAAGCTGGGATACATAGTCATTACTAGCATATTTACATCATGTACACATATTTAATAATATTCACATAAGTTTCCATAAAGCTTTCACATACCACACATCATCACTCAACCCGATCCCGTCTCGCAGCAATAGTGCTGACGCGCTCCTCTTCGGTAATAGCGATAACTCGTGCGTACGAGATAGAGTGCCTGAACTGACTAATTTCATTTGGATATGCCTAAACAGCTGTCTGTATTCTCTTTATAGAGGTAGTATAAGCATAGTTCAATAATTCAACTTTTCTTTTATAACCCCTTAATTCATTCGCAAGGTGTAGAACATATTGGTCAGTCATTTCCTGCCTCTATAGGTCTGTAGCCCTAGCATTCTGAAGTTCGTGGTACTCTATCAGCATATCCTCAATCCGATTCTCAAGATACTGGCCTCTATTCTATGTTGTCTGTAGCCTAGCAGTCAAAATTATATTCTGGTCCATCAAATGATAAACCATAGCTCTTACATGTGCTAATGCCTCCTCCATCCCATGAGTAGCATCCTCCACAGCATTGGCCTCTAGGGCCTCCTCAAGCTCATCCAAAAATAATCCCTCCTCGAGATCCTCATCTTCATCAAACTCAGAATCTATCACAATCATCTGTACTGGCTCTTGTACAGGCTGTGGTGAAAGTGGGTGTGGAGCGATCTTCTCCTCAACTATCATATGAATATCTTGGACTTCTCCGCTTGACATCTACACACAAATAATAACTCGATTAGTACATAATATAAGATATATAAATACATAACAAATACATTTTCATTTAAGTTATTTTTATTCATTTTATGATGAATTTTCGCAATCCATCTCTTTTTAAACTCTATATGAGTTATTCACTTTTCTGCCTGTCTGACTTTCTTAAGTTTATAGCCCAAGGTACCCCAACCTAAGGTTTCTAACCTACAGCTCTAATACTAACCTGTGACGCCCCCAAATCCGGATACTTTACACTTGTATTTGGTGCTCCACGATACTAGATATTTAACTTACTTAATGCATTAATTAAATAAAATTATTACATTAAAGTCATCTATCCCAGGTACGAAGACCTTTAAGTGTTTCATTACATGATAGGTATTGTAGTAATATCACAAAAGACTATCTATTACACATAATCAACTTCCATTACTCGGTAACTTTCTCATTGCCTTTGACCTTTTCGGACCCTCCTGCTCAATTTTTCTTGGCTAAAAATATTTATATTAAAGCAAGAATGAGCACCTTAGTCTTGGGAGTGGCGCAGCCGCGCTACTCCCTTCTCGGCCCAGAAATGAGATTTTAATTTTTTGGTTACTAGATATTATGCTAGGATCTTTTTGCACCTTAACATCATATAACAAACAGTATTTTTACCAGTTTTGAATCCCATTCGCCTTTTCATTAAGTTTCATTTTCAAAACTATATAGTTTAAGTTTGAAAATCTCATGTTCGAATTAAACGAGTATGTTTAATACTTTCTTGGCTCTCTCAGACATGAATTGAAGTATACATAGACTTCACAATTACCAGAGCTATAAGAACTTTAACCAATTTGAACACATACTTTTAGTTTTCAAAACTTCATTAGTTTTTCTATTGAAAACTTATACCAAACCAAACTATTATAACTCATAACATGCATAGCAAGTTTAATCCTCATTTAAAATATATTTTTATACACATATGGCCTCATTACACCTTCCTAGAAACTTAGAAACCAAAGAAATCAGTTTTTGAATTATGGGGACCAGCACGACCACACTGGTTTTTCCTTGAGAAGTGGCGTGGCCGCGCCACTTTGGCAACAAACCAGGATAGACACCGCTTCTACAGAACCTTAAATTTCATTCCCAAATAAGTCTTATTTAACATATTAAAACTATTATAAGGTCTTGGTTTTGTATAATTCCAAGCTTTCAACCATATTTACTCTTTATGGACATTAAACGAACATAATACGCGCGTTGTCATTTTCATTCGATTTCTTAGCAGTTTGATTGCGAGTATTCCATATTTCGCTTCCTTATAACTCCGCACAACCCAACTTAATCTCCATATCTTTTATTCTCCAACTCAACACCAATTACATAGCTCAAATAAAGAATATACATACATTATTTGAATAATTAGCTTACTAACTATATTCATTTCTTCTTTCTTTGATTAAATTCCAATTTACATGCCATAACACATATCCAATAATCAAAATTGGATTTGTTACATAGAACCTTAGTCCAAATTCTAAAATATAACTAACTAAGTTCATCATCCAAGCCTTAATCCATTTATATACATGGTTACATGAATTCTTAATTGAAATCAAAATTAAGATCAATTCTATACCTTTTGCAATATGTATTCAAGGTTCAATTTCTTCCAAAGCTCTAATTTTTGATTTAGGCTTCAATTAGGATGGCAATTCTAGAACTCACGGCTAAACCATTTTTTTTGGCTTGGGAGAACAAAGATTGTATATGGTGAGAGAAGAAGTGAGCTTTGATCACTATATGAAGGAAAAAGGATTTGCAAGCTTTAAATTGTAAGCAATATACTTGGAGCCCAAGAATTTTTCTTGCTCCCTACTCTCTCCCTCTCACTCACGACAATATGGAAAATGTGAGAAATAAATAGCTTGGCCAGAAAGATTTTAACAGTATTTTGGCTTAATAAGAAATTCCAATTTTGCATGTTTTAATATAATTAGTGTTATAACATTATAATATATATGGATGTCTAGATTCATTCCTCCCATCTTTATTATAATGATCTTTGATCTTTTTAAAACTCCCATGTAAGTTTTGAAACTCATGACCTTTGAGTTTTGAAACCTCTAAATGTTCATGTACCTGTAAATAGTAGTATTGTAAAGAGAGTGAGATAATACACAAATACAATGAGAATGCTCCATTTTCACTAATTTCTATTGTTCTTATTATTTAATATACTTTTACAACACGTTATCAGCACGAAGCTCTACCCAATTTTAAAAAAAGAGTTCTCTCAACTCATGCTGTAAGTACTATTGTTTCATTACAATTAAATTTAATCATGTAAATATAGTACTATTTCAACGCATGGGGAAGTAATATGTCTTTATGAAAAAGTTGTAGCTAACTAGCTAGGTAGGTCCACTAGTTGCACAACAATCTGATTTTAATACAGTCTGCATTATGATATGCATGAACATGCATCATGAGGAATATATATATATATATATATATATATATATATATTCATTTACAAATGATACTCCTCTATCTGTTCTGGGTAAAGCAATTTGGTGGTGAAAATTTATTAAGTGGCCAACTGTCACTTATATAGTTATTTATTTTGGTGGTGAATATATATATATAGTTATTTAACTTATTACGTAATTATATATTTATATAAATATCGAATTTTATTATATTTAAATTTGCAGTCCTTGATATCTCGGGTAAGAATTGCATGTCATGTACTCTTAATGTTGAGATTCATATAAAGGCAAAGAATTGTGGAGATACAATTAAAGTTGACAATCATGCATCCCTGCATGATCATGCAAAATCAATGATTTTTATTCGTCATTATTTCCATGAAGAAGAAAAAAAACACCAATGAAGACATGTTAGAAAAAATATTTAATAGATTTCATGCCTCGAATATGCTCCTGCAGCAGCAATATCGAGAGCATAAGTTCACAAAATATTCCCTGAAGAAATAAAGGAAATATTGTTCCGAAAAGTGACATCATGTCTTCTAGTGGTTGTACAAAATAATGAGTTTTTGTTGGAAAAACCAACAATCTCGCCCGACCGATTCTACTCCATTCCATGAAGTGAATGAAACCTCATTTGATAAACATAGAGGAAATTATGGTTGTGGTTGTGGTTGTGGTTCTGGTCGTAGGAGTGAAAAGAACAATCAATATAGAAAAAGGGATGTATATGTCGTACTCCTAAATATTTGGTAGATTTGTACCAAGACTCTATAAAAGAAAAGGAAAGGGAATTGAAATTAACTTTATTGATCATAATGATCTTGAAGATCACATGAATTATTTAGACTTTTCAAATGGAGTGGATATAACTAATTTTGATGTCTATGATTTTCTTGATGATGTTGATAGAAATGTTCATGCCAATTAATTATTTTTATTTCATTGTATTGTAGCATTATAATAAGTATTTTTATTATATGTTTTATTTATGTTTCAAGTAATAAAGTTAAATTTATGTTTTTGCATATATAAAGATGTATGGGCCAGAAGCTGATCAAACTTAATTAAAAGGTCTGGAAGAGGGATTAATCATCAAACTTAATTAAAGTCTTTGGAAGAACGATTATAATATTGCCAAAGGGCCCAAAACTTTGTATTAATGATGTTATATATTCTTTTGAGACAAGCAGAAAATTGCTCAGCTTTAAGGATATAAGTTATAATGGTGGTCATATTGAAACCAATAACTAAGGCAGTGAAGAATTTCTTTATATTACTTCAATAATATTGGACCAAAAGCTCATATTAGAAAAACTGTCTATTTTCTCTTCTGGGTTATATTATACTCAAATGAGAACATTTGAAACAAATGTTGTAATACACCAAAAGTGTGCAATACACCAGAAGTGTTCAGATCCAAATGTTTTTTTGCTTTGGCATGACCACTAGGATCAATAATGATGAGTCGAATTATTGAAGACTCCCATGAACATCACTTAAAGAACCAGAAGATTCCTTTACCTGATTATATCAAAGTAAATTAATTACCAAACCATCACATTTAATGATTGTTATTGAGTGTTCATCTTTCTAAGAAAGAATTTAGGACGATGTATGTGGACCAATGCACTCACATTATGGTCTATTCAAGTATTTTATGATTTTACTTGTGCATTAACCAGATGGTCATATGTATGTTTATTTTATACTAGAAATGTTGTATTTGCTAGGCTTAATACTTAAATAATCAGGTTGAGTAAAATTTCCTGATTATCTATATAACTAGGAAAAAAATTTTAGATAATGCCGGTAAATTTACATTTCAAGCTTTTGATGAATAATGTATGTTCATTGGAATTAATGTTAAACATCTTGTTGCATATACATATACTTACAATGGTTTAAATGAATCAATTATCAAAAGACTTCAAAATATTGTTTGGCCTTTGCTTATGAAAACAAAATACCAGTTTATACTTAAGGTCATGTTATTTTACATACTGCAGCATAACCTCAACAAGTGATATTTTTAAGGCACGTTTTGAGAATTGTCATTTTAATGAAATAATATTCCCATGATTAGGGGGAGAAAAGTCGTTACATGAAGCACAACGTGGGATCGTTGCTTGAAGCACGACGAGGGTGATTACGTGGAATGTTTCGACGTTATTACATCTTGATCTTCATACTAATCAATGTGAACTGAAAGTTCAAAGGATTATTCATTTGCAAGGACTTGCAAATCAATTACCAGAATTATTCACCGATAATAAGAAAATATTGAAATCTCACATGCTAGTTGCTAATACTCTAGCACGAATTGAAGTCCCTATAGGACAATTAATTAATATAGTAGCAACTAAGTCAAAGTCACACCTGAAACTTGGAATAATGTTCGGTGTTAAAGATAAAATTCCCCAGAAGAAGAAAGTATAAGAAAAATAAGTTGCAGCATATAAAGAGGCTATACCCATGAAACAGGCTACAAAATTTATTGATCTATCCAAAACTTATGAACAAAATCTCCTGTAAATAAAACTTTTGAAGAGTTATCCCTTGAAGAGGATGAGTTATCCCTTGAAGAGGCCAGGTACTTGAAAATAATGAGATCTCGATACATTATGTTTATATAGGAGACGCAGATATTAGATAGAAATAAAATTATTGTCGACAACATATTTTCATATAAAATTGTTCTTGATATTAATAAAAGTAATGATCACGAATATGAACCACAAACCGTTGATAAATGTCAACGTAGAAATGATTGGCCAATGTGGAATGAGGCGATTCAAGCAGAATTAAATTCAATAAATAAACGTGAAGTTTTTGGACCTGTAGTCCAAATACCTAAAGGTGTAATTCCTGTTGGATACAAATGGGTATTTGTACGTAAAAGAAATGAGGAAAATGAAATTATATGGTACAAAGCGCAACTTGTAGCACAAGGTTTCTTGCAGAGACCTGATATTGATTATGAAAAAATATGTTCCTGTAATGGACGCTATTACATTCAAAATTTTAATTAGCTTGGTAACAAAAGAAATTTTGATTTGCGAATTAATGGATGTTGTTACAGCATATCTGTATGGATCATTAGATAATGATATCTACATGAAAATTCTTGAAGGATATAAAATGCATGAAGCATAAATTCTATATCTCGAAGTATGTATTCTATCAAGCTACAAAGATCCTTATATGGGTTAAAGTAATCCAGATACATATTGTGGTATAATCGCCTTAGTGGATATCTTTTAAAAGAAGAATTTGAGAATAATCCAATTTATGCATGCATTTTTATCAAAAGATCAGAATCTGGATTTGTTATTATTGCTATATTTATTGATGAAAGATCTTGCTCCAGAAGAGTTGACAAAAACAACAAATTTGAGATGAAAGATAATGCTATGACAAATTTTTGTTTTGGCCTACAAATTGAACTATAAAATTCTTGTTCATCAATCAACATACATAGAAAAAGTTCTGAAGCAACTTTACATAGATAATGTTAATCCTTTGAGTACTCCAATGATGGGTTGGTCATTTGATATCAAGAAAGATCCGTTTCGACCACAAGAAAATGATGAAGAAATTTTTGGTCCAGACGTACCACATCTTCGTGAAATTGGTGTTTTGGTCCTGAAGTACTATATCTTAATATAATTGTTGCTTTGATGTAGCTTACAAATTTCACACGACCTGATATAGCATTTGTAGTTAACTTACTAGCATGGTATAGTTCTGCACCAACTCTAAGACATTGGAATAGAAGTAAACTTATTTTACGATATCTTCATGGGACTATTGATTTTGGATTATTTTATCCAAATGGATTTATACAACAGTTTGTTGAATATGCTGATGCGGGTTACCTTTCTGATCCACATAAAAGCCGATCACAAATAGAATATTTATTTACTTATGGAAATACTGCTATTTTATGGAGATCTGTTAAGCAAATAATTTCTGCAACTTCCTCAAATCATGCAGTGATTATCGCTATTTATGAACCAAGTCGTGAATGTGTTTGGTTAAGATCGATAATTCAACATATTCATGATAACTGGGATTATCATCAATCATAAATAGTCCAACGATATTATATGAAGATAATGTCTCTTGTATCAGTCTAATTAGGGGAGAATATATCAATGGTGATAGAACCAAGCATATTGCACCAAAAATTACTTTATACACATGAGCTCCAGAAGAGTGGTGATATTGATATCAAGTAGATATTATAATGTGATAATTTGGCTAATATGTTCAATAAGTCATTACCAACTGCGACTTTTCAGAAGATGGTGCACAACATTGGAATGCGTCGACTTAAGGATATATTTACCATGAACAATGAAAATTCTATGTACTCATGAGGGGGAGTAAAAAGGATATGTGCTGGTTGTACTTTTATTCCTTCGCTAAGGTTTTTTCCCACTGGGTTTTCCTTTGTAAGGTTTTAATAAGGCACTCCTAAGGCATTAGAAGTTATACAAGAATATTGTATTCTTTTTCTTAGCCAATTTTTTTTCCCCATAGGGTTTTCTTTGGTAAGGTTTTTAACGAGGCATATTCTTGGAGAATAGACATCCAAGGGGGAGTGTTATAAAATTATAATATATATGGATGTCTAGATTCATTCCTCCCATCTTTATTGTAATGATCTTTGATCTTTTTGAAACTCCCATGTAAGTTTTGAAACTAATGACCTTTGAGTTTTGAAACCTCCAAGTATTGATGTTCATGTACCTATAAATAGTAGTATTGTAAAGAGAATGAGATCATACACAAATACAATGAGAATGCTCCCGTTTCACTAATTTTTATTGTTCTTATTATTTAATAAACTTTTACAATAATTAGCTTAATTACTCCCTTTTTATGCTTTTACTAAGTAAGTTATCATTTCGAATAACTTAACCCTCTTTTAAAATAATCTTACCCTCTTGGAAATACATAATATATATTTATATAATCATTAATATATATATATTATGTATTGCAAAATAAAAACATAACATAAAATGTATTTATTACATTCTCACCTTATATACACAAAATAAATGCATTAATTATAATTTCCCATATAAAAGAAACTACTAATTTACTTAAGATATTATATTAAATATAATATCCTTACCTCATTAAAATAATTTCATGCAAGAATTTATTTTAATAATTTAGGGTAAAGCATATATAATATTATATACTTACATCGACCCTTTCGCTTTGCTATACAAATTATTCTCAATAATTTATTTCCTCGCATTATAAATATATACATATAATATATTTAATACCTTGCAGTTAAATAACATACCACACGTGCACATAACATATATAGTAAATAAATAAAAATTTATTCACTAATTCTATTATTATTATTATGGAAAATTTCAAGTCAATATAGGTGTTGTGATTGTCAACTTACCACTATTAATTGATCATCTGCTTCCACTTACTCCCTCCATTGCTTTCTTTGGAATTCCTTGAGCCAAATGCTTTTTAGATCCACATGTGAAATACACATTCTTTTTCGAATTTGGACAATTCGGTGCAATATGTCCCTCCACACCACAGTTGTAACAAGCTCTCTTTCTCTTCAAACATGCTCCGACGTGATTCTTTCCACAATTGCCACAAACTTTTATCTTCCTTTTTAAATTTCCTAGTTTGGCTCCAACATTGTTATTATTATTCCACTTCTTTTTCTGTGCCTGATTGTTAAAACGGCTTCCTGTCCTGTAATCTCCTTCACCCCTCTTTTTTTTTTGCTCCTGATTATATTTGGTTAGTGCTTCGCTTCTACTTTCCGCAATAATCACATTCTCAAATAGTGCCACAAAAGAATTTAGTTGAAACAATAAACTCAGCTATAGAGCAAGAGTTTTAATCCCTGCTCAAATCTCATTTCTTTTCTTTCATCGGTATTAACCTGATATAATGCAAATCTTGCTAGCACACTAAATTTCGTTGCGTACTCTTGTACTGTCATTGTTCCTTACTTAATTTCTAAGAACTGCACCTCCATCTAGTTTTGCATACTTAAAGGAATGTACGTTTTAAAAAATATTTCCTTAAATCTATCCCATAAAATCACCCTTTGTCCACCCCTACATTTGTTTGCCTGCCATAAATAACTGGCTTCTGCTTTTAGCATAAAAGTTGCAAAAGCAGTCTTTTGATCTTTGGACACCTTAGCAACTTCAAATACCTTCTCTATTTCCATTATCCAGGTCTGGGCTTCAATTGGGTTAGTAGTACCTCTGAATTACGGAGTTCCTACAGCTTTAAAGTCTTTAAAAGTAGTGGCGGGTGTAGTATGAGGATTCATTAGCGCTCCTACTAACAATATACAAATTGTTGTATACGGTTGGCATCTGTTTCCCCATTTCCATTATTAGATCCCTCAGGGGTATGTTGAGCTTATGGACCTCTTCTTGGCGGCACTTACTGTTTAACATTTATATTATTAGATCATTTCGCATATATTTAGAAGTAATTAAGAATTCTTAAACATTAACCAACATAAGGTATAAACATGCTTATATATTTATATGATACCTTCTTACACTGTGTATACATAACATATGATACTTATATCACATATCCCGCTCACTATATCAAACTCAGAATTACATCAATTCATTATATTATTTATAATCAAAAGGTATACTATATTTACTACATATACATATCATCTTACTTATTCACCTCTATCTAAGGAAGCATTCCATGTTGCATTGCATCCTCATATTCCTGGTTTATAATATGAATCACCAGTCTTCGATCCAAGATGTACCAAGGATAGTCTACATATGTCGAATAACGATAAACCCGGTCTTGAGCCCTTCCAAATGTAGCTCGGAAGGCATACACCATTTCATTTATTTTAGCTTTTTTATTCTTAACTTCCAGCTTTACACGGTCAACTCTCTTAGTAGCATTAACCCAAGAAATCTCCATCCTTACTCTTTCAGATGATTCTTCTTTTAGTTGTTCCTTAATAATTTTTTTTTCTGTCTGTAATCCTATTACTTGTTGCTTTATTTGAGCTAATTCTTGTTCTAGCTCTACTTTTTAGGTTGTTAGGGTCTGTATTGCTACTTTTTTCTAATATACTACTGTTTGATGTTCAACCACTTGCCCTTCTAGTTCCTGCACTTGGTCTTGAAGCTCTATATTGCGGTCATAGAACTCCCTTAAAAAGTCTTCCTCGAATGGGATAGGGGGTACCTCATCTGACTCTTCTTCTTCTTCTGGGTCTTCCTCAGGGTTTGACTCCAGCTCCTTTCCTTTTCCTATTTCTACCACTACTGGTGGTGTCACTCTAGGAACTAACTGCTCACGCACTATCTGTATGTCCCGCAAATCTTCTTCTTCTCTTTGACTAGGTCCTGGCTCATCAGACATCCTATCACCAAACCCCACAGATATTTAAGTTTAATTATTACAATAACATAATATATTAACAAAAAATAAGCATATAAGACATTAGTAATTATCTTTGATGAATTTCCTCAATTCATTTCCTAGAACTCAATATAAGTTTACACCAGCTGCTCTGTTTTCGATTCCTATGAAGTTATATCCTAAGTTATCCAACCTAAGGTTTATAACTTAAAGCTCTGATACCAACATGTGACGCCCCCAAATTCGGGTATCTATTACCCTCAGATTCAGTGCTCACGATCATTTACATCACCTGCTATTCTACCTAATCACATTTGATAACCTGTATTATTACAACAGTCTTTATAAAATATAATATATACATCAATGCATCCCAGGTTGTCTAACCTTTAATAGTACATAATATAGTACCAAAAATATCTATTTTCATTGCTACTTAATACATTATAATAGTTTATAGTTAACGACGCGATTAGTCCTGTAGTTTTTCTTTTCCCTTGTTAGATGACGATCCTCCAGCCTTTTCATTTTTAGCTAAAATTTATTTAATGAGAATGAGCAACAGAATTTCCTAGCAAGTAATACTATTTAAGTAAAACAGTGTATAACTAAATAAGTAATAGCTTAATAACTAAAAGGAGTATCGTTTGAATAAAATCAAGCTTCAACTGAGGAGTTCTGTAAAATCTTCAAAAATAAGAAACTTTTGATTCAAGGATTTGCAATAAAGGTTTTAAATAAGTAACTGAGGGTCACAAGACCATTAACATATGTCCCAGGTTACAGGTATTTTTACCTTAACCATTATTAGTCAAAGACCGTGGATGACCATCTTCGTACGCAGGGGGATCAACCCTTTGTACCTTTGTATTATGTACAAACATATTAACGCAACAGCATAATTCGGAACCATATTCTCTGATAACATGTCCGCTATTTAAAGGGTTGTTCAACTTAGTCTATTGCAAGAGTTGTAATTAAAAGAAATTTGATGAACATAGCTTCCTGGAGAATTTTAGAATATTTATCAATTATAGTCTAGCCGAACTCAAATAGCTTAGACTTTCAATATAAATTCATGAATCAAATAAAGCTTCAATAGCATTTGAATAATACATTCATAAGAGAATTACCAATTCAAGACGCTAAAACATTCATTTCAAGCTTAACAAGAATCTTT
Organism: Panax stipuleanatus; assembly: GCA_020205555.1. Taxonomy (NCBI): domain Eukaryota; kingdom Viridiplantae; phylum Streptophyta; class Magnoliopsida; order Apiales; family Araliaceae; genus Panax; species Panax stipuleanatus. The sequence goes on along the minus strand of CM035115.1, from coordinate 132,155,468 downwards.
GTTCAAGATTTGTACCGTAGAAAATAAGGTTAGTATACTTGCCTTCTTAATTTGAAGCTCTCAACTTTACGTGATTACACGAATTTAAAATATTAGGTTCCCGTATAGCACCTATGAACACATATAATATTATTTCAATACATATCATTACCATATTTCACACAAATTCTAGTTAAACTTGTGTTTTGCAAGTTTAATATCCTTTTTTATAACTTCTCTTATGTTAATAAGCTTGTTACATATATATGTAACTATAATTCTTAGTAATCTTTAATAGTTAATATATCAACATATTTATTCTTCATCAATTTATATATAAATTCAAATTACTATATATCTTATACTTAATTTATTTCATCAATACTCTTATATAGCTTAACATACACCAGTTCAAGCAATTTATGACTTAAGTTTTGTGTTTCCATACCTAAATCATCCATTATTGCATCTATTACATTTGCGTTCCTTATTTGCAATACTATATGTTAATAATGTTTAATATACTAATTTATATGTGTTTTATTATTTTATTTCAACTTATATAAACTTCATGCTTAAAATCATAAGACAACTCAATTAAAAACCAAATGCCTAGCTCAACCCATTTGCCTAGCCAAACTGTTGTAGCCCTCAGTAACCCAGCCACTTCGCATAGCTTTAACTTTCAAACCATAAGTCCAATCAAAGCTAATTTTTAATATGTTGTACTTGATATAGCATACTATTTTTAAAAAAAAAATACTAACTAGCTCAAATAAACATTTTAGACAGACTTAACAAGGCTCAAAGTTACCCTGTACAACTGCTTTACCACCAAAAGCCAATTCGTTTATAAGCCATAAAACAGACTCTAACTTTAAATTAACTTGTTCAACATACTTGAGTTATTTTATAAAACATATATGAAGAGTTTATAAATCACAAGCTGGACCAAATTCCTTTATTTATACCTGAAAGCTTATAAGAGGGCTTTCATCAAACATAACTGTAACAGCGATTGGCTTTAGTGCAAGTGGGAGATTAAAAGTAGTATGCACACAAGTAGGAGAGTTAAAGGCTTTTAATTTATTTACGTAATGTTGTTATATTAAATGTGATAAACCCATAGTTTTGATCAATGCTTTTAGAATCATGATGATGATCATGCTAATGATATCTAATTTCTTAGATAGCTTAAAACTAAAATAGTTCTCAATCGTTGGATTACTAAAATAGAGATTAGTTAATCTGGATAGATTGGTACATACGTTACTTGCTCGTTGGATGAGGATGATTGATTTCATGATCATTTGTGTAGAGACATTAAAACAAGTATGTAGGTGCTTATTAGAGAATAAATACACTGAACGTGACTCATTAAGGAATATCTAATGGAGTTTTACTTGTCTGTCAATAGGAATTCCTTAAGTGATTGTAGTACAAGTAATCCTTAAACTTGAGGTCATCATAGTATATTGTGTATGATGAGTTATACTTTGACATGTCCCTTAAGACCTTAAGGGTATTTCAAAGGGTATGCTTGGGTATAATAATTTATACATGGTGATAATGAATGATCAATAAAGGATCTACCACTTCTAGTAAAAGAAGAGAATGTTCTATGTGATTCGATAAATGACACTCAGTAGTCCTTGACCAAGGCAGAATAAAATTAAATGTAGTTTCTAATTTGCATTATCAGAGTTGTGCATTTAAGGATCGAAATACAAATGATTAAATAAAATAAGACTTGATAGTAAATTCATGTCTTATATTTAATTGGGACATTGTATAGTAGAATGAATGAATTGTACGATAACTATTTACTCAAATATTTTTTTATGATTAATGTTGAAATCTATATTATTTGGAAATTCATTGAGCGCTAAGGGGGCTTATCCTTATTGTAGAATAAATATTATTTATTTAAATGAATTAACTAGTTTAATTTATTTATTTAAATTAGATTATAAATGTTCTAATTGATTTATTCACAATCGGTTTAATATGGAGAACCTAAAGGGTCACACCGTAAAAGGAAGAATATTTATTTAAGAAGCAAATGTCATAATCATAATAATAAGTTAAGTATATTTAATTTAATCCATAGTGATGAAATAAATTAAATAGCTTAATATTTATTATTTAATATTTTGAAAATATTAAATATAAATTAATAAGAGAAGTCTTAATATTATTATTACTATTATTATTAGTTTAATTCCTAAAGGAGTTTGGGAATTAAATTAATGAAAGTACTCTCATATATTCCTAATAAGATTAGAAGGCTAATTAATTAAAGGAGTTTAATTAATTATTCCTAATAAGATTAGGAAGCCCAATTAATTAAAAGAGTTTAATTAATTAAATGAAACTCAAATCCTAAATTGGTTAGAGGGGTTACCTACATCTATAAATAAGAAAGTCTTATTAGAGAATAGGGTTACACAAGTTACACTACACACTTGATTCCAAGAGTTGGGAGAGTACACATATTCTATAAAGATTGAATTAGGGTTAAGCCACATACCCTTGTTCTTGAATAACTATTCTTCCGTGGTGGATCACCTCTAGATGCCAAACACTTGGGTGGCTAACGTTGATCAAAGGAAAGAATCAAACAAAGAGAATTCAAGGAGAGCAAGAAGAATTTGGAGTTAAACTCGTACCTGTGGAAGCTTAGTTCTACAAGGGTATGATTCTATAATTTCGTCTCTTTCATTTAATTAATAATTATGCATAAAGGATGATCCAAGTATATGGTTTGCAAAATTTTCAAACCCTAATTTTTCACGTTTCTGTTACTTTGATTGTGTTCATGGATATTACAAACCTAATAGGTTAAACAGTCAATATCAAGTTCATATAACACATAGGAACTGGAAAACTTTCCTTGATCGTTGATTACCAACAATAGATTAATAGCTTATAGCTATCTACACTTCACGTATTCCTACACAACGTATGATCACACATATATATTAGTCATATAGTCCATGCACTTAGTTTATAGTTAGCTTAATGTATTAACTTAGCTTATTTTGCTTCTTGCTTGTTTATTGGTTTCATTTAGAAACTTATTACCCAATCTTCACTTGACATAGTCATTCTATGATTGCATAGGTTACACACCTTGTGTCTCATATATTAAATCTTTAGAGCCTCCTACTCTCACACCCTAAGGTCCAGATAATGTCAGACTTATCTTAAATTTGCGCTACTTTTATGCTTGGGAGTGGCGCGACCGCGCTATTCCCTGCTAAGTCCAAAACTAAGTTTTCAAACTCATTCCAACCTCTACCTTATTAATATCCTTTGATAATCAATCCAATATATAAACACAGGCTTTGAGACCTCTAAACCAAACTTAGGTTCTTTAGGTTTATCCTTTTCAAAAAACCTTAGCTTTTCTTTTAAAAACTTATAGCAAAATCATGTGCTACCTAGTCACTACATGCATAGCTAGCTTGTTTTATCATACCAGACACATTCTCAAGCATATAGGACTCCATTACACCTGCCACAAGCTTCAGAACATAAAGAAAACAGTTTTCATTTTTTGGGGACTAGCACGGCCGAGCTGGTCTTCATTTAGGAAGTAGCGCGGCCGTGCCACTTCGGGTTCAAATGCATACATGCTATGTTCTCTGCAGAGCTTTGAGTTCCAATCCCCACATCTTTTATCATGTTTGATGATTGTTATATTCTAAGTCCAGCTTACTAAAGATAAGTTTTAATTACATATCATAATATACAACATCATTTTTGACAACCAATTTTTTAGTTCTCATAAGTTTTTAAAGAAAATTCTTCACTTAAATCAAATATCTCATGGAAATAGAACTAAGCCCAGGTTTCACAGATTTACCACTAAAGTCCAGCCCAGATTTCATACAACAAGCATTCACTATAGTTGTTGGTCATATAATCATCAAACACCCAACCAATATTTCACAATTAAATTACATAAATTATACCACTTCTTTTACTTATGAACTTAAACATATCAGAATAGATGGATACCTTTTTAGCTTTGATTCTGTCTTAATCCTTGATCCAATTCTTCTTAAATCATCAGTTCTTTTGTGAATTATCAGCACTTCCAAAGCTTTCTTCCAACTTTTCAATGCAAACCCATTCCTCTCTCTTTCTCTCTCTCTTACCCTTACAATTGAGATATATGAAGAATAGCCAAATGAGATATATCAGTATAAATTCCTGAGCATTTTGGAAGAGAAAAGGTCTGAGAAATTGAGAGGTGAAATGCGTTACTTTGCTCCATACTCTATAAGAGAGCTAAGTATTAAGTCTATATTAAATCCAATTCACATTCCATAACCTATATATATATATATATATATATATATATATATATATATATTACATATATCAATTTAATACATTTCACTATAAGTTAAATGTTTATTATTTCAATATCAATATACATTTATATATATTGGTCCCTCATCCATATTTTTCCTTCACATTCCATTAGTATAATATAACTATTATAACATTATATAGTACATAGTTCTCATAATTAAAAGAAAATAACTTTCTTTATTTTATTCATCAAAATAAATATTTAAATTCACCCATTTTCAAATAATGAACTAATTATCACATCTCATATTTAATTTATATTCAATTGGCATCATTCAAGATAGTAAATCATTTCATATATTACATTGATATGTAATATATTAAGAATACTAAATTTAATTAATGAATTCATTTTCTTTATACGAAATACATACATTAATTTATTATTTTAATGAAATGAATTAATCCTTTCACTTATGAAATTTAATTCACAACAACACCATTGTCGTTCAAGACTTAATTCTAAAATTATATTATTCATAATATATTCTTTCTCTTTAATCTTAATTAATTAATATTAAATAATTTTTCCTTACTTACATATTTTATTTCGTAATTAGCTCAAACTAATTAACTTAATAGCTTAACCAACTATTAAATCTTGATTTCCACATTTATGTATATATTTTTCACTCTTATATACATATTAAATTCTCCACATAAAAAACATACATATATGTATAACACATGTATACTCATACATTAAAACTCGGCACATCTCAGAGTAAAAACTTTATTTATTAAATTCTTAGTTTAATATTTTTTGAAAAAATTCGGGTTATCACATTCTTCCCCTCTTATAATGATTTCATCCTCGGGATCATCGAAACTTCCCTTACTCGATTTTCACTAAATTTCTTTTGAATTTTATCGTTGAATAATTTCAACGTATTACCTTGATATAGGCTTTATATTTCCTATTCCATTCGTTTTCCTCAACAAATTCTTATAGGTTTTGTAAGAACCCGAATTTTCAGATATTATTAAATAAGGATTTAATAAATAAAATTCTTAAACCGTGAGATGGGTTCGAATAAAAAGATATATATGTGATATGAGGTATGTGGTATTATATTACATAGGGTAATATGGACTATGTAATATGTGTTTTTGTGATTAATGAATATATTTTTAATATATATTTGTTATTTATTTTAGAGACGATTCAATTGAGGTAAAGGAGGTGGATAAATTCCTATCGATATTAAATAATTTATAGAATTATTTTATCATAGTAAGTTGGTGACATTAAATATCCTTAATGTATAATCACCATATTATTGTGTATGTGTACTAATAACTCGTATGTTTATAATATAGGTTATTAATAGCACTTAAGCTATCCGTGAATAGGTTTGGATAGTGAAGCATGAGTTAGGAATTAACTAATAAGAATAAATATTGGTTAATTTAAGTTGAGAGTTATATTATGGAATAATATAATGTGAATATTGAACCTTAATTAACTAAGGTAATATGGTACAAGGTTTGATTTACTTAAGTAAAGGAGTGAATTAATATATATGTTGAATATATGATTATAATTAGTACCTTCTATATATTACTTAGAATGGTAATATGTGTGAAAGTCTAATGTACAAATAACGTTAATAGATATATATACGTTATTAAAGAGAAATGGAAATCATTATATCTTTAAATAAATATTTGAAGAAATTGTTTTGGGAACAATTTATAGAAAAGAAAGAGATATGATTTTTCTAATAAAGGATATTAAAATAAATTCTAATATTGAATTATTTTAATAAAGGAGGAAATATTATTTTTGAATAATAATATTACCCTATATGTTTTTGGTATGATGTAATAAGTGTGATTAATTAATATGGTAAATATATTAAAACGTATTTGCTATATGTAATTAAATTGATGGAAACGATTTATTATAATAGAAAATAAACTTATTACCTATTTTCTATATATAATGTATGTACATGTGCCATACATGTAATTATTTTAGTAGGTATTATATTAAGAATAATATCTTGAGACAATAAGTAAATTATTTTCTAACAATGAATATCTTTATTTGGAGAAAACATAATATTTTATGTTATGGCAAAATACATAATTCCTAATGTATTTTCAAGAAAGTTTATTAATGAAAGAAAACTAAGTTATTTCAATATATTAAATAACTTAAGTTATTATTTTATCGTAGATTTTATAATAATTAATAGAGTAAATATTAATTATTCTAGTGTAAAGGTTATACATATAATTGTTCAAGGTAGCTAAATAATTTAGCATTAAAGTGCATGTGTCACACAAACCTTATATTAAAAGAATATTAAAGTGTGATGGGAGTGATAATAAGCTTAAGGTAAGCTTGTGAGATATGCCTAGTGTGGCAAAGTGGTGGAATAAATATTCATTAAATAAATTAATGAATGAATAATTAATGGAATTAATTATTATTATTATGTGAATAAATTCCTATGTGCAATGATGTGTAATTATAAGTTATATAGTAGATACATCTATATAATATGGAATGAAGTGTGACACTTCAAGAAAACTATATAATATAGGAAACTATATGATTAAGTGTAATAATAAAGTTACAATAATGGGGTGTGACACTACTCAATTAAAATATATTCGGTATTGTCAAATGTACATGGATTATATGATTGGGTGTATGTGTGACCCTATCATACCATATGGTAATAACATTAAGTTATTAGATATAAGCTTGCAAGTTAGTCCATGTGAGAGCAATAATGGTCAATTAAGTGGTTAGGGTACATGAATAGTGGTAGTTGGTGGGAGTTAGCCACCAACTTCTCTTTTGCCCTTTGGGTAATAACCATAGGAGGATAATAGCTTGATAATGAATAGATGCAATACATTGGTGTGTAGAGATTGTTAATTCAATTACTACATTGTTGCTAAGAAAGCATATAATAAGAAATGTAATTACACCATGAGCATGTTATAAGGTGTAATGATGAGGAATGACCATGAATAGTAGTAGTTGGTGGAGTTAGCCACCAACTCCTCTTTGACCATTGGGTATTACCCATAGGAGGGTAATAGATTGATTATAATAGAGAACATGTAAATTAGTAATGTAATGGTATTACTTTATGAACATATTATAAGATGTAACATTGAGTATAATATTATCTTAGGAGATTATATTATTATAAACTTGTGGACTATTAAGTACTAAGTTCACATAATTATGCCTTGTGTGGCATAAATAATGAAGTTAAATCAAGGGGATTTAATTGGAAGTATTAGAAGAAAATATATGGTTGATATTAATTATCATTATAATATTTGAGTATATTTGTGATAATAATTTTATGGAAAATGGTGGGATGATAGTACCCAACCATATTATATTTAGTCCAATTAGAATATTAGCTTAACCTATGTACATGAGGTACATGATTATATGTAGTAGTGTATATTTAAAATATGAGTATACAATAAAATAATATATCATGGATATATTATAAATAATTATTAAATTAATAAAATTTAATAATAAAGGAAACAATGTAATGTGATAATACCCGATAGAATTATATCCGGTAAGATGAGATATATATGGATGATATATGATACATTGTAATTAGAGATTTTATTTACAATTCATTCATAACCTAAGCTATATGTATGAATGTGTATAAGTGTATATATTATATATAGAGGTGTGTAACCAAGTGTGGAATTACATTTGCTAATTGTTATTGCTGAGTTAGATTATTTGTCTCACAATGAGTGCCCAACTTCTCTTTCACGTGAATGGCTAAGGCTAGCCTATCTCCTTCATCTCTCAACTTCCTAGCTAGCAATGAGTGTGATGATTGTGAGGGGTGTGGGATTGATGATGGATTTCACCAACTCCTTACTAACCTCTTGTTAACCTCCATGTCTTTGATCAACCCATTGGTTTGATTCAATGTGCAAGAACCAAATTTGGTCCATAAATTCTCTATAAATTGAAGCTTCATATTCACAAATTGAAGTTGCTAAATAATTGCTAAGTTGATATAGAGAATATGGTGATGAGAGTTATGTGAGAAAACTGATTTGGGAAGCAAGCTTAGTAATTCAAAGCTCCAAGAGGTATAACTCTTACTTTAAATTCTTAGTTGTGAGTTTATAAATTCATAAGAGATTTCATGAATTAGTGGAGAATTGATATGTAAGATGATGTTAACATGTTAAGTAGAGTCTAAATATATGTTATAAATACAATATGATGGCTTTCAAGCTTGTTACATGAAGTAAGAAAAGGATTAGCTGAAGCTCTGTTTTAGCAGTAAAGTTTTTGGTCTGGAAACGGGGACGCGCGACCGCGCGTCTCCCTAGTACAAATGGGGCGCGGCCGCGCCCTCTGCAGAAACTCTTGGTGATTTTGTGTTTTCTGGTTGGCTAAGCATACTAGTTAGACTCTAATAATTTCATAAAGGGGTCTGACATGTGTACTAAGGTTGTCATGCACATAGTGAGTTGTATTAGTTGGTTTAACATAATTTCCTAAAAGAAAACGTAAAGTTTTGAAAATGAGACTTGACGAATTTTGTGTTCTTTGAGTCGGACTTTTGAGACATGTGTAAGTGTCTTGGATATGTGTATCAATGGGTATGAAGGTAGTTGTTGATTAATTACCTTGGCTAATAGTAAACAATTATACCTTGTTGTAGTGGAGTTTTTAATGAAAACTTAAGGTTTTATAAATGAATTTTGGCGTATATAAGTCATGTTTATATTCTGACTTTTTAAGCATGATTATATGGTTTAGATATGCATGATATGTGAGTCGAAGGTATTGAGCATACACTAGAACACATTGTTTAAATTTAAAATGATTTCAAAAGACAAACTTAGAGTTTTTGGACATATATAGGATGTCCACGTTCTGATCATTGAGCATGTATAGATGACTTATATATGTGTTCTAATACATGAGAATCATGACTACAAGGTACTTTGCATATACTTAGTTACCTTTGTTGACTTAAAGTGATTTTTATGAAATGTTTAGAATGTGTAAGATGATAGCATCAAACACGGAGTGAGTTACATTATGATCACACGAGCATGTATATTAGGATTCATTATGCCTATAGACATGTTGACATAAGCATCATGTGATGAAACATGGATTTCACCTATGCACGCATATTCGAGAAAATGAATTTCAAAAGCATAGACTATGTGATTAAGTATACATGTGTAGTATAAGCACGAGCATACCTACTTAATGTGTGTGTATAATATATATCAGAATGCATGATATGTTAGGACCAAACTAAGTTTATGAAATCTAAGTTCTGGTTCTGGCAGGGAGTCGCGCGGCCGCGCCACTCCCAAGCTTAATTGCTGCGCGGCCGCGCCGTGTTGCAGAGCTGCCAAGAACAGTTTGTTAACTGTCTGGTCCTAAGTTATTTTTCTTAAGGACCCTAAGGACCGAAATAGAATGGTTTCTATAGAATAAGTATGAAGGTATGATGTTGTAACATCGTGGTTATCCTAAGATAGAGTGAAACGAAACCAAGATTAGAAAACGATATACGAATTGTTATTCTATTAAGAGCATATGAAATGTATGACTGATGGATGTAAATCCATGATTATATAACTGTGTAGGAATACACGAAGTGCAGATAGCTTTAAGAAGTTAAGTCGTAGTTGTTAAACTACGAATCAGGCAAGTCTTTCAGTTCCTATTTGATATATGAATTCAATAACTGTTAGTTGAATTATATTATGCTGTGATAATGTGAACTTATATATGAAATGTATATGAGATATAAATGAGATTGAAAGTTGATCTTTGATGATATACTTGTTATGTGAAAAGTAACATGCGTAGTAAATATAAATTGTTTATAAATGCATGAATTGAGTATAATGTTGTATGCTATGTGATGCATGAAAACTGTTAGAATTGCTGAGCTGTCGAGCTCACTCTTGCAAATAACCACTTTTGCAGGTTAAGGACTTACGATAAAGACTTTGTGCTTCTTGATTGATAAAGATAGATAGTATCACAACGAAGAATACTGATTAGATTATTACTCGAACCATGTCTAGGTTCTAGTAGTTGTACTTGATATTTGTTTACGAGGTTTAATTCTTGTCGTACTATAAAGATGTATTAGATAATACATAGAGGATATCAAGTCGAGTTGTAAACGTTATACGATAACTCAAATATAATGAATCATATTTTATAATTGATTCAAGGGTTGTAATTGATTCAAGTTATGAAATCAATAAAAGATTTTATTCAAGGAGGATTGAAAAAGTTTAAATTATTCCGCATTTAGTAACATTGAATATGATGTAAAGATGAGATCTTGGATATAAATAGAATTTATATTCTAAATTGTAATAAGTAAAGATGTATTCTTTTAGTAATGAATAAAAGATATAATAGTTTGGCGTTAGTAGTATCGTGACTGCACCGAATCCGAGGTTTCGAAGGAACGTGGATTTGGGGGCGTCACAGGTTTTATTTCATAACATTTACTTGAACACGATTACGTTTTGAGTATAATATATTCTTTAACTCATCAATTTCCTTTTCTAATGATCATCTTAAGCCACCATCATTCTCCTAGTTCAGTATTATATACTCACTCAATTCATGAGCATTCAGGATATCACATTCACCCATTCTTCTAAGAATTTCGTCCCCAAAATTAACTTTGCAAGTTACTATAATAATTTCTTTTTTAGAGATAATTCTAATATCATTTCACACCATTCTCTTTAGAATTTTGCATTTTCCTTTGATAACTTCATTTCTCTCTTCTCGGAATTTTAGCTCTTTTTCTTGAAATTCCATCCACTTCTCTGAACTATTATTGTTTACTCAAATTACTCATTAATACATGTTTTCAAGCTAACCTGTACACTTTCCTCCTTCAAAATTACAACATAGCCTTACAAAACTACCATATAGCCTTACATTTAGAATTGTCGTATTCTACGACTCACCTCTTTCTAAGGAATATCCTCCTTTTCATATTCATCTTTCAGAATAATAGGAATTTCCAACAATTGTTCAATAATTGGGAAGCTATATAAATAACTCAGGAATTTAAAAGATTCCTTTAAAACTTTCGATATTATGTTGAGGAGTCGTAAAGACTTTGAACACTGTCCTAGATTACCAGATATTTCAATTGTAACCTTTAACAGTCAAACACTATGGACAAACCATCATCGTATGCAAGGTGATCAGCCTTTTGTACCTATTTATTGTGCATATACATATTAACGCATAAGTGTAGCTCGGAACTATAGCCTCCGATAGCATGTCCCCTATTATCGGGTTGGTTCACCTCAGGCTTAATAGAAATTTCGCACCAGAATAATGTAGTTTGGCATAATTTCTCAAAGAACGCTTGAACTTCATAAACATAGTTAATCATTTGTCTAGCCGAATCAAATAGGTCAAACGTATGCCAACAATTCGAACATCAATCGAAATATTTTAGCCTGCTCAAGTGGTATACTTTTCTTAATTTAAAGAAAACCAAAAATCCTTATATGACGTCATGATACCGTACCGTTTTAATAGTACGTTGAGTATTCTGTCATTTTATGACTTTGTTATACTACATCATACCATAGTGGCTGATGATACTATGATCACATCCAGCACCAGTTTAATCTGCATTAATGACTCAATCGTTTATCATTTCTACACCATGTTCAATGATGCATATGATCATATAAAATACATTTGATAATTTTAAATCATTTTTGTCTAGTAGAAACAATTAGCATCGATATATGAATAATATGACCTTTTTTTAAAACTTAGTGGTTCAATAATTTGATCCAATATTTTTCAAAAATATTGAATATTAGCACGATGTCAATAAATTTTGAAATCTAGCATAGCTAGAAGATTTGGAATATCCATTTTTCTCCATCAACTTCAATCTTATCCCCATTACCCCACTATTTAATAATTCTATCTATTTCTAGCAGCATTAATGCTCACTACACTAAAAATTCTTAGATCTCAATCTACAATATTCCTATACCCCATTATAGTTCATCAAACACTACAAGAAAATGGTCTAACAGCGACCATCACTTTCAGCGACCGCCCTCTACGGTCGCTGATAGTAGTAATAGCGACCGCTATATGCGACTGCATTTGAATCTTGTTGCTAGATTATATCCGCCACTACACGCAGTCGCTGATATGAATTTCTCGCCCTAAAATTGGCGTGAAAAGTTGGCGCGGAGGTTTTGTGCAACTACTCACTATCAGTGACCGCTAGCGGTCGCTAATACGTCCACATCATTAACAAATCAGCGACCGCATGTGGTTGCTGATTGCGGTCGCTGATTCTCTTTAATCTAATCAGGTTCAGGCATTCGCTGGACACAGTAGCAGAAGAAAAAAAAAGGAGAAGAAGAGAAAAAGGAGAAGAGGAAGCAGGGGAGAAAGAGAAGAGGGAGGGAGAAGAGGGACCAGCCATCACCGCCGCCGTCACCCCCCCCCCCCCCCAACCATCGCCGCCTATCGCCTCCGTCGATGCCTTCACCGCCGCCATCACCACCGCCGTAAATTAGGTAATATTTCTTCATATCCTTAGTTTTGAAAGAGAACAAATGTAAATGAAAATCTATTTTTGGTGGGTGATGGTTATATATGCTTAGAAAATACAATAATTGTTATTCTTGAGTTCCTTTGGATCAAATTACTAGCTCTCTTTTTTACCCCCTTTAATTCCCCTTCTTTTTCTTTTCAAGTCAGTCAATTGCTCGTCAATTAAATTGTGGCACCTGATTTCTAGTTTTTTCTTTTACAACAAACCCTAATAACAATAGTAGGAAATCCATTCATTCAATGTTGACCTCGAATTACATGTATAATAAAATTGAGGGGATACTTACTCTATCTAAAGTGAAATCTAAATTATAAACTTTCACGACTTAAGTAAAAATAAAATAATAATAATAAAAAAACTATTGTAGACTTGTCGCTCTAATTAACTTGTCTACAATCACCCACCTATCGACGAAATCCACTCACAGAGAGAATTTAAGCTCCCAAAAAGAGAAAAAAAGACACACTAACTTCAAATTAGGGAGAAACAAACTCCACCAAAGGATAAAATAAGAACTAAATAAGTCGCTAATGATAACTAAAAGATGTAGGGAAGGGTCTCTTTAAAAGAGAAGAAATCTTACCAAATGTTTAGGTAAGTATGCTAAAATGTTAATTAGATTTTAACAAGTATGCTCAAGTCATATGCTTACATGTATGCTTAAATGTAACTCATATACTTACAAGTATGCTCAAGTCATATGATTAATTACAAGTATACTTAAATATAAGTCATATGCTTACAAGTATGCTCAAGTATACTTAAATGTAAGTCATATCCTTACAAGTATGCTCAAGTTATATGCTTAATTACAAGTATGCTTAAATGTAAGTCATATGCTTACAAGTATGCTCAAGTATGCTTAAATGTAAGTCATATGCTAACAAGTATGCTCAAGTCATATGCTTAATTACAAGTATGCTTAAATGTAAGTCATATACTTATAAGTATGTTCAAGTTATATGCTTATAAGTATGCTTAGAGAGCTTGACCATGCTATACATTAATAAGATCATGTTGTCTGTAGTAGGTACTGTGGTATCATGGACCTTTATTCAGACTGTAGTTGGATGAGACGACGAAAGTCAAGTTCCCATATAGGTGCTATAGCTGAATTTAGAGCTGGTTGCCAAGTGTTATTGGAGTATGCGTATAGTCACCCGGAATGTGTGAATGGTCATAACAAGATAAGAGGCCCTTGTTTGAAGTGTAAGAATGTAAATTATATGTGTCGACGTCGGAAAAAAATTCGCGGGCCGGGTCACAACCCGAATCTTTCTCTCTTCCTAAGTTATGTCTGCCCTTACTCTTTTTATTTATAAAAAAGGTTTTGAAGGATTTTTGAGGAAAAGGCCAACATGTATCATGTCAATGATTGAATATTTTATAGAGTCACCAGTTGGTGGATTTGAAATGGTTATACCAACTCAATCGAGTTTTGTTTGAAAAGAGGCCCAATTGCTGGACACTGTCGAAACTTGATCTTTTAAAATAAAGTTTTGACTTCGGGGGCTTGGTTAAGTGTGGGGAAGGTGTTAGGAACCCCATAACTTCCGTGTAAACACTGTACCGCATCTTTTCAATATTTCCCTTTTAAATATGTAATGTGTGTGTGAATGCTGTAAGAAATTTGGGCATATGTTTGATTGGGAGTATGTTTATGCATCGTTGAACCTATATACGAAAGGTTTGATTTGATTTGAAAAACATTTCTTTGATTTGATTTGCAAAAGTGTTTGATTTGATTTGCAAAAGCTTCTCTTTTCAATAAGATTTATTAAAATGATATTTTGAAAGAAGGTTTTCAAACCCTTACGCTAACATAGGAATTGAAGCATATCGATACTTCAGTTTTATCTCTTCAGCATTAAGGCTCAATTTGAATGGTGATTATCGGGCTGCGAAGCATCCTCGATCACGAAAATGAATTTAAGTGTCGATATTCTCATGGGTATGATAACCATCGGAGTGACTTTGACACGACAAACCATATTTTTACTATATTAAGACCTTAAATACGGATAATCGTTTTAAGGTCTTTTGTATGTACATTTTTTACAGAAAAACTAGCAAGGTACATTTGTAAAGTTGAGTTTGTCCATTGTGGGAATCAGATTCTGATCAGTTTGATCATGAATCCCACGATTCTTAGGCTCACATAGGGAAGCCAATAAACCTGCACAACTCAAATTTGTACAAAAATATATCCAAATATCGCCAGAACCAAGGATTTATCAGTAAATCCTGGCTCGCACATGGCCGAAGCGTCTCGTTCCCACTAGATATCGATCTAAGGGCCGTGAGGTTGCTTTCATAACTGAAACTAGAAGAAATGCTAGATTTAAATAAATCTCAGTCATTCTAGCTTTTCGGTTCTGTTTGGGCCTATTTTGAACAGTTTGAAAGCTAGAGTTGGCGAGATTTAAAGAAATCTAGTTCGCCCGCAGAAATGTCAGTGCCGATTCATATTAAATGAATATTAAAGCAGCAAATTAATTGTAATGAGTACAGAAATATATATATATATATATATATATATATAATTATATATACAAAAGCTGTAAAGGGCGATGGGTTTGCACTCCGATGCCGGTACTGAAATGTAAATATATATTTATAAAAGCTGTATAAAAGCCACGGAATGATCCAGACTGGACAGAATGTAAATATCTATAAAAAAGCAATAAAGGGCGGTAGGTTTTCACTCTGATGCCCGGACTGGAATGGAAATATATATATATATATATAAGATGTATGAAAGCCACAGAATGATCCAGGCTGGACAGAATGAATATATATATATATATATATATATATATATATGTATAAAAACGGTAAAGGGTGGTGGGTTTTCACTCCGAGGCCCGGATGGAAATATAAATAAATATATATAAAAGAAGTAAAAGGCCACAGAATGATCCAGGCCGAACTAGAATGTAAATATATATATTTATAGTTAAATATAGACAAAAAATTATCAAACCGGGACTGGGAAGATAACCCAGTCCGGTGAAAGGTGCATATATATGTATATATATATATAAAAGCGGTAAACTACCATGGATTTAACATCTGGGCTTGACAGAATTAAAAAGTTAGTATACATACAGTTAAATATATATAAAAAAATCCAAACCCAGACTGGGAAGATAACCCAGTTCGACGAAGTTGCTAATAACGAAGATGCAAGTATATAAAAGCTGTTAGCGGCGACGGATTGTCAATCCGAGTTATAGAAATGCCACAAAATGTGTTTAAGTACTAAAATGTACCAAAAGTTAACAAAAACGACCACGGAATTGAGTTCTGAGCATATTTAGAAAAGGAAACTTGATATGCAAGAGTATAACAGCGTAATGAAGTAATATAAACTTGCTGATCGTATGCTTTAAACGTCCAAATCTACAGGTTAATTTTTGATATGTGGTAGTATGTGGGTATATCTACGTGTTAGAGTGAAAAAATTTGGGTTTGAAAAACAAGAAAATGGCTGGAAAACCAAACAGGCAGAGGTTCATAGCGTTTTTAAATTATGAAATGAGCTGGGGGTGAGCTCATATATATGACCCAGGAGAAGCAGCTCTACCTGTTGCAGCCGTAGGCAGAGGTACGACTCCACATGGAAGGGTCCACGTCGCTGGTCTCGTTGCATCAAAGTATGTGCATTCCGAGCAATGCAACGTCAGATTCGAAACTTTCTAACTTTTGATCGGAGAGTCCGTTTGAGGCGTGCTATACCTTTTCGAAAATCCCTCGTCGAGCGCATTGCAATGACATGGGAGACAATCTTTTTCATGTTCAAAAAGATGGGTTCATAATCTGGTTTTTGATTCCTCGCAGTTTTTCCGTTGAGCTACTTTACGTTGTTTCCACTCGGGATCATTGTTATAGTTCGTTCTGACCTTAGTAGCATAAATTTGGCTTGAGTTTGACTGAATCATCTTTAAGTTGGTAAAATAACCATTTTGTCCCTCCCAGGGTTGCCTTCAATGTTCGCACGGCCTTCGGCTGACTTCCTGGGGTTGTTTCTAAGGTTTGGATCCCATTCGAGTATGTTCGTCCTCAGTGTCGTCTCTAAGGCTGACGTGGTCCATCCATGTTTTCCTCTGGAGATGTTGTGATGCTTCAGGATTGTTTTTGAAGTTGACTTGTATCTCCCGGGATGAGACCGGGGCTGACCTGTACCTCCCAGGTTAAGACCGAGGCTGACCTGTACCTCTTGGGTTGAGACCGGGGCTGACCTGTACCTCTTGGGTTGAGATCAGGGCTGACCTATTTCTCTCGGGTTGAGACCGGGGCTAACCTGTACCTCCCGGGTTGAGGCCGGGGCTGACTTGTACCTCCTGGGTTGAGACCGGGGCTGACCTGTACTTCCCGGGTTGAGACCAAGGCTGACCTATACCTCTCGTGTTGAGACTGGGGCTGACCTGTACCTCTCGAGTTGAGACCGGTGCTGACCTGTACCTCCCATATTGAGACCGGAGATGACCTGTAACTTCTGGGTTGAGACTGAGGCTGACCTGTACCTCCCGTGTTGAGACCGGGGCTGACCTGTACCTTCTGGGTTGAGATCGGGGCTGACCTATACTTTATGGGTTAAAACTGGGGCTAACCTGTACCTCTCGGGTTGAGACCGGGGCTGACATGTACCTCCCGGGTTGAGACTGGGGCTGACCTGTACCTCCTGGGTTGAGACCGAGGTTGATTTAACAGTCCGATATTGAGACCGGGGTTGATTTAATAGTTTGGTATTGAGACCGAGGTTGATTTGACGGCCCGGTATTGAGATCGGGGTTGATTTGAAGGCCCGATATTGAGATCGGGATTGATTTGACGGCCCGATATTGAGATCGGGGTTGATTTAACTGCCTGGTATTAAGACTGGGGTTTATTTGAAAAGATAGTTTTACCCTCCTACAATGTTAGTAACAGAAAAACAAAATTTTGAGTGTCTACAGATGCCTCTCTTTATCATGTTCATGCAATGTAATGGAATGAACAGGATAAAGATTGCTAGACACTAGAAATGCAGATGCAATGACAAAGCAATACATGGCAGGATACGTGATGAATGTTAGATACCTTCGAGGGGGTAGGGTTATCACTGATTGATTACGTTAGTTTCTGTTGGGGATAACGTTACCCGTGATAACCCTTGTTGCAGCATTATCATGTAGTCGCTAGTAGGACATCAGAGTTAAGATATCCCATACTATTTTCATCACTTTATGTTGGGGATGACGTTCTCCGTGATAGCTTATTGACTCTGATGGGGATGACATTATTGATGCTACCTTGGTTTGAGACCAATGGTTTCCCACACCTGCCGATACTCTTCATGGGGCATATTTTCCTTTCGATTGATGCCGTTGTACCTTTATGTCGGTTTCTCCGCTAGGGATACATCTCGGTTACTGAGTTATCTTAGTGTGTGCTTCCGATGCCTATCTTGATGATAATTTACACCGGTAGTTGGCAACAGAGGGTTGAATAATCGATCCTTCTTGGTACTCCCTTTAAGGATGTGTATAACAGACTCCATCATCGGAGATGGATTATTATATTGCTTCCGTCACCGGATCACTTCCGATGCTTCGCAGGGGTTGCGCCAACGGCTGAAACGTCGCTGGGGTTAAGCCAAAGGCTGATACTTCGATCGGGTTGAGCCAACGGCAGAACTATCATCGGTCAGTACCCGACGCTTCGACAGTGTTGATTTCTGGCAGTTTTGTGCCGTTTTTTGGCAGTTTTTAGCCGTTTTCATCACTGATCCCCGGATATTGCTTCGGGATGATAACCTATAGCTTTTACAAAGATTTTCCTTCTGTCAGGATTCCACTGCTTAAACGCAGGATTTCAGGACAAATCGCTCAATCGCGTAGCGATTTTTTCTCAGATTTGACTTTTCAGCTCATATAAACTTCGTTTCAACTCGAACTGAACCAAACTGAGTTGGAGGGAGCAGGACCCACCCTGGGGTGCCGCAGGTAGAGGTGCGGCAGCCGCAGGTGGGCCCGCTTCTACCTGTATTTTTAAAATGTGCAGCGACGGGCTTATAAACTCATTTTCATTTCGAGTTTCAAATGGAATCCGATTTTCTTTTTCAGATCTACGGAGTTCGGGCAGCTTTTTTTAGATTCTGTCAGCGACTGCGTGTTCTGCACATCTCAGGTGACGTTTTACATCCTTTTTCTGCAAGTTTTGACCGTTAAAAGCATGTAAACCACGTAGGGTGCTTTTAGATGCAATGTATGAAAAATGTATGTTTATATGACCTGCTAAATTTTTTTTGACTTTATAAGTATGCATATTTTACTGTAATGCACGTTTTGGCGTAAGAAAAATTAGATTATAAGACGGTCATATTTTGCTCTTTTTGATCAGTTTACTTTTCCTTTTTGGGGCCTAGTGAGCCTGGATTTTCTACTAAAAATGTCCATGGTAAGTTTTCTACCATGTGAAATTTACTTTTAATTTTATTTTATAAATATGAACTGTTCCTGTTTTTGGAAAGGTGTGCTATTGAATGGCCACCTAGTCATGCCTGTGTGCATGCGGACAGTCCATTCTACAAATGAGACTGGCAAAAATTTTCAAAACTCGAGCATTTAATAAACATACAATTTTGACTCTACTGGGGACTTTTGACTCACCCATGCACGTTTTTAGGATTTAGCTTTTTGAAAAACATGAAGTTTTGACTCTACTGGGGATTTTTGACTGACCCATGCATGTTTTAGGACTTAAAAATGCATAAAATACTAAATTAAATTAATAAGCCACAGGTTTTAGGCTTACCACACCCTTTCTGAGGTGATTTGGAGAATTGGTTCAGGTGATGGATCAAGACAGACCCGGCAGTGCTAGCAGGGTAGTTTCAGGAGTTAGACGGAGGCAAGCTTTTGATGTTCCTCAGCCACGTCCATCTCGATCGCCATGCAGATTAGCAGAGTCGGTGATTCGTCCAGCCCAGGATGAGCCGTTGATTGATATAGATGATGAGGAGGCTCCTTTTGCTACTCCCGTCCCAGGTCAGGCCCCACGTGCGGAGCTTTTGGGCAATATTGTGCCAACCTAGGAGCTGTTGGGAGACTTGAGTCATCATCCATCACTACTTCTTTATGTCAATGAGGTGACTTAAAGTTTTCTTCTCTCTGGATTCTCTTTCTTTCTTTTCCCATTCTCGGGGTACAGGTTTTTGACATGGGTTGGCTTTTGATGCAGGTTCCGGGCTTTATGCATCCTCTAGGGAACTGGTTCAATGTGCACTCCCTCTTCCACACTTTGCACTAGGAGTACAGGGATATCGTTGACGGCTGGGGGTTTCAGGCCTTCTTCTCTATTCTTCCCCGTCGTTACCCCTGGGGTTATATGAGGGATTTGTTTGAGCGCTGGTTCCACTAGACTCAGTCTCATCACTTGTTAGACTGCGACGTGATGATGACGCCTATGGACTGGAGGTTCATCACCGACATAGAGTTCGAGGGTGAGCCCGTACCTGTTTTGGCCGACATTACGCCCACTACCGTTAGATCCCTACTGGGAGTTCCTTTGTTGGCGCTCAACGGTCGGACGGTCCGATCTAGTCCATTGAGCATAGGTGCCCAGAGTGGGGCTTTACTTGAGCCTCCGCCTGATGATCAGAGGGTTAGGGATCGCATCCTGAGGTGATTATTTTTGGTGATCATCAGGGGTTATTTTCTGGTGGACAACTCATCGACTTTGTCCTTTTCCCTGGTCAGTGCCACCTGACATGTAGAGCACCTTAGTGACTTTGATTGGGGTTCCCACACTTTTGCCTATTTTCTCCGAGGTATGCGCATGCTCTCGGAGGGTTTGACGGAGGCTTGGTTAGGGTTCTACCGATTTTTGCTGGTGAGTACATATTTCTTGTACCTTTTTAATTTCTGCATTTACATTTGTCAGTCTTGGTCACTGAGGACTTTTGATATTTTTATGGCCAGTTCTGGGCATATGAGAGGCTTCCTTGCCTACGGCTCGCCACTGCTTTAGGTTTGGAGACTTATCCCCGAGGACGGCGTTGTCATCACTCCACACTGACGGTGGTCCCTGTTGCTGAGGGCTTTACTCATTCTCGCCTACAGTTGAAGCTTTTGACAGCCAGAGCGATCTCGTGGATACCATATACCTCTGAGTTTTTAACTGTTGGATTTGAGGGAGGCTTCCCCACTGGTCGATAGTTTGCATTGTCGACTCGCAGAGTCCCATTTTTGACAGAGGGAGGCTGGGAGCTCTATCTAGGAGAGCATGCCATCCAGAGTATTACAGGTCAAATTTGTATTCCCTTTGTTCCTCTGGCTTGGCATCATTGGCCATTGGTCCAGCCCCTGACATATATCCCTCTGAAGTTTGTGGACGGCTTTACTCTATCAGAGGGGCCTTACAACCAGGAGGCATTCAGCAGCTGGTGAAGTCCTCGCAGTATTGGGGCTCAGACTCGTGCTACCCAGTTCATGGTAAACATAGTACCGGGGTCTGTGATGATGACAGACTGGATAGCTTGCCTTAGGGAGCCTACTTACTTGGACCAGATTACAGGACTGACACAACAGTTGGAGAGAGCTCATTTGTTTATCAGGCATCTTAACCGAGATCCATCAGAGGTATCTTCTTTTGATCCGTCCAGGTACAGAGCGGGCCCCTCATCAGGTCCATTTTCAAGTAGTTTTGCAGGGGCTGATCCTCCCTTGTACCTCTCTGACATTTCTGATGGTCGAGACTTTGTGTCCACGGAGGAGATGGAGCAAGTTAACAGCCTGAGTGTAGACATTTTGGATCTTTTTAGATAGCTATTGTAGCTATATCTTTTGATAGGCCATTGTTTTGGCTGTTGGGCGGCTGTGCCCCATTTTGATAGGCCACTGTTAGTAGTTGGGGAGTTATGCCCCATATCCCTGTACTTTTTATTTTGTACTTTATTAGTAGACAGAGATGATGCTTGCAGTAGATGGTTTATTATAGATATGCATGATATTTCCTATCTATCGCATCATGTTTATTATTATCATTATGCATGTATTATGTCATGTGTATGCATTTATACAGATGAGTTCAGATTTAACCCCTGGATGGTTTTGTGATACGGTGATATAGATGTCATCGTCCATCATCAGTCGTATTGAGCACTTACCACCATCTGTGGTGGCATCATCCTTGAGATCGTGGTATGAGAGCCTGCCCTTCCCAGCCAGAGGGACAGTGGATCAGATGTTAGGGCATTCATTGGCCGTAATAAACTTTCAGGTCCTATATGGGTTTGTGGATGGCATCTTATCATGTTGGATACCTGAGAGACAGGTTATCCACTTTTGGCGGCATGAGATGACTCCGACTTTAGAGGAGTATGAGCGGTTTGATGGTTTAACTTTAAACTTTCCCTGCGCTCGTACTGCGATCAGCTACATGAGGAGACCATTTCTTCGGATGTCGAGTCTACGCCAGAGTGTAGTCTTGAATGAGATCGTTTATGGACATGTGATCTCTATAGACTTCTTGATCAATCGTTTTGGCCGGCTGGACAGCTACGATCGTCATGCTGGAGATTTTATTATTTTGGCAGAGGCATGGCATTTGGTCAGGATAGATGTTTTGTTGATGTGTATTGTACCCTACATCTATATGCCACTTCACTTGGACCACCTGGATGTCAGATTGATAGTCGTGGTTCCGGCCCTTAGAAAGGGTAGCACCATTTTTTCGATGATATTGGCCGACACGCTGAGAGCAGCCACCCACTGCAGTACCCACCCGGAGGGGTTTTTTAGAGGCAGTTCGGTCTTGCTGTACGTATGGCTCATGTCCCATTTACGACCGATTGGATTTTTCAGACACCAGGGATACTGTTTCACCCGTGAGATAGCCATGTCTTACTCCTTTCAGCCAGCGGAGTGTACCGACGCAGATATATGGTCAGCATTTCTGTCCGATATTGCGCATTCATTCTTGATTCTGCCATGCTCAGGGCTAGTTTCTCCCTATAGCTTCATCACCCACGCATCTGGCATTGACTACTTGCCCCTAGCGGGATTGAGGGGATTGACTACTTACCATCCTCTGACTGTTATGGGCCAGTTCAATCAGTTTTAGAGCCTACATCAGTTTGAGGGGCTATTGATCAGAGGATATCAGCTTCGTCTATGTCATCTGTCGATTTGATCAGTGTATGAGTGTTGGACTCATAGGGAGAGGGTTAATTTCTTCAGTAGCCATCCGGATCATTCTCCAGAGTTTTCAGCATGGTTGGAGGCAGATATAACATCAGCTGCATTCATCCAGTCAGCTCCGATAGTGGATTCAGACAAGGAGGAGCCTATAGAGGATCCTAATTCTCCCACTGAGGATGAGTTATTTATGGGTCTTACTGCCACATTAGTTAGTGATCCGCTGATCATTCCTGTAGGGATAGATTCAGCTTTGGCATACTTACTAGCTAGGATTACCTTCGAGAAAGATCAGGCTAGAGCGCTGATGTTAACTGCCCTGTCTGGCAGAGATATAGCTTTTGCGGAGAGAGATGAGGCTCGAGCCGCTCGAGATATGACATTGGTTAAGAGAGACGAGGCTAGATCTTCTCGAGACGCTGCTTTTGTCGATATTGAGGTGACTTTGATTGCCAGGGACGTAGCTTTTGCGGAGAGGGATGAGATTCTATCTGCTAGAGATGCAGCTTATGAGGAGATTGAGAAGGTTTTGATTGCCAGGGATGCTGCTCTTGTGGAGAGGGACAAGGCCATAGCTTCCTGGGATTTCCACATTGTTGACAGTACTGCTCTCAGATCTTTTACTTATGGTATGGTTGTTGAGATGAGTGTTTACATTGATAATCATAGTGAGACTATGCAGATGGTCGTGGATGTTTTGGCTCGTATGGAGGCTGAGGGTATTGCACTTGCAACAGCTCCTCCATCTTCAGAGAGAGATGCCATGTTGGCATTACTGTCCCGCTTGTCCTTGGGTACATAGACTAGCTTTGTTTTTCCTGCACATACTAGATTAGCCATTTTTGTCATGTACAGGACACTATGTATATATCAAATAATATTATATCAGGGAAATATATTTTGATTCACTTCCCTATTTGGATATGTATTGTCATTGCTTAGTGATTACCACTTCTCTCATGACTCGCTGTTGTTGATGTATCTTGAGCTTCTCCTCGATGGACTGACAGTTGAGAGGTCAGAGAGAATCTCAGATGGGCCTGTTGACTAGGGTAGCTTTATAGGACTTAGCTTTTATATGATTTCGGTGTCTTGGAACTGGTTTTTATTTGATTTTTGTTTTTTCTTGAAGGTCAAACCGCACCGTAAATGGCTGCCTACGTACTTCCGGGTTGAGGGAGATCAGGTCATTCGTAGTTCAATTTTTGTGTGAGAGAGGTTTGAAAAGTATGTTGATTACAACTTTTTTCATGACTTGCTGTTGTTGATGTATCATGAGCTTCTCCTTGATGGACGAACAATGAGATGTTAGAGGGTATCTTAGATGGGCCTGCTGACCAAGGAGGCTTGATTTTTTTTAGGTTTCATATGGTTACGGTGTCTTGGGATTGGTTTTTGTTTTTTTTTTCTTGAAGGTCAAACCGCACCATAAATGGCTGTCTACGTACTCCCAGGTGTAGGGAGATCAGGTCATTCGTAATTTAATTTTTTGTGTGAGAGGTTTGAGAAGTGTCTCTTTTGAGTTTGGTTTGATGAGTTTTTTTAAATTTTTTGTTTGGTTTGACCGCACCAGGAATGGCTGACTACGTACTCCCGGGCTGAGGGAGATCAGGTCATTTGTAGTTCCAATTTTAGTGAAAATCGAGCCTAATTTGATTGGTAGGACCGAGGAATACATGTATTTCAGATATAGTACCTTTTTATGGTATCTGAGTTGATGAGTTGGGGAAATTCGGTCCCGTCCATTTCTTGCAATCTGATAGCTTCTCCCGTCAACACCTCCTTGACAATAAAAGGGCCTTCCCAATTAGGGGCGAACTTTCCTTTGGCTTCGTCTTGATTTGCCAAAACTTTCTTCAGCACCAAGTCATTTTCTTTGAATTATCGTATTCGAACTTTCTTGTTGTAGGATCGAGCAATCCTTTGTTGATATAACTGCTCGTGAAAAATGGCTGTAGCCCTCATTTCATCTATCAGGGATAGTTGGTGGTACCGGTCTTGCAACCACTGATCTTCATCCATCTAAGCATCGATTAGCACTCACAAGGACTCCATCTGTACTTCTATGGGAAGGAATTCTTCCATGCCATAGACCAATGAATAGGGGGTAGCCCCAGTAGAGGTATATATTGATGTCCTGTAGGCTAACAGGGTTAGAGGCAGCAGATCAGGCCATTCTTTATGATTGGCAGACATTTTTTGCATAATCTTCTTGATATTTTTGTTGTTCGCTTTGATAACACTATTCATCTTGGGCCGATAGATGACGAAATCGAGATGCTTAATGTGGAACTTGCTACATAGCTCTTTCATCATTTGATTGTTTAGGTTCTTGGCGTTGTCTGATACAATCACCTCCAGTTGTCCATATAGACAGACGACATTGTTTCTGATGAAACCAATGATAACCTCTTTGGTGACTTTGGGAAAGGAGGCAGCTTCAACCCACTTGGTAAAGTAATCGATCATGGTGAAGATGAAACCATGACTATTGATGGCTTTTGGTCCTACTGGACCAATCCCATCCATACCCCACTTGGAGAAAGGCGATGGTGAACTCATATTTTGTAGCTCATTTGGGGGAACATGTATGGCATTTCCATATACTTGGCATTAAAAGCATCTCCTGGCATGATCATCACAATCATCTTTGAGAGAGATCTAATAATGTCCTACTCTTAATATCTTCTTGGCCAGCAGATGACAGCTCATGTGTGGACCAAAGACTCCACCGTAGACTTCATCCATCAATCTCTGGGCTTGCTCTTTATCAAGGTATCTTAACAATCCTATTCTAATATCCCTTTTGTATAGTGCATCTCCGCTTAGATAAAAATTCATAGCCATTTTGTGAATCCGCTTTCGTTCGGATTGGCTTACCCCAACGGGTGTAGATCCATCTCGGAGATATTCCTTGATGTCTTGATACCAAGGCTATTTAATACGAGATATTTCATCTGATATGTCTCCAATGTAATTCCCGTATGTCGGAGCCTTCTGACTTGTGAATTTGATGCAGGGAATTCCACTCCTATCGAATATGTGGATCAAGGAAGCCAATGTCGCCAATGTATCAGCGAAGTCATTCCTTCCCCGAGGAATATGGATAAAGGTTATGTCTTCAAACTCCATGGATATTTTGGCGACCTGCAGATGATAGGGCAACAAATGCAGTTCGTTTGTATGATATGCCCCAGTGGTTTGTCTGATGACCAACTCAGAATCTCCGAAGACTAGTAAATGTTTGGTACCCATGGATTGGGCTAACTTCAACCCCATTATGAATTCTTCATACTCAGCTATGTTGTTGGTGTTGCCAAATTGTAGTTTGGTAACCACATAATATTTTTCTCCTGTACTAGAGATAAGGACTGCCCCAGCTCCAGCACCCTCCATGTTTATTGATCCATTAAAATACATTTTGCATGGTTGGACTATATATTCTTGTTGGAGTTGTTGAATTGTCATGTTCCCATCATCTGGGCAATAAGTCTCCAGGGGCTCGAACCCTCCTGATGGTGCTTCGGCTAGTTGATCTGCAATGCCCTGACCTTTGATGGACTTCTGAGTCACGTAGACAATGTCGAACTGTTATAGGATCAACTACCATTTGGACAGTCGATAATTCAACATTGGCTTATTGAATATGTACTTCAGTGGATCCATGCGGGAACCCGCGTATTTCCTTCTCTGTTCGAGGTATTGGCATCTTAGTGATGGCTATGATCATGGCAGGGTCTAGCTCAATGCCTCGATTACTCACCAGGAATCCCAACAACTTGCTTGATTTGATTCCAAAAGCACACTTGGCGGGATTTAGCTTGAGGTTGTACTTACACAACCTGTTGAACAGCTTCCTGAGATGGTAAAGGTGATCATCCTCCCTCCGGGATTCGATGATGATGTCATCCACATAAACCTCTATCTCTTTATGCATCATGTCATAAAATAGGGCCATCATGGCTTGCTGATACGTGGCATCGACATTAATTAGGCTGAAGGATAGTTGTCTATAGAAGAACATTCCCTAGGGAGTGATGAAAGCTATTTTTTCCCTATCCTCTTCGGCGACCATGATCTGGTGGTAACCAGCAAAGCAATACACAAAAGAATACATGCCGTACTACGCCGTGTTGTATATCAGGATGTGGATAAAAGGTACTGGGAAATTGTCCTTGAGGTAGGCTTTGTTCAAATCCTGGTAATCCACGCATACTCGTACCTTCCCTCCGGGTTTAGGTACAGGAACTATGTTTGTAATGACCGAGAATTTTACTCCATTATTAATTAAATATATATGATGAGTTGGTTTTGTATGCTTATTTAAACCTTGTGTGGTTATGTGGTTATGTGAGTTAGTGCCTATGCGAATAATTGCTAGGATTAAATTAAAGAGAGTCACTAATGGTTTATTTAAATTAGTGGACTAGCCCTAAGGTTTTTTTATATCAAAAGAATTGATAGGATGGCTAATAATTAAATATTCAATTTACTTGAATATATTGAAAGGATTTAATGGTATAGATTGATTAATAAATGTGAGCAATATTAATATTTATTTTTAAAAGTCTACTTAGTAATTTAAATACTAATAGACTATATCATTTATTTAATTAACTAATTCAATCTTTTATTTAATCACGAATTGGAGAGTTAATGTATTCTATAATAATAGAGTTGTGATAATGTAATATAATAATACCCAATTGATTTATATTCGGTAATAATGAAATGTACATGGATTATATTTGGATTTGTATAACCCAACTTGCTATTATGTATTATGTTATCCATGTGTACCCTCTAATTTATTTATAACATAAGTGTTTATGAAATGAAATGTGTATATATTATATAACCTAAGTAAGCATGGTAGGCATATATATATATAACATTAGTGTGTTGTATTGCCAAGTTGCTGAGTTATTTAGTTGTCCCAAATTGAGTGCCCATCTTCATTTCCTCTCACGTGTTATGCCAAAAGGCTAGCTACTCTATATTTCTTCTCAAAATCAGCAATGTATAGCTAATGATCACGGGGGAGTGGGCATCATGATGGGGATCACCAATCACTCAACAACTCTTCACTAACCATCAAACTCTCCTTCAATCCATTGGGTTAATTTGAAGTTCAAATGCATTCTCTGTGTATTGGTTTTCCTATATATATAGCCCTTCTCTTCTCTTTTTCATTGCTGAGATTTTCCTAAGTATTGAATTGAGAGCACATATTTACATTAGTGATAAGCATTCTGAGAATTGAGGGAATTGTTATAGCAGTATTACCATCAAACTGTTACCCAGAGGTATACCACATTCATGCTCTTCATTTCTTGTTCTCTGTAAATTTACAAAGTGATTATGTTGAAATTAGATGATAATTGAATTGGAGAATACTTGTTAAGTGTTATATGAGTTGATATGCATGTTAGAACTATAATGTAGCATGTTTATAATGGAATTCGTGAAGAAAATTTTGAGTTTGGCTTTAGTTCTGCCGAGCAGAAGCTGCTTCAATTCTGGCCGAGCCCCAGCACAGCTGCATCAGTCTTGTACTAGGGCGCAGCGCAGCTGCGCCAAGCTCTGAACCTTGTTTCCTATTTCTGTTACAAATTTGATAATGCTAACTAGTTGGTATCGCTTTAGACAATCATGAGGAAATGTTTAACGTGCATATATGAGTACATTGATGTAGCATGAGCATGTAAAACTATGTTAGTACACACTATTGATGAAAAGATTTATAGTTTATAAATGAACTTAGAATTGTTAAAGTGAACTTTGACATATACGTATCATGTGTGTATTCTGATCTTGTGAGCATGATCGTATGGTCTAAATAGACATGAAAAGTTAGTTTAAAGCGTTGACATTACACTAGCATACATGGTTTATGTTTAAGACTAATTCAAAAGACAAACTTGGACGTTTTGGAAAGCTAAAGTTGCATGAGCATGGTAGGATAACATTTTGATATTTCTGGACGTACATGATAGTGTCTTTAACATCACTTAGTTGACCTACATATATACATACTATGTTAGAAGCCATGAAAACTAGTTAAGCATGAATAAGACATGATTTAGAATAATAAATGATGTTAGCCATACATAAATGATATAGATACTTGTGAGCATGCCAATTGACTTGTAAGGTGTCTTAGACTGCTAAACAGAGTCTGATCACTACTGATATATGATTATATGAGATGACGATGTAGCATGATGATTAGATTCTTGTAAGTGTGAACTCATAACAGTCTACACAATACTAATTGAGAGACTGACTTGTTAATGTTAGGTCGTTTCAACGTAATTTAATTAAAGCTAGATTATTTGTAGCTGAGCAAACAGGAAAGTTTCTGAACTTCACTCTTTATTGTGCAAGTTTCCTTGAACCCGTTCTTGTATTATTAATTGCAAGTTTCCTAACTTCATTTGATTGTTATAGTGAATGCAAGTTTCTGACTTACACTCTTTATTGTGCAAGTTTCCTATCCTTCTTATATTGTATTGAGTAGTTTATTATTATACTGCAAGTTATTTGTTGATGCTTGGACCTTATTTCCAAGTATGCTTTAAGTGGTTTAATTACTTTACAATTATTCCACATCAATTTTATTGATACTCGCACTTGGTGAACTTGAGTTCGTACAGTCTTGGACTTGTACATCATTTTAAAGTTCTATAATTCATGAACTGCTTCAGATAGAGTCTGAACCTTTGTTTGGTCAGACAATTGCATGAAATTTTTATAAAAGCTATCCAGGCCAATTGATGGTAGGGATTCTTAGACTGAAGAGAACACCCCTATATGGTAGGGGAGTACCCCACGTATCTAATATAAGATACAAACAACATAGTTGAATGTTATGTATATACATGGCGTACGCGAGGCTGAACCCACATATTCTGTAGCCAGTAACCAAAGGGTCAATCAGCTATTGATTCCGTTAGAAGTTTATTGTTCGAAGTCTATTCGCCTATCAATTATTCTAAAAGCAATTATACTCCTTGCTTCCGATATTCATATTGTTGAATTCCTCTTTGTATATATTCCTTTAATCGTGATATCTCCTTTACTTGCTGTATTTAAACTTGTTGAGCAAACTAGTTGCTCACCCTTGCTATATCATGACTTCTATTGCAGTTCAACCCGAGACTTCAGGAAAGGACAAGGGTAAAGAAAAGATGAAGCAATAGACTTCAAGTAGCTGACTTTGTTTTATGCTTAGTTTAATTACTGTTTATGTAATTTGAACCCTAATGGTTATTCTAGGGTATGATTGTAAGGTTGTATTAAGGTTATCGAATCTTGGGACTAGTAACACCTTTTGAATGAACGACATACGTTTATTTTATTTTTTTGCATTTAGTTATTGTATGATGTTTAGAGGTGAATATTTGTATTGGATCGTGATGACCGAATTCGGGTATTTGAGACCCGAATTTAGGGACGTCACAATGTTTAACAGCCACTTTGGGTATGTTGATACCATGATGATACCGGCTTTGAATTGTTTAACGACTTCTTCTTTAACTTAAAACAGTTAATCAAGATTGAGGATCAAATTATTAATTTAAATGATGTTGGAAAACATTTAATCAAAATTGAGGATCAAATTAATGATTTGCATAATAAATGTCAAATAATTCCTAAACCTACTAACCTCCAACCCGTCACTATCAAACCTCCTCTTGAAGTTACAAACTTTAAGATGCGATCTACTAAAACAGATGATGATTTTATTGAAAATCTTTTAAATAAAATGAAAGATTTAAAAATTTCTACAGGATCTTCCTCTGAAATTAATGTAATTTCTGATAAACCATCTTCATCCCAGAATATTGAAGATATTCATGAAGAAGATAATGATGGTGAACCAGATCTTACACACATATTTGAGATTCAGAATAATTTTCAGGATATTGATTCTATCAGTAAGATTACTTATAACCAAAAGCCCATTCAGAAAACTAGTTTTTCAGCACCCAATAGATATTATTATCATAGACCTACTCCTCAGGATATTCTTTATGAAAAAGATTTTCTTCATTCCTAGAAGTCATATCATGGTAAAACCATTTATGAATGGAATATAGATGGTAAAACCGAATACCAGATCTTTGGAACCATACATCATATGATGATGTATGCTACTGTCTGTCGACAAAATAATAATACTGATCATCAGATCTGTAGATTCCTTGCTGCTGGTTTTACCGGTATTCTTAAAGGATGGTGGGATAATGCCATCACTGATATTCAGAAAGAAGAAATCTTGAAATCCTTTAAGATTGACATAGACCCTATAACTACTGTTGAAACTAAAAGGGAAGATGCTTGCTATACTTTAGTTCAATCTATTCTTCACCAGTTTATCGGACCTGGACTTATGAATGCCGATAGAGGCAGAGAACTTTTACAAAACCTCAGATGCCCTTCTTTAACCCATTTTAGATGGTATAAGGATATTTTCCTTATGAAGGTCATGCAGAGAACCGATGCTAACAGTGAGCATTGGAAAGCCAAGTTTATAGATGGGCTTCCTACTTTTTAGCAGCCAAGTTGCTATTCCCAAGATGATTCCTTGGGAAGATATCACTTTTCCCAAACAATGGCAAATCACTAATGCCATCCCTACCAGACCTTTGATTAGACAGTCCATAGAGGATGTTATCTAAACTCGAGATGGTAATGTCTATATTAGTTTTCAAAAACCTTTACTCCGTAGCTGTTCTACTAAAAATATCCCTTATAATATTGATTTTCCTGATTCTACTAGACATTCTATGTCAGAACCTACAGAGTCTGTTTACCAGGGTTCTACCAAACTATCTAGTAATGAATCTATTAAAATTGAAGATCATGTTAAAGGATTACATATTTTTAAAAACCAAATACCTTATGGTATTTATGGAGCTAGTACCTCTAACAGAAGACCTAATAGTCCTACTGCCAGTGATATGCATTTTGAGTGTTAATCTATGGATTTTACACCCAATAACAAAATTCGAAATCTTTTAAACCAGGAATTTATGCAGGATAAATATCAAGATTTTAGAACTTGGTATTTTAATAATCATAATAAAGAAAGGTTAGCAGAATTAAAATCTGATTATTTCTATTTAAATCAGAATCAGTGCTTAATATCATTTATTCAATGGTATTTTGATCTTGCTAAAAAACCTGAAATCTGTGACAAAGATCAATTAAATGTCTTAACTAGTATTCAGAATTAGAATCAATAAGGACTGTGTGACCCTGTTGACTCTGCTTTCTAATTTACGGGTTTAAAGTTGTTAAAACTTTAAGGTTAATTCTGAATAATATAGCAAAAGGAGGAGATCCTGGTAGATACTCATATCCATGAGATATGATTCTCATTTCTAGGACTTTAGACAAATTACTGTCAGTCAGAGAAATACTCAGATTCGGGTAAATATTAAAATAAACGGGTCCATGAGCTAGACTAGTTTCAATAGCTCCCATAAGAGATGCTTTCCAATTAAGGCATCTACCATCTTTTAGAGTACATTGAATACTGGTATTTTGACCAAGTAAAGTCAAAGGTTTAAAAGCAATTTGAACAAGCCCTATATGCACATATTTATATTTTTGCATAAAGGGATACAAATCTTCAATATGCAGTAAATAAACAATAGTATCATTGTCCTGTAAAGGAACAGCATGCTCAAAGGTTTTGATAATTCTTTTACTGGTAAAATCAAAAGTTCTAATTTTGTAAATCATTTCTGGTTTGACTTTAGGAATGGTCCATCTATCTAAAGCCTCTTTAACATCCTGGTAGGCAATTAACTCAGTTGCTTCTGAGGTTGAAGCTACTGTATTAGCTACGGTTGTAACAGATGTGGAAGAGAGGTCAGTCATGTTGTACGGTGATCATATATGCATAATTTAAAAGATATATTTTTATCAATATGACAATAAACTAAACATGACTTTGATACCAAGTGGGGGCAAGACACAACATAAGCACGTCTGCCAACGATTTATGAGGAACAGTCAAACAGCAATAACCCGGCCAACGACATAAATCCTCAACGCGACTTGGGTGACGTTCCACTTATTCAAGTCTTGAATCAGTTAGCAACATAGCAATGATATTTTAAAGTCATATAGACAATATATAAATTCTAAATTACTGCATATATGATCTCATAAACTACTGTTGATGGGGGGTTCTCCCCACCACAATCAACCAGCAGGTTTCTTCTTGTATAGCTTCTTTAGTTTTATCAATCAAAATTTCTGATTCAGATAACCTTTCTGTAAAGTAAGAACGATTATGATTATCTACAGCGTTAATGATTTCTGTTCTATAACGATCACTATTCTCTTGATGATAGTGCAATAAATCAATTAGGAAAACATAATAATTAATATTAGCAATACTTACAAAGAGTAGTGGAGACAATGGGATCTTCAAACTTTGAATTTTTATTTATGAGAGAGAGAGAGAGTTGGGAAAAATATACAAAGAGGTTCTGCCTCAACATGAGGGTGAGGTGTTCCTTAAATAGAAAACAAAAAGATAAAGAAAGGGCTGGTGGCGTGTCCTTAGTTGTGGAGTCGATCATCCTGCTTTATCTTTATCTTCAAGGACAGATGTGCGGTAGCTTTATGATAAGTACATAATATTCGATGATTATTATTCCTTTATATTTAGTTTTATTACATGTTTCATGTGGATATGAGCTTAATATGTTGTTTATTATTTTCAGGATTATTTGGAGCTAATATATTGAAACGGGATGAATTGGAGTTTAATATGGAACAAACTCAATGCCGGACCAATTGGGCTGACCCAATTTGGTAATTGATGGACAAACGGATTGTTAGCCCACACGAATTATTGCAGCAGCTGGAATTGAATATTACATGGGCACGTTGCAAATATGGTTTAAACATTATATAAGTAAGCCCACGGTTTGGGTCTTGAAATGCAGCCCAGCCCCACGGTTTCAGCAAGACCAATGCAACATATAATATCATGGAGGAGTTTTGCATGGATCCGAGCAGCTCACTAAAGGAATTACAACAAGACAATTCTCCTACTTGGCCCACGAAATAAGCACCTCATGTGGGATCATGCAAGCCTTCAAAGGAAGTAGTCCACACAAGTCCTAGTAGGTCACGAATTTCTAAGGCTACATGGCAACTAATATATATCACATGCAATCATCATCATGCCAAGCATGTGGGCCACGCCTTTGACATATTACAAATTGGAGAATGAGTTGATAATTCCAAATTGAATGGGCCACGTGCATGCATTCATCATCATGAAATTAGAAGCTTGCAAGGAATGTTGTGGGTCACATGCTAGTCATTCATGTTGGGCCCATGAAACAAGCACTTCATAAGTAACAAGCAGTTCATGGGTTGTTTAAATCCTAATGGGTCACGAAATTGAAGTTTCCAATTTACCAAAGGAATGCAATTAAAGGAGAACCAAAGTGGGCCATGCTAACCCACGTTGCTAGCAGCTTGACTAATAGGAAATTGGAGCTTGGAATTGTAGCAGTTTGTAAAGGAATTAATAAGCGGCTCACGTGAAAAAAATCCAAGCTAAACACGGATTGAAATTGGATTTAGACAGCAGCTATGGTTTTGCATGGGCCCATATTCGTTAGGCAGCTTAGAGATTGAGGAGAACAGCCACGTGCATGAAGCCTTGCAAACAATCCTAGCAACTAACGGATTGGATAATTACAAATTGGAGGAGCTTGTGAAGTGTTAGCAGCTCACGGATTCCAAAGTGACATTGACTAAAGCATGTTCAGCATATATATATATAGAAGCAAGCATATGGGCCCACAAAAAAATTACATGCATTCCTAAATAGAGCAACTCACGCAAAAAGGAGAAGCAACAAAGCTGCTGGACAGTGATATAACCCGCTGGGGCGGGGCATATGACCAGTGAACCCCCGTTGGTGCGGGGAGGCGAACGGGTCAGCAACTTTTCTTTTCCAACACGGATTTGGGTTATCAATTAGGGTGATTAGGGCTGCAATATTAAGGCTATATAAAAGGGATCCTTTCCCTTGTATTTTTAATTATCTTATTATTTTCTTTCATATTAGATCTAGTTTTGTTTGGAGTTATGAGATAATTCTTTCAATTCAGTTCGGAAGGGATGTTGAACCTTATTCATAATTAACGGTTTGATCAAGTTTATTTTATTTATTCCTTCTTGCATGAGATTTATTCTGATAATCTACTTTAACTTCTTGTATGCTATTCAATTTACTAACGTGATTCTGCAGGATTAAATTAGTGAATTGATATCATCTGCTAGATTAAGATTGATATTACGTGTAATTGATATTGTTCCTAATTACAAGTAGCAATTAGTAATACCTGATTGTGGACATGCTTTTGAGTATTGCTATGATTATCAGAAGGCAAGTTAAACAATCCGAGCTTATGTGTTTGTTGGTTGGAATAGTCTAATTCTCTATTTCTTAATGCTGCTGTTATATTAAATCTAGAGAGCTTGTTCTAGGTTATATAATGGTTAAAATCTTGTGAAGAGCTTGTTTCATTGAGTGACAATCTAAGGGGAATTTCGGGTAGCAGAGCTTGTTGTTACCTAGGGCTATTAATTTCATTGAAGGATAAATAATGTTATACTTGATTAATCCATAATTGTGAAAAGGTGATACTGAACTGAAGAACTGAAGTTTTTTATTCATTGTTAAGTCTTATTAGTTTATTCTTGTTAATTTAGTTAATCAATTCAAAACCCCTTTTAATTAGAAATCATAGGATAAATATAAAATAAATCACTCTCTGTGGGATCGATCCTTGCTTACTACTGTGCTAATTATTTAAATTCGTAAAGTGAAAGTGAGGTTAATTTAGGAGTGTAAACGACAGCTTCCACTTTAATAAAGCTAATATTCGCTTCTGATAAAGAGTGAGTGGAGGACAGCTGTTTGTCCTTTACTGATAATAGATGGTAAGTGGAGGACATTTGGCTTGTCCTTTACTGATAATGGAGGAACATTATTAACAATGAGCTGGTTGTCTATTTTGAAAGGAGCAAAGTGGAGGACAGGTAATCATCAAGCTTTACCTTTCCCTTTTTTATTTTGTTCAATCCTTTCTGAGATTACTGTGGTAAGGGAATCCCAAAAATTGCCTATAGTTCCTTCTGGTTCTTTAGGTTTTTGACTTTCTCCGGCTAAAACACTAAATTCATTGTCATCCTGATCAGAAGCCACCTTTTTCATAGAAGAGTCGTCCTTATCCTGTTCCATGGATTCTAAAAATTGGTTTTTCATAAAATCCATAGATTTAATAATCAAATCTTCCTTTGTAAGATTTGGGAATTTTTGTTTTAATTCTTCCTGAATTTTTATAAATGGGTTATCAGAATGTTCGGGAGGAATCTTTGGGACAGCATCAAAGCAAGCTTTAGTATGGTCCTTGATGGATTTAATCAGTTCTGGTAAAGTACGACTAAGTCATTTGTCCCACCATCGGGCAAAGAAAATCCTTTTTAAACAGGGAATCTTATTCTGGTAGTCACATTTTAAATTCCATTTCCATATCCATGAAATTTGAAATCGGATAATAAAATGAATAAAAAGTTTTGTCATAGACAAATCTTTATTTACGGGAATATGGGAGTAGGCAACTTGCCAATCCTTAAATGCTGTTAGGACAGATTCTGGTACCGTTTCCATAGTAATTCCAAATTTATCCCACCAAACGAAAAACCAGTTTGGTATTTCGTTTCTAAGAACTTCAGGACAAATTTGAATAAACCAAGAATGGTTATGGACGGGATTTTGATAGTAAAAAACATAGGTGAAGGAATCAATATAATCCCAATAACTATATCTTGTTTCTGAATGTTTGGATTCTACAGTTCTGGTAGTGTGAGGATGTATACCCCAATTAGCAATGGGCATAATATTTCGGATAGTAGTCTTACTGTAGGAAATTGGGCTGGTGGTTTTAGTTGGATCATGAAGCGTATGCTTTATGTCCATGGATGCTGTTTCTATGATTGTTTGCTCATAGATATAACGATAATGGTCAAAATGAGTAGGAAATTATTGAGTCACTAAATAGCGCCTCTTGATTTCCCATGGATCTTTCATCCATTTCTCATCATTTGGTTCAATATAAAGAATTGTTTCTTCAATATTACTGTTAGGTGTATATTGTTCTGGTAAGAGTAAGACATCCTTTACTGTTTGAGTGGAAGAAGATGTACTGTTGGGAGTATTTAAACTCGAAAATTCTGTATAATACTGTTGTCTGCCTCGGCCTCGGCCTCTTCCTCTGTTCATCAACCTTGTAAATATTCACGGGTTAGAAAATCGGGTAAAGAATTCGGTTCGCCTTTGATATATTCGATATCAAAATCAAATACTGATAAAATACTTTGCCATGTAGCAAAAATTTGCTTAGAAGCAAGATTTTGAACATCATTTTTAAAAATTTGCTTAGCAGCAGAACAATCAACTCTAATCAAGAAATGTTGATTTAAAAGATCATCCTAAAATTTTAAAACACATTTAACAATAGATAAGCATTCCTTTTTTATAGTAGGGAAATTAAGAGCAGTCCTTTTCCAAGTT
The DNA here is from genome assembly GCA_020205555.1 of Panax stipuleanatus. Lineage (NCBI taxonomy): Eukaryota > Viridiplantae > Streptophyta > Magnoliopsida > Apiales > Araliaceae > Panax > Panax stipuleanatus. Next base: position 132,117,687 of record CM035115.1, on the reverse strand, counting down.
CCAGAACCAAAGCGAAGTAATTCTTCTCTTTTCTTGGTGGGGTTATACTGTTTAAGAATTCCACCATAGCCTTTATTGGAGGCATCAGTTTGAACAATTTTCTTCCATTCAGGATTAGGAAGAGATAAACAAGGTAACTGTTTAACTTTTTGTTTAATTTTCTGAACAGCTTGAGTGTGCTCTTCTGTCCAAGGCATAGGATTCTTTTTAAGCCTTGTTTGTAAGATAGAAGAGTCTTGTGACAATTTCGGATAATAATCACGTATATAATTAAGACTCCCTAAAAATCTTCTAAGTTGGGTAATTTCTTTAATTTCATCCGAAAATTTAGATGCAAATTCAATACACCTATCAATAGGAATAATAGTTCCATTGGAAATATTATGTCCAAGGAATCGAATAGCTGTTTGGAAAAGCTCATTTTAGGAGCAGAAACAACTAAACCATTTTTAATAATAACATTTTTGAAAATATTCAAATGTTTAATATGATGATCAATATTAGATGAGAAAATAAGGACATCATCAATATAGCAGATAATAAATTCTGTAAAAGGGTTAAAAATGTCATTCATAATATACTGAAATTCAGATGGTCCATTTTTAACTCCAAATGGAAAAACATTACATTCAAAATGACCAAAGGGTACTGTAAAAGAGGTTTTATATCTGTCACTTTCACAAATCTGAATTTGCCAAAATCCCGATTTTAAATAAAACTTGGAAAAGATAATTGCATCATGCAATCTATCAAGAAGATCTTTCTTAATGGGTATAGGGTACCTTATCCATTGTAAGGCCTCATTTAACAGTTTATAATTAATCACTAGTCTAGGTATTCCTCTTTCAATCTCTGCATTTTTATTAACATAAAAAGCAGTGCAACTCCAAGGGGAATGACTAGGTCTAATGAGGTTTTTTCTGTTGAAGAGACTTAATCTCGTTTTTACAGAGAATAAGATATTCCTTCTTCATCTGGCTTGGCCTTGATTTAGTAGGAATATTTTTCTCATTAAAATCAGGTATATAAGGAAGAGAAATAATATGTTTCTTTCTGTTCCAAAAAGCATTGGGAACATCACTACAAATTTCTGTTTGTAAAGTTTTTAAAAAAGATTTAATTTTCTCTTGTAAAGAAGGTTGTAAAATCCTTTGTTCTGTAGTGAGAAATCTAACTTCTTTTTGAATAAAATTAATTTGTTTTTCTTTAGAATAAATTATTCTTTTAACTTGATTTAATTCTTTAGTATATGGTTCTGTACTAAATTCAAAAATAATTTTTCTGTTATTAAGATTAGTATGAATACCCAAAGTATCAATTTTGGAAATAGGCATTAAAAGACAAAGAAAAGGAGTGCCTAAAATGATATTTTGGCTCATATTTCTGATTAATACAAAAGAAGTAGGTAAGCATATACCTTGATTACAGATAAAAGCTTCTGGTATTTTATACTTTATTCTCATAGTATTACCACTAGCACTAGTTAAAGACTGGGTGGTTTTCTAAAAATAATTAGTAGGAATTAATCCTTCCTGAATACAGTTCATATCAGCACCACTATCAACAAGAGCAATAGCATCTTTTAGAACAAAGTCTGGTTTTATTATGAAAGTAATACGGATGTACCATTTTTGGAAAACCACTTGATTCATAAGCATAAGATACTGGTTATTAGTAGGATCTTATTTTTCTTTAGAAGATTTAGGTTTAGAATTTAATCGCTGTTTAATATTATTCACGTCAGTTGTTATAATAATATTAGCAGTTTGAAGTTGCTTAACTTCTGCTTTTAAAAGGTTTATTTCTCCCTTTAAATCCTGAATGGTAACAGGTTTATCAATGGAAGAAGCCTGTTGCATTCTTTTCATGACTTCTCGGATATTGTATTGTTCAACTAGGAGAATGTCATCTTCAGTTTTTTAATTCTTATAACACGTTTCCAGAAATTTTAATTTAATTTCTAGATCTTTTATAAGATCAGCTATGTCAAGCATAGATTGTTGCGAACTGGTCAACACATTTATGCTAGGGCCAGTTAGGCCTCCAATATCTAAACCATTCATTTCAACAATGGCTTTCCAGTAATTGGCTTCGGCTAAGGTGTTACAACTATCTAGGGAACAGGTAACACATGACTGAGGCTCATGTTCTTCATCTTCTTCACAAGATGAATAAACCTCATCAATCTCCTGATCAGATTCCTCATTATCACTATTGGACACACAATTAAGAATTTCTAATTGAGCATCTTCATCAAGAGATAATTCCTTAAGTTTCTGTTTAATCTTAGATCTACATTTATTAGCATAATGTCCCATTTTGCGACACTTGTAACATTTAACTGTAGATTTATCTTTCTTACTAGTAGTCTTTTTCTTTTTAAGGGGTCTTCCTGTAGTATCTTTTCTAGTTAATCGTTTTCTGGGTGTTTTAGTCTTTTTAGTGTATTATTACTTCCTGGGTTTGGTAGGATACTGGATCTTAGTCTCATAAGAGAATTGATCACAGAATTCTCCTAACTCATGTCTTTTAGTAAGATTATGCTGTTTTATAAGATGTTGAAGTTTCATATCATTACATAATGATAATCCTTCTTCAATAATAACGGCAATAAGGTGACCATAAGTGTATTGGTTATAAGGAATACTCATTTGATCATGTTTATCCCTCAGTTTCTTCGTGTGACCATGCAAACACATCCTGGAACTATGTTAGGAGTTCGATCAGGTCAGTTTTTTGATCTTGTGTGAGGTCTAGGCTTATCTAGATTTCTTTGATGTTTTTAGAGGTTCTTATGATGATAGTGGTGGTTTGGTCGAGGTTTGGTTTGGGTTTATCTTCGACCCATTCTTTGATCTCCTCAGGCACCTCATAGTCATCTTCCTCCTCTTGATCAATATCCACCAAGTCGAAGTTCAGTTCTACATCAAAGTTGTAGTCACCAGCAGTGACAAACAAATCCAACTCTGGAGTCCTGAAAACAAACATGCTTTCACTTTAATATATCCAACTACTTAAATATACAAAGTATTTGGCAAAGCATGACAAAAGTTACTACTATAGCTGTGCAATCAAAAGTAAGCAGTAAATGAAAGCATGTTAAAGGGCAGACGGACTCTCTGCCCCTTTACCCTTTTTAACTGAGGCAAGGTACGCTGCTCCAGTTATCCAGGGTTAGATCCTCATGAACAGGGAGGATGAAGGAATTGTGCTCATCTGCCTTGTCTCGGATAATGGCTGAGACATCCTTTACAATAGGGCAGGGGCTTTTCTTTGAACTACCCTCTTTTCCCTTCTTGATGTGAGGAATTTGTATCTGATCCTCGTCGTCACTGTCTGGGATATCATCATTCATACCATCGTAGTTTATGATAACCCGTATGTTAGCAAATGGGTCTCATCCTTTGTACTTGATCTTTTCTTTTCCCTTTTTGCTATCACCCTCAGGCTTTGAGGATTTTCTTTCACCGGCCGATATGATTGGAGTAAATAGCATGGCTGATACCACAGCGGGGATCTTCCTCATTGGTTTTACAAAGCCAGCATCAGTGAGGTTTGGCAGCAGTATGGTGGGAGCATGAGCCTTAGGGTGCTTATGTGGATTTCGGCGGCTTACCCGGGATGAATAACCCAATCCGTCTCTCCCTGTCTACCTCGAGATTTGGACTAGATTTGCAATACCTTGTCGGTTCTTTCTTAACCATTCTCTAGGTTGGAAACCCAAAGATACCATCTCTTGGCCTACTATCATCACTTCAAGGGAGACTTTAGGCTTCAAGGCTGGTGCCCCAACTGGTATATATTGAGTATTACTCACCTCCAAAGCTTTGAAAACTAGCAGGTTCAATCCCTACATCCAGGCTGATCACCGACATGTCTCTTTGTATGCAAATAGGGTATTTAAGTTCGGCATTCACCATGATTAGGTTGTCGTTGATAATGTATTTAAGTTGTTGATGGAGGGTAGATGGCACTGCCCTTGCCATGTAGATCCATGGTCTTCCCAGCAATAAGTTGTATCTAGTGGCAATGTTGAGCACCTAAAAGGACACATAGAAAGTATGCAGACCACTCTCTAGAGGAAGCTCTATTTCCCCCATAGCTTATCGGCGAGATCCATCGAAAGCTCTGATGACCACGTGATTGGTTTTGATCCGATTCGGGTTAATCTTCATTCTTTCCAAGGTATCGTAGGGACTGATGTTGAGGGATGATCCTCCATCTATGAGCACACCTCCGATCACATAACCAAAAGATACCACTGCTATGTGTAATGACTTGCGATGATCCGTCCCCTCTACAGGTATATCATCGTTAGTGAAAGATATCACATTGCTGTTGAAAATATATTCTACCACGTGACGGAATTTCTCGGCATCCACGGTATATGGCAGATGGGCTTCTTCCAGTACTTTTATTAGAATGTTGCGATGATCCACCGATGATAAGACCAAGTCTAGGATGGACATTTGCTTGGCTGCGCCTTTCAAGATTTACACAACCTTGATTTCATTTTGTCCTATTTTGTAGAGGAACTCTACGATTCTCTCTTCAGCCACCTTTTCTTTGGCCTTGAGGACTGGTTTGATCACCCTCTGAGGCAGGTACAAGGGGGTATTCTCTTTTGGCACAATGGTAATGTTGTTTGAGGTGGAACCTTCATCATTCCCGTAGTTCCATGGGACCCTCTTCAGACTGATAATTGGATACTAAGGTTTGAAAGGCAAAGATTAAAGGCTCGAGTGCGGCTACCTTTACAGGATTTGGTGTTTCTTGGACCCCTTTCCCTGGCAGTACTAAGGGTGTGAGAGATGACTTCTTTTCACAAAAAATAACAGCCATGGTATCTTGATTCCACGTAGAGGGAATAAAGAGAGTTTCCTCATCTGGGAGGCCATAATCTTGATTCCCTCTTATCAATTTACTTCTTTCAATCATATTCTGAAACAGGTTACAAAGTGCCCAGCAATCCTCATTATTATGACCGGGTGCATTGGAATGGTACTGACAAGTTTGGTCAGGCTTGAATTTCCTGCATCGCGGGTTTAATGGATGTAATAAATCTACAACCATTCCTTCATTGATTAACATCTGGAAGATTTCCTTCATTGGTTGGCTCAGGTTAGTGAAATTCCTTTGAAAGGAGAATTTCCTACCAGCTTGGAAATTCTCTTCATTGGCCATATTGTCGGTCCAGGATTCATGCTCATGAGACTGGTAGTTATCCCTCATAAGGATGGGACTGACCTCCGGTATGGGAGGATTTGCATCAGATTGGTTGGTCTGGTTCATCATCTGTCTGGTGTTCTGATGTTGGTATACGACCAGTTCTGCTAACTGTTCAATTTGTTCCTTGATAGAGCTAATCTCCTGCTCTATCAGGAATCGCCTTTTCGAGACTTCCCAACTGTCTGGGCTGTTGTTGCTAGACGGAGTCGACTCTCTTGTATAACGGAGGTATTTGGATCCTTCTCCATTTCTTGTGTTAATCATGTTGACATTTTCCTCTTTGTGTTAAGGGACGGGATTATCCTGCACGTGCGGTTGCTCGGGCTTTGTCACCACAATCTCTCCGTTGTCAATCAAGTCTTAAATTTTGTTCTTGAGAGACCAACAGTCTTGTGTGTCATGGCCCAGAGATCCAGAATGGTAGGCACACTTCTTGCTTGGGTTGAAATTCCACCCCCCGATGTTGGTTGGTGGAAGGAGTTGCACAATCTTTTTCTGTGCAGTTAATAATTTTAGCACATTTTCGAGTGAATCCCCTAAAGGGTGAACGTTCTTTGATGCTTAGCCTCCATAGTCTTTTGAAATGGAGGGTTTGAAGGCTGTGCAGGAGTTTAAAAAGGGGTATAATTCATCCTTTGAATGGGCTTATTGCTTGAATCACCCCTTGGATTCTGTCCTTGCAATACTAAGGACACTTTTTCATATTTCTTCTTATGTGCCCTTCGGGGATTACTCCCGTAATTCCCGGACTATATAAGTTTGGCAACGACTTCCAAGGCAGTCAGGTCCTTTATCTTCCCAGACTTTAGCCCCATTTCGGCCATCTCTCCGTGCTTGATCATCTTAGAGAATGGTCTTCCTATGCCTGCTAGGACCTTCTTGTAATATAAAGCGTCTTGAATATCGATGAAGGTCATGACTATCTCAGACTCAGTCACAGATGGGGTGACTTGTGCTGCAACCCGCCTCCACCGTTGAGCATACTCTTTGAATGACTCAGTACTTTGTTTCTTGATTTTGGTTATCTGGTATCTGTATGGAGCCAGCTGAGATTGGAAACTGTACTACTGTGGAAAGCATGGGCCAACTTTTCCCAACTATGAATTTTGGAGTTGTCTAGGCGGGCGTACCAGGCTCTAGCCTCTCCGGTCAGACTCTTCGTAAATAACTGCATTCGGAGTTTCTCATCCTCTGCATATGATCTGAGTTCTCCAATGAATACTTTCAAGTGAGTGTAGGGGTCTCCCAATCCATCATATTTCTCAAAAGCAGAAGTTCTAAATTTTTTGGGATAAGGACTAGGGAAAATGCATAAATCAGAATAATTGACACTGCCAAATGCCCTAGTCCCTTTGATAGACAGGATGGTTTCTTCCATCTCCTGGACTTTCTTCAAAATGTCACCAGCTTCCTGTTCTTTGTTAAGGGTGGTGATTTCAGAGATTTTTTTGATTGTGTCCTAGTTTTGTGGTCCAGGAATCTGAGAATTTGTCTTTTCGGTCTCTTGACTGCCACCACTATCACCATGTGTTCCTAGTTCTGTGTGAGCTTAGGCTTGCTCCCTTTTAAGAGCCTTACTTTGTTCTCTCAGGAAACTGGCCAATTCAGCTATTTGATTCTCCAGTTCTTCAAATTCTTTCCTAGAGACAGGGGGAATTCTGGCTGAGCACTTGAAGTCATGTTCGTGGATGGACTTAGTGCTTTCTTAGACTTAGATCTAGTAATAGGACCAATTTTTCACCTACAACAAAACGTAGGTGTGTCAATTTCCTAAAGTAGGTAGGGATAGGATGCATAATCTTATCCTGCAAAACAGAGGTTAGTTGTTTTGATGATAGGATGACATGATGTATATAGCAAGGAATGTAAAATTTTTATTTATATTGTGCTCCATTACATTGGAATTGAAGACTTGACATTGAATTGAAAGAGGAAGGTATGAAGAAGCTTCCCATCGGATTTGGTTAATCAGAGGCTGACCTATCTTAGGCCACTCTCACGGCTTTTTGGCATGAAGGTCCTCAGATCATCGCAATCTACTAGAGGGGAAATTAATCCGATCTTTCAACTGAAGCGAATCTGAGTGGTGCTTTTTCATGAGCCCCGAAGACTTATTCGCCCTCGAAGACATTACTTATTATCGACGGGTTTGCCTCCTGGTGGAGGAATCACACAACATACATTCACATACATCATTCCTCATCGTTATGAATATGATGACATGGGTGTTAAAACACTAATATGAGTGCGAAGCACTAAAAAGTAGGAAAGCATTCATTCACATTCATTCAATGTAAAGACGCAACAATCACGCATTCATTCAATGTAAGGATGCAACATTCACACATACACGGATTGAAAATGAAATTTTTGAAAAGATTTGAAAGCGGCCTAAGCCCTCTACTGTCCCCAGCAGAGTCGCCACCTGTCGACGTCGGGAAAAAATCCGCGGGTCTGGTCACAACCTGGATCTTTCTCTCTTCCTATGTTATGTATACCCTTACTCTTTTTATTTATGAAAAAGGTTTTGAAGGGTTTTTTAGGAAAAGGCCAACATGTATTACGTCGATGATTGAATATTTTACAAAGTCACCAGTTGGTAGATTTGAAATGGCTATACTAACTCAACTGAGTTTTGTTTGAAAAGAGACCCAATTGCTGGACACTGTCGAAACTTGATCTTTGATAACAAAGTTTTGAGTTCGAGGGCTTGGTTAAGTGTGGGGAAAGTGTTAGGCACCCCACAACTCACGTGTAAATACGGTACTGCATCTTTTTAATATTTCCCTTTTAAATTTACAATGTGTGTGTGAATGCTGTAAGACATTTGGGCCTATGTTTGATTGGAAGTATGATTATGCATCGTTGAACCTTTATACGAAGGGTTTGATTTTATTTGCAAGACAGTTCTTTGATTTGATTTGCAAAAGTGTTTGATTTGATTTGCAAAAGCTTCTCTTTTCGATAAGATTTAATGAAATGATGTTTTAAAAGAAAGTTTTCAAACCTTACGCTAACATAAGAATTGAAGCATATCGATACTACAGTTTTATCTCTTCAGCCTTAAGGCTTAATTTGAATGGTGATTATCGGGCTCCGATGCATCCTCGATCACAAAAATTAATACACGTATCGGTCTTCTCGTGGGCATGACAGCCATCAAAGTGACTCTGACACGACAAACCATATTTTCACTATATTCAGACCTTAAATCCTGATAACCGTTTTAAGGTCTTTTGTATATACATTATTTTACAGAAAAACTGACAGGGTACATTTGTAAAGTTGAGTTGTCCATCGTGGGAATCAGATTCTGATCAGTTTGATCACGAATCCCATGATGCCTAGGCTCACATAGAGAAACCAATAAACCTGCACAGCTCAAATTTGTACAGAAATATATCCAAATATCGCCAGAACCAAGGATTCATCAATAAATCTTGGCTCGCACATGGCCGAAGCTTCTCGTTCCCACTAGATAGCAATCTAAGGGCCACGAGGTTGCTTTCATAACTAAAACTAGAAAAATTGCTAGATTTAAATAAATCTCAGCCATTCTAACTTCCCGGTTCTGTCTGGACCTATTTTGAACCTTTTGAAAGCTAGAGTTGGCGAGATTTAAAGAAATCTAGTTCGTTCGCAGAAATGTTAGTGCCGATTCATATTAAATAAATATTAAAGTAGTAATTTAATAGTAATGAGTTAAACAATACATATATATATATAATTATATATACGAAAGCTGTAAAGGGCGATGGGTTTGCACTCCGATGCCCGTACTAAAATGTAAATATATATTTATAAAAGCTGTATAAAGGCCACGGAATGATCCAAGATGGCAAGAATGTAAATATATATAGAAAAGCAATAAAGGGCGGTGAGTTTTCACTCCGATGCCCGAACTGGAATGGAAATATATATATATATATATATATATATATATATATATATATAAAAGCTATATAAAAGCCACGGAATGATCCAGGCTGGACATAAAGAAAATATATATATATATATATATATATATATATCTATAAAAGCGGTAAAGGGCGGTGGGTTTTCACTCCGAGGCCCGGACGAAAATATAAATATATATATATATATATATAAAAGCAGTTAAAAGGCCACAGAATGATCTAAGCCGAACCGGAATGAAAATATATATATATATATATATATATATAGTTAAATATAGACAAAAAATAGTCAAATCAGGAATGGGAAGATAACCCAGTCCGGTGAAAGGTGCATATATACGTATATATATATAAAAGCGATAAACTACCGCGAATTTGACATCCGGGCTTGACAGAATTGAAAAGTTAGTATATATACAATTAACTATATACAAAAAAAGCCAAACCCGGACTTGGAAGATAACTCAGTCCGTTGAAGTTGCTAATAACGAAGATGCAAGTAAATAAAAGCTGTTAGCGGCGACGGATCATCAATCCGAGTTATAGAAATGCCAGAAAATGCGTTAAGGTACTAAAATATACCAAAAGTTAAAAAAAACAGCCACAGAACTGAGTTCTGGGCATATTTAGAAAACGAAACTTGATATGCAAGTGTATAACAGCGTAATGAAGTAATATAAACTTGCTGATCGTAAAAATACTCACAATAGACTACTACACGGGCTCTTTGCCAAATCGTAGGCTTTAAACTTCCAAATCTATCGATTAATTTTTGATATGTGGTAGTATGTGGGTATATCTACATGTTAGAGTGAAAATTTTTGGGTTTGGAAGACAAGAAAATGGCTGGAAAACCAAACGGGCAGAGGTTCAGAGTGTTTTTGAATTATGAAATGAGCTAGGGGTGAGCTCATATATATAGACCCAGGAGAAACAGCTCTACCTGCAGCAGCTGCAGGTAGAGGTGCAGCTCCACGTGGCAAGGCCCATGTTGCGGGTCTCGTTGCATCGAAGTACGTGCATTCTAAGCAATACGACGTCAAATTCGAAATTTTCTAACTTTTAATCTTACCGTCCGTTTGAGATGTGCTATACCTTTCTGGAAAGCCCTCGCCGAGCGCATTGCAATGATATGTTAGAAAACCTTTTTTGAGTCCAAAAAGGCAAGTTCGTAACCGGGTCTCTCGAGTTGAGACCGGGGCTGACCTGTACCTCCCTGGTTGAGACTGGGGCTGACCTGTACCTCTCGGGTTGAGACCGGGGCTGACCTGTACCTCCTAGGTTGAGATCGGGGCTGACCTGTACCTCACGGGTTGAGTCCAGGGCTGCCTTGTACCTCTCGGGTTAAGGCCGGGGCTGAACTGTACCTTCTGGGTTGAGATCGGGGCTAATGTGTACCTCCCGGGTTGAGACCGGGGCTGACCTGTACCTCCCAGGTTGAGACAGGAGCTGACCTGTACCTCCCGGGTTGAGATCGAGGCTGACCTGTACCTCCCGGGTTGAGATCGGGGCTGACCTGTACCTCCTTGGTTGAGATCGATGCTGACATGTACCTCACGGGTTGAGACCGGGGCTGACCTGTACCTCCTGGGTTGAGACCGGGGCTGACCTGTACCTCCCGAGTTGAGATCGGGGCTAATCTATACCTTCCGGGTTGAGACTGGGGCTAACCTATACCTCCCGAGTTGAGACCGGAGCTGATCCGTACCTCCCGGGTTGAGATCGGGGCTGATTTGACGGCCCGATATTGAGACTGGGGTTGATTTGACGGCCCAATATTGAGATCGGGGTTGATTTGACGGCCCGATATTGAGACCGGGGTTGATTTGATGGCCTGATATTTAGACCGGGGTTGATTTGACGGCTTGGTATTGAGACCGGGGTTGATTTAAAAGGATAATTTTACCCTCCTACAATGTTTGTAACAGGAAAATAAAATTTTGAGTATCTACAATATGGATAGAGACGTGGTAAACTATCATTTACTTGTTTCTTGGTTCATAAAAAATTACGAAGAATGCTGGTGGGCACATGGGCAGAGAAGAGATGGTGACATCACAGAAGTACACAATCCGGGTAGCAGTACTCATCGTATGAATGAAATAGTTCATGATATTATAGGCCCAGAGTTTGATTGGGAACAAGGCAGAGAGCAACTTATGAATTCTGATGCCAAAGCCTTCTCTAAGTTGGTAGACAAGGGTAGTGAGTGATTGTGGCATGGTTACACCAAACACACTACATTGTCTGTAGTGGCAACATTTCTTAACATCAACGCTTATCACAACATGAGCCATGAGTGTTTTGAGTCTCTCTTGAAGGCCATTAAGTGTATGTTGCCTGACTATGAGAAATTACCTGATAACTATTACTATTATAAGAAAATGGTGAAGAAGTTGGATCTTGGATACCAAAAGATCGATGCATGTCCTAACGATTGCATGTTGTTTTATAAGGAAAATGAACAGATGACCCGGTGCGCATTTTGCAGTCATGATCGGCTTAGGCCTAATAAAGAGGGTGTGACTACAAAAATATCAACTATACCATTTAAAATTTTAAGGTATTTTCCAATTACACATCAGCTAAAAATATTGTACATGTCTTCAAGAACAGCTGAGCATATGAGTTGGCATGTGAAATCTCTAGCTAAAGATGGAGAACTAAATCATCCCGTAGATGGGAAGGCCTGGAAAGATTTCAACTTAGCACATCCTGGGTTTGCATTGGAACCTAGAAATGTGAGGCTTGGATTGTCCACCGATGGTTTCAACCCGTTCGGCCACTCAACTGTTCCGTACTCCTGCTGGCCTGTGATTGTTACTCCGTACAACTTGTGTCCTTGGATGTGTATGAAACAACCATACTTGTTTCTGTCACTTGTAATTCCTGGTCCCAAGAATCCTGGAAAGAACTTTGATGTTTACTTGAGACCTTTTATAGATGAGTTGAAGGTATTGTGGGAGGATGGAGTACAGACTTGGGATGTTGCAACGAAAACAAATTTCAACCTTAGGAAAGCGGTTATGTGGACTATAAGTGACTTCCCAGCTTAGGGTATGTTAGCTGGATGGAGTACACACGGGAAGTTATCTTGTCTGTATTGTATGGAGCATACAAAGTCTTTCAATCTATCTAAAGGTCGAAAGCCTTGCTGGTTTGACTGTCATCGTCTGTTCTTGCTGATAGATCACCCGTTTCGATGAAATAGAGAACACTTCAGGAAATGGAAAGTAGACAATGATATGCCTGCATTGCGATTATCAGGAACGGAGATGCGAGACCGTGTGATGAGATTGCCAGTCATCCCATTTGGTAAGATTGATTCCACAAACATAATCCATGGGTTTGGCGAATCTCATAACTAGGTTCAGAGAAGCATCTTGCCTTATTGGTCTACAAATTTGATTCGTCATAATATAGATGTGATGCATATTGAGAAGAATGTGTTCGACAATGTGTTTAACACTATGATGAATGTTACGGGGAAGACAAAAGATAATGATAAGGCACGATTGGATATGAAAGATATTTGTAGGCGTCCTGGATTAGAACTTTATGAATCTCTTAATGGTAAGATTGTCAAACCGCATACGAGGTACACATTGTACAAAAAGCAAGTTGAAGATGTGTGCACATGGGTTAAGTCTCTGAAACTACCAGATGGTTATGCGTTAAACATTGCCAGGTGTGTTACGGGTGGGAAATTACAAGGGATGAAGATTCATGACTGTCATGTGTTCATGGAGAGAGTCATGCATATAGCATTTCGGGATCTGCTTGATAAAAAAATATGGGATGCTTTGACGGATCTTAGTCGTTTCTTTTGAGACTTATGTTCAAAAACATTAAATGAGAATGATATGTCCGTACTTGAGAAGAACATCATAAAGATCACGTGTAAACTTGAGAAAATATTTTCACCTGGTTTTTTTTGACTTTATGGAGCATTTGGAGATCTATCTTCCCTATGAAGCTCGTGTTGGGGGTCCAATTTAATATAGATGGATGTACCCTTTCGAGAGGGTGATGAGAAATCTTAAGCAGAAGGTGAAGAATAGAGCTTATATCGAGGGGTCGATATGTGAGACATACAGTTTCGATGAGATATCTATGTTTGTCTCAGACTACTTTTCGGACAAAGTTTTGACAAAGGCCAATCGAGTCTAGAGACATGATGATGGGGGAAATGTTGAACTAAATGGTCGGCTTTCTGTATTAGGTCTATCGAGCCGCGCTTATGGAAAAGGGGTGCGCATATTCCTCTCTGAACAAGAATTACATGCTGCACATACTTACATTCTTCTCAATTGCGAGGAGATTGACGAATTTGTGAGGTACGCATGTAAATAACATATTGATCCATTAACTTTAAATGACATATAATATACATTCCAATATGTTAATGTTTATAACATTGTATATATCATACGATGATGAGTTAAAAGTGAATCATCCCGACATTACTAATAAATATATTCAAATCAGTCATGATAAACAATTTGCACTTTGGCTAAAGGACAAAGTAAGTTAAGTTACTTAAGCACGACATATATATACTCCATATTAACTATGACTTCATTTAATAGGATGGAGTTTTTGTAGACTTTTAATGCGTGATCAACGATTCTGGCTAATATACAAGTCCTAGCTATGGGACCAGACATGGACCAAGTGAGCCGCAATGGTTACTAAATCAATAGTTGTGAATTTCATACCAAGGCATATGGTCACGGTAAAAGAACAACAAATACTAGAGTGTGTGTCCAAGGAGATTGTTACAATAATCTTGGTCGGGCCTTTTATGGAGAGTTAGAGGCAATCATAGAGTTATCGTACAAGGGCACGTACGGGGGTTATATTAACTTGTTCAAGTGTCGTTGGTTTGATTCAAAAAAAGGGATACATGTTGACAGACATGAAATCGTCGATGTTGACCTTCATAGGTCCGTGTACGCCAACGAACCGTTTATGTTACCAACTTAAACAGTACAAGTATACTACACTCCTAGTCCTGTTAGGAAAAGTGTTAGACCGCCTGCAGATTGGCAAGTTGTACTTCATACTCCCGCGCGCAATCGTGTAGAAATAGTAGATGGGGAGATTTACCAATAGCAGACGCTTCATAGACAAACAATAATAAATGTGGAGGATGACATTGATGTAATCTAGTTAGATGGTGGAGATGAACCTAAAAAATTAGAGCCTGAGTCACTACTTATGCCAGATGACACTGATACTGAGGTGGAAAAGTTATTAACTGACATTGACACTAAATCTGAAGCAGATGATGGTTATGAATCTGCAATACGTAGAGGAGATAACTCTGACTCAGACATTGATTAAAAAAAATAAATGTATGTTTAGTCTTACATGTTCTTTATGTCGTTATCATGTTTATGTACTCAACTATTTTATGCAATTTCCTGTCATTATTGTCATTTTATATTCATATATGCATGTATTGTCATTATTGTCATTTTATATTCAAATATAACTCATAATAATATCTTAAAATTTGTAAAATATAGATTGCTTCGTCTTCAATAGCGCAGAAAAAGCGCGGCTTGGGTTGGGGGTCCAATCACGTGCCAAAGGCCCCTGCTAATTCGAATGATCGAATTCTTATTCAGATACGTCCTCCTCCTGACATCACGTGCGTCTGCATCATTTATATATAAATATTTTAGATTTCAATGTAAATTGCTTTAAATATTATAATAAATCTACTTATCTTTAATGTAAATTGGTTTATATTGTAGTGACTTTTCAGATAACAAGATTGTCAAGTCCATTTCACAGTTGTGCTTGCAGAATTGGCGGACAGCTGTGATTACGTGGGCGAGCACTCCTATAGCCCATAAGGATGCAGTTTGGGCTGAATTTCATGTAAAATTTTAATTATTTAGTAGTGTTGGATTATATGTTAATAGTACCATTTTAATATTATTATTGTTTCTGTATTTGCCGAAACGGTATAGATGGTAGGACGCGTAGGCTTTAATGATACAGACACTGTTCTGGCAGAAGTGTGCGGTTCGCACCAAAGACAATTTGAATAAAGAACGCCAAAAAGCCCTACTAAATGCATCGATCGACCATCCAGGCTAAGGAGAGGAGCACATGCACGAGCAAAACCCCTGGTGGTGCACCAGTTTATATTGGCTGAGATGTGCTCCCAATGGAGAGCTGAGAGTTGGGTCAAGAGACGCAAGACTGCCGCCACCAACAGATCCTCAGGTGTACCTGATGGTGAAAAGGCAAAAGGCACCTACAGGGGGACAGTATATCACAGGTGTAGCATATCACTGCTAGGGTACGTATGAATAGTAAATTAACTTGTGAATATTTGATAGAATGTATTTAATATGTTTACAATCATATATGGTTTGTAGAATATCACATTTTTACTTAGTATGGGAGTATGTTTTGTATAGGAGTCTCAGTCTCAAGGTCAGCCTATCCATTGGTTGGATGTGTACATGGCCACTTGTGATGGCCTGCCTGATGCTGTCCAGATAGTGGTAATAAGTTTTGACAACTTTGATATATGTTGTTTATCAAGTTTATGTTATTATTTAGAATTTAATATTTATTTTTAACTATTTAATTGTTAACCTGCTGACAGGATACTTATAAGCGCTTATTGAACGAGCGTTATCCTAAAGGCACTCCATGTCCGGTGATTGATCAAGAGCTGTGGGAGAGGGCGTCAGTTGTGTAGAAGAACTCCGACAAAGGCCAATGACAACGATGACGCCCAACCATCAGTTGCACAGGCAGCTCTGCTACCTAGTCTACACAGTCATCGACCCATCTAGCTTATCATACTCCTGCTGACTGTGTGAGAACGATCTGTTGAGATCGTGATCTTGTTCGTATACTGGGCGGGCATTTGGCGGCTCTGAGTCTTGATGAATTAGCTGTTGCAGTGGCGGCAGCAACATCATCACAACATGAAGATGGCGACGAGGTAATCTTAGTATTTATATTACAATCAAATTAATTAGTCACTTATATATATATATATATACACACACACACACACACATATATATATATATATTGTCATAATACCAGTATCAACATATATACTATATATGTAACTTGTTTTATTATTTTGTTAATTACAGGGTGATCATCCAGAAACTAATTTGGACGAAGTTGCATGACGGCCGACCTATAGCTAGTCTTGTTGTATAGCTATTTATGAGTCTTGCACTTTAATATTTATTCTTTGGATGACTGTTGATTTTTTAATGTTTATATAGTTTATATTGTTTTGGTGTATGTGTCGGTATATGGACGGATGTTATATTGTTGTGCTTGTGTTAAGATTATATAAAACTTGGTTGGAAGTTTATATATATTGTCTGTTGTGTGTTGGGATATAAAATAGGTACAGTTTTTTGGGAAATCCAAAAAAAATAAATTATTTTTATATATCAGCGACTACAGGCGATCGCTAACACATATTAGCGACTGCTAATTGAATCAGGGAGTTAGCGACCGGTTTCGGTCACTGATGTCGGTTGCTGACATGTGGCCCATGTCAGCCTTTCGACCCTGACCATGCTAACTCAGCTTAGCGACAACACCGATCGCTCATAGCTGTCGCAAATATGCCGGTCTTTAATAGTGGTCGCTGATGTACATTCCAGCGACCAAATTTTATGCGACGACTTTCAGCGACCGAGTGCGGTCCCTGATAGCCAAGTACGATCGTAGGCGGTCGCTGATAGGCCTTTTTCTTGTAGTGAAACTTATCACATATTATGAGTTCAGGAATTTGCCACAATAATATGAGTTTAGGAACTTGTCCTAGCAATACGTAGTCCAAGAACAAATTTGTGATTGTCTATATGCTTAGGGGCTCAAAAACATACCATATGATTATGAGTCACAAAATTACCTTAAGCATGAATTTTAAGAACTCACCTAATCTTAATATTCTTTAACTATTAAATATAAATATGGGAAAATAATCACCTTCTCGCCATATGTATATCGATAGCGCAACACCAACATTTTAACGATTATCAATGTGATAAACTAAGTGGTCATTACACCAAGCACAAAATCCTTGCCCATCCAAAAACTTGTACAACTCAGCTACCACATGAGTCCTCAATTGAAATCCCATAAATTCTAATTTTCTCTTTTCCCAATACGAATTTTCTTTAATCTGTATCTCATCATTTATAACTCCTCTTAAAATCACCTTGTACTATTTTATAGTACATTCTCTTTATAGCGACATGCTATAACTTTTCAATCATTTAATAGATCATTTGTTATTTCTTAACTCAATTTGATCACGTAGTGATCTTATCATATAATCGTCTTACCTTATGATTCTTTCCTATTTTATGATAGTCTTGCTTTTACGATCTTCTTTCTTTCCTCTTTAATCATGTTGTTTTATAATTGTTCAACTTCGGTGTTCTTTGATTCTTTAGCTTTTTCAAATTTTTCTTTAGACCTATTCATATTATCTTAACTTGTTTTACATGAATTTTCTTATCATTTGCTATCAACTAAACTTTATTTGAGTTTATTCTTATTATTTTTATCATTTTTATCTTATAGACATCGTCTATTTATCATCACTTTTCATCTTTATTACTGGAGTCAGGTAACTCCCAATTCTCGTCTTTTATATCAAGATTTTTCTTTGAATCTTCTTGTTTATATTTCAACTTTTACCTTATGAATTTTTTAGATTCATTAACTATCAATTAAACTCTATTTGAGTTTATTCTTTATCATATTCACCTTACTTTCTAAGGTTGTAGCCTAAGGTACTCTTACCTAAGGTGTATAATCCCATAGCTTTGATACCAACTATAACCCCAAAATCAGGACTATTCTTCAATCTCGATCTTATGCATTAGAAACTATCTTGCATTAGTTTTCTAGCATTATTCGATGTTATAAGTACTAAAATGCGGATAATAAAAACTTCTATATATCTTTCTTTCATTTATTCTCTGATTCGCAACCTTTACAATTCCATATATTTTAGAATTATAATTATTTTATAATTCATTTTATCAGTGTTATTGTATAAGATTACATGTCTCAATACAATATCCTTTATATATATATATATATATATATATATATATATATATATATATATATATATCGAATACTTCAATGTTTACAACCTGACATTACATACAAATCATAAACTGCCAAATACATACATTGAAAACTCTTAGCATGGTTCAAAACAATTTCTAGCTAAAGAAAATTTATTTTCTTGCATGTCTTCTAATCCTTATCATCCAGATGACAATATCACATTGTATCCTTAACCCGTACAAAGTTTATTTTTACAAGATTGAGCTTGACAGTTCAGAATATTTAACAGTTTTCATGCTTCACATAACACGTAATATCATGTTTTGCTTATACATCATAATTATTCTAGTATATCATACATGCTTCATTTCACATATCAAATATAAAGACTGATTTCCTTAAATCAATCAACTTAGTTATAAATTGAATTTCGCAATTTATATACACATCATATGTAATCCTACATACCTATTGTAGTACAGGTAAACAGTCAATATCAAGCTCATATAGCACATATGAACTGAAAAACTTGCCTTGATCGTTGATTACCAACAATAGATTAACAACATAGCTATCTGCACTTCACGTATTCCTACACAACGTATAATCACACACACACACACACACACACACACACACACACACACACACACACACATATATATATATATATATATATATATATATATATCAGTCATATCGTCCATGCACTTAGTTTATAATTAGCTTAACGTATTAGCTTAACTTGTCTTACTTCTATCTTATTTATTGGTTTCATTTAGAAACTTATTACCCAATATTCGCTTGACATAACCATTCTATGTTTAGATAGGTTACACACCTTTTGCCTCATATATTAAAGCTTTATAGCCTCCTACTCATATACACCCAAGGTCCAGATCATATCAGACTAATCTTGAATGCTCTGCAGCATGGCGCGACCGCACTACTTTTAAGCCTGGAAGTGGCACGGCTACGCTACTCCCTGTTAAGTCCAGAATTGAGTTTTCAAACTCAATCCAACCTCTACCTTATTAAGATACTTTGATAAACAATCCAATATATAAACACAGGCTTTAATGTGACGTCCCCAAATCCAGGTCCCCAGAACCCCGGACCTGGTACATCATTTCTATAACTATTGCGAAAGATATAAACAAAAATTATTTATATAATAACTTTTACACATAATCCCCAAGGTCTGTAACCTTAACTTAATACCTGCATTCAATATCCTACACGATATACAATGTCATTTGTATCCTATACTATTGCCATTTTAACCGTATAATAATTCCATCCTGGAACTTGTTTATGCCTTTGACTGTGTTCGAAGTTTCTTCTTTAATCTGAAATATTTATC
Source organism: Panax stipuleanatus (assembly GCA_020205555.1). Taxonomy (NCBI): domain Eukaryota; kingdom Viridiplantae; phylum Streptophyta; class Magnoliopsida; order Apiales; family Araliaceae; genus Panax; species Panax stipuleanatus. Next base: position 132,098,091 of record CM035115.1, on the reverse strand, counting down.
ATGTGTAGACACTCGAAATTTTCCTTTCCCAATACTAACACTGTAGGAGGGCAAAACCGTCAATCAAGCCAACCTCGATCCCGACACCAGACATCCAATCTAAATCCCACCACTAATGCCGGTCCTTCAACCTAAATCCGATCCCCAATGTCGGTTAATTCCAGTCAAATCCGATCACTAATATCGGTACTCCACCCAACTCCGATCGTCAATCTGACCGTCAATCCAACTCTAATCGTCAATCGGACCGTCAGATCATCCCCGATCTCAATATCGAGACATCAGCTCAAACCCAGTCATTGATATTGGGATAACCACATCACCGATCAACCATATCTAAATGTCAAAGCAGCCTCGGTAGCAACCTGGGATGTACAAATCAGCCTCGACAGCAACCCGGGAGGTACAAATCAGCCTTGACAACAACCCGGGAAGTACAGCTCAGCCCTGGCATCCGTCCGGGAAGTCAGATCTACTTCGGACATAAAACTGAAGAGCCACAACATTTCCAAAAGAAAACCTGGAATGACCACGTCAGCCACAGAGGCAACACTGGGGACAAAAAGACTCGAATGGGATCCAAGTTTTGGAAACAGCTCCCAGAAGTCAACCAGAGGCCATGCCGACACCAAGGGAAACCTCAGGAGGGGAAAAATGGTCATTTTACCAAATTTCATCCGATTCAGTTAAACTCAAGCTGAATTGATGCCACCAAGGTCAGAAAGAACCACGATGGTGATCCCGGGTGAGAACAACACCAGACGGCTCATCGGGCAAACTGTGGGGAAACAAAGACTTGGTCATAAACCTATCTGTGGGGACTTAGAAAGGGTTAAAACCAATGCCATTGTGACACTCTCAGCGAGGGCTTTCCAGAAAGCTATAGCAAATTCCAAACGGACGCTCCGATCAAAAGTTATGAAGTATCGAACCTGACATCACGTCACTCGGCATAAACGCACTTCGAGACAACTAAGCCTGGCATGTAGGCCCCACATAGGGGAGCTGCACCTCTACCTGCGACTGTCGTAGGTAGAGTGGAGGCTCCCATGGCTATATATAAACGTGCCCCCCCCCCCGGGTTCATTTTCAAGAATTCTAGAACGCAGCGAAGCTCTGCCCGTCTAATTTTTTGACTTTTACACCTCTTCCAAACCCAAATATTTTCACTCCAACACGTAGATATACCCATATACTATCACATATCAAAAAACCACCGGTAGATTTGGACGTTTAAAGCCTACAATTTGGCAAAAAGCCCGTATTGCAGTCCATTGTAAGTATTTTTACGATCAGAAAGTCAATACTACTACTTTGCACTAATTTCCACTTGCACACGAAGTTTCATCTTTTAAATATGCCCGAAACATAGTTCTGTTGCCGTTTTCATCCAAATTTGGTACATTTCTGTACATAAACGCAGTTTTTTGCATTTTTACCACTCGGATTGACGATCCGTCAGCTCCAGCAGCTTCAATGCACTAGCACACACCTTTTTGGCAACTTCGCCGGACTAGGTTATTTTCCTAGTCCGGATTTGGCCCTTTTTGTATATATTTAACTGCAAATGTACTAACATTTCAATTCTGTCAAGCCCGGATGTCAAATCCGTGATAGTTTACCGCTTTTATATATATTTACGCATATATAAGCGAATTTCACCATCACTGGTACTCATATCAGTCCTGGTTGACTATATTTCTGTCAATATATATATTTATATATTTTCAGTGCGGCCTGGATTACTTCGCGGTCATTTTACTACTTTTGCACACTTCCCCATACTGGGTGCTCTCTCTAGTCACTAGGCGACTATTTTATGTCAATTTCAATTCTAGTACGGGCACCAGCGTGAAAACCCATCGCCCTTTTCACTGTTTTCTATATATATTTTATTTATGTCACAGCCTGGATTATTTGGTGACTATTTACAGTTATTTTATAAATACATATATTTAAATTCCAGTTCGGGCTTGCGAGTGAAATCCATCGCCGTTTTTACAGCTTATATATATATATATATATATTTAACTATATATATTGATTTGCTTAATTTATTCAACTGCTGCATTTAATATTCAATTTTATATGAATCTGCACTGACATATCTGCGGGCGGACTAGATTTATCCAAATCTCGCCAATTTTAGCTTTCAACGGTTCAAACAGGTCCTGACAAAACTTGGAAGCTATAATGGCTGAGATTTTTTTAAATCTAGTTATGTTTATAGTTTCAGCTTCAAAAGCAACCTCGTGTCCCTTAGATCGCTATTTAGTGGGAACGAGACGCTTCGGCTATGCGGACTGGGATTTACTGAATGAATCCTTGGTTCTGGCTATCTTGGGATATTTATTTGTTTCTGTACAAATTTGAAGTGTCCAGGTTTTCTGGCTACTCATATGTGGGCCTAAGAATCGTGGGATTCATGTTCAAACTGATCAGAATCTAATTCCCACAATGGACAAACTCCGATTTACAGATATGCCCTGCCAGTTTTTCTATAAAATGTACATACACAGACCTTAAAACGGTTATCCGGATTTAAGGTCTCAACATAGTGAAAAATATGGATTGTCATGTCAGCGTCCCTCCGATGGTTTTCATTCCCATGAGGTGACCAACATTTGCATATTTCTGTGGTCGAGGATACTTCGCAGCCCGGTAAATCACCACTTGCATGCAGCCTTAAGGCTATAAAGATTAAATTGAGAGTAGCAATGTGCTTCAATTCCTATGTCAGCATAGGGGTTTGATAAACAGCTTTCAAACCATCATTGTCAAATCAATTTCAAAGCTTTTGCAAATCAAATTAAATACTTTTTGTAAATTAAATCAAAGACTGATTTTCAAATCAAATCAAACCCTTCGTATATATGTTCAACGAAGCTTGTCAAAACTTTCAATTAATCAATCAATAGGCCTAATTTTCAAACAGCATTTACTCACGCATTCTAGTTTGAAGGGAAATATTGAAAAGATTGCGGTACCGTGTTTACACAGGAGTCATGGGGTGCCTAACACCTTCCCCACACTTAACCAAGCCCCCGAACTCAAAACTCCGATTTCAAAGATCTAGTTTCGACAGTGTCCAATAATTGGGCCTCTTTCAAATCAAATTCGGTTGAGTTGGTACAACCATTTTCAAAACTACCAACTGGCGACTGCGTTTAAACCAAATCAAATCGTCGACATATACATATGTTGGCTTTTTTCCTAAAAAACCTTCAAAACCTTTTTTGTAATAAAAAGAATAAGTGTAGAGATAACTTAGGAAGATCGATTTGAGGAAAACCGGGTTATAAACCAACCCGGGGTATTTTTTAAATTTTCCAACGTCGACATCATGATATAGCAAGGGTGAGCAACAAGTTTGCCCAGCAATTTTAAGTTCAAATGAAGATATATCAAGATTGAAAAGAATAATAAGCTGACAAACTTTCAACAATATAAGAATTAAGAAAGAACATGAATCAATAATGCTGAATAGCCAACAATGAACACAGATAAATTCAACTGAATAATATGGTAATGAAGGTGATCAGCCTTTCATACCTGATGAATATATACAATATGCACAAAGTGCGAATCATTAATCAGTATAGATGTGAATAATCAACAATAATTATTCACGAACATGCTTTACAATAACAACTCGAGTTCGAGTTAGGAAACTTTCCTGTACCATCGATTATTGCTATGCAATTTAAGTTAATCGCTTTATTGAAAAGGCCTATCAGTTATAAGATTGATCTTTCAATTAGCATAACATACTTTATAAGTAAACTATCTAACATTTAAACACATAATCAAATATTAGATAACCTTAACACTATGCATATACACAAGTCTAAACCTAGCACACATCGAGTCTTTAATAATATTCAACATAGTATACTGAGTGGTTTTCCACAAACAACTAACAAATTAGTTTCCGTCTCGTCTACACTATTTTCACAGTGAGTTAGATCGGTTACTAATTCGTAGATACCTTCCACATATGAAGGAGTTGTTTAGCCCAGCTACTATACATCAACCATTAAAGAGTACGATTGTACTACCTTAGATTTAACACTATTATATCATATAACTTGTAAATTAACACTTAATCTTTTATTTTATAAGTCTCTTATAATTTAGTAAGTCGAATACCTAATCCAGCAACCTGAATTCAGACTGAATTTCAATTTAGTAACTATTTTCTAATATAGCAGACTGGATTCAACTGACCTCTAATCTAGAAAGCCTAGATTCAACTGTCATCCAATCCAGCAAGCCTGGATTCAACTGACCACCAATCCAGCAACTTAGATTATCCAAATAGATCAATCCAGCATCCTGGATTATCCAAACATACCAATCCAGCATCCTGGTGGCCAATCCAACAAACCAGATTGAAATCCAGCAAACTGAATTCCAATCCAACAACCTGGATTCCCTTTTTTTTTTAATCTAATCATCTTATTATTTTTTTATCTTTTATCCACACATAAATACATATATTCCATACACAGAAATAATTTTTCAGGAATTTTTCAACTTTCTTAAGTATTTTTCAAAAATCCATTTCTAGTTAATTTCTTAAGAAAATAGCTACCTCACGCTTAATTCCAAAAATTACCAACTCTTGGCAGGATCTTACTCATATTAACGTGAGCCTCCAGTTTAAATTTCGTGGCCATCGGAGTTATACAACTCCAGTTATAACGATTTTTGTTAGAAAAATATAAATATTAAAATAGTTATAACTTACTCAATTTAAGTCGGTATGAGTTCATTTTTGGACACAAGCTACTTTATAACATATATTTTAATATCCCAAAAGATTGGTATTTTTTTCATAAATTAAGTGGATGAAACTACCCTTACAATTTCTAAACAGATTGCTTTTTGGGTTTTTTAGATTTTTTCTACTTTTCTAAAAACTGTCCAGACGAAAATCTACAAAGAATTTTTCTGTGATCCCACTTGCAAAAGTTAGAAGACTTCTAGATCTAACTCCATAAATTAACCACACTCAAAAATTCAAAATACAATAGGAGATATGGTCGTTTGAATTTCCAATTCTGTTTTCTCAAAAATTTAATTTTATAATTTGTGTTTTGTAAGAAAACTTTTATGATCTATTGATTTATCAAACATTAACCACCATAAATTATCATAACATATACTACCTTAAGATCAAAGATCTATCATGATCCATGATCTATTACACCAAACATACACTAAATTAAAGCAAAACATAATTTAGGCTAGGAAAATCAAGATTTTCTAACTTTTAAAACATAGTTTCCTTTTTCTTATTTTTGATCTAATTTTTAATACACCAAATAGTTAGATCTACACATAACACACTCTAGATCATGTAGATCTAGAGTTTTAAAGTTCAAGAATATAAATCCAAATTTTAGTTTAAACAACTAAGAATAACTTAAATCAAAGGTGGTTTATACCTTAATCTCTTGCTAGCCTTTCTTAATCTTTCAAAATAGATGATGATTTTAAGTGGAAGAAAGATCAAAGCTTCCTTCTCTCTCTCCTTCTTCCCACTGTCCCTCTCCTCTCTCTCTCTCTCTTGATTTCATTTTATTTGCTAAGCTAAATGAGATGAAAGAGAAAAAGAGTTTGGTTTTGTTTGGGAGAGTTATTTAGATATAAAAATATGTATGTATATTAATGCCCAACACTCCACTCTTTTCATCTCTTACTTAATCATTTGGATGTTTCTTGCAAGTAAGAGATTGCTTGTAGCTTTAGCTAAATGTGTTGGCAACATAAAAATTTGACACATGTTGGAGTTGGTGGAGAGTTTAGTAAAATGAATCATTATACCACATGCTCTCCTTATCTCTTTCCCCCCTTGTTGACAGAAATTATGCCCATTTTCTTTCATTTTTGTTTTAGTTTTTATTGCTTTATTTAACTTACTAAATATCCAACATCCCTTAACAATTGGGCTAAAGTCTTGGGCTCCAAATTAATTCTTTTGGGTTTGCTAATAAAATAGTTGGGCTATGTAAATTAACGTAGTTCATTAATTTTAATTCTATTCTACCCTAATCATTTAATTAGAATTTTTATTCACCACATTTGTAATTCAAATCCTTACTCATTTATATTTAATTGCTTAACCCAATTAGACTTGCTTTAATAAAATTAATAAATTGAGATAATAAACTTAATCTCTTAGGTTAGTAAAATTTTTAAATACTAACATCCTTTCCTATTATAACAATTAGGTTATTTAAATCCATATCTAATATATATATTAGGTTACAAGAATTTATTCTTAATTCTCTTTATATGTTAAATAAATATATAAACAATACACAAAATCATACAAGTCCTTCATAAAATTTTTAAATTCATATTCTATTTCCAGTCTAGGTCTTATTATTTAACCTTTATTTAATCATTTAAAATCTTATTAATTCTCGGGTTGTCACATTCAAAACCTCTAAACCAAACTTAAGTTCTCTAGGTTTATCCTTTTCAAAACACCTTAGTTTTTCTTTTAAACACTTATAACAAAATTATGTGCTACCTAGACACTACATGCATAACTAGCTTGGTTTATCATACCAGACACATTTTCATGCATATAGGACTCCACTACACCAGCCCCAAGCTTCAGAGCACAAAGAAAATAATTTTCATTTTCTGGGGACTAGCGCGGTCGCGCTGGTCTTGACTTGGGAAGTTGCGCGGCCGCACCACTTCGGGTTCAGACGCAGACATGCTCTGTTCTCTGCAGAGCTTTGAATTCCAATCTCCACATCTTCTATCATGCTTGATTATTGTTATATTATAAGTCCAGCCTACTGAAGACAAGTTTTAATTCCATATCATAATATACAACATCATTTTTGACAATTAATTTTCTTAGTTCTCATAATTTTTAAAGAAAATTCCTCACTTAGGCATTAAATCAAATATCTCATGGACATAGAACTAAGCCCAGGTTTCATAGACTTACCTCTAAAGTCCAGCCTAGATTTCATACATCAATCATGCACTATAGTTGTTGATCATATAATCATCAAACACCCAACCAATATTTCACAATTAAATTACAAAAATTATACCATTTCTTTTACTTACAAACTTAAACATATCAGAATAGATGGATACCTTTTTAGCTTTGATTCTTGCTTAATCCTTGATCCAATTCTTTTGAAATCATTAGTTCTTTTGTGAATTATCAGAACCTCCAAAGCTTTCTTTTAACTTTTCAATGCAAACTCATTCTTCTCTCTCTCTCTCTTACACTTACAATTGAGATAATTGAAGAATAACCAAATGAGATATATCAGTATAAATTCCTTAGCATTTTGGGAGAGGAAGGATCTGAGAAATTGAGAGGTCAAATACGTTACTTTGCTCCATACTCTATAAAAGAGCTAAGTATTAAGTCTATATTCAGTCCAATTCACATTCCATAACCTATATATATATATATATATATATATATATATAAGGGGAATGATCCATATCATCTTTTTGATATGGATGAAAAAGTGGCATATAACATCTTAATCTTCCATTCATAAAATGAAGGGGCCGGATTAAAATATGGGATACGTCGTCCGCTAGTACTACTAGCGGACTGAGTTAGTATAATTTTCAGACAAATATGCCCCCATTTAGGTAAGTCAAAATAGGTCAATGAATTACATGGCGTCAGTCAGCTAGACTTACTAGCGGACGCTTCTCAGCAAAATTAGCCCATATCACAGATATCACAGGACGTCCATATCACAACATGCAAAAGAGAAAAGGACTCTTCTCAGCAGAATTAGCCCATATCACAGCAAAAGAGAAAAGGACGCTTCTCAACAGAATTAGCCCATATCACAGATATCACAGGACGTCCATATCACAGCATGCAAAAGAGGTCCATATCATATCATAGCAGCCAAAAGAAATGAAATATCACATTCATATCACAGAGACCTAGATTTATACCAGCAGTATCTCAGAGACCCAGATTTATATTCTGCCCATCAACAGCAACATTGGCACTAAAATTGTCAAAAACAGTAGGAACATAATCCTTCAAAGAATCAAGAAAACCCAACAATGAAAATCCATAAGAAATTAAATTAACTTGACAAAAACATAATTTTGTAAGAAAAACAGTCCCTGCTCAAACCCAACAATGAAAATCCATGGCTTACTCTGTAAGAAAAACAATCCCTGCTCAAACTAATCCCATTCCACCCTCTGGCCTTATATCCAAACAACAATCAATCTTCTATGCAAAGTAAAAAACAAAGATAAACCTCTCACACAGTTCCGCTATCAAACAGGTAGTGTGCAGGATGTCAAACAACCCAAACACAGAACCAACCCACCCTCCGAATTTGATTCGAATCTTTGGCACCCAATTCTTGGTTTCGAAAATAGTTCCCAATTTCATCAAAGTACCCCTTACCGATTGCAATGGTTGCTAGATTTGGCAAATTAAATAACAAACTTACCGATTTGATGACAAATTGGGGGAAATTGTAGTGGTTGCAGTGGTTGCTAGAAAGTTCAGCAACTGGTTCTGTTATGTTTCACCGAACCTACTGTGTTTCACCGAAGGGGATGAAGGCTTGTTTCACCGAAGGAGATGAAGGGCTACGAACATCTCGAAGGGGTTCTGCTGTGTTTCGATAAAGGGGCTGCTGCAAAGGGGCTGTTGTTGGCTACTGTTGTGTTTGACGAAGGGGGGATGAAGGTCTGCTGATATGCGTCCGCTAGACTTCTAGCGAATTTGGTGGCATATTTGTCTGAAAATTATACTAACTCAGTCCGCTAGTAGTACTAGCGGATGACGTATCCATTATTTTAATCCTGCCCTTTCATTTTATGAATGTAAGGTTAAGATGATATATGCCACTTTTTCATTCCATAGCAAATAGATGTTATGGATCATTCCCCATATATATATATATATATATATATATATCAATTTAATACATTTCACTATAAGTTAATTAAATGTTGATTTAATTCAATACCAATATACATTTATATATATTGGTCCCTCATACATATTTTTCCTTCGCATTCCATTAGTATAATATAATTACTATAACATTATATATTACATAGTCCTCATAATTATAAGAAAATAGCTTTCTTTATTTTATTCATCAAAATAAATATTTAAATTCACCAATTTTCAAATAATGAACTAATTTTCACATCTCATATTTAATTTATTTTCAATTGGCAACATTCAAGATACTAAGCCATTTCATATATTACATTGATATGTAATATATTAAGAATACTAAATTTAATTAACAAATTCATTTCCTTTATACGAAACACATACATTAATTCATTATTTTAATTAAATGAATTAATCCTTTCACTTATGAAATTTAATTCACAACACCACCATTGTCGTTCAAGACTTAATTCTAAAATTATATTGTTCATAATATATTCTTTATCTTTAATATCAATTAATTAATTTTTCCTTACATTTTTTATTTCGTAATTAGCTCAAACTAACTAACTTAATAGCTTAACCAACTATTAACTATCTCATAATAAAAATTTTATTTATTAAATTCTTATTTTAATATTTTTTTTGGAAAAATCCGGGTTATCACAATAACATAGGCATTCATTTTTGGGATAGAGGTCATATTTGTTTATATATATATAAACTCAAATTTTTCCACCCTTATTACTCCGCACAACAGCAACTATTCTCCTTACAATCTACAGCCCAAACAGTAATACAATTATAGACCAATTGCAGCTATACAATCTTAATTACCAATCAATTCCTATACTTTTCATAAAACTCATAACTTACCTCTTTACTTGCTATTTAACTTGAATTCCTTGTTGAAACAGCCCTCCTTTGATGTCGATTGATTCTATCTTCAATCCATTAAGTTTTAATTTCTTACCAAATTAGACGATTATAGTAGAGCCCAAGAAGAGTTGGTCATATATTTGGAGTATACTAGTTGATAACCCGTGCAATACACGGGTTATTTTGAATAATAAATTTAATAATTTGTTGAGTTTAGTCAATATTAGAGATTTTTTTTAAGAAATAGTTGTCTCACACCCCTAGATTTTCCTTTGCCATTGTAGAGCTCAACAGTTAGAACTACTTGTTTGACACTAACTCGACTGTTGAGTTAGCAAGCCGAATAGAAGTGATGTTTAAAAACAAAAGTAATAATTTTCTCTTGATGCATATATAATCAAATTATGCTAAAACTATGTATCCTCTATTGAAAAACAGTCTTGTACAGTTTTATAATGCTTGAAAGTTGAAACTCTATTTGTCTCTCTACGTGTGCGTTGTTTAAGGGGCCAACAAACCCTCCTTTACGTTCCATATGATCTATTGACAAAGCTTACATATATAGTGAAAAATAAAAAGTAACCTTTACATCAACCAATCACAAAAAGAACCAATACCCATGTATTTATTTGGGAACACAAAAATTACAGAACCCTGACAGAAATACTAAACAAACACACAACGAAATCCAACTTTCTCACATAGCTAAAAATAAAATTATTTCACAAAGCTAAAAATAAAATCCAAGTTTAGTAATTGGAAGCAAAAACAAATACTAAGTTTACTTATTAAATGAAACCTATGAGGTCGAGGAGTAAGTCCAGTAACTCAGAACATTCACTGTTGTTTTCAAACTTGCTTGATTTGACAACTGATCTTGTGTTGTTTAATTTCCTCTCTGCTACCATTACTGCTGCCATTGTTTTATCCGACACTTGAAGCTTTTGATCTACAGACTTCACTTTCTCATTCACCACTGAAATTCCAACATTTAATTTCTCTGTAAGTCCAACTCTCTTGTCGAAGGAATTGACTCTGGCAGATGCATTGGCTCTCAGCTGATGCTTTTCATCAAATGCTCTACATTATTCATAATATCTTGCCTGATAGCTGAACCTTTTGCCAGCATAGTTGAGACAACATCTTGAGCTTTACTAACATACACTCTTCCACTACTTGGAGAAGTATTTTGAGCCTGCTAGCATACACAGATTATCTCAAGTTCCAAAATAAATTTTTTTAAAAAATAAATAAAACAAAATGTGGAGTCACTCATGAAAATGTGGAAAATTAATATATTTGTAAACAAAAAAAAAATCTTTACTTCTAAGAGAATAGTAGAATCTAGAGTGTATTTATTACCTCAGCATGTGGTGAAGCATTATCTGAAACCATGCTCATGTTGTTGTCTACCATACTTGCACCTTGCATACATTGAAAATAAAATATAAGGCTCAACTACAATACATGTAAAGAGGATAGCTGATGTGCAAATACAGTTACCTGTATCACAGGTTGTGGAACATAGTTTTCGGCAGGAGTTATACTGACAATTTGATCTACTATGGTTGCTCCCTGCAAAAATGCAAAAGAATGTGCATGTGATTCAGACTATCAGTCTCAAGAATAAGAAGGTTCCATGGAATAAAAATATATACCAAGAATATTCACAAATTTTATAAATAGGACTATTTTTGAACGAAAGTAGTACAATGTAATGCAGCTAAAAACTAAATATATTCAAGATTTATAACCAATTGTTAACCTCTACTAAAATTCTTTAACAAAAAATTGGACCAGAATAATATACCTAAGTCTGCAAGAACTTTCAATGAGTTATAATTCTTTTATATAGATATATATCCTATATCAAGTAGAACATTGATAAGGAAGCCGATATAAGGTTCTTCGAGTTGTTATGGTTAAAGACCCACAACCTTAGACTAAATACCATTTTATGTAAAGTAAATAACAAATAAAAAGTTAACAACTACTCCTTCCTTTCCTCAAACAGAAATCCGCTTACAAATTTCACAAATATTAAGATTTTTTTGTTCCATATTCATCCAAAATTTAATTAGCCTTCCTTTCAAATTAACAAAAATCAACTACTTTACCAACTTAGTATTGGAGATAGAACTCATCCATATTTTGAGCTTCAATAGAAGCACGTGAACATATGCAAAATACACAAATAAAAAGAACCCAAAGACATGACAATATCACAATCACAATATCATAGTTATATGAGATTTCAAATTCATTGTTCCATTTAAGTATTTAAGACATGATGACAATATCCAATATGGATTACATTTATATATATAGCATTTAACTGAGTTAGCAAAACACTATCTCTCACTTTATCTCTCACTCTGTATGTGAGTATTTTTGCTCGAATGTGTGGGTGAAGATAGTACAAATCCATAGAAAAGTATGTAAATGAGATTAGTTCTTGAATAATTGAATCAAAATACATATCAGCGAACGTACACATACAAATTGAAACATATATATATATATATATGGAGACTGATCCATAGCAAACGTTGTAAAAAAGAGTCTATCTTTAAAATACATCGCGACCCTCCATTAGAAGATCGAACGGTTTAATAGGACTCATACATATAAAATTAAAAACTAAATCCATGGTTAACCCAATTCCAATAACTCTCTAACCTTCACTTAGAAATTTCATTGAACAGTTGATAGGCGGGACAACCAATCTTCATCTATACCTGAGGTTGATAGCCTCCCAACATAAACCTCAAAAGACATTTGTGCTTCACAAATAAAGAAAATGAATGAATGACACTAATAATATATAAATAGGTAGATTCAGTGACCTTGAGCCACAAAACTTGACTTTTGTATTAAATCAATACTTTTAGTTTCCTCTCACTAATAACATGGTTTACAACAAATTTTGTAATTCAAGTGTTTAATTCTATTCAGATTCTGAATGCAAACAATGGCTTTACGCAAGGAATTTGATGTAGTATATTATTCATGCATTCTGTATTTATTTTCAAGAGAAATACTAAAAAATAGGCTTACCAAAGAGTATGAATAGTTTCAGAGGTGTGCTTGGAAATATCCATAAATTACATTACATTCTTCATTTCTGCGTGTCATTCATAAAACTACTTTCGATCTTTAATAAGCACCAATCCTCCAGATCAGAACTAATAAAGGGAACAAAAAAGTAAAACTAATTAAAGAGCAAATCAAAAAGCAAAACTTTTACCATAATTTTCGTTATTTTTCAATATTTAAACCTATTATTCCTCCACCAAATAAAGAACGTATCAAAGAACACAACCATTTCCCCATATTCCATAGATCTATGATAATTAATCAAAAGTCGAATCCCCAAAAATGAGTCCAATAACACAGTAAAACTATAAACAAAAAATTACACATATTTTGAAATTCATCCAACAAAACCTCAAGAGAAGAAATAATCCAAGTCTCAAAGGACCATGTCCAGGAATCCTGATGACAAAAAATAATTAAAATTATAAACATGAGCAAAAAGAATACAACCACTTGTTTAATTAAGAAACTTTTACCCCAATAATGGAATTGGAGCAAAACCCACATGGGGTTTGTTGATAAAGTCAACTGCTAACTTCAATTGTGTTATACATGTATATTTATATATGAATTTTGAGTAACAGAGTTAAAATTATCAGCTCAATTTTTACTTTTCGAACCGTTACCATATTGTAACATCCAATTATTTGGACATGGTAAGCCCATCAACCTTAATTAGATCCTTATTTGCTTATCTTTTTTAAGCAAAGGCAAACATAATTGTTTAAATAAGAGATAAACTAAGCTTTTAAACCCCAGTTACTACAATAAAGATTTGTTAAATCAAACCCCACCATTCCAACACTGCAGTTTTGCATAAGCTTTAGAAGAGGAGGAACCCTTTAAATAAGGCTTCAATTGACCAAATTAAACACATCATAGGCTGAAATTTCTCAAAAATGCTTCAATTATTAATCAGAAAAGATGAAATAATTAACAAACATTCATGATTTTTGGGTCATACCTGGAGCAATCCGACAGTGGTATAAGGAGATTAAAACAACAAAACAGAAAAAATGGGCACCCCAAATAATTTCAAAACATGCATCTGAAATCCCAAAGCAATTCCACAAAATAAAAGAGGGAATAATTGAGAAGCATGGTTAGTGTTTTACCTCTATTTATCTCATGATTTGAGCCGATCTCCGACCAATCATAGCCAATCTCTCTCTCTCTCTCTCTCAGTACTACAATAAAGATTTGTTAAATCGAACCTCACCATTCCAACACTGCATTTTTGCATAAGCTTTAGAAGAGGAGAAATCCTTCAAATAAGGCTTCAATGGATCAAATTAAAAGTATCATAGGCTAGAATTTTTCAGAAATGCTTCAATTATTAATCAGAAAAGATCAAATAATTGAAAAACATTTATGATTATTGAGTCATCCCCGAGCAATCCGACAGTGGTATAAGGAGATTAAAATAACAAAACAGAAAAAGGGCAACCCAAATAATTTCAAAACATGCATCTGAAAGCAAATATTGTACTCCAACGGGCGAAAATGAGCACCTATCATTTCATATCTCATCATCAAAATTGTAAGAGATGAGAAAATCACCAAACCCATAAATTAAATGGGCACATATCGCCTCAACATTTGCTTCCCCATCACCGCCCAATTGATTACTCATAGTATGAATTATCAGCGTCCGACGAAGAGGTTGAGACTGGTATTCGTCGAAATCGATAGAGGAATGGATCAAAGTACAACATTTGAGATGATTTAAAGAGAACTACTAACCGTATAGAGGAGGAGGAGATGAAGATATTGAGATTTATAGAGAACTATACTAATCAAGGATCGTTTCTCTTTGGAAGACCAAACAAAATTGAATTAGAGGGGATTTACAGAGGAGGAGGAAAAGGAATCGATTCGGATGAAGACGATAAAGAGATAAAGAGATAAAGAGAAACGGAACAGCGAAAGCAAATCGATCGATTTAAGTTTTAATCCACATTTCTCAGCTATTTTTCAAACTAATTGAGTTGACTCACCCTTGTTTTCAAATTGAAAGGAAGTTGATTTTCAAATTAAATGAGTTGACTCACCTATTTTTCAAATTAGAGGATCGATCTTGCTGCCTTTATATATAAGGATTAATATGGTTCGGTAGTTAGAGAGAAAGGAAAAGGAATGGAACGGGTGGAGTGCTAAAATAATGAGAGCTAGAAATGTCAATCTTTTGTTATTGCTTCAAACATTCATCTGACCAACACTTAGTGGCTTCCTAATTCATTAGGTTTGTGACAGCTCATGGTTCATTAAGCTTAGTCACTTTGCATATTAACTAATTACCAGCCACATCATGCTTCTCCCTATTAACTCTACATAATGCGTTAATACAAATTGGGTTTTATTTCTTAAATCCTAAATATCCTTCAACATGTATACAACCATTATATATTATAATAATCATAATATATATCTTACCTTATTTCCTACAGGAAATACAACTTACATTATACATACAATACCCCTAATATTTCATATATCATATTTCGAGTGAATTTTTTATTTAAAATATGTAATATAAATCATTTACTAATTGTATAACAAATACATTTCTCAATATTTTTAATTAAGTAATTTATAGTTGCTCTTTCCCATCTTCTTTAATAAATTATTTTTGCATAATTTATTTAATAATAATATATTATTCACTTTAATGAAATAAATAGTTTGATTTACATTATTTAATTTATTTACACATAATATCATTAAAATATCACTTCCTTCCTCAAATAACAAAATAATCATTTGGTTAATTCTTTAAAATGATTAACTAATATAAGTTAATCTCTTCCGCACAAATTATCTATTTTTTATTCATTCTTATTATTATATATTTATTTTTTTTCACACATAATTCATAGCATCAATTTTGCTACATATTACATTTATAATTATATTTAATTATAATGTAATCATAAAACATATATTTTGAAATAAAATATTATTTTATTCATAATATTTACTATACAATATTCACGGTTCTCACAAAGGGTTCTCGATATACTCTGCTAGGTAAGGCTGTCTCGGAATATGTGCTGGGTAAGGTGGAGTGAAGTTCAATTCTAAAGGTCTGGTTGTCTTTTCGCAGATTTGGTTGATTGCATCGATCATATCGTCTTTGGTCATATACTGGCTTGATGTAGGAATCCGTTGAGGTGCCGTAATGTACTGATGCATTGGTGGTGTGTGTGGTAGAAAAATCGGTTGGTGCCCAATTGCATCGTGTAAAACCAGCATGGGTTGTTGAGTGTGGCTTAAAATGGTCAGAATCTGTACTTGTGAAAATGTTGGGAGTGTGGTTCGTATAATTGTTGGTTGAGGCTAGCTTGTTTCCATTCTAGACTCTAGATTGATGATTAAAATTTGCTGGCTTTTTGTTATTGGAGGGGCATTTTGATTGTCTTTCTTGGTGTTATCCACTCCTGCCCGTGTTGCAAGCGAACTTCCTAGAAACATGGCTTTGAAGGTTGGGATCTGCATCAACTATTTGCCAAAAATTCCCATTTCCTCCTATTGCCTCTGTATTTCAAACATCATTGCCATCATCATCTTTTTCCCTTCACCGACCTCCTTTAACGCCTTCAAAATCTCCTGTTGCATAGCGTTCATCGTCATATGATCTCTTATTGTTTCCTCGCCTTGCATGCATGTGCTCGTCTGCATGGTGTTGGTTGGTCGTTGATCAGCCATTGGTGGTGAAGTTGAACTCCCTCCTGAAGTTTCTTCTAGGATTGGTCTGTTTATATCCAGATTCGGGCCTTGAAAAACTTAATTTTCTTGCCTCAAAGCTAGATCCGGTGAGGTAATACTCGTGGTTGGAGAAACTCTACTAGTAGTTCTCCCACTTCGAGTTGTGGACATTGAAAGTAGTATGAATGCAAGCCAATCATATTTGATATGATGGAGCATATACTTTGTAATCTTATTTCATTTATTAATAAAAGAATTTTTTTATTAAAGACATTTTACTTTATCTACATGGTGTTGTTATAATATATGTGATAAACCCATAGTTTTAAGCAATACTTTTAGAATCATGATGATGATCATGCTAATGAGATCTAAATTCTTAGATAGCTTAAAACTAAAATCGTTCCTTGTTGTTGGATTACTAAAAGGGGATTAGTGAATCCGGATAGATTGGTAGATAAGTTGCTTGCTCTTAGGAAGAGGATGATTGATCTCATAATCATTCGTGTGGCGACACTAAAGCAAGTATGTAGGTGCTTATTGTTGGTTGTTTTCACGATCAATAAACTCGCGCAAGTATACGCGGTCTAACAAGTAATATAATAGAAAGTAGAGTGCCGAACCCACGAGGACAAAGTACTAACACTATTCAAATACTAACTTATATCAATACGGTCTTATCTAAATAAGTGAATAGTGATGGTGTGTCTGAAACTAATATGAATAAAAACAGTAAAAAGTGAGATTAAGTTGGTTCCAATAAGGCAAGCTAGGATTATAACTCTCCTAATACAACGTTTAATCTCCTAACTCCTCAAATTATCTAACGAATCACAAGAATGATCAACCGATAACGATAAGTATACATAAGCCTTTTTCGATGGTCAAATACAATCCCTTAGCTAAATAAATCACAATATTCCTATTGTAAAAATAATTAGTCTAAGGGTCATTAAGCTTAGTTCTTAATGGTTACACAAGGCAAATAGATATATTCCTACTCCATCATGTAAAATATGCTTTCATTCCCATAGGCATTACATAACAAGTGTTGTTGCATTTAGGGTTAGACATTAAAATCCATTTTCCAATATCAAATAATAGCCATATCAATTCCTTAATCAAGCAATCAATAAATAAGCATGAAATGCAACAACCCATTCAAACATGATTCATTATAATGAATAGGAGAGAAATTCAAAAAACTAAACATTAGGTTATATTGCAATCCTTGAAATGTAATTAGTTCATAACTATAGAACTAAATAACATCATCATAGTGTTCAACATGCTGAAAATTACATAAATGAATAAAAGATTTGGATAAAGAACACTCCTCTATTGATGTTTTCTTGCTCCAACTATTCTTTTTCTCCATATAGAGTCCGAGCAATCGAGGATGCAATGATCTTGAAAGAATTCAAGCTCCAACTTTCTTTCTTGCTAAGCTATCTCTCTATTTTCTAGTCTAAGTGTATTAGCTCAGTAGTGGTTGCTGAAATAAGTTCAGTGTGGAAAGTGTTAAGCAGCTAGGTCATTAACTGAGACTGTCTGCCAAAAAATCGGAGGTGGCGCTACGGCGCCACCAATATGCCTTGGACTGGCGTTGCGGGGCTGGTCAAAGCCCTCTGGTCAATTTGTAGCGCTGCGACGCCATCTTTGTATAGGCGCTAAGGCGCTACAGTGCTGGCAAGTGGTGAGCTGGCAGACGTTTGGCGCTATGGTTCCACACTTGTGCTTTGCCTTGGCACTGCGGCGCTGGCACTGGGCCTTGTTGGCACCAGTTTACAAAGGGAACCCGACGCTGCGGCGCCAACTCTATGAAAAAGATAGATTTGCCCTTAAAAAGCTGGAAATGACCTAATAACTCCTGCAAAACACTTTTAAGCCAAATAATAACAAACAATATATAAAATCAGTATATAATAAGATAAACAGACAACTTCTTAAGGCTTTGAGTGCTCGATTCGCGGGTATAAATCCCACTCATCAAATACCCCCAAACTTAAGCTTTTGCTTGTCCCTAAGCAAAAATATCTATACAAAAATATCAAATAACAAATAAAACTGTGCATCATGCGCTGAACCACTATATACTCGCATTGTGGCCTCAAGGATAAGAATAACGATTTCAAAACAGAAGAAGGCTCAAAAATAAGGCTTCGATCAAACTTCTAGCTTAGACTGTTACTGATCCAAATCTGTGTGTGTGTTGCTACCAACTATACTAACTAATTATCATTCATAAACGTAGACAATTGAAATAAGGGAAATGCTAACTCACAATGCTCAAGCTATATCAAGAATTCGGAATAAGACACAAATGCAAGAACAGACCACCCGGTATTAGCATGAGAATAACAAGAATTGACTTGTGCAAAATTCGGCTACCTTAGGCTGAGTTACCTATGTAGCGAGTTTTCGATCAGTGACTCCCAAGCCAGATGGCTTTAGGGCACTAGGCGTAGAACACCCCTGAGAATCTAATAACACAAGTAACACTAGCCACATCGCCAAACTTAAGCCAAACTAGAATTTTTATCCATTATATTCTTAAGTAATGCCGCCTCAAGCATGACCGTGCAATGTCTAATCACATTAGGCTATTCAGAGTTATCCGTGTAACGAGCTTTTGATCAATGACTCCCAAGTCAGATGGCTTTAGGACACTAGGTGTAGAACATCCCTAAGGATCTATTAACTCGAGTAACAAAAGACAAGTAATCAAACTTGGTCAACTAAGGCCATCAATTTATTCTTTAATTATATTTTTTTATATGCTATAAGACCACGAATGTATCCGAACTTACATAAGAATCTAAATCTTACTACATTGACTCACTTAAGTTTGCAAGAGCTAACGCAAATTTTTTTCATAAAAATTACCAATTAAGTCTATTAGATTATAACTAGCTATGATAGTTGGTACGTGCTCGATAGGCTAGAAAGATCAATAGCAGTCTTAACTAAAAATTAATCTAAGAATCGCATTCGTGAATGCTTGACCAATTTGACAAAGCTATAACACGCATATCATTGGCCACAATAAAAAATTTAACTATAAATAACCCACCAATCATATGAACAGTTAAAGATAGGGCTAGTCCAAAAAGCCATAACATGACATTAAGTATACCAATTTGTGTAAGTCCCAAAAGATGGCTATAAACCAAACATGCTGATAATAAAAAGCATCCATCCATAAAGATAAAAATTGTTCATGCATCTATACACAACTAAATAAAACCAAAATGATAAATCCATACATAATTAAACCATACATAGATAAGTCTGGGGCTACAAAAGCCTAAAAACAAAACATAATACGTCTGGGGCTACATAAGCCCAAAAGATACCAAGCACAATAATAAAAACCAAACATAGATAGGAGATAGTCTGAGGCTACACAAGCCCAAAATATACCAAACACATCAGTTCATATATATAACAGCCCATATAAGGCATAACATGAATGAAAGATCTCCCCCCAGATTGGAATTCGACAATGCCCTCATTGGCGAGAAGTGTAGAAATCTGAAAGCTAGGGCCTACCGTGGGGGTACAATCACTCGCCACCGCCATGTCCTTCACCTTCGCCATGGTCCTCGTCGTCGCCTTGGTCCTCGCTGTCGCCTTCGCCGTCTGGAGGTGGTGGTGGATAAGGAAGGAACAACGACATTTGAGGGAACTGGTAGGGCACAGACTTAGGATCATCTCTGTCGAACTGTGTATAGATCTTTGCCACTGCGGTGGCAAACTCAGCATGATACTGAGTGAAGATGTCCTGCGGCTAGGCAACCGTGTAGATCCTCCTGGTGATCTGCTTAGTCTCGATGTGTAGAAGTTTGAGAGATGCCAGAATCTCTACTAGTGGCCTAGAAGATGATGCACCAAGTTTCAGCGTCTGAGTAGATGGTACTGTCTCAGATGGTGGAGGTTGGGTAGATGGCAAGTACTCTTCACCACGGGGGTGACACTCGGCTCTGTCCCAAACTCTATATCGCTGGATGAGTGCATGATCAATGGTAGCCATGGGAAAGTCGACCATTTTCTTTGGAGGCCACTGAACCCGCGCCCTTTTGCATAGCTGTGTGATCAGAGAAGGGTGAGGGAGGCCTTTAGCTGAACTACCCTTAATGGCTCGCATAATAGACTCTTGGATGGCAACGCCGATGTCCACTGTTGGGTAAAATCTAATATGTACAATACGCAAGTATACGTGGTCAACAAGTAATAAAGTGAAAGTATAGTATCGTTCCCACGGAGAAAATAACTACAATTTATCCTAATAATTACCAATTTTATACTATCTCAATTTTATTAAACCAATGATTAAGTTTGTGAAATTTCTGAAACCTACTAATGACTTCAAGATAACATAACTTCCCTATCTTTTTATTAGTTATTGGAGATTTAAGTCTACAATTTCACTTTATGCTTCACTTAGAATGGCACACTTCCTTTTAATTCAAATCAACTATATCACCTTGTAAATCAAGAACACAATAGTAGCTATAACCATCTCTCGATGAATTATACCCGTATCTATGTAACTCCACAATTGATATAATTAAATAGAACACCTTAGTTAACTAATCTACTATATCTCTATGTGAATTATAATTAAAGAAGGTTTAATCACAAATTCTCATAAGATTACGTGCGATGCATGAGTATATCTTTATACTAATCATAAATTATGACTTCCAACGCTGTGCAGAAATCACAATCACACGCTACTTTGATTAGATCAAAACCCAAAATTCTTCTCTCAAGTTCATATGGGTTATCAAAAGTTTTTGATCAAGAAATTTATAAATTAAGCATAAAACATAATGGACAAGGTTGGAAATAGTATCGTTGAATTAATATAGAAACATGTTAAACTTTGCTACACATAAAAATCCATCGTAGACTTAAAAAGTAATTTAGTTCATAATGAATGAATAATAAACTGAAATCCACAATGATACTAGCATTCTAAATACAAAGGTGAAGAAAGAGAGTAAAAACTATAAGTAGAACTGCTGCTCGTCTTCAATCTCCTTCGCATTCTTCGTGCTTGAAATCTTCGCTTCAGTCTTCCAAACGTTATCCCAAAATTAGGGCTTAGTCAATGATAATGAAATGAATGATCTTTTTCTTCTAATTTGCCTCTTTATATCTTCCTAATTCGCGTCTAAATTTCAGTTCCAAAGATATGCAGAATCCTTCTAAAAGATGGAAACCTCCACAATCTGTCGCGCACCCCACCCCACCCCGACAAGTGTTTTGTATTGGAGATGCCCGCCCCGGCGGGTGTCCACTAAATCTTGATAATGTGACCCCTGCCCCGGCGAGTGAATTGGCCTATGAAAGCCTGCCCGACTGGTGTGCTGGCTAAGAAATGTTAAATTCTACCTTTAAGTCATGGTTTTGATCCACTCCAGTTCCTGCAACATCAACACAAAAATCGAGTAAAACAACACTAAAACTACTCGAAGTAGCAAGGAATCAAGCTAGAAAGGTCATCAAATCGTAGGTATAAAACCAACTCATCATCCACATCCAGTCCTATGACTGTGGCAAATAGCAACACTGCCCGTTCTTTGGTGACATCGCTGATGTGGCAGGTGGGCATGATGTTGGCATAGATAAAACTATACCATGCCTTTCCGTAGCGGCTGAGCGCACTCTGAGGGAAATTAGTCTTCTCCCCAGTGGTTTAATTTATCCTCCAGGTTGTCACTGCTTTGCACAGCCTCACGACGATGTTATTCATGTTGTAGTGAGAAATGCCCTGGTCGAGGTAGTCCTTGTTAATGTTCGATAGTTGGAAGTAAGCTTTGATTGTGGCACTATCATAAGCCACTTTCTGCCTCGAACAATGACCTAAGTACGTCCCTCAATCTTAGCATTGGTATAAAACTCACAGACCAATGCGATGATGGCGTTCTCTGGCGGTGCTGTGAATCGGACCCATTTCTTTGCAACTATCATAGGCCACATCTCTCCGTCTTTGTTCGGTTTCGGTCGAAGTCCTCGCTCAGGAACCATGCTTTTTCCCAAAATGGTAGAGTTGTACTTGGACCATGCTTCATCGGTAACAAACCAGACAGTTTTAGGGCGCTTGGTGGAAAGACATCTCCTAGGGCGTACTTACTCGAGTAACAAAGGCCACATAACTAAACTAGTCATGGTGTTTATTCATATATTTTTTTCTTTTCACATTTTTTTCCCTTTCCTTTCTTTTGTTTCTATTTTTTATAGATATCTCCCATATCTTTCCCCAAACTTAGGTTTCTGCCTAATCCTAGTCTTCACCACTAGTTCATTGAATTTCTTTCATGAAACCTCAATTTCCCTTAATAAGTTAATTATGTCACTATTTGAACCAAGTTAGCCTATATGGTCATCCTATTGTGCTATCCGGTACAACAATGTCAAACAGGCAGAGATTTACGTCAGGGTCTGAAATTACATTTATGTTTTAGTTGTCATTACCGTTCAATTTCTATGCAAGTCCATTCTCATCACTGGCTAAGGTAACTTCATACTTACTGACATACTTGAATCATGCAACTATGAAGAACTATGTGCGAATAACAACTAACTAACTAAGCAAATCTTTTTGCTGTTTTCTGATTTTTTTTTCAATAATTTTTTTTCTTTTTCAAATATATTCAATTAAATAAACTACTATAAATTAACTAACTACTATGCAACTAATATGCTCTAAACAACGACTATCATGATACATGACATACACCCCCAAACTTAGATTGCACAATATCCTCATTGTGAATATAATCAGAATTAAAACATAAAGGACTTCCCTAAGAAGCTATGGATCAGGCTCGACCACCTCAACATCTGAATCAGAAGGCGGGTAGCCTGGGAGTGGCTGAGGAGTTGGGAACTGGAATGGCTCAGCAGACGTGTTCAGCCGTGCAAATGACTCGGCTACTGCAGCATTGAAACTATTCTGCATCTCGAACATGTGGCTCTGTCTTGTCGCTAACCGATCGGCCTTTTTATCCTCCAGCTTGCTCCGGTCGTCCAACTGTCACTAAAGTGTCTGGTACTGGGAGCTAAACATGAACTTCCCCGTGCAAGAAGTGCTCG
Organism: Panax stipuleanatus; assembly: GCA_020205555.1. Classification (NCBI taxonomy): domain Eukaryota; kingdom Viridiplantae; phylum Streptophyta; class Magnoliopsida; order Apiales; family Araliaceae; genus Panax; species Panax stipuleanatus. The sequence continues at coordinate 132,074,369 of CM035115.1, read as the reverse complement.
ACGTAGTAGCATCCCCCTTCTCAGGCAGTATATCATCAGCAAACTCATCATACTCTACCTCCTCTGCTGCCTTATAGTCCGCATTCGCTACTTCTTCCTCCTCCTCATCCGAGTCTAAAGGAAATATGAAGTCGAGTCCGTGTGGATGCGACGTGCCCCCTTTTCATACTGAATATCGGGCAATTAACCTAGTGTCCAGCAGCTGCAGTGGTTGCTGTACCGGCTCCTCGGCTGCCCACCTAACACCAGCACGGCGGCACAACCCACATATAAGGGACGGATGTGGCAATCCTTCCGAAATAGGCCTTCGCAAGCATCGACGGATTAAAAAGATGGTGATTGCCACAATGTTAATAGCGAAGTGCTTGACGATGGCGTATAATAGTGAAACTTTTTCCTTTGTGATCTCACTAGTGTGCTGTGAGGGAATGAGCTTGACATAGAGGAAGGCATTCCAAATTTTTCCGTAGAGGCTCAAATTCGAACTCAAGAACAGCGTACCCCTTTTTTTCCTTTTAGCCACACAGTCTCGGGCTTGCAGATTTTTGTCAGAATTTTATCATAATCTGGCCCACAGTCTCAAAAGGTTGTATACTGGCACACTGCAGGCTCTCGTAGGTTGTAGTAGTGATTGATAGCCGCAGCACTGAAGGACACCATCTTGCCCCTGAAGAAAGCTGTAAATGAAGCCTTGTCTTCGGCGTTCGAGTAGAATTCCTTAACCATGGCTACCACTGCTACATCGGGCTGATCAATGAAGGTGTCCCATTCTTGCTCAATTATTTGGGTCCCCATCTCACCATCTAATACATCGGGTTGAAGGCCTCGTTCAGGGGTGAGTGCCTTATTTGCCAAATAATCAAAATCTATCTTTGGCGAAGGCACTGATCAATTTCTTAAGGTCAAATAGTCTTGTGGGGGTGGGCGGGCCCTCACCCTTTTGTCATTTCGGTGCTCTTGGGGGCATGGTGGCTCAACCAAAATTAATTCTCAACTGACAGGTATCTGCTGACGTTCAACCGTCGAATAGTGCTTACCCCTTATGTGAACTTTTGTTAAGGCCTTTTATCAAACAGTTGGTGGGCAGTGTCAAAGGTGCTTGGTAATGGTGAATTCCAATTGCAGTTCTTCCCCCAAATTGGTCTTACAAAGCAAACTCAAGCAAGATATTATCAATTTCAACAATCATCACTCCCAATTCAGTACCCACATATAAATACCCCAAAATTCCTATTTCCTCACTTGATTACCCACTTTAACCTTGCAATCTGTTACAGAATCAATCAAAGAGTATTATTTGTGTATGCTTACCAGTGGAATTTTTATGTTGCTACAAGTTTGGAGTGATGTTCAAAGTTTCACATATTCACTTCAAGCCCCTTGTCTACTTGAATTCGACCCGAAAGAAGAATGGAGATTGGAAACTAACTTGTGTGTTCAATATTGCTTGATTTATGGATGTAATCTTGAAATCCCAAGTGAATAAAGATTTCGAAGTGCACGTTTGGTCAAGATGGTCTTTATAAGAGTGCGTTTCTGCAGGTTAGGGACGAGAGGTTATGTTTTGGGTTGGAGAGGATCGACTACTGCATAATGTTTTAAAAACTAAAATCCAGTATGCCCGCCGGGGTGGGCTGGTTTTATTCTTGGAGGCCTGCCTGGGCGACCTTGATGCAGCGAGTATTGCGGCCGGAGCAGCACTTGCAAGCTTAAGAAGGCCCGCCGGGGCGGGCTTAGAAATTTTGCTGCATTAAAATTTTGAAGTTTTTCTGCAGGCTTGCCCCTTGAATAGAGTCCCTTAATAGGTTTTATGTTTTCCCAATGAGTTCTAGCATAATTATCCTTTGTAAGTGGCCCATACTTGTACCGAATACCATAGAAATTGTCAAAACAAGCACTATAAAGAAAAGCTAATACTTATTACGCATGATGATGACTAACTAACAAATATTTACTAAAAACGAAAGTAAAGAATGTGTTGCCTCCCATAGAGTGCTTATTTTTAAGTCTTTCAGCCTGACTACTCCCTGTTTCATACTGGCTCGGCAAGGTCGACTGAGGTCGCAAGGCGATCGACGTCACCTCCCCAATAATTCTTTAGGCGTTGTCCATTAACTTTGAATGTTTTCACTGGATCTCGGCCATAGAGTTCAACGGCGCCGTGTGGAAATATGGTTTTGACAGTGAATGGACCCGACCACCTGGATTTCAGTTTCCTGGGAAAGAGTTTCAACCGGGAGTTGAATAATAGTATTGCTTGGCCCGGTTCGAACTTTCTGTCCAAGATTTTCTGATCGTGCCACCTTTTGACATTTTCCTTGTATAATTTGGAGTTTTCGTATGCCTACAGGAGAAATTCATCTAACTCGTTGAGTTGCAAAAATCTTTTCTCTCCCGCTGCTGTGAGATCAAAATTAAGTTTTTGGATGGCCCAATAGGCTTTATACTCAAGTTCTACTAGGAGGTGACACGCTTTTTTGTAGACAAGCTGATGTGGAGACATTCCAATCGGGGTCTTGTATGCAGTCCGATATGCCCAAAGAGCGTCATCCAATTTTAAAGACCAATCTTTCCGGTTTGGGTTTACTACTTTCTCCAAGATTCTCTTCACCTCTCTGTTAGATACTTTGGCTTGGCCACTCGTCTAGGGGTGATAGGCAGTTGCGATTCTGTAGTTGACCCTCTACTTGGTCAGGAGTGTCATGAAAATACTTGTTGCAGAAGTGACTTCCCTCATCACTAATGATTGCCCTTAGGGTGCCAAATCGTGTGAAGATATTCTTTTGCAAAAATTTCAACACAACCTTCGCGTTATTTATCGGTAGCGCGATTGCCTCAACCCATTTAGACACGTAGTCTACTGCCAACAAGATATATAGATTGTTGTATAAGGAAGAAACAGTCCCCATAAAATCGATCCACCATACATCAAACACTTCCACTTTTAAAATCATTTTGAGTGGCATCTCGTTCGGTTTCGAAATGTTGCCCACCCGTTGACATTGATCACAGTTTTTCACACAATGATGTGCGTCTTTGAACAAGGTGGGCCAATAGAATCCTGCCTGGAGTACTTTTGTGGCCGTTCTTTCACTTCCATAGTGTCCCCCATATAACGAGGCATGGCATGCATGTAAGATGCTTTCGACTTCAATTTGCAGCACACACCGCCGAATCATTCTATCTTCACATTGTCGGAATAAAAACAGTTCATCCCACATATACCACTTCACATCATGTAAGAATTTCTTCTTTTGTTGGCATGTCAAATCTGGAGGGAGAATATTGCTCACCAAATAATTTGCAAAATTCGCATACCACGGGAATTCGCCATGAATCAGAAACAACTGCACATCTGGAAAAGATTCATTAATCAATACTTTGTCTATCTTGTCATGTCTCAGATTCTCTAATTGTGAAAGGTGGTCAGCCACCTGATTTTTTGTCCCCTTCCTATCTTTAATTTCTAAATCGAATTCTTGAAGGAGCAAAATCCAGTGAATCAGTCTCGGCTTTGCATCTTTCTTTGCAACCAAATACCGTATAGCCGAATGATCGGTGTACATACAACCGCGAGTAGTTCCTTTTTGGTGGTTGTGTAGTTCAGCTGTGCATCAGTCAATATTTTTCTCGCATAATAGATTGCATGAAAAACTTTCTCTCGGCGTTGTCTCAACACAGCCCCTACCGTATAGTCACTGGCATCACACATCAATTCAAATGGCATGGTCCAATCTGGTGTTATGATCACGAATGCTGTAGTTAATTTTTTCTTTAACTACTCAAACGCCTCTAGACATTCTTCATCAAATCTGAATGGTACATCTTTTTCCAATAAATTGCATAGCGGTTTTGTGATTTTGGAGAAGTCCTTAATCAATCGGCGGTAGAATCCGGCATGACTGAGAAAACTTCGAATACCTTCCACTGAAGTTGGCGGTGGCAGATTCTCTATTATTTCCAATTTTGGCCGATCCACTTCCAACCCCGTTTCTGAGACTTTATGCCCAAGTATGATCCCCTCTTGAACCATAAAATGACATTTTTCCCAGTTGAGCACTAGATTGGTTTCTACGCATCTCTTCAGTACCATGACCAAATTTTCTAGGAAATTGTCAAAAGAATCCCCAAACACTAAGAAATCATACATGAATACCTCAACACTGCGCTCCACCATATCTGAGAATATCGTCATCATGCATCTCTGAAAGGTTATCGGTGCATTACACAGCCCGAATGACATCCTTCTAAAGGCAAAGGTGCCATATGGGCATGTGAACGTTGTCTTTTCTTGGTCCTCCAGTGCAATTACAATCTGATTGTACCCTGAATAATCATCCAACAAATAGTAGTATTCACATCCAGCTAATCTATCTAACATCTAATCAATAAACGGCAAGGGAAAATGATCCTTTCGGGTTGCCTTATTTAGCTTCCTGTAGTCCATGCACACCCTCCAACTGGTCACGGTCCTTGTCAGTATCAACTCATTATTTTCAATTTTTACTACTGGCATACCACCCTTCTTCGAGACACACTAAACTGGGCTCACCCATGCACTATCCAAAATCGGGTAGATTATTCCAGCATCGAGCCATTTTAAGATTTCTTTCTTCACTACCTCTTTCATAATCAGATTGAGCCTTCGTCGTTGTTCCACTGTAGGCTTACCGTCCTCCTCCATCAGAATCTTGTGCATGCAGAATGATGGGCTAATTCTCTTGATGCCAGCTATGGTCCATACAATAGCAAATTTGTATTCTCTGAGAACTCTTAACAGCATACTTTCATGCAATTCGTTAAGCGCAGATGCAATAATAACATGTAAAGTGGATGAATTACCCAAATATGCATACGTGAGATGGATAGGTAAAGGCTTGAGTTCGAGTGAAGGTAGTTCCTCTAGAGATGGTCTCATCCGAGCTGATAAAGTTCCTACTGATAGTAGTGTGCATACAAGCCAATCATGTATGATGATAAAGCACGTACTTTGTAAACAATCTTATTTATTTATTAATAAAATATTCATTTATTAAAGGCATTTAATTATCTACATGTTGCTGTTTTTATAATATGTAAATAACCCATAGTTTTAAGCAATGCTTTTAGAATCATGATGATGATCATGCTAATGAGATCTAAATTCTTAGAAAGTTTTAAAACTAAAATAGTTCCCAATCGTGGGATTACTAAAAAGGGGATTAGTAAATCCGGATAGATTGGTACATATGTTGCTTGCTCATTGGATGAGGATGATTGATCTCATGATCATTTGTGTGGAGACACTAAAGCAAGTATGTAGGTGCTTATTGAAGAATAAGTTCACTGAACGTGATTCGCTATGGAATACCTAATGGAGTTTTACTCGCATGTCAATAGGAATTCCTAATGTGATAGTAGTACAAGTGATCCTTGGACTTGAGATCATCATAGTATCTTGTATGTAACAAATTATACTTTGACTTATTCCTTAAGACCTTTTAAGGCATATATAGGGTATGCTTGGGTATAATGAGTTACATATGGAGATAATGAATGATCAATAAAGAATCTACCACCTCTAGTAAAAGAGGAGATATGTCCCATGTGATTCGTTAAATGACAACCCAGGAATCCTTGGCCAAGGTGAAATGAAATTAGAAAGGAGTTTTTAATTTGCATTATTTGGAGTTGTGCATTTTCTAATCGAAATACATATAATTAAATAAAATAAGACTTGACAGTAAATCCATGTCTTATATTTAATTGGGACATTGCATGGTGGAAGGATTGAATTGTATGGTAACTATTAACTCACAGGTTCTTTTATGATTAATGTTGAAATCTATATTATCTGGAAAGTCGTTGATCGCTAGGGAGGCTTATCCCTATTGTAGAATAAATATTATTTATTTAAATAAATTATTAGTTTAATTTATTTATTTAAATAAGATTAAAATTATTTTAATTGATTTATTCACAACCGGTTTAATATGGAGAACCTAAAGGGTCACACCATAAAAGGAAGAATAATTATTTAAGAAGGTAATGGCATAATCGTAATAATGCATTAAGTATAATTAATTTAATCTATGGTGATAGAATAAATTAAATAGCTTAATGTTTATTATTTAATATTTTAGAAATATTAAATATAAATTAATAAGAGGAGTCTTATTAATATTATTACAATTATTATTATTTTAATTTCTAAAGGAGTTTAGTAATTAATTTAATATTTAGTACTCTCATTTATTCCTAATAAGATTAGGAGACAAATTAATTAAATGAATTTAATTAATTAAGTCTTATAATAGATATTAGATTGATGCAATTCCAATTGTTGGAGAGTACTCCTTTTCTATAGAGGATAGAAAACTAAGGTTAAGCCAAACACCCTCCTTCTTGATAATTCATCTTCCTTGGTGGATCACCTCTAGAGGCCAAACACTTGGGTGGCTAACGTTGATCAAAGGAAGGAATCTAATCCGAAAATTCAAGGAGATCACGAAGAACAAGGAGTTGAACTAGTACCTGTGGAAGCTTCGTTCTACAAGGGTATGATTCCATAACTTCTTATTTATCGTTTTAAATTAATAATTTGCATAAAGGATGATCCGGGTAATGGTTTTGTAGAAATTTTTTAAACTCTGATATACCATGCTTCCGCTAATTTTTGTAATTTGATTGCATCACGATTTCGTACAAACCCAACAGTGGCATCAGAGCCAAATCTTTATGCAATTATTAATTTATTTTTGATTTCATATACATATGGGTATGTATTTAAAATAATTTATTGGGCATAATTTTATTGTATAAAATTATATTAAAAAAAAAATAAAAAAAAAAGACTTTTTTTGGGACGAATCACAATTTTTTTTTGGTGCTAATCTTGAATTCTGCAAAGAAAAGGTGTTGTCTCTTTCTTACTCCAAAAAGAAGGTGACCCATCAAGAAAGGACTTTTTTAATAAACCTGCAGGACTCTTTTAATAAAAGAAGGTGACTTTTTAAAAAAAAAAAAATAAATATGATATATTTATATATTATATTCTAAATAATTTTATAATTAAAATAAAGAGTTTATTTTAATCTTGAAATTGGATTTCATGCAATTTAAAATTGCCCATTAAATGATACTCATATATATATGGAATGTTTTAATTCATGAGATGAATATTTATTTATTAATATATATGGTGATATGTATGAAAATAAATGGGGATTGATTATGGACTATTTGACCAATGTGATTGGATTTTATTTTAGTTGAATGCTTGAATGAATGAGTTTTATTAAATGGGGTCTGCGTACCTCGTCTTCTCTAATTTTTTTTTCTTGATGTAAAATTCTATCTCCCTCCTATGTACTTCCCCTTGACTGTTGATCAAGGTTTCTATTTAAATTAAATAGTTTAATGTAATAGAAATAGTTAGAATTATCTTTAAAAATTAGAGACCAAGGAGCAAGGAGCGCGTGAAGACCCGTTTGTATGGAGCCCGAGTTTAAATGTAATAGTTATGTTTAAATTTAAATTCTTGCACCCCTAGGTTTGACCTTTTGGTTCACTTGGTGGCTCTAGTGAACCAAACTAGAATAAAAGTCCATAATCAATCCGGGTAGAATATAGTATTCTATATTGCATGCTAAATATTATATATATTATATTTTATGCAAACATGCTTCGCATGTTTAATAAAATGACGCGTATTTTATATATATATGTGCATGCGCGCTAAACAAAGATGAGACTAATAATAACAAATCCCTCAAAGAAATAATATTAAGTCCGAAGTGTTCAAATGATATTTGGAATATCGAACGTCGCCTTCTAGCATGATAAATTAATAGAGTATTAGATATTTAATATGAGCTTGTTGTGCTATCCACAAGGCGAGTATTGCGTATTTAAGATGTTAATTAATCACATTTGATGCTTATCAAGAAAATTGAACGATCTAGTCTTGTTGTGCTATCCACAAGGACGAACATTTTTCTTTTTTGAATTTATGAAAGTGCTAGGCTGGACTTAACTTAAATTATTTTAGTTCGGATGTGCACACACTTGACCATTATGATTTAAGAGGCAAAATAAAAGGAATTACATGGTGATGTAATTGACAAGAGTTGTCTACCTATTTATTTGTATATCGCTTGTTGTGCTATCCACAAGGTTATATACATTTGAAATGGGATCCTTATTCTCACTAGCAAATCTTTAATTAGATGTTGCCGAACTATATAAGTGAGGGTAATATAGTTTGATGAAAATAGTGGGAGATACCAATTTAAAATAAAGACCTAAATTTATTTTGGTATGCAAAATTAATAAAATGAATGTTTGCTAAAATGTTATTTTTCACATGCAGAATTTTAAAAATGTCTAAATCACTAATCTCACTACGAAGCATACTTGATGCAAACAAGCTTACCGGGGCGAATTATGAGGACTGGCTAAGAAATCTGAGAATTGTTCTCACTGCTGAAAAGATTTCTTATGTCCTAAATTCAACTGTCCCTGAATCTGTTTCAGAAACAGCCTCTGAGGAAGAGATTGTCATTTTCAATAAGTGGCAAGATGATGCATCTGTGGCTCAATGCATCATGCTCGCATCCATGAATAACGAGCTTCAGCGTCAGCACGAAAAAATGGATGCTCCTGCTATGCTGCTTCACCTCAAGGAGTTGTATGGTGAACAGAGTAGGACTGCTAGATATGAGATATCTAAGGAGCTCTTCCGATCTCGGATGACCGAGGGTACTGCCGTCGAGACTCATGTCCTAAAAGTGATCAATTTGATTGAACGCCTTGGACAGCTTGGGTTCGTCATGGATGGGGAGTTGAGTCAAGACTTGGTCTTGCAGTCACTCCTTGAGACCTTCTCGCAGTTTGTGGTTAATTTTCACATGAATAAGCTAGATGTCAGCTTGCCTGAGCTGCTTAACATGCTGAAAACTGCAGAAGGTCACTTCCCATCCAAGAAGAACCATATCTTGATGGTGGATTCTTCCAATAAAAGGAAGAGACCTAAGGTATCTTCTGAAAAGAAGAAATCCAAGAAGGCTAAGGGAAAGGGGAAAGAAAAGGAACAAAAGAAACCTGAACCAGCTAAAGGAATGTGCTTTCATTGCAACAAGCCGGGACATTGGAAAAGGAACTGCAAGAAGTATCTAGCAGATAAGAAGCTTGGAGAAGCTTCGACTTCCAATCAAGGTTTGTTTATGATTGAAATTAATTTTTCTGAAAGTCATAATTCTACTTGGGTATTGGATACCGGCTGTGGTTCTCACATATGTAATACTGTGCAGGGACTGGTCAGAAGTAGAAAGCTGAACAATGATGAGGTGATCCTACGAGTGGGGAATGGAGCAAAGGTTGCTGCATTAGCTGTAGGAACTTATTATTTAGCAATGCCTTCGGGCAAGTCCATTTATCTTAATAATTGTTATTATGTTCCGAATATTATTAAAAACATTATTTCAATTTCTGTATTGGATATGGAAGGATTTAACGTTGTTATAAAGAACAATAGTTGTTCTATTTATAAAGACGATGTTTTATATGGTATTGGAAATTTGCGAAATGGACTTTATACACTTGACTTACAAGAAAATATATTTTAAATTGAACAAACTAAGAAAAGAAAAAGAGATGATATTAATTATACCTACATGTGGCACTGTAGACTCGGTCATATCAATGAAACAAGATTATCCAAGTTGCATAAAGATGGGCTCCTCGAGCTATCCGATTATGAATCATATCCAACTTGTGAATCTTGTCTCATGGGTAAAATGACTAAATCTCCTTTTAGTGGAAGAGGAGAAAGAGTTACAGAGTTGTTGGCATTGATTCACACAGACGTTTGTGGGCCTATGACAACAAGTGCACGGGGTGGGTATTCTTATTTTATTACTTTCACTGATGATCACTCAAGATTTGGATATGTGTATTTAATGAAATACAAGTCAGAATCATTTGAAAAGTTCAAAGAGTTCAGAAGTGAAGTAGAGAAACAAACGGGCAAGAGTATAAAGATACTTCGATCAGATCGAGGCGGAGAATACTTAAGCGGTGAGTTTCTCAATTGTCTCAAAGAAAATGGTATAATCTCACAATGGACTCCTCCAGGTACACCACAGTTAAATGGAGTATCTGAAAGGAGAAATCGAACACTGTTACACATGGTTCGATCCATGATGAGTTTTATCGACCTTTCAATTTCCTTCTGGGGATATGCCCTAGAAACGGCTACATACCTACTTAACAAGGTACCTACCAAATCCGTCCCAAAGACTCCATATGAGATGTGGAAGGGGAGGAAACCAAATCTTAAGCATGTTAAGACTTGGGGTTGTCCAGCTTATGTCAAAAAGTTTGAACATGATAAGCTACAGACTAAATCCGAAAAGTGTAGATTTGTGGGATACCCTAAAGAAACTGTAGGGTATTATTTCTATCATCTAACTGATCAAAAGGAGTTTGTTGCGAAACATGCTGCCTTCTTGGAAAAGGAGTTTATCCATGAAGGGTTCAGTGGGAGTAAGATATATCTTGAAGAAGTTCAAGAACCACAAATTACCACGGATCAAAGTCAGGTACCTGACCAAGTAGAAGAACCTACTATACCACACCCTGTTCGTAAATCTTGGAGAGTACCGAAGATACCTGAGAGGTATGGATTCGTTATAGAGGATGACGATGAGGTACACATCATGAATGATGCTGATCCATTGAATTACGAACAGGCCATGAGTAATAAAGACTCAGGGAAATGGCTTGAAGCCATGAAATCCGAAATGGACTCCATGTATGAAAACAAAGTATGGACTTTGGTTTCACCACCTGAAGGCATTAAGCCTATTGGGTGTAAATGGGTCTTTAAAAGAAAGACTGGAGCGGACGGCAAGGTGGAGACCTATAAGGCCCGACTGGTTGCAAAAGGTTTCAAACAAAGACAAGGAGTTGATTATGATGAAACCTTTTCACCAGTAGCTATGCTCAAGTCCATTCGGATTTTGCTTGCAATTGCAGCTTATAACGACTATGAGATCTGGCAGATGGACGTGAAAACGGCCTTCCTCAATGGAAAACTTGAGGAGGATGTGTATATGACACAGCCAGAGGGATTTGTTTCAAAGGTTGGAATAAATCAAGTCTGTAAGCTGCAACGATCCATTTATGGATTGAAGCAAGCTTCTCGTAGATGGAACATTCGTTTTGATGAGACAATCAAAGAGTTTGATTTTATCAAAAATGACGATGAACCATGTGTGTACAAGAAGGTTAGTGGGAGCGTAATTTCATTCCTTGTATTATATGTTGATGATATATTACTGATAGGGAATGACATTCCTATGCTACAATCAATTAAAATCTGGTTATCTAAACACTTCTCCATGAAGGACTTGGGAGAAGCATCCTATATTTTGGGGATAAAGATCTATAGAGATAGATCTAAAAGGATGCTTGGTTTATCCCAAGGAACGTACATTGATACGATGCTAAAGAGGTTTAGCATGGAAGATTCCAAAAGAGGTCTCATGCCGATGAGCCATGGAATACATCTCTCCAAGAAACAGGCCCCAAAGACACCTGAGGAGAGAGACCGTATGAGTAAGATCCCTTATGCTTCTGCAATAGGATCTATCATGTACGGGTATGATATGTACTAGACCGGATGTTGCTCATGCACTTAGTGTAACGAGCAGATACCAGTCGAATCCTGGAGAAGAGCACTGGAAGGCAGTGAAAAATATCCTAAAGTACTTGAGAAGGACTAAAGATATTTTTCTTGTCTACGGTGGGTCTGAATTAAAACTCGAGGGTTTCACAGACTCAAGTTTTCAAACGGACCAAGATGACAGTAAATCTGTTTCGGGGTATGTTTTACCTTGAACGGAGGCGCAGTGAGTTGGAAGAGTTCCAAGCAGCAAACAGTTGCTGATTCAGTGACAGAGGCAGAGTATATAGCTGCAAGTGAAGCTGCAAAGGAAGTTGTTTGGATGAAGAAGTTCATAACTGAACTTGGTGTGGTTCCTAGCATTGGAGAAGCAGTTCCCGTTTACTGTGACAACACAGGAGCAGTTGCACAGGCTAAGGAACCCAGGTCTCATCAGAAATCTAAACACGTGTTGCGGCGATTTCACTTGATCAGGGAGATCATTGAAAGAGGAGACGTCACCTTGGAGCGTGTAGACTCTCAAGATAACATTGCAGATCCATTTACTAAAGCTTTAACACAACAGCAGTTTGATCGTCACTTAGAGAAGATGGGTATGAGATACCATGGCGATTGGCTTTAGTGCAAGTGGGAGATTGATAGTAGTGTGCATACAAGCCAATCATGTATGATGATAAAGCACGTACTTTGTAAACAATCTTATTTATTTATTAATAAAATATTCATTTATTAAAGGCATTTAATTATCTACATGTTGCTGTTTTTATAATATGTAAATAACCCATAGTTTTAAGCAATGCTTTTAGAATCATGATGATGATCATGCTAATGAGATCTAAATTCTTAGAAAGTTTTAAAACTAAAATAGTTCCCAATCGTGGGATTACTAAAAAGGGGATTAGTAAATCCGGATAGATTGGTACATATGTTGCTTGCTCATTGGATGAGGATGATTGATCTCATGATCATTTGTGTGGAGACACTAAAGCAAGTATGTAGGTGCTTATTGAAGAATAAGTTCACTGAACGTGATTCGCTATGGAATACCTAATGGAGTTTTACTCGCATGTCAATAGGAATTCCTAATGTGATAGTAGTACAAGTGATCCTTGGACTTGAGATCATCATAGTATCTTGTATGTAACAAATTATACTTTGACTTATTCCTTAAGACCTTTTAAGGCATATATAGGGTATGCTTGGGTATAATGAGTTACATATGGAGATAATGAATGATCAATAAAGAATCTACCACCTCTAGTAAAAGAGGAGATATGTCCCATGTGATTCGTTAAATGACAACCCAGGAATCCTTGGCCAAGGTGAAATGAAATTAGAAAGGAGTTTTTAATTTGCATTATTTGGAGTTGTGCATTTTCTAATCGAAATACATATAATTAAATAAAATAAGACTTGACAGTAAATCCATGTCTTATATTTAATTGGGACATTGCATGGTGGAAGGATTGAATTGTATGGTAACTATTAACTCACAGGTTCTTTTATGATTAATGTTGAAATCTATATTATCTGGAAAGTCGTTGATCGCTAGGGAGGCTTATCCCTATTGTAGAATAAATATTATTTATTTAAATAAATTATTAGTTTAATTTATTTATTTAAATAAGATTAAAATTATTTTAATTGATTTATTCACAACCGGTTTAATATGGAGAACCTAAAGGGTCACACCATAAAAGGAAGAATAATTATTTAAGAAGGTAATGGCATAATCGTAATAATGCATTAAGTATAATTAATTTAATCTATGGTGATAGAATAAATTAAATAGCTTAATGTTTATTATTTAATATTTTAGAAATATTAAATATAAATTAATAAGAGGAGTCTTATTAATATTATTACAATTATTATTATTTTAATTTCTAAAGGAGTTTAGTAATTAATTTAATATTTAGTACTCTCATTTATTCCTAATAAGATTAGGAGACAAATTAATTAAATGAATTTAATTAATTAAGTCTTATAATAGATATTAGATTGATGCAATTCCAATTGTTGGAGAGTACTCCTTTTCTATAGAGGATAGAAAACTAAGGTTAAGCCAAACACCCTCCTTCTTGATAATTCATCTTCCTTGGTGGATCACCTCTAGAGGCCAAACACTTGGGTGGCTAACGTTGATCAAAGGAAGGAATCTAATCCGAAAATTCAAGGAGATCACGAAGAACAAGGAGTTGAACTAGTACCTGTGGAAGCTTCGTTCTACAAGGGTATGATTCCATAACTTCTTATTTATCGTTTTAAATTAATAATTTGCATAAAGGATGATCCGGGTAATGGTTTTGTAGAAATTTTTTAAACTCTGATATACCATGCTTCCGCTAATTTTTGTAATTTGATTGCATCACGATTTCGTACAAACCCAACACCTACAACTTCCAACGGCTCAACTAGTATTTTGAATCTATTCATTCTAGGCGGTGTATCTAGCAAATGTAGATATTCAATCACATATGGATTGTCGCTTTCACAATCCCCTATCAATGTTATCTCCAAAGGATCAGTACTTAGTATACGACCCTGCTCATCCCCCACAACTTTCTCAATCACATCCATGAGATAACTCTCTTCATCATCCTTAGGAAAGTTCATGGATTTAAAAACATTGAAGGTTACCTCTTGGTCTTGAACACCCATGGTTAACTCTCCTTTCTAAACATCGATGAGAGTCCTACCGGTTGCCAAAAACGGTCACCCGAGTATTATCGAAATATCCTTATCCTCTTCATAATCCTAGATGATGAAATCCACTGGGAATATAAATTTGTCAACTTTTACCAGAATGTCATGAACAATTCCTCTTAGATATGTCACCGATTTGTCCGCAAGCTAAAGCGAAATGTTCATTAGTCTAGGTGCCGGTAAACCCAACTGAGTATAAACTGATAATGTCATGAGGTTTATGCTTGCACCTAAATCACACAAACATTTGTTGAAGGACAAACTACCTATTGTGCACGGAATGGTGAAACTGCCCAGATCTTTCAATTTGGGTGGAAGCTTCTTCTGCAATATACCGTTACACACCTCAGTTAATGCCACAGTCTCAAAGTCCTCTAGCTTCTTTTTCTTTGATAAGATATCCTTCATGAACTTGGCATAACTAGGCATCTACTCTAATGCTTCAGCAAAAGGAGTGTTGATAAGCAACTTTTTCAACACCTCTAGAAACTTAGAAAATTGCTTTTCTAGTTTCTGTTTTCGGATTCGTTGTTGAAAGGGTGGTGGTGGGTAAACTGTTGGTGTGACCACTACATGTTCTTTTATCACTGATTCTTCTCCTTTATTTCCCTTAATTGTTTCCTCCACATTTGTCTCAACATGTTTTTCTGCTTTTCTATCGTCTACTCTTTTGCATTTTGCTCGGCTAACTGTTTTTCACTTCGAAGTGTAACAACTTGACATTTCTCATAACCTCCCCTAGGATTCTTTTTGGTGTCGCTCGACAAGGTTCCTTGAGGTCTACTATTTAAAGCACTTGCAATATGTCCCATCCGAGTTTCTAAATTTTTAATCGCAGCCGCCTGAGATTTCATTGCTGCCTCATTACCTGTTATGTATTTCACAAGTAGCTCGTCCAAATCATTCTTCTTATCGTGATGCGGAGCTGACTGTTGGTGTTGATTCTAAAAATCGGGGGGGGGGGGGGGTATGCTGGTCGTGGAGCCTGCTGCTGATTCTGATTTTGATTCTGATTGTTGCTCCATGAGAAATTGGGATGGTTCCTCGCCCCCTGATTGTATATATTCTGATATGTGTTTTGTGGCCTATTATAACTACCCACAAAATGTACTGATGCCAGATTTATTGCACAATGGTCCGTTGGATGCTCCCCTGCACATAGCTCAGACACAACTGCAACCTGTTGCATATTCCCGCTTGACATGGCATCCATCTTCTTTGATAAAGCTGCTATTTGTGCTGACAAAGCTTTCACTGAATCCACTTCCAAAATCCCTGCTACCTTGGGTTGAGTCATTCAATCAGTTGGCCACTGATAGTTGTTTAAAGCTATAGTTTCTATCAAGTCACATGCTTCCTCAAATTTCGTTCCCATGAAAGCTCCTTCTGATGCTGCATCAATGGTAGTCCGTGTATAACCTCCTAACCCATTGTAGAAAGTATTCATCTACATCCACTGAGGTAGTTCATGGTGTGGACATTTTCTCAGTAACTCTTTATATCTTTCCCATGCTTCGTATAAAGGTTCTACCTGCTGCTGTGCAAATGTAGAAATATCCGTTCTCAGTCTTTGTGTTTTTGCTGGAAGGAAGAATTTAGCCAGAAATTTCTGTGCCAAATCATTCCATGTGGTGATTGACCCCGGTGGTAGAAAATGGAGCCAACCTTTTGCCTTATCCCTGAGAGTGAACGAAAAAAGCCTCAGCCTAATAACATCATCTGACACCCCATTGCACTTGAATATATCGTAAATCTCTATAAAGCTGACAATATGTCCGTTCGGGTCATCATGCGGTAGACCCCCAAACTGAAAATTTTTCTGCACCATTTTTATAGTACCAGGCTTGATCTCGAAGTTTTTAGCATTAATATCAGCCCTGGAAATACCCGATTGAATTTCCGATACCCGCGGTGTAGCATAATCCCGCAGTGCTTTCTATTATTCTTCAGCCATGTTGTCCGGTGTTTCAAGTGATTCTCGAGTGTTCTCAATCCACTTACTCAACCTCTGAAATCGTTTGTCGATGTCGTCCTCGTAAGGCAACAATTCAGGATTCTTTGATCGAGTTTGCATGCACTACTCAAAAGTACCTAAAATAATAAATAAAATAAAAATAAGTATATATAAAATACTTATTGGAGATGCCCACCCCAGCGGGTGTCAACTAAATCATGATAATGTGACCCCCACCTCGGCGGGTGAATTGGCCTATAAAAGCCCGCCCCGACTGCTGTGCTGGCTAAGAAATGCTAAATTCTACCTTTAAGTCATGGTTTCGATCCACTCCAGTTCCTGCAACATTAACACAAAAACCGAGTAAAACAACACTAAAACTACTCGAAGTAGCAAGGAATCAAGCTAGAAAGGTCATCAATTCTTAGGTATAAAACCAACTCATCATCCACATCCAGTCCTATGACTATGGCAAATAGCAACACTGCCCACTCTTTGTTGACATCGCTGATGTGGCGGGTGGGCATGATGTTGGCATAGATAAAACTGTACCATGCCTTTCCATAGCGGCTGAGCGCACTCTGAGGGAAATTAGTCTTCTCCCCAGTGGTTTGATTTGTCCTCCAGGTTGTCCTTGCTTTGTACAGCATCGCGACGATGTTATTCATGTTGTAGTGAGAAATGTTCTGGTCGAGGTAGTCCTTGTCAATGTCCGATAGTTGGAAGTAAACTTTGATTGTGGCACTATCATAAGCCACTTTCTGGCCTCAAACCATGACCTCAGTGGGTCACTCAGTCTTAGCATTAGCATAAAACTCACAGACCACTGCGATGATGGCGTTCTCTGGCGGTGCTGTGAATCGGACCCATTTCTTTGCAACTATCATAGGCCACATCTCTTCGTCTTTGTTCGGTTCCGGTCGAAGTCCTTACTCAGGAACCATGCTTTTTCCCAAAATGGTAGAGTTGTACTTGGACCATGCTTCATCGGTAACGAACTTGGTCTTGTCCCATTTCTGTGCAGAAGAGGAACTGCTACCTTTGGTTCGCTGGCGTTTGTATGTCGTGTCAGAATTCGATGTCCAAACTGAATGCCCAAAGTCGGCTCAAAGAACGCCCAAACACAACAAGCAAACTCTCGAATAAGTTATTGCGAAACGATGCGAATCTAATGCAGATGCAAACTCAAATAAATGCCCACCTAATACTAAACAAAATCCAAGTCAAAGTTGGCCAAAAACAAACTAAAACTCTCTTAGGCAAATTGTCAAACACTTGGCGTGCACTGCTGAAACCCTAGATTGATGAGTTTTGTTTGTAAATTAAACTAGCTAATTTTCGTCAGTGGAAATCACCCAAGCAAATAGAGAAGAACAAGAAATTGCAAACCCAAAATAATTTCAGAAGGAACAAAGGGCAACTCAATCAAAATCCAATTTTCTTGTGGAAAACATAAAAAAGCCAAATACCTTTTACTTGAGGAACTTGCAGTGAGAGGATTGAGCACTTGAAACTTGTAGTGAGAGATAGGAGATGAAACTTGCACTTGAGATGATTTGAAATTTAAAAGCATTTGAAACTTGCAGTTGAGAGGATTTCTGCTGCTGTCGAGAGAGATATAGGAGTCGAACTGTCTTCTAGTAATGGCCAAAACTGCCGAGTAAAGGCAGTTTTTAAAAACAAAAAAATGCTACCAGCGTTGTGGCGCCGGGTTTCCTTCGTTAAATGGAGTTGCGACGCCACTTATGTAGAGGATTTGAAAGGAGATGGCGCTACGACACTAGCTTTTGTGCTGTGTTGGGTGCTGCAGCGCTGACTATGTATGGAGTTCAAAGGATCACTGGCGCTGCGGCGCCAACTTTTGTGCTGTGTTGGGCACTGCGGCGCTGACTATGCAGGGAGTAGAACTGGATGTGGAATTAGGGCACTGCATTTCCTTCATTGCTTGGCGCCGCGACGCTGCCCATATAGGGGACTGAGCTGGCTGTGGCGCTGCGGCGCTGAATTCAGTACTAATTGAGGAGCCGCGACGCCGGCCCTGCACCAGGAAGTTTTTTTTAAGGAAATCAGCATAGTAGTTCATGACCGACCATTACTCAAAAACAACAAACTCCAAAAAAAACTTATCTAGGCAAGACAAAGCTATACATTGACCAAAAGTCTACCTATTACCCAAAATGTACTATGTTACTATATATTACCTAAAAATATGTGGAAAGCTATCGATTACACAGGACTATACAACCGCACACTAAACCACATGCAAAATTACTGAAATCAAACTAACTACTATAATAAATGAACACAGATATAATATCATACTAAAAAGCTAAAAGGGTATAAGAATGATACTGAGATGGGGTTGCCTCCCCATCTAGCACTTGTTTTAGAGTCGTCAGTTTGACTATTTCTCCCTGGCTCAGACCGGGTCTCCAAGCGTAATTGATGTCATTTGGCGGTCGACGTCGCCACCCCAGTAATGCTTGAGGCATTGCCCATTCACCTTAAAGGTTCTGTCCGAATTTAGGTCTTCAACCTCAATAGCACCATGTGGATATACCTTTGAAATTTTGAAGGATCCTGACCATCGGGATTTTAATTTTCTGGGCAATAGTTTCAGCCGGGAGTTAAAGAGCAGCACATTTTGCCCCGGTTCAAACTCTCTACCCACAATATTCTTATCATGCCACCTCTTTGTTTTCTCCTTGTATAACTTTGCGTTTTCATACGCTTAAAGCCGGAACTCGTCCGACTCATTAAATTGTAAAAACCTTTTCTCACCCGCCGCGTCCACGTCAAAATTTAGCTTTTGAATCACCCAGTATGCATTGTGCTCCAACTCGACAGGGAGATGACACGCCTTGCCATAAACAAGCCTATACAAAGATATTTTGATAGGTGTTTTGTAGGCAGTGTGATACGCCCATAGTGCGTCATCCAACTTCTTTGACCAGTCCTTCTGGTTAGGGTTCACAATCTTTTCTAGAATCCGCTTAACTTCCATATTCGATACTTCGACTTGTCCACTGGTTTGCGGATGATAAGTGGTGGAAATTTTACGGGAAACCCCATATTTAGCAAGAAGGGCTTCAAAGTACTTGTTATAGAAATGATAGCCCTCATCGCTAATAATTGTCTAAGGTGTGCCAAATCGGGTAAAAATATTCTTCCTCAAGAAGTTAAGTATGACCTTGGCATCATTAGTAGGCAAAGCGACGGCTTCCACCCATTTGGATACATAGTCCACAGCGACTAGTATGTACATATTGTTGTAAGAGGATGGAAACGGGCCAATGAAATCTATGCCCGAGACATCAAACAGCTCAACCTCAAGAATATTCTATAGAGGCATTTCATGCCTTTTTGAAATGGTTCCTACTCTCTAGTAATTATCGCAAAGCGATACATATTGGTGGGCATCCTTAAACAGGGTTGGCCAGTAGAAACCCAATTAGAGCACTTTCGCTGCTGTTCTTATCCCACCAAAATGCCCCCCCCCCCAATAGTTAGATGAGTCGCAGTGGTGAAGCACACCTTCGATTTCTTCCTCGGGCAGACACCCTCTTAAAATTTGATCCGCACATTGCTTAAACAAGAAGGGCTCATCCCACAGATAGTGCTTTGCATCATTCAGGAATTTCTTCCTCTGCTGACAGTTCATGTTAGGAGGGAGCACATTGCACGTGACATAATTTGCAAAGTCTGCATACTACGGTGCTATAGTGTGAACTACATACAACTGCTCATCTGGGAAGAAGTCATTGATATCCGTCTCATTTTCTCTCGAGTGACTTAGGTTTTCTAGTCTCGATAGGTGATCCGCAACTTGATTCTCAGTTCCTTTTCTATCGTGGATCTCCAGATCGAATTCCTAAAGGAGAAGGACCCATCTGATCAACTTCGACTTTGCATCCTTCTTTGAGATCAGATATTTGATCGCCGAGTGGTCAGTATATACAATGACTTTGGTTTCAATGAGATATGCGCGGAACTTATCAAGGCATAAACTACCGCCAGTAGCTCTTTCTCAGTCGTGGTGTAGTTAAGCCGAGCATCTGTCAATGTTTTACTGGCACAGTAAATTGTGTGAAACACCTTGTCTCTCCTTTGTCCCAACACTGCCCCAATAGCATAATCGCTGGCATCGCACATGAGTTCAAATGGCAATTCCCAGTACTGGGGAAACTACAATGGGTGCTGACACAAGTCTTTGCTTGAGAATATCAAATGCATCAAGGCAAGCCTTATCAAATATGAAAGGAACATCTTTTTCCAAAAGGCCACAAAGGGGCTTCATGATTTTGGAGAAATCCTTGATGAACCGCCTATAGAAACCGGCATGCCCCAAGAAGCTTCGGAATCCTTTTACATTTGATGGAGGAGGGATTTTTTCAATAACATCTATTTTTTCTTTGTCTACTTCAAATTCACTTGCAGACACTCGATGCCACAAAATAATTTCCTCTCTGACTATGAAGTGGTATATCTCCCAATTTAGAACTAGGTTAGTCTCTACGCACCTTTTTAGAATTGCGGTAAGATTTTGTAGACATGACTCAAAAGAACTCCCAAAGACATAGAAGTTATCCATAAACACCTCTAGTGTCTGTTCCACCATATCAGAGAAGATGGACATCATACACTGCTGAAATGTTGCAGGAGCATTGCATAGCCCGAAAGACATTTTCTGGAAGGCAAATGTCCCATATGGGCATGTAAATGTGGTTTTCTCCTGTTCTTCGGGTGTTATTGCTATTTGATTGTACCCCGAATACCCATCTAGAGGATAATAGAATTCGTGCCAGGCTAGTCTATCTAGCATTTGGTCAATGAAGGGAAGAGGAAAGTGATCATTGCATGTGGAGTTGTTCAATTTTTGGTAGTCCATACAAACCCTCCACCCAGTCACTGTCCTTGTAGGAATGAGCTCATTATTCTCGTTCGGAACCACTGCCATTTGGCCCTTTTTGGGCACACATTGAATCGAACTCACCTAAGGACTGTCAGAGATCGGGTAGATAATGCCCGCATCCAACAACTTGATTATTTCCTTTCTGACCACCTCCGTCATGATGGGGTTCAACCGTCTTTGGTGCTTAATCAAAGGCTTAGACCCCTCCTCGAGGAGGATTTTGTGCATGCAAAATGAGGGACTAATGCCCTTTATATCAGCGATAGACCATCCCAAGGCTGTTTTATATGTCTTGAGAACTTGAAGAAGCTTCTCTTCCTGTGCCTCATCTGAAGATGCAGAAATGATAACGGGCAAGGTAGAGGACTCGCCGAGATAAGCATACCACAAATGGTTCGGCAACGGCTTCAGATCAAGCATATGTGGTTCTATAATTGATGGCCTTGACCGGGAAGTAGATGCGCTTGCTCATCCAATGTTTCAAATTAGAGCTTGAAGTGATTAGATCTCGGGATTGCATCTAACCACTAAGCATACTCAAGATGAGTAGGCTCTTCCTCATTACTTGCACCAGTTATAATAGCCTCAAGAGAGTCAGAACAATAGTTTTCAGAGAACACCTCCTATATAGCTTCGTCAATCACATTAACCTAGAAAAAGTCTTCAGAGGCAGAGGGGTACTTCATTGACCTGAAGACATTGAAAGTTACTTCCTAGTCTTGTACTCACATTGTTAGTTCCCCGTTTTGCACATCTATAAGCATCCTGTCGGTGGCTAAAAATGGTCTCCCTAAGATATTAAGGACCTCCCTATCTTCCTCGAAGTCCAGAATGATAAAATCAACCAAAAAGATGAACTTATCCACCTTGACAAGGACGTCTTCCACAATTCCCTTCGGGTACATGAGGGATTTATCGGCCAACTACAAAGTTATACATGTAGGTTTGGCCTCATTCAACCCCAACTTCTTGTAGATAGATAGTGGCATCAGATTTATGATAACCCCTAAATCGCATAGGGCTTTCCTGATGAACTGATCTCTAATTGTGCATGGTATTGTGAAGCTTCCTGGGTCCTTCAGCTTATGAGGAAGCTTATTCTGCAGAATTACACTACATTCCTCAGTAAGTGCTACTGTCTCGTAGTCCCCTATTTTCCTTTTCTTGGACAAAATGTCCTTCATGAATTTAACATAGCTGGGCGTTTGTTCCAACGCCTTAGCAAACGGGATATTGATGTGGAGTTTCTTAAAAATCTCCAAGAACTTCGAGAATTGCTTGTCTAGCTTCTGTTTCTGCAGGCACTAGGGAAATGGTACTTGTTGAATCACGGGACTAGGTTTGTTAATAGTAGGGGTTGGTGTTGTGTTTTCCTCATGCACCTTCTCTTCTCCCCCAGACTTGTCACAAGTTGGTTCAACACTGCTTTCCTCATCAATAACTTCTTGTTGCACTATTGAGGCCTCACCTCCAACCTAAATCACTGTCTTGCCACTCCGAAGAGTGACTGCCTTGCATTGATCCTTACCCTCCTGTTTGGGATTGACACCAGTTTCACTTGGCAAGGTGCCTGGAGGGAAACAATTTAGAGCAGTTGCCATTTGTCCCATTTGGACCTCCAGATTCTGAATGGATGCCTCTTGACTATTCCTCCTTGTCTCATTCTGAGTAATATACCTAGTGAATAGATCTTCCAAACTCGGCTTTCTATCTTGAGGAGGTGGGGGTTGGTAGGAGCCTTGTGGATGCTGTTGGTGTTAATTCTGGGATTGAAAATTGGGAGGATTAGAATATGTTGGTCTGGTTGTAGAGGTTTGAGCTTGGTTATTGTTGCTCCAAGAGAAATTCGGGTGATTTCTCAATCCAAGATGATAGTGTGTTGGGAGACTAGAATTCTGCTATCGCGTATAATTCGAGATAAATTAGACTGAATCAGAGCTAATAGCGTACTAATCAGTAGGGTGGCTCCCCACACACAAATCACATAGCGGAGCTACACTCTGCACTTCTTGCACCCCCATAGTGTCCAGTCTTTTAGTCAAAGCAGTAACCTGGGCAGACAATGCAGTAACTGTGTCAACCTCATACACCCCTGCACCTTCCGTGGTGCTTGCCTATCATTAGGCCACTGGTAATTATTTGTCGCCATTATCTCTATCAGTTCATAACCAACAGTATGATGCTTCAACATAAAAGCCCCTCCAGACATGGCATCAGTACTTGAAAGTCCGAACTTGAAGCTATTTATGGTGTGGACACTTCCTCAACAAATCTTTAAATTGCTTCCACGAGTCGTAGAAAGATTCAGATTCATATTGGGTGAAAGAGGTGATGTCATGTCTAAGCCTTGTTATTTTTGACGGCGGAAAGAACTTCGCCACGAATTTTTGAGCCAGGTCAGCCCATGTGGTAATAGAGCCTGGAGGAATTCTCAACCAGCTCTTGGATTTCTCCCGAAAGGTAAATGGGAACAGTCTGATAGCATCATCAGAGACTCCATTCCATTTGAAGGTATCATAGATTTCCAAGAAATTAATAAAATAATCGTTCGGATCATCATTTGACATCCCACTGAATTGGACGTTGTTTTATTTCATTTGAATTGTGCCCGGCTTAATTTTGAAGTTATTCGCCTGAATCGCAGGCCGTAGTATGCTAGCTTGGATGTCTGTGATATGAGGCATGATATAATCCCTTAGAGAATTTTGGATTTCCTCAGCCATTATAATCGAGGTAGGTACTTCCCGAGCTCTTTCTCTTCTTAGTCTTCTAAAAATTCTGTCAACCTCAGGATCAAGAGGTATTGTATTCCTATTCCGACGAGGTGGCATGCACAGTAAAGAGTACCTGAGAGAAAGATTAAACAGATGAATCAGTTTAAATTAACATCGTTATGAATTAGCATTAATATTAAAAGATAAATAATACTAAGTCCCCAGCAACGATGCCAAAAACTTGTTAGTCATTTTCACGATCAATAAACTCGCGCAAGTATACGCGGTCTAACAAGTAATATAATAGAAAGTAGAGTGTTGAACCCATGAGGACAAAGTACTAACGCTATTCAAATACTAACTGATATTAATACGGTCTTATCTAAACAAGTGAATAGTTATGGTGTGTCTGAAACTAATATGAATAAAAATAGTAAAAACTGAGATTAAGTTAGTTCAAATAAGGCAAGCTAGGATTACAACTTCCCTAATGTAATGTTTAATCTCTTAACTCTCCAAATTATCTAACGAATCACAAGAATGGTCAACCGAGAACAATAAGTATACATAAGCCTCTTCCGATGGTCAAATGCAATCCCTTAGCTAAATAAATCACAATATTTCTATGGTGAAAATAATTAGTCTAAGGGTCATTAAGCTTAGTTCTCAATGGTTACACAAAGCAAATAGATATATTCCTATTTTATCATGCAAAATATGTTCTCATTCCCATAGGCACGGACATAACAAGTACTGTTGCATTTAGGGTTAGGCATTAAAATCCATTTTTCAATATCAAATAATAGCCATATCAATTCCTTAATCAAGCAATCAATAAATAAGCATGAAATACAACAACCCATTCAAACATGATTCATTATAATAAATAGGAGAGAAATTCGAAAAAACTAAACATTAGGTTACATTGCAATCCTAGAAATGTAATTAGTTCATAACTATAGAACTAAATAACATCATAATAGTGTTCAAAATGCTCAAAATTACACAAATGAATAAAATATTTGGATAAAGAAAACTCCTCTATTGAAGTTTTCTTGCTCCAACTCTTCCCATCTCCATGTAGAGTCCGAGCAATCGAGGATGCAATGATCTTAGAAGAATTTAAGTCCAACTTTCTCTCTTGCTAAGCTATCTCTCTATTTTCTAGTCTAAGTGTATTAGCTCAGTAGTGGCTGCTGAAATAAGTTTAGTGTGGAAAGTGTTAAGCAGCTAGGTCATTAACTGAGGCTGTCTACCAAAAAACAATAGGTGGTGTAATACCCGAGAATTTTATAAAAAATTTAAAATTTTAAACAAAGATATTTGCAATTATTTGTGTGCATATATATATATATATATACATGTGTCATGTGATTACTAATTCAATATAAATTGAATCAAGTATGAATGATTAAAAAGTATGTTGATGATAATGATAAGCTTAATTAAGCTTAAGTGTTAAGCCTTGTGTGGCATAATTAATTTCCTAATTGGACTGGTTGGGTCATAATTTAATAATGTATTGGACTTAGGTTATATCCAAGCCCAACAACATTAATGTGACATGCTTGTAAAAGTTAGGAGATGTGGCCCAATTAATATATATGTTTTAGGTTAATATTAGAGTCCATGTGCATTAGTGATGTGCCTAGCCCAATTTGATTTAGTTTGATATAGCCCAATATGTAATATAAGATGGTGGATATATGTATACATATATATGTAGGTATACATGTATGTGGGTGTATAATAGAGGTATATATATGTGTGTGTGTGTATAAGGGACATGTATGCTAGCATTGTGTACAAATTGGGAATTAAAATGTGACATAGGGGTGGTATACTCCCACCCAACTGAACCCCCTCCCCAATGACCCTAAGAATGCTGATGTTTGTGCTTAGAAGAGGTTACAAGCAAGCCCATGTGATGGCAATGATGGTATAGCCCAATGGCTAGTAGTACCTTGAATAATAGTAGTTGGTGGAGCTAGTCACCAACTCCTGTTTGCCCATTGTGTAGTGACCATAGTGTTAGATAATAGATTGTCTATAAATAGAGAGCCCCAAGTGTTAGTGGAAGTTTGCCATTTCAAATCCTAAGTGTAGAAGATATAGGATGCTTGAGAGAGTTGAGAGAAAAATGAGAAACCTAGAGAAGTTCTTGCAAGTTGGTTGTTCAAGAAAACAAACTAGAGGCCTACTCAAGATTCTTAGCTAAGAGGAGGAAAGCCATCAAGAGGTAGGATAACTAACCAACTTCCTTTATACTTGTCAAGTTGAGTTAGTGTAGATAGAAATGCATGCTAGCTTGAAACCTAGTTGTAAGCAAGAGTTATGTTGTTAAGAGTCATAAAATGTATAAGTCTTAAACATGATCTAATAATGTTATGTTGAATCTCTATAAAATACAAACATAACCCAAGTGGAATCATAGTAATCGGACATAAAACGAACCTGTAGCGGAACTTTTCGTAAAACATGTCAACATGTGAACCTTAGCTTGGAAAAGCAATAAATCTAATTAAAAGAATATTTTAATTTTTTTTCTTCAAGATATCACATATTGAAGATATGTAAGTTTATGAGATAATTGGTGTGGTTTGAACTCATTTAGGTTTAAAATGAACAAGTTATGTATGTTTGAATCAAAAGAGGTTAAGGAACATTTTGAAAAACTTTCTTGTCTAAGAAATCTGCCGGGTTGGCGTTGCCGCGCCGCCCAGAGAGATATGGTTGGCGTTGCAGCGCCAATAGCTTTTCAAAACTGCAGGACCAGCGCTTCAGCGCCGTCCTCAGTGTTATCCCTAGCGCCACATCGCCACATCCGGGTATGGTCTCTGCAGGACTGGCACAGCCGCGCCATCTGCAAAACTAAACCCGGCGCTACAGCACCTGGCCTATTTCACAGTTGACCCGGATTCGGTCAAACCAGGTCGGGTCAAGGTGGACCGGGTCGAGTCGGGTCAAACCGGATCAGAAACTAAATTTTTCTAAAATTAAAATAATAATTAATTAAATAATAATAATACTTATTTTGATTAATATTAAGAGATTTTATTAATCAAAGATAATTAAACAATTAAAGTAATTTAATTGTGAGTTAATTTAATATAATTTGGAATTTAAAAGTTTAAGACTTATTTGACTTAAAGAATATTAAACAATTAAAATTTTTTAATTGTAAATCAATAAGTGATAATTATTCTAATATTTAGGAATTTCTTTCAAGTTCCTAAATTATAAGCAATTGAAATTAAATAAGATTTTAATTGTGAAGCGAATAAACAATTAAGGTAATACTTAATTGTAAAACAACAAGACTTAAACCAATTGATAATAGTAAAGACTAGTGTGTAATTAATCGAATGTGAACAATTAAAGTGACATTAATAAACATTTTAATTGTGAATAATAATTACTAAACAATTAAATACTTTCAAAGATTATTTAATTGTGAACCAATGAGACATTAATATGAATATCCCTAATTAAGATTAAGGGAATTACTCAGATAATAATGAAGTACTATATTAATGATAGAGTGATAGAGATTAACGACTAGAGAAACAATGTATAATTATTTTGAGAAGTCTTAAATACCTAAAGCTAGTGTGTTAGACCGATTTAGGTTTATATGTTTATGTGTTGATAGAAATTAACCGTCACAATAACAATAAGTTAATCAAGGGATAAGAAGTCGAGGTCAGATTTAAGCAACGACTCAGACAAGTTCCCTATATTACACAACTTTGGATATTGTGCAAGTATTTGAACCTTACTCTTTATTGAGCACTACTTAAGCTTGTACTATTATTGATCGGACGAGTAAATAATTGATTGTATGATTCTTGACATATAAATTAATACTTCATAGCTTGATTTAAAGTATGTTTATATTCTTCGAACTATGTTGCGAGTATTGAACTTATAAATTGTTCTCATATACATTGTAAAAGTTGTCTACGCCATTTGATTCGGCTAGACCCATGTCATGAATTTGAAAGCGATCCAAACCAATTTTTTGGTTAGGAATCTTATAAATTGACTGAGATGAACAACCCTCATTGAAGGGGAAACTATATATATCCGTCGGGAGACCGACGTGCGCATAAATAGTACGTGAATATTATGCATAATGTAGGGTACTTGAGGCTGATCACCTATTGTACTTGTTTATATCGAATTTTTAGTTAAACACTGTTAATTCTAGCAAGAGTTCTTAGTCCTTAGTGACTGCTCAGTATTAAACTTTATCTTTTGAAAAACATTGAAACCTTTGAATCCTTTTAATAATGCTTCGGTCTATAATGACCTTCCGTTTACAATTCAAATGAAAGTTTTGGAACTATTGATATTTCTTTGTTTACAACATTATTCCTTAAACTCTTGAGTTATCATTTGACATCATACCTTGAATATCATTAAGCTTTATAATTATGCTTTCCCTTATTGTTATATTACTTACTGAGAAAACTTTTTTCTCATTCTTGCTTCCTTTAAACATTTCAGTTAAGGCAGAGCAGTGCGAACCTTCTGGCACGAACAAGGTCAAAGCAAAGGCTACGGTGTAGCTTTGTTTTTCTTTAGGATTATTATGATGTTGTAATAAGACTTATTTCGTATTATGTATTAAGTTATGTTATGGTTTAAGATATGTTTAAGTTAGTCATGGTTGCGAGACTATGGGACGCCAATATTTATATTAAATCAATGTAAATTATTCTATTATTCCATTGCATGAGATTGTAGTATGTTATTAGAATTAGATCGTGATGCACCAAGTTTGAGGTACATGTATTTGAATTTGGGGGCGTCACAGGTTGGTATCAAAGCGTTAGGTTATAAACCTTAGGAGCGAGAATCCTTAGACTATAACCTTAGAAAAAACGTAGAAGATAGAAGGAGATAAAACTTATGTAGAGTTTTCCTAGAGACTTAGTGTGTTATGAAATATATTTTCATTCTATACAATGAACTTATATTTTATTTAACATTCTAATGGAGTTTGTTGTTTGTTTATCTTGTGTTTGTGGTTATAGGATGACAGACTTGGGAGGACCCAGTAGAGTAGTAGAGGAGGAGCCACGGGATATACACGTAGTGTATGAGGCACCTTTGGTAGCCGAACCCGTTCAAGCAGTAGCACCATCCGAGTTTGATGACGTGGATGAGATAGAGGTGGAGTCGGATTTTGAGGAGGAACCTATGGAGGACGAGGCCATGGAAGATTCTGACAAGGCTACATTCGAGGATAGGATGTTAGGAGAGTATGAGGAGCGGATCTTGGAGTTAGATTGTCGAGTTCAGGAGCTAGAGGCTAAGGCTCAGGAGAGAGAGACTGAGTTGCAACAACTAAGGGAGGAAGACCATCAGAAGAAGTTGGAGATGCAAGATATGGAGGTGGAGATTGCCTATCGCAAGGAAGCAGGAATTCAAGGGGGAACCCTTTTTCATCGCTCGATAGCTAGGAACGTGGATTTGGTTGGTAAGCTGGAAGAGTCCGAGTAGAAGGAGTTGAGTGAGAAAGGTGAGAAGGAAGCTCTTTCCACTCAACTTGAGCTGGAAGTCATGGAGAGGATTAACGTCGTGGAGAAATGGGAGGAGGCCAATAATAGAGCTAAGGACTTAGAGGATGTGACTAGGTGTAAGATGAACCGAATGGGCTATGCTTTCTGCACAGCTATGGATAAGTTGATCGATGGTATGTACCATTATCCAGCGGAGCAGGGACAGAACTGTTACACCTTGAGTAGAGACATGATGGCTCACATGATGGCTCATATGACTCAGGTAGAGTACCAAAGTGCTGTGGAGAGCGGGATGTTAGGATGAGACCAAATAATCTAGTAGTAGTAGTAGTTATTCTATGTGATGTATTTATTGTGATGTAATCCTAATCTTTGCATAAGATATGGGATAGTTATGTAAACCTCGAGTAGGCTTATGTTAGAGGGGTAGTATATTAGTGTTTTTCCCCCATCTTTTATGATATTAGGGATAGATGTTGACATTTATAGAAGTATGCTAGGAATAATCATATCGATGTAATGATTTGGCATATGAATATAAATGTTCTTATTTCAGAAAACATGTTATAAAATTTTATTTCTTTTTGCATTAAAGAAATACTTAAGCAATATAATTAGATACTAAGAATGAAATTTTATGATGCAGATAATGGCGCCCAGACGTAGACTAACTACACTAGAGGAGTCGGTCAATAACGAGAGAGAGCAAGTGGACCCTATTCAACGACTAGTCGACTTGTTAGGAGAAGCCTTTCGGGGAAGGAATAATGAACCCGTTCACCCCAATCCCCAAGCAGTACCTATAACTAACTTTAAAGACTTTAGGAGCGTAGGACCTCCAGAGTTTGTGGGTACTACCGACTCTATTGAGGCGCAGACGTGGATCAAGGAGATAGAGAAAGCCTTTGCCATTGCTCGTGTGGGTGAAGATCAGAAGACTGTGTTCACCAACTACATCATGAGGGGCAAAGAAAATTATTGGTGGGAGGCCAATCAACAGAAAGCGGGAGAAGGAATCATAGCCTGGGATAGGTTTAAGACTTTGTTCTTCGAGAATTACTTCCCGAAGAACATGAAAAATAGGATGGAGGTGAAGTTCCTAGAACTTAAATAAGGGGAGATAACGGTGGCGCAATATGCGACTAAGTTCAATGAGGTCGCCCGATTTGCAACACACCAGGTAGGGGATGAAGAAAGGAAAGCCAGACGCTTCGAACAACGATTGAAACCTTGGTTGTTCAACAAGGTGTCATTTCTCTAGATCGACTCGTTCTCCACACTATTGGAGAAGGCTATCATTGCGGAGGGAGGTAGTGAGGCCTTGAGTCAGTACAACAAGGAAAAGAATAGCAAGAATACGGGAGGAGAGAGCTGTGAAGGAAGTACCAGTGGAGGAAGCAATCTAGGAAAGAGAAAATGGGATAATAACAACAATAATAACAAAAACAACAATCAGTCGGGAAGTTTTCATGGAGGTTTTAAGAAGAGGGTTGAGGGATGATCGAGATGTGGGAAGAACCACTAGGGGGAATGCTGGAAGGGACGTAGTGTTTGTTACAACTGCGGCCAAGAGGGGAACATTGCACCGAACTGCCCAAAGACGAAGAAGATCAAAGGATGCTTTACTTGTGGTTCAACTAAGCATCAATTCAAAGACTGCCCGAAGAAAAGCAGCGGAGGAAGCGGCCAACAAGAAGGAGGTAGCAAGCTGATGATCGACGGACCGACGCAATCCAACCGACCAACTGCCAGAACCTTTAACATAACTATCCAGAACGTAGTGGCTGCGAAGGACGTGATGTCAGGTATTATCCCAATCAATATTATAAATGCCTATGCATTATTTGATTCGGGTGCTACCTGTTCATTTGTGTCTGAAGAATTTGCTAGTCGATTAAACTTACCCCAAGAACGATTAGGAAATCCTTTGAACATAGAAGTTACGAATAAGGAAGTAATTCCCTTAGAATTCGTATACCAAAATTATTGCGCAAACATTAGAGATCACGAACTAAGCGTAGACTTAATTTCGATTAGATTGGGAGAATTTGACGTGATACTGGGAATGGATTGGTTGTATAACCATGCGGCGGTAATTGACTGTCAAAACAAAAGTGTGAACCTTCAGACTCCAAATCGGTCTAAGGTGGTGTTTTATGGTAGCTCATCGCTTAAGCAATCATGTTGTCTTACGATGATGCAGGTCAAGAAATTGTTAAGAAAAGGATGTGTAGGTTACTTAGCTTACATTATAGATACTCGAAAAACGGGAGTAAAAATAAAGGATATATCCATAGTGAGAGAATTTCAAGATGTATTTCCTGATGATATGCCTGGTCTTCCGCCAGACAGAGAAATCGAATTCGTAATAGACTTAGCACTGGGAACTGCACCAATTTCAAAAGCTCCATATCGTATGGTGCTGGTAGAAATAAGGAATTGATGTTACAATTGCAAGAATTGCTAGATAAGGGTTATATACGGCCGAGTGTGTCTCATTGGGGAGCACCAGTGTTGTTTGTTAAGAAGAAGGACGGATCGATGAGGCTCTGTATCAATTATTTAGAATTGAACAGAGTAACGATTAAGAATAGGTATCCATTACCGAGGATAAACGACCTTTTCGACCAATTGAAGGGAGCGAAGTGTTTCTCAAAAATAGATATGCGAACAGGTTATCACCAATTGAAGGTACGGAAGGAGGACATTCCAAAGACGGCATTCCAAACCCATTATGGGCACTACGAGTTTCTGGTAATGTTATTTGGATTGAATAATGCTCCGGCAGCATTCATGGATTTGATGAACCGAGTTTTCAAGTCATACTTGGATAAATTCAAAGTAGTTTTCATCGACGACATCTTGATTTACTCAGACCAAGGAAGAGCACGCCAAACATCTGAAGATGGTTTTGGAAGCGCTAAGGAGAGAGAAAATATATGCAAAATTTTTAAAGTGTGAATTTTGGATGGAGAGAGACCAGTTTCTAGGACACGTGATCGACAAGGATGGAATTTCAGTAGACTCTGCGAAGGTAGAGGCAGTAAGTAATTGGGAGCAACCGAAGACACCAACGAAAGTAAGAAGTTTCTTAGGGTTAGCTGGGTACTATCAAAGATTTATCCAAGATTTTTCTAAGATAGCAATCCCGTTGACCAATTTAATGAGGAAGACGGTAAATTTTGTATGGACGGAGAAATACGAGGAAAGTTTTTGGGAGTTAAAGAAGAGATTAAGCGAGGCGCCTGTATTATTATTGTCGGACGATGCGGGAGGTTTCGTGGTATATAGTGATGCATCGTACAAGGGACTTGGCTGTGTGCTAATGCAACATGGCAAGGTCATTGTGTATCCATCGCGATAAGTAAAGGATTAGGAAAAATGATACCTTACTAATGACTTAGAGTTAGCGACAGTAGTTTTTACGTTAAAGATTTGGCGACATTATCTGTACGAAGAAAAATATGAGATATACACGGAGCACAAGAGTCTAAAATATATCTTCACACAAAAGGAGTTGAACATGCGACAGAGGAGGTGGTTGGAATTGATCTAGGATTATGACTGTGAGATTCTTTACCACCTAGGAAAGGTAAACGTAGTAGCCGACACGTTGAGTAGAAAAGGAAGGGAGAAATTGTTGAAGTTGAAAACTCAGGAGGAGTTAATAAGAGAAATGGAGGAATTAGAAATAGAAGTGAAAGGACCTAAAAGGTCTGAAGAAAAATTATTTGTAATGAAAGCTCGTCCAATATTATTGGATAGAGTAAAGTAATCACAAGAGAAGGACGAAGAATGTGAGAAGATAAGAAAGAGAATGGTAGAAAATGAAGAAGAAAAGTTCAAGATGGATAAGGATAGTATATTGAGATTTGAGGGACGAGTATGGGTACCAGCGGTAACCGAACTGAGAGAGGAAATCTTGCATGGAGTGCATAATACAACGTATTCTATTTATCCAGGAGGCACGAAAATATACTGAGATCTTAAACAACACTTTTGGTGCCCAATCTGAAATAAGAGGTGGCAGAATGTGTCAGTTGATGCCTTACTTGTCAACGAGTCAAAGCAAAACACCAGAGGTCAAGTGGTTTACTTCAACCATTAGAAATACCGGAGTGGAAATGGGAGCACATTACGATGGACTTCGTGGCAGGGCTTCCAGTCACATAGAAGGGTTACGATGTTATCTGGGTTATCATGGATCGACTAACGAAGACAGCTCATTTTCTTTCAATCAAGATTCGATTCAGTTTAAATCAGTTAGAAAGTTTATACGTAAAGGAAATTGTTTCACGACATAGAGTGTTGGTGTCAATTGTCTCCAATCGAGATCCGTACTTTACGTCGAATTTCTAGAAAAGCTTGCAAGAGAGGATGGGAACCTAGTTAAGGTTGAGTACTGCTTATCATCCTCAGACAGACAGACAGAGTGAGCGAACTATACAAACGCTAGAGGACATGCTTAGAGCTTGCGTGATGGACTTCAAAAGGAATTGGGACGACCATCTACCCTTAGTAGAATATGCTTACAACGATAGTTATCATGCGAGTATCGGTAACCCATCATACGAAGCTCTTTACAAGAGAAAGTGCATAACATCGTTGTGTTGGGACGAAGTTGGAGAAAGACGAATTTTGGGACCAGAATTAGTTCAATAAACAGACGATGTAGTAACAACGATACGAGCCAGATTGGTAGCAGCTCAAGGTTGTCAGAAGAAGTATGCGAATTTGCATCGTTAGAACTGAGACTTTGAAGTCGGCAATTTTGTATTTTTGAAAGTATCTCCCTGGAAAGGAAAGATACGATTTGGCAAGAAAGGGAAATTGAGTCTGAGGTTTATAGGACCATTTGAGATATTGAAACGAGTGGGCAAAGTGGCGTACAAAGTAACTTTACCACCCGAACTGGAACACATCCACGTGTTTCACATTTTTGTGTTTCGTCCGTACAAGTCCAACTATAATCATGTGATATCCTACGAGCCTATTCAAGTAAAGAAGAATTTGACTTTTGAAGAGATTCTTGTCCAAATAATAGATAGGAAAGAACAGACTTTGAGGAATAACGTTATATCTTTTGTAAAAATAGTTTGGCGAAACCACATGGCCGAGGAGGATAAATGGGAATTAGAGGATAAGATGAGGAGGGACTATCTCCATCTATTTGTGTAACCTTGTACCAATTCCGAGGATAGAATATTTATAAGGGAGAGGATGTAATACCCGATAATTTTATAAATAATTTTAGAATTTAAAATAAAGATATTTGCAATTATTTGTGTGCATATATATATATATACATATGTCATGTGATTACTAATTCAATATGAATTGAATCAAGTATGAATGATTAAGAAGTATGTTGATGATAATCATAAGCTTAAATAAACTTAAGTGTTAAGCCTTGTGTGGCATAATTAATTTCCTAATTGGACTAGTTGAGTCATGATTTAATAATGTATTGGACTTAGGTTATATCCAAGCCCAACAACATTAATATGACATGCTTGTAAGAGTTAGGAGATGTGGCCCAATCAATATATATATGCTAGGTTAATATTAGAGTCCATGTGCATTAGTGATGTGCCTAGCCCAATTTGATTTAGTTTGATATAGCCCAATATGTAATATAAGATGGTGGATATCTTTATACATATATATGTAGGTATAAATGTATGTGGGTGTATAATAGAGGTATATATATGTGTGTGTAAGGGGCATGTATGCTAGCATTGTGTACATAGTGGGAATTAAAATGTGACATAGGGGTGGTATGACCCCTCCCAAAATAACCCCTTCCCCAATGACTCTAAGAATGCTGATTTTTTTGCTTAGAAGAGCTCACAAGCAAGCCCATGTGATGGCGATGATGGTATAGCCCAATGGCTAGTAGTACCTTAAATAGTAGTTGTTGGTGGAGCTAGTCACCAACACCTTTTTTCCCATTGTGTAGTGACTATAGTGTTGTATAATAGATTGTCTATAAATAGAGAGCCCCAAGTGTTAGTGTAAGTTTTCCATTTCAAATCCTAAGTGTAGTAGAAAGCTTGAGAGAGTTTAGAGAAAAAGTAGAAACCTAGAGAAGTTCTTGCAAGTTGGTGGTTCAAGAAAACAAAGTGGAGGCCTACTCAAGATTCTTAGCTAAGAGGAAAAAAGCCATCAAGAGGTAGGATCATTAGCTAACTTCCTTTTCTACTTGTCAAGTTGAGTTAGTGTAGATAGAAATGCATGCTAGCTTGAAACCTAGTTAGTATACTTGTAAGCACGAGTTATGTTGTTAAAAGTCATAAAATGTATAAGCCTTATACATGATCCAAAAATGTTATGTTGAACCTCTATGAAATACGGACATAACCCAAGTGGAATCATAGTAATCGGACAAAAAACGAACCCGTAGCGGAACTTTTCGTAAAACATGTCAATATGTGAACCCTAGCTTGGAAAAGCAATAAATCTAATTAAATAAATATTTTAGAAAATTGTTCAAGATATCACATTTTGAAGATATGTATGTTTATGAGATAATGGGTGTGATTTCAACTCATTTGGGTGTAAAATGAACAAGTTATGTATGTTTGAATCAAAACAGGTTAAGGAACAATTTGAAAAACTTTCTTGTCTAAGCAATCTGTCGGGCTAGCGCTGCCGCTCTGCCCAAAGAGACATGGTTGGCGCTGCAGCGCCTATAGCTTTTCAAAACTGCAGGACCAGCGCTGCAGCACCGTCCTCAGTGTTAACCCCAGCGCCGCAGCGCCACATCCTGGTAAGGTCTCTGCAGGACTGGCGCTGCTGCGACATCTGCAGAACTAAACCCGGTGCTACAGCGCCATGCCTATTTCACAGTTGACCCGAATTCTGTCAAATCGAGTTGGGTCGGGTTAAACCGGATCAGAAACTAAATTTTTTTAAAATTAGAATAATAATTATTTAAATAATAATAATACTTAGTTTGATTAATAGTAAGAGATTTTATTAATCAAAGATAATTAAACAATTAAAGTAATTTAATTGTGAGTTAATTAAATAAATTTGGAATTTAAAAGTTTAAGACTTATTTGACTTAAAGAATATTAAACAATTAAAATAATTTTAATTATAAATCAATAAGTGATCATTATTCTAATATTTAGGAATTTCTTTAAAGTTCCTAAATTATAAGCAATTGAAATTAAATAAGATTTTAATTGTGAAACGAATAAACAATTAAGGTAATACTTAAAAAAACAGGACTTAAACCAATTGATAATAGTAAAGACTAGTGTGTAATTAATCGAATGTGAACAATTAAAGTGACATTAATAAACATTTTAATTGTGAATAATAATTACTAAACAATTAAATACTTTCAAAGATTATTTAATTGTGAACCAATGAGACATTAATATGAATATCCCTAATTAAGATTAAGAGAATTACTCATATAATAATGAAGTACTATATTAATGATAGAGTTATAGAGATAACGATTAGAGAAATACTATATAATTATTTTGAGAAGTCTTAGATACCTAAGGCTAGTGTGTTCGATCGATTTCGGTTTATATGTTTATGTGTTGATAGAAATTAACCGTTACGATAACAATAAGTTAATCAAGGGAGAAGATGTCGAGGTCGAATGTAAGCAACGACTCAGGCAAGTTCCCTATCTTACACAACTTTGGATATTGTGCAAGTATTCGAACCTTACTCTTTATTGAGCACTACTTGAGCTTGTACTATTATTGATCATACGAGTAAATAATTGATAGTATGATTCTTGTCTTATAAATTAATACTTCATAGCTTGATTTTAAGCCTGTTTATATTCTTCGAACTTTGTTGCGAGTATTGAACTTAGAAATTGTTCTCATATTCATTATAAAAGTTGTCTACGTTATTTGATTCGGTTAGACCCATGTCATGAATTTAAAAGTGATCCAAACCAATTGCTTGGTGAGGAATCTTATAAATTGACTGAGATGAACAACCCTCATTGAAGGGAAAACTATATATATATCCGTCGGGAAACCGACGTGCGCACAAATAGTACGTGAATATTATGCATAATATAGGGTACTTGAGGTTGATCACCTGTTGTATTTGTTTATATCGAATTTTCAGTTAAACACTATTAATTCTAGCAGGAGTTCTTAGTCCTTAGTGACTGCTCAGTATTAATGTGACATCACAAATTTTTTAAGAATTTATAAATGAGAATTTAATAAATAAAATTCTTATTATGAGATGTTTTGAGTTTGAATATGTGTATACGTGTCATATATTGTAAAATATGTGAATTTATGTGAAGAGAATTTTATATATTAATATATATTGAATTAAATAAATAATTTAATTGAATAATTTATTGAGTAAAATAAGTAATTATGTGATTTTTATGGAGTAATGTAATTAAGTGTAATATATTAATTAAATGAGTATTTAATATTTAATTTAATTAATATGTAATGATTTCATATGATAGTTCTAAATTAGTTGGGATAATTAAATTAGATGAAGTTATGTCGTAATTGTTACACGAAATTATAATTAGAGAGTAATTATAATTATGTGATAATTTTATGTGATTAATTGATGTTAGACTTTTAATTAATTAAATTAGAATGTTAAGATTTGATTAATTAAAGGATAACGTTAAAAGATGTGTTAAAGGATTTATTAAAAGAATAAAAATGGCTTTTAAATTAGTTTTACCCAAATAAGACCCTTAAAACTGTTTTTAAAAGGTTTTACCAAACAAGACCCTTACTTTTGTTTTAATCATGTTTTACCAAACAAGGCCTTTACTACTAAAAATTAGTTTTTTTTAAAATAACTTCTTTTGTCAAACAAGCCTTAGGGCTTTTCAAATTCAATGTGTAACTTATTGCAATTATGGTATTAAGTATGTGGTTTAATTGCTTGGGAGTTATATATATTATATAATTATACATATAATATATATCATATTAGCTATATGTTAAAAAACTACGTTACTTTAGAAAACAAAAGAGTTAGATGTTAGAACAAAAGGTTTGTCTGTGTAGAAAGAAAACACAGAAAATCTAGAGCTAGAGATAAAAGAAGGAAGAAGAAGAGAGAAGAAGAGGAGGAAAGGAGGAAGGCTTTGAGAGAAAGTCCTTGTTCAACGTTATCATGATCTTCTTCTTACTCACTAAGCCAAGGTATAATCTCTAATCTTGTAGTTTAGAGATTTTATATTGATGTTCTTCATGATTGAGTCCTTTGTAAATTGAGTTATCATGAAAAGTTAGTGTAAACATGAAATTGTATATATGAATTGTGTCAAATATGCTTATAATTGGTTTATATGCTAATTAGGATGTTTAATCCATGTGTATATGATGAATATGAGGGATTCATGTTCATCAAGAAGTTACAGTGAATATACTTTGAAACTATATGGTTTTCTTTAAAATCAAAATTTTATGTTTTATGGTGGATTGTTGTACAAATTGATTGAGGATTTTGTTAATTTGTCAAGGAACGTGTTCAAGTATGTTTTGAATTGTGTATTTCGTTTTAAAAATAAAATTACAGTATTCAATTTCATCAAGAACACGTATCAATGGGTTTTTTTCAAATATCATGAAATTGGTTGTTTTAAATTGTGTGTTTTGATGATTTCATGTGTTAAGACATGTTAGGAGTTAGAATTTATATTTTCTATAAAGTGCTTATGAATTGTATTGACTGGACGTGGAATTTAGTGTGGAGAAATAAGCCAAATTAGTTTTTTCTATGCACAGTTCACGAGCAAAAATTGAACCGCTAGAGGGGGCCCCCCCGGTAGGCCTTGCTAAGTCTAGAATCCCCACCCCGACGGGGGGTATGCAGAAAAGAAAACTTT
Organism: Panax stipuleanatus; assembly: GCA_020205555.1. Taxonomy (NCBI): domain Eukaryota; kingdom Viridiplantae; phylum Streptophyta; class Magnoliopsida; order Apiales; family Araliaceae; genus Panax; species Panax stipuleanatus. The sequence goes on along the minus strand of CM035115.1, from coordinate 132,035,037 downwards.
ATTTTTTTGTGTGTATTTTGAAAAGCTAAGTTTATGTGATAATTGATGACATTTTAGCATACCTTAAAATGTTAAATAATAGTAATGAGTTATATTAATAATATAATGTGTAATTATAATTTGAATAATTATAATTATAGTAAATGAATAATTTAACTTATAATTGTTAAATTATAATAATATAGTTTGATTAATCAAAGTAAATGTTTAACGTGAAGTATAAATTATTTAATTATAACTTAATATGATATGTGATTATAATTTGGAATAACTATAATTAAGGTAAAAGTGTAATTTAAATTGTAATCTATTTAATTATAATTTAATTAGTTCATGAATTGAAATGGATTATTTATAATCTAAGTAATGGTTTAAATTAAATTATAATATATTTAAATTATAATTTAATGCATGATGTAATTTGAATAATTAGAGTAATGGTTTAAAGTAAATTATAAATGGTGTAATTATAAATTGTTTAATTATAATTTTATTAAAGTGTATATTTTAATTATAATTCTTTTAATTCTAATTTAATATGAGTATGTAATTATTATTTGACTTAATTATATGATTATGCAATGCGATTAATTATGTGATAAGTAACTATTAACTTAATAGTTAAATAGGATTGAGTTAACCTAAGTTGGTTAACTAACTATGAGGAGTAGTTATGGGATAATTAACTTATGTTGTTAATTATCCATAAGTTTGACAGTGAGTGTCAAACGAGTAAATGGAAGAGAATTACGAAGTGTAAATTAGAAAGTATAAAGTAGAATGTACTTAGACGTTTGTTAAGCGTTGCTAGGTGACTAATAGTTGATGCGTATGGTAATACGTGTGTAGGATTGATGAAGCAGATTATTATAAGCTATTTTTCGGTAATTGGTAATGTACGAGCCAGGCAAGTCTTTCGGTTCCAATTTTCTATGTGAACTTGATGATATTATGAACTGTTTTAAAATGTATTGCAAAGAGCATGCTATGTTATATATGTTGCAAGCATGAAATGTTCAAGTCAATTTATGACTACATTGATTGATTTAAGAATGTTAATTGAGTAAGGAACTCAATCTTTATATTTGTTATGTGATTAAAGCATGTATGCCATGTTACTTTAATGTTTATGAGATGTATGTTGAGCATGTTAATTATGTGCTACGTGATGCATGAAAACTGTTAGTTCTTGCTGAGCTGTCGAGCTCACTCTTGCAAATAACCATTTTTGCAGGTCAAGGAGGCAAGATAATGATACATGCTAGTTGAATGTTATAGTTCAATAGTAATTCAAGAAGCTTACTTATGTTTTATGAGAAATGCATTTAATATCTTGATTGTAATGTAGATCTAAAGCTGTAAAGTTGAGTTATCCGATGTATATGGATAATAATTATAATGTAAGACTTTGTATAGTCATTTCTTTGTAACGATTCATGATTTAGATTTGAATCGAAATTATGTAATGTAAAGGTTGCGATTCAGAGCAATAAAGAAAGAAGTTTATAAAATTTTTAAATTATTCCGCATTTTTAGTGATTTTAATATCGAATAAAGATGTAAAGATATATTAAAGTTGTATTGTTAACGATCGAGAAGGATAATATTATTGTATGATTTTGGGGTCGTTACAATTAAACTCTATCTTTTGGAAAACGTTGAAACCTTTGAATCCTTTTGATAATGCTTCGGTCTATAATGACCTTCCGTTTACAATTCAAAGGACAGTTTTGGAACTATTGATATTTCTTTATTTACAACATTATTCCTTAAACTCTTGAGTTATCCTTTGACATCATACCTTGAATGTCATTAAGCTTTACAATTATGTTTACCCTTATTGCTATATTACTTGCTAAGCAAACTTGTTGCTCATTCTTGTTTCCCTTAAACATTTCAGTTAAGGTAAAGCATTGCGAACCCTCTGGCACAGACAAGGGCAAAGGCAAGGCTACGACGTAGCTTTGTTCTTCTTTAGGATTATTATGATGTTGTAATAAGACTTATTTCATATTATGTATTAAGTTATGTTATGATTTAAGATATGTTTAAGTTAGTCATGGTTGCGAGACTGTGGGACGCAAATATTTATATTAAATCAATGTAAATTATTCTATTATTCTGTTGCATGAGATTGTAGTATGTTATTAGAAATAGATCGTGATGCACCAAATTCGAGGTACATGTATCTGAATTTGGGGGCTTCATAGGTGGCGCTGCGGCGCCACCATTATGCCTTGGACTGGCGCTGCAGCGCTAGTCAAAGCCCTATGGTCAATTAGTAGTGCTGCGGCGCCATCTTTGTATAGGCACTGAAGCGCTGCGGCACTGGTAGGTGGTGAGCTAGCAGGCGTCTGGCGCTGCGGCGCCACACCTGTGCTTTGCCTTGGCGCTACGGTGGTCGCACTTGGCCTTGCTGGCAAAGGGTTGGCGCTGCGACGCCAGTTTACAAAGGGAACACGACGCTGCAACGCCGACTCTATGAAAAAGATAAATTTGCCCTTAAAAAGCTGGAAATGACCTAATAACTCATGAAAAACACTTTTAAGCCAAATAATAACAAATAATATATAAAAGCAGTATATAATAATATAAACAGGCAACTTCTTAAGGCTTTAAGTGCTCGATTCGCGGGTATAAATCCCACTCATCACTTATTGGAGAATAAATTCACTAAACGTGGCTCGTTAAAGGAATACCTAAGGGAGTTTTGCTCGCCTGTCAATAGGTATTCTTATAGTGATAGTAGTACAAGTGATCCTTGGACTTGACATCGTTATATTATCTTGTGTATGATGAGTTATACTTTGACATATCTTTCGACGCCGGGAGAAAAATCTCTCATTTCGCACTTCGTGATTGTTTCTACCCTTTGTATTTTGCTGTGTCGATTGATTTATTTGAAAGGTGAATTTTTTAGGAAAACGAAACCGGTATGAATGTCGACGAACTTGAAAAGATTGATTTGAACAATTTAATGTTTAATTATATTTGATTGTACTGAATTAGACAAAGCCGCCAGTTTGTATAATTTAAATGGATGTACCAACTCATCTGAATGCTGAAGGTTTTCGCAATATGGTCCAATATGTGACTCCATAGAATTGGTCTAAAAACCTGAGATTCATAGAGTTTGGGGGCTTACTTAAGAAAGGGGAAGGTGTTAGGCAACCCTCGACTTCCGTGAAAACACGGTTACCGCACATTATTGATTTCCTAAGCATAAAGTAAGTGTGTCTGTGTGTGCTCAATGCTTTAATTCAAAAATTTATTCTAAGTGTCATTGTGAGTTATTTGGAAGTAGCGTTGTTCCTCTTTTGCACCTATGTACGATGGATTTGATTTAGCAAAAAGTTTATTTTAGACAGAATATACATTTCAAATGATATTTTGGAAAAACATATTTTTCAAATCCTTCACCCGAATAGTAATCGAGGACCTTTGATACTTCCTTTTATTATCTTTATGTTGATAAGGCGATCTACCCCTGAATCGCTTTATTCTTCATGAAAGCTCTTTGTGGTTTTATTGGAAAATCGTTTTTGGTGATAATGCATGCAAGAAAGCGCCAAAAAGGGTAGGATCATCAACGGGCATGAAAGCCATCTCAATAGATCCGAACACCCGTAATCATAATTTTCACTATCACGGGATCTTTAATCCGAATTCTCGGGACGAACCCCTTGAACTCATTTTAAGATCTGATATTACATGTACAATGATTTTGCGTTATTTAAACATTACATAGCAAATGAAACGTCCATCGTGGGAATCGAGTCAAGATCCGATCATTAGATCTCTACCCCGGGATTCCTAGGCTCACATTATTAAATTTAAACACATATATACAACATCTTAGACTTGATGATGTCATCGGTTGAAATCACCATATCAAGCCATTAGGACCCCCTCACCTCTAGATATAGATCTAGGGCTCTAAGGGGTGATCGGGACAAATCAAAAGTATTAAAACATCTAGATCTACCATGAATCTAAATCGATCTAGCATATTGGTTAGAGCTTCATGCTCCATAACCGTTAAAAGGGCTAGATCCGGCTTAGATCTCTGTAGATCTAGTCTTCGGACTTGATTTACAACTATATAATCACAAAATAACCGATAAAAACTCTATATCTACAAACTACTATGCAAGATATATGTAAAACAACAAGTTTAAACTAGATTTAAGCAATATATAACATAGATCTAGTATATAGAACAAACTTTACAAAGAAAATGCCCAAAAAGAGCATTTTTCACCTTGGGGGACGCATGAACAAGCTTCTTTTGGCTCAGGATCAACTTATATCACTCTAGACACTTAATATGTATGATATAGAAGATCAAACAACTTAACGTTGGAGTAAAATGCTCAAACCTGAGGGTTTCTCTCTAAAATTAGCTTCTCTCTCTAACTTCTTTCTTTTTTTTTAAATGAGTTGCAGCTAGTTTAAAGGACCAGGGACCAGCTGCAGATTTACCTGCAGCTAGACCCTATGGGTCCTGCCATCTTGAAGTTTGTTCCTTTAGTCTCAGTCAAATGAAAGTTGAGCTTCGTACCCAAAAATTCCAGAAAGTCCTTATAGAAGGCTGCGAAATAAGGTCGAGTCTGACTGAATCGGAGTTCGGGAAGATGATACAATAAGTTGAAAGGTATCTTCCAGTTCCCGAAGGTAGTCAATTGGCACATCTTTGATAGCTCACAGTTCAATGGTTGCTGTGGTGACTTCTTATGGCCACATCATCAGCTTCGCGATCCTCGTTCGGTACATATCGTGTCTTGGCGTCGTTGCACTTTGATTTCTCCACAAGGTTATCTCTGAGGTGAAATTATGGCTCTGCTCTCCCTCGTGGTTGTCACCGAAATGAATTTTTACTTTTACCCTCTTGTAAGGTTAGTCCAAGAAAAGTGAAATTTCGAGTGTTTACAGATGCCCCTCTTTGCTATGTTTATATAATGTAATGGAATGAACATGACAAATATTACTAGACAGGAAGATGCATGACAAGGTATATCTAATGATGTAATACCATGTGTAAAGTATGAAATGATGTTTGACTGTTAGATTTTTTAAAAGGGTTACTCCCTTCTTTTGGGGAGGATGATGATTTATATTGATGTCATCGGGTACTGTCGACGCCTTTGTTGGGGTCAGTTTCAATGGATTGCACCAACGGGTATTACCGATGCCTTCATTATGTTGTTGCCAACGGATTCATCATTGGGTACTGTCGATGTCTTCGCTGATCGCCTCGTAAATTTCTTATAGCACATCACACTTTACAAATCGTAAATTGAATCCTTATCAAATTGCTTTGCAAATCGCATCTTGAATTATTATCGAATCGCATCGTAAGTCGCATTTTGAATCATTATCAAATCGTATCACAACCACCAGGTACTGCAGAGGTCTTCGTTGGGTTGTTTCCAACGGATTCTACATCGGGATTAATCTGACGTCTTCATTGGGTTGTTGCCAACAGATTCTACATCGTGGTCAAGCCGACATCTTTATTGGGTTATGGCCAACGATTTCTATCATCGAGTACTGCCGATGGCTTTATTGGGTTATTGCCAATGGATTCTACATCAGGTCCAAGCCGACGCCTTCATTGGGTTGTCGCCAACGAATTCTACATCGGGGTCAAGCCAACACCTTCATTGGGTTGTTGCCAATAGATTCTATCATTGGGTACTGCCGATGCCTTCTTTGGTTTATCACTAATAGATTCTATCATCGAGTACTGCCGATGCCTTCATTGGGTTATCGCTAACGGATTCTATCATCGGGTACTACCGATGCCTTCATTGGGTTGTTGCCAACAGATTCTACATCGGGGTCATGCCAACGTCTTCAATGGGTTGTCACCAATAGATTCTATCATCGGGCACTGCCAATGTCTTCATTGGGTTGTCGCCAATGGATTCTATCATCGGGTACTGCCGACGCCTTCATTGGGTTGTTGCCAACAGATTCTATCATCGGGTACTGTCGATGCCTTCATTATTTTGTTGCCAATGGATTCAAAGATCAGTTATCGATAAAAGTGATTTGGATCGCACTTTCTGATCTTCCGCCATTCTACGGCTGGGGTTTGGGTTTTTCTTGGTTATCGCCCCTATTTGGGGGGTTTTCAGGGTTTTTGAGGCTTAAAAATGACCCGAAAGGGTACCGTTTTAAGTGAATACCTTTTTTTGGACCCGAAAGAATGCGTCTCGGACTGCATTGCACCAAACGAGGAGCTATGGGGCCCACTTTGGGCAACCACATGTATACCTGCGAATGGAGCAGGTATGCTTGAGGCTGGCCGCGGTTTGGCTTATACCCCCAGGCAGGCTCATTTTCATTTATTTGATTCAAGTTTTCTTTCTCTGTAGAATCTAACCCTTCCTCTCAGAACTACTCATTTCAGACTTGATTTTGAGGATTTCGCCAGCGTACGTTCGTTCTATGCATTACAGGTAACGTATAGACTCCCTTGTTTCACGTTTTCACCGGTGTTTTATCGTATTTCTTCATTAAACGCAATGTAGTGAACATGTATGTTTAGATAGCATGATAGACATGTAATAATGTAATGCATGCTTCGATTTCATTATATGGACCGTACAAATGCTATAGATTTCATTTTAAAAGTTAGTCTAGACATATTTTGACAATGCATTAGAAAAACTATTTAAATTTCTATTTAATTGATAGGTTATGACGGTATACCCTCATAGAGTGGTTTAATGCATGCCTAAGTGCATGTGGATAGTGCATATTATACTGGAAACTCAGGCAAAAAAAATTTGAGAGTTAGATGACAGGATCCGATGTGCATGCTCAGCTATGCTAGGATATGAAATGATATGACATTTAATAATGTATGTGCAGGACATGCATAATGCTATGACCCAAATTATTCCTAGGAGTCTATTGTCTCTAAGTTATCGCAGATGCATTAAACTCAAAGTAAGATAGAGTTATACCTTGTCTAATTCTGAATTCCATGAACTTATTGTCTAGGTATGGATTCGGACAGACCCAGCAGCTCTGATTCCCATAGGGCTTCATCCGGTGTTCGCCTTCGGAGGTCTGCTTTAGATACTCCCTCTCCATGGATCTCTCGATAGGTACGCCGCCTTACAGAGTTAGCGATTCGCACTATTGATGTAGATATAGCTTATTTGGATGAGGAAGAGGGCGATATCCCCGAGCCTGAGGTTCTACCTCAGCCTACTGCCATGCCCCAATTTTTTACTAGTATCAAGGTCGCTATCCCTGACCTTCTAAGTACCGACTTGACCCCTCATCCATCTGTCCATTTGGATGCGAATGAGGTATACTAGTTTTCATATTAATTTACCTTAATTCTCCATTCTTGCCAACAATCTATTTTTAACCTTAATGTCATGCAGGTTCCTGAGTTTACCCAGCCTAGGGGTAACTGGTTTAGTGTGTACTCTTTGTACTGGTCACTCCATCCTGAGTATCGAGCTTGAGTGGACTCCAGGGTATTACATGATTTCTTCACCATTGCCCCTCGTCGCTGCCCTTAGGGCTATCTCCGAGCTCTGTCCAAGAGATGGTTCCATCAGAGTTGGTCTTTTCATCTTCTGGACTGCGAGTTCATGATGACCCCTATGGATTGGAGGTATATTATTGGTTTGCAGTTTGTTGGGGACAGAGTGCCTTTGGAGGCTAATATTACTGCCACTATTGCTCGCACCCTTCTAGGATTTTTTCCTCAGGAGCGGGCCTTCAAGGCCCATAGTATCTGATCAGGCTCTTTGAGCGTGGATGCGGCTTGAGGCACTTTATAGGAGCCTTTACTCGAGGATTTGGTGGAGAGAGATCGCACCTTGCGGCGACGATTCCTAACCATCTTGAGGGGTTGTTTCATTGCGAACAACACCTCCACTATCCCTTTCAATTTGATTGGGGCTCTTCAAGATGTAGAGCGTATTAGAGAGTATGACTGGGGGGGTCCTTCACATTCGCGATCATCCTACGTGGGATGCGACTGCGCTCAGAGGGAGTGACCGATGCTTGGCTTGGCTTCTACCCATTTCTTCTAGTGAGTTATCTTCACCAATTTATAATTCTCTGAATCTTGATTTGCCTTTTCATGACTAATGTCGGGTTCTTTGGATTGACAATTCTGGGCATACGAGAGGCTCCCTTGCCTTCGACCTCTCACTGTTTTGGGCTTGGATACCTACCCTCACGGTCTTTGATGGCATCAGTCCACCTTGTTAAAGGTCCAAATTTTAGTGGATTTTATCCACGCCTGCCTCCAGCTAGAGCTGCTGTGAGCATAAGATGTAGTGTGGGTCCCCTATACTTCAAAGCATCTGACTGAGGCTTTTGAGTATGGTCTCCTGACAGGTCCTGAGTATATATTATCCACTCACCAGATTCTTTTCCTGTTTGATAGAGGTTGGGAGCTCTACCTTGGAGAACGTGCTTTCATGTGTATTAGCAGGGCGATTCGTCTTCCTTTCCTTCATCCGCCCCAATGGTTCTGGCCTTTGGCTCTGCCGGTCACAGAGATTCCTATAGCGGGGTATGAGGGATTTCACCTATTAGATGGCCCCATCACTTCGGATTACTTCTCTACCTGGTGGGGCCCTCGCACTGTTAGAGTTCAGACCAGGGCTACCCAGTTCCTGTGGGATGTGGTTCCAAGGTCTCTCGTGATGACTGATTGGATTTCTTGCTTTCCTGAGCCTTCTTATCTGTCCCAGATCATTGATTTGGCCTATTAGTTGGATAGGATGTCGATGTGTGTTCGCCATTTTGGAGGGGATCCGTCTTTGGCTAGTATTTTTTGATTTTCAGGGACATAAGGCTGGACCGTCAAGCTTTGGTGGAGAGGTCCTTCTGACTATCTCCCAGAAATGGAAGACATGCTCACTCAGGATGATCTGGCTTAGGTTAACCAGTTCGATGACTCCAGTACTTTCATGGATGACATAGAGATCTTTCCATAGGTCTTTTGTTAGATATCGGGTGCATGTGCCCCATTATCCTTTACTTTTTATTTTTATTTTCCACACGTATCATAGGTATGATATTAATGTATATATAAAACATAATGTATTTCATTTGAGACATATATATGATGATGTCCTTTCATTTATTCATTATATATGTTATATTATCGCCCATTACGATGCATGATTAAAATATATATATAGAAATGTTTGGATAAAGATTGACCCCTGTGTGGTCCTTTTGACACAAATTTTACAGATGGCCTCTTCTTCTGTTGCTCGCTTGGATCACCTTTTGCCTGGTCGAATAGACACTAATTTGAGAGCTTGGCATGATAGCCTACCGAATTCTGATTGTATCATCATTGGTTGTATGTCGACGTCGGGAAAAATCTTTGGCGATCCCCCTTTCCCTAATGTGTTTCTACCCCTGTTTGTTTTCATTTGTTTGATCTGAAAGGTGAATTTTTAGGAAAAGACTGACATATAATGTCAACGATTTGAAAAGTTTGATTTTTGCAGAGTCGCCAGTTGGTATGTTTGAAATGGTTCGAGTTTTATTTTAAAAGTTTTGCAAGTAGGCCCAATTACTGGACTCTGTTTAACTTAGCTTTGGAAATCGAGATTCATAGAGTTTGGGGGCTCGATTAAGCGAGGGGGGGGGGGGGAAGGTATTAGGCACCCCCCAACATCTGTGAAATACAGTTACCGCGTCTTCTCAATTTTCCTATTTTTATTTGCAGTGTGTGTGTGTGTGTGTGTGTGTGTGTGTGCTTACAGTAATTGGGCATACGTGCTTTATTTGAAAGTAGTGATGTGCTTCGTTGGACCTATATACGAAGGGTTTGAGTTATTTAAAAAGTCAATTTTTTAACAAGATATGAAAATGATGTTTTGAAAGATGGTTTTCAAACCCTTTTGCTAACATAGGAATTGAAGCCTTTTGATACTTCCATTTTATTCTACCTTCGGCTGATTTTGATTTTTATTGTCGGGATGCGAAGCATCCTCGCCCAAATAATATATACAAGTGTCGGGCACCTTATGGGCATGAAAGTCATTTGAAGTAACTCGAGCACTACAAACCACAGTTTACTAGGCTGAGACCTTAAATCCGGATAACCGTTTTAAGGTCCCTCTGATGTACATTTACAAAAGGACATGCATGCTATTTTTATAGTGCAATTTTGTCCATCGTGGGAATCAGATCTAGATCCTTGTGATTAATCATAGATCCCGTGATTCCTAGGCTCACAGAATATTATCAAAAAGCCTGTAAAGCAAAGATATTGACATGAAGGGCAAATTAAAATCTAGACGTCGCAAGACAAAGGATTCATCAGTTAAATCCTTGCATGCACGTATCCAAAGCTTCCCGTTCCCTCTAGATACGGATCGAAGGTCGCGTAGTCGCTTTAATATTTACAAAACTAGAAAGAAAGCTAGATTTAAATAAATCTTAGTCATTCTAGCTCAACGGTTCTAGTTTGACAGCTTTTTGAACCAGTTGAAAGTTAGAAATGGTTAGATTTAGATGAATCTAGTCCACAAACTTCACATTAGAACATATTCATATCCAATGAACAGTTAAAACAAATATTTAATCACATTGAATAAATAATATATATATATATATATATATATATATATATTAAAGCTGAAAAGAGCTACGGATTTCCATTCCAGGATTAACTGATAAATGTAAATATATATATATATGTATATATATATATATTGAAGCTGAAAAGGCCACGGATTAGCAATCCAGGCCAAACGAGTTAGTATAAATATAAATATAAATATATATATATATATATATATATATATATATATATTAAAGCAAGAAAAAGCTGCGGATTAACAATCCAGGCTAACGAAGTTAGTATAAATATATATATAATTATATATATATATATATATATATATGAAAGCAGAAAAAGTCACAGATTTATAATACATGCATGACTGAAATAAATGTAAATATATATACATATAATTATAGGTATATTGAAGCTGAAAAGGCCACGGATTAGCAATTTAGACCAAACAAGTTAGTATAAATATATATATATATATATATATATATATATATTTATATATATATTAAAGCGATAAAAACCACAGATTTGAAATTCAGACTGCAAAAGTAATTAAAAATGTATATATAGATTTACATACACATAAAAATAAGCCAAAAAGGCCACAGATTTGAAATTCAGGCGAAACCATAAGCAATAAATATATGTATACGCTCATATATATATATATATAAAATAAAATATATATATATATATATATATATAAAATAAAGCAGTAAAGAGCTTCAAATCTAAAAAAATCTTACAGTGTATAGCGCTAAAGGCTTTAAACCACTTGGAGGGCTTGAAAACTTCATTTCCATCGGTTAAAATTTGATATGTTAGTATATATACGTATACAAACGTATTAGAAGAATAAAATTAAAGTTTGGAGCACTCTAGGTAAGGTTAAGAGCTGAAATGGGCGGAATTTCCTTCTTTTTTTTCTTTTTTTCTTCTTTTTTCTCTTAGTGGGAGGTCTTATTTATAGTCCAAAATAGCCGCGGGTCTACTAGCGGTAGCCGCGAGTCTACCTGTTGTTCCCCGAGTGGGCCCCGATCCCGTGGGTCCCGTTGTCTCAAAGTACGTGCACTCCGACCAACGCGCTATTTGCTTCGAACCTTCATAAATTTCAATCCGGGAGTACGATGGAGGCGTGCTATACCTTTCCAGAAAGCATTTTCCGAGAGCTACACAATGACATGATATTAGATCTTTTTTCGAATCAGGGAAGATGGGTCCAGGACCAGATCTTTGAGTTTTTATAGTCCGTTCGTTGAGCTATCTTGTGCTGTTTTCACTTGGGATTGATTTTATGGTTCTGAATGACCTTTATGGCATTGATTTGGCTCAATTTTGACTTAATTTGATGTCAAGTTAGTAAAATGACCATTTTGTCCTTCCGGAGGTTGTCTCTAAGATTTACAAGATTTTTGACTATTTATCGGGGTTGTTTCCAAGGTTTGATCCCAACCAACTCTGTTCTTCCTCTGGGTTGTCTCCGAGATTGACTTGATATCCCAATATTATCTCTGGGTATGATTTGATGCTTCGAGGTCGTCTCTGAAGGTTGGCTTGGTCTCCTGGGGTTGTCGTCGGGGTTGACTATATCTCTCGGTGTTGTCGCCGGGATTTGGCTTTGATCTCCCGGTGTTGTCGTCAGGGGTTTAGCTTTGATCTTCCGGTGTTGGCATCGGGGTTAAGCTTGATATCCCGGTGTTGTCGTCGGGGTTTGACTTGATGATTTGGACTTCCAAGGTTATTTCTAGAGGGTAAAAGACGGTTTTGCCCTCCTGTAGGGTTAGTAATAGGAATCCAAAATTTTGAGTGTCTACAGATGCCCCTCTTTATCATGTTTATGCAATGCAATGGAATGAACAGGATAAAAACTATTAGACACTGAAAATATAACACATGCAAATGTAATGCAATGCATGATATGCTATGTGTAAGAACCCGAATTTTCAGAAATTATAAAATATGAATTTAATAAATAAAATTCTTAAAGCATGAGATGGGTTCGAATAAGAATATATACACATATATATATATATGTGTGTGTGTGTGTGTGTGTGTGTGTGTGATACGAGGTATGTAGTAATGTGTTACATAGGGTAATATGAACTATGTAATATGTGATTTTTGGGTATTAGTAAATATATTATTAATTTGTTATTTATTGAAAAGGCAATTTAATTGAAGTAAAGAAGGTGGATAAAATTATCTATCGATATTAAATAATTTATAGAATTATTTTATCATAGTAAGTTGGTGACATTAAATATCTTTAACGAGTAAGCACCATCTTCTTGAGTATATATACTAGTGACTAGTATGATTGTAATATAGGTTATTATTAGTGCTTAAGCTATCTATGGATGGATTAAGATAGTAAAGCATGAATTAGTTAGTTAAGGGAATTAACTAATGAGTATAAATATTGGTTAATTTATATTAAATTGGAAATTATATTATGAAATAATATAATGTGAATATTAAAGCCTTAATTAACTATGGTGATATAGTAAGGGGTTTAAGATGACTTAAATAAATAGTGAGTTAATATATGTGTGGAGTAGGTGAGTATAGTAAGGGACTTAATATATATTACTTCGCATGGTATTATGTGAAGGTGCGAACGACGTTAATAAAATATTTATATACGTTGTTAAACCAATATATCTTTAGATAAATATTGATTAGAGAGTTAATTAATATTTGAGAAATGATTAAATGTATAGATTCAAGAAATTGTGTTGGGCACAATTTATAGAAAAGAAAGAGAAATAATTATTATATATTTCTAATAAAGGATATTAAAATAATTTCTAATATTGAATTATTTTAATAAAAAGGGGGAATGTTATTTTAAATAATAATATTACCTTATATGTCTTTGTATGAGGTAATAAATATGATTAATTAATATGGTAAATATATTAAAACATATTTGCTATATGTAATAAATTAATGGGAACAATTTATCATAATAGAAAATAAACTTATGATCTATTTTCTATATAAAAGGTGTACATGTGCCGTACATATAATTATTTCAATAATACTTAGATATTATATTAAAATAATATCTTGAGAAAATGAGTAAGTCATTTTATTATGATTAATGTATATATTGAAAGAAAACATGGTACAAATATTTTTATGTCATGTTATGGCAAAATACATAATTTTAATGTATTTCTGGGAGAGTTAATTAATAAAAGAAAGCTAAGTTATTTTAATGTAATAAATAACTTAAGTTATTATTTTACTATAGATTTTATAATGTAAATAATTAATAGAGTAAATCTTAATTATTCTAAGCGTAAAGGTTATACATATTGTAAGTGTATAATTATTTGAGGTAGCTTAGCATTAAACTGCATGTGTCACACAAACCTTATCTTAAAGGAATATTAAAGTATGATGGAAGGGATAATAAGCTTAATATGGAGCTTGTGAGGTATGCCTAGTGTGGCAAAGTGATGGAATAGACATTCATTAAATAATTTAATGAATGAATAATTAAAGAAATTAAGTAGTATTATTATGAGAATTAATTATGTAACATGGTGCAATAGACCACTCCCATGACCCTTAGAATGCTGAAAATTAGAATTAAATAAGCTTGCATGATAGCCCATGTGATAGCAATGATGGTTAACCAAGTGGCTAAGCTACAATGAATAGTAGCAGTTGGTGGGAGTTAGCCACCAACTCTCCTTTGCCCTTTGTATAATGACCATAGGAGGGTAATATCTTGACTACAATTAGAGGCAATGCACTGATGTGCAGAGTTCGTTAGTTCAATTGCTAAATTGTTGCTAAGAGAGCATATAATAAGAAATGTAATGATATTACATCATGAACATATTATAAGGTGTAATGATAAGAATAATATTAGTTGATGAGATTATTGTGTTAAGCTTGAGACCTATTAATTTCCAAGCTTATATAATTATGCCTTGTGTAGCATAAATAGTAGAGTTAAATTAATTGGAGGTTTAGCTATAATTATTAAATGGTGGGTTAATAAATAATTGACATTAATTATTATTATAATATTTGGGTGTACTTGAGATAATAATTATGGATTGAGAATGCCCCACCATTTTATATCTAGTCCAATTAAAATATTAATTGAATTCAACCGATGTACATGAAGTACATTATTATACATGGGTATACCTTTTATGTGTGGGTGAACATTAATAAGTACCTCATGAATATTATTATGAGTAAGCTATTGTTAATTGATGATTACTTCAATAATTTAATTGGAATAATAGAGTTGGGATAATACAATGTGATGATACCTGATGGAATTATATTCGGAAGGATGAAATGTAAATGGATTATATATGTGCAAATTGAATTTACTACATTGTAGTATTATTTTATTTATTGGGATTACATGGTGACTCTAGTTATAACCTAAGTATACATTATATGTATATGTATATAGCCTAAGTGTTAATACTCTTCATTTGCCAAATGCTGAGTTCATTTCCTTGTTCCATAATGAGAGGCTCTCTCCCTTCTCACGTATGTAGCATTATGAGGCCTAAGCCTATTCCTTCTCAAACTCAGCAACCTATATAGCCAATGATCATGGGGGGAGTGGGCAAAATAGTGAAGTTCAACAACTAATCACCAACTTCTCCTTAACCATCATGCAATCCTTCATTCCTTTGGTTTGATTTGGGAGGCAATAGCATGGTCTGTGTAATGCAAGTTCTATAAATAGAGTTCCTCTCTTCTAAGAAATCAATTGCTAAAAATTCTAAGTGAAAGCTAATACATATATACTGTGAGTTTGAAAGGGAGTATAGCAGAGTAGTGAGGAGACTGAGATTAAGAAGAACAAATTCGTTCAAGCCTTAAAGGTATAACTCTCATTGTGTTCTTCATTGATGAAATTCTAATTCTTGAATTGATATGAATTTCATGATAATGTGATTGGATAATGTTTGTTAGTTGTTGTATTAGTTTACAATCATGTTAGTAATGCATTGTAGCTAAGTTGCAATCGAATTCATTGAGAAATCTTGATTTCGGTTTGCTAATTGCTGAAGCAGAAGCATTTTAGTTTTGGCCGAGGAACGGCGCAGCTGCGCCCATTTAGTACTTGGGTGCAGCGCAGCTGCGCCGGTCTCTGATATTGGTTATCTGATTTTGCTGGAATCTGTTAAGTGCTAATTACTTAATATAACTTAGACAAGCATGCTAACATGAGTAACATGTATATATAAGTATATTGACATTGCATGAGCATGTTTGAATATGATAGTATACATTATTAATTAAGAACTCATAGTTTTAAAGTAAACTTATAGTTTTAAAAATGAACCTTGATATATACGTATGACGTGTATGTTCTGACTTCTTGAGCATTATTGTATGACCTAGTTATGCATGGAAATAGGTAAGCCATGTGGTTTCAAACCCCTTTGAATACAATGAACCTCTTACTTGCTTTAATGTATGTTTTCTAAGGAAAACTTGAAGATTTTGAAAAAATACCTTGGCGAACTTTAAGTCATTTAAGTTCTGGCTTTTTAGTATGTGTATATGGTTGAGTCATTCGAGCATGTTGTAAAAATAAGTCTTCAAGTGATGAACTATGCTAGTCATATGTAGATGAAATGAATATTTTCAAGCTTGATGATAATTATATTCTAAACTTGTAGGATGACATGCTAGTACTATTTATGTCATTAAACATGGCCTATAAGTACACTTATCTAGTTTGATACAATAAAAGTCATTAGAGCATGATTTTTAAAGTAAGTTGTTAACATGTGAGCATGCATATCAAAAGTTGTTAACATCGTTATATGGATTGATGAGTACGTAGTTAGACCCTTGTTGCATGAAATTGCTTAGCCGTGAAATAAATAGAAATAAAGCTATAAAGTGTAACAACAAACTTGAAGTAAACACAAGGGGCACCAAACTTGGATCAAAACCTCTTAACATGTGTATGTGTTATGTGATGGCATATTAAGTAATGAGGTGATGAACGACACTAGTTATATGTAAATGATGAGAATACTTATAAGCGTGCACATTACAGATTATAAGACCTTCTGATATGAAAAGATGGTTAATATAGTTGGCCTCATTATTTCATGAATTTGTTGGCCTTAATTCGGTAGAAATTTACAACTAGAGACACATTATGAGAATGTGGACTTGAGGTGACCCTAAGAAAGTCTAAGACCTTTTTAGATGCATGTTGCTATGTGTTAATACTCTTGCATGCTAGAAAACCAAAATGAAACCTGAAATCAAAAGCCAAATCTGGTCTGGACAGGGAGCTGTGCAGCTGCGCCCCTCCCAAGTCTAATTGTGGCGCAGTTGCGCCACAGGGCAATTTTGCCTGATTATTTTAAATGCAGTCTGAACCTTGTGGTAGGCTTAAATTATTATCATAAGATATAAAACAGAGTCTAAATAATGCTTTGAGTGTTGATTAATGTAATGATGATAGGAAACCCAGAATTGATAAATTTTCCTAAGGTTTGAGAAACACAAAGATAATTCGAATTGTGTATCTATGAGTTTTAGAATGTGTGCGTCGAACACATAGATAGTTAAGTTTGTATGAATGTTGATGTCAAGTGTGGGTAGTTAAGGTATACCTATACATACTTAGTTATTCTAAGAACATGATGAGAAAGTGAAAAGAAGGTTGTACAAACCTAGTTAGAAAATAATATACAATTGTTCTTATACTTAGAGCGTATGAAATGTATGGAGGTGTATAACTGACGAGTGTGAAATCCATGTTTATATAACTATATAGGATTACACAAAGTGCAGATATCTTTAAGCAGTTAAGTCGTAGTTGTTAAACTACGAATCAGGCAAGTCTTTCAGTTTATATTTGATACATGAATTCTATAACTGTTAATTGAGTTATATTATGTTATGAGAATGTTGATGTATATCTATGAAATGTATATAAAATATGTATGAGATTGAAAGTTGATCTTTGATGATATACTTATGAAGTGAATCTCTATGCCTGTGATGTGAGAAGTAACATGCGTAGGAAATATTAATTGATTATGAATGCATGAACTGAGTATGATATTATATGCTATGTGATGCATGAAAACTGTTAGAATTGCTGAGCTGTCGAGCTCACTCTTGCAAATAACCATTTTTACAGGTTAAGGATCCACGGTGAAGTTACGTGCTAGGTGATTGATAGAGTTCCTTAGCATTGAAAGAAGATTACTATTTAATTAACGTTATGCTCTTGAACCATTCTTAGGTTCTAGGAGATGTACTTGATAGTTGTTTACACTGTTTAATACTAGTAGTGTTGTAAAGATGTATTAGTTAATACATAGAGAATATCGAATCAAGATGTAGAATCTTATACAGTAATTCGAATAGGATGAATCATAATATATTGATTCAAGGTTATGTAATTGATTCAAGATTATGAAATCAATAAAAGATTTTATCCAAGAGGATTGAAAAAGTTTAAGTTATTCCGCATTTTTGTAACATCAAATTTGATGTTTAGACATGGATGGTAAATGACCAATATTGTAACTTATAAAAGTTTGGGGTCATTATACAAGATCCTAGAAATGAAAAGAATTTATATTCTAAATTATAATAAAGCAAGTTTTATTCTTTAAGTTATGTATAAAAGATGTAAATATTTGACTAGTTGTATCGTGACTGCACCGGATTTGAGGTAATAAAAGGAACCCGGATTTGGGGGCGTCACACTATGCATGCTATATGCTCTTGTGGGGTTAGTTGCCACGGGTATTCCATCATTGACTGCTCCTGCCATTTCTGCTGGGGATGGAGTTGTTCATGATGGTTTTTACTGAACTCTTTTAATGCCTACTCGAACGATAGTTTGCAAAGCTTTCATCACCAGATCTTTCTCGATGTTACATTGGGTTGAAGCCAATGGTTTACCACGTCCGGTGGTGCTACCAAGACTGATTCTATGACATGTTGTATAGATATTTTCAAGATCTTTGTAGGAAAGATTCTACCTTGGCTAATGCCATTGAACATTTCTAAAATCGACGTTGAGGTTGTCACCAACATTCCCTGTCTTCAGATACGCTTTCTGACTTTTCCTTTTATAGGGACGTTCCTCTTATGACGAGTGACCTCATTGGGGATTACTGATGCCTATCCTGATGATAGCTTTCACCAGTTTACATTATCGGCTTTTTCTGATGCTACATTGGGGTTGTTGCCAATAGTTTAAATTGCTGTCCGATTGATGCCGACATTTCTGCCGGGGATAGAATTCTCACTATCTACTCGAACAATGGTTGACAATGATTTGACCATCATCAAACCTCTTCAATGCCTACCCAAATGGTAGTTTACAATAGTCAACTGAACTGATTTGATGCTTACTCGAGCGGTAGTTTACAGAGTTTGACCATCACCAAACCTCCTCGGTGCCTACTCGAACGGTAGTTTACAATGATCTGTTGACCTGATTTGATTTCTACTCGAATGGTAGCTTACAAGGTTTGCCTATCACCAAACCTCCTCGGTGCCTACTCGAACGGTAGTTTACAACGGTCGGTTGAACTGATTTGATTCCTACTCGAACGGTAGCTTACAGGGTTTGACCATCATCGAACCTCCTCGGTGCATACTCGAACGGTGGTTTGCAATGGTCGATTGAACTAATTTGATTCCTCCATTGGGGATTTATATAGCTTTCCACGATTTTCTTCATCTGATCTTTCCCGATGCTATGCTAGAGTTGTCACCTATGGTTTCACAATATCAAATAATTCTCATCTTCTTTGAAGTAGTTCTCAACGACTTTCATCACGGGATCTTTCCTGATGCTACGCTGGAGTTGTCGCCAACGGTTTCCAATGTCAGACCTACCTGATCTCGATGTTGAAGCATTTCTCAATGACTTTTATCACCGGATCTTTCCCGATGCTATGATGGAGTTGTCGCCAATGGTTTGTAATGTTAGACCTACCTGATCTCGATGTTAGGGCGATCTTTCTGATAAGTCATACCCTCGGACAAATCTGGATACTTTGACGCATTCAAAACCCACTGTTCACAATGCCGGACCTTCCCGATGCTTTGCCAAAGGCAGTTTTCAGCAATTTTCATCATCGGCACTCTAGATACCACATCAAGGTTCATACCAATGGCTTACATGAAGATTTTCTTTCTTCAGGAGTTTGACGCTCGAAATTAAGGTTTCAGGCCATTTCTGCTCAATTGCGTATCACTTTTTTTCCCTGATTTGACTTTTCATCTTCTGGGAACTCCGCTTTACCTTCATTTGGACCAAATTAGAGGCAGTGGGACCCACCTTATGGTGCCACATGTAGAGGTGCGGCTCCTTACGGGTATAATTTGGTCCCCCCGTGGCTTTCACAAGTCATTTTCAAGTTGAACTATATAGAAAATCCAAAAATTCCTCTTCAGATCTACTGAGCTCAGGCTGGTTTTTTCAAAATTCGTCAATGTACAATCGTTCTTCATAACTATGGTAACGTTTACATTCTTTCTTTTTAAGTTTTGACCATTAGAACGTTATATTTCATATAAAATGCTTCTAAACACAGTATAGTGAATATGCATACTTATATAACTTGATAAAAAATTTTAGACTTAGTAAATGTGTATGTTTTACCATGTTGAACGTTTTGATGTGAAAAAAATTTATTTTGGAGACAGTCATTCGGCGCTCTTTTTGGCTAGTTTACTCATCATATTCGAGGACAAATGAGCCTGGATTTTCAACTAAAAATACACATGGTAATTTAGCTGCCATGGGGAGTTTGATTTTGATGTTTTCCATATATATGATATATTTATGATTTTAGGTTGATGTGCTACTGAATGGCCACCTAGTCCTGCCTATGTGCATGCGGATAGTCCATTTTACAAAGGAGACTCTGGCGAAATGTTTTCAAAAACTTGAGCATTTAATGAACATGCACTTTAACTCTACTGGAGATGTATGTTAACTAATGCATGCTTTAGGACTTAGAATATGCATAAAATAATGATTTAATTTTAATAAGCAATAAGTTTGAGGCTTACCTCACTCTTTTTGAGGTGATTTGGAGATTTTGTCTAAGTTATGGATTCAAATAGACCAGGAAGTTCTAGCAGGGTCTCTATAGGTGTGAGGCGGAGTAGAGCTTCTGATGTCCCTCATCCTCATCTGGCCTGGCAGCCTCGCCGGTTGGCTGAGTTAGTGTATCGTCCGATCCAAGCTGAGAGGCCGGATGATGTGGACGACTAGGAGGATGTCCCTTTTTTGGATCCCGCTCCAGCTCCTGCTCCGCGTAGGGAGCTTCCAGCCATTGTTGTGACGATTCCGGAGCTTCTGGATGATTTGAGACGCCATCCTTTAATTTATCTTCATGCCAATGAGGTGACCGAAGTTTTTCTGGAATTTTCTTTCTTTTGCCATTTCAGGATAAAGGTTTAATCTGGATTTGCAATTTGATGCAGGTTCCCAACTTTACTCAACCCAGGGGGAACTGGTTTAGTGTCCATTCTTTGTATTATACTCTGCATCTGGAGTGTTAGGCCATCGTTAACACTTGGGGTTTCGAGGCCTTCTTCTCTATTCCTCTCCGTCGTTGCCCTTGGGGTTATCTTCGGGTTTTATCTAAGCGTTGGTTCCACCAGACCCAGTCTCTCCACTTGTTGGCCTGCGAGATTATGATGACCATGATGGATTGGCGGTTCATCACAGGGATAGAGTTTATAGTTGAGCCAATGCCTTTGGTGGCTGACATTTCTCCTGTTATCGTTCGATCCCTTATGGGAGTTCCTGCGACGGCTATCAAGGGTCGAACAGTCCGTTCAGGTCCCTTGAGTGTTGATGCCCAGAGTGGGGCTTTAACTGAGCCTCTTCCTGATGATCAGAAGGTTAGAGATCGTATTCTTTGGCGACTGTTCTTGGTTATCATCAGGGTTATTTCACAGCGAACAACTCCTCGATGGTCTCTTTTTCTCTGGTGACCGCTACTCGAGATGTGGAGCGCATCAGGGATTTTACTTGGGGTACTTACACCTTCGCCTATTTTCTTCGTGGATATTAACTAGGACGTGACGGAGGCTTGGCTGGGCTTTTATCCCTTTCTGCTGGTAAGTAATTTCTCTTAAACCTTTTAATTTTCCTCATTTTGTGTTTATCAATCTTTATCACTGAGGACATTTAATTTTCTGTACTGCCAATTTTGGGCATATCAGAGGCTCCCTTGCCTACGCCTGGCCACTACTTTGGGCTTGGAGACATATCCGGGGGGACGGAGTTAGCATCATTCTACTTTGACGGAGGTCCCTGTAGCAGAGGGGCTCACCCATTCCCATTTGCAGATTATCTGTCAGTCGGATTCGAGGATGGATTCCTAAATGGTAGAGTTTACATTGGACACTCACCGGATTCCACTTTTGACTGATGGTGGCTGGGAGCTCTATTTGGGAGAGTGAGCTATCAGGAGCATCACAAGAGAGATCTGCATTCCATTCCCTCCTTCTACTAGGCATCATTGGCCCTTATCTCATCCAGTTACAGACATTCCCTTGGTGGGCTTAGATGGCTTCACCCTATCAGATGGTCCTTACAGTCAGGAGGCCTTTTATTGTTGGTGGAGTCGTCGCACTATTGGGGCACAGACTCGTGCCATTCAGTTCATGGCAGACATGGTGCCTAGGTCTGTTATGATAATAGACTGGATAGCTTGTCTATGAGAGCCTACTCATTTAGAGAAGATTTCCAGTTTCACCCAGCGGTTGGATCGAGCACATTTCTTTATCGGGCACCTTGGCAGGAATCCTTCAAAGGCAGATTCGTTTGATCCTTCTAGCTCCAGAGCTGCCCCCTTAAGAGGTCCATACTCTGGAAGTTATGCAGGTGCAGATCCTCCCCTATATCGACCAGATATGCCTTCTAGCAAAGATTCAGTGACTCAGGAGGAGTTACAGCAGATTAATCGTCTAGATGAAGATATCATAGACTTCCTTTGATAGATTTCTCATTATATCTTTTGATAGACCTCTGTTACATATTGGGTGGTTGTGCCCTATTTCTCGTTATCTCTTTTGATAGGCCTCTGTTAGTCATTGGGCGATTGTGCCCCTTTTCCCTGTACTTTTTATTTTGCATTTTGGTAGCAGACAAAGATGATGCTTTAAGTACATATTGTATTTAGAAATGCATGATATTTCTTATCTATTGCATCCTATTGCCATTTATCATTAACATCTATCATGATGCATGCATTATGTCATGTATATGCATTCAGATAGGTGAGTTTAGCATTGACCACTGTATGGTCTCATGATACTGTTCTACTGATGTCTTCATCTACCGTCAGCCGTATTGAGGGCATACCACCTTCATTGATAGCATCTTCTTTGAGATCCTGGTATGACAGTTTGCCTCCCACAGATAAGGTGACAATTGATCAGATGCTGGGGTATTCTATGGCCATCTTGGCTTTCCAGTTCCCACTAGGCTTTGTGAACATCATGTTATCTTGTTGGATACCTGAGCGACATACTTTTAGATTCGGCAACCATGAGTTGACTCCTACGTTGAGGAGTATGAGCGCATCACCAGTTTGCAAATGGACCGGCCTTGTGCTAGGATGGCCCTTAGTGATATGAGACGACAGTTCATGACCATGACTGGTTTGAGGCGCAGAGTCATCACAGATGAGGTTACTTTGGGGCATGTGGTGTCCCTGCACTTCATGATTGATCGATTTGTCCAGCTAGACAGCTATTCACGATACTTAGGAGACTTTATCATCACTGCAGGTGAGTGGCAGGTTACATAAGTAGATATTTTGTTGATGTGCGTCACAACCTAACTATATATGCCACTGTATATGTGACATCCCCGAATCCGGGTCCTCTGACCCCGCTTAGTCGTTGGTGCTCTGCCTTGACTCTCTAACAAGTTAAACACCTACTTACGCATTCTGCAACCTCCCTCTTCATGTTTGGCCACCAAAAATGATGACGCAAGTCTTGGTACATCTTCGTGCTTCTTGGGTGTATCGAGTAACTCGTACTGTGCGCTTCTTGCAAAATCTCTTCTCTCAGTTCCGGTACTAACGGTATCCAAATTCGTCCTTCAAACCTTAGCAGTCCAGTGCTATCAATCTTGAATTTCAAATCATCACCTTCAACAATCCGCTTCTTGATAATATCACAATCTTCATCTTTCTCTTGTGCCTCCTTAACCTTATCTAATAAAGTCGGGCTCGCTGTCACTGTAAAAATTTTCTCGTTGGTCTCCATCGGATACTTAACCTCCAAGTCTAGTCGTTCGAAATCTTTCACTAACTCTTCTTGAACGGTTAACTTTGATAACTTCTCTCTGCCTTTTCTGCTCAAGGCATCTTCCACTACATTTGCTTTGCCTGGATGGTACAGAATCTCACAATCATAATCTTTGATCAATTTTAGCCATCGGCACTGCCTCATGTTTAATTCTTTCTGCGTGAAGATATACTTTAGACTCTTGTGGTCCATATATATCTCACACTTCTCACCATACAAATAATGCCTCCAAATCTTCAAGGCAAAAACTACTGCTGCTAATTCCAGGTCATGAGTCGGATAACCCTTGTCATAATCTTTCAGCTGACGTGAAGCGTACGCAATGACCCTGCCGTGTTGCATCAGTACACAGCCAAGACCCTTGTGTGATGCATCGCTATAAACTACAAACCCTCCCGTGTTATCCGGTAAAGCTAACACAGGTGCTTGACTAAGCCTCTTCTTCAATTCTAGGAAACTCTCTTCACACTTCTCCGTCCAAACGAACTTAACTGTCTTTCTAGTAAGATTGGTCAACGGCGATGCTAATTTCTAAAAATCCTGGATGAATCTTCGATAGTATCCCGCTAATCCTAAGAAACTCCTGATTTCTGTCGGCGTCTTCGGCTGCTCCCAATTGATAACCGCTTCTACCTTTGCTGGATCCATTAAAACACCATTCTTGTCGATAATGTGCCCCAAAAATTGCACTCTCTGCAACCAAAATTCACACTTGGAGAATTTTGCATACAGCTTCTCTCTCCTTAATGTCTCCAACACTATTCGAAGATGCTCGGCGTGTTCTTCCTCCCTCTCTGAATACACCAGAATGTCATCGATGAATACGACAACGAACTTATCCAAATACTGTTTGAACACTCTGTTCATCAAGTCCATAAATGCTGCCGGCACGTTTGTCAATCCGAATGACATTACCAGAAACTCCAAGTGTCCATACCTAGTTCTGAATGCCGTCTTCGGAATATCCTCCGGCCTCACCTTCAGTTGATGATAACCAGTCCTCAAGTCAATCTTTGAAAATTACTTCGCCCCCTTCAACTGATCAAACAAATCGTCGATCCTAGGCAATGGGTACTTGTTCTTAATGGTGACATTGTTCAACTCTCGGTAGTCGATACAATTTCTGAGCGATCCATCTTTCTTCTTCACTAATAAGACTGGTGCTCCCCATGGTGATACGCTCGGTCGAATGTATCCCTTATCTAACAACTCTTGTAATTGAGCCATCAGTTCTTTCATCTCTACCGGTGCCATACGATACGGCACTTTGTATACCGGTGCAGTCCCTGATGCCAAATCAATGACAAACTCAATTTCTCTATCCGGTGGTAATCCCGAAATCTCATCTGGGAAGACATCGACGAATTCCCTTACAATAGGTATCTGACCTAGTTCACCCTTGACTCGTCGAGTATCAACCACGTGAGCTAAAAAACCTACACAACCCTTCCTAAGAAATCTCTGCGCTTGCATCATCGTAAGACAATGAGATTGTCTCAGCGATTTACTACCATAAAATACCACCTTCGACTTGTTCGGAGTCTTAAGGTGTACGCACTTCTTCTTACAATAGATAACTGCTCTGTGATTCGATAACCAATCCATTCCAAGGATTACATCAAACTCCCCCAAACAAATCGGTATCAAATCCACGTTGAACCTAAATCCTCGCAATTCAGTATAACAGTTCCTACGAGTGTATTCTACAGGAATAATTTCCTTGTTCGCTACTTCTACGTTCATTGGGTGTTCTAATCTTTCACGGGGTAAGTCTAACCATTTAGCAAATTCTTTGGAAACAAAAGAGCAGGTATCATCCGAATCAAATAACACATAAGCATCAATATCATTAATCGGGATGATACCTGACACCACGTCCTTAGACTTCACCGCATCCTGAACGGTCTTGTTGAACGTGCGTGCTGTTGGTCTGTTGGCTTGACTGGCTGGCCCTCCGATGCTCAGTCCATTGTTGTTGTTGTTGCGATTGCCGCTAGCTGCATTGCCCTTTTTCTTCGGCCAGTCTTTGATTTGATGGTCTGGGGCTCCACACGAGAAACACCCTCCTTTCTGCTTATTCGGACACTGAGGAGCCATGTGCCCTGGTTGTCCACAACGGTAGCAAACAATCTTTCCCTTCATGCACTCCCCTGAGTGATTCCTCCCACAGTTGTTGCACTTTACACTTTTCTTGGCCTCTCCCCCGGAATTGTTACCTCCAAAGGATTGGCTCTCCATCCATTTACGCTTGTTGGGGTTGCTGCCTCCCCTGCTTCTTCCTTTTTGTCCCTCCTGGCCGGTCTTCTTTTTTATTTGAATCGAGCAATGGCTTCATTGCCTCCTTCGGCAATGATAGCCTTTTCCAGTAGATTAGAGAATATCTTAATCTTTAATACTATTTCAGTCCTAATTCGAACCTCCTTGCCTTCCTGGCTTCCGTGGCAACCTGATGTGAAGCAAATCGGGCCAACTCGTTAAATCTTTTCGCGTACTCTGCGACAGACATACTACCTTGTTTCAACTCTAGAAACTTAACTTCCATATCCTGTTGTGTATTCTCTGAAAAGTAATTCTCAAGAAATAGCTCCTTAAATTTATCGCAAGGAATAACTCCTTCGCCTGCTCGTCCCTTATTGGCCTTCCACCAATAGTTAGCTTCGCCCTTCATCATGAAACTGGCAAAACTCGTCTTCTGTACTTCGGCCACTTGTGCGACCTTAAACACTTTCTCCATCTCTTTTATCCAGGTTTGGGCTTCGATTGGGTCCAAGGTTCCCCGGAACTCCGGTGGTCCTACCAATTTAAAGTCCTTAAAGCTCCCCAAGTGATGTCATGGCTGCCCTGCTGCTGGCTGGGGTCTGTTCTGCATTGCCTCCGTTAATAAGTTAATGAAGTTCTGCATAGGGTCGACATTTTCCCCTCTGCCATTATTAACGGATCCTTCCTCCCTCTAGTTCCGCGGTAGTCTCCTAGGCGACATGATCCTGAGGAAAGGAAGAAAATATTAGGCTTTATGTGATATACTATTCATGTTAGCATTAAGAAGTTAGGACGTCTATCAATCATAGCTAATTTAAATAAACAACTTCAGTATCACAATAAGACTCGATGGATATCCTCAATCCATCACCTACAAACTCTACTTGAGTTTTTTACTAAGGTTATAACTTAGGTTTCGCATTCCTAACGTTTATAACCTAAAGCTTTGATACCAACCTGTGACACCCCCGAATTCGGGTCCTCTGACCCCGGTCCTGTCGTCACGAAATAATACTAAACATCCAACTCTAAACAACATACGATAACTAAAGTGCGGAATATAATAAACGTACGTCGTTCATTCAAAAGGTGTTACTAGTCCTAAGATTCGATAACCTTAAAACAGTCATACAAACATACCCTAGAATATTCATTAGGGTTCATATTACATAACAGTAATTTTATTAAACATAAAGATAAAGTCTGCTCCTTACAAACTAATTGTACATCTTCCCTTTACCCTTGTCTTTCCTTGAAGTCTCGGGCTTAACTGCAATATAAGTCATGATATAGCAAGAATGAACAACAAGTTTGCTCAACAAGTTTAAATACAACAATAAAGGATATAGCATGATGAATAGAAAATATCTGATAATGAATTCAACAATATGAATATCGGAAGCAAGAATAATGATTGCCTTTAGAATAACTGATAGTCAAGTAGACTTTTGAACTATAAAACTCCAACGGAATCAATAGCTGATTGACCCCTTTGGTTACTGTCTACAGAATAGTACTTGAGGGGATCAGCCTCATGTACGCCATGTATATGTATAACATTCAACTCTGCTATTTGTATCTTATATTAGATACCTGGGGTACTCCCTTATATATAAGGGGTGTTCTTTTCAGTCTAAGAATTCATACCATCAATTGGTCTGGATAGCTTTTATAAAACTTCATACAATTGTCTGACCGAACAAGGGTTCAGACTCTATCTGACGCAGTTCAAGAATTATAAAACTTTTAAATAAGGTACAAGTCCAAGACTGTACGAACTCAAGTGCACCAAGTGCGAATAACAATAATATCGATGTGGAATAATTGAAAAGTAATTAAACCACCTAATAGCATGCTTGGAAATAAAGTTCAAGCTTTAAATAATTAACCGTCAATACGATAGTAACCTGCTCAATATAATATGAGAAGGATATGAACTTTCACAATACAGAGTGTAAGAGAACTTGTATTCAAATCAAGTGAAGTTAAGAAACTGGCTTACACGATTCATTGAATAAAGTAGTGCAAGAATTTAGGATACTTGCCTATTTGTTCAACTACGAATAAGTTCTAGCTTTAATTAAACTGCGTTGAAACGACCTAACATTAATAAGTCGGTCTCTCAATTAGTATGTGTAAACTAATATGAGTCTACACTTATCAAACATCTACTTATCATATAATTCTGGCACATAGTTCAAGTAAGTCAATCTAATCCTGTCTTAGATTTAATAACTTTAGATTAACTAGTTCCTATGCGTCAATATAGGCTTGAACACATAGCACTTAAATTTAATCATGCAATACAGTTTAAGAAACATACATTGCAAGGTCCTGTTCATATCTCAAGGTTATAATGTTCAATGCCGGTAAACATTAAGTTAATCAATTTCACGTCTCAAGGGCCAACTATTAAAGTCATAATATCACCTATCGAGACTATACAATATTTAACATGCATACTCGTGTGTATACTACACATGTCTACTTTAATGCACATAATTCATGCCTTAGAAATTCCTTTTCATGAATATAGGTGCATATGTGAAAACTATGTTTAATCAAAATGACACTCATGCCAACAAGTCTATAGGCATAGTGAGATCCTAATATACATGCTTGCATGCTTAGAACGTATCTCACGTATTGATCAATGATATTAGCTTCGAATTTCTAAGTGTTCTTTGAAAATTGTACTAAGTCAACAAAGGCATCATAGTACATGCAAGGCATCTCGATATATATTTCATATGCATTAGAAACACATATCTACGCCATATAAACCTATTCAAATGGTCAGAATCTAAGAGACTCATGTCTTGGTCAAGTTTGTTTTCAAAGTTCTTAAGTTTCTCATTTGAAAACCTTTAAATCCATCAATCTCGTATGCTATTGTGTTTAACATTTTAAACATGCATTTCAAGTTAATATAACCCTACTATCATCCACATAATATTAGAATACACATACTCAATAGGTTCATAACAAGTTTACTTTAGAAATTTCTAAATTCATATTTGAAATAATAAGTTTTCTTTTAAATCATATGCTTTCCCTCCCTAATATATGTGCTAACATGGCCACATGCCTCATGCTACGCCAAACTACTCATAGATGCACATGAATTCAGTTCACATACTTGCTCCAACAAAACATTATATGATAGTCTGAATAGAAATAAAAAAAAAAGCCAAAAATTCTGCAGCAGGCCCTGCGCAGCTGCGTCGGTTGCAGTCCAGACACAGACGCAGGCTGCTTCGGCAGTTTCTAGCCCAACTCACAAAATTTCATACCAAATTTGTTCCAGCCATCATGCAATATATTTCTAATATGGTAGTAAACTAGCATAGAATCTAATAAACATACTCTAATCAATTAAACCATGCTTAATTCAAAATCAAGAATTTAGAATTATTACAGAGAATGAAAGAACATGAAATGGGATTTTACAGAGAATGAAGAATTTGAATGCAATTGATTATACCTCTGTAAGTTGTTTTTCTAATACTTTGTTATTCAATTCTCAGACTCTCACTATAACGTATACTCACACTAGCCTTATATGATGGAATTCTCAGCAATTGAAAAGAGAAGGAGAAGATTTTAATTATAGAAAAATGGATATCCAGACATTTCCATTCCACCTCAAATTAAACCATAGGATTGCAAGTATGTTCAATAGATAAGAAAGAGTTGGTGAGGGTTGGTGATTCCACTCATGAATCCCACTCCCCATCTCATGATTATGGCTATGTTTGTTGAATTTGAGAGAAAGAGATAGAGTAGCTAACTTCTTGCTTGTTCACGTGGGAAGAAATAAGAGGAAATAGGCTCTTATTATGGGACAATCACTTACTCAGCAATCTTGCAATGGGTGTATATCATATATGTCCCATACTTGTTACATAATAAATACACTAGATAGTATAATATATATACACATAGTATATTATAATGTTACTTCTAATGAGCAAATGTTGATATAATATATCAAGTAGTATACATACATATAATCCATGTATATCTTGTATTAACACTAAAGATCATTTAATCATGTATTGTCCATTTTTCCATTACCATAACTGTTATTATTATAATTATAATAACTCATTAAAAATCATTATCAAATAACAATAGTTTATTTATATTAATATAAAGTGATAGGGTGATATAATGTCTATTCACACATAACATGTAACTCGCATAATGTCATTAATCATACTATATAGTCTACATATATAATATATAGACGTATTAATGTGTCACCTTGTACTATATATAATATATAGTTAACTACCATATATTGCAAGGTTTACTTATCACATGCTTGTATAAAATAATTAACCAAGGAAATATAATATTGTTATATTTATTAATCCCTTACTCATTAATTATTATTCATTCATAATAATTATTAATCAACACATTATCAATTAATTACTCATAATTGCGATTAATCATATGTTCAATTCCTGACACTATATTCAAATAAATTGAATATTTAATTATTTAACAACCTTATCAATTCTTTGATATATTAAAGTCTTAGGGTTAGTCCACTAATTTTAATAACCTATTAGTGACTCCCTTTAATTATTTCTCAAATTCACATAATCACATAAGGTTTAAATAAACTCACAAAACTAACTCGTTAAAATTAAATCACATATTTAATAAATAAGGAGTTTAAAAATTCATGGTCGTTACAGTATATGGATCACTTCGATATCGGCCTGATCACAGTGGTTCGCGCTATTAAACAGGGTTGTACCATCCTGCCCATGATACTAGCAGAGACCTTGAGGTTGGCTACATTATGCTATACCCATCCTATGGGATTCTTCAAAGTAGTGCCGTTTTATTGTATGTGTGGTTTCTGACACAATTGAGACCCATTGTCACTTTTAGACATCATGGGTATTGTTTTACTCATGAGATAGCCATGTCCTACTCCTTTCAGCCTGCAGAGTGTGTAGACACTCAAAATTTTGCATTCCTGTTACTAACCCTATAGGAGGGAAAAATCGTCTTTTACCTTCCAGAGACAACCCTGGAAGTCCAGGTCAAAAGTGAACCTCGGCGATAACTCCGGGAGATTCAAACTCAACCACGACAATAACACTGGGATGCCAAGTCAAGCCCTGGCGATAACCCCGGAGGTACAGCAATCCCGGCGACAACCCCGAGAGGTTCATTCAACCTTCGGAGACAATCCCGAAGCATCAAATTATCTCCAGCGAAAACCCATGAAGACCAAGTTAACCTCAAAGACAACCTTGAGGAAGGACAGAGTCGGCTGGGATCAAACTTCGGAGACAACCCCGAGAAAATAATCAAAAACCTTGCCAATCCGGGAGACAACCCCTGTAAGGGAAAAATGGTTATTTTACCGACTTGATGCCAAATTAAGTCAAAATAAAGCCAAATTGATGCAATTAGGGTCAGAAAGAGCCATAACAACAATCCCGAGTGTAAACATCACAAGACAGCTTAACGGATGGACTGCAAAAAAAACAAAGATCTGATTATAAACCCATCTTCTTGGATTCAGAAAAGGTTAATTCCCATGTCATTGTGTCACTTTCGAAAAAAGCTTTTCGGAAAGGTATAGCACGCAACAAACTGATGCCTGGATTAAAAGTTATAATGGTTCGAATCAGACATAATGTTGGTCGAAGTGCAGGTAATTCGAGATAATGGAACCCATGGGAGCGGGCCCCACTCTGGGAGCTACACCTCTACCCGCGACTGCCATCTGGTCTATAAATAAGACCCCCCACCCGTGCAAAAAAAGAAGAAAAAATAGAAAAAAACAGAGAAACTCCACCCATTTCGACCCTTAGCCCTACTTCTAGTACTCCAAACTTCAATTTTATTCTTCCAAAATGTTTGCATACGTATATTCTATGACATATCAAGTTTTAACCAGCGGAAACGGAGATTTGAAGCCCTCTGAGTGGCAACAAGACTGTAGCACTGCCTATTGTAAGTATTTTTACGATTAAAAACTTTCTACTTCTTTATTGCGCATATGTGAACATACATATGAAATTTTAGCTTCTGGTTTTGCCCGAATTTCAAATCCGTGGCCTTTCTAGCTTACTTTTTAGTATATAGAAGTATATATATACGTTTTTCTTTGTTTGCACAGTCTGGATTGCTAATACGTGGCTTTTTACCACTTTATATATATATATATATATATATATATATATATATATATATTTGAACTATTATATTTGACCTGGATCGCTGATTCGTGGCATTTTTTAGCTTTATTATATATATAACGAACTATATATATACTAACTTTCCATTTAGTCGGGCCTGGATTGCTAATTCATGGCCCTTTTACAGCTTTTATATATATATATTTACATTTCACAGTTGAGCCTGGATTGGAAATTCGTGGCTCTTTATAGCTTTATATATATATATATATACAGTACGGATTTAAGCTTACCCTTTATCCAATATAACTTGCTTACCCCCTTTTAGCGATGGACCGGGCGACGGTTTGGTCCGTCGCTATATATACAACCGTCATCTATATGTTGTCTGTCGCTATATGTCGTCTATTGCTAAAAGCTAAGACGACGATTGTATATATAGCGACGGACCAAACCGTCGCCCGGTCCGTCGCCAAAGGGGGGTAAGCAAAGTATGTTGAATAAAGGGTAAGCTAAAGATCCGGACTGTGTATATATATATGTATATATATATATATATATATATATATATATATATTTACATTTCTCAGTTGAGCCTGGATTGAAAATTAGTGGCTCTTTATAGCTTTTAAATATATATATATATATATGCATTTCTTCATCGGGCCTGGATTGGAAATCCGTGACCCTTTACAACTTTGATATATATAAGTATATATATACATTTTTTTGTCGGGCCTGGATTGGAAATCTGTGGCCCTTTACAGCTTTTATATATATAAGTATATATATATATATATATATTCTTTATTCAATGTGATTAAATATTTGCATTAAATATTCATTTGATATGAATCAACATTGATGTATATATTGTGGAATAGATTTATCTAAATCTAGCCCTTTCTAACTTTCAAACGGTTCAAAATCGGTCCAAACCGGAACTGGGAAGCTAGAATGGCTAAGATTTATTTAAATCTAGCTTTCTTTCTAGCTTGGTAAATATTAAAGCAACAACGTGACCCTATATCCATATCTAGCAGAAACGGGAAGCTTTGGCTATGTGCACACAAGGATTTAATTGACGAATCCTTTGTTTTGCGACGTCTAAAGTACAATTTGCATTATATGTGAATATCTGTGTTGTGCAAGTTTTCTTGATCATTTTTTGAGAGCCTAGTAATCGTGGGATTAATGATCAACCACACTGATCTAATCTGATTCCCACGATGGACAACTTCGCATTGTAAATACATCCTGCCAATTTTTCTATAAATATAAATCAGATGGACCTTAAAACGGTTATCCGGATTTAAGGTCCCAACATAGTGAAAAGTGGTTTGCAGTGCTAGAGTCACTTGGATGACTTTCATGCCCATAAGAAGACCGACACTTATATATACATTTTGTGATCGAGGATGCTTCGCATCCTAACAATAAATATCCAATTCAAGCCAAAGGCTGAATAGAATAAAAATGGAAGTATCAACAAGCTTTAATTCCTATGCGAGCGAAAGGGTTTGAAAACCACCTTTCAAAACGTTATTTTCATAACTTATCTAAAAAAGGATTTTTCAAACAAATCAAACCCTTCGTATATAGGTCCAACGAAGCACGACACTACTTTTAAATCAAACAAACGTAGGCTCAATTACTTCCAGCATAAACACACAAATTGCAAATGAAAAGGGAAATATTAAAAAGTTGCTGGAACCGTGTTTCACGGAAGTCGGGGGTTGCCTAACACCTTCCCCCTGTTTAACCAAGCCCCCAAACTTTATGAATCTCGGTTTCCAAGCCAAGTTTTGTTTGCATCCAGTAATTGGGCCTACTTGCAAAAACAAACAAAACTCTGTTGAGTTGGTACAACCATTTCAAAAATACCAACTGGCGACTCTGTAAACCTTTCAAATCGTCGACATGATACATGTTGGCCTTTTCCTAAAGTACTTCACCCTTTATAAAATAGATAAGACAAACAAGGGTAGAAGACAATCCAAATTTAGGAAGAGGAAGATCTGTCTATAGATTTTTCCCGAAGTCGACAGGTGGCGACTCTGCTATGGACAGTAGAGGGCTTAAGCCACACTCAAATCTTTTCAAAGATTTTCCTTTTATATATGCATGTGTGTGGATGTTGTGTTTTACATTGAATGGATGTAAATAAATGCTTTACTGCTTTATGTTAGTGCTTCGCACAATGTCACCATTTTATACGGTGAGACACGATGTATGTGAATGTATGTTGTGTGATTCCTCCAGTAGGAGGCAAACCCGTCGGTGTTTAATTACTGGACTCAAAGGAGATTAATCCTGCGAGGCTCAAGAAAGGCACCACTCAGATCTACTCCAATTGAAAGATCAGATTAATTTCCCCTCAAGTAGATTGCGATGATCTGAGGACCTTCATACAGAAAAATCGCGAGAATAGCCTAAGATAGGTCAGCCTCTGATTAACCAAATCTGAAGGGAAGCCTCTTCATGCCTTCTTCTTTTCAATTAAATTTCAAGTTAAATAAATATAAATATACATTTCATTATGATTCCTGTCATACTAACATGTCATCAAAACAACTAACCTTTGTTTTACAGGATAAGATCAAAAAACCTCAAAAATAAATACATTGCATAGCATGCATCCTGGTGATATATACATCAAAATTAACATACCTACCTTTATTATAAGGAAAAATTGGTCCCGTCACCATATCCAAATCTAAAAAGGCACTAAGCCCACCTCTTGTCATAGCTTCAAGTGCTCAACCTAAATCCACCTATGTTTATAGGGAAGAGTTCGAAAAACTAAAGAATTAGATATCTGAATTAGCTATTTTCCTCAAGGAGCAAAGCAAAGGTCTGCGGGGTAAACAAACACCCGGTCAAACAGAATCGTCTACATTTGGTGGCAGTCAAGATATCGAAAAAAAGATACTTAGACCCCTAAGTCCCAGAACAAGGACCTTACTAACCAAAACCCCTGAAATCATCAGTCTCGAACAAAAAGGAGGAAGCTGATGATATTATGAAAAAGTTACTGTGACACCCCCAAATCCAGTATCTTAGTTTCCACAAGATTTGGTGTTCACTATTCAAATATCATAAGACTATCTACCCATAATAATAGAAATTCATTAAATAGATAAATAATCCATCATCTTACATCATCTGAAATAATAATACATAATAAATCCCAAGTTATACTTAACCTTAAATCTTCGTTGTGAAAACGTAAATAAATAAGTCTTAAATCATCACACATAAGTCTTGAACTTTAACATTGTTAATGACAATACAAGTCTTCATCACTTGTTAGATATTCCTTTTCCCTTGCTACTAGAAGGCTCACCAGACTGTTCATTCTTATCTGCAATGTTATTATGCAAGAGTGAGCACGAATGCCTGCAAGTATAAAAATATGACAGAATAATAACATGTGAATAAAAGAATTCTGAATAACAGAAAGCTCAACTTTTGAATCAAGAATATTAATCGAGAATCAAATTACTTCTAAGGGTCATTAAGACCTTAAACCGAGTCTTAGGTTGTCAAGTATATTAACTTTTCAAACCTTTAACAATCATAAGACTATAGACTTTACTTCTCGTACTTAGGGAGATCAGCCCTTTGTACTGATACTGTGCACACTATCTTAACGCTTAAAGCATCTTCCTCAATCCCCTATATTAAGGTTGTTCATCTCAGTTTGACATCAGAATTCGCACCAAATAAAGTTTGGTTTGGATAACTCAGTAATTGTTTTGGAATTTAGAATGCTCATCAACTATGGACTAGTCAAATCATATAAGGGTTGGCTAGTCTTAAAGAATTCAACAATAAATGATATTCAATTTGAATATTAACTTCTCAAGGATATACAGTCGAATAAGTATTGTATAACTAAATGATACTTTTAAAAGAATCATGACATCTCATATGAAATTCTGAACTTGAATAGTTAAGAATAAGAACTTTGCTCAATATAGAACTTAAATCTATAACTTGCTCAATTTAAAAGTTTGAGATTAAGAAACTTGCCCAAAAATAATAAGTTAGGGATAGGAAACATGCCTCGTGCGCAAGCTACAAATTCTAACTCACTTCTTTAATTACTCTTACCTTTTTGTATGAAGATAACACAATCACAGATAATACTTAGGATTTCTCAAATTTCCTTCTCTCAATCTCTTCTCAATTCCTTCTTCTTTTTCTCTCTGACTCCTCAACTTTTTCTCTTCCTTCCTAACTCTGAACAAACTGATAATACGTATATGTTATAAGTATATATAATACGTAATAATATATCTGTTGTATATTTAACGGATTAACTTCTCTTAAAGCCTTGTTTGGCTTTCTCCTAACCCTTCTTTTACATTTATTTTAATAACTAGCTTATAATATAGTTAATGTAACACTTTAATTAATTCAATTAATCTTATTTAAATTAACTAAATAAAATAAGATAATTCACATTACTTAACATTGTCACATAATTAATACTTTTATTTATTAATTATGTTAATTCATTAATTAATTAAAGTAACATTATGCTTATTTAATTAATTTATTTAATCACATAAACTCAATTAATGAAATACTTTGAACTATTAAATTACTACACATTAATTTAATTAATGTAACACATATAATTAAATTAATCTACTACAAATTCTTGAATTAATTATTTAACTCAATAATTAAATTATTAAAAATATTTATTTATTTCAATATATATTTAAATATCTTTACAAAATTCTCGTTCATCACATCTTTCCCCCCTTAAAAGAATTCTGTCCTCAGAATCACGGTTCGATTAATAATTTCGTCTTTTGTCACATTCTCCCCCCCTTACAAAGATTCTGTCCCCAGGCGTTCACCTATTCAAGAAAATAAGTGGGGATAATTCTTCATCATATTCTCTTCGAGTTCCCACGTAGCTTCTTTAGCGTTGTGTTTCCTCCAAATTACCTTAACAGAAGGAATTACTTTGTTCCTGAGAACTTGCTCTTTCCTGTCAACAATCTGAACAGGAACTTCTTCGTATAATAAATCTTTCTCAAATTATAGGGGTTCATATTCTATCACATGTTTGTAATCGAGTTTATAACGTCGTAATACCGACACATGGAAAACGTTGTGGACATGTTCCAGTACCGGAGGTAAAGCTACCTCATAGGCTACTTCTCCAATTCATCGTAATACCTCAAATGGTCCAATGAACCTCAGGCTCAATTTTCCCTTCTTATTAAATCTGATCTTTCCCTTTCAAGGAGAGACCTTCAAAAATACAAAGCTACCCGATTCAAACTCTACATTCCTGCGGTGTGGATCGGCGTATTTCTTCTGCCTATCCTGAGCCGCTACTAATCTTGTCCGAATTACTTTAACTATCTCTGTTGTTTGTTGGACTAACTCTGGTCCTACCAATTGTCTTTCGCCAACTTCATCCCAGAATAGTGGAGTTCTGCACTTTCTACCGTACAACGCTTCGTAAGGCGGCATACCAATACTAGCGTGGTAACTATTATTATAACCAAATTCTACAAGTGGCAAATGATCATCCCAATTGCCTTTAAAATCCATTATGTATGCTCTCAGCATATCCTCTAATGTTTGGATCGTTCTTTCACTTTTCTCGTCAGTCTGAGGGTGATAAGCAGTGCTCATCCTCAACTGTGTTCCTATGCATTCTTGTAGTCCCTTCCAGAAATTCGATGTGAAGTGCGGATCACGGTCAGAAATAATTGACACTGGCACCCCGTGCCTCGAAACAATCTCTTTTACATATAACCTTGCCAATTGTTCTAGGTTAAATCTAATTTTGATCGGAAGAAAGTGTGCGGATTTTGTTAATCGGTCGACGATAACCCATACTGCGTCATAGCCTTTCTGGGTCGTCGGAAGGCCAATAACAAAATCCATTGTAATATGTTCCCATTACCATTCTGGGATTTCTAAAGGCTGTAACAAACCACTTGGTCTTTGGTATTCTGCCTTGACCCTTTGGCAAGTCAGACATTTGGCAACACAATCGGCAACGTCTCTCTTCATATTTGGCCACCAAACGTGTTGTCGTAAATCCTGATACATCTTGGTACTTCTGGGGTGAATGGAATACCTCGAACTATGAGCCTTGCTCAGAATGTCCTCCTTAATTTCTGGTATTAGCTATACCCAAACTCTACTTTCAAATCTCAACAATCCTTTGCTGTCCATTTTAAATCTAAGTTCAGTCCCTTCAGATATCTTTTTCTTTACTTCCTCACATTCTTTATCTAGTATTTGAGATTTCTTAATCTTATTCAATAAAGTTGTACCAGCTTGCATCTGGAACAGCTTCTCATCAATCTCCATTGGACATCCTACTTCCAATTCCAGCTTTTCCATTGCTGAAATCAATTCTTCCTGTGCTGTCAGCAACATCAACTTTTCCCGACCCTTTCTGCTTAAGGCGTCTGCTACAACATTCACTTTGCCTGGGTGGTATAAGATATCACAATCATAATCCTTTATTAACTCCAGCCACCTTCTTTGGCGCATATTCAAGTCTTTCAATGTGAAAATATACTTCAAACTCTTATGGTCTGTATATATTTCACACTTTTCCCCATAGAGATAGTGTCTCCAAATCTTTAAAGTGAATACCACCGCAGCCAATTCCAAATCATGGGTTAGATATCCCTTCTCGTAATCTTTTAGTTGTCGTGATGCATACGCAATGACTCTGCCGTTTTGTATAAGCACACAGCCTAGCCCTTTATGCGACGCAGCACTATATACCACAAAATTTCTTGTGTCATCCGGAAGGGACAACACAGGTGCTGTACTTAATATTCTCTTAAGTTCTTGAAAACTTTCCTCACACTTCTCCGTCCAAATGAATTTCACAACTTTCCTAGTCAAATTCGTTAATGGAGTGGCAATCTTGGAAAAATCCTGAATGAATCTTTTGTAATAACCGGCTAATCTAAGAAAACTTCTTACTTCCGACGGTGTTTTCGGCTGATCCCAATTCATCACTGCTTCGACTTTGGAGGGATCCACCGAAATTCCGTCCTTATCAATCACGTGTCCGAGAAATTACACCCTTTCAATCAAGAATTCACACTTTGAGAATTTGGCATACAACTTCTCTCTTCTTAATACTTCTAACATCAACTTCAAATGCTCAACATGTTCTTCCTTGGTTTTAGAATACACCAATATATCATCAATAAAAACCACTATGAATTTGTCCAGAAACGGCTTGAACACTCCATTCATTAGGCCCATAAATGCTGCAGGTGCATTTGTTAGACCAAATGACATAACCAAAAAATTATAGTGACCATATCGTGTCCTAAACGCTGTCTTCGGGACATCTTCTGGCCTCACCTTCAACTGATGATAACCACTTCTCAGGTCTGTCTTCGAGAAATATCTCGCTCCTTTTAATTGATCAAACAGATCATCAATCCTTAGCAACGGATACCTATTCTTAATGGTAACCTTGTTCAATTCTCCTCTTAACAAATAATACCGGCGCTCCCCACGGTGATACGCTCGGTTGAATATATTTCTTGTCCAACAGCTCTTGTAGCTGTACCATCATTCCTTCATTTCTACCAGAGCTATTCGGTACGGTGCTTTGGATATTGGAGAAGTTCCTGACACCAAATCGATTACAAAATCTACTTCCCTGTCAGGCGGATGTCTTGGCAGATCATCAGGGAAAACATCCACGAAGTCTCTTACGACTGGTATTTCTTCTAACTTTGGATTCTCTTTACGACTATCGATTATATAGGCTAAATACCCCATATAGCCTTTTCCTAATAACTTCTTGGCCTGCATCATCGTCAGACAAGTCGCTTGTCTAGGCGACTTGCTACCATAAAACACAACCTTTGACGGAGTCATAAGGTTAATACATTTCTTCTGGTAATCAATTACTGCTCCATAATTGAATAACCAATCCATTCCCAAGATAACGTTAAATTCCCCAAGTTTAATCGGGATAAGATCTACATTCATAAAGTTACCCTTAATATCCACTCTACAGTTCTTGTGTATATACTTAACAGGAATTATTTCCTTGTTCTCAATCTCTATATTCATAGGGATTTCTAATTCGTCTTTAAGCAATTCTAAATTCTTTGCAAAGTCATCGAATATAAATGAACAAGTAGCACCCGAATCAAATAAAATATAAGGATTGACTTTATTGATCGAAATGATACCTGACACCACATCGTGAGACTGCACAGCGTCTTGTACGGTCATGTTAAATGTCCTTGTAGTTGGTCGGTTTGTCGAAGTCGGTCCGGTAATGGTAAGAGGATTTCCACTATTATTTTCCTTATTTCCACCTGACCCTGCCCCTCCAGATGCCTTCTTTGGACAGTCTCTAGCCAAGTGATCCTTTGACCCACATGCAGACTCCCAAGTGAGTCTTCCCACAGGTTGGGCATGGTTCTAACTTTTTCTTTTGACTACCTTGCTAACTTACAGACGACGGGTTGTCTTTCCACTTTCGTTTATGATTATTAGTTCCCCCTATGTGACTGCCACTAGCCTTATTGTTTCCTTCACTATCATTCTTCTTCTTCTTTTGATCCTGATTGTACTTGGACACTGCCAAATCGGGTATGTTAATTTCCACAGGATTTGGTGTTCACTGTTCAAATATCATAAGACTATCTACCCATAATAATAGAAATTCATTAAATAGATAAATAATCCATCATCTTACATCATCTGAAATAATAATACATAATAAATCCCAGGTTATACTTAACCTTAAATCTCTGTTGCGAAAACGTAAATAAATAAGTCTTAAATCATCACACATAAGTCTTGAACTTTAACATTGTTAATAACAACACAAGTCTTCATCACTTGTTAGATTTCCCTTTTCCCTTGCTACTAGAAGGCTCACCAGACTGTTCATTCTTATCTGCAATGTTATTATGCAAGAGTGAGCACGAATGCCCGCAAGTATAAAAATGACAAAATAATAACATACGAATAAAAGAATTCTGAATAACAGAAAGCTCAACTTTTGAATCAAGAATATTAATCAAGAATCAAATTACTTCTGAGGGTCATTAAGACCTTGAACCGAGTCTTAGGTTGTCAAGTATATTAACCTTTCAAACCTTTAACAGTCATAAGACTATAGACTTTAATTCTCGTACTTAGGGAGATCAGCTCTTTGTACTGATAATGTGCACACTGTCTTAACGCTTAAAGTATCTTCCTCAATCCACTATATTAGGGTTGTTCATCTCAGTTTGACATCAGAATCAGCACCAAATAAAGTTTGGTTTGGATAACTCAGTAATTGTTCTAGAATTTAGAATGCTCTTCAACTATGGACTAGTCGAATCATATAAGGGTTCGTTAGTCTTAAAGAATTCAACAATAAACGATATTCAATTTGAATATTAACTTCTCAAGGATATACAATCGAATAAGTATTGTATAACTGAAATGATACTTTTAAAAGAATCATGGCATCTCATATGAAATTCTAAACTTGAATAGTTAAGAATAAGAATTTTGCTCAATATAGAATTTAAATCTATAACTTGCTCAATTTAAAAGTTTGAGTTTAAGAAACTTGCCCAGCAATAATAAGTTAGGGATATGAAACTTGCCTCGTGCGCAAGCTACAAATTCTAACTCACTTCTTTAATTACTCTTACCCTTTTGTATGAAGATAACACAATCACAGATAATACTTAGGATTTCTCAAATTTCCTTCTCTCAATCTCTTCTCAATTCCTTCTTCTTTTTCTCTCTGACTCCTCAACTTTTTCTCTTGCTTCCTAACTGTGAACAGACTGATAATACATATATGTTATAATTATATATAATACGTAATAATATATCCGCTGTATATTTAACGGATTCACTTTTCTTAAAGCCTTTTTTGGCTTTCTCCTAACCCTTCTTTTACATTTATTTTAATAACTAGCTTATAATATAGTTAATGTAACACTTTAATTAATTCAATTAATCTTATTTAAATTAACTAAATAAAATAAGATAATTCACATTACATAACATTGTCATATAATTAATACTTTTATTTATTAATTATGTTAATTCATTAATTCTTTAATTAATTATTAAATTAATTAAAGTAACATTATGCTTATTTAATTAATTCATTTAATCAAATAAACTCAATTAATGAAATACTTTGAACTATTAAATTACTACACATTAATTTAATTAATGTAACACATATAATTAAATTAATCTACTACAAATTCTTGAATTAATTATTTAACTCAATAATTATATCATTAAAAATATTTATTTATTTCAATAAATATTTAAATATCTTTACAAAATTCTCGTTCGTCATAGTTCCAATAAATGGAAGAAATAATCGGGTCCATCAAAGGGACTGTGGCATTCGGAAGTGTAAATTACTCAGATTTATGTATATTTCCATGGGCTCGATATCCAGACAAGTTTCAAGTCCCTGATTTTGAGAAATATGATGGATTAAGAGATCCCTACATCCATTTGAAGGTATTCATCGGAGAGCTAGGATCCTATGTAGAGGATGAGAAGCTTAGAATGCAATTATTCCAAAAGAGTCTGACTGGAGAGGCTAGAGCTTGGTATGCCTGACTGGATAATTCCAAAATCCATAGCTGGGAAGAGCTAGCACATGCCTTCCTAAATCAATATAGCTTCCAATCTCAGATGGCTCCTGATCGATATCAGGTGACAAAAGTCAAGAAGCAGAGAACTTAGTCATTTAGAGAGTTTGCCGAACGATGGAGACGAATGGCTGCACTAGTCACTCCGCCTATGATAGAGACTGAGATAGTCCTGACCTTCATAGACATCCAAGAAGCTCCATATTATGAGAGGGTCCTAGTAGGCATAGAAAAACCATTGTCGGAGATGATCAAACATGGAGAAATGGCCGAAATGGGTCTAAAGTCTGGGAAGATCAAAGACCTTGCCGCCTTGGAGGCCGTGGCCGAACACATTCAATCTGGAAGTTATAAGAGCAATCCTCGAAGAGTACACAAAAAGAAAGAGGAAGAAGTGTCCTTGGTCCTTCAGGGACAGAATCAGAGAGGCAATACAAGCAATTTTCCTATTCAAAGGAGAAATTATCCCCCTTTCCAAGCTCCTGCACAACCTTCTAACCCTCCCTTTCAAAGAGCAAGAGAGGTTAGACGTCGAAGAACGTTCACCCCCTTAGGGGATTCACTAGAAAATGTTATAAAAATGCTGACAACACAAAAGAAGATTGTTCATCTCCTTCCACCAGCCAGTTCAAGTGGACGGAATTTTGATCCAAGTAAAAAGTATGCATACCATTCTGAATCCCCGGGCCATGACACACAAGATTGTTGGGCCCTCAAGCATAAAATCTAAGACTTGATAGATAACGGGGAGATTGTGGTAACAAAACCAGAACAACCACATGTGCAAGATAATCTTCTTCCTCAACACAATGAGGAGA
Source organism: Panax stipuleanatus (assembly GCA_020205555.1). NCBI lineage: Eukaryota > Viridiplantae > Streptophyta > Magnoliopsida > Apiales > Araliaceae > Panax > Panax stipuleanatus. The sequence goes on along the minus strand of CM035115.1, from coordinate 131,991,236 downwards.
ACGTCAATTTGATTAGCACGAGAAACGGAGAAGGATCAAAATACCTCCGGTATGTTGGAAAGTCAACCCAAGCAGGTATCAATAACTCAGAAAGTAAGGAGTTCTCAGAGAAGCAGTTCTTGATAGAACAGGAAATTAAGTCAATTAAGGAACAGGTTGGACAATTGGCGGAGCTGGTCGTGTATCAACATCAGATAACCAGACAGCTGATAAATCAGACCAACCAGCATGAAGCAAGTCCCCCTACACCTAAAATTAGTCCCATTGCTATGAGGGATCATTACCGGTTTCATGAGCGTGAACCATGGGCCGATAAGGTGGCCAAGGAAGAAAAGTTCCAAGCTGACAAGGAATTCTCCTTCCAGAGGAATTTCACTAATTTGAATCAGCCTATGAAAGAAACCCTCCAAATGCTGATCAATGATGTGATGGTTACAAATTTTTACCCCCGGTGAACCCTCGATCCAAGAAGTTCAAGCCTGACAGGATCTGTTAGTATCATTCCAATTCGCCAGGTCATGACACTGAGGATTGTTGGGGACTTCGTCACCTTATTCAGAATCTGATTGAAAGTGGTCAGCTGATGAAGGTAAATCAAGATTATGGTTATCCTGATGAGGAAACACTCTTTATTCCCATGGCATGGAATCAGGAAGTAGTAACTGTAATTTCCTGTGAGAAGGATATATCCATAACACCCCTGATACTGCAAGAGAAAGGGGTCCAAGAAGTACAGAATTCTATGAAAGTGGCTTGGCCCGAGCCTCTAATATTGCCTTTCAGACCACAATATCCTGTCGTCAACCTGAAAAGAGTCCCATGGAACTATGGGAAAGATGAAGGTTTAACCTCAAACAACATTGCCAGTATATCAAAGAAAGCCCGATGTACCTGCCTCAGCGGGTGATCAATTCAGTCATTAAAGTTAAGGGGAGAGTGGCTGAAGAGAAAATTAAAGAATTCCTCATCAAAATGGGGCATAGTGAGTTCAAAGTGGTGCAAAGCTTGAAAGAGGCACCCAAACAGATATCCATCCTGGATCTGGTCTTAACCTCAGAAGATTATCTCAAAACTCCGGTGAAAGTACTGGAGGAAGCCCATCTGTCAAAGACAATAGATATTAAGAAATTCCATCATGTGATAGAGCACATCTTCAACAGCAATGTGATATCCTTCACTGATGATGATATACCCGCAGAGGGGACGGGTCATTGCAAGTCATTGCATATAACAGTGATGTCATCAGGGTATGTGATCAGAGGTGTGCTGATAGATGGAGGATCATCCCTGAACATCTGTCCCTACGACACCTTGGAAAGAATGAAGATCAACCTAGATCGGATCCGGACTAGTCAAGTAGTTATCTGGGCTTTCAATGGATCTCGTTGAGAGGCCGTAGGGGAGATTGAGCTTCCACTGGAGATTGGTCCCCATACTTTCTATATATCCTTTCAAGTACTCAACATTACCACTGGATATAATTTGTTGTTAAGAAGACCGTGGATCCACATAGCAATAGTAGTGCCATCTATTGGGTTTGTACGTAACGTAAACATGCAATCGAGTTACATAAAAAGGGCAAAAGCGAGATAACTAAGGTTTTAAAAATTTTATACAAACCCATGCCATGATCATACTTTGTGCTCAATTATCAATAGCAGAAAAGTAAGGATGATTAAGAATCATACCCTCATAGAATCTAGCTTCCATATGTACAAGTTCTACTCCTTGCTCTCCTTTGATCTCCTTGAATTTCGTGTTGTGGCTCCTTCCTTTGATCAACGTTAGTCACCCAATTGTTTGGCCTCTAGAGGTGATCCACCAAGGAAGAGGAATTGCTTAAGAAGATGGGTGGTTGGCTAAACCCTTTTTCTATTCTCTGTAGAAATTTTGTTGTACTCTCCAACTCTTTGAATCACGTATCTCGTTATATCTGATATAAGACTCTCTTATATAGATATTAGGCTAACCCTACTAATCTAATTAGTATTGGGATTTATTAAATCAATTAATTAAACCCTTTTAATTAATTGGGCCTCCCAACAAATTGGGATTAATTAAACTCTTTAATTAATTTGCCTCCTAATCTCATTAGGAATAATTGAGAGTACTAATATTAAATTAATTCCTAAACTCCTTTAGAATTAAAATAATAATAATTGTAATAATATTAATAAGACTCCTCTTATTAATTCGTATTTAATATTTCTAAATATTAAATAATAAATATTAAGCTATTTAATTTATTCTATCACCATAGATTAAATTAAATACACTTCATGCATTATTACGATTATGATATTATCTTCTTAAATAATTTTTCTTTCTTTTATGGTGTGACCCTATAGGTTCTCCATATTAAACCGGTTATGAATAAATCAATTAGAATAATTCTAATCTTATTTAAATAAATAAATTAAACTAATAATCTATTTAAATAAATAACATTTATTCTACAATAGGGATAAGCCTCCCTAGCGATCAACGACTTTCCAGATAATATAGATTTCAACATTAATTATAAAAGAACCTGTGAGTTAATAGTTACCGTACAATTCAATCCTTCCACCATACAATGTCCTAATTAAATATAAGACATTGATTTACTGTTAAGTCTTATTTTATTTAATTATATGTATTTCGATTAGAAAATGTACAACTCCATATAATACAAATTAGAAACTCCTTTCTAATTTTATTCCACCTTGGCCAAGGATTCCTGGGTTGTCATTGAACGAATCACATAGGACATATCTCCTCTTTTACTAGATGTGGTAGATTCTTTATTGATCATTCGTTATCTCCATATGTAACTCATAATACCCTAGCATACCCTTTTATATACCCTAAAGGGCCTTCAAGAATAAGTCAAAGTATAATTTATTACATACAAGATACTATAATGATCTCAAGTCCAAGGATCACTTGTACTACTATCACATTAGGAATTCCTATTGGCAGGCGAGTAAAATTGCATTAGGTATTCCATAACGAGTCACGTTCAGTGAACTTATTCTAAGCACCTACATACTTGCTTTAGTGTCTCCACACAAATAATCATGAGATCAATCATCCTCGTCCAATGAGCAAGCAACATATGTACCAATCTATCCAGATTTACTAATCCCCTTTTTAGCAATTCCACGATTGGGAACTATTTTAGTTATAAGCTTTCTAAGAATTTAAATCTCATTAGCTTGATCAACATCATGATTCTAAAAGCATTACTTAAAACTATGGGTTATTTACATATTATAAAAACAGCATCATGTAGATAATTAAATGCCTTTAACGAATACTTTTATTATTAAAAAAATAAGATTGTTTACAAAGTATGTGCTTTATCATCATACATGATTGGCTTGTATGCACACTACTATCACCATCCACCATTCATCAGCAACTCAAGTACATCATTAATGGCAGTCTGGTCAACTTAAATGCCGAGCCAGAATATCCAATCTGCACACAGAGCGTTATGTCGGTAATCAGTCTCGATGAGGGGGTTGAGCCTATCAGTTTTCAAGCTTTGGATGTAAGTAATACTCAATACTTACTTGTTGGGGCACCAACCTTAAAACCAAAAGTTTCCCTCGAAGTAATAATAGTCGGTCATGGAAATGGTATCCTTGGTATTCTGCCCTGGAAAAGGGTTAGGGAAAAATCAGCAAGGAATCAAGAGTCTAGTGAAAATCCCTAGCCAGTAAGGGAAAGCCGAATTGGACTATTCATCCGGAGTGAACCGTCGGAATCCACACAAGCGTCTAACGGTTCCTGCTTCCACTCTCCTACTACCGAACCTCACTGATGCTGGGTTTATAAAACCAATGAGGAAGATTCCTGTCACTGTGTCAAGCATGCTATTTTTTCCAGTCAAACCAATTAGTGAGAGAAAAGCCCTAAATCCTGAGGGGAATGAAAAAAGGGTAAAGAAAAGTTCTTGCATGAAGGACGAGACCCATTTTCTAATATACATTTTCTGATGCACTACGAGGGTATAAACGATGATATCCCAGACAGTGATGAAGAAGATCAAATCTGAATCCCTCGCATCAAAAAGGATAGAGGTAGCCGTTCAAAGTAGAACCTCGAGCATGCTATGAAGAATATTTTAGTCGTCATCGAAGGGGAGGCGGATGAGCACAACTCCTTTATCCTCCTTATTTATGAGGACTTGACATTGGACAATTGGAGCAGCAACCCATGCCTCATTCAAAAAGGGTAAAAGGGCAGAAGGTCCATCTGCCCTAAAAGCGTGGTTTTATTTACTGTTTATTTTGTTGCACAGCTATAGCAATTACTTTTGTCATGCTTTTGCTAAATGCTTTGTACATTTAAATAGTTTCATATATTAAAGTGAAAGCATTTTGTTTGCAGGACTCCAGAATTGGATTTGTTTGTCCCTGCTGATGAGATGCCAAATTTTCACAGTAACTACAACTTTGATGTAGAATTGGACTTCGACTTGATGGGGATTGATCAAGAGGATATAAATGACTATGAGGTGTCCGAGGAAATCAAAGAATGGGCCAAAGACAAACCTAAACCAAACCTCAATTAAACCACTAGTGTCAATATCAAAATCTCAGAAAACCTCAAAGAAATCCAGATAGGTAGAGACCTTACCCAAAGCCAAAGAGCCGACCTGATTGAACTCTTTCCGCAGTTTCAGGATGTGTTTGCATGGTCCAATGAAGACATGATTTGCTTGTCCACTGACATTGTCATTCATCGATTGCCCATCAAAGATGGATTCAAGCCAATCAAATAGAAGCTCATGCGATTGAAGCCTAAATGAAGTCTGAAAGTCAAAGAAGAGGTTGTCAAATAATTTAAAGCCGGTATCATCATGGTATCAGCATACTCCGAGTGGCTGTCCAACATAGTTCCCGTGCCTAAGCCCGGTGGGAAAGTATGAGTATGCGTAGATTATCGGGATTTGAACAAAGCTTGTCTTAAAGACAACTTCCCAGTACCTTTCGTCCACATCCTGATAGACAATACGGCAAAGTATGGCACGTATTCTTTTGTGGATTGCTTTGCTGGATACCATCAAATTATGGTCGCTGAAGAGGACAGGGAGAAAATAGCCTTCATTACTCCTTGGGTAACCTTTTGTTATAGACGGTTGTCTTTCGGCCTTATCAATACCGGTGCCACATATCAATGAGCCATGATGGCCTTTTTTCATGACATGATGCACAAAGAGATAAAGGTCTATGTGGATGACATCATTGTTAAATCCCGGGAAGAGGATGACCACATCAGCCATCTCAAGAAGCTTTTTATTAGGTTGCGTAATTACAACCTAAAGCTGAATCCAGCCAAATGTGCTTTTGGTGTTAAATCAGGCAAGTTGTTGGTATTTTTGGTAAGCAACACAGGCGTTGAACTAGATCCCTCCAAGATTAAAGCCATCACCAAGATGCCCATGCCCCGAACGAAAAAGGAATATAAGGATTCTTGGGGAGAATCAATTTCATAAGCAGGTTCATTTCCCAGCTCACGGTAATGTGTGAACCCATCTTCAAGCTACTAATGAAGTATTCCTCCATAAAATGGAATGAAGATTGTCAAAAAGCTTTCCTTTCCAACAAGAAGCAGTTGATCGAAGCACATGTGTTGGTACACCCAAAGGACGAGGTTCCCCTGTTTATGTACCTATCCGTCAATGCCAACGCAATGGGCTGTATGCTGGGGCATAAAGATGATAGAAGCAAGGAAAGAGCTATTTATTACCTCAGTAAAAGATTCAGCAGCAGCGAGCAGAAGTACACCCTGATTAAAAGGACCTGTTGTGCATTAGCATGGGCCGCCATGAGGTTACAACATTACCTGTATGGGCACACGACCTATCTTATATCCCGCATGGATCCACTGAAGTACATATTCAGCAAACCCATGTTGAATTGTCGGTTGTCCAAATGGCAGTTGATTTTTTAACAGTTCGACATTGTCTACGTGACTCAGAAGTCTATCAAAGGTCAGGGAATTGTAGATCAACTGGCCGAAGCACCATAAGGGGATTTCAAACCCTTGGAAACGTATTTCTCGGATGATGGGATCATGGCAATTCAACAAATCCCTCAAGAGAATACAATCCAACCCTAGAAAATGTATTTTGATGGGGCCGCAAATAGGGAGGGTGTTGGAGCTAGGGCAGTCCTTGTATCTTGTACAGAAGAATAGTACCCAGTGTCTATCAATTTGCTGTTTGTCAACACCAATAACACAGCTGAGTATGAAGGCTGCATAATGGGGTTAAAACTAGCCCAATCCATGGGTATTAAGCGTTTACTAGTCTATGGGGATTCTGAGTTGGTTATCAGATAAACCACATGGGCGTATCACACCAGAGAATTGCATTTGCTGCCGTATCATCGACAAGTTATCAAGATTACCACGGAGTTTGAAGAGATAACCTTCCTCCACATACCTCAAGGTAGGAATGACTTTGCTGATGCATTGGCAACATTGGCTTCCTTGATCCACATATTTGATAGGAGAGGTATTCTTGATATCAAATTCACAAACCAAAAGGCCCCATCATATAGGAATTACATTGGAGAAGTATCAGATAAAATACCTCTAATCAAACAGTTTTGGTATCAAGATATAAAAGAATCTGAGATGGATCTACACCCGCTGGGGCAAGCCAAGCTGAAAGAAAATGGATTAGGCCTTTTAAGATGCCTCGATAAGGATCAAGCCCAGAGACTGATGGATGAAGTACACGACGGAGTTTGTGGTCCACACATGAGCGGTCATTTACTGGCCAGGAAGATATTAAGAACCGGGCATTACTGGATCTCTCTCAAAGCTGACTGTGATGATCATGTCAAGAGATGCTACCAATGCCAAGTCTATGAAAATGCCATACATGCTACTCCAAACAAACTGCACAATATGAGTTCACCATGACCTTTTTCCATGTGGGGAATGGAGGTAATTGAGCCAATAGAACCCAAAGCGAGCAATGGTCATCGATTCATCTTCACCATGATCGATTACTTCACCAAATGGATTGAAGCTGCCTCTTTTCCCAAATTCACCAAAGAAGAAATCATTGGTTTCATCAGAAATAATGTCGTCTGTCGATATGGACAACCAGAGGTGATCATATCAGATATTGCCAAAAATTTAAACAACCAGATGATGAGAGAGTTATGCAGCAAGTTCCTTATCAAGCATCTCAATTCTATCATTTATCGGCCCAAGATGAATGGTGTTGTCGAAGCGGCCAACAAAAATATCAAGAAGATTATGCAGAAAATGTTTGCCAATCACAAAGGATGGCCTGACATGTTGCCTCTGACTCTGTTAGCATACAGGATGTCAATGCGTACTTCTACTAGGGTAACCCCCTACTCATTAGTCTATGGCATAGAAGCAATACTTCTCATAGAAGTAGAAATGGAGTCCCTGAGAGTGTTAATAGATGCTCAGATGGAAGAAGATCAGTCGTTACAAGAGTGGTACCACCAGTTATCCCTGATCGATGAAAAAAGGTCTACAGCCATTTTCCATGGGCGGTTATATCAGGAAAGGATTGCTCGGTAATAGAACAAGAAAGTTTGACTCTGGTAATTCAAAGAAAATGACTTGGTATTGAAGAAAGTTCTGGCCAATCAAGATGAAGCCAAAGGAAAGTTTGCCTTAAATTGGGAAGGCCCTTTCATTGTTAAAGAAGTGTTGAAAGGAGGAGCCATCAGATTACAAGAAATGGATGGGAAAGAATTTCCCCAGCTCATCAATTCAGACATCGTGAAAAGGTACTATGTCTGAAACACCTGTTATCCTGCTCCTGCGAATCAATTAATTCAATTTAGGTTTTCACTAGAAGCCCGAACTACGAATGACCTGATCTCCCTCAACCAAGGAGTACGTAGGCAGCCATTTACAGTGCGGTCAAACCAAACAAAAAATACTAAAACCCATCAAACCAAGCTCAAATACAATTAAACACTTCTCAAACTTTTTAGGCCAAGCCTGAACTACAAATGATCTGATCTCCCTCAACCCAGGAGTACGTAAGCAACCATTTATGGTGCTGTCTGACCTTCAAGAAAAAATAAAAACCAATAAAAACTAGTCCCAAGAAAAGCAAAACTCTATAAAACCCAAGTATTATCCAGCCTCCTTGATCAACAGGCCTTGCTGAGGTACTCTCTGACGTCTCAATGTCAATCCATCAAGGAGTAGCTCATAATATATCAACACAGCAAGTTATGAAAAAAGTTATAATAACTCAGCAATGACAATACATATCCAACAGGGAAGTAAATCAAAATATATTTCTCTGCTATATAATACTGTTTGATATATACAATGTATTCCGTACATGACAAAAATGGCTGATCTAGTATGTGCAGGAAAATGAAAGCTAGTCTATGAACCCATGGATAAACGGGATAGTAATGCTAACATGGCATCCCTCTCAGGAGATGGAGAAGTAGTTGTAAGCTCATATCCCACGGTCTTCATACGAGCAAGAAGATCCACAGCCATCTGCACGGTGCTGCTATGACCATCTATGAAGGCACTCATCCCTGCAATGATGTTATGTGTATATGATCTGAGTGAAGTGCTGTCAGCAATATAAACATCCCGGGTATTGGCCTCATCCCTCTCAATATAAGCAGCATCCCAAGCGACTAAAGCCTCCTTAATCTCAATAAATGCTGCATCCCGGGTAGCTCGAGCCTAGTCTCTATCAACAAAAGTGGCATCCCTACTGGAAATGGCTGTCAACATCAGTGCTCTAGACTGATCCCTCTCAAAGGTCATCTGAGCTAATGAATCAATAAGAGCTGGATCTGTCCTGATCAGAATGCTCGGGGGGTCACTAACCAAGGATGCTCTAAAACCACCAAACAAATCATCCTCGGTGGGAGAATCAAGATCCTCCATAGGCTCCTCTGAGTCAGAATCAATGCTTGGAGCTGACTGGATAACCGCAGCTAATGCAATATCTACCTCCAACCATGGAGATTACTCTGGAGAACGATATGGATGGCTAGTAGAAAAATCAGCCCTCTCCCTACAAGTCCAACACTCATAAGTCCTGATGAGGTCAGCGAACGACAAAGATAAAGCTGATATTCGCTGATCCATGGCCCCCTAAAAGTGGTGAATGCTCTAAAACTGATCAAACTGGCCCATAACTGCCAGTGGATGATATGTGGTCACCCCTCTCAAACCCGCCAAGGGCATATAATCCATACCATCTTTATGAGTAATACAGCTATAAAGGGAGTTAAACCTTGAGCAGGGAAAGATCAAAAATGGATGCTCAATTGCCATCAAAAAGGCCAACCAGGATGCCACATTTGTACACTCTACCAGCCGAAAAGAGTAGGATATAGCTATCTCATGAGTAAAGCAGTACCCATGATGTCTGAAAGTGCCGATAGGACTCAAGTGTGTCATGAACCACATGTACAGTAGAACGGCGCTGCCCCTGAAGAACCCCGCTAGATGGGTATGGCAGAATGTGGCCGACCTCAAAGTCTCGGCTAATATCATAGGCAGGATGGTACAACCCTGTCGGAGAGTATGAACCACTACCATCAAGCTAGTGTCCAAGTGGTCCATATATAGTGGCATGTACAAATAAGCTGTGACGCACATCAACAGAGTGTCCACACGTGCAAACTGCCACTCATCTACAAGGATGATGAAATCTCCTAAATATCACTCGTAGCTATCCAGCCGACCAAAGCGATCGATCAAAAAGTCCAGGGACACCATATGTCCTGCAGTAATCTCCACAGTGGCGACTCTGCGCCTCAGACCAGTCATGGTCATGACGGTCGTCTCATATCACTAATGGCTGTCTTAGCATAAGGCAGATCTAATGCCAAATGTGACAATCCAAAAATTTAGAAAATCTTAAATGATTAAATTAAAGGTTAAACTTTAAAACCTAGAGTGGAAATAGATGATTTATTTAAAAAATTTAAAGAAGGACCTATATGGTTTACTGTTCGAATAAGAATAGAGAATATATGGGTTACAAAAAATTTCTAATCCCTAGAGATGAATTTATGTATACTTGAAGAAATATTAAGGATAAGGTACTACGATATCTATATATTTGATGTGATCTAAATGGTGCAAGAAATTTTAACCTATTAGGTTATCTTGTATGATTATGTGAGTGTGAGTGTTTATAACTTATCAAGCCAATAATGGCTATTTAGTTAATAAACTAATAGAATATGTGAGGACTTATGTGAATGGTGTGTATGATTAAATAAATATAATGTGTATACATTTATTTTGTATATAAAGATAATTAAGATTATGTAAATATCAATAATGTTGAGCATTAGTTCTAGTGATAATAGATTTAATGGACTGAGGAGAGTAAGTAATTTTAGTAGCCCAATTTGTAGCCCAAATGTTTAATTAAGCATTGGACTTGTAGATAAGTTGATTTAATAACAATTAAGTTATTAAACTAGCCCAATATATTATGTATAGGGCAAGTATAGTGATGGCCCAATATAATTATAGGAGGAAGCCCAAGTTTATTTTAACTAGTAAGCAATTTAAGAAATAGTCCAAGCCCAAAAAAAATGAACGGTGAGCCAAGCTTGGCCCAAGATTAGCCCACTTGAGGAAGAGTATTTAAGTCATTGAATAAGTATAAAAATTAAAAAGTATAAACTATGTTGTTTTGCTAGTCCAAAGAATGAACATTGCAATCCCAAAGATTTATTTGAGTAGCCCAATTGGTGACCCAATTGAGTGAGGATCTATGGGATGCTAAGTAAGTTATTTGGGCCTTTAAAGGAAATCCATTTTGGGCCAAGAAGGCCATTAGGGCCAAAAATTACAAGGGGAGGAAAAGGAAGGGGAGATGTATGTAATGATTAGCCACTTTAGTTGGTGAACAACCTTGCTAGGTGTCACTTATGTAAAGGAGCCAACACTTTTGTTATTACTTGCAAGAAACATCTACAATGATGAGAGAGAGGAAGGGAAAGAGCTTGGGAGATTATGATAGATATACACTTTATATCTATTCACTTTTACTAATAAAACAAATCAAGTATATCCTTTACTTTTCATTTCATTTCATTTTTTCTCTCTTTCATCTCATTCTTTTTAGCTAGCAAAGCAACCAAGAGAGAGAGTGTGTGATGGATTTTGGCCACTATAGAGAGGAGAGAGGGATGAGAGTTTTGATGTTTCATAGTTTCCTAAGCAAATCTTAGAAAAAAGAAGAAGACAATCAAGAGAAGGTCTAAAGGATTCTACTTTTGTAGTCTAATTTTTGTTTGTTTGATTTAAGTTTTGATTTTTGTAAAGTTATGATCTTAAGGTTAAAATCTTATATCTACGTGTTTAATAGTGTTTCAAGTTTATATCTAACCCTTTTATGGATCAAAAGTTGGGTTTAAACTAAGAAATGGAATCTAGATTTTTCAAAAGTAGAAAACCCCAAATTTCTTAGCCTTGATTGTGTTTATTTTGTGTTTGGTGATTATTTGAGGTATTAGATCATGGATAATGTTAGATTCATGGGTATATGAGGTATTAGTTTGTGGTATAATATTTTAATGATGGATTATGTTGATGAATAGGTGAGGATATGGAAGATTTCTTAGAAATCACAAAAACTGGAAAATCAGATTTTTAGAAAACGCAACATGAAATTCAAAAGACCATATCTCCTATTGTATTTTGAAATTTTGAGTGTGGTTAATTTTTGGAGTTAGATATACAAGTCTTCTAACGTTTCCAAGTGGAATCCTTGAAAAATTCCATGTAGATTTCCGTATGAACTGATTTTAGTAAAGGAAGCAAAATCTGAAAATTAAAGAAAAGTAAGCTGTCCGAAAATTGTAAGGGCTGTTTTGGGCATTTAATTTTATAAAAAAATTCCATTCTTTTGGGATATTAAAATATATGTTATAAATTAGCTTGTGTCCAAAAATGAGCTCATTCCGACTTAAATTGAGCAAGTTATGACCATTTCAATATTTAATTTTTTTCAACAAAAATCACTATAACCGGAGTTGTATAACTCCGATGGCCACGAAATTTAAGCTATAAGCTGATGTTAACATGTGTAAGATCCAGCCAAGAGTTGGTAATTTCTGAAGTTAAGCGTAAGGTAGCTAATTTGTTAAGGAATTAACTAAAAATAGATTTTTGAAAAATACTTAAGTTAAGGAATTATCTAATTTTTCACTATTTTGTTAAGTGTTAGATGGTTTACTTTTAAAGTAATAGTATTATGAGATAAGTATATTATACTAATTGAAAGATCAATTTTATAACTGATAGGTCTTTTCAATAAAAAAAAATTAAATTAGATTGCGTAGCAGTAATCGACGGTACAGGTAAGTTCTCGAACTATACTTTTAATTAAGCAAGTTCCTATACTATTTTATTGAGCAAGTTTTTCTCGAACTCAACTTTGAGTTATATTCCAAAGCATGTTCGTGAATAATTATTGTTAATTATTCACATCTATACTGATTATTGATTCGTACTTAGTTCATGTTGCATATGTTCAGCAGGTATGAAAGGCTGATCACCTTCATTACCATTTGGTTCAGTTAAATTTGTTCATGTTCATTGTTGGCCATTCTTCATTATTGACTCGATCATTCAGTTATAAAAATTGATTTATATTCTTTCACAATTATTATATTGTTAAAAGTTTGTCAATTTATTATTCTATTCAATCATGATATATCTTCATTTGAACTTAAACTTGCTGGGCAAACTTGTTGGTCACCCTTGCTATATCATGATAAAACTTTCAGATTAAGACGAAACATCGGATACAGGAAAAGACAAAGATAAATACCAGAATTAGATTCTGTAGCAGTTAAAATTATAATAGTATTAGTGGCAGATGGCATTGTAAGTCATGTAGAATATGAACATGTGTATTAAGTTAAGGTTACCGACCATGGGAGTTATGTGGAAAGGTTATTGTATAAATAATTTATGTTTATATCTTCTGCAATAGTTATAGAAATGATGTATCGTAACGTACCAGGTCTGGGGTTTTGGAGACCCGGATTTGGGGGCGCTACAATTGGTATCAAAGCTGTAGGTTATAAACCTTAGGTAGGGGTACCTTAGGCTATAACCACAGGGATGAGGACAATGAATAAACTCAAATAGATTTTAAAATTTAAGCGATAAATTTGGGCAAGGTATTGGTAAGTCAATAAGATTCAAAGAAGAATCATAACAAGTAATAAAGATCCATAGTTACCTAACTCTGATAATAAAGATGAACAATAATAATGAATAGATAAAGTCTAAAATACTAAAAGTATAATGGGAAAGAAGATCGTAAAACAAAATGATCATAAGATAAGAAAGAATCGTAAAATAATACGATTATAATAGGAGATCACAACGTGATCTTATAAGGTCATAGAAGGAGGAGGATCAATCAAATGATTGAAAACTTTATAGCATAATTGCTGTACGACTGTTGTACTATGAAATTGTACTATTAAAACTCAAGAAAGAGTTGTGAATTGTAGATACGGATTAAATGAAATTCGTATCGAGTATTGAGGTAGATAAGAATAGGTGGGATTTTAATTAAGGACTCATGTTAGCAGCTAAGTTGTATGATTCCTTGTATGGGCGAGGAATTTATGCTTGGTTTTAGGACCGCTTAGCTTCCTATTTGATTAGTGGCTGAGTTGGCCAATTCTTTGTATGGGCAAGGGATTGTGTTTGGTTTGACAACCACTTAGCTTGTTATATTGATAATTATTAAAATATTGGTGTCACGCTATTCGCTATATGTATGTTGAGAAGGTGATTCTTTTCTCATGTGTATAACTGATATGTAGAAAATATAAGATTAGGTGCGAGTTCTTTAAACTCACACTTATGGTAAGTTCGTGACTCATAAACGTATGATGGAACCCCTCAGTGAATGGACGACTTTGGTCTGACTAGGATAAGTTCCTAAACCCATATGATTGTGGAAAGTTCCTGAACTCATAACATGTGGCATGTTTGATGAACTGTACTGGGATATAGAATTATGTGAACGGTGAATTGAGGATCGTAGGAATAGATAGAATTATTAAGCAATCGATCATTAAAAGTGAAGTTGTTGGTGGAAGCATAGGTATTCCAAATCTTCTAGCTATGCTAGACTTCGAAATTTTTGACATCAAGCTAAATTTGCACTAATGTGCCTTTACAGATATAAATGAATTTTGTTCTCAGCAACACATGGTTACAATTGTGTAGAAGTGGGCTTCGTACCACTAACACATCGTTACCTGTTGTGGCATGATAACACCAAAAATAAAGTTTTGTTATCCTCAAAACATGGTGATAATTGTGTATATGTAGACTTCGAAACCCCGACACATTGTTACCTATTGAATGATAACACAAACTAATTTTCTAAGATTTTTGAACCATTTAAAAGAAAAGTCTAGGCTAATTATTTCGGCTAGACAAAGATTATTTAAAATATCAAAACGAATTTTTTTTTTATCATTAATCCATCATGAAACCTGGTTCAAAGGTGATAAAAATGATGGAGTTATTAATACAGTCTTACCTAGTGCTGGATATTATCTAAAGATCGTCAGCCCACTATGTTATATTATTTTATGACAAAGTCGCAAAAATGACGGAATCTTCAACGGACTGTAAATACAGTGTGGTATAATGACGTCATAAAATGATCTTCAGAATTTTAAAGAATATTCAAGTGCCAATTAAATTTGTCCAGATACATGTTTTGATTGATGTTCAAATTATTGGTATATGTCTAAAGCTATTTGATTCAGCTAGACTAATGTTTATGAAAATTCAAGTATCTCTTTGAGAATTTATCCCAAACCATATTATTTTGGTTCGGACTCCAGGTTGAGTATGAACATCCCTAAATTGGGAAATATTTATGCGCCAAAGGCGGTGATGATGAACGCGAATGTCGTTCCAGCATGTAGCATCTGATCAATGCAGGGCATACGGGCTGATCACCCAATGTGTCCGTAAGTCCAGATCGGTTTGCAGATGAATTTCTGTTTAAACCTTTTCGAAATTGAAAAATAAAAGTTCATGGCCACTCAGCATTATTTGAAAAGTTTTTAACTCCTTGGGGAGAAGTCTAGGTAGAATGTGATGATAGAATAGTTTCTCATAGAAGGAAGCCGTGTGTACTCATTAAACTGAGAATGAAATCAGATAAAGGTTAAGTTGAACACCTAGTTTTGGTGAATAGAAGTAGTAGGGATTAGTAGGGTGTAATTTTGAGGACGAAATTCTTAGAAGAATGGGTGAATGTGACAACCCAAAAATTTAGAAAATCTTAAATGATTAAATTAAAGGTTAAACTTTAAAACCTAGAGTGGAAATAGATGATTTATTTAAAAATTTTAAAGAAGGACCTATATGGTTTATTGTTCGAATGAGAATAGAGAATATATGGGTTACAAAAAATTTCTAAACCTTAGAGATGAATTTATGTTTACTTGAAGGAATATTAAGAATAAGGTACTACGATATCAATATATTAGATGTGATCTAAATGGTGCAAGAAATTTTAACCTATTAGGTTATCTTGTATGATTTTGTGAGTGTGAGTGTTTATAACTTATTAAGACAATTATGGCTATTTAGTTAATAAACTAATAGAATGTGTGAGGACTTATGTGAATGGTGTGTACGATTAAATAAATATAATGTGTATACATTTATTTTGTATATAAAGATAATTAAGATTATGCAAATATCAATAATGTTGAGCATTAGTTCTAGTGATAATAGATTTAATGGACTAAGGAGAGTAAGTAATTTTAGTAGCCCCATTTATAGCTCAATTGTTTAATTAAGCATTGGACTTGTAGATAAGTTGATTTAATAACAATTAAGTTATTAAACTAACCCAATATATTTTGTATAGGGCAAGTATAGTGATGGCCCAATATAATTATAGGAGGAAGCCCAAGTTTATTTTAACTAGTAAGCAATTTAAGAAATAGTCCAAGCCCAAAAGAAATTAAGTGTGAGCCAAGCTTGGCCAAAGCTTAGCCCACTTGAGAAAGAGTATTTAAGTCATTGAATAAGTATAAAAATTAAAAAGTATAAACTATGTTGTTTTGCTAGTGCAAAGAATGAACATTGCAAGCCCAATGATTTATTTGAGTAGTCCAATTGGTGACCCAATTGAGTGAGGACCTATGGGATGCTAAGTAAGCTATTTGGGCCTTTAAAAGAAATCCAATTTGGGCCAAGAGGCCATTAGGGCCGAAAATTACAAGGGGAGGAAAAGGAAGGGGAGATGTATGTAATGATTAGCCACTTTAGTTGGTGAACAACCTTGTTAGGTGTCACTTTTGTAATAGAGCAAACACCTTTGTTATTACTTATAAGAAACATCTACATTGATGAGAGAGAGGAAGAGAAAGAGCTTGGGAGATTATGATAGATATACACTTTATATCTATTCACTTTTACTAACAAAATAAGTCAAGTATATCTTTTACTTTTCATTTCATTTCATTTCATTTCTCTTTCATCTCATTCTTTTTAGCTAGCAAAGCAACCAAGAGAGAGAGTGTGTGATGATTTTGGCCACTATAGAGAAGAGAGAGGGAGGAGAGTTTTGATATTTCATAGTTTCCTAAGCAAATCTTAAGAAAAAGTAGAAGAGGAATCAAGAGAAGGTATAAAGGATTCTACTTTTGTAGTCTAATTTTTCTTTGTTTGATTTAAGTTTTGATTTTTGTAAAGTTATGATCTTAAGGTTAAAACCTTAGATCTATGTGTTTAATAGTGTTTCAAGTTTATATCTAACCCTTTTATGGATCAAAAGTTGGGTTTAAACTGAGAAATGGAATCTAGGTTTTTCAAAAGTAAAAAACCCCAAATTTCTTAGCCTTGATTGTGTTTATTTTGTGTTTGGTGATTATTTGAGGTATTAGATCATAGATCATGTTAGATCCATGGTTATATGAGGTATTAATTTGTGGTATGATGTTTTAATGATGGATTATGTTGATGAAAAGGTGAGGATATGGAAGATTTCTTAGAAATCACAAAAACTGGAAAATTAGATTTTTAGAAAACGCAACATGAAATTCAAAAGACCATATCTCCTATTGTATTTTGAATTTTTGAGTGTGGTTAATTCTTGGAGTTAGATATACAACTCTTCTAACATTTCCAAGTGGAATCACTAAAATATTTTATGTAGATTTCCGTATGGACTGATTTTAGTAAAGGAAGCAAAATCTAAAAATTGAAGAAAAGTAGGCTGTCTGGAAATTGTAAGGGCAGTTTTGGGAATTTAATTTTTGAAAAAAATTCCATTCTTTTGGGATATTAAAATATATGTTATAAAGTAGCTTGTGTCAAAAAATGAGCTCATTCCGACTTAAATTGAGCAAGTTATGACCATTTCAATATTTGTATTTTTTTCGACAACAATTGCTATAACCGAAGTTGTATAACTCCGATGGCCACGAAATTTAAACTGTAAGCTCACGTTAACATGTGTAAGATCCCGCCAAGAGTTGGAAATTTCTGGAGTTAAGCGTAAGGTAGCTAATTTGTTAAGGAATTAACTAGAAATGGATTTTTGAAAAATACTTAAGGGAGTTGTTAAATTCCAGAAAAATACTTTTTATGTATGGAATATATGTATATATGATTGGCCAAAGGATAGATAAATAATAAGCTATTTTGGTATTTTGTAAATAGGGTGTTTCAGCTTGCTGAAATGGAAACTAAAATGTCAGGAATAGGAAACAGTTTGGTTTCAGCTTACTGAATCGAGATATTAAGTCTCTTGAATAGTAAATAGTTTATCGAGTTATAATATTAACTTATAAATGAACTAGTAAGTGTTAAGTCTAAGGTAGTGCAATCGTACTCTTTAATGGTTGATGTATAGTAACTGGGCTAAACGACTCCTTCATATGGGGAAGGTATCTACGAATTTGTAACCGATCTAACTCACTGTGAAAACAGTGTAGACGAGACGAAAACTAATTTGTTAGTTGTTTGTGGAAAACCACTCAATATACTATATTGAATACTATTAAAGACTCGATATGTGCTAGGTTTAGACTTGTAAATAGGTATGGTGTTAAGGTTATCTAATATTTGACTATTTGATTAAGTGTTAGATGGTTTACTTTTAAAGTAATAGTATTATGAGATAAGTATGTTATACTAATTGAAAGATCAATCTTAAAACTGATAGGTATTTTCAATAAAAAAAAATTAAATTAGATTGCGTAGCAGTAATCGACGGTACAGGTAAGTTCTCGAACTATACTTTTAATTAAGCAAGTTCCTATACTCTTTTATTGAGCAAGTTTTTCTCGAACTCAACTTTAAGTTATATTTCAAAGCATGTTCGTGAATAATTATTGTTAATTATTCACATCTATACTGATTATTGATTCGTACTTACTTCATGTTGCATATGTTCACCAGGTATGAAAGGCTGATCACCTTCATTACCATTTGGTTCAGTTAAATTTGTTCATGTTCATTGTTGGTCATTCTTCATTATTGACTCGGTCATTCAGTTATAAAATTTGATTTATATTCTTTCACAATTATTATATTGTTGAAAGTTTGTCAACTTATTATTCTTTTCAATTATGATATATCTTCATTAGAACTTAAACTTGCTGGGCAAACTTGTTGCTCACCCTTGCTATATCATGATAAAACTTTCAGATTAAGACGAAACTTCGGATACAGGCAAAGACAAAGACAAATACCAGAATTGGATTGTGTTGCAGTTAAAATTATCATAGTATTGGTGGCAGATGGCATTGTAAGTCATGTAGAATATGAACATGTGTATTAAGTTAAGGTTACCAACCATGGGCGTTTTGTGTAAAGGTTATTATATAAATAATTTATGTTTATATCTTCCGCAATAGTTATAGAAATGATGTATCGTAACGTACCAGGTCCGGGGTTCTGGGGACCCAGATTTGGGGGCGCTACACCAAACCCGTGAGGCGCTTATACTCCTCTAGTGTAGGAATCAACTCATGAAGTCCAAATCTGAAAACCTGGCGCTCTAGTATCCAGCAGGATAACATATTGTCCACAAAGCTCAGTGGGACCTAAAAAGCTAAAATGGCCAAAGAATGCCCCAGTATCTGATCAACTTTCCCCCCTATCTGCGGGAGGCAAACTGTCATACCAAGATCTCAAGGAAGATGCTATCAAAGAATGTGGCAGATGCTTGATACGGCTGACGGTAGATGAAGACATTTGTATAACCGTATCATGAGACCATCCAGGGGTCAAATCCAAACTCACTGTCTAAGTGCATATCCATGACACAATACATGCATGCAATAGATAGGAAATATAATGCATTTCTAAAATACACTATCTACTGAAAGCATCATCTCTGTCTGCTCATAAAATGCAAAATAAAAAGTACAGGGAAATGGGGCACAATCGCCCAATAACTAACAGAGGCCTATCAAAAGATATAACGAGAAATGGGGCATAACCGCCCAACATCTAACAGAGGCCTATCAAAAGATATAGCGAGAAAGCTATCAGAAAAAATCTATAATATCTGCATCTAGGCGATCAACATGCTGCAGCTCCTCCTGAGTCACGAAATCTTGGCCAGTGGGAATGTCTGGGCGATACAAATGAGG
The DNA here is from genome assembly GCA_020205555.1 of Panax stipuleanatus. NCBI lineage: Eukaryota > Viridiplantae > Streptophyta > Magnoliopsida > Apiales > Araliaceae > Panax > Panax stipuleanatus. Next base: position 131,971,581 of record CM035115.1, on the reverse strand, counting down.
ATCAGCACCTGCATAGCTGCCAGAATATGAATCTATTGAGGGGCCAGCCCTAGAGCTAGAAGGATCAAACGAATCTGCCTCTGACGGATCCCTGCCAAGATGCCTGATGAAAAAATGAGCCCTCTCCAACCACTGTGTCAATCCTGAAATCTGTTCCAAATGAGTGGGCTCTCTAAGGCAAGCTATCAAGTCTGTCATCATAACAAACCCCGACACTATGTCTACCATAAACTGGGTAGCACGAGTCTGAGCTCTAATAGTGCGAGAACTCCACCAGCGATGAAATGTCTCATGAGTATGAGGACCCTCAGACAGGGTAAAGCCATCTATGCCCATCAAGGGAATATCTATGATTGGCTGAGCCAAGGGCTAATGATGCCAAGCAGGAGGAACAAAGGGAATGCAGATGTTTCCCGTGATGCTCTGAATTGTGCGCTCTCCTATATAGAGCTCCCAACCTCCCTCGGTCAAAAGGGGAATCAGATGAGTGGCCAGTGTAAACTCCATGCTGGTTGGAAAGCCACCCTCAAACCCGACTGTCAGATAGTCCGGGGTGTAAAGAACCCACGTGATGCAATCGGCAGTCAACAGCTCTAGCTGCAAGAGGGAATGGGTGAACCCCTCTGCTATAAGGACCTCCGTCAAAGTGAAATGATGCCAATGTCGTCCACTCGTATAGGTTTCCAGGCCCAAAGTAGTGGCAAGACGTAGGCAAAGGAGCCTCTCATATGCCCAAAACTGGCAATACAAAGATCAAATGACCTCAGTGATGAAACTGTTAAACAAAAATGAGGAAAATTGAAAAGTGAAAGAGAAATTACTCACCAGCAGGAAGGGATAAAAACCTAGCCAAGCCTCTGTCACGCCCTTAGAGCGTAGGCGCATCCCATGAAGAAAATAGGCGAAGGTATAGGTACCCCAGTCAAAATCCCTAACGCACTCCACGTATCGAGTAGCGCTGACTAGAGCGAAAGAGACCGTCAAGGATTTTTCTGCAATGAAACAACCCCTGATGATCGCCAAGAACTGTCGCCGAAGGATGCGTTCTCTAACCCTCTGATCATCAGGCAAAGGCTTAGTCAAAGCCCCGCTCTGGGCATGAACACTCAAGGGACCAGAATGGACAGTTCGACCTTTGATGGCCATCGCAGGAACTCCCAAAAGAGATCTAATAGCAGCAGGTGAAATGTAAGCCACCAAAAGCATTAGCTCCCCTGCAAACTCTATAAAGGTGATGAACCGCCAGTCCATCCGTGTCATCATCACCTCACAGTCCAACAGATGGAAAGACTGGGTCCGGTGGAACCAGCGCTCCAAAAATGCCCGCAGATAACCCCAAGGGCAACGACAGGGAGGAATAAAAAAGAAGGCCTCGAAATCCCCAAGTGTTAACGATGGCTTGATACTCCAGATGTAGAGTATGATAGAAAGAGTGGACGCTGAACCAGTTCCCCCTGGGCTGCGTATAGCCTTGAACCTGCATCAAAAAGCAAGTCCAGATTAAACCTATTCCCTGAAATGGCAAAAGGGATAAAAGTCCAAAATGAAAAGTTCAGTCACCTCATTGGTGTGAATGTATATCGATGGATGGCGTCTCAAATCGCCCAAAAGCTCCTGAATCGGCACAATGATAGCTGGAAGCTCCCTACGTGGAGCATGAGCTGGAATAGGATCAATAAATGGCGCATCCTCATCGTCCACATTATTCGGCCTCTCAGCCTGGATCAGACAGATCACAGACTCAGCCAACCGGCGAGGCGATCGGGCTAGACGAGGTTGAGGAACATCAAAAGCTCTCCTTCGCCTCACACCTGCAGAGACCCTAGTAGAAATGTCTAGTCTATCTGGCTCCATAACCTAGACAAAGTCTCCAAATCACCTCAGTAAGGGTGAGGTAAGCCTTAAACTTATGGCTTGTTAAGATTAAATCATTGCTTCATGCATATTTTAAGTCCTAAAGCATGAACTAGTTACCATACATCCCCAGTAGAGTTAAAATTGCCTGTTCATTAAATACTCAGACTTTAAAAAAAAATTCGCCAGAGTCTCCTTTGTAAAATGGACTGTCCGCATGCACATAAGCATGACTAGGTGGCCATTCAGTAGCACACCTACCCAAAAACATGAATAGTTCATATATATGAAAAAAAATCAAAAATCAAACTCTCCATGGCAGCTAATTTACCATGTGTATTTTTAGTTAAAAATTCAGGCTCATTTGTCCTCAAATAGGACGAGTAAATTGCCTAAAAAGGGCACCAAATGACTGTCTTAGAAATCAAATTTTTTTCAAATCAAAACGTTCAACGTAGTAAAATATGCATCTTTACAAAGTCTGAAATTTTTTATCAAGTCATATAAGCATACATATTTGCTATATTGTGTTTAGAAGCATACTGTGTGGAATCTAATATTCTAACGATCAAAACTTGAATAGAAAGGATGTAAACGTTACCAGAGATGTGCAAAATGATTTTACAGTGACGGAATTTGAAAAAAGCAGCCCGAACTTAGTAGATCTGAAGAAGAAATCTTAGATTTTCTTTATAGTTCAAACATAAAAATGAATTATGAAAGCCACGGCTGCCTAAGTTATACTCAAAGGGAGTAGTAACTCCACTTGCGACAGCCGCAAGTGGACCTGCGGCTCCCTAAGGTGGGTCCCACCACCTCCGGTTTGGTCCGATTGAAGGCAAAGTGGAGTTTACAGAAGCTGAAAAGCCAAATTAGGGAAAAAAACTGCTACTCAATTGAGCGGAATGTCCTAAAACCCTGGTTCTAAGCTGCAAGCTCCTGACAAAGGAAGGAACTTCCTGTAAGCCATTGGTAGAAGCCCTGATGTGGTATTCTGAGTGCTGATGATGAAAAACTGCTGATAACTGCCTCTGTCAGAGCATCGGGAAAGTCTGGCGTTGTGAACAGCAGGTTTTTGAATGCGGTAAAGTATCCATATTTGTCCAATGGTATGACTTATTCGAAAGATACCCCCATGTAAAGATCAATTAGGTCTGACATTACAGCCGTTGGCGACAACTCCAACAAAGCATCGGGAACGATCCGATGATGATAGCCGTTGAAAACTACTTCAGTGAGGGTCAGATTACCTGACATTCAACCGTTGGCGATAACTACAACGAAGCATCGGGAACGATCCGGTGATGACATCCGTTGGCAACAACTCCAACGAAGCATCAGGAATGATCTGGTGATGACAGTCGTTGGTGACAACCCAACGAAGCATCAGGAACGATCCGGTGATGACAGCCATTGACGACAACCCCAATGAAGCATCGGGAACAATCCGGTGATGAAATCCATTGGTGACAACCCCAACGAAGCATCGGGAACCATCCGATGATGAAAGCCATTGGCGACAACCCCAACGAAGCATTGGGAATGATCCAGTGATGACAGTCATTGGCGATAACTCCAACGAAGCATCGGGAATGATCTAGTGATGAAAGTCATTGATAAGTGCTTCAACGTAGGTAAGAGCATCTAACATGGCAAACCATTGGCAATAACTCTAGCGTAGCATCAAGAGAGATCCGATGATGAGAATAGTGAAGAAATTTTCCCCACCGTGGATAAATGATGAAATCTGTTGTACAAATTCCCAGTTGGAGCACCGAGAAGGTTCAGTGATTCAACCGACCGTTGTAAACTACCATTTGAGTAGGCACCAAGAAGGTTCGGTGATGGTCAAGATGTCGCAAACTACCATTCAAGTAGGTGTCAAGAAAGTTTGGTTAGAGCTATCATGGACAACATTATCCCCAGCAGGAGTGGCGGGAACAGTCACTGATAAAGTACCATGGCAACTAACTCCACAAGAGCATATAGCATTCATAATATGGCATATCGTGCATTCCATTACATTTTCATATGTTATGTTTCTAGTGTCTAGCATTCTTTATCCTATTCATTTCATTGCATTGCATAAACATGATAAAGAGGGGCATCTGTAGACACTCAAAATTTTGCATTCCAGTTACTAACCCTGCAGGACGGAAAAACTGTCTTTTACCTTCCAGATACAACCCTGAAAGTCTAGGTCAAAAGTGTTCCCCGGCGACAACCCCGGGTGATTCAAACTCAACCCCGGCGACAACAACGGGATGTCAAGTCAAGCCCCGACGATAACCCCAGAGGCACAGCAACCCCAACAACAACCCTGGGAGGTTCAAACCTTTGGAGATAGCCACGAAGAATCAAATTATTCCTAGAGACAACCTTGCAAGACCAAGTCAACCCAGAGATAACCCTTAGGAAGGACAGAGTCGGTTGAGATCAAACCTCGGAGACAACCCCGAGAAAATAGTCAAAAACCTTGTTAATCCGGGAGACAACCCCTGAAAGGGCAAAATGGTCATTTTACTGACTTAATGCCAAATCAAGTCAAAATCAAGCCAAATTGATGCAATGAGGGTCAGAAAGAGCCATAACATCAATCCCGAGTGAAAACAGCGCAAGACAGCTCAATGGATGGACTGCAAAAAAGTAAATATCTGGTCATAAACCCATCTTCCTAGATTTGAAAAAGGTCAAATCTCATATCATTGTGTCGCTTTTGGAAAGGGCTTTCCAGAAAGGTATAGCACGCCTAAAACGGATGACCAGATTAAAAGTTATGAAGGTTCAAATCAGATATCACGTTGGTCAGAGTGCACGTACATTGAGACAACAGGACCCACAGAAGTAGGCCCCACTCCGGGAACCACACCTCTACCCGTGGTTGCCGCGGGTAGACCCGCTACCATCTAGTGTATAAATAAGACCCCCCACCCTTGCAAAAAAAGGAAAAAATTTAGAAAAAAGCAAAGAAACTTTGCCCACTTCGACCTTTAACCCTACTTCTAGTACTCCAAACTTCAATTTTATTCTTCCAATATGTATGCATATGTATATTCTACGACATATCAAGTTTTAACAGGTGGAAACGGAGATTTGAAGCCCTCTGAGTGGCAACAAGCCTGTAGCATTGCCTATTTTAAGTATTTTTACGATCAGAAAATTTTTACTACTTTATTACGCATATTTGAATGTACATATAAAATTTTAGCTTCTGGTTTCGCCCGAATTTCAAATTTGTGGCCTTTCTAACTTACTTTTTAGTATATATAAGTATAAATATATACGTTTTTCTTTGTTTGCACAGCCTGGATTGCTAATCCGTGGCTTTTTACAACTTATATATATATATATATGTACTATTTCGTTTGGCTTGGATCGTTGATTCGTAACCTTTTTCAGCTTTATTATATATATAACAAACTATATATATACTAACTTTCTATTTAGTCGGGCCTGGATTGCTAATCCGTGGCCCTTTTACAACTTATATATATATATATATATATATTTACATTTCTCAGTTGAGTCTGGATTGAAAATTCGTGGCTCTTTACAGATTTTATATATATATATATATATATGTATATGTATATATATATATATATATATATGTATATATATATATTTCTTCGTCGGGTCTGGATTGGAAATCAGTGGCCCTTTACAGCTTATATATATATATTTATATTTATATTTCTTCGTCAGGCCTGGATTGGAAATCTGTGGCCCTTTACAGCTTATATATATATACGGTCTGGATCTTAAGCTTACCCTTTATCTAACATACCATGCTTACCCCCTTTTAGCGACGGACCGGGCTACGGTTCGGTCCATCGTTATATATATAATCGTCGTCTATATGTTGTCCGTCGCTCGAAGCTAAGATGATGGTTGTATATATAGCGACGGACCGAACCATATCCCGGTTCGTCGCTAAAGGGGGTAAGCAATGTATATTAAATAAAGGATAAGTTTAAGATTAGAACCGTATATATATATATATATATACTTTTTCTTCATCGGGCCTGGATTGGAAATCTGTGGCCCTTTACAGCTTTTATATATATATATAAGTATATATATATTCTTTATTCAATGTGATTAAATATTTACTTTAAATATTCATTTGATATGAATCTGCATTGATGTAAATATTGTGGATTAGATTTATCTAAATCTAGCCCTTTCTAACTTTCAAACGGTTCAAAATTGGTCCAAACCGGAACCGTCAAGCTAGAATGGCTAAGATTTATTTAAATCTAGCTTTCTTTTTAGCTTGGAAAATATTAAAGCGACTACGTGACCCTAGATCCATATCTAGCAAAAACGAGAAGCTTTGGCTACGCGCACGCAAGGATTTAACTGACGAATCCTTTGTTTTGCAAAGTCTAGAGTACAATTTGCATTCTTTGTGAATATATGTGTTGTGCAGGTTTTCTTGATCATTTTCTGTGAGCCTATGAATCATGGGATTATTGATCAACCACACTGATCTAATCTAATTCCCACGATGGATAACTCCACATTGTAAATACATCCCGCCAATTTTTCTATAAATGTAAATCAGATGGACCTTAAAACGGTTATCCGGATTTAAGGTCCCAACATAGTGAAAAGTGGTTTGTAGTGCTAGAATCACTTGGATGGCTTTCATGCCCATAAAAAGACTGACACTTGTATATACATTTTGTGGTCGAGGATACTTCGTATCCCGACAATAAACATCCAAATCAAGCCAAAGGCTGAATAGAATAAAAATGGAAGTATCAACATGCTTCAATTCTTATGTGAGCGAAAAGGTTTCAAAACCACCTTTCAAAACGTCATTTTCATATCTTGTTTAAAAAAGGACTTTTCAAACAAATCAAACCCTTCGTATACAGGTCCAACGAAGCACGGTACTACTTTCAAATCAAACAATTATAGGCTCAATTACTTCCAGCATACACACACAAATTATAAATAAAAAGGGAAATATTTAAAAGATGTGGTAACCGTGTTTCACGGAAGTCCGGGGGTGCATAAAACCTTCCTGCCGCTTAACCAAGCCCCCGAACTTTATGAATCTTGATTTCCAAGGCCAAGCTTTGACAGCGTTCAGTAATTGGGCCTACCATTTCAAATATACCATCTGGCGACTCTGTAAACCTTTCAAATCGTCGATATGATGCATGTTGGCTTTTTTCGAAAGAACTTCACCCTTTATAAAATAGATAAGACAAATAAGGGTAGAAAACGATCAAAATTTAGGAAGAGGCTGATCTGTCTATAGATTTTTTCCGACGTAGACAGAGTGTACAACTGCGACATCGTGGTTGGCCTTTTTGACGGCGATCGAGCATCCATTTGCGATCTTGCCTGGATATGTGTATTTAATGAAATACAAATATGAATTATTTGAAAAGTTCAAAGAGTTCAGAAGTGAAGTAGAGAAATAAACTGGAAAAAAGTATTAAGATTCTTCGATCAGATTGAGGTGGAGAATACTTAAGTGGTGAGTTTCTCAATTGTCTCAAAGATAATTGTATAATCTCACAATGGACTTTACTAGGTACACCACAGTTAAATGGAGTATTTGAAAGGATGTGACACCCCAAAATCTAGGTAACTCAATTCCACAGGATTTTGTGTTCAATATCCAATAATAATACATCTATCTACCCATAAAAAATAGAACTCATAAATAAATAGAAATCCTCCACTTAAGGGGTTACAACATCTGAACGAATAAATTCCAGGTTAACTAACCTTAAACATAAATGCAGAAACATAAAGAAACAATTAAGTCTTAACATAACATTATAAGTCTTAAACAAAACATTCTTAATTAAATAAACAAGTTTTCATCACTTGTTTGCTTTGCCCTTTCCCTTACTAATAGATGGCTCGTCGACTCTTTCAATCTTAGCTACAATGTTATTATGCAAGAGTGAGCAACGATTGCCCACAAGTATAATAATATAATAATAATAACATGCGAGAAATCAATGAGTTCTGAATAATAGAAAGCTAGACTTTTGAATCAAGAATGAATAACAAGAATCAAAAGTATATATGAGGGTCACGAGATTAAGAAATATGTCCAAGGTTATTCAGTATTTCTACTTTAAACCTTTAACAGTCGTAAGACTATATGGACCTTACTTCTCGTACTTAAGGGGATCAGCCCTTAGTACCATGTATGTGCACATCATATAAACGCTAACGCATAAATAATCCCCTATAAAGGATTTTTCATCTCAGTTTGACATCAAAGTCCACACCAAAAGAAGTTTGGTTTGGATAAGCTTAGCAACAGTTCTGGAATTTAGAACGTTCATCAATTATGGACTAGTCGAATAAATAAGGGTTCGCTAGTCTTTCAAGGTTTAACAATAAAATTGATACTCAAATCAAATAATGAATTTCAAAGGTATACAATTGAATATGCATTGTATAACCAAAGTATTACTTTAAGAGAATTAAAACGTCTCATATGGAATCATGAACTTTAATAAACAAGAGTAAGAACTTGTTTAATGAAAGAATAGGACTTATAAACTTGCTCAATTAAAAGTAAAGTTAATAAATTTGCATAACGATAACAAGTCAAGGATAGAAAACTTGCCTCGTGTGTAAGCTTTAATTATAAATTATGTTCCTCAATTAATCCTACATACCATTACATTCACAATATCAATTAATTTTAAGTCTGATTATACTCATCGAATCACAAACATCAGTTCTTGAACACGTTATTAGACTTCACGAATAACGAGTTTAAACCACATATTTAACTTATCAATTAATCACGTAAAACATCATTGACAAGTTAATAATTTATTTTAACATCTCAATATATGATTAACATGTTATCATGTTCATTACATTAGGTTTTAAATTACATTTCTGAACTTTGAACACTTAAATAAATTTCTCTGGGCCATTCTTCTAGCCGGCACTGCAACGCCCAGTTTGAATTGGGGATCGACGATGCGGCGCCAAACCTAAGTCAGCAAGCCCTTGGCCTGGAGCTGCAGCGCTTGGTTCATTCACAGAACCGGTGATGCGGCGCCGTGACACGTCAACCAGCACTAGCCTGGCGCTGCAGTGCCCGATTTCTTCACAGAACAGGAGCTGCGGCGCCGCGACACAGTGAGGTCTAATAGAGTTCGCGAAGAACACAGAAAAAAAGTCATTTTACGCCAAAATCATACTCAAACATCAGACTTAATGCTACCCATACAATCTGAACTTAACAGAAACATTATATAACGTTTTTAGCATGCTTTTAATAACTTAAATCACATAAACAACTAAATTAGGACACATAATTTCCATATTCTTGCTATTTTTCATAGTTTCATTAATTTTCATGAAATCATGCATTACAGATTCGTTATAACACCGAATCAGTCCGTTTAAGTTTCGTTCTCCTCATTTTTATATGCATAAACATAATCAATCATCAATTTATAGTTTAATAAACAATTAAAGCATGACTTTTTGTACATATAAGCCATATTCATGCGTTAATACTCTGTAACTTATAAAACTCCAATCAAAACATGATTACATATATTTGATTATTCTAAAATAGTTTATAATTGATATAAAACATGTTATACACATCTATTAACACATACAAATCACTATCTCATGTATTAGTCCCAAAAGGTTGTTTATTGAGAACTTAAAAATAGTTTTTCATGAAGAACTTCAAGAACGTAAATAAAAGTTTGAGATAAGGGATTACCCTTGCTTTCTTGTTTAGATGATAGGAACTTTAATTCTCCAAATCACTTATTCAATCAACTTTTTCTCTCAATTTTCTCTCTTTTTCTCTCTGAAACTTTCTAACTGATGATATAATATGAATGAAGAATATAACACAAATTTACGTATAATAATATAACCGATGGAACATGGGTAGTGGTTAAGCGCATCAGGCCTTAACTGCTCCCATGTTCTTAAGGCCATGTTTGGTTGTTGTAAAAAGCTCCATTTCCCATTATTTTAATTAAAATATTTATTATATAGTTTATTTGTCACACTTTAATTAACCAAATAATATTATTTAAATTTAATTAAATAAAATATAATAGTACACATTAAATCAATTCATCACATAATTAAAATTTTTATTTATTAATTATGACAAATAATTAAATCTCTAATTAATTATTAAATTAATTAGGATAACATTATAATTATTAAATAACTCGTTTAACTTAATAATCTCAGTTAAATTCACATTTTGAACTATAAAATTACTCCACATTAATTTAATCAATGTAACACATTTAATTAAATTAATCTACCATAATTTCATCAAATATTTATTTAACACAATAAATAAATCAACCAAAATTATTTATTTAATTCAATAAATATTTAAAATAAATTATAAAATTCTCGTTCGTCACATCTTTCCCCCCTTAAAAGAATTATGTCCTCAGAATCACGATTCAATTAATTCGTCTGGTTACATTCTCCCCCCTGCTTACAAAGATTCTATCTCCAGAATCGCTTACACATAGATTAAGCAAATAAATTAGGGTAAGTTTTCATCATGTGTTTTTCGAGTTCCCATGTAGCTTTTTAGCGTTGTGGTTCCTCCAAATTACCATAACAGAAGGTCTCACTTTGTTTCTGAGAACTTGCTTTTTCTTGTCAACAATCTGAACAGGAACTTCTTCATAGGATAAATCTTTTTCAAATGTAGGTGTTCATATTCTATGACATGTTTGTAGTCGGGTTTATACGTTTGTAACACTGAAACATGAAAAACATTGTGGATGTGCTCTAACGCCGGAGGTAAGGCTACCTCATACGCAACTTCTCCAATTCTTCGCAGCACCTCAAAGGGTCCAATGAACATCTGGTTCAATTTCCCTTTTTTGCCGAATCTGATCTTTCCCTTCAAGGGAGAGACTTTCAAGAAAACAAAGTTACCTGATTCAAATTTTATATATTTACGGTGTGGATCGGCGTATTTCGTCTACCTATTCTAAAAAGCTACTAATCCTGTTCGGATCACCTTGACGATCTCGGCTGTCTGTTGTACCAATTCTGGTCCTAGCAATTGAATTTTGCCAATTTCATCCCAGCATAATGGAGTTCTTCACTTTCTGTCGTACAACGCTTCGTAAGGCGGCATGCCAATACTTGCATTGTAACTGTTGTTGTAAGCGAATTCCACTAACGGTAGGTGATCATCCCAATTTTCTTTAAAATCCATGATGCATGCTTTTCCAATGTCTGGATCGTTCTTTCACTCTGCCCGTCTGTCTAAGGGTGATATGCAGTACTCAATCTTAATTGCGTCCCCATGCATTCCTGTAGTCGCTTCCAGAAGTTTAATTTGAAGCACGGATCTCGATCGAAAACTATTAACACTGGAATTCCGTGCCTTAAAATAACCTCCTTCACATATAACTTTGCCAGCTAATCTAAGTTGAATCTAATCTTGATTGGTAAGTAGTGTGATGATTTCTTCAATCGATCTACGATAACCCAAAATGCGTCAAAACCTTTCTGAGTTGTCGGAAGACCTTCTAAGAAATCCGTTGTGTTATGCTCCTTTTTCTATTTTGGGATTTATAACTGTTGTAGCAACCCACTCGGCCTCTGATGTTCTGCTTTCACTTTCTGACATATCATGCACTTGACCACACAATCGGCAACGTCTCGTTTCATATTCGGCCACCAAAAATGTTGTCGAAGATCCTAGTACATCTTTGTACTCCCTAGGTGAATCGAATACCTTGAACTATGACCCTCACTCAAAATTTTCTCTTTAATCTTTGACACTGGTGATACCCAAATTCTGCCCTCGAATCTTAGCAGTTATTCGTTGTCCACTTTGAATTTCAGTTCATTCCCTTCAGATATCTTCTTCCTAATCTTCCCACATTCCTCATCCTGAAATTATGCTTCCTTAACCTTATCCACTAAAGTTGTACTAGTTTCTAGCTGGAACAGTTTCTCGTCAGACTCCTTAGGATATCTCACCTCCAATTCCAGTTTCTCCATCTCTGAAATTAGCTCCTCCTGGCGGCCAACAACATCAAATTCTCTCGACCCTTTTTGTTTAAGGCGTCGGCAACCACATTTGCTTTACCCGAATGGTATAAGATTTCACAGTCATAGTCCTTTATTAATTCCAACAATCTTCTCTGGCGCATGTTCAAATTTTTCTGTGTAAAAATATATCTCAGACTCTTATGATCTGTATATATTTCACACTTCTTCCCATAGAGATTGAGTCTCCAGATCTTTAAAGCAAATACTACCGCGACCAATTCCAAATCATGGGTTAGATACCACATCTCATAATCCTTCAGTTGTCGTGACGCATACGCAATAACCTTGTCGTTCTGCATAAGCACACAACCTAGTCCTTTATGCGATGCATCACTATACACCACGAAATTTCCTGTGGTATCCGAAAGAGATAACGCAGGTGTCGTACTCAACCTATTCTTCAACTCTTGGAAGCTTTCATCACACTTCGCCGTCCAAATGAATTTCACCGATTTCCTAGTCAAATTCGTCAACGGAGTCGCGATTTTGGAAAAGTCATAAATAAACCTTCTGTAATATCCTACTAATCCGAGAAAACTTCTCACTTCCGACGGTGTCTTCGGCTGATCCCAGTTCATCACAACTTCAAACTTTGAGGGATCTACCCAAATTCTGTCATTATCGATTACATGTCCAAGAAATTGCACCCGCTCTATCCAGAATTTGCATTTTGAAAACTTGGCATACAATTTATCTCTTCTCAATGTCTCCAACGTCACCTTTAAATGCTCTACATGCTCCTCCTTGGTCTTAGAATATACCAGAATATCATCGATAAATACCACCATGAATTTGTCCAAAAACAGCTTGAACACCCTTTTCATTAAGTTCATAAATGCTGCAGGGGCATTTGTTAGACCGAATGACATTACTAGAAACTCGTAGTAACCATATTGAGTCCTGAACACAGTCTTCGGAACATCCTCTTTCTTCACCTTCAATTGATGGTAACCACTTCTCAGGTCTATCTTCGAGAAGTATCTCGCTCCCTTCAATTGGTCAAATAAGTCGTAGATCCTAGGCAACGGATACTTATTTTTAATCGTGACCTTGTTTAACTCTCTGTAATCAATGCAAAGACACATCGTTCCATCCTTTTTCTTTACAAACAACACCGGTGCTCCCCACGGCGATACGCTCGGCTGCATATACTTCTTGTCCAAAAGTTCTTGCAGCTGCACCATTAATTCTTTCATCTCCATAGGAGCCATTCAGTATGGGGCCTTCGATATTGGGGCAGTTCCTAGCGCCAAATCAATCAAAAATTCTACTTTCCTATCTGGCAAAAGTCCAGGAAAATAATACTAAAATACGTCCACGAAGTATCTCACAACTAGTATCTCCTCTAACTTCGGACTCTCTTTGCGACTATCGACTATGTAGGCTAAATATCCTACACAACCTTGTCTCAACAACTTGGCTTGCATCGTCGTCAGACCACTTGCTTGTCTAGGCGACTTGCTGCTATAAAATACAACCTTTGACGGAGTCATACGATTAATACACTTCTTTTGGCAATCAATTATCGCCCCATAATTGAGTAGCCATTCCATTCCCAAAATAACGTTGAACTCCCAAAGTTTAATCGAGATAAGATCTACAGTAAGACCCCGAATTTTATGAAATAGAAGTATTCAATTTTTTTATAATTATTATTTTATTAAGTAAATGGTTAAATTGATAAAAGGTTAAAGTTAAGGGTGATATGTGTAAATTTTACAAAGTAAGCAACTTGGCATAAAATATTCATTTGGTCGGGGAATATTCTTTTTGTCGGAGAATATTCGTATGATGGCGCAGTCAGTGGTGGACCCCACAACGGAATAACTGTCGGATATAGATAGTGACAGAAGTAACCTTTTTATACAAAAAAATAATAATGGCAAAATTTTTATCGTTAAACTGTTGAAATACCCGGTGGTTAAAATACAATAATACGCGTTGTTGCACAGTAGCACACAGTATTGCACATTAATTTCTAATTATTGATTTTTTACGTAAGAAGTCACTTATTCAATAATTGTTACAGTAATTACTGTTCAATATTTTATATTATTGATTCAATAATTGCTACATTGATAATTGCATATTATTGATTCAATAATTGTCACAATAACCGCTGCATAGTATTTCACATTATCAAATCAATAATTCATATTATTTGAATACTATTATTAGACAGCATTATTGGCAATGTCTAGGAAGTTCTGTCTAGGAAAGGGGTTAGTTAATCTAATTGCGCGCCAGTAAGGAAAAATCCTTATCGGAAGGCCCCCTCTTTCCTGGGAACGACCCTGGTTGTCATTATTGTGGTTCTGTAATATTATTTGTGAATAATTAATTATTGATAAAAATAATAAAGAAATATTAATTCAATGTGGATATAAATAGAGAAATTTTTAGCAAAAGTGATAATTATTGAGAATAGATATTTTATCTGTTCTGATAAAATAATTCATTAAAATATATTATTATAATATTACATTATAAGTGTATAATGTGATAATATAATAATATAATAGTAATGATATTTTTTTTACAACAAATTCATGATATATGAATAAAATGAGGAGAAAGAGAGCAAATTGGGTCCGAATTGATTTTGTTATAATAAATGCTAAAAATATATTTTGTGAGTTGGTGGGCCCCACTTGTTGTTGAAAAATATTGATTTGCTGATTTTTCAAAGTTGGTATACGTAGGTCTTTATCAGTATATATTTTGTCAGAGTGGGGGTGTGAAAAAATCATCCGTATGTAAATTTGGGTCATTTTTCGTTCGGAATTTGGAAAAAGTTTATTCTACAAAGTTGTAGAGAATTAAATTTTATATGGAATGGACATAAGGTTCGTATTTTTCTAATAAATGGGCTATTTATTATGAATTATTGAAGTTTCTGAATATTATTTAAATTTAAAACATGCATGTGGGCCCAACTTGTCCTTGTAAATGCTGAAATTTGGTGGTCTTTGTTGGTATGCTACGTAGATTTTCAAAGAAGGCATTCAAAATTTACCCGTATATATATTTAGTCAACCTTGGTGTTCTAGCATTTTCCTATAAATAGGGTGCTTAGTTAGAAATTAAAATCACACCAAAATCAGAAAATTCTCTCTCTATAGTATCAAACGTATTTCTTGTGAGTGTTTAGATATTTTGAGTGTTGATAACGGTGCAAGTTTTCTTCAACATAATATCCGATATTCCAGTCAGATTCAGTATTCTACTGAGGTAAGGGATGTTATTATATTTCGTAAAGGAGGTTAATTTTCGTAAATGATATTATTTTCGTAAATGATATTATTTCGTAAAAGATATTTTAATAAAAGATATTTTGGTAATGGATGTGATTTTATACTCGTAAGGGGTATTATTATTTTCGTATTCGTAAGTGATATTATTTTTCTTGTAAAGGATATTATTTTTCTCGTAAAGGATGTTGGTTTCGTTCAATATTCGTAAGGAATATTATTTTCTTCCATACTCTATAGTATGTAAGTAATAATATTTCATTTCAGATTCCTAAATTTAAACTTACTGTGGTAAGTATTGATTCTATAATTCCTGAAATGATTAGAAATTCCTTGAGTTTTGAGCTTCATCAAATATCATTTCACCGGAATATTGGTCTGAACTTTATTATGAAAATTTCACCTTTTCATGTCGGAGTTCCTATTTACGAGTTACTATTCACGAGTTACTATTCACAAATTACTATTCATGGGTTACTATTCACGAGTTACTATTCATTGGTTACTATTCACGAGTTACTATTCATGAGTTACTCTTTATAGTGTAATACCCGAGAATTTCCATATATTATTAAATAAATATATTAATGGAAATGAGAATTTATTTGAATATAAATGATTTTGTGTTATGAGATGAATTAATTCAATTATATATAATTGAATAATTATAATAATTGAGAAATTGGTGGAGTTTGTGATAAACTCGTTGATTGCCTTGTGTGGCACAGTGACGTAATATAAGAATGATTATATTAATTTAAGCGAACAATTAATCTATATTAATTGTTAATCGAAGAATATTAATTAACTGTTATAAAATACTAATGAGGATTGATTAATAATATGTGATTATTATTATTGCAAGAAACATAATAATAATGAGCAACGTATTTATAAATATAATAAGATTTATATCAAAGTGATGATTAATCATATAAGGGTTAATTAAATTGTTATGGAGGTTAACAATTATATTGATTGATGTAGGATATGTGTATATTATTAATTAATATTCAATTTATAAGATGAGAAATTATATGTGCAAGCATGCGAATTAAATGTGTAGCATATATTAGCTGACTATGTATTATGTGAAGTGTAATATGACACTATTATATGGTAAGGCTTATTAAACCATGTGAGCTACTTGATTAATAACTTGTGTGAGAATAAATATGTGGGTATACATTGTACAATGAACATATTGTAAACAATTAGTTTTAATAAAGGAGACAGTGTAATGTGTTAACATCTGATTAGATTATATCCGGTATTAACAAAATGTACATGGATTATACGTGTCAATTTACACTTACTAGAGTATATGAATTATTGTGGCATTTCAATTAAAGACCTAAGTGTCTAAATATGTGTGTGTATATAACCTAAGTATTAACACTAGTTTGTTTACAAATTAGAAATGCTGAGATTTTTATGCCTTGTCCCGTATTAATAAGACACAAACCTTGTACACGTAAAACACTCATGAAGCTAGCCTACTCCTACCTTCTCAAACTCAGCATTCTAGCAAATCATGATACGGGGAGTGGGCACAACAGTGTTCTTCAACCACTCTACCAACTCTTCCTTAGCTGATATACAAAGCTTCAATCTAGTGGTTCAATTTAATGGACAATTGCATTGTCTGTGTAAGGATTCTTCTATAAATAGCAGCCATGTTTCTTCGTTTCCAATTTGCTGAGAGTTTGCATAAGTGGTGAGTGAAAGCAATATACATATATCAGTAGGAGAAGTTAGATTAGCAGCAAACTATATTTGAATCCTAGCAGAGGTATAATCCCTCTTCCTTTGTTCTTCATTTTCGTTTTCTGTTTCCGAAGTTTCCTTCAAATTTTTGATTATGCCAAATTGGTTCATGATTGGTTTGTAGAACCCTTATATTGTTGTTATATGAACATACATACGTGATGGAACCACTATATAGCTTTCTTGACTTTCATTTCCATTGTTGCTCTGTAATTTCTATAAAGCATCGAATTCGTGAAATTAGTTGGAGTTCATGAAATTGGGAATCGTTTGGGCGATTGACTGTTATATAAGCATATATATGTGTTAGTAAGTTAAAAAGGTTAGTCTAATAGCATCTGGGTATGTTGAAATCGATGAAATGGGAAGTTTGGGGACGGTTTTGGCTGCAGCGAACTGAGTCTGCAATGCCGCGCCACAGCGCCGATGCACAGCGTTAGCTGCGCGCTGCAGCGCCAGAACGCGGCAGTACCAGCGTCTCCCACGCCGCAGCGCCAATCCCAGGGCATTATGCCCGCGCCGCAGTGCCGCCTGCGCCGCAGCGCCACCCGCGCCTCAGCGCCAGATTGTGGCTGCTGTTGCCGCGCCGCAGCGCCGGCCTCTGTGTGCAGTTTTCTGCATTCTGCGACAAAACTGTTATATACCAATTTTTTGATTTTTGTTTAAACAAGCATGGGAGCATGATTAATACATATATATAAACCTAATGAGGCAATGTAAGCATGTTTTAGTATATTAGCATGCATGGTTAACCAAACGACTTATAGTTTGAAAACAAACTTAAAGTTTCATAAACGAACGTTAACATATATAAAGCATGTTAATATTCTGATTTTTCAAGGCATGTCGGTATGAGGTAGAGATGTATGAAAGACATATTAAGTTATGTATATATGGTTCATAGTATGACAAGAGCCTGTTAGACCTCACTATTGAACATATCTAACAAAAATACAAGTTTTGAAGGTTGATATTGACATGTAAAGACCATGCATACATTCTGACTTTTCGAGCATGTTTATAGGGCCTTGAAATGCATGAAAAGCATGTTAATTTATATATATAGGTTTCATAAGGAAGCATGAACATGATAGACCTTATTAATGAACTATACTAACAAAGTATAAGCTTTGAACGTGAACGTTGGTATGTTATGACGAGAATTAGAATCTGACATTTATGGACACATGTGATAGTACTCTTAGACTCATTCATGTGTCATGCATGTATATACCATGATTAGTTGCCGTGATTAAAGTTTAGCATAAACAAAGCATGTTTTCAAGATAATAACAATGCTAGCTACATATATGCAATACGAGTACTCATGAGCATGACTAATACAAGTTATATGAATATCTTATGTGTTTAAAAGCGACCATATTAGACCATATGAGTTCGTGTCCTTGAATGGCTTTAAGTATTAACTTAAGAACCTATACCATGTACGATTGGATTTGGAAAAGTTATACAAGCATGAAAGTATCCTTTAAATATGAATACATGCTACGTGATATTATATGATGTTACTTGAACCCGATTTTGACGGTTAACTTAAGGAGATGCCGTAACTTGCTAAAATAAAATATATTTAGTATTGATTGTGGCCTTATGTGATATTAATAATATGCAAGCATGTTTGCTAATTGTTGAGATCTTATATAATATGAGAATGCGTTTAAACTCTAAAGAAGGAACGTTAAGGATAGAAATTATATTCTATATAACTGTGTAGCTAGGTAAAACTTACCTTATGTGATGATCGTATATTCAAAGAGAAAATGTGAAGTTAAATTATATGACTAATGAATATCATATATATACGTAACTGTATTACGATAGGAATTCGAAAGTGTTGATTACTTTTCGTGGATAAACTACGCTAAAGGCAAGTTCTCTTACTTACACTCTTTTAAAGTGCAAGTATCCTAACCGACGCATTTACTTTATTCAAGAAAATCTATGATTGTGAAAGTTTCCTAACTTATACTCTTTTACTATGCAAGTATCCTATCTTGTGTATTGCGAACTAGTTTCCTATTTAATCGGTTGAATTGAATTAGCATACTTGAATCTTATTTCATTAAAGCTATTATTCATGTTGAACTAAGTATTGTTCTTGAATATTGTGAAAGTGTCTATGCCATTTGATTCGGCGGGACTTATGTTATTGAAAAGCAACCCAAACTAATTGATTGGTGCGGGATCTTGTATTTAACTGAGAAGAACAACCTTCTTTGAAGGGAATATATAAATTGTCGGAGAACCGACCTGCACACTTGAGTATGATTGATTGTTATGCATAACAAGGGTACTTTTGGCTGATCACCTGTTGTACCTGTTTTTGTTGGATTTTCAGTTTATTACTGTCAATTCTAGTAGAAGTTCATAGTCCGTAGTGACTACTCAGTATTCAATTATTTGAAATCTTGAATTAACTTATTATTGAATCATATTGATATTATCCTGTCCTTAGCGACTGTTATTGAGAACTGTTGATATTCTTGTTATTCTTGAACTATCAAATCTTGTTATACCCTTTAGAGAATTGAGAATCTTATTATTCACCCTTATTGTATATTACTTGCTGGGCAATTTGTGCTCATTCTTGCTTTCCCTAAAACATTTCAGTTAAGGCAGAGCATGGCGAACCTTCGGGCATTGATAAGAGCAAGGGCAAGGCTACCAACTAGCTTATGTCTGTTATGTTTCAAATATATTAATATTGTGTGAAGATGATGTAGTAAGACTGGATTTGTTTATGTTTAAGCTTAAGTTAGATTATGTAATAAGTTGTTAATTGATCTTGCTATGTAATCTATTAAGTACTGTAGGTTGCGAGACTTGGGGGAATAATTATAATAAATCATTGTAAATTATTCTAGAATAGATTTTCCGCTGTGGTTGTGTGATATTTAGTTATCATTATTGCGATGTATTACCATGAGCACGTGATGAACCGAATTCGAGAGACCAAGTGGCGGTCTTGGAATTTGGGGGTGTCACATATAGGGTACTATTCACGATAAAAAAAAATATAATAGATTTTTTATGTGCAAATTATCTTTGATTTATGAATCTTACTCTTGAAATTAGATCTATGTTTTTATTATATTGTTCTTATTGTCATATATAATATTTTTATAATCATGGTGATAGAAGTTCTCTTTGACTTGAGTGTAAAGATGGGTAGATTATTGGTATGACCATGATTATGGGTTCTCTTTGGCCAGTAGTGCAAAGATGAATTGTTGACTGGTATGATCATGACCATTGAGTTTACAATTGAATATCTTTAGCTTAAGTGCAAAGGTGAATTGATCAACATGGTTATAAATGTTGTTTCTATAAATTTTTAAATGATTAGATATTTTTTTGGGATTTGAATATCTTTGGCCTGTAGTGCAAAGATGAGCTGTTGATTTATGAATATCTTTGGCCTGTAGTGCAAAGATGAACTATTGATGAATATCTTAGGCCTGTAGTGTGACTCCCCCAAATTCCAGGACCGTCACGGGGTCTCTCGAATTCGGTTCATCACGTGCTCATGGTAATACATTACGATAATAATAACTAAATATCACACGATCACAGCGGAAAATCTATTCTAGAATAATTTACAATGATTTATTATAATTATTCCCCCAAGTCTCGCAACCTACAGTACTTAATAGATTACATAACAATATCAATTAACGACTTATTACATAACCTAACTTAAGCTTAAACATAATCAAAACCAGTCTTACTACATCATCTTAATACAACATTAAAATATTTAAAACATATAAGAGACAAGCTAATTGGTAGCCTTGCCCTTGTCCTTATCAACGCCCGAAGGTTCGCCATGCTCTGCCTTAATTGAAATGTTTTAGGGAAAGCAAGAATGAGCACAAATTGCCCAGCAAGTAATATATAATAAGGGTGAGTAATAAGATTCCCAATTCTCGAAAAGGTATAACAAGGTTTGATAGTTCAAGGATAACAAGAATATCAACAGTTCTCAATAACAGTCGCTAAGGACAGAATAATATCAATATGATTCAATAATACGTCAATTCAAGATTTTAAATAATTGAATACTGAGCAGTTACTAAGGACTATGAACTTCTACTAGAATTGACAGTAATAAATTGAAAATCCAATAAAAAACAGGTACAACAGGTGATCAGCCTAAAGTACCATCGTTATGCATAACAATCAATCATACTCAAGTGTGCGCGTCGGTCCTCCGACAATTATATATTCCCTTCAAAGAAGGTTGTTCTTCTCAGTCAAATACAAGATCCCGCACCAATCAATTAGTTTGGGTTGCTTTCCAATAATATAAGTCTAGCCGAATCAAATGACATAGACACTTTCACAATATTCAAGAACAATACTAAGTTCAACATGAATAATAGCTTTAATGAAATAAGAGTTCAAGTATGCTAATTCAATTCAACCGATTAAGTAGAAAACTAGTTCGCAATATACAAGGATAGAATACTTGCACAGTAAAAGAGTGTAAGTTAGGAAACTTGCACAATCATAGATTTCCTTGCATAAAGTAAATGCGTCGGTTAGGATACTTGCACTTTAAGAGAGTGTAAGTAAGAGAACTTGCCTTTAGCGTAGTTTATCCACGAAAGCAAATCAACACTTTCGAATTCCTATCGTAATACAGTTACGTATATATGATATTCATTAGTCATATAATTAAACTTCACATTTTATCCTCGAATATACGATCAACACATAAGCAAGGTTTTACCTAGCTACACAGTTATATAGAATATAATTTCTATCCTTAACGTTCCTCCTTTAGAGTTTAAACACATTCTCATATCTTATAAGATAGCAATCAATGCTAAATATATTTCATTTTAGCAAGTTACGGCATCCCCTTAAGTTAACCGTCAAAATCGGGTTCAAGTAACATCCTATAATATCACGTAGCATGTATTCATATTTAAAGGATACTTTCATGCTTGTATAACTTTTTCAAATCCAATCGTACATGGTATAGGTTCTTAAGTTAATACTTAAAGCCATTCAAGGACACGAACTCATATGGTCTAACATGCTCGCTTTTTAAACACATAAGATTTTCATATAACTTGTGTTAGGCATGCTCATGAGTACTCGTATCGCATATATGTAGCTAGCATTGTTATTATCTTGAAAACATGCTTCGTTTATGCTAAACTTTAATCACGGCAACAAATCATGGTATATATACATGCATGACACATGAATGAGTCTAAGAGTACTATCACATGTGTCCAAATTATCAGATTCTAACTCTCGTCATAACATACCAAAGTTTACGTTCAAAGCTTATACTTTGTTAGTTTAGTTCATTAATAAGGTCTATCATGTCCATGCTTCCTTATGAAACCTATATATATAAGTTAACATGCTTTTCATGCATTTCAAGGCCCTATAAACATGCTCGAAAAGTCAGAATGTATACATGGTCTTTACATGTCAATATCAACCTTCAAAACTTGTATTTTTGTTAGATATGTTCAATAGTGAGGTCTAACATGCTCTTGTCATACTACGAGCCATATATACATAAGTTAATATGTATTTTATGCATCTCTACCTCATACCGACATGCCTTGAAAAATCAGAATATTAACATGCTTCATATATGTTAACGTTCGTTTAGGAAACTTTAAGTTCGTTTCCAAACTATATGTCGTTTGGTTAACCATGCATGCTAATATACTAAAACATGCTTACATTACCTCATTAGGTTTATATATATGTATTAATCATGCTTCCATGCTTATTTAAACAAAAATCAAACAATTAGTACATAACAGTTTTGTTGCAGAATGCAGAAAACTGCACACAGAGGCCGGCGCTGCGGCGCGGCAACAACAGGCACAATCTGGCGCTGCGGCGCGGGTGGCACTGCGGCGCGGGCATAATGCCCTAGGATTGGCGCTGCGGCGTGGGAGACGCTGGTACTGACGCGTTGTGGCGCTGCAGCGCGCAGCTAACGCTGTGCATCGGCGCTGCGGCGCGGCATTGCAGACTCAGTTCGCTGCAGCCAAAACCGTCCCCAAACATCCCATTTCATCGATTTCAACATACCCAGATGCTGTTAGACTTCTTTAACTTACTAACACACATATATATATATATATGCTTATATAACAGTCAATCGCCATTCATCAATTCCCAATTTCATGAACTCCAACCAATTTCACGAATTTGATGTTTTACAGAAATTGCAGAGCAAAAATGGAAATGAAAGTCAAGAAAGCTATATAGTGGTTTCATCATGTATGTATGTTCATATAACAACAATATAAGGGTTCTACAAACCAATTACGAACCAATTTGGCATAATCAAGAATTTAAACTTTTGACAGAAAACGAAAATGAATAACAAAGAAACTGTAATATACCTTCTGCTAGAATCTGAACTTGCTGCTACTCAAGGACACTGATATATATATATATATATATATATATATATAAAACTCTTAACTTACTTAGCCCAAAATTCTCAGCAAATGAATTAGGAAGAGGATGGGTTATATTTATAGGAGAACTTATAATCCAGACAATGTTATTGCCTACCATTTCAAACTAACAGAAATTTGAATTGCAAGGAGGTTATTAGGGGGTTGGTAATGGTGGTTGAAATCCATCATGATAGCCACACCCTTCTTCATCATTTGCTAGCCTATGTTACTGAGTTTAAGGAAGAATAGGGGAGTAGGATAGCTTGTGTATTTCACGTGAAGGAGACAGTGACTCTCCCAGCAAAACAAACTCAGTCTTCTATACTACACTTAAATCATTATACACATATGTATTAAATACTTAGGCTATCTACACATATATATATATATATATATATATATTTATATATTTTGCACATATGTCTTTAATTGAAATGTCACACTATAATTCACATAATGTAGTAAGTGTGACTTATACACATATAATCCAGGTACATTTTTATCATACTGGTATAATTTTCTCAGATATAATCACATCACACTGTATCCTTTATTATTAAATTCTACTAATCAATAATTGTTTATCATATATTCATGATGTACTATTTTAATGTACAGTTACCTACATATTGTCACATAGGCATAAACATGTAGCTTATATATTTCAATCAATATAATTGTTAATCTCCATAAAATTTAATTAACCCTTATATGATTAATTATCACTTTAATATAAATCTTATTATATTTATAAACACGTTGCTCATTATTATTATTATATTTCTTGCAATAATAATAATCACATATTATTAATCAATCACAGTTAATATTCCACAACAATTAATTAATATTCTACAATTAATATAGATTAACTGTTTGCTTAAACTAATATAGTCATTCTCATATTACGTCACTGTGCCACACAAGGCTCCCAACGAGTTTATCGCAAACTCCATAATTTCTCAATTATTATAATTATTCAATTTTATATAATTGAATTAATCATTCTCATAACACAAAATTATTTATATTCAAATAAATTCTCGTTTCCATTAATATATTTATTTAATAATATATGAAAATTCACGGGTATTACATCCTCCCCCCCTTATAAAAATTCCGTCCCGGAATTGTTACAAGGTTACACGAATAGATGGGGATAGTCCTTCATCATCCTATCTTCTAACTCCCACGTTGCCTCCTCGACATCGTGGTTACGCCAAAGTACTTTTACAGACGAAATAATTTTATTTCTCAAAGTTTGCTCTTTCCTATCTAATATCTGGACAGGAATTTCTTCATACGCCAAGTTCTTCTCCACTTGAATGGGCTCGTAAGAAATCACGTGTTTGTAGTCGTCCTTGTACGGTCGCAACACGGAAATGTGGAACACATTGTGGATGTGCTCCAACTCGGGTGGTAACGCAACTTTGTATGCCACTTCGCCCACTCGCTTCAGTATTTCGAACGGTCCTATAAATCTTGGACTCAATTTTCCTTTCTTGCCGAAACGGATCTTTCCTTTCCATGGAGATACTTTTAAGAATACAAAACTGCCGACTTTGAAGTCTCGGTCCTGCCGATGTAAATCTGCGTATTTCTTCTGGCGATCTTGAGCTGCTACTAATCTAGCTCTTATCACTGTCACCACGTCTGCGGTTTGTTGTACTAACTCTGGTCCGAGTATTCGTCGCTCCCCGACTTCGTCCCAACATAATGGCGTTCTGCACTTTCTTCCGTAAAGAGCTTCGTACGGTGGCATGCCGATACTTGCATGGTAACTATTATTATATGCGAATTCTACTAAGGGTAGGTGGTCGTCCCAATTTCCCTTAAAATCCATCACGCAAGTCCTAAGCATATCCTCCAGCGTTTGTATTGTTCACTCACTCTGTCCGTCTGTCTGAGGATGGTAAGCCGTACTCAACCTCAACTGTGTTCCCATTCTTTCTTGCAAACTCTTCCAAAAATTGGACGTGAAGCGCGGATCTCGATCAGAGACAATTGATACCGACACTCCATGTCGTGAAACAATCTCTTTTACATACAGACTTGCTAATTGGCTCAAACTGTAGCGGATCTTGATTGGTAGAAAATGTGCGGTCTTGGTTAGTCGATCCACGTAACCCAAATGGCATCATAACCTTTCTACGTAGCTAGAAGTCCTACCACGAAGTCCATCGTAATATGCTCCCATTTCCACTCTGGTATTTCCAACGGTTGTAGTAAACCACTCGGCCGCTGATGTTCTGCTTTAACGCGTTGGCAAGTCAAACATCTACTGACGCACTCTGCGACTTTCCATTTCAAATTGGGCCACCAAAAATGTTGCTTCAAATCTCGGTACATCTTAGTGCCTCCCGGATGAACGGAATACGTCGTATTGTGTGCCTCGTGCAAAATCTCTTCCCTCAACTCGGTTACCGCTGGTACCCACACTCTTCCTTCAAATCTCAAAATACCGTCTTTATCCATTCGAAATTTTTCTTCCTCATTTTCCGTGATCCTCTTTCGAATTTTCTCACACTCTTAATCCTTTTCCTGGGCTTCCTTTACTCTATCCAACAATGTCGGATGAGCTCCCACTACAAACAACTTCTCTCCAGGCTTCTTTGGTTCTTTCACTTCTATTTCCAATTTCTCCATCTCTCTTATCAATTCTTCATGAGTCGTCAAATTAAACAACTTCTCCCTTCCTTTCCTGCTCAGAGCGTCGGCAACCACATTCGCCTTTCCCGGGTGATAAAGAATATCGCAATCATAGTCTCTGATTAAATCTAACCATCTTCTCTGCCGCATGTTCAACTCCTTCTGTGTGAAGATATACTTTAGACTTTTATGGTCCGTGTATATCTCACATTTTTCTCCGTACAAATAATGCCTCCATATCTTTAACGCAAAAACTACTGCCGCTAACTCTAAGTCGTGAGTAGGGTATCATTTTTTGTAATCCTTCAATTGTCGTGATGCATATGCAATGACCTTGCCGTGCTGCATAAGCACACAGCCAAGCCCCTTGTGCGATGCATCACTATACACCACAAAATTTCCCGCATCATCTGGTAATGATAACACAGGTGCTTTGCTCAGTCTCCTTTTCAGTTATTGAAAACTTTCCTCGCATTTGTCGGTCCATACAAATTTCACCGTCTTTCTAGTCAAATTGGTCAGCGGGGTTGCTATCTTAGAAAAATCTTGGATGAATCTTCGATATTATCCGGCTAACCCTAAAAAGCTTCTCACCTCCGTCGGTGTTCTCGGTTGTTCCCAATTACTTACTGCTTTAACCTTCGCAGGGTCTACAGAGATTCCATTCTTATCCACCACGTGGCCTAAGAATTGAACCTTATCCATCCAAAATTCGCACTTAGAAAATTTTGCATACATCTTCTCCTTCCTTAGTGCCTCCAAAACAATCTTTAGATGTTCAGCGTGTTCTTCCTCTGTCTTCGAGTAGATCAAAATGTCGTCGATAAAAACCACTACAAATTTATCCAAGTATGGCTTCAAAACTCGGTTCATCAAGTCCATAAATGCTGCCGGAGCATTAGTCAATCCAAATGACATTACCAAAAACTCGTAGTGTCCATAACGGGTTCGAAACGCAGTCTTTGGTATGTCCTCATCCCTCACTTTCAGTTGATGATATCCTGTTCGTAGGTCGATCTTTGAGAAACACTTTTCTCCCTTCAGTTGATCAAATAAGTCATCTATCCTCGGTAGCGGATATCGGTTCTTGATCGTTACTCTGTTCAATTCTCGATAATAGAAACAGAGCCTCATCGATCCGTCCTTCTTTTTAACGAATAGTACTGGTGCTCCCCAAGGAGAAACACTCGGTCGAATGTAACCCTTATCCAACAACACTTGCAATTGTATCATCAATTCCTTCATTTCTACTGGCGCCATACGATATGGAGCTTTCGAAATCGGTGCCGTTCCCGGTGCTAAGTCTATTATGAATTTGATTTCTCTGTCTGGCGGAAGACCAGGCAGATCGTCCGGAAACACATCTAGAAATTCATTCACTACGGATATATCCTTAATTTCTACTCCCTTTTTCTGAGTATCAACGATGTAAGCTAAATATCCTACGCATCCTTTCCTTAACAATTTCTTGGCCTGCATCATCGTAACGCAACACGATTACTTAAGCAATGAGCTACCATAAAACACTACCTTAGACTTACTCGGAGTCTGAAGGTTCACACATTTGTTATGACAGTCAATTATCGCAGCATGGTTATACAACCAATCCATTCCCAGTATTACGTCAAATTCTCCCAATCTAATAAGAATCAAGTCTACGCTCAGTTCATGTTCTCTAATGTTTGCGTGACAATCTCGATAAATGTATTCTACAGGGATCACTTCCTTATTAGCAACTTCTATAATCAAAGGATTTTCTAATCGTTCTCGGGGTGTACTAAGTCTACTAGCAAATTCTTCAGATACAAAAGAACATTTGGCACCCGAATCAAATAATACATAAGTATTTATATCATTGATTGGGATTATACCTGACACCACGTCCTTCGCAGCCACGACGTCTTGGACGGTCATGTTAAAGGTTCTGGCGGTTGGGCGGTTGGATTGTGCCGGTCCACCTATCATCAGCTTGTTGCCTCCTTGCTGATTACTACCCCCGCCACTTCCCTTCTTTGGGCAGTCCTTAATTCGGTGCTCCGTCGAGCCACACGCAAAGCATCCTTATATCTTCTTTGGTTTCGGATAGTTGGGCGAGATGTGCCCTTCCTGTCCGCAGTTGTAGCAAGTGCCACGTCCCTTCCAGCACTTGCCCTGGTGATTCTTCCCACACTTCGGGCATCCTTCAGCCCTCTTCTTGAAACCTCCACGAAAATTCCCTGATTGATTATTGTTGTTTTTGTTGTTGTTGTTATTCTCCCACTTTCTCTTTCCCAAGTTGCTTCCTCTGCTACTGCTTCCTCCCGTACGATTCTCTCCTCCAGCATTCTTTCCTTTCTTTTCTTTGTTATACAGACTTAAGGCCTCACTGCCACCTTCCGCAATGATTGCCTTCTCTAGTAATGTTGCAAAGGAATCAATTTGAAGAACTGATACCTTATTGAACAGCCACGGCTTCAACCCTTGTTCGAAACGTCTAGCCTTTCTCTCTTCATCACCAACTTGGTGCTCTGCAAATCGTGCTAGTTCGTTAAACCTAGCCACGTATTGCGCCACCGTCATCTCACCTTGTTTTAACTCTAGGAATTTCACCTCCATCCTATTCTTCATACTCTTCGGGAAGTAATTCTCGAAGAACAACGTCTTAAACTTGTCCCAAGCTATTATCCCTTCTCCAGCTCTTTGTTGATTAGCCTCCCACCAGTAGTTCGCTTCTCCCCTCATCATGTACGTGGCAAACACCGTCTTTTGATCTTCGCCTACGCTAGCTATAGTGAAAGCTTTTTCGATCTCTTTGATCCACGTTTGTGCGACGATTGGGTCGGTAGTTCCCTCGAACTCTGGGGGTCCTACACTCTTAAAGTCTTTAAAGGTTGTTACTGGCACAGTCTGAGGGTTCGGGCGAACGGGTTCATTGGTCCTTCCCCTTAAGGCTTCTCCTAACAAGTCTACCAGTTTCTGGATCGGGTCTACTTGTTCCCTCTCGTTGTTAACAGATTCTTCGGGTGCAGTCAATCTACGTCTGGGCGGCATTATCTGCATCACAAGTTTCCATTTTAATATTATTCAAGTATATTACTTAAGTATTTCTTTTAATACTAAAAGAATAAATTATAACACGTTTCTAAATAAACTTCATTTATATTAATATGCCAAATCGTTTCATTACAAGATTTCCTAGCATACTGCTATAAATGTTATCACATATATCCCCTAATATCACAAAAGACAGGGAATATACCAACCTACTACCATACTACCCCTCTAACAAAAGCTAACACGAGGTTCACATCATTATCCCACATCTTACACAAAAGATTGGGATTACAACATAGTATATACAATACATAAAGACACAACTAGTACTACCACTAGACTGACTAAGGAAATCTCATCCCATCATCCCGCGCTCCACTGCGCTCTTGTACTCCAACTGTGCTATATACACAACCATCTCTCGGCTCAAGGTATGTAGAGTCTGTCCCTGTTCTGCCGGGTAGTGGTACACACCATCAATCACCCTTTCAAAAGCTGAACGGAACACATACCCCATCTTGTTCATCTTTCTCTTCTTGCACCTGACCTCGTCCTCAAGGTCGTCAGCTCTCTCATTGGACGCTTCCCACTTCTCCTAAAAAGTGTAACCTATCCATCACCTCCAACTCTAGCTGAGTACGGAGTGCCTCTTTCTCAGTCTTCTCACTCAGTTCCCTCTGCTCAACCTCTTCTAGCTTCTCTGCCAAATCTAGATTCCTAGCCACTGACCTGTGAAACAGAGTCCCCATCTGGATCCCTGCCTCCCTACGGTAGGCAATCTCCACCTCTAACTCTTGCATAGCCAGCTTCCTCAGGTGGTCCTCGTCCCGCAGTTTCTGGAACTCAGACTTTCTCTCTTGGGCCTCTGCCTCCAGCTCCTAAACTCTGCAGTCTAACTCTAGGATCCGCTCCTCATACTCTCCTAGCATCTGTTCCTCTATAGTAGCCTCATCAGAGTCCTCTACTGGCTCATCCTCTATCGGCTCGTCCTCCATCGGCTCCTCCTCTGGATCAGACTCTATCTCAATCTCGTCCTCGTCATCAGACTCGAACGGTACAACTGCCTGTACTGGCACAGCCTCTATAGGTGCCTCGTATACTACATGTATATCCCTGGGCTCCTCCTCTATCACTCTACTAGGTACACCTGTGTCTGTCATCCTACAATAACAAACACAAGACAAACAAACAGCAACTCCATTAGAATGTTAAATAAAATATAAGTTCATTGTATAGAATGAAGTTACATTTCATAACAGACTAAGCGTCTCAAGGAAAATTCTACATGAGTTTTATCTCCTTCCTAACTTCCAAGTTCGCCTAAGTTATAGTCTAAGGACACTCGTTCCTAAGGTTTATAACTACAGCTTTGATACCAACCTGTGACGCCCCCAAATTCCAGGACCGTCACGGGGTCTCTCGAATTCGGTTCATCACGTGCTCATGGTAATACATTACGATAATAATAACTAAATATCACACGATCACAGCGAAAAATCTATTCTAGAATAATTTAGAATGATTTATTATAATTATTCCCCCAAGTCTCGCAACCTACAGTACTTAATAGATTACATAATAATATCAATTAACGACTTATTACATAACCTAACTTAAGCTTAAATATAATCAAAACCAGTCTTACTACATCATCTTAATACAACATTAAAATATTTAAAACATATAAGAGACAAGCTAATTGGTAGCCTTGCCATTGCCCTTATCAACGCCCGAAGGTTCGCCATGCTCTGCCTTAATTGAAATGTTTTAGGGAAAGCAAGAATGAGCACAAATTGCCCAGCAAGTAATATATAATAAAGGTGAGTAATAAGATTCCCAATTCTCGAAAAGGTATAACAAGGTTTGATAGTTCAAGGATAACAAGAATATCAACAGTTCTCAATAACAGTCGCTAAGGACAGAATAATATCAATATGATTCAATAATACGTCAATTCAAGATTTTAAATAATTGAATACTGAGCAGTCACTAAGGACTATGAACTTCTACTAGAATTGACTGTAATAAACTGAAAATCCAATAAAAAATAGGTACAACAGGTGATCAGCCTAAAGTACCATCGTTATGCATAACAATCAATCATACTCAAGTGTGCACGTCGGTCCTCCGACAATTATATATTCCCTTCAAAGAAGGTTGTTCTTCTCAGTCAAATACAAGATCCCGCACCAATCAATTAGTTTGGGTTGCTTTCCAATAATATAAGTCTAGCCGAATCAAATGACATAGACACTTTCACAATATTCAAGAACAATACTAAGTTCAACATGAATAATAGCTTTAATGAAATAAGAGTTCAAGTATGCTAATTCAATTCAACCGATTAAGTAGAAAACTAGTTCGCAATATACAAGGATAGAATACTTGCACAGTAAAAGAGTGTAAGTTAGGAAACTTGCACAATCATAGATTTTCTTGCATAAAGTAAATGCGTCAATTAGGATACTTGCACTTTAAAAGAGTGTAAGTAAGAGAACTTGCCTTTAGCGTAGTTTATCCACGAAAGCAAATCAACACTTTCGAATTCCTATCGTAATACAGTTACGTATATATGATATTCATTAGTCATATAATTAAACTTCACACTTTATCTTCGAATATACGATCAACACATAAGCTAGGTTTTACCTAGCTACACAGTTATATAGAATATAATTTATATCCTTAACGTTCCTCCTTTAGAGTTTAAACAAATTCTCATATCTTATAAGATCGCAATCAATGCTAAATATATTTCATTTTAGCAAGTTACGGCATCCCCTGAAGTTAACCGTCAAAATCGAGTTCAAGTAACATCCTATAATATCACGTAGCATGTATTCATATTTAAAGGATACTTTCATGCTTGTATAACTTTTTCAAATCCAATCGTACATGGTATAGGTTCTTAAGTTAATACTTAAAGCCATTCAAGGACAAGAACTCATATGGTCTAACATGCTCGCTTTTTAAACACATAAGATTTTCATATAACTTATGTTAGGCGTGCTCATGAGTACTCGTATCGCATATATGTAGCTAGCATTGTTATTATCTTGAAAACATGCTTCGTTTATGCTAAACTTTAATCACGGCAACAAATCATGGTATATATACATGCATGACACATGAATGAGTCTAAGAGTACAATCACATGTGTCCAAATTATCAGATTCTAACTCTCGTCATAACATACCAAAGTTTACGTTCAAAGCTTATACTTTGTTAGTTTAGTTCATTAATAAGGTCTATCATGTCCATGCTTCCTTATGAAACCTATATATATAAGTTAACATGCTTTTCATGCATTTCAAGGCCCTATAAACATGCTCGAAAAGTCAGAATGTATACATGGTCTTTACATGTCAATATCAACCTTCAAAACTTGTATTTTTGTTAGATATGTTCAATAGTGAGGTCTAACATGCTCTTGTCATACTACGAGCCATATATACATAAGTTAATATGTCTTTTATGCATCTCTACCTCATACCGACATGCCTTGAAAAATCAGAATATTAACATGCTTCATATATGTTAACGTTCGTTTAGGAAACTTTAAGTTCGTTTCCAAACTATATGTCGTTTGGTTAACCATGCATGCTAATATACTAAAACATGCTTACATTACCTCATTAGGTTTATATATATGTATTAATCATGCTTCCATGCTTATTTAAACAAAAATCAAACAATTAGTACATAACAGTTTTGTTGCAGAATGCAGAAAACTGCACACAGAGGCCGGCGCTGCGGCGCGGCAACAACAGGCACAATCTGGCGCTGCGGCGCGGGTGGCACTGCGGCGCGGGCATAATGCCCTAGGATTGGCGCTGCGGCGTGGGAGACGCTGGTACTGACGCGTTGTGGCGCTGCAGCGCGCAGCTAACGCTGTGCATCGGCGCTGCGGCGCGGCATTGCAGACTCAGTTCGCTGCAGCCAAAACCGTCCCCAAACATCCCATTTCATCGATTTCAACATACCCAGATGCTGTTAGACTTCTTTAACTTACTAACACACATATATATATATATGCTTATATAACAGTCAATCGCCATTCATCAATTCCCAATTTCATGAACTCCAACCAATTTCACGAATTTGATGTTTTACAGAAATTGCAGAGCAAAAATGGAAATGAAAGTCAAGAAAGCTATATAGTGGTTTCATCATGTATGTATGTTCATATAACAACAATATAAGGGTTCTACAAACCAATTACGAACCAATTTGGCATAATCAAGAATTTAAACTTTTGACAGAAAACGAAAATGAATAACAAAGAAACTGTAATATACCTTCTGCTAGAATCTGAACTTGCTGCTACTCAAGGACACTTATATATATATATATATATATATATATATATATATATATATAACTCTTAATTTACTTAGCCCAAAATTCTCAGCAAATGAATTAGGATGAGGATGGGTTATATTTATAGGAGAACTTATAATCCAAACAATGTTATTGCCTACCATTTCAAACTAACAGAAATTTGAATTGCAGGGAGGTTATTAGGGGGTTGGTAATGGTGGTTGAAATCCATCATGATAGCCACACCCTTCATCATTTGCTAGCCTATGTTACTGAGTTTAAGGAAGAATAGGGGAGTAGGATAGCTTGTGTATTTCACGTGAAGGAGACAGTGACTCTCCCAGCAAAACAAACTCAGTCTTCTATACTACACTTAAATCATTATACACATATGTATTAAATACTTAGGCTATCTACACATTTATATATATTTATATATTTTGCACATATGTCCTTAATTGAAATGTCACACTATAATTCACATAATGTAGTAAGTGTGACTTATACACATATAATCCAGGTACATTTTTATCATACTGGTATAATTTTCTCGGATATAATCACATCACACTGTATCCTTTATTATTAAATTCTACTAATCAATAATTGTTTATCATATATTCACGATGTACTATTTTAATGTATACTTACCTACATATTGTCACATAGGCATAAACATATAGCTTATATATTTCAATCAATATAATTGTTAATCTCCATAAAATTTAATTAACCCTTATATGATTAATTATCACTTTAATATAAATCTTATTATATTTATAAACACGTTGCTCATTATTATTATTATATTTCTTGCAATAATAATAATCACATATTATTAATCAATCACAGTTAATATTCCACAACAATTAATTAATATTCTACAATTAATATAGATTAACTGTTTGCTTAAACTAATATAATCATTCTCATATTACGTCACTGTGCCACACAAGGCTTCCAACGAGTTTATCGCAAACTCCATAATTTCTCAATTATTATAATTATTCAATTTTATATAATTGAATTAATCATTCTCATAACACAAAATCATTTATATTCAAATAAATTCTCGTTTCCATTAATATATTTATTTAATAATATATGAAAATTCACGGGTATTACATATAGTGCAAAGATGAGCGGTTGATATGTGAATATCTTTGGCATGTAGTGCAAAGATGAACTATTGATGAATATCTTTGGCCTGTAGTGCAAAGATGAATGATTAATTGTTGAATATCTTTGACCCGTAGTGCAAACATAAATTGATTAGCATGATTATGAACAGGAACTGTGATTTGGTATAACCATGATCTTTGGTGTTTCAGGTAAAGACAGGTGATGAAAGTTATCTTCGTTCTAGGTGCGAAGAGGAATTTAGTAACACGATTATGATTATGAATTATTCACATTATTGTGGACAGGAACTGTTGATTGATGTTACAGGAAAAAAACATTGTTGGTGAACTTTTAACATGGAGAAGATAATAGACATTATGGTCTATTTGACTCTTCTAATGGATTGCTCGTTCCGCTGCAACTATGGTTCAAAAGTTTTATCATCTACCATGTAAGACCCTAACTTTTATGAATAAAATTGAATTTCCTCTATTTATTATTTTGATATAGTAAGGGGTTGATTTGATTAATGTGGTAAGTTATGGGTAAAATGTGTAAATATTTTAAATAAGCAAGTGGTTATAAAATATTCATTGTTGTCAGGGAATATTCGCTTGGTCGTGGAATATTCGTACGACGGCGCAGCCAATTGTGGGCCCCAAAATGAAAAACTATCGGATGAAGAAAACGACACGAATGAGTTTTTTAATAATAACGGCGTAGTTGTTATCGTTAACACTGTTGAAATACCCGATGGGTAAAGTAAAGTAATACGCGTTGTTGCATAGTATCACACGGTATTGCACAGTATTTTTATATTATTGTGAATTCATTAATTGTCACTACACAATATTTCCCATTATCAGATCAATAATTCATATTATTTGAATAATATTATTAGATAGCATTATTGGCAATGTCTAAGGAAGTTCTGTCTAGGAAAGGGATTTGGTCACCTAATTGCGTGCCAGTAAGGAGAAATCCTTATCGGAAAGCTCCCTCTTTCTTGGGAACGACCTGTTGTCAATATTGTAGTTCTGTAATATTATTTGTGAATAATTAATTGTTGATTTATAAGATAAGGAAGTATTTATTTTATGTGGATATAAATGAAGGAATTAGTGCTGATGTGTTTTATCAGTATTTTGTCGAAATGGAAGTGTGGAAAATCATCCGTATGTGAATTTCGGTCATTTTTCGTTCGGAATTTGGAAAACCTTTATTCTACAAAGTTGTAGAGAATTAAATTTCCTATGGAATGGACTTACGATTCGTATTATTCTGATAAAACGGCTATTTATTATGAATTATTGAAGTTCCGGAATAATTAATTTTTGGGGTTATAAATATTTTTTTCACAAAAAAATACTTTTAATATGGATGGGACCCACTTGTGTGTGCTGATGGGAGTGATGTGGTGTGCGTAGGAAATTTTTTTAAAAATATTATTATTTTATTAAATTTTCTACTTTCGCGTTCTAAACATTTTTCTATAAATTGGGTGCTTAGTTTAGAATTGAAAATCACACCAGAATCATAAGTTTCTTTCTCTATAATATCGAACGTATTTTTGTGAGTATTTCGATACTGAGTGTTGCTATTCAGTGCAAGTTTCTTTCAGTATTATATCAGATATTCTAGTCAGAAGAAGTACTGTTCTTTTGAGGTAAGGGATGTTATTTTTTCGAAAATGATGTTATTTCTTTTAATATCATTATACCGAAATATTGATATGAATTTTGTTGTGAAATTTTTACCTTTTTATGTCAGAGTTACTATTCACGTATACGGCACTATTCACGTATACGACACTATTTATGAATACGGTACTATTCACGAGTACTATTCACGAAGTATGAGTTGTCTTATGAAAATTTCTACCTTTTTATACAGGGTTTACTATTCACGTATACGGCACTATTCACGTATACGGTACTATTCACGTATACGGCACTATTCATGAATATGCTACTATTCACAGAAAAATTAAATTTTCTTTTCTTTGTCCAAGTTGGCTATTATGGTTCCTATCTTTGATTGGATCCAAGTTTTGATCTTCATTCTTGAATTTTACTCCACAATTAATTATTATGGAGTATTCTTAAACTTGGATAAACTAAATTACGAATCCCTAATTTTTGTCCTTTATCTCACTGGATTCGTTCTTTAAAATATTTTTCATCATCTTCAGTCTTAAATGGTGATATAAAAGAATATCTTTGACTTGTAGTGCAAAGATGAATGATTATTTGATGAATATCTTTGTCCTGTAGTGCAAAGATGAATGATTACCTAATGAATATCTTTGGCCCGTAGTGCAAAGATGGACAGGTGTTGAGATGAACATGACCAACTGGTGATACAAATGAATATCTTTGGCCTGTAGTGCAAAGATGAATATTTGATTCAAGATATATATTGATTGATGTTACAGAGATAAAATATTGATTATGGACTTTTAAATCATAGAAGATAGTAGACATTATTTCCTACTTAACTCTTCTGATGCATTGTTACTTCCGCTGCAGTTATTGATCTAAATCTGGTTGTCCATAATATTTTATCTGATTTGTTGAAGACTAACGATAAATTGTTCTTTATTATCTTAGTCATAATATTCTTTACTGGGCTAGTTGAGCTCACCCTTTTATTCTATTGTCCTCTTCATGAAATGAGAATGTTGCAAGGACTAGTCGGGGAACAGAGTGATGGGCAGAGTTAAGAGCAGTAGTAGTCCTCACTATTTTTGTATAATATTGTGAAAATAATTGTAACTTTTGAGGACTGAATTTGAGTGTTTATATTTCGTATTATATACGATTTGTATTGACACTCACAGCATGTATAGTCGTCCTGCTCACGACCTTTTGATATAAAAGTTTGTATTTGGATTCTGTGCCATGTGTTTGGCGACTTAGAATGGGTTGGGTTCTTTGGACCTATTCTGGGGGCGTCACAGTTGGTATCAGAGCTTAGGGATATGGTCTCTGGCGGAGATCGGGGAACAGAACTAGGAGGGGAAAGACGAGTAAATCCTTCGCTAGTGTGTCCTACCTAAGCTTATATGGTATTTATTTGGTCAGTCGGAGCATAGGGTTAATATGTGATATGTTAATTTGTTTAATTAACCCTTGTTTTATGGCAGTATTTGAGAATGGCAACTGAGAATGTTAACAATGGAGTGAATGAGACCGTTGAGACACCTTTAATCACCAACTAAGAGAACGTGCAATAGGAAGGCAATATTCCTCCTGTAAACGACACTACCAACCAGACGATGAACGAAGGGATGTTTAGAAGTTTTTTGCAGTTCATGCAAAACCAGGCGACGGAGACTCGTGTGCAAAATACAGGTGAAAATAATAACAACACGTGGATTATCACTGCCAAGCAGTTCAAACAGTTGGGACCACCAGAGTTTCAGGGAAAGCCAGATCCAATCAAGGTAGAGACATAGGTTAAGCAAATTACTAAGATATTTGATGTCTTGGGATGCACGGAGGAACAGAAGGTTCTATTCGCCACCTTTATGTTTCGTGGAGAGGCAGATTATTGGTGGGAGTCTGTGAAGCTTACCCAGCCTGTCGCACTCAAGATGTCTTGGGAAACGTTCCAAAAACTATTCAATGACAAGTACTTTTCTGAAAGTATTCGTCATATGAAGGAGGTAGAGTTTATCAGACTGGAACAAAATAACATAATTGTGTCCCAGTACGAGATTAAGTTCACGGAGCTGTCCAGGTGTGCACCTCATTTGATAGAGAATAAGGAACGTATGACGCGGATGTTTCTGAGAGGTTTGAAACCTGAAATTCGTCAATACCTTATTTCTCACAAATTTTCTCTTTATTCAGATGTAGTAAACAGGGCTCAGTTATTAGAACGAGATAATGTGTCCGTTCAACGAAGGGACCACAACCTGGGTCGTACCGGTGGCAGCAGTCATCGAAGCAATGACAACCAGCGGGGAGGAAAGTATCATGACAGAAGCGGTAACCACTCTGGTGGTAATCGTGGTTACCGCGGCCATGATAGTAGAAGAAGCGAGTCGGGGGGGGGGGGGGGGATTTCAAAAAGAGAAGGTACAACAATGACAATATGAAAATGTCAGCACCAGCATCAACTGTTTCTAGGGGAAGAGAACGACCACCAGTCGTATGTTATAAATGCGGGAAAGAGGGACACATCAGCCCAAACTGCCCATAATAATTCAACGTGTGCTATAATTATGGAAAGGAAGGTCATATAGCTCGAGAGTGTCCTGTAGCAAAACTAAGTCCAGCGGGTATGGTGCCGCCAAAGGCTGTCCCGGACAAGTCAAAGTCGGTGGTTCCTAGAAGAGCGTTTGTCATGACTGCCCAAAACGCAAGGAACTCGAACGAGGTTATCACGGGTAAGCTAATCATAAACTCTTGCGAAGTTTATACTTTATTAGATACCGGTGCTACCCATTCTTTTATTTCACCTGCTTGTATTCAACGCTTGAACTTGACTCTTGAGAAATTAGACTTTGACTTTTCTGTTGAAACTCCGTTTGTGATGCCCCCAAAATAGGTACAATACTCAACCCATTCTGAGTCGCCAAATACATGGTACAGAATCCAAATACAATCTTTCATATCAAACGGTCGTGCAAAATACGACCACACAACTGTGAGTGTAAATACAGACATGTAGAAAATATAAACATTCAAACTAAGTCCTTGTAAGACCCCAACTTTTATGAATAAAGATTTAATTTTCTTTATATATTATTTCGAAATAGTAAGGTGTTGATTTGATAATTATGAAAGTTATGGGTGAAGTGTGCAAATATTTTTAAAATGAGCAAGTGGTTATAAAATATTCTTGTTGTCGGGGAATATTCGTATGACGGCGCAGCTATTTGTGGGCCCCACAACGGAATAACTGTCGGATATAGAAAGCGACAGAAATAACCTTTTTATAAATAACGGCGTAGTTATTACTGTTAGTACTGTTGAAATACCCGGTGGTTAAAATACAGTGATACGCGGTGTTGCACACAGTAGCACACGGTATTGCATAGTATTTTGAATTATTGAGTCTTACGTGAGAAGGCACTTACTCAATTATTGTTACAGTAATTACTGTTCAATATTTTATATTATTGACTCAATAATTGCTACGTTGATATTTTATATTATTGACTCAATAATTGTTACATTGATATTTTA
Source organism: Panax stipuleanatus (assembly GCA_020205555.1). Classification (NCBI taxonomy): domain Eukaryota; kingdom Viridiplantae; phylum Streptophyta; class Magnoliopsida; order Apiales; family Araliaceae; genus Panax; species Panax stipuleanatus. The sequence goes on along the minus strand of CM035115.1, from coordinate 131,931,861 downwards.
TTGACTCAATAATTGCTACGTTGCTATTTTATATGATTGATTCAATAATGGCTATGGTTGATAGTTTGTATTATTGATTCAATAATTGTCATTGCACAGTATTTCATATTATCAACTCAATAATTCATATTATTTGAATAATATTATTAGATAGCATTATTGACAATGTCTAAGGAAGTTCTGTCTAGGAGGGGTTATTTAATTGCGCGCCAGTAAGGAGAAGTCCTTATCGGAAGGCCCTCTCTTTCCTGGGAATGACCTGGTTGTCAATATTGTAGTTCTGTAATATTATTTGTGAATAATTAATTATTGATTTATATGATAAGGAAATATTTATTTTGTGGATATTAAAGAAGGAATTAGTGCTGATGTGTTTTTATTAGTATTTTGGTGTGAGAAATCATCTGTTTATGGATTTCGGATAATTTATGTTTGGAATTTGGAAAACCTTCCTTCTACAAAGTTGTAGAGAATTAAATTTCCTATGGAATGATATAGAATTTGTATTTTTCTGACAAAGGGGCTATTTGTTATGAATTATTAAAGTTTTAGAAAATAAATATTTTTTTAATGGGTGGGCCCCACTTTTGTTGAAAATCTGATTTTGGAAGAGCAGCCGGCGGCTGGAGATTTTTTTAAAAAATAATATTATTTTATTAATTTAGTCTCCTTTGGCATCCTAAGTTTTTCCTATAAATAGGGTGCTTAGGTTAGAATTGAAAATCACACCAGAATTAGAAGTTTTCTCTCTCTATAATATCGAGCGTATTTTTGTGAGTATTTTGATACCTTGAGTATTAGTATTCAGCGCAAGTTTCCTTCGGTATTATATCCGATATTCCAGTCAGAGGTACTATTCTTTTGAGGTAAGGGATGTTATTTTCTTTCGTAAATGATGTTATTCTTTTCAATATCATTATACCGAAATATTGGCATGGATTTTATTATAAAATTCTTACTTTTTCCGTTGGGGTTACTATTCACGTATATGATACTATTCACGTATACGGCACTATTCACGGAAAAATTAAATTTTCTTCTATATGTCCAAGTTGCTTGTTAAAGTTCTTATCTTTGATTGGATCTAAGTTTCGAGTTTCATTCTTGAATTTTGCTCCACAAAGTATTATTTTGGAATATTCTTGAACTTAAATAAACTAAAATACGAATCCTTAATCTTATCCTTTGTTTCACTGGATTCGTTATTTATATGGTTTTTCATCATCCTCAGTTCTAAAAGGTGATGTAACTGAATATCTTTGACCTGTAGAGCAAAGATGAATGATTCCCTGATGAATATCTTTGGCATGTACTGCAAAGATGACAGGTGTTGAGATGAACATGACCACTGATGATACAAATGAATATCTTTGGCCTGTAGTGCAAAGATGAATATTGTGACACCCCCAAATCCGGGTACTTCAATTTCCACGGGACTTGGTGTTCACTGTACAAATATCATCTATCTATCTACCCATAGTAAATGCAAACCATGAAATAAATAGAAATAATCCTCCCCTTATGGGGTTACAACATCTGAAAAGAAATACATCAATCCCAGGTCGTACTTAACCTTAAATCTCAAATGCGGAAATATAAATAATTAAATAAGTTTTACACAACTTTAACATAAGTCTGAAACATAAACACATAAATAAACAACAAGTCTTCATCACTTGTTGACTTTGCCCTTGCCTTTGCTAGTAGAAGGCTCGTCAGACCTTTCGTTCTTAACTGCAATGTTATTATTACGCAAGAGTGAGCACGGTTGCCCACAAGTATAATAATATGACAACAATATAATAACATGCGAGTGAATCAAGGACATCTGAATAAAGAAACTCAACTTTTGACTCGAGGATAAATAACAGGAATCAAAATAACATCTGAGGGTCATAAGACCTTGAACTATGTCCTAGGTTGTAAAGTGTTTATACTTTAAACCTTTAACAGTCATAAGACTATGGACTCTACTTCTCGTACTTAGGGGGATCAGCCCTTAGTACCATATTGTGCACAATATCTCAACGCTAAAGCGTAAATAATCCCCTTTTACAGGGTTGTTCATCTCAGTTTTGACATCAGAGTCCGCACCAAAGGAAGTTTGGTTTGGATAAGCTCAATAAGTATTTTGGAATTTAGAACGTTCATCAACTATGGACTAGTCGAATCAATAAGGGTTCACTAGTCCTATAAGGTTCAACAATAACATCGATATTCAACTTGAATAATAAATCTCAAGAGTATACAATCGAATAAGTATTGTATCACTGAATCATGCTTTTAAAAGAGTTACAATATGTAATATGAATTTCGAACTTGAACAATTAAAAACACGAGCTTACTCGATATAGAAACACAAGTCTAAGGCTTAATAAATGAATAAATTAGAATTTAGGGAACTTGCTAAATCAATAAGTTAGGGATAGGATACTTGCCTCTTGCACAAGCTACAATTATAATTCACGTTCTTTATTAAACCCTACACATCAATACGTTCACAATACAAATTAATCAATAACTCGATATACGTATCGAATCACACACATCGGTCTTGAGCACGTTATTGGACTATACAATTAACGATTCAAGTCATGTAATTAACTTATTAATTACTCACGTAATATAAGTTATTAACCTCTTATTATATGTTTAATCATGTCTTTATGTTCATTACATTAGGTTTTAAACCACCTCTTAGAACACACGAACACTTAGCAAAAAAAAAAAATTTCAAATTTCTGCAAGGGGCGCGGCCGCGCGCCAGTTACCCTTGGGACCAGCGCGGTCGCGCGGCAACGCAGACCCAGATTTCCAGTTCGCGAATGACACACAGAGCAACCCAAATAAATCCAAATTAAACTAACGTAATGAATTTAAGGCTACCCATAAGATATAGAATTTACAGAAACATCATACCATGTTCTAAGCATGCTTTTAACACTTTAAATCACGGAATTATACAAATCACAACATTTAATTTCACTATTTTCAACATTTTATAAAGTTTTGAAAGAAAACAAGAATTCAACGTTACGGATTCGTTATAACACCGAATCCATTCGTTTAACTTCTATTTTGTTCGTTTAAATGTACACAATCACATTCAAGTGTTAATTTAAGTTAAATAAACGCATAAGGTGTGTAAATTTTGTACGTAAGGGCCATATGGGCCATATGTACAATTTTTACACTCTGTAACTTTTGAAAAAATCAAATTAAGCATAACTACATGGATTTAATCGCACTAAATCATGCATACATGATATACAACATGTTATGATCATACAATAACACATATAAAATCATATCATACATTAATTATCAAATTAGTTATTCACAGAGAATCTAACATACGTTAATGGAAAACTTTAAGAACTTGAATTTAAAAACTTAGGAGAAGGAATTACCCTTGCTAGTTTGTGAAGATGATTCAAGGATGATGATATAAACTTTTCAAATTCTTCTTCTTCAATCTTTTCTCTCAAAATTCTCTCTGATTCTTTAAGTTTTATTTCCTCTGATATGAATATATAAATTGATATAGTATATATGTATATAAGTATAATACGTATAATATATAATGGGTGAGTGGTTGTCAGTTGGTCCCTTAGTGGGTTAACTGACCAACTCCCCTTAAGGCCTTGTTTGGCTAGCTTAAGGAATCCCTTCTTATTTATTTTAATTAATTTATTATAATATAGTTAATTAATGTCACACCCAATTAAATCAAATAATGCTATTTAAATCAATTAAATAAAATAGCATAAATCTACATTAAATCACATAGTCACATAATTAAAATTCTTATTTATTAATTATGTCTAATCATAAATCTCTAATTAATTAATAAATTAATTAGAATAACATTATGCTTATTAATTAATATATTAATCAAATAAGCTCAATTAAATACATACTTTGAATATAAAAATTCACCACATTAATTTAACTAATGTGACACATATAATTAAATTAATCTACCACAAATTCATCAATTAATTATTTAACTCAATAATTAAATCATCAAAAAATATTTATTTAATTCAATAAATATTCAAAATAAATTACAAAAATCTTGTTTGTCACATCTTTCCCCCCTTAAAAGGATTCTGTCCCCAGAATCACGGTTCAATTAAATTTCGTCCCGTTACATTCTCCCCCCCTTACAAAGATTCTGTCCCCAGAATCGCATAAACAAAAAAATTAAGTAAATAAATCTGGGTAATTCTTCATCATATGCTCTTCGAGTTCCCACGTAGCTTCTTCAGCATTGTGGTTCCTCCAAATTACCTTAACAGAAGGTATAATTTTATTTCTGAGGACTTGCTCTTTCCTGTCAACAATCTGAACAGGAATTTCTTCATAGGATAAGTCTTTCTCAAAATGTAGGGGTTCATATTCAATCACATGTTTGTAATCGGGTTTGTAGGGGCGTAAAACTGACACATGAAAGACGTTGTGGACATTCTCAAGCGCCGGAGGTAAGGCTACCTCATACGCAACTTCTCCAATCCTTCGCAGTACTTCAAAGGGTCCAATGAACCTTGGGCTCAATTTTCCCTTCTTACCGAATCTGATCTTCCCCTTCCAGGGAGAGACTTTCAAGAACACATAGCTACCCGATTCAAACTCAACGTTCTTACGGTGTGGATCGGCGTATTTCTTCTGCCTATCCTGAGCTGCTACCAGTCTTGTTCTGATCACTTTGACTATCTCTGTTGTCTGCTGTACCAGTTCTGAACCTAATAGTTGTCTCTCGCCAACTTCATCCCAGTATAGCGGGGTTCTGCATTTTCTTCCGTACAACGCTTCGTAAGGCGGCATGCCAATACTAGCGTGGTAACTGTTGTTGTAACCGAATTCCACAAGCGGTAGGTGATCATCCCAATTTCCTTTAAAATCCATGATGCATGCTCTCAACATATCTTCCAATGTCTGGATCGTTCTTTCACTCTGCCCATCTGTCTGAGGGTGATAAGCCGTACTCATTCTCAACTGTGTCCCCATGCATTCTTGTAGTCGCTTCCAGAAGTTCGATATGAAACGCGGATCTCTGTCGGAAACAATTGACACCGGAACTCCGTGCCTCGAAACAATCTCTTTCACATATAGCCTTGCCAACTGGTCTAAGTTGAATCTGATTTTAATCGGAAGGAAGTGTGCGGATTTCGTCAGTCGGTCAACGATAACCCATACTGCGTCGTAGCCTTTCTGAGTCGTCGGAAGGCCAACCACGAAATCCATCGTAATGTGTTCCCATTTCCATTCTGGGATTTCCAGGGGTTGTAGCAAACCACTTGGTCTCTGATGTTCTGCTTTCACTTTCTGACAGGTTAGACACTTTGCAACACACTCAGCAACATCTCGTTTCAAATTCGGCCACCAGAAGTGCTGTCGAAGATCCTGGTACATCTTGGTACTACCGGGGTGAATTGAATACCGTGAGCTATGAGCCTCTCTCAAAATGTCATCCTTAATCTCTGGCACTGACGGTACCCGAACTCTATTCTCAAATCTCAGTAGTCCCTCACTGTCTATCTTGAATCTCGGTTCGGTTCCTTCAGATATCTTTTTCTTAACCTTCTCACATTCTTCGTCCTGAAGTTGAGCTTCCTTAACTTTATCCAATAGGGTTGTACCAGCTTGAATCTGAAACAACTTCTCGTCAATCTCCATCGAATACTTCACTTCCAATTTCAGCTTTTCCATTGCTGAAATTAGTTCCTCCTGAGTAGTCAACATCATCAATTTCTCCCGACCCTTTCTGCTTAAGGCGTCGGCAACCACATTAGCCTTACCCGGATGGTATAAGATTTCACAGTCATAGTCCTTAATTAACTCCAGCCACCTTCTCTGGCGCATATTCAAGTCCTTCTGTGTAAAGATATATTTCAGACTCTTGTGGTCTGTATATATTTCACACTTCTCCCCATAGAGATAGTGTCTCCAAATTTTTAAAGCAAATACCACGGCAGCTAACTCCAAGTCATGGGTCGGATACCCCTTCTCATAGTCTTTCAATTGTCGTGACGCATACGCAATGACCCTGCCGTTTTGCATAAGCACACAGCCAAGTCCTTTATGCGACGCATCACTATAAACCACAAAATTGCCTGTGTCGTCCGGAAGGGATAACACAGGTGCTGAACTCAACCTCCTCTTGAGCTCTTGGAAACTTTCCTCACACTTCTCTGTCCAAACGAATTTCACCGATTTTCTAGTCAAATTTGTCAGCGGAGTTGCGATCTTGGAAAAGTCCTGAATAAATCTTCTATAATAACCCGCCAATCCAAGAAAACTCCTCACTTCCGACGGTGTTTTCGGCAGATCCCAGTTCATCACAGCTTCGACTTTAGAGGGATCTACCGAAATTCCGTCCTTGTCGATCACATGTCCAAGAAATTGCACTCTTTCAATCCAGAATTCACATTTAGAAAATTTGGCGTACAACTTCTCTCTTCTCAACGCCTCTAATGTTAACTTCAGATGTTCTACATGTTCTTCCTTGGTCTTCGAGTATACCAAAATATCGTCGATAAAGACCACCACGAATTTGTCCAAAAACGGCTTGAACACTCCATTCATTAAGCCCATGAATGCTGCAGGAGCATTCGTTAGACCAAATGACATTACCAAAAATTCGTAGTGACCATATCGAGTCCTAAATGCTGTCTTTGGAACATCCTCTGGCCTCACCTTCAGCTGATGATAGCCACTCCTCAAGTCTATCTTTGAAAAGTACCTTGCACCCTTCAATTGGTCGAACAGATCGTCGATCCTCGGTAATGGATATCTATTCTTAATTGTGACCTTATTCAGTTCTCTGTAGTCGATGCAAAGCCGCATCGTCCCGTCCTTCTTCTTCACAAATAACACCGGCGCTCCCCACGGCGATACGCTCGGTTGGATGTACTTCTTGTCCAGTAACTCTTGTAGTTGTACCATTAACTCTTTCATCTCTACCGGAGCCATCCGGTATGGTGCCTTCGATATTGGGGCCGTCCCTGGCGCCAAATCGATCACAAACTCAACCTCTCTGTCTGGCGGAAGTCCTGGCAGATCATCCGGAAATACGTCTAAGAAGTCCCTCACGACTGGTATATCTTCTAATTTCGAATTTTCTTTACGACTATCGACTATGTAGGCTAAATATCCTACACAGCCTTGTCTTAACAACTTCCTGGCCTGCATCATCGTCAGACAACTCGCTTGTCTAGGCGATTTACTGCCATAAAACACAACCTTTGACGGGGTCATAAGGTTGATACACTTCCTCTGGCAATCAATTACAGCCCCATAATTGACTAGCCAATCCATTCCCAGAATAACATCGAATTCCCCAAGTCTAATCGGGATAAGATTTACGTTCATAATGTTACCCTTAATATCTACTCTACAGTTCTTGTGTACATACTTAACAGGGATTACTTCTCTATTCGCAATCTCTATATTCATGGGGTATTCTAACTCGTCCATAGGAAGTTCTAAGTTCTTAGCAAAGTCATCGGATATAAATGAACAAGTAGCACCCGAATCAAATAGTACATAAGCATTAACTTTATTGATCGGAATGATACCTGACACCACATCGCGAGACTGCACAGCATCCTGCACGGTCATGTTGAAGGTCCTGGCGGTTGGTCGGTTGGTTGCGGTTGGTCCCGTGATAGTTAAAGCACTTCCACCGCTGTTTCCCCTGTTTCCACCTGATCCTTCCCTTCCAGATCCCTTCTTGGGACAGTCCCTTGCCAGATGGTCCTTTGAGCCGCAAGTGAAGCAAGCGCCCTTCTTTGGGTTCGGACAGTTAGGTGCTATGTGGCCTTCCTGACCACAATTATAACATACTCGTTTTCCCTTCATACAGACCCCCAGGTGAGCTTTCCCGCAGGTCGAACAAGCTTCGATCCTCTTTTTCTGACCACCTTGCTGATTCCCAGTCGATGAGTTATCATTCCACCTCCTCTTCTGATTATTACTCCCTCCCGTGTTGCTACCACTAGCCTTGTTAATTCCTTCACCTTCACTCTTCTTCTTTTTCTGATCTTGGTTATACTTTGTAACTGCATCACTCCCGCCTTCAGCGAGAATGGCCTTCTCCAACACCCCAGCAAAAGTGTTCAATTGGAACATTGACACTTTGCTATACAACCAGGGCTTCAGGCCCTGTTCAAACCTCCTTGCCTTCCTCTGATCGGTGTGCACTTGATACGTGGCAAACCTAGCCAACTCATTGAATTTCGCCGCATATTCTGGTACGGACATATTTCCCTGTTTCAGTTCCAAGAACTGGACCTCCATTTGATTCTGCGAGCTGGTCGGAAAGTACATCTCGAAGAACATCTCCTTGAACCTCTCCCAGGTAATCACACCTTCACCTCCCCGGACCTTATTCGCTTGCCACCAATAGCTGGCCTCAGATTTCAGCATGAACGTTGCATAGGCGGTTTTCTGGTCCTCTCTGACTCTGGCGACGTCAAAAACTTTTTCCATCTCCATGACCCAGGTTTGAGCTTCTATCGGGTTCATGGTGCCTTTAAACTCTGGCGGTCCCACCGCCTTGAAGTCCTTGAACGTTGTGGTCGGTGGAGCTTGAGGTTGGTTGTTAAGCGCTCCAGCAAGTAAGTTCGCCAACTGCTGAACGGGGTTAGCATTGGCGTCGTTGTTGTTGTTAGTTGACCCTTCTTGGGCCTGTTGACGGTTAGATCGTCTCCTTGGCGGCATTTTACTCTTAAGAAATACGTGTATTAGAACTTTATTCAATCTTTTAAATATCTAAGGCTTAACTTAAACATTTAGACACAATCAGTCAACACATTATCTCAAATAAACTCTGATATATTACTAAATCAAAAGTTTTAACATAATACGATAGCATCACTGCTATTTACATCAACTATCCTGAGATAAAGAATCTACAGGATTTAAAACATAAAATATTCCTCTGTTTATAAACACATTGGAATTTACATTATTAACTACCAGATAGGTTTCACAAAATCAAATGTTCCTATCACTGCCCATTAAGGCGACGAACAGCTTTGCCACGCTCTTCTTCCATAATCCGAGACATCGTCCTGCGATCTAGCATGTACGACGGTAGTCCTTCAAACTGAATTGGGTACCTCATAACCCGATCCTGGCCCTCGTCAATTGCATACTGAAGTATAGAGTACGTCTCTTCAAGCTTGGCCTTCTTCGCCCGACAATTATCTTCTGCGAGATCTGCTCGTCGTGATTCCCTTACCCAAGCCTCCTCTGCTATGGCCAGCCTTGCTGATTTCTCTTTTAGTTCATTCTTCAATTCCTCAATTTCCTCTGACTTCTGCTCGGTTTGGCCCTTCTCGTGAGCCAAATTCCACTCTACATTTCCCAAACGTGTGTGAAGAGCCTCAACCTCTCCATCCCTCAGCTCGATGGTAGACTGTTGAGTAACCGACCGCTCCCTCAGCTCCTGAACAGTCTCCCTCAGCTCCTGAACAGTATCACGTAACTCTATGTTACGGTCATACAGCTCGTCATACATCTCAGCACTGATAGAGCTCGGCGGGAACTCTTCAGGGTCTTCCTCCTCCTCTTCAGCTGCCTCAGCCTGAACTTCAATCTCCTCAGGGTCTTCCTCAGAGTCCTCCTCTGAATTAGACACCGGCACAATCTCCTGACCAATGACTGTGATCAAGGGTGATGGCTCTCGTCGGACTAACTGCTCCCAAACTACGTGGATATCTCGGGGCTCCTCCTCTCTAGCCTCTAGGGGTACAAGGTCCCTGGACTGACTAGGTTCTCCAGCATTCGTCATCCTGACAAATAAAATTTTAAGTTTTAGTAATTACGTGATGCTAATCGAGACTCGAATATATAAGTATAAGCACGTAGCACATAAGGTAAGTTATTATCTTTCTTAGAACTCGATAAGAGTTATCATTACTATGTTCTCGATCTCTAAAAAGGCTACTATCCTAAGGTTTTTCCCCACCTAAGGTTCATAACCTACAGCTTTGATACCAACCTGTGACACCCCCAAATCCGGGTACTTCAATTTCCACGGGACTTGGTGTTCACTGTACAAATATCATCTATCTATCTACCCATAGTAAATGCAAACCATGAAATAAATAGAAATAATCCTCCCCTTATGGGGTTACAACATCTGAAAAGAAATACATCAATCCCAGGTCGTACTTAACCTTAAATCTCAAATGCGGAAATATAAATAATTAAATAAGTTTTACACAACTTTAACATAAGTCTGAAACATAAACACATAAATAAACAACAAGTCTTCATCACTTGTTGACTTTGCCTTTGCCTTTGCTAGTAGAAGGCTCGTCAGACCTTTCGTTCTTAACTGCAATGTTATTATTACGCAAGAGTGAGCACGGTTGCCCACAAGTATAATAATATGACAACAATATAATAACATGCGAGTGAATCAAGGACATCTGAATAAAGAAACTCAACTTTTGACTCGAGGATAAATAACAGGAATCAAAATAACATCTGAGGGTCATAAGACCTTGAACTATGTCCTAGGTTGTAAAGTGTTTATACTTTAAACCTTTAACAGTCATAAGACTATGGACTCTACTTCTCGTACTTAGGGGGATCAGCCCTTAGTACCATATTGTGCACAATATCTCAACGCTAAAGCGTAAATAATCCCCTTTTACAGGGTTGTTCATCTCAGTTTTGACATCAGAGTCCGCACCAAAGGAAGTTTGGTTTGGATAAGCTCAATAAGTATTTTGGAATTTAGAACGTTCATCAACTATGGACTAGTCGAATCAATAAGGGTTCACTAGTCCTATAAGGTTCAACAATAACATCGATATTCAACTTGAATAATAAATCTCAAGAGTATACAATCGAATAAGTATTGTATCACTGAATCATGCTTTTAAAAGAGTTACAATATGTAATATGAATTTCGAACTTGAACAATTAAAAACACGAGCTTACTCGATATAGAAACACAAGTCTAAGGCTTAATAAATGAATAAATTAGAATTTAGGGAACTTGCTAAATCAATAAGTTAGGGATAGGATACTTGCCTCTTGCACAAGCTACAATTATAATTCACGTTCTTTATTAAACCCTACACATCAATACGTTCACAATACAAATTAATCAATAACTCGATATACGTATCGAATCACACACATCGGTCTTGAGCACGTTATTGGACTATACAATTAACGATTCAAGTCATGTAATTAACTTATTAATTACTCACGTAATATAAGTTATTAACCTCTTATTATATGTTTAATCATGTCTTTATGTTCATTACATTAGGTTTTAAACCACCTCTTAGAACACACGAACACTTAGCAAAAAAAAAAAATTTCAAATTTCTGCAAGGGGCGCGGCCGCGCGCCAGTTACCCTTGGGACCAGCGCGGTCGCGCGGCAACGCAGACCCAGATTTCCAGTTCGCGAATGACACACAGAGCAACCCAAATAAATCCAAATTAAACTAACGTAATGAATTTAAGGCTACCCATAAGATATAGAATTTACAGAAACATCATACCATGTTCTAAGCATGCTTTTAACACTTTAAATCACGGAATTATACAAATCACAACATTTAATTTCACTATTTTCAACATTTTATAAAGTTTTGAAAGAAAACAAGAATTCAACGTTACGGATTCGTTATAACACCGAATCCATTCGTTTAACTTCTATTTTGTTCGTTTAAATGTACACAATCACATTCAAGTGTTAATTTAAGTTAAATAAACGCATAAGGTGTGTAAATTTTGTACGTAAGGGCCATATGGGCCATATGTACAATTTTTACACTCTGTAACTTTTGAAAAAATCAAATTAAGCATAACTACATGGATTTAATCGCACTAAATCATGCATACATGATATACAACATGTTATGATCATACAATAACACATATAAAATCATATCATACATTAATTATCAAATTAGTTATTCACAGAGAATCTAACATACGTTAATGGAAAACTTTAAGAACTTGAATTTAAAAACTTAGGAGAAGGAATTACCCTTGCTAGTTTGTGAAGATGATTCAAGGATGATGATATAAACTTTTCAAATTCTTCTTCTTCAATCTTTTCTCTCAAAATTCTCTCTGATTCTTTAAGTTTTATTTCCTCTGATATGAATATATAAATTGATATAGTATATATGTATATAAGTATAATACGTATAATATATAATGGGTGAGTGGTTGTCAGTTGGTCCCTTAGTGGGTTAACTGACCAACTCCCCTTAAGGCCTTGTTTGGCTAGCTTAAGGAATCCCTTCTCATTTATTTTAATTAATTTATTATAATATAGTTAATTAATGTCACACCCAATTAAATCAAATAATGCTATTTAAATCAATTAAATAAAATAGCATAAATCTACATTAAATCACATAGTCACATAATTAAAATTCTTATTTATTAATTATGTCTAATCATAAATCTCTAATTAATTAATAAATTAATTAGAATAACATTATGCTTATTAATTAATATATTAATCAAATAAGCTCAATTAAATACATACTTTGAATATAAAAATTCACCACATTAATTTAACTAATGTGACACATATAATTAAATTAATCTACCACAAATTCATCAATTAATTATTTAACTCAATAATTAAATCATCAAAAAATATTTATTTAATTCAATAAATATTCAAAATAAATTACAAAAATCTTGTTTGTCACAAATATTGATTCGAGATGTATATTGATTGATGTTACAGGGATAAAATATTGATTATGGACTTTTAAATCATAGAAGATAGTATACTTCATTCTCTACTTAACTCTTCTAATGAACGGTTATTTCCGCTGCGAATATTGATCTAAAGTTGGTTGTCCATTATATTTTATCTGATTTGTTGAAGACTAACGATAATTTATTTTCCATTATCTTAGTCATAATATTCTTTACTGGGCTAGTTGAGCTCACCCTTTTCATCTGTTGTCCTCTTCAGGAAATGAGAATGTTGCAGGGACTAGTCGGGGGACAGAGTGATGGTCCGAGTTAGAGCAGTAGTAGTCCTCACTATTTCTGATAAATAGTGCGATAATAATTGTAATGAGGACTTAGTTTGAATATTAATATTTTTTACATATTTGTATTGACACTCACAGTTGTGTGGTCGTATTTTGCACGACCGTATGATATAAAGTTTGTATTTAAATTCTGTACCATGTATTTGGCGACTCAGAATGGGTTGGGTTGACTGGACCTATTCTGGGGGGCGTCACAGTCCTCATTACATTTATTATCACACTATTGTAAAAAAAATAGTGAGGACTACTACAGCTCTAACTCGGACCATCACTCTATTCCCCGACTAGTACCCGCGATATTCTCATTTCCTGAAGAGAACAATGGAAGAAAAGGGTGAGCTCAACTAGCCCAGTAAAGAATATTATGACTAAGATAATGAAAAATAAATTATTGTTAGCCTTCAATAAATCAGATAAAATAATAAGGACAACACGTTTTAGATCAATATTCTCAGTGGAAATAACAATTCGTTAAAAGAGTTAAGTAGAGAATGATGTCTACTATCTTCTTTGATTTTAAAGTCCATCATTAATATTTTATCCCTGTAACATCAATCAATATACATCTCAAATTAAATATTCATCTTTTGCACTACGGGACAAAGATATTTATTTGTATCACCAGTTGGCCATGTTCATCTCAACACCTGTCCATCTTTGCACTACGGGCCAAAGATATTCATCAGGTAATCATTCATCTTAGCATTACAAGCTAAAGATATTCATCAAGAAATTATTCATCTTTGCACTACAGGTCAAAGATATTCAGTTATATCACCATTTAAGACTGAGGATGATGAAAAACAATACGAATAGTGAATCCAGTGAGATAAAGGACAAATATTAGAGAATTTATCCAGAGTTTTAAATAATGTAGATCAAAACCTGGATCCAATCAAAGATGATTTGGAAGAAAAAAAATATATTTTTTACCCTGAATAGTAACCCGTGATTAGTAACTCATGAATAGTAACTCGACATGAAAGATAAAAATTTCACAAGAAAGTTCAGACCAATATTCCAGTGAAATGATATTAGATTGAGCGCAAAACTCAAGAAATTTCTGATCATTTCAGGAACTATAAAAGCAATACTTACCGCAGTAAGTTTAGAGTTAGGAATCTGAAATGAAACAATATACGAAACTGCAATTGAATTTTCACCCGTCAGGCGGTAGTCCGCTCAGACAGATTATTTTCACAATTTAATAACTACTGAATACGAAGGGTTATTCACCAGGCATGCGGTAGTCCGCATAGACAGGTTATTCCCACAGAATAATAAAGAATGGAATAACAACAGGATTTCACCATGCATGCGATAGTCCGCGTAGACAGGTTATTCCAACAGAATAATAAATAATGGAATAACAACCCTTACGAGTATTGAAAGAAATTAACTCTCTTCATGAATACGAAAGAAATAATACCCCTTACCTTAAAAATTTGGAGACTTCACTAGTGTAATAAAAAAATACTCTTTTTCTTTCTTTCTTATTCTCTCTATACTTTCTCTCTCTATAGCTTTAGTGAATTGGTGAGAAATAATGAAGAAATGAGCTTCTATTTATAGGCTCGGCAGAGTAAGGGTAAAAAAGTCTTTTTCCATAATTTATGATATCATTGCTTACATCATCGATCTTATGACATCATTGCTTACCTCATCGCTCCGATGACATCATTGCTTACCTCATCACTCCGATGACATCATTGTTTGAATAATAAGAGTTCAAATTTAATTTACACTTTTCCACCTCGTTTAACTTTTATACCATGAATTTATTATAATAATTTTACCATTCTAATTATAAAAATCATCTTAGCATATAATCACATCATATTACTATAATGTAATATTATAATAACATATTTGAATGAATTATTTTATCAGAAAAGATAAAATACCAACTTTCAACCAATGTCACATGCTAAAAATTCCTCCGTTAAAAATCCACATTGAATAAATATTTTCTTATCATATATAACAAAATTTAATTATTCACAAATAATATTACAGAACTACAATATTGACAACCAGGTCGTTCCCAGGAAAGAGGGGGACTTCAGATAAGGATTTTTCTTTACTGGCGCGCAATTAATCAACCCCTTTTCTACACAGAACTTTCTTAGACATTGCCAATAATGCTATCTAATAATATTATTCAAATAATATGAATTATTGATTTGATAATTTGGAATACTGTGCAATGACAATTATTGAATCACTAATATAAAATAGCAAAGTAGCACTTATTGATATAAAATATCAACGTAGCAAATATTGAACCAATAAAATATTATGCAATTATTGAATCAATAATATAAAATATTGAACAGTAATTACAGTAACAATAATTGAGTAAGTGCCTTCCTACGTAAGAATCAATAATTCGAAATACTGTGCAATACCGTGTGCTACTGTGCAACACCGCGTATTACTGTATTTTAACCACCGTGTATTTCAACAGTACTAACGGTAACAACTACGTCGTTATTTTATAAAAAGGTTATTTCTGTCGCTTTCTATATCCGACATTCACTCCGTTGTGGGGTCCACCAATGACTGCGCCGTCGTACGAATATTCTCCGACAAAAAGAATACTCCTCGACCAAACGAATATTCTCCGACACAACGAATATTTTATAACCACTTGCTTACTTTGTGAACTTTGCACATCTCACCCATAACTTATCACATTTATCAAATCAATATCTTACTCTTTCAAAATAATATATAAAGAAAATTAAATCTTATTTATAAAATTTGGGGTCTTACAACCTCCCCTCCTTATGAAATTTTATCCTCGAAATTGACGTACGTACCTGGTATGTCGAAAAGGTGAGGATACCTCGCTTTCATTTCCGATTTCAACTCCCAGGTCATTTCCTCAATTTCATGGTCTCTTAATAAACTTTGACTTGAGGTATAAACTTTGAGCGTAGAACATGTTCCTTCCTATCCAAGATCTTGATAAGTACCTCCTCGTATGTTAAATCTTCGGCTATCTCGTCTGGTTCTAACTCAATAATGTGGTTTGGGTCTTTCACATATTTACGTAACATGGATATGTGAAAAACGTTATGAACACGAGACATGCTAGGTGGTAAAGCAAGTCTATAGGCCACATTTCCTACTCGGTCAAGAATCTCAAATGGACCAATAAATCGTGGATTGAGCTTTCCTCTCTTCCCAAATCCTGTAAGTCCTTTCCACGGAGCAACACGTAATAATACATGATCCCGATCTTTAAATTCCACGTCCTTTCGATGAAGATCCGCATAACTCTTTTGTCGATCCTGTGCCGTTTGTATACGTTGTCGGATCATTTGAATCTTTTCCGTAGTCATACGTACTAACTCTGGTCCCAACAATGTTGCTTCACCCACCTCATCCTAGCATACTGGAGAACGACATTTTCGTCCATACAACGCCTCGAATGGAGCCATGCCTATACTTGCCTGATAACTGTTGTTGTAGGAAAATTCCACCAATGGTAGGTACTTGTCCCAACTCCCTTTGAAGTCTAGAACACAGAGTCTCAATAGATCTTCAAGAGTTTGGATAGTCCTTTCTGATTGCCCGTCCGTTTGTGGATGATATGCCGAATTGAATCGTAAATCCGTGCCCATAGCTTTCTGCAAGCTGACCCAAAATCGAGAAGTAAATCTGGGGTCACGATCCGAAACTCTGGATACTGGCATGCCATGCAATCTCACAATCTCATTTACGTACATACGAGCAAGACGTTCAAGGGAATAAGTCTCTCGTATAGGCAAAAATTGAGCAGACTTGGTTAATCTATCGACAATAACCCAAATCGCATCTATGCCTTGAGAAACCTTGCGAAGACCCGTAACGAAATCCATATTAATGTGTTCCCACTTCCACTTTGGAATCTCAAGTGGTTGCAATGGACCCTTTGGCACTTGATGCTCTACCATGACACGTTGACACGTTAAAAACCTCGAGATAAACTCCGCGATCTCTCTCTTCATATTGCTCCACCAAAATATATGTCGAAGATCACGATACATTTTGGTACTCCCAGGATGGATTGCAAATGGTGTGTTGTGTGCCTCAATCATAATTCTATACTTCAAATCAGAATCGTTAGGAACACAAAGTCTAGAGTTGACTCGAAGTATTCCTTCTTCATCGATTCTTGCTTCTTAAATAGTACTATCTTGCACCTTCTTCCTCATATTCATTAGCTCCAGGTCTGTAACTTGAGTAGCTTTAACTTTATCAACCAAAGCTAGTTTTACGCGTATACTTGACATCATCGCATGGGTCCCCGGAGTCTTAAACTCTATCTCCATCTTTTGTAAATCACACAAAATAGGCCTTGAAAGCATCGCATTCATTCCCGCATATGATCTTTTACTCAACGCGTCAGCTACCACGTTCGCTTTTCCAGGATGGTATTGGATGGTATGATCATAATCTTTCAACAGCTCAAGCCAATGTCGTTGCCGCATGTTGAGTTCCTTCTGGCTAAAGAAATATTTAAGGCTCTTATGATCCATATAGATCTCTACTTTCTCCCCATATAGGTAGTGTCTCCAGATCTTCAAAGCAAAAACGATAACTGCCAACTCTAGATCATGAGTAGGATAATTCCTCTCATATTCTTTAAGTTATCGCGAGGCATAGGCTATGACTTTCCCATGTTGCATGAGAACACATCCTAACCCTTTGCCCGAAGCACCGCTGTAAATGACAAATCCATCCGAACCGGATGGTATCGTCAGAACAGGTGCCGAAATGAGTTTCCTCTTGAGCTCTTGAAAGCTCTTCTCGCATTCCTTGTTCCATATGAATTTTGTATCTTTTCGAGTCAGTTGAGTTAATGGAGTAGCGATTCGAGAAAATCCTTCCACGAATCTCCGATAATAACCAGCTAAGCCCAGAAAGCTACGTACTTCGGTCACCGACTTCGGTTGCTCCCAACTTTATATTGCTTCAATATTCGCTGGGTTAACAGATACTCCACATTTTGATACCAAGTGCCCAAGGAATGCTACCTCGTCAAGACAGAACTCGCATTTCATCAGCTTGGCATATAACTTGTTTTCACAAAGCCTTTGAAGTACCAGCTTCAAGTGGTGCTCATGATCTTCACGGCTTTTGGAATAGATGAGGATGTCATCAACAAAGACATCCACGAACTGATCCAAATATTCCATGAATACACGGTTCATCATATCCATAAAAGCAGCAGGAGCATTAGTCAATCCAAAAGACATGACTAAGAATTCATAATTCCCGTATCGAGTTTTGAAAGCAGTCTTCGGAATATCCTCAGTTTTAATCTTCAGTTGATGATATCCAGAACGAAGATCAGTCTTTGAAAAGAATTATGCACCTTGCAACTGGTCGAACAGGTCATCAATACGAGGTAACGGATACCTATTCTTGATGGTGACATGGTTCAACTCCCGATAGTCAATATAAAGTCGCATACTCCCGTCTTTCTTCTTTACGAATAAAACAAGAGCACCCCAAGGAGATGTACTAGGACGTATAAAACCGATGTCTAACAACTCCTGTAGTTGGACCTTTAACTCCTAAAGTTCAATAGGATTCATTTGATATGGGGTTTTAGAAATGGGTTTTGTACCGGGTTTAAGGTCAATAAAGAATTCAACTTCACGTTTCGGGGGTAGACCGGGAAGTTCTTCGGGAAATACATCAGGAAACTCATTAACAACAGAAATATCATTCAAACCTGACGTATTCTAGTTTAGATCAGTGACATGGGCTAAGAAAGCTTGACATCCGTTTTTCAATAAACGAATAACTTTATGACTTAAAATAACATTGATTGATTTTAGTGGTTTGGTTGTTTTAATTCGCACAATAGGTTGATTAGGAATATGAAAACTAACAAACTTATGAAAATAATTAATGTTGGCATGATAAGTGGTCAACTAGTCAATTCCTATAATCACATCAAATGCAAGTATTTTCAAAGATATAAGATCAACAGGTAGGGTGAGGGTACCAAATTAAATAGAGCAAGATTTGTAAACTGTAGATGTAATGAAGGTTTCTCCCAACGGAGTTTCAACAGATAAGTCAAAGTCTAATTTCTCACATGTCAAGTTCAAACGTTGAGCACAAGTAGGTGAAATAAAAGAATGGGTAGCACCGGTATCTAATAAAGTGTAAACTTCACAAGAGTTTATTATCAGCTTACCCGTAATAACCTCGTTCGGGTTCCTTGCTTGTTAGGCCGTCACGATAAAAGCTCTTCTAGGAACCACTGACTTTGACTTGTCAAGGATAGCCTTTGGAGTCACCATCCCTGCTGGACTTGGTTTTTCTACAAGACACACTGAGCTATGTGCCCTTCCTTTCCACAGTTATAACATACCTTCTATTGTTGTGTGCAGTTGGGGCTGATGTGTCCCTCTTGCCCGCATTTATAGCATACGACCGGCGGTCGTTCTCCTCCCCTAGAAACAGTTGATGTTGGTGCTGATGCTTTCACGTTCTCATTGTTGTACCTTCTCTTCTTGAAATCTCCCCCCGACTCACTTCTTCTATTATTATGGCCACGATTACCACCGGAGTGTTTACCGCTTCTGTTATAATACTTTCCTCCCTTCTGGTTGTCATTGTTCCAATGACTACTACCACTGATACGACCTTGGTTGTTGTCCCTTGGTTGAACATAATCATTATCTCGTTCTAATAACTGGGCCCTGTTCACTACATCCGAATATAGAGAAAATTTGTGAGAAATTAGGTATTGACGAATTTCTGTTTTCAAACCTCTCAAAAACATCTGGGTCATACGTTCCTCATTCTCTACCAAATGAGGTGCAAACCGGGATAACTTCGCGAATATAGCCTCGTACTGGGACACAGTCATGTTATTCTGTTCTAGTTTGATAAACTCTACTTCTTTCATGTGACGAATACTTTCTGGAAAGTACATGTCATTGAACAGTTTTTGGAACGTCCCCCAAGACATCTCGAGTGCGGCAGGCTGGGTACGCTTCACAGATTCCCACCAGTAATCTGCCTCTCCACGGAACATAAACATGGTGAATGGAACCTTTTGTTCCTCTGTGCATCCCAAGACATCAAATATCTTGGTAATTTGCTTAATCCAATTTTCTGCCTTTATTGGATCTAGCTTTCCTTGAAACTCTGATGGTCCCAACTCTTTAAACTGCTTGGCAGTGACAAGCCGCGAGTTGTTATTTCCACCTTTATTATGAACACGAGTCTCCCAAGTCTGGTTTTGCATGAACTGCAAAAAACTTTTGAACATCCCGTCATTTATCATTTCTTCGGTAGGGTTGTTTACAGGAGGAATATAGCCTTCCTGTTGCACGTTCTCCTGGTTGGTGATTAAAGGTGTCTCAACGGTCTCATTCACTCTATTGTTTAGATTTTCAGCTGCCATTCTCAAATACTGCCACAAAACAAGGGTTAATCAAACAAATTAACATATCACATATTAACCCTATGTTCCAACCGACCAATTAAATAACAATTAAGCTTAGGTAGGACACACTAGCGAAGGTTTTACTCGTCTCTCCCCTCCTAGTTCTATTCCCAGATCTCCGCCGGAGATCATATCCCTAAGCTCTAACACCAACTGTGACGCCCCCAAAATAGGTTCAATACTCAACCCATTCTGAGTCGCCAAATACATGGTACAGAATCCAAATACAATCTTTCATATCAAACGGTCGTGCAAAATACGACCACACAACTATGAGTGTCAATACAGACATGTAAAAAATATAAACATTCAATCTAAGTCCTCATTCAATTTATTATCAAACTATTGTAAAAAAAATAGTGAGGACTTCTACAGCTCTAACTCGGACCATCACTCCATTCCCCGACTAGTACCCGCGATATTCTCATTTCCTGAAGAGAATAATGGAAGAAAAGGGTGGGCTCAACTAGCCCAGTAAAAAATATTATGACTAAGATAATAAAAAATAAATTATCGTTAGCCTTCAATAAATCAGATAAAATATTATGGACAACACATTTTAGATCAATATTCGCAGCGGAAATAACAATTCATTAGAAGAGTTAAGTAGAGAAAGATGTCTACTATCTTCTGTTAGGAATACTCATGAGAATGATATTCCTATTTATATATGATTTGATTATGATATAAATGAATGAATATATAAGTATGCTTGCATTGACAGAAGCTGTAAAGTCCTTTGATAGATAATAGAAATATATGTACAAGGACTTAGAATGAATTGATCAAATGTGTTAGGTTGATCCTACATAAGAAAAACAGCTTCTGTAAAGTCTTTAAAAAGAAATTATGTATATGGACTATAAGTATAGAAAGATCAAACTTGTTAGGTTGATCTTTTACAATGTAATAGATAGGCTTGTCTGATCGTCGAGCACTGCATCAGAAATCGTAGTCTACCAGGAGAGACAAAGGAGACTCGAGAGCTATCAAGGCGGAATCGTAGTCTGCAGGATAGTAGATCTCGGAGTTCGTAGTCTGCCAGGAGAAACGAGGAAGGATCATAGTGTGTCGAGAAGAACTTCCTTAGAGCCGTAGTCTGCTGAGGAAGTCACGTTCAGAATCAAAGAGACAGTCTGTCTATGAGCCAACTGAGAATCTGCCAGAGCTAAGTCAAGAATCGTAGATCACACTTAAAGCAGTGGAGTCTACTGATCATCAGAGGCAGAGATAGTAGTCGGGCCAGATCAGACGAGGACATCAAGCACGAAGGCAGAATCGTAGTCTGTCATGGTCTGATCTCGAAATCGTAGTGTCTGAAGCAACAAAGTCGAATCATAGTCTGCAGAGCTAAGGTTTCCACAATGGTTGCTCAACAACGCTAAGGGAAGAATCGTAGTGTCAACACGATTCTCAATAAATGGGCACTCCCAATATATCCAAAGTATGAAGACTCTGGTCTGAGCTACAAAGATGCATTCTACATGAAGAGTACCAGAGAGCACTCACCAAATGGCATGCAAGCTAACAGAAGATCTAAGCATCAACCCTATTAACATGCAGACTGAGTTGTGAAGCCATTCGAGATGAAGTCTTCTACAAGCCAATCAGAAGAAGACTTCATATAAAGTAACTGACTAGAGAAAGTCAGCAAGTGCAGTAGTTGTCAAGAGAACAGAAAACAACAATCTTGAGAATCACTCAAGATCGTAATGTTTGCCAAAGTGAAGAAGGAACTAATACAACCTACAGAGATACCGGCCAGCTTGTGAAGAACAAGACAGAAGTGATTAAGCATGGGTCAGACCATTGAAGATAGGTGAATGGGAGATCACCAGGAGAAAGGAGCTGGGTATGCCACAAATCTGAAGTGTCATGCTATTCAGAAGAGGTCAGAATGACAAGTCAAAATATCAGTTCCTGAGATTAGTCGAGGCAAGCAGAAGTGGTGAAGCACTGCACAAGAGAAAGAAGAGGTGTTCCACATTGAAAATTCAAGAACACTCTTCAGAATTGTAGTGTCGTATCAACCAGTCAAGGCAACATTAAACATGACACACTACAATAAAGGTCCAAGAACACTTGCATCAGAATCTTAGAGTTCGGGCATCTGAGTATTGAAGCACTGGCAATGAATCAATATAAAGACTGACATCTGAACGTTGTTGATTGAGAGCATCGATGCAAAAGGATAACTCCTAAGGATTCGAATCAAGGAATCAGAAAGGAGAAATAAAGATGACTACCAGCCTGACACGGAACAGTAACATCTCTGAGGCGGCAGGTGAGAAAGGGGATTGCTGTGTTAGTAAAGTCAAAAAGGACCTGTCACGTCACATCAGCAGTCTGCACTAAATAACTCGAGATCTGCGAAGCAACTCAAAAGGCTTCCAACGCCTACTTTCCAAAGACTACTTTCCAACGGGAAGATCATGGAAGGGTATTTAAAGGACAAGTTTCAAAGATAAGAGTTGTTGCTGAGTTGCAGATTCGTCGAGTTATTGGAATGCTATATTGTTGACTCTACGAGTTCCACCAGAGCTGAAGAGAACAAGTCTCAGTGGCAGTGAGACTACGAAGGTGGAAGTGAAGCAAACTTGAAGAAGAATTGAACAGACTAGAGCTTTACACAACAAGGATGAGAATTCCACTGAAGATGGCAGCCAAGCTGAGAGCCAAAAAGGCCATGAAGATAGCATTCAAAAAAGTGGGTGAGCATAAAAAAGATCAGATGAGCCACTCTACGGATCACCATGAAGAACCAGAAGCTGAAAAGGAAAAGATGTTGAACCATGTCTGCTTATCTATCAAGAAGGGTTCAAGGAATGCTAAGGACCAGAAGAAGGTGACCCACAATGAAAAGCCTTAGCAGTCCTATGTGGTGATGGTGCACAGCTAACACCAAGTGAAGATGAGCTTAATAGAATAAAGATCAGCTGCACCAAAGAAGAGGTCCAGACTCGAAGTAGAATGCTAAGGACCAAGCCTAGCGGCTAAGTATAAAGATGGTCAAGCTTCAAGACATCTTAGCAGCAAAGCACAAACAACAACAACAACAACTACAACTACAAGTAGCCAGGGCCAAAGGGTCCTTGTCCGGAGGGACTAAATGACTTCCAAGCCAGAGGGCTTGAAGAGTTCTTAGTGAACTAGAGTTCCAAGCCGGAGGGCTTAAAGAGTTCTTAGTGAACTAGAGTACCAAGACAAAGGGCTTGAAGAGTTCAAAAGTGATCTGAAGTTCCAGGGCTGCTGGCCTTAAAGGAATCTTAGTGATTTAGGGTGCTACCCATTCCTTAGTGGATTTTCTGCGAGAGTGCAGAAGAGTGGATTAGGAGTCGAGTTGGCTCTGAACCACTTATAACCCTTTGTGTCTTTTACATTCTGTGATTTACTTTATATCTTTACATTATGTACTTAACTGCTATAACTTCTTTGTATGTACTAGCCAATTACAACTAAACTAACTCCAAGAACAATGTATCAATGTTTATCAATATATCAATGAAGGGGATATTTATTTTATTCCGCTGTGCTTGAAATGATTCTTATGTTTGTTATGTGCTAACTAATTAGCAATACAAAATAAAATGGGAAAGAGTTTTAAAATGCAAAGGATCTATTCAACCCCCCCCCTTCTAGATCTATTGTTGTGCCTACTGGGAACTAACATCTTCTTTGATTTAAAAGTCCATCATTAATATTTTATCCCTGTAACATCAATCAATATACATCTCGAATCAAATATTCATCTTTTGCACTATGGGCCAAACATATTCATTTGTATCACCAATTAGTCATGTTCATGTTAACACCTTTCCATCTTTGCACTACGGGCCAAAGATATTCATCAGGTAATAATTCATCTTTGCACTACATGCCAAAGATATTCATCAAGCAATCATTCATCTTTGCACTACAGGCCAAAGATATTCAGTTATATCACCATTTAGGGCTGAGGATGATGAAAAACAATACGAATAACGAATCCGGTGAGATAAAGGACAAATATTAGAGAATTTATCCAGAGTTCAAGAATGAAGATCAAAACCTGGATCCAATCAAAGATGATTTGGAAGAAAAATAAATATTTTTTTTATCATGAATCCCGTAAATAGTAACTCGTGAATAGTAACTCAACATGAAAAGATAAAAATTTCACAGGAAAATTCAGACTAATATTCCATTGAAATGATATTAGATGAAGCGTAAAACTCAAGGAATTTCTGATCATTTCAGGAATTACAAAAGCAATACTTACCGTAGTAAGTTTAGAGTTAGGAATCTGAAATGAAACAATATACCAAACTGCAATTGGATTTTCACCCGTCAGGCGATAGTCCGCTCAGACAGATTATTTTCACAATTTAATAACAACTGAATATGAAGGGTTATTCACCAGGCATGCTGTAGTCCGCGTAGACAAGTTATTCTCACAGAATAATAAAGAATGGAATAACAATAGGATTTCACCATGCATGCGGTAGTCCGCGTTGACAAGTTATTCCAACAGAATAATAAAGAATGGAATAACAACCCTTACGAGTATTGAAAGAAAATAACTCTCTTCATGAATACGAAAGAAATAATACCCCTTACCTTAAAAATTTGAAGACTGCACTAGTGTAATAGCATAATACTCTTCTTGTTTCTTTCTTATTCTCTCTATACTTTCTCTCTCTATAGCTTTAGTGAATTGGTGAGAAATAATGAAAAAATGAGCTTCTATTTATAGGCTCGGCAGAGTAAGGGTAAAAAAGTCTTTTCTCCATAATTTATGACATCATCGCTTACATCATCGATCTTATGACATCATTGCTTACCTCATTGCTCCGATGACATCCTTTCTTACCTCATCACTCCGATGACATCATTGTTTGCATCATAAGAGTTTAAATTCAATTTGCACTCTTCCACCTTGTTTAACTTTTATACCATGAATTTACTATAATAATGTTACCCTTCTAATTATAAAAATCATCCTATCATATAATCACATCATACTACTATAATGTAATATTATAATAACATATTTGAATGAATTATTTTATGAGAAAAGATAAAATACCAACTTTCAACTAATGTCACATGCTAAAAATTCATCCGTTAAAAATTCACATTGAATAAATATTTCCTTATCTTATATAACAAAAATTAATTATTCACAAATAATATTACAGAACTACAATATTGACAACCAGGTCATTCCCAGGAAAGAGGGGGCCTTCCGATAAAGATTTTTCTTTATTGGCACGCAATTAATCAACCCCTTTCCTAGACAGAACTTCCTTAGACATTGCCAATAATGCTATCTAATAATATTATTCAAATAATATGAATTATTGATTTGATAATGTGAAATACTGTGCAATGACAATTATTGAATCACTAATATAAAATAGCAAAGTAGCACTTATTGATATAAAATATCAATGTAGCAAATATTAAACCAATAAAATATTATGCAATTATTGAATCAATAATATAAAATATTGAACAGTAATTACAGCAACAATAATTGAGTAAGTGCCTTCCTACGTAAGAATCAATAATTTGAAATACTGTGCAATACCGTGTGCTACTGTGCAACACCGCGTATTACTGTATTTTAACCACCGTGTATTTCAACAGTACTAACGGTAACAACTACGCCGTTATTTTATAAAAAGGTTATTTATGTCGCTTTCTATATCCGACATTCACTCCGTTGTGGGGTTCACCAATGACTGCTCCGTCGTACAAATATTCTCCGACAAAAAGAATATTCCTCGACCAAACGAATATTCCCCGACACAACGAATATTTTATAACCACTTGCTTACTTTGTGAACTTTGCACATCTCACCCATAACTTATCATATTTATCAAATCAACACCTTACTATTTCAAAATAATATATAAAGAAAATTAAATCTTATTCATAAAATTTGGGGTCTTACACCGTTGGGTGAAACTTTCGTTACATCTACAGTTTATAAGTCTTGCTCGATTCAAATTGGTACCCTCACCCTAACTGTTGATCTTATATCTTTGAAAATACTTGCATTTGACGTGATTTTAAGAATTGACTGGTTAACCACTTACCATGCCAAAATTAATTATTTTCGTAAGGTTATTAGTTTTCATATTCCTAACCAAGCTGTTGTACAAATCCAAACAACCAAACCACTAAAATCAATCAATGTCATTTCAAGTCATAAAGCTATTCGTTTATTGAAAAACGGATGTCAAGCTTTCTTAGCTCATGTCACTTATCTAAACCAGAATACGTCATATTTGAATAATATTTCTGTTGTTAATGAGTTTCCTAATGTATTTCCCAAAGAACTTCCCGGTCTACCCCCAAAACTTGAAGTTGACTTCTTTATTGACCTTGAGCCTGGTACAAAATTAATTTCTAAAACCCCATATTGAATTGCTCATATTGAACTTCAGGAGTTAAAGGTCCAACTACAGGAGTTTCTAGACATCGGTTTTATACGTCCTAGTATGTCTCCTTGGGGTGCTCCTGTTTTATTCGTAAAGAAGAAAGACGGGAGTATGCGACTTTGTATTAACTATCGATAGTTAAACCATGTCACCATCAAGAATAGGTATCCGCTACCTCGTATTGATGACCTGTTTGACTAGTTACAAGAAACACAATTCTTTTCAAAGATCGATCTTCATTCTGGATATCATCAGCTGAAGATTAAAACTGAGGATATTCCAAAGACTGCCTTCAGAACTCGATACGGGAATTATGAATTCCTAGTCATATTTTTTGGATTGACTAATGCTCCTGCTGCTTTCATGGATATGATGAACCGTGTATTCAAGGATTATTTGGATCAGTTCATGGTTGTCTTTATTGATGACATCCTCATCTATTCCAAAAGCCATGAAGATCATGAGCACCACTTGAAGCTGGTACTTCAAAGGCTTCGTGAAAACAAGTTATATGCCAAGCTGAAGAAATGCGAGTTCTGGCTTGAGGAAGTAGCATTCCTTGGGCACGTGGTATCAAAACATAGAGTATCTGTTGACCCAGATAAGATTGAAGCAATACAAAGTTGGGAGCAACCGAAGTCGAAGACCGAAGTACATAGCTTTTTGGGCTTAGCTGGTTATTATCGGAGATTCGTGGAAGGATTTTCTCGAATCGCTACTCCATTAACTCAGCTGACTCGAAAAGATACAAAATTTGTATGGAGTGAGGAATGCGAGAAGAGCTTCCAATAGCTCAAGAGGAGGCTCATTTCGGCACCTATTCTGACAATACCATCTGGTTCGGATGGATTTATCATCTACAGCGATGCTTCGGGCAAGGGGTTAAGATGTGTTCTCATGCAACATGGGAAAGTCATAGCCTATGCCTCGCGACAACTTAAAGAATATGAGAGGAATTATCCTACTCATGATCTAGAGTTGGCAGCAGTCATTTTCGCGTTAAAGATCTAGAGACACTACTTGGACGGGGAGAAAGTGGAGAACTATACAGATCATAAGAGCCTTAAATATTTCTTCACTCAAAAGGAACTCAACATGCGGCAACGATGTTGGTTTGAGCTATTGAAAGATTACAATCATACCATCCAATACCATCCGAGAAAAGTGAACGTGGTAGCTGACGCGTTGAGTAGAAAATCATATGCGGGAACGAGTGCGATGTTGTCAACACAAAGGCCTATTCTGTGTGAATTACAAAAGATGAAGATAAAGTTCAAGACTCCGGGGACCCACATGATGATGTTAAGTATACGCGTAGAACCAACTTTGATTGATAAAGTTAAAGCCGCTCAAGCTACGAATCCGGAGCTGATGAAGATGAAGAAGAAGGTGCAAGAAGGTGTGGTTCCAGGAGCAAGAATCGATGAAGAAGGAATACTTCGAGTCAACTCTAGACTTTGTGTTCCTAACGATTCTGATTTAAAGCATAGAATCCTGATGGAGGCACACAATACACCGTTTACAATCCATCTTGGAAGTACCAAAATGTATCATGATCTTCGCCATACATTTTGGTGGAACAATATGAAGAGAGAGATCGCGGAGTTTATCTCGAGGTGTTTAACTTGTCAACGTGTAAAGGCGGAGCATCAAATGCCAAAGGGTCCATTGCAACCACTTGAGATTCCAAAATGGAAGTGGGAACACATTACCATGTATTTTGTTACAGGTCTTCCCAAGGCTTCTCAAGGCATAGATGCGATTTGGGTTATTGTGGATAGAGTAACCAAGTCTGCTCATTTCTTGCTGATACGGGAGACTTATTCCCTTGAACGTCTTGCTCGTATGTACATAAATAAAGTTATGAGATTGCATGGCATGCCAGTATCCATAGTTTTGGATCGTGACCCAAGATTTACTTCACGATTTTGGGTTAGCTTGCAGAAATCTATGGGCACGGATTTACGATTCAGTTTCGGCAAATCATCCTTAAACGGACGGGAAATCGAAAAGGACTATTCAAACTCTTGAAGATCTATTGAGAATTTGTGTTCTAGACTTCAAAGGGAGTTGGGATAAGTACTTAACATTGGTGGAATTCTCCTACAACAACATTTATCAAGCAAGTATAGGTGTGGCTCCATTCGAGGCGTTGTATGGGAGAAAGTATCGTTCTCCAGTATGCTGGGATGAGGTGGGTGAAGCAACATTGTTGGGACCAGAGTTGGTACGTATGACTATGAAAAAGATCCAAATGATCCGACAACGTATACAAACGACACAGATTCGACAAAAGAGTTGTGCGGATCTTCATCGAAAGGACGTGGAATTTAATGTTGGGGATCATGTATTGTTACGTGTTGCTCCGTAGAAAGGGGTTACGAGGTTTGGGAAGAGAGGAAATCTCAATCCACAATTTATTGGTTCATTTGAGATTCTTGACCGAGTAGGAAATGTGTCCTATAGACTCTCTTTACCTCCAAGCATGTCTCGTGTTATAACGTTTTTCACATATCCGTGCTACGTAAATATGTGAAAGACCCGAACCACATTATTGAGTTAGAACCAGATGAGATAGCCAAAGATTTAACGTATGAGGAGGTACCTGTCAAGATCTTGGATATGAAGGAGCATGTCCTACGCACAGAGGTTATACCACAAGTCAAAGTTTTGTGGAGAAACCATGCTATTGTGGAAATGACCTGGGAATTGGAATAGAAAATGAAAGCGAGGTATCCTCACCTTTTCGAAACACCAGGTACGTACGTCAATTTCGAGGTTAAAATTTCATAAGGAGGGGAGATTGTAAGATCCCAACTTTTATGAATAAAATTGAATTTCCTCTATTTATTATTTTGATATAGTAAGGGGTTGATTTGATTATTGTGGTAAGTTATGGGTAAAATGCGTAAATATTTTAAATAAGCAAGTGGTTATAAAATATTCATTGTTGTCGGGGAATATTCGTTTGGTCGTGGAATATTCTTGCTGTAGGGGAATATTCGTACGACGGCGCAGCCAATTGTGGGCCCCATAACGAAAAACTGTCGGATGAAGAAAATGACATGAATGCGTTTTTTAATAATAACGGCGTAGTTGTTACCGTTAACACTGTTGGAATACCCGGTGGGTAAAGTAAAGTAATACGCGTTGTTGCACAGTAGCACACTGTATTGCACAGTATTTTTATATTATTATTAATTCAATAATTGTCACTGTACTATATTTCCCATTATCAGATCAATAATTCATATTATTTGAATAATATTATTAGATAGCATTATTGGCAATTTATAAGGAAGTTCTGTCTAGGAAAGGGGTTTGGCCACCCAATTGCACGCCAGTGTGGAGAAATCTTTATCGGCAAGCCCCCTCTTTCCTAGGAACGACCTGGTTGTCAATATTGTAGTTCTGTAATATTATTTGTGAATAATTAATTGTTGATTTATATGATAAGGAAATATTTATTTTATGTGGATATAAATGAAAGAATTAGTGCTGATGTGTTTTATGTGACTCCCTCAAATTCGGGTACTTCGTTTTCACATGATTTGGTGTTCACTTTTTAATTAAAACATACATCTACCCAATAATAAAGAATTTTAAACTAATTACAACCTTCATAAAACCTTAATAAAAATCTTTCTTTAGAAAGGAAGACAACTTGTCCAATAACATCCCAGGGTTATCTAAACCTTAACATCATTCAAATAACGTAAATGCGGAAACATAAAACATAACCAACTAAGTTTTATTACAAAAGCAACTTGACATAACAAGCCTTCATTTATTCATCTTTCCTTTTCCTTTACTTGTTGACGGTATGTCAACATTCTTGGTCTCAACTGCAAGTGTTGGTAAAACATGCAAGAGTGAGCAAACAAAAGCTCACTTTGAAAATACAACAGTGATATGACATAAGTGAATCGTTTCAAAAGTGTTTAAATAACTTTACTTTCATCCATATAAAGAATTGAATTATAGAAACTTCTGAGGGTCATATGACCTTGAACCATTGTCCTAGGTTATAAATATCTCTATTTAAACCTTTAACAGTCAATAAGACTATGGACCATTAACTCGTACTTAAGGGGAATCAACCCTTTGTACCATGAATTGTGCACAATCATCTTAACGCTTTCGCATAAAATATCCCCTAATTAATAGGATTGTTCATTCTCAGAAATTGAATACAAGTCCGCACCAAAGAAAGTTTGGTTTGGATAGATAAGGGAACTTTAGAGTTCAACTATCATCAACTAGGAGTAGTTGAATCGACTTACAGTACTTTACAGTTCAATAATATAAGAATCATGAACCAATTGAAAAATATAATAATAAACTTCATAATAGATAGGCATGCTTTTAGAAACAACTCAAAGCATTCGATAGACTAAGTAGATCTTGCTTGAACAACTAAGTCAAGATCATATTACTAAAATAACACTTTAATACTTACTCTTTATGAATACGGGAGTATGGTATAACTTGTACCAGATATAACAAGTTAAGGAACGTAAATGAACTTTCATGATTTATTGAGCAAGGGTTAGGAAACTTGCACAATGAAAAGATAAAAAGAATAGGCTTGTATAGCATTCAATAGTAGCTTAAAGAACTTGCACAATATAAATAACAAGTTTAGAAACTTGCTTAACATAAGAGAATAAGGGTAAGAGAACTTGCCTTAAGCGCAAGCTACACTTTAACAATTACAACCACTTCACAAAAACCCTACACATTTATATTACATTCAAACCATATATTAGTATCCAACTACAACATTTAAACCATCAAACTTCATATCCAAGTCTAACTCACAATGTAATTTACCACATTAGTTGCTAATTAGCCAAGTACATGAGTCTATACTCACGGCATACATTCATAAGCCTATAACTCAATGAATCGTGTTGTGTGCCTCGTGAAAGCAACACACATACACACACATGTAACACATTCATAATATACTTCAATCTAACTTAAACACATCAAAAATATGTTATCTTATTACACATTTTACTTTCCAAGTCTTAGAAACAAGTTAGCTTAACAAACGGGACATTAAAACTCAAAACCAAAAACCAAACTTTTCTGGACAGACCACTAACCCACTGGGGCGGGTCACCATAGGGCAAAACCCCAGCTGGGGCGGGTTCTCCCCCTGCTGCACTACATGGTTCGCGAACTGGTGGAGAAATAAGCCAATTTGGCTTCTTCCTTCACACCGAATTCGATTTTTCCCAACATGATAAACATGAAACTTGATACAACCAATATTTTAAACTTATTAACATGCTCATAACATATATAATCCATAAAACACATAATCAAAAATAAGATTTCATGATTTTCAAAGAAAAACATAATTTTAAGAGTTCTTGACGGAAATTGCTACTACGAACTCGTTTTTCAATCAATTCAAGTGATTCCAATTGTGATAACTCAAATTCTTAACATACTAATATAATACATGATCAATTTTAACAATAACTCAAAATCAAACATCAATTTGATAGTTTCAAAAGCCATTTTTCAAAAATAACTTCACCAAAAATCACTATGAACACACTTCCTATTGTTTATCAAAAATTCATGGATTGAATTGCTAGAACAACCATATAACTCATATATAATCATGTTATATCACATATTACACATAATTCATGATCATATCAAGGATTTAGAGAAATTTTCAACATAAATTCATAATCTAACACTATGAACATGAATTTTATAGTGTTCATCATATACTTGTGAATTGAAATTCTTAAACAACTATGAAACTCTCATGTAAACATATATATATATATATATATATACATACATATCCCATTCACATAACAAAATTATAAAGTTTCGCAAAGAGATTTTTACATAGAATTCCAAAACTATGAACATATTAGAAGAATATGCTTTGAAAACTTGTTTTTACACAATTGAAATATGAAAATCCCATCATGGCATACAATTTCATATGAAAACATATAAACATCATATGAACACATAAACTCATACACATAAAAACTTAATTTTACAAAAATCTCAAATAAAACATCTTAATTGAATTTAGGGTTAGTATCATACCCTTGCTAGTCTTTGATTGAAAAATAGAGATATAGAGATGATGAAAATGAGCTTGGTTTGCCTTCTTCAAAGCTTTCCCTTCTTTTTCTTCTTCTTCTCTAAAAATTCTCTCCCTAATCCTTTCTCTTCTTCTTAGTTTAGACTTAAGCTTTTAGAAAACTAATGTACTTTTTGTTTTCTAACTGACATATATAATCATATACATATAATATATACATATATGTAACTTATAAATAATAAATATAATACTTATAACCATAATAAGTATTATTAATTACATAGGTTATAGAATTTGAAAAGGGCAAGGCCATGTTTGGCAAAACAAAGCTATTTTAAAAACTACTTTTTAGCTAAGGCCTTGTTTGGAGAAAAACACTTTAAACCCCTTTTTCTTTATTAAATAAATCTTTAATCCATAGATTAAATACCACACTTATTTAATTAAATTACAATACTCTAATTTAATTAAATAAACTAACATTCACATAATACCAAATTGTCACACAATTGAATTTTTTTTATTAAACATAATTCATGTAACAAATTATTAACACTTAGCACATAATATTAAATCTAATTGAATTATTCTTAATTAAATCAAAATTATGCTACACCATTGCTAACATATCAATTTAATTAAATATGTAGCACTTAATTAAATTATCCACAACAACCACACAATTTATTTATTAACTCAACAAATAAATTCCATACAATATTTATTTAATTCAATAAATATTTACAATTAACATATAAAATTCTCAATCGTTACAGTCTTCCCTCCTTAAAAGGATTCTGTCCCCAGAATCACAACATAAAAAAAATTCTCATAAAAATTCTCATCTGTTACATTTTATCAGTATTTTGTTAAAATGAAGGTGTGAAAAATCATCCGTATGTGAATTTCGATTATTTTTCGTTCGAAATTTAGAAAAACATTCTTCTACAAAGTTGTAGAGAATAAAATTTCCTATGGAATGGACATAAGATTCGTATTTTTCTGATAAAAGGGTTATTTATTATGAATTATTGAAGTTCCGGAATAATTAACTTTTGGAGTTATAAATATTTTTTTCACAAAAAACATTTTTAATATAGGTGGGACCCACTTGTGTGTGTTGATGAAAGTGATGTGGTGTGCGTAGGAATTTTTTTAAAAATATTATTATTTTATTAAATTTTCTGCTTTGGCGTTCTAAGCATTTTCTTATAAATAGGGTGCTTAGTTTAGAATTGAAAATCATACCAGTATCATAAGTTTTTTTCTCTATAATATCGAACGTATTTTTGTGAGTATTTTGATACTTTGAGTGTTGCTATTCAGTGCAAGTTTTTTTTAGTATTATATCCGATATTCCAGTCAGAAGTACTGTTCTTTTGAGGTAAGGGATGTTATTTTTTCGAAAATGATGTTATTTCTTTTAATATCATTACACCGAAATATTGATATGAATTTTACTGTGAAACTTTTACCTTTTCATGTCGAAGTTACTATTCACGTATACGACACTATTCACATATACGACAGTATTCACGAATACGGTTCTATTCACGAGTACTATTCACGAAGTATGATTTATGTGACGCCCCCAAATTCCAGGACCGCCACTTGGTCTCTCGAATTCGGTTCATCACGTGCTCATGGTAATACATCGCAATAATGATAACTAAATATCACACAACCACAGCGGAAAATCTATTCTAGAATAATTTACAATGATTTATTATAATTATTCCCCCAAGTCTCGCAACCAACAGTACTTAATAGATTACATAGCAATATCAATTAACGACTTGTTATATAATCTAACTTAAGCTTAAACATAAACAAATCCAGTCTTACTACATCATCTTCACACAATATTAATATATTTGAAACATAACAGACATAAGCTAGTTGGTAGCCTTGCCCTTGCCCTTATCAATGCCCGAAGGTTCGCCATGCTCTGCCTTAACTGAAATGTTTTAGGGAAAGCAAGAATGAGCACAAATTGCCCAGCAAGTAATATACAATAAGGGTAAATAATAAGATTCTCAATTCTCGAAAGGGTATAGCAAGATTTGATGGTTCAAGAATAACAAGAATATCAACAGTTCTCAATAACAGTCGCTAAGGACAGGATAATATCAATATGATTCAATAATAAGTCAATTCAAGATTTCAAATAATTGAATACTGAGTAGTCACTACGGACTATGAACTTCTACTAGAATTGACAGTAATAAACTGAAAATCCAACAAAAACAGGTACAACAGGTGATCAGCCTAAAGTACCCTTGTTATGCATAACAATCAATCATACTCAAGTGTGCACGTCGGTTCTCCGACAATTTATATATTCCCTTCAAAGAAGGTTGTTCTTCTCAGTCAAATACAAGATCCCGCACCAATCAATTAGTTTGGGTTGCTTTTCAATAACATAAGTCCCGCCGAATCAAATGGCATAGACACTTTCACAATATTCAAGAACAATACTAAGTTCAACATGAATAATAGCTTTAATGAAATAAAAGTTCAAGTTTGCTAATTCAATTCAACCGATTAAATAGGAAACTAGTTCGCAATACACAAGATAGGATACTTGCATAGTAAAAGAGTATAAGTTAGGAAACTTTCACAATCATAGATTTCCTTGCATAAAGTAAATGCGTCGGTTAGGATACTTGCACTTTAAAAGAGTGTAAGTAAGAGAACTTGCCTTTAGCGTAGTTTATCCACGAAAAGCAATCAACACTTTCGAATTCCTATCGTAATACAGTTACGTATATATATGATATTCATTAGTCATATAATTTAACTTCACATTTTCTCTTTGAATATACGATCAACACATAAGGTAAGTTTTACCTAGCTACACAGTTATATAGAATATAATTTCTATCCTTAACGTTCCTTCTTTAGAGTTTAAACACATTCTCATATTATATAAGATCTCAACAATTAGCAAACATGCTTGCATATTATTAATATCACATAAGACCACAATCAATACTAAATATATTTCATTTTAGCAAGTTACGGCATCTCCTTAAGTTAACCGTCAAAATCGGGTTCAAGTAACATCATATAATATCACGTAGCATGTATTCATATTTAAAGGATACTTTCATGCTTGTATAACTTTTCCAAATCCAATCGTACATGGTATAGGTTCTTAAGTTAATACTTAAAGCCATTCAAGGACACGAACTCATATGGTCTAACATGGTCGCTTTTAAACACATAAGATATTCATATAACTTGTATTAGTCATGCTCATGAGTACTCGTATTGCATATATGTAGCTAGCATTGTTATTATCTTGGAAACATGCTTTGTTTATGCTAAACTTTAATCACGTCAACTAATCATGGTATATATACATGCATGACACATGAATGAGTCTAAGAGTACTATCACATGTGTCCATAAATGTCAGATTCTAATTCTCGTCATAACATACCAACGTTCACGTTCAAAGCTTATACTTTGTTAGTATAGTTCATTAATAAGGTCTATCATGTTCATGCTTCCTTATGAAACCCATATACACAAGTTAACATGCTTTTCATGCATTTCAAAGCCCTATAAACATGCTCGAAAAGTCAGAATGTATACATGGTCTTTACATGTCAATATCAACCTTCAAAACTTGTATTTTTGTTAGATATGTTCAATAGTGAGGTCTAACAGGCTCTTGTCATACTATGAACCATATATAAATAACTTAATATGTCTTTCATACATCTCTACCTCATACCGACATGCCTTGAAAAATCAGAATATTAACATGCTTTATATATGTTAACGTTCGTTTATGAAACTTTAAGTTTGTTTTCAAACTATATGTCGTTTGGTTAACCATGCATGCTAATATACTAAAACATGCTTACATTGCCTCATTAGGTTTATATATATGTATTAATCATGCTCCCATGCTTGTTTAAACAAAAATCAAACAATTGGTATATAACAGTTTTGTTGCAGAATGCAGAAAACTGCACACAGAGGCCGGCGCTGCGGCGCGGCAACAGCAGCCATATTCTAGCGCTGTGGCGCGGGTGGCGCTGCGACGCGGGCTGCGGCGTGGGTGGGGTTGCGGCGCGGGCTGCGGCGCGGTTTGCGGCGCTGCGGCGCTGGCTGCGGCGCTGCGGCGTGGGGACAGTTCCTCAGTTCAGACTGCAGCGAAACCGACCCAAAACCTCCCATTTTATCGATCTCGACATACCCATATGCTATTAGACTAACCTTTTTAACTTACTAACACATATATATGCTTATATGACAGTCAATCGCCCAAACGATTCCCAATTTCATGAACTCCAACTAATTTCACGAATTCGATGCTTTACAGAAATTACAGAGCAACAATGGAAATGAAAGTCAAGAAAGCTATATAGTGGTTCCATCACGTATGTATGTTCATATAACAACAATATAAGGGTTCTACAAACCAATCATGAACCAATTTGGCATAATCAAAAATTTGAAGGAAACTTCGGAAACAGAAAACGAAAATGAAGAACAAAGGAAGAGGGATTATACCTCTGCTAGGATTCAAATATAGTTTGCTGCTAATCCAACTTCTAATGATATATGTATATTGCTTTCACTCACCACTTATGCAAACTCTCAACAAATTGAAAACGAAGAAACATGGCTGCTATTTATAGAAGAATCCTTACACAGACAATGCAATTGTCCATTAAATTGAACCACTAGATTGAAGCTTTGTATATCAGCTAAGGAAGAGTTGGTAGAGTGGTTGAAGAACACTGTTGTGCCCACTCCCCGTATCATGATTTGCTAGAATGATGAGCTTGAGAAGGTAGGAGTAGGCTAGCTTCATGAGTGTTTTACGTGTACAAGGTTTGTGTCTTATTAATATGGGACAAGGCATAAAAATCTCAGCATTTCCAATTTGTAAACAAACTAGTGTTAATACTTAGGTTATATACACACACATATTTAGACACTTAGGTCTTTAATTGAAATGTCACAATAATTCATATACTGTAGTAAGTGTAAATTGACACGTATAATCCATGTACATTTTGTTAATACCGGATATAATCTAATCAGATGTTAACACATTACACTGTCTCCTTTATTAAAACTAATTGTTTACAATATGTTCATGATATATTATACAATGTATACCCACATATTTATTGTCACACAAGTTATTAATCAAGTAGCTCACATGGTTTAATAAGCCTTACCATATAATAGTGTCATATTACACTTCACATAATACATAGTCAGCTAATATATGCTACACATTTAATTCGCATGCTTGCACATATAATTTCTCATCTTATAAATTGAATATTAATTAATAATATACACATATCCTACATCAATCAATATAATTGTTAACCTCCATAATAATTTAATTAACCCTTATATGATTAATTATCACTTTGATATAAATCTTATTATATTTATAAACACGTTGCTCATTATTATTATGTTTCTTGCAATAATAATAATCACATATTATTAATCAATCCTCATTAGTATTTTATAACAGTTAATTAATATTCTTCGATTAACAATTAATATAGATTAATTGTTCGCTTAAATTAATATAATCATTCTTATATTACGTCACTGTTCCACACAAGGCAATCAACGAGTTTATCACAAACTCCACCAATTTCTCAATTATTATAATTATTCAATTATATATAATTGAATTAATTCATCTCATAACACAAAATCATTTATATTCAAATAAATTCTCATTTCCATTAATATATTTATTTAATAATATATGGAAATTCTCGGGTATTACAATTTATCTTATGAAAATTTTTACCTTTTCATGTCGGGTTTACTATTCACCTATACAGCACTATTCACGTATACGACACTATTCATGAATACGATACTATTCATAGAAAAATTAAAAAAATTTTCTTTGTCCAAGTTGGCTATTATGGTTCTTATCTTTGATTGGATCCATGTTTTGATCTTCATTCTTGAATTTTGCTCCATAATTAATTATTATGGATTATTCATGAACTTGGATAAACTAAATTACGAATTCCTAATTTTTGTCCTTTATCTCACTGGATTCGTTCTTTAAAATATTTTTCATCATCTTCAGTCTTAAATAGTGATATAAAAGAATATCTTTGACCTATAGTGCAAAGATGGATGATTATTTGATGAATATCTTTGTCCTATAGTGTAAAGATGAATGATTACCTGATGAATATCTTTAGCCCGTAGTGCAAAGATGGACAAGTGTTGAGATGAAGATGACCAACTGGTGATACAAATGAATATCTTTGGCCTGTAGTGCAAAGATGAATATTTAATTCAAGATATATATTGATTGATATTACAGATATAAAATATTGATTATGAATTTTTAAATCATAGAAGATAGTAGACATTATTTCCTACTTAACTTTTCTGATGCATTGTAACTTTCGCTGCAGTTGTTGATCTAAAACTGGTTGTCCATAATAGTTTATCTGATTGTTAAAGACTAACGATAAATTATTCTTTATTATCTTAGTCATAATATTCTTTACTGTGCTAGTTGAGCTCACCCTTTTATTCTATTGTCCTCTTTAAGAAATGAGAATGTTACAAGGACTAGTCGAGGGAACAAAGTGATGGGCAGAGTTAAGAGCAGTAGTAGTCTTCACTATTTTTGTATAATAGTGTGAAAATAATTATAACTATTGAGGACTGAATTTGAGTGCTTATATTTCGTATTATATACGATTTGTATTGACACTCACAGCATGTATGGCCGTCTTGCTCACGACCTTTTGATATAAAAGTTTGTATTTAGATTCTATACCATATGTTTGACGACTCAGAATGGGTTGGGTTGTTAGGACCAATTCTGGGGGCGTTACATACCATATGTTCTAAATCTCTGAGTTATTTCTGACGAATGTTATTGATAATTTGATTATCTTTAGTCATAATATTCTTTACTAGGCTATTTGTGCTCACCTTTTTGCT
This sequence comes from Panax stipuleanatus, assembly GCA_020205555.1. Lineage (NCBI taxonomy): Eukaryota > Viridiplantae > Streptophyta > Magnoliopsida > Apiales > Araliaceae > Panax > Panax stipuleanatus. The sequence goes on along the minus strand of CM035115.1, from coordinate 131,891,865 downwards.
TCACAATTCATTTCAGGTAATAAGAGTGTAGCTAGGTTAAGCGGGGATAACAAGGGACTAGAGTGATGGTCGGTGACCATTGAAGTTTCTCAATACATTATAAAATAGCATGACAATATATAATTATATTGAGAACTTTAAATGTGTGTGTCGTATTTTATACGTCATTTAACAGTTGATTAAGGTGAACCCGACTTTGGATGGGTGTGCTGCCACTATCATACAAGATGTCTAACCACCTACAACTTTATATTATTATAAGACATGAATGTGCACATCCACTTGCTGATTATATCTATGAGCACTACCTATATAATCTTGGAGTATGGTTGGAATATAATCCTCAGTTTGAGAAAATTGAGATAATTATATGGCAAGAGAATACCCACCATGGGAATGAACAGGATAGTAATCTTCTCTTTCTTCTTTGGGGTCTATTGGGTCAACCAAGGTTAATTCTCAAGTCCTATGATATCTATTATAACTTAGAAGCATGGTCTCCCATGTACGAAGGTTTTTTTGAGCATTTTCCAAAGATTTTAATTCCTAAAACAGTTATTGACTGTACTTTTATATAATGTATCATTGATAAGGAGTGTGAGTATTGTTATTCACAGTTTATGTGTGGTCGTATTGTGTATGACAATTAGATATAAAAGATTTGTATTTAGATTCTGTACCATGTATTTCTTGGCGACCCAGAATGGGTTGGGTGGATTGAACCTATTTTGGGAGCGTCACAAATGGTATCAAAGCTTAGGGATATGGTCGCTGGCGGAGATATGAGATTAGAACTAGGAGGGGAGAGACGAGTAATATACTTCGCTAGTGTGTGACTTACCTAAGCTGAATTTTCTTACTTAATAAATTGAAAAATTGTGATATGTCAATTAATCTTGTTTTAAAACTGTATTCTAGAATGAGCAATGGAGAAATCATGATACAGAAGAAATGACCAGGAAGATAGAATCTAAAATAAAAGCAAGGTATACTCACCTCTTCGAATTACCAAGTACGTAAATTTCGGGGACGAAATTTCATAAAGAGAGGAGATTGTAAGACCCCGAATTTTTTGAAATAGAAGTATTCAATTTTCTTATAATTATTATTCTATTCAGTAAATGGTTAAATTGATAAAAGGTTAAAGTTAAGGGTGATATGTGCAAATTTTATAAAGTAAGCAAGTTGGCATAAAATATTTGTTTAGTCAGAGAATATTCTTTTTTTCGGAGAATATTCGTACGATGGTGCAGTCATTGGTGGACTCCACAACGGAATAACTGTCAGATATAGAAAGCGACAGAAGTAACCTTTTTATACAAAAATAATAATAACTGTAAAAATTTTACCGTTAAACTGTTGAAATACCCGGTGGTTCAAATACAATAATACGCGTTGTTGCACAATAGCACACGGTATTGTACATTAATTTCTAATTATTGATTCTTACGTAAGAAGTAACTTATTCAATAATTGTTACAGTAATTATTGTTCAATATTTTATATTATTGATTCAATAATTGCTACATTGATAATTGCATATTATTGATTCAATAATTGTCACAATAACCGCTGCATATTTTTCACATTATCAAATTAATAATTTATATTATTTGAATAATATTATTGACAGTAGTGTGCATACAAGCCAATCATGTATGATGATAAAGCACATACTTTGTAAACAATCTTATTTATTTATTAATAAAATATTTATTTATTAAAGGCATTTAATTATCTACATGGTGCTGTTTTTATAATATGTAAATAGCCCATAGTTTTAAGCAATGCTTTTAGAATCATGATGTTGATCATGCTAATGAGATCTAAATTCTTAGAAAGCTTTAAAACTAAAATAGTTCCCAATCGTGGGATTACTAAAAAGAGGATTAGTAAATCCGGATAGATTGGTACATATGTTGCTTGCTCATTGGATGAGGATGACTGATCTCATGGTCATTTGTGTGGAGACACTAAAGCAAGTATATAGGTGCTTATTGGAGAATAAGTTCACTGAACGTGACTCGCTATGGAATACCTAATGGAGTTTTACTCGCCTGTCAATAGGAATTCCTAATGTGATAGTAGTACATGTGATCCTTGGACTTGAGATCATCATAGTATCTTGTATGTAACAAATTATACTTTGACTAATTCCTTAAGGCCTTTTAAGGCATATATAGGGTATGCTTGGGTGTAATGAGTTACATATGGAGATAATGAATGATCAATAAAGAATCTACCACCTCTAGTAAAAGAGGAGATATGTCCTATGTGATTCGTTAAATGACAACCCAGGAATCCTTGGCCAAGGTAGAATGAAATTAGAAAGAGGTTTCTAATTTGCATTATTTGGAGTTGTGCATTTTCTAATCGAAATACATATGATTAAATAAATTAAGACTTGACAGTAAATCCATGTCTTATATTTAATTGGGACATTGTATGGTGGAAGGATTGAATTGTACGTTAACTATTAACTCACAGGTTCTTTTATGATTAATGTTGAAATCTATATTATCTGGAAAGTCGTTGATCGATAGGGAGGCTTATCCCTATTGTAGAATAAATGTTATTTATTTAAATAGATTATTAGTTTAATTTATTTATTTAAATAAGATTAGAATTGTTCTAATTGATTTATTCACAACCGGTTTAATATGGAGAACCTAAAGGGTCACACCATAAAAGGAAGAAGAATTATTTAAGAAGAAAATGGCATGATAGTAATAATGCATTAAGTATAATTAATTTAATCTATGATGATAGAATAAATTAAATAGCTTAATGTTTATTATTTAATATTTTAGAAATATTAAATATAAATTAATAAGAGGAGTCTTATTATTATTATTATTATTATTATTATTTTAATTCTAAAGGAGTTTAGGAATTAATATAATATCAGTACTCTCTCTCAATCCTAATAAAGATTAGGATATAAATTAATTAAAAGTATTTAATTAATTAATTAATTAAAACCCTATTCTAATTGGATTAGGAGGGTTAACCTAATATCTATATAAGAGAGTCTTATATCAGAAATAAAAAAGACATGTGAAATTTTCAAGAGTTGGGAGTACACATATTCTATAGAGATAGAAACAAGGGTTAAGCCAATAACCCATCTTCTTGAGTTCTTCATCTTCCTTGGTGGATCACCGTTAGAGGCCAAACATTTGGGTGGCTGACATTATTCAAGGGAAGGAGCCACTATCAGAGGAATCAAAGGAATCAAAGGAGTAGAACTTGTACCTGAGGAAGCTTAGATCTTCAAAGGTATAATTGCATGTTCTCTCTTTTCTGTTATTGATAACAAGCACAAAGCATGATCATGGTTATGGGTTTGTATAAATTTTGAAAACCTAGTTTTTACGCTTCCGCCCTATTTATGTGATTTGATTGCATGATTGCGTTACATACAAACCCAACAGTGGTATCAAAGCCTAACTTTGTGCTAATTATCAATTTTATAATTCCATGAATGAATTGATGTGAGAATTGGATCGTTTTTCTGGACAAAAATCATTTTCTGCAAGTTTCTGCGGCGAACGGCGCAGCTGCCCAGTTCATTACTGGCGCAGCTGCGCCGGTCTGCAAAAACTGCTGCTTCCGTCTACCTGCGCAGCTGCCCAGTTCATTACTGGCGCAGCTGCGCCGGTACCTGGACAGACCCTGAAAATTGATTTTAATTAATTAAGTAAACTGTTTATTTAATTGATAAAGTTTTTAAAATAAAGAAGTTTATTTTATCTGAAATATGATTTCAGAATGCTAAAATTAAAGGAGTTTAATTTGGATTTATTTTTGATTAAAATAAAAGAGTTTATTTTGTTTCAAAAATAAAATTTAGCAAAACTTTTGTCCATTAAATAACATCGATCCATATATGGAATAGCATTGTTATTCATGAGATGAATGGATATTTATTGATGCATATGTTGATGTGTATGATAATAAAAGGGATTGATTATAAACTATGACCAATGTGATTGGATTTTATTTTGGTTAAATGCTTGAATGAATGGGTTTTATAAAATGGGGTCTGCGTACCTCGTCTTCTCTAGTTTTATTCTCGATGTAAATTCTATCTCCTTTCTATGTACTTTCCCTTGACTGCTGATCAAGGTTTCTATTTAATTTTAAATAGTTAATGTAATAGAGATAGTTAGAATTATTTTGAAGAAATTGGAGACCAAGGAGCAAGGAACGCATGAAGACTCGTTTGTATGGAGCCCGGGTTTAAATGTAATAGTTACATTTAAAATTTAAATTCTTGCACTCCTAGGTTTGACCTTTTGGTTCACTTGGTGGCTCTAGTGAACCAAACTAGAATAAAGTCCATAATCAATCCGGGTAGAATATAGTATTCTATATTGCATGCTAAATATTATAGATATTATATTTTATACAAACATGCTTCGCATGTTTAATAAAATGACGCGTATTTTATATATATATATATGTGCATGCGCGCTTAAAAGATGAGACAAATAATAACAAACCCCTCAAAGAAATAATATTAAGTCTGAAGCGTTCAAATGATATTTGGAATATCGAACGTCGCCTTCTAGCATGATTAGTTAATAGAGTATTAAATATTTAATATGAGTTTGTTGTGCTATCCTCAAGGCGAGTATTGAATATTTAAGATGTTAATTAATCACATTTGATGCTTATCAAGAAAATTGAACGATCTAGTCTTGTTGTGCTATCCACAAGGACGAAAATTTTTCTTTTTTGAATTTATGGAAGTGCTAGGCTGGACTTAACTTAAATCATTTTAGTTCGGATGTGCACACACATGACCATTATGATTTAAGAGGCAAAATAAAAGGAGTTACATGGTGATGTAATTGACAAGAGTTGTCTACCTATTTATTTGTATATCGCTTGTTGTGCTATCCACAAGGTTATATACATTTGAAATGGGATCCTTAATCTCACTAGCAAATCTTTAATTAGATGTTGCCGAACTATATGAGTGAGGGTAATATAGTTTGATGAAAATAGTGGGAGATACCAATTTAAAATAAAGACCTAAATTTATTTTGGTATGCAAAATTAATAAAATGAATGTTTGCTAAAATGTTGTTTTTCACATGCAGAATTTTAAAAATGTCAAAATCACTAATCTCACTACGAAGCATACTTGATGCAAATAAGCTTACCGGCCCGAATTATGAGGACTGGCTAAGAAATCTGAGAATTGTTCTCACTGCTGAAAAGATTTCTTATGTCCTAAATTTCACTATCCCTGAATCTGTTTCAGAAACAGCCTCTGAGGAAGAGATTGCCACTTTCAATAAGTGGCAAGATGATGCATCTGTGGCTCAATGCATCATGCTTGCATCCATGAATAACGAGCTTCAGCGTCAGCACGAAAAAATAGATGCTCCTGCTATGCTGCTTCACCTCAAGGAGTTGTATGGTGAACAAAGTAGGACTGCTAGATATGAGATATCTAAGGAGCTCTTCCGATCTCGGATGACCAAGGGCAAAGTGAACATAAAGGAACAAAAGAAATCTGATCCAACTAGCAAAGGAATGTGCTTCCATTGCAACGAGCCGGGTCATTGGAAGAGGAACTGCAAGAAGTTTCTGGCAAAGAAGAAGCTTGGAGAAGCTTCGACTTCCAATCAAGGTTTGTTCATGATTGAAATTAATTTTTCAGAAAGTCAAAATTCTACTTGGGTATTGGATACCGGCTGTGGTTCTCACATATGTAATAATGTGAAGGGACTGGTCAGAAGTAGAAAGCTGAACAATGATGAGGTGATCCTACGAGTAGGGAATGGAGCAAAGGTTGCTGCATTAGCTGTAGGAACTTATTGTTTAGCAATGCCTTCGGGCAAATCCATTTATCTTAATAATTGTTATTATGTTCCTAATATTATTAAAAATATTATTTCAATTTCTGTATTGGATATGGAATTTTTTGACGTTATTATAAAGAACAATGGTTGTTCTATTTATAAAGACGATGTTTTATATGGTATTGGAAATTTGCGAAATGGACTTTATACACTTGACTTACAAGAAAATATATTTCAAATTGAACAAACTAAGAAAAGGAAAAGAGATGATATTAATTATACCTATATGTGGCACTGTAGACTCGGTCATATCAATGAAACAAGATTATCCAAGTTGCATAAAGATGGGCTCCTCGAGCTATCTGATTATGAATCATATCCAACTTGTGAATCTTGTCTCATGGGTAAAATGACTAAATCTCCTTTTAGTGGAAAAGGGGAGAGAGTTACAGAGTTGTTGGCATTGATTCACACAGACGTTTGTGGACCTATGACAACAAGTGCACGGGGTGGGTATTCTTATTTTATTACTTTCACTGATGATCACTCAAGATTTGGATATGTGTATTTAATGAAATACAAATCAGAATCATTTGAAAAGTTCAAAGAGTTCAGAAGTGAAGTAGAGAAACAAACGGGCAAGAGTATTAAGATACTTCGATCAGATCGAGGTGGACAATACTTAAGTAATGAGTTTCTCAATTGTCTCAGAGAAAATGGTATAATCTCACAATGGACTCCTCCAGGTACACCACAGTTAAATGGAGTATCTGAAAGGAGAAATCGAACACTGTTGGACATGGTTCGATCCATGATGAGTTTTACCGACCTTCCAATTTCCTTCTGGGGATATGCCCTAGAAACGGCTGCATACCTACTTAACAAGGTACCTACCAAATCCGCCCCAAAGACTCCATATGAGATGTGGAAAGGGAGGAAACCAAATTTTAAGCATGTTAAGACTTGGGGTTGTCCAGCTTATGTCAAAAAGTTTGAAAATGATAAGCTACAGACTAAATCCGATAAGTGTAGATTTGTGGGATACCCTAAAGAAACCGTAGGGTATTATTTCTATCATCCAACTGATCAAAAGGTGTTTGTTGCGAAACATGCTACCTTCTTGGAGAAAGAGTTTATCCATGAAGGGGTCAGTGGGAGTAAGATATATCTTGAAGAAGTTCAAGAACCACAAGTTACCACGGACCAAAGTCAGGTACCTAACCAAGTAGAAGAACCTACTGTACCACACCATGTTCGTAAATCTGGAAGAGTACCGAAGATACCTGAGAGGTATGGATTCGTTATAGAGGATGACGATGATGTACACATCATGAATGATGATGATCCATTGAATTACGAACAGGCTATGAGTAATAAAGACTCAGGGAAATGGCTTGAATCCATGAAATCTGAAATGGACTCCATGTATGAAAACATAGTATGGTCTTTGGTTTCACCACCTGAAGGTATTAAACCTATTGGGTGTAAATGGGTTTTTAAGAAAAAGACTGGAGCAGACGAAAAGGTAGAGACCTATAAGGCCCGACTGGTTGCAAAATGTTTCAAACAAAGACAAGGAGTTGACTATGATGAAACCTTCTCACCAGTAGCCATGCTCAAGTCCATTTGGATTTTGCTTGCGATTGCAGCTTACAACGACTATGAGATCTGGCAGATGGACGTGAAAACGGCCTTCCTCAATGGGAAACTTGAGGAGGATGTGTATATGACACAGCCAGAGGGATTTATTTCAAAAGTTGGAACAAATCAAGTCTGTAAGCTACAACGATCCATTTATGGGTTGAAGCAAGCTTCTCGTAGATGGAACATTCGTTTTGATGAGACAATCAAAGAGTTTGATTTTATCAAAAATGAGGATGAACCATGTGTATACAAGAAGGTTAGTGGGAGCGCAGTATCATTCCTTGTATTATATGTTGATGATATATTACTGATAGGGAATGACATTCCTATGTTACAATCCATTAAAATCTGGTTATCTAAAAACTTCTCCATGAAGGACTTGGGTGAAACACCTATATTTTGGGGATAAAGATCTATAGAGATAGATCTAAAAGGATGCTTGGCTTATCCCAAGGAACGTACATTGATACGATGCTAAAGAGGTTTAGCATGGAAGATTCCAAAAGAGGTCTCATGCCAATGAGCCATGGAATAAATCTCTCCAAGAAACAGGCCCCAAAGACACCTGAGGAGAGAGACCGTATGAGTAAGATCCCTTATGCTTCTGCAATAGGATCTATCATGTACGGTATGATATTTACTAGACCGGATGTTGCTCACGCACTTAGTGTAACAAGCAGATACCAGTCGAATCCAGGAGAAGAGCACTGGAAGGTAGTGAAAAATATCCTAAAGTACTTGAGAAGGACTAAAGATATTTTTCTTGTCTACTGTGGGTCTGAATTAAAACTCGAGGGATTCACGGACTCAAGTTTTCAAACAGACCAAGATGACAGTAAATCTATTTCAGGGTATGTGTTTACCTTGAACGGAGGTGCAGTGAGTTGGAAGAGTTCCAAGCAGCAAACGGTTGCTGATTCAGTGACAGAGGCAGAGTATATAGCTGCAAGTGAAGCTGCAAAGGAAGCTGTTTGGATGAAGAAGTTCATAACTGAACTTGGTGTGGTTCCTAGCATTGGAGAAGTAGTTCCCGTATACTGTGACAACACCGGAGCGGTTGCACAGGCTAAGGAACCCAGGTCTCATCAGAAATTTAAACACGTGTTGCGGCGATTTCACTTGATCAGGGAGATCATTGAAAGAGGAGACGTCACCTTGGAGCGTGTAGACTCTCAAGACAACATTGCAGATCCATTTACTAAAGCTTTAACACAACAGCAGTTTGATCGTCACTTAGAGAAGATGGGTATGAGATACCATGGCGATTGGCTTTAGTGCAAGTGGGAGATTGATAGTAGTGTGCATACAAGCCAATCATGTATGATGATAAAGCACATACTTTGTAAACAATCTTATTTATTTATTAATAAAATATTTATTTATTAAAGGCATTTAATTATCTACATGGTGCTGTTTTTATAATATGTAAATAACCCATAGTTTTAAGCAATGCTTTTAGAATCATGATGTTGATCATGCTAATGAGATCTAAATTCTTAGAAAGCTTTAAAACTAAAATAGTTCCCAATCGTGGGATTACTAAAAAGGGGATTAGTAAATCCGGATATATTGGTACATATGTTGCTTGCTCATTGGATGAGGATGACTGATCTCATGGTCATTTGTGTGGAGACACTAAAGCAAGTATGTAGGTGCTTATTGGAGAATAAGTTCACTGAACGTGACTCGCTATGGAATACCTAATGGAGTTTTACTCGCCTGTCAATAGGAATTCCTAATGTGATAGTAGTACATGTGATCCTTGGACTTGAGATCATCATAGTATCTTGTATGTAATAAATTATACTTTGACTAATTCCTTAAGGCCTTTTAAGGCATATATAGGGTATGCTTGGGTGTAATGAGTTACATATGGAGATAATGAATGATCAATAAAGAATCTACCACCTCTAGTAAAAGAGGAGATATGTCCTACGTGATTCGTTAAATGACAACCCAGGAATCCTTGGCCAAGGTAGAATGAAATTAGAAAGAGGTTTCTAATTTGCATTATTTGGAGTTGTGCATTTTCTAATCGAAATACATATGATTAAATAAATTAAGACTTGACAGTAAATCCATGTCTTATATTTAATTGGGACATTGTATGGTGGAAGGATTGAATTGTACGTTAACTATTAACTCACAGGTTCTTTTATGATTAATGTTGAAATCTATATTATCTGGAAAGTCGTTGATCGCTAGGGAGGCTTATCCCTATTGTAGAATAAATGTTATTTATTTAAATATATTATTAGTTTAATTTGTTTATTTAAATAAGATTAGAATTATTCTAATTGATTTATTCACAACCGGTTTAATATGGAGAACCTAAAGGGTCACACCATAAAAGGAAGAAGAATTATTTAAGAAGAAAATGGCATGATAGTAATAATGCATTAAGTATAATTAATTTAATCTATGATGATAGAATAAATTAAATAGCTTAATGTTTATTATTTAATATTTTAGAAATATTAAATATAAATTAATAAGAGGAGTCTTATTAATATTAATATTATTATTATTATTTTAATTCTAAAGGAGTTTAGGAATTAATATAATATCAGTACTCTCTCTCAATCCTAATAAAGATTAGGATATAAATTAATTAAAAGTATTTAATTAATTAATTAAATAAAATCCTATTCTAATTGGATTAGGAGGGTTAACCTAATATCTATATAAGAGAGTCTTATATCAGAAATAAAAAAGACATGTGAAATTTTCAAGAGTTGGGAGTACACATATTCTATAGAGATAGAAACAAGGGTTAAGCCAATAACCCATCTTCTTGAGTTCTTCATCTTCCTTGGTGGATCACCGTTAGAGGCCAAACATTTGGGTGGCTGACATTATTCAAGGGAAGGAGCCACTATCAGAGGAATCAAAGGAATCAAAGGAGTAGAACTTGTACCTGAGGAAGCTTAGATCTTCAAAGGTATAATTGCATGTTCTCTCTTTTCTGTTATTGATAACAAGCACAAAGCATGATCATGGTTATGGGTTTGTATAAATTTTGAAAACCTAGTTTTTACGCTTCCGCCCTATTTATGTGATTTGATTGCATGATTGCGTTACATACAAACCCAACAATTATTAGATAGCATTATTGGCAATGTCTAGGAAGTTCTGTCTAGGAAAGGGGTTAGTTAATCTAATTGCGCGCTAGTAAGGAGAAATCCTTATCGAAAGGCCCCCTCTTTTCTGGAAACGACCTGGTTGTCATTATTGTGGTTCTGTAATATTATTTGTGAATTATTAATTATTGATAAAAATGATAAGAAAATATTTATTCAATGTGAATACAAATGGAAGAATTTTTAGCAAAAATGACAATTATTGAGAATAAATATTTCATTTGTTCTGATAAAATAATTCAATCAAATATATTATTATAATATTACATTATAAGTGTATAATGTGATAATATAATAATATAATAGTAATGATTTTTTTTACAACAAATTCACGATATATGAATAAAATGAGAAGAAAGAGAGCAAATTGGGCCCGAATTGATTTTGTTATAATAATTGCTAAAAATATGTTTTATGAGTTGGTGGGCCCCACTTGTTGTTGAAAAATACTGATTGTTGATTTTTCAAAGTTGGTATACGGAGGTCTTTATCGTTATATATTTTGTCAGAGTAGGGGTGTGGAAAAATCATCCATTTGTAAATTTGGGTCATTTTTCGTTCGGAATTTGGAAAAGCTTACTTCTACTAAGTTGTAGAGAATTAAATTTTATATGGAATGGATATAAGGTTCGTATTTTTCTGATAAATGGGCTATTTATTATGAATTATTGAAGTTTCTGATTATTATTTAAATTTAAAACATGCATGTGGGCCCCACTTGTCCTTGTAAATGCTGAAATTTGGTGGTATTTGTTGGTATGCTACGTAGATTTTCAAAGAAGGCATTCAAAAATCATCCGTATATATATTTAGTCAACTTTGGTGTTCTAGCATTTTTCTATAAATAGGGTGCTTAGTTAGAAATAAAAATCATACCAGAATCAGAAAATTCTCTCTATATAGTATCAAGCGTATTTCTTGTGAGTGTTTAGATATTTTGAGTGTTGATAACGGTGCAAGTTTTCGTCAGCATAATATCCGATATTCCAGTCAGATTCAGTATTCTACTGAGGTAAGGGATGTTATTATGTTTCGTAAAGGAGATTATTTTTCGTAAATGATATTATTTTCGTAAATGATATTATTTTCGTAAAAGATATTTTGATAAAAGATATTTTGGTAAAGGATGTGAATTTATACTCGTAAGGGGTATTATTTCTTTCGTATTCGTAAGGGATATTATTTTTATTGTAAATGATATTATTTTTCTCGTAAAGGATGTTGTTTTCGTTCTATATTTGTAAGGAATATTATTTTTTTCAATACTCTATAGTATGTAAGTAATAATATTTCATTTCAGATTCCTAAATTTAAATTTACTGTGGTAAGTATTGCTTCTATAATTCCTAAAATGATTAGAAATTCCTTGAGTTTTGAACTTCATCAAATATCATTTCACCGGAATATTAGCCTAAACTTTATTATGAAAATTTCACCTTTTCATATCGGAGTTAGTATTTACGAGTTACTATTCATAAGTTACTATTCATGAGTTACTATTTATGAGTTACTATTTATGAGTTACTATTCATTAGTTACTATTCACGAGTTACTATTCACAAGGTACTATTCACGGTAAAAAAATATAATAGATTTTTTTTTCTGTCCAAATTATCTTTGATTTATGAATCTTACTCTTGAAATTAGATCCATGTTTTGATTATATTGTTCTTATTGTCATATATAACATTTTTATAATCATGGTGATGGAAGTTCTCTTTGACTTGAGTGTAAAGATGGATAGATTATTGGTATGACCATGACTATGGGTTCTCTTTGGCCAGTAATGCAATGATGAATTGTTGACTGGTATGATCATGACCATTGAGTTTACAATTGAATATATTTAGCTTAAGTGCAAATGTGAATTGATCAACATGGTTATAAATGTTGTTTCTATAAATTCTGAAATGATTAGATATTTCATTGGAATTTGAATATCTTTAGCCTGTAGTGCAAAGATGAGATGTTGATTTATGAATATCTTTGGTCTGTAGTGCAAAGATGAACTATTGATGAATATCTTTGGCCTGTAGTGCAAAGATGAGCGGTTGATTTGTCAATATCTTTTGCCTGTAGTGCAAAGATGAACTATTGATGAATATCTTTGGCTTGTAGTGCAAAGATGAATGATTAATTGTTGAACATCTTTGGCCCGTAGTGCAAAGATGAATTGATTAGCATGATTTTGAACAGAAACTGTGATTTGGTATAACCTTGATCTTTGGTGTTTCAGGTAAAGACAGGTGATGAAAGTTATCTTCGTCCTGGGTGCGAAGAGGAATTTAGCAACACGATTATGATTATGAATTATTCACATGATTGTGGACAGGAACTGTTGATTGATGTTATAGGGATAAAACATTATTGGTGGACTTTTAACATAGAGAAGATAATAGACATTATGGTCTATTTGACTCTTCTAATGGATTGTTCGTTCCGCTGCAACTATGGTTGAAAAGTTTTATCATCTACCATATGTTCTAAATCTCTGAGTTATTACTGATGAATGCTATTGATAATTTGATTATCTTTAGTCATAATATTTTTTACTAGACTATTTTTGGTCACCCTTTTCTTTCACAATTCCTTTCAGGTAATAGAGTGTAGCTGGGTCGAGCGGGGATAATAAAGAACTAGAGTGATGGTCGGTGACCGTTAAAGTTTCTCAATACATTATAAAATAGCATGACAATATATAATTGTATTGAGAACTTTAAATGTGTGTGTCGTATTTTATACGTCATTTAATAGTTTATTGAGGCGAACCCGACTTTGGATGGATGTGTTGCCACTATCATACAAGATGTCTAACCACATACAACTTCATGTTATTATAAGACATGGATGTGCTCATCCACTTGCTGATTATATCGATGAGCACTACCTATATAATCTTGGAGTATAGTTGGAATATAATCCTCAGTTTGAGAAAATTGAGATAATTATATGGCAAAAGAATACCCACCATTGGAATGAACAGGATAGTAATCTTGTCGTTCTTCTTTGGGGTCTATTGGGTCAACCAAGGTTAATTCTCAAGTCTTATGATATCTATTATAACTTAGAAGCATGGCCTCCCATGTACGAAGATTTTCTTAAGCATTTTCCAAAGATTTTAATTCCTAAAATAGTTATTGACTATACTTTTATGTAACGTATCATTGAAAGAAGTGTGAGTATTGTTATTCACAGTTTATGGGTGGTCGTATTGTGTACGATAATTGGATATAAAAGATTTATATTTAGATTCTGTACCATGTATTTCTTGACGACTCAGAATGGGTTGGGTGGATTGAACCTATTTTAGGGGCGTCACATCTACGATCATTACATTTCCTTTAATGTCCACTCTACAGTTCTTGTGTACAAAATCAACATGAATTACTTCCCTATTCGCGATTTCTATATTCTTAGGGTATTCTAATTCGTTCTTAGGCAATTCTAGAGTTTTAGCAAAGTCTAAAAGTAGTATGCATACAAGTCAATCATATATGATAAAAAAGCATATACTTTGGAGACGATCTTATTTATTTATTAATAAAAGTATTCATTTATTAAAGGCATTTAATTACCTACATGATACTGTTTTTATAATATGTAAATAACTCATAGTTTTAAGCAATACTTTTAGAATCATGATGTTGATCATGCAAATGAGATCTAAATTCTTAGAAAGCTTAAAACTAAAATAGTTCCCAATCGTGGGATTACTAAAAATGGAATTATTAAATCCGAATAGATTGGTACATATATTGCTTGCTCATTGGATGAGGATGATTGATCTCATGATCATTTGAGTGGAGACACTAAATCAAGTATGTAGGTGCATATTGGAGAAAACGTTCACTGAACATGACTCGTTATGGAATATCTAATGAGATTTTACTTTTCTGTCAATAAAAATTTCTAATGTGATAGTAGTACAAGTGATCCTTGGACTTGAGATCATCATAGTATATTGTGTGTAATTAATTATACTTTAACTTATTTCTTAAGACTCTCAGGGTATATCAAAGGGTATGCTTGGGTGTAATAAGTTACATATGGAGATAATGAATGGTCAATAAAGAATCTACCACTTCTAGTAAAAGAAGAGATATGTCCTATGTGATTCGTTAAATGACAACCCTGTAGTCTTTGGCCAAGGCAGAATGAAATAAGAAAGGAGTTTCTAATTTGTATTATTTGGAGTTGTGCATTATCTAATCGAAATACATTTTATTAAATAAAATAAGACTTGATAGTAATTCCATGTCTTAAATTTAATTGAGACATTGTATGGTGGAAGGATTGAATTGTACAGTAACTATTTACTCACATGTTCTTTTATAATTAATGTTGAAATTTATATTATCTGAAAAGTCGTTGATCGCTAGGGAGGCTTATCCCTATTGTAGAATAAATATTATTTATTTAAATAGATTATTAGTTTAATTTATTTATTTAAATAAGATTAGAATTGTTCTAATTGATTTATTCACAACCGATTTAATATGAAAAACCTAAATGGTCCACCATAAAAGGAAGAACAATTATTTAATAAGGTAATGGCATAATCGTAATAATGCATTAAGTGTAATTAATTTAATCTATGGTGATAGAATAAATTAAATAGCTTAATGTTTATTATTTAATATTTTAAAAATATTAAATATAAATTAATAAGAGGAGTCTTGTTAATATTATTACAATTATTATTATTTTAATTTCTAAAGGAGTTTAAGAATTAAATTAATATTAGTACTCTCATTTTTTCCTAATAAGATTAGGAGGCAAATTAATTAAAGGGATTTAATTAATTAAATCCCAATATGTTGGGAAGCCTAATTAATTAAAGAAGTTTAATTAATTAAATGAAAACCTATTTCTAATAGGATTAGAAGGGTTGACCAATATCTATATAAGATGAGTCTTATGTTAGATATTAGTTGATGAAATTTCAATTGTTGGAGAGTACTCCTTTTCTATAGATGATAGAAAACTTGGGTTTTGCCAACCACCCTCTTTCTTAAATAATTCTTCTTCTTTGGTGGATCACCTATAGAGGTCAAACACTTGGGTGGTTAACGTTACTCAAAAGATGGAATCTAACCCAGAAATTCAAAGAGATCACGAAAAACAAGGAGTTGAACTCGTACTTGTGGAAGCTTCGTTCTACAAAGGTATGATTTCATAACTTCTTATTTATCGTTTTAAATTAATAATTTGCATAAAGAATGATCCGGGTAATAGTTTTGTAGAAATTTTTAAACTCTGATATACCATGCTTCCGCTAATTTTTGTAATTTGATTGCTCCCACGATTTCGTACAAATCCAACAGTAGCATCAAAGCCAAACCTTTATGAAATTATTAATTTTTTTTATTCCATATATATATAAGTATGTATTTAGAATAATTTATTGGGCATAATTTTATTATATAAAATTATTTTTTATGAAAAAATGGGCTAATTCGTGAACTAAATATTAATCGCGGAAAACTTTTTTTTTTTTTTTTTTTTTTTGCAAATCACGTCACTATAGCGATTTCAAAAGATTCAATTCGGGAAGCCTAAAATCCGTGTTATTAAAAATAAAAAAAATAAAAAAAAAGAAGGCGAAAGTGAACATGCAGCTTGATTCAAAAGGTGACTACTTTATATATATATATATATACAAGCCTGGTGAATCAGGAATGTTTTTAATAAAGGAAAGTGGATTACATATATATATATATATATATATATATATATACGGTTATATTATATATCTAATATATATACATATATTATATTTTTAATAATTTTATAATTAAAATAAAAAGTTTATTTTAATCTTGAAATTGGTTTTCATGCAATTTAAAATTGCCCATTAAATGATACTCATATATATATAGAATGATTTTAATTCATGAGATGAATATTTATTTATTGATGCATATGATGATATGTATGAAAATAAATGTGGTTGATTATAGATTATTAACCAATGTGATTGGATTTTATTTTAGTTGAATGCTTGAATGAATGAGTTTTATTAAATGGGGTCTGCGTACCTCGTCTTCTCTAATTTTTCTTGATGTAAATTCTATCTCCCTCCTATGTACTTCCCCTTGACTGCTGATCAAGGTTTCTATTTTATTTTAAAATAATTTATGTAATAGGATTAGTTATAATTATCTTGAAGAAATTGGAGACCAAGGAGCAAGGAGCAAGGAGCGCGTGAAGACCTATTTGTATGTGGCCCGGGTTTAAATATAATAGTTACGTTTAAATTTAAATTCTTGCACTTCTAGGTTTTACCTTTAAGTTCATTTGGTGGCTTAGTGAGCCAAAATAGAATAAAAGTCCATAATCAATTCGGGTAGAATATAGTATTCTATATGTGCATGTTAAGTATTATATATATTATATTTTATGCAAACATGCTTTACATGTTTTAATAAAATGACATGTATTTTATATATATATATATATATATATATATGTGTGTGTGTGTGTGTGTGTGTGTGTGTGTGTGTGTGTGTGTGTGTGTGTGTGTGCTTACGCACTAAGCAAGATGAGACAAATAATAACAAATCCCTCAAAAAAATCATATTAAGTCTAAAGCGTTCAATAATATTTGGAATATCGAATGTCTCTTTCTAGCATGATAAATTAATAGAGTATTAAATATGTAATATGAGTTTGTTGTGCACACACAAGGCGAGTATTAAGTATTTAAGATATTAATTTAATCACATTTGATGTTTATAAAGAAAATTGAAAAATATTATTTTGTTATGCACACACAAGGTCAATATTTTTCCTTTTTGAATATATGGAGTGCTAGGTTGGACTTAACTTAAATCATTTTAGTTCGGATGTGCACACACTTGACCATTATGATCTAAGAGGCAGTATACAAGGAGTTACATGTTGATGTAATTGACAAGAGTTGTCTACCTATTTATTTATATATGGTTTGTTATGCACACACAAGGCTATATACATTTGAAATGGGATCCTTATCTCACTAGCAAATCTTTAATTAGATGTTCCCAAACTATATAAGTGAGGGTAATATAGTTTGAATAAAATAGTGGGAGATACCAATTTAAAATAAGATCTAATTTATTTTGGTATATAAAATTAATTAAATGAATGTTTGCTAAAATATTATCTTTTCACATGTAGAAATTTAAAAATATCAAAATCACTAATTTCACTATGTAGCATACTTAATGCTAACAAACTAACCGGGCCGAATTACACGGACTGGTTAAGGAATCTGAGAATAGTTCTCACTGCTGAAAAGTTTTCTTATGTCCTAAATTCACATGTCCCTAGAACTGTTCCAGAATCAGCCTCTGAGGAAGAGATTGCCACAATAACAAAGTGGCAAGATGATGCATCTGTGGCTCAATGTATCATACTCGCATCTATGAATAACGAGCTTCAGCGTCAGCATGAAAACATGGATGCTCCTACTATTTTGCTTCACCTCAACAAGTTGTATGGTGCACAAAGTATGACTGCTAGATATGACATATCTAAGGAGCTTTTTCGATCTCGGATGACCGAGGACACTGCCGTTAAGACTCACGTCCTAAGGGTGATCAATCTGATTGAACGTCTTGGACAGCTTAGGTTTGTCATGGATGGGGAGTTGAGTCAAGACTTGGTCTTGCAGTCACTCCCTGAGACCTTCTCGCAGTTCGTTGCAAATTTTCACATGAATAAGTTAGATGTCAACTTGCCTGAATTACTTAACATGTTGAAAACTGCAGAAGGTCACTTCCCATTCAAGAAGAACTATATCTTAATGGTGGAATCTTCAAAGAAAAGGAAGATGCCCAAGGTATCTTTTGAAAAGAAGAAATCTAAAAAGGCTAAGGGCAAGATGAACATGAAAGAACAAAAGAGACCCAATCCAACTAGCAAAGGAATGTGCTTCCATTGTAACGAGCCGGGTCACTAGAAGAGGAACTGCAAGAAGTTTCTGGCAGAGAAGAAGCTTGGAGAAGCTTCGACTTCCAATCAAGGTTTGTTCATGATTGAAATTAACTTTTTAGAAAGTCAAAATTCTACTTGGGTATTGGATACTGGTTGTGGTTCTCACATATGTAATACTGTGCAGGGACTGGTCAGAAGTAGAAAGCTGGACAAGGATGAGGTTGTCCTACGAGTGCGAAATGGAGCAAAAATTATTGCATTAGCTGTAGGAACTTATTGTTTAGAACTGCCTACGGGCAAGTCCATTTATTTAAATAACTGTTATTTTGTTTCGAATATCATTAGAAATATTATTTTTATTTCCGTATTAGATATGGATGGATTTGACATTATAATAAAGAATAACATTTGTTCTATTTATAAAGACAAAATTTTATATGATGTTGGTAAGCTGCAAAATGGACTTTATATACTTGACTTGCATGAAAATATACTTCAAATAGAACAAACTAAGAAGAAGAAGAAAAAGAGATGATATTAATTATACCTATATGTGACACTGTAGACTCGGTCATATCAATGAAACAAGATTATCCAAGTTGCATAAGGATGGGCTCTTAGAGCTATTCGATTATGAATCATATCTAACTTGTGAATCTTTTCTCATGGGTAAAATGACTAAATCTCCTTTTAGTGGAAAAGGAGAAAGAGTTACAGAGTTGTTAGCGTTGGTTCACACAGACGTTTGTGGACCTATGACAACGAATGCACGGGGAGGGTATTCTTTTTTTTATTGCTTTCACTGATGATCACTCAAGATTTGGATATATGCATTTAATGAAATACAAATCTGAATCATTTGAAAAGTTCAAAGAGTTCAAAAGTGAAGTTGAGAAACAAACAGATAAGAGTATTAAGATTCTTCGATCAAATCGAGCTGGAGAATACTTAAGCGGCGAGTTTCTCAATAGTCTCAAAGATAATAGTATAATCTCACAATGAACTCTACCAGGTCCACCATAGTTAAATGGAGTATCAAAAAGGAGAAATTGAACATTGTTGGACATGGTTCGTTCCATGATGAGTTTTACCGATTTTCCAATTTTATTATGGGGTTATGCCTTAGAAACGGCTGCATATCTACTAAATAAGGTCCCATCGAAATTCGTCCCCAACACTCAATATAAGATGTGGACAGGGAGGAAACCTGTTCTTAAGCATGTTAATATTTGGGGATGTCCAGCTTATGTGAAAAGGTTTCAAAATGATAAGCTTGGGACAAGATCTGATAAGTGCACGTTTGTGGGATATCCTAAAGAAAGTTTGGGATACTATTTCTACAATCCTACTGAGCAAAAGGTGTTTGTTGCGAAACACGCTGCCTTCTTGGAAAATGGAGTTTATCCTTGAAGGGGCTAGTGGGAGGAAAATATATCTTGAAGAAATTCAAGAACCACAAACCACTACAGATCAAGTGGATGAACCTGTCCAAGTAGAGACACCTTCTGTACAACACCCTATTCTTAAATCTGGAAGAGTGCCAAAGATACCTAAAAGGTATGGATTATTCATAGAGGATGACGATGAGGTACACGCCATGAATGATGATGATCCATTGAATTACAAACAGGTTGTGAGTGATAAAGACTAAGGAAAATGGTAGATGACAATAAAATCTAAAATAGATTTTTGAAGCAATGCTCAAGTCCATTTAGATTTTACTTGTGATTGCAGCTTATTATTACTAGATCTGGCAAAATAGACGTGGAGATGTCCTTCCTCAAATATAAATTATTAGAGGAGAATGTATGTATGATACAGCCAGATGGATTTGTTTGAATGGTTGAAGAAATTCATGTATATGAGCTACAACAATCCTTTTATAGATTGAAGCAAGCTTCTCGTAGATGGAACATTCATTTTGATGAAACAATCAAAGAGTTGTATTTTATCAAAAATGAGGATGAACCATGTATATACAAGAAGGTTAGTGGGAGCACTGTTTCATTCCTTGTATTATATGTTGATGATATATTACTGATAGGGAATGACACTCCTTTGCTTTAATCGATCAAAATAAAGTTGTCTAAACATTCCTCCATGAATGATTTGGGTAGAACATCCTACATTAGGGATATAAATCTGTATAGATAGATTTAAAAGGATGTTCGGCTTAACCCAAGGAACATATATTCATTAGATGCTAAAGGCGTTTAGCATGACAAACTCCAAAAGGTGTCTCATGATGATGAGTCATGGAGTGTATCTCTCTATAATTGTCCTCAATAAAAGAGAGATTGCATGAGTTACTATCATGTATGCAATGAAATATATGAGACTTGATGTTGATCAGTCATATCCTGGAGAAGATCACTGTAAGAAAGTTATAAACATCTTAAAGTACTTAACTGACACTAAGGATGTCATCATGACACATGATGGGTCTGAATTAAACTAGAGGACTAAACAGAATCAAGTTTTCAGTTTGACCAAGACGACATCAAATCCACTTTAGGATAAGTCGTTACCTTGAAAGGTGGTGCAGTGAATTGAAATGGTTCCAACCAGCAAAAGGTTGCTGGTTTAATGACAAATACAAAGTATATAATTGTAAGTGAATCTGCAAATTAATGTTTTGGATGAAAAGTTCATTACAGAACTAGAAATAGTTCTTAAGTCTCATCTTGAATCCAAACATGTGTTGCGACACTTTGATTAAAGAAATCATTAAAAGAGGAGACGTCACCTTGGAATGTGTAGACTCTCAAGACAACATTGCAGATCCATTTACTAAAGCTTTAACACAACATCAGTTTGATCATCACTTAGAGAAGATGGGTATGAGATACCATGGCGATTGGCTTTAGTGCAAGTGGGAGATTGAAAGTAGTATGCATACAAGCCAATCATGTATGATGATAAAGCATATACTTTGGAGACGATATTATTTATTTATTAATAAAAGTATTCATTTATTAAAGGCATTTAATTATCTACATGATACTATTTTTATAATATGTAAATAACCTATAGTTTTAAGCAATGCTTTTAGAATCATAATGTTGATCATGCTAATGAGAACTAAATTCTTAGAAAGCTTAAAACTAAAATAGTTCCCAATCGTGGAATTACTAAAAAGGGGATTAAAAAATTTGGATAGATTGGTACATATGTTGCTTGCACATTGGATGAGGATTATTAATCTCATGATCATTTGTGTGGAGACACTAAAGCAGGTATGTAGGTGCTTATTAGAGAATAAGTTCACTGAACGTGACTCGCTATGGAGTACCTAATGGAGTTTTACTTTCTTGTCAATAAGAGTTCCTAATGTGATAGTAGTACAAGTGATCCTTGGACTTGAGATCATCATAGTATCTTGTGTGTAATTAATTATATACTTTGACTTATTCCTTAAGACCCTTAGGGTATATCAAAGGGTATGCTTGGGTGTAATAAGTTATATATAGAGATAATGAATGGTCAATAAAGAATCTACCACTTCTAATAAAAGAAGAGATATGTCCTATGTGATTCGTTAAATGACAACGTAGTAGTCATTGGCCAAGGCAGAATGAAATTAGAAAGGAGTTTCTAATTTGCATTATTTGGAGTTGTGCATTTTCTAATCGAAATACATATAATTAAATAAAATAAGACTTGATAGTAATTCCATGTCTTATATTTAATTGGGATAATATATGGTGGAAGGATTGAATTGTACGATAACTATTTACTCACATGTTCTTTTATGATTAATGTTAAAATCTATATTATCTGGAAAGTCGTTGATCGCTAGGGAGGCTTATCTCTATTGTAGAATAAATATTATTTATTTAAATAGATTATTAGTTTTATTTATTTATTTAAATAAGATTAGAATTGTTCTAATTGATTTATTCACAACCAGTTTAATATAGAGAACCTAAAGGGTCACACCATAAAAGAAAGAATAATTATTTAAGAAGGTAATGTCATAATCGTAATAATGCATTAAATGTAATTAATTTAATATATGGTGATAGAATAAATTAAATAGCTTAATGTTTATTATTTAATATTTTAAAAATATTAAAGATAAATTAATAAGAGGAGTCTTATTAATATTATTACAATTATTATTATTTTAATTTCTAAAGGTGTTTAAGAATTAATTTAATATTAGTACTCTCATTTATTCCTAATAAGATTAGGAGGCAAATTAAATAAAGGAGTTTAATTAGTTAAATCTCAATATGTTGGGAAGCCTAATTAATTAAAGAAGTTTAATTAATTAAATGAAAACCTATTTCTAATAGGATTAGAAGGGTTGACCAATATCTATATAAGAGGAGTCTTATGTTAGATATCAGTTGATGAAATTCTAATTGTTGGAGAGTACTCCTTTTTATAGATGATAGAAAATTAGGATTTAGCCCAACCACCCTCCTTCTTGAATAATTCTTCTTCCTTAGTGGATCACCTCTAGAGGCCAAACACTTGGGTGTCTAACGTTGATCAAAGGAAGGAATCTAACCCGAAAATTAAAGGAGTTCACGAAGAACAAGGAGTTGAACTCGTACCTGTGGAAGCTTCGTTCTATAAGGGTATGATTCCATAATTTCTTATTTATCATTTTAAATTAATAATTTGCATAAAGGATGATCCGGGTAATGGTTTTGTAAAAAATTTTAAACTCTAATATACCATGCTTCCGCTAATTTTTGCAATTTGATTGCGTCCACGATTTCGTACAAACCCAACAAAGTCATTGGATATCAATGAGTAAGTAGCACCCGAATCAAATAACACATAAGCATTTATATTATTGATCGAAATGATACTTGATGTTGGTTGTTTTCCCGATCAATATATGTGTGCAAGTATACACGGTTAACAAGTAATAAAGAGTAAGTAAATTATCGTTTCCACGGAGAATTAACTAATAAAACTCACCAAGCACTAGCCTATAACCATTTCAATCTTATTTAAACGAATGATTCAATGTATATTGATTAAAACTACAAAATTAAACTAATACTAAATTAACCCTAGAATAAAACTAGATAGTGAAGATATGAGATTACAATTTCTCCTATTGATTCATCTAAGTTAACACACTTCCTGTTAAGTCAAATCAATTATCACAGATTGTTAGCCGAGAACACGAAAGTAAGACAAGACCATCTTTCGATGCACCAAGTCCATATCACATATAATCCACAGATGATAGAATACACATGAACATCAATATTACCTAACTCACTATATGTCTATGTGAATTACAAGCAATATCGATTTAAGCACAAGTTGTAAGACCCCAAATTTTATGAATAAGATTTAATTTTTTTATATATTATTTTGAAATAGTAAGGTGTTGATTTGATAAATGTGATAAGTTATGGGTGAAATGTGCATAGTTTACAAAGTAAGCAAGTGGTTATAAAATATTCGTTGTGTCGGGGAATATTCGTTTGGTCGAGGAATATTCTTTTTGTCAGAGAATATTCGTACGACGGCGCAGTCATTGGTGGACCCCACAACGGAATGAATGTTGGATATAGAAAGCGGCAGAAGTAACTTTTTTATAAAAATAACGGCAAAACTATTACCGTTAGTACTGTTGAAATACCCGGTGGTTAAAATACAGTAATACGTGGTGTTGCACAGTAGCACACGGTATTGCACAGTATTTCAAATTATTGTTTCTTACGTAGGAAGGCACTTACTCAATTATTGTTACAGTAATTACTGTTCAATATTTTATATTATTGATTCAATAATTGCATAATATTTTATTGGTTCAATATTTGCTACGTTGATATTTTATATCAATAAGTGCTACTTTGCTATTTTATATTACTGATTCAATAATTGTCATTGCACATTATTTCAAATTATCAAATCAATAATTCATATTATTTGAATAATATTATTAGATAGCATTATTGGCAATGTCTAAGGAAGTTCTGTCTAGGAAAGGGGTTGATTAATTGTGCGCCAGTAAGGAAAAATCCTTATCGGAAGGCCCCCTCTTTCCTAGAAACGAATTGGTTGTCAATATTGTAGTTCTGTAATATTATTTGTGAATAATTAATTTTTGATATATATGATAAGGAAATATTTATTCAATGTGGATTTAAACGGAGGAATTTTTAACATATGACATTCGTTGAAAGTTGGTATTTTATCTTGTCCGATAAAATAATTTATTCAAATATATTATTATAATATTACATTATAGTAGTATGATTTGATTATATAATAGTATGATTTTTATAATTTGAATGGTAACATTATTATAGTAAATTCATGGTATAAAAGTTAAACGAGGTGGAAGAGTGCAAATTGAATTTGAACTCTTATGATGCAAATAATGATGTCATCGGAGCGATGAGGTAAGCAAGGATGTCATCGGAGCGATGAGGTAAGCAATGATGTCATAGGATCGATGATGTAAGCGATGATGTCATAAATTATGGCAAAAGACTATTTTACCCTTACTCTGCCGAGCCTATAAATAGAAGCTCATTTCTTCATTATTTCTCACCAATTCACTAAAGCTATAGAGAGAGAAAGTATAGAGAGAATAAGAGAGAAAAAAGAAGAGTATTCTGCTATTACACTAGTGCAGTATCCAAATTTTTAAAGTAAGGGGTATTATTTCTTTCGTATTTATGAAGAGAGTTATTTTCTTTCAATACTCGTAAGGGTTGTTATTCCATTCTTTATTATTCTATTGGAATAACCTGTCTACGCGGACTACCGCATGCATGGTGAAATCCTGTTGTTATTCCATTCTTTATTATTCTGTGGGAATAACCTATCTACGCGGACTACCGCATGTCTGGTGAATAACCCTTCGTATTCAGTTGTTATTAAATTGTGAAAATAATCTGTTTGAGCGGACTACCGCCAGACGGGTGAAAATTCAATTGCAGTTTCGTATATTGTTTCATTTCAGATTTCTAACTCTAAACTTACTACGGTAAGTATTGCTTCTATAATTCCTGAAATGATCAGAAATTCCTTGAGTTTTGCGCTTCATCTAATATTATTTCACTGGAATATTGGTCTGAACTTTCTTGTGAAATTTTTATCTTTTCATGTCGAGTTACTATTCATAAGTTACTATTCACGAGATACTATTCACAGTAAAAAAAATATTTTTTTTCTTTCCAAATCATCTTTGATTGGATCCAGGTTTTGATCTTCATTCTTGAACTCTGGATAAATTCTCTAATATTTATACTTTATCTCACTGGATTCGTTATTCGTATTATTTTTCATCATCCTCAGTCCTAAATTGTGATATAACTGAATATCTTTGGCCTGTAGTGCAAAGATGAATGATTACTTGATGAATATCTTTGGCCTGTAGTGCAAAGATGAATGATTACCTGATGAATATCTTTGGCCCGTAGTGCAAAGATGGACAGGTGTTGAGATGAACATGACCAACTGGTGATACAAATGAATATCTTTGGCCGTAGTGCAAAAGATGAATATTTAATTCGAGATGTATATAGATTGATGTTACAGGGATAAAATATTGATGTGAACTTTTAAATCAAAGAAGATAGTAGACATCATTCTCTACTTAACTCTTCTAATGAATTGTTATTTTCGCTGCAAATATTGATCTAAAACTTGTTGTCCATTATATTTTATCTGCTTTATTGAAGACTAACGATAATTTATTATTCATTATCTTAGTCATAATATTCTTTACTGGGCTAGTTGAGCTTTCTTCCATTGTTCTCTTCAGGAAATGGGAATATCACGGGGACTAGTCGGGGATCAGAGTGATGGTCAGAGTTAGATCAGTAGAAGTCCTCATTATTCTATAAAATAGTGGGATAATGATTGTAATTAATAAGGAGTGAATTTGAATGTTTATATTTCGTATTATATACGATTTGTATTGAAATTCACAGTTTGTGTGGTCGTAGTTTGCACGACCGTATGCTATAAAAGATTGTATTTAAATTCTGTACCATGTATTTGGTGACTCAGAATGAGTTGGTATTGAACCTATTTTGGGGGCGTCACACAAGTCCTCAATTGACTACAAGCGGTGCTTCGGTATAGGTCTATTCGAAGCACGAATCATACATTCCATCACCATGTAGAACATACAAACACAATCTATTACGATCAGATCTAAATTCATACTTCGTCTTTCAAGTTCATATGAATTATCACAGTATTTGATTGCCAATCAAGTAAGCAATTTAAGCATGAATCATAATAGAAAATCCCATAACAATCAATAAGACCAAAAAGGAAGTATATCAAAACAAACTAATTAATAGGTTCCATTGAAATCCCAAAATAGAGTTTAATTCATGATTGAATCAAATCCACAATCCACAACTTGAATAACATTAGAAAGATACAAAGAAAGGAGAGAATTTAGGGTTTGGAGTAAGCCAATCTGAATTCTCTTGCTTCCACTATGAATCTCCAATGATCTTCAAGAGCTGCAATCTCCAACTCTAATCTAACCTAATCTAATGATAAAATTAAAGAGAAGAAGAGAACATATGTCTACTCTTGATCCCAAGGGGTGGAATATCTATTACATACTGATATGTCTCTCTTTTATAAGCCCTAATGTGCCTCCTCCCTCAAGTTACGCTTCAATCGCACTATTTAATGAAAAAGTCAACTCTGGTCAGCTTCAGGAGTGGCGCAGCCGTGCTTGAAATGGCCTGGAATTGGGCAAGGGCGCGCTAGTAGCAAATGTCATTTTTTTGGCCTAGGGAATGGTGCTTCCACGCTAGAAATACACTACAAACTGGCGCGGCCGCGATGAAGAAAGTCTACTGCAGTGACCTCTGGTAGAACAACCATAACTTTTGATCCGGGAGGAGTTACGGTGAATGCCACCTATCAAGTCGAAGATATCGACGAGGTCTAAAACTTTCATTCTTTGAGCATTAATAAATAATGGATGGATGAAGGTCTTAATTGAGCTCCAATTGACAGCTGTGCAATGGCAACCCAAAACTGTGAAGTTAAGTTCAATGTTTGTTGGTAAAAGGGTCATAACTCTAGCCTCCGAACTCCGATTGGGATGATTCAAGATGTTCCGAAAAGCTTAGAAGAAGCTCTAAAATAAGACCCAAGTTCCAATCCAAGAACATGAAGTGAACATAAAAGCCTAAACGATGTCCGGATTGCTTTTCCTTCCCTTTTTGCTTCAAATGCCACCAAGAGAGTTCCCAATATGAAACCTATAAAAGTAAACCAAAAATGCATGAAAAGCTAATTTAATACATGAGTTTAAGCAACAATTGAGGTTAGTTTCTATCTAAATAAGTGGCTATAAAACCACTTATCACCTGACACCACATCACGTGACTTCACAACATCTTGCACAGTCATGTTGAAAGTCTTGGCGGTAGGTCGGTTGGTTGGCTTCGATCCCACAATGGTTAGAGTGTTTCCACTGCTGGTTCCTCTATTTCCACCTGCTCCTGTCCCTCCTGATACCTTATTGGGACAATCCCTTGCCAAATGGTCCTTTGACCCACACGTGAAGCAAGCGCCCTTCTTAGGGTTAAGGCAGTTTGGTGCTATGTGGCCTTCCTGACTATAATTGTAGCAGACCCTTTTTACCTTCATTTAGACCCCCAGGTGATTCTTCCCTCAAGTTGGACAAGCCTCCACCTTCTTCTTCTGATTCTCTTGCTGGTTCCCAGTTGACGCACTGTCATTCCACCTTCTTTTCTAACTGTTACCACCACCAGTATTGTTGCCACTAGCCTTGTTACTTTCACCTTCATTCTTCTTCTTCTTAAGCTCTTGATAGTACTTGGTCAGAGCATCGCTTCCACTTTCTACGATGATTGCCTTCTCCAACACTCCCGCAAAAGTGTTCAACTGGAACATTGACACTTTGTTGTACAACTAGGGCTTCAGTCCCTGTTCAAATCTCCTAGCCTTCCTTTCATCTGTATTCACTTGATAAGTTGCGAACCTAGCCAACTTATTAAACTTTGCAGCATAGTCCGGCACAGACATATTATATTGCTTCAGCTCCAGGAATTGAACCTCCATCTGGTTCTGAGAGCTCATTGTGAAGTACATCTCGAAAAACATCTCTTTAAACCTGTCCCAAGTGATTACGCCATGTCCTCCCTGGATCTTATTCATCTGCCACCAGTAGCTGGCCTCTGCCTTCAGCATAAATGTTGCAAAGGCAGTCTTCTAATCGTCGTTGACACTTGCGACGTCAAATACCTTCTCCATCTCCATTACCCATGTCTGAGCTTCAATTGGGTTCATGGATCCTTTGATATCTGGTGGTCCTACCGCCTTAAAATCCTTAAATGATGTGTTCTGTGGAGCTTGCTGCTGCTTGGCAAGTGCTCTCGTTAAGAGATTGACTAACTGCTGAACAGGATTAATGTTGGCATCTACGCTGTTGTTATTTGTAGTTGACCCTTCTTGAGCTGGTTAACGGGTTGGGCGTCTTCTTGGCGGCATCTTTCTGTTAAGATATACGTTTATTAGATCGTTACTCAATTTTTTAGATATTTAAGACTTAACTTAAATATTTTAAGATTATCACTATCATCTCAAATAAACTTTGATATTTTATTCATTCAAAAGTTTTAAACAAAACAAGATAGCATCACTGCTATTTACATCAACTATCCTGAGATAAAGAATCTTTAGGATTTAAATAATCATCATATTCCGTTGTTTATAATCACATTGGAATTTACATTATTAAGTACCATAAAATATTCACATAACTCATACTGTTCCTATAACAGCCTACTAAGCCGTCGAATATCTTCTCTGCGCTCTTCTTCCATGATACGAAACATCGTCCTACGATCCAGCATGTACCAAGGTAAGTTCTTGAACTGCACTGGATAGTAGATAACTCGATCCTGGGCCCTATCAATTACCGTCTGAAACGTGTAGTCCGTCTCCTCAATCTTACCCTTCTTTGCCCGATCATCGTCCTCGGTAAGATCTGCACGTCGAGAAGCCTTCATCCAAGCGTCCTCTGCTCTAGCACGCTTCGCTGACTCCTCTCGCAAGTCACTCTTCAGTTTCTCTATCTCAGCTGACTTCTCTTCATTTTGGTTCTCTGCATGAACCAACTTCCACTCCACGTCTCCAAGACGTATATCCAAATTCTTGATCTCGCCATTCTTCTACTCTATAGTAGTCCGTTGTACAACTGTCTGCTCCTTCAGTTCCCAGACATTATCCTGTAACTCTATGTTACAGTCATACAGCTCGTCGTACGTCTCAGCACTTATAGAGTTTGGTGGAAACTCATCAGGGTCCTCATCTTCCTCCTCAGCTTCAGCCTCAGCCTCAACCTCTATTTTCTCAGAATCCTCCTCTGAATCAAACACTGGCTCATGCTTCTGACCCACAACAGTGATCAATAAATATGGCTCTCTCCGAACCAATTGCTCCTAGACGGTATGAATGTCTCGGGGCTCCTCCTCTTTAGCCACTCGGGGCTCGACCTCCCTAGGATGACTGGATCTTTCAACATCCGACATCCTGATAATCGAAATTTTAAGTCTTTTAGTTACTACATGATGCTAAACGATACTCGCGAGCACATAAGTAATCACATAACCAAATAAAATCTTTTATTATCTTCAATGAATTCAGGAATTCATTTCTTAGAACTCGATAAGAGTTTATCACCACTATGTTATCGACCTCCTAAAAGGCTATTACCCTAAGATTTTCCCCACCTAAGGTTCATAACTTACAGCTTTGATACCAACTTTTGACACCCCCAAATTCGGGTAACTCAATTCCACAGGATTTGGTGTTCACTGTCCAATAATAACACATCTATCTACCTATAAAAAATAAAACTCATAAATAATTAGAAATCCTCCCCTTAGAGGGTTACAACATCTGAACAAATAAATCCCATGTTAATTAACCTTAAACATCAATGCGTAAACAAAAAGAAACAATTAAGTCTTAACATAACATCATAAGTTATAAACACAATATTCTTAATTAAATAAACAAGTCTTCATCACTTGTTTGCCATTCCCTTTCCCTTACAAGTGGATGGCTCGTCGACTCTTTCAATCTTAGCTGCAATGTTATTATGCAAGAGTGAGCAACGATTGCCCACAAGTATAACAATATAATAATAATAACATGCGAGAAATCAATGAGTCCTGAAAAATAGAAAACTTGACTTTTGAATCAAGAATGAATAACAAGAATCAAAAGTATATCTGAGGGTCACAAGACCAAGAACTATGTCCCAGGTTATTCAGTATTTCTACTTTAAACCTTTAATAGTCTTAAGACTATATGAACCTTACTTCTCGTACTTAGGGGGATCAGCCCTTAGTACCATGTTTGTGCACATCATCTCAACGCTAACGCGTAAATAATCTCCTATAAAGGGTTGTTCATCTCAGTTTGACATCAAAGTCTGCACCAAAAGAAGTTTGATTTGGATAAGCTCAATAACACGCTCGTCAACTATGGACTAGTCGAATCAATAAGGGTTCGCTAGTCTTTCAAGGTTCAACAATAAAATTGATACTCAAATCAAATAATGAATTTCAAAGGTATAGAATTGAATAAGCACTGTATAACCGAAGTATTACTTTAAGAGAATTAAAACGTCTCATTTGGAATCATGAACTTGAATAAACAAGAGTAAGAACTTGTTTAATAAAAGAATAGGACTTCTAAACTTGCTCAATTAAAAGTAGAGTTACTAAACTTGCATAACGATAACAAGTCAGGGATAGAAAACTTGCCTCATGTGTAAGCTACAATTATAAATCACGTTCCTCAATTAATTCTACTTACCATTACATTCATAATACCAATTAATTTTAAGTCTGATTATACTCATAGTATCACAAACATCAGTTCTTGAACACATTATTAGACTTCACGAATAACGAGTTTAAACCACTTATTTAACTTATCAATTAATCACGTAAAACATCATTGACAAGTTAATAATTTGTTTTAACATCTCAATATATGATTAACACGTTATCATCTTCGTTATATTGGGTTTTAAATTGCATTTATGAATTTGAACACTTAAATAAAATTCTCTGGGCCATTCTGCTAGCCGGCGCTGTAGCACCCAGTTTGAACTGGGGACCGGTGATGCGGTGCCGAGCCTACGTCAGCAAGCCCCTTGGCCTGGTGCTGTAGCACTTGGTTCCTTCACAGAATCGGCGCTACGGTGCCGTGACAAGTCAGCCAGCACTGGCCTGGCGCTGCAGCGCTCGATTTCTTCATAGAACCAGCGCTGCGGCGCCGCGACGCAGTGAGGTCTGACAGAGTTCCCGAAGAATACAGAGAAAAGCCATTTTACGCCAAAATCATACTCAAACATCAAACGTAATGCAACCCATACAATCTGAACTTAACAGAAACATTTTATAACGTTTTTAGCATGCTTTTAACAACTTAAATCACATAACCAACTAAATTAGAACACATAATTTCCATGTTCTTGCTATTTTTCATAGTTTCGTCAATTTTCATGAAATCATGCATTATAGATTCGTTATAACACCGAATTAGTCCGTTTAAGTTTCGTTCTCTTCGTTTTTACATGCATAAACATAATAAATCATCAATTTACAGTTTAATATACAATTATAGCATGAATTTTTGTACATATAAGCCATATTTATACGTTAATACTCTGTAACTTATAAAACTCCAATTAAAATATGACTACATGGATTTGATTTTTCTAAAACTATTTATAATTGATATAAAACATGTTATACACATCTATTAACACATACAAATCACTATCTCATGCATTAGTCACAAAAGGTTGTTTATAGAGAACTTAAAAATAGTTTTTCATAAAGAACTTCAAGAACGTAAATAAAAGTTTGAGATAAGGGATTACCCTTGCTTTCTTGTTTAGATGATATGAACTTTAATTCTCCAAATCTCTTCTTTAATCAACTTTTTCTCTCTGAAACTTTCTAACTGATGATATAATATGAATGAAGAATATAACACAACTTTATGTATAATAATATAACCGGTGGAACATGGATAGTGGTTAAGCGCATCAGGCCTTAACTGCTCCCATGTTCTTAAGGCCATGCTTGGTTGTTGTAAAAATCTCCATTTCCCATTATTTTATTTAAAATATTTATTATATAATTTATTTGTCACACTTTAATTAACCAAATAATATTATTTAAATTCAATTAAATAAAAGGCAATATTACACATTAAATCACATCATCACATAATTAAAATTCGCATTTATTAATTATGACAAATCATTAAATCTCTAATTGATTATTAAATTAATTAGGATAACATTATAATTAGACCTGGAAAAAGAAGCCCGAGTCCGCGGGCCGGTCGACAAAAAAGTGGGCTATGGGCTTAAGTATTGTAGCCCACGAAAAGCTGGGCCATTTTGGCCTGACCCGTTTTTGGCCCTGCCCGGCCCGTGACTTAATTTTTGTTTTCATTTTTATTACATTCCTGTATATATACATGAACTCAAAACTTAAAAGTTAAGGAGAAAGGAGAGCAGGGCCTTGAAAACATATCATACATACATTCCTATATATATACTATAAACTAGCCAAATATTGCAGTTTGCAAATAGCATTACCTGAGGCTGCTAAGGACCTAAAACTGGTTGGGAATTGGGAATGTTCTTCAAAGTTTTAGAGCATTTATTGGATGTTTTTCTATTTTAGTCAATATGGGTAAGTGCCCAGAACTATTTTGAAGATAAGTTTTGGCTATTATTATTTATTACCCATACACTTCTCTTTTCAAAGCAATTCTTACCCCCAAAATTCTACTAATACTGGACCACTCATATTTTCATAAGAAAATCCTCAAATATATTTATCACGCACAAGTTTAGCAAATCTCAATTAGAATGCCCAATCATGGCAATCATAATCGACCTTCAGTGGGTACACAATAGATACTAAAAATTTGACGTTTGATAATAAAATTTTAAAAAATAAAAAAGAAGATGAAATGGTAGGCATCAATTTAGAGTTGAAAAACATTAATAAAAAACTATCAGATCAATAATTATTGAATAAGAATCAATTACCTGCGAACAAGATGCATAGATTCAATTGAAGATCAACAATTAAATCAGGAATATTGGTTGATCCATCTACAAAATCAAAAAGCTCCACAAAAAATACAATATAGAAGTCCATGGACAGAGTGACAGACTACTCTTAAATCTCAATATCAGTTTAGGCAATTGGATAATAAAGACCACTTTTTGAGTTTTGACAAAGAAATTTGAAAAAAAAGGAAAAGCCCGCGGGCTGGCCCGATCCGGCCCAACCCGGGCCACGGGCTTCACAATTCTAGCCCAAAAAAACATTTGCCAAATTTGGCCCAGCCCGCCGGTGGCCCGGCCCGTTTGCCAGGTCTAATTATAATTATTAAATAACTCATTTAATTTAATAATTTCAATTAAATTCACACTTTGAACTATAAGATTACTTCACATTAAATTAATCAATATAACACATTTAATTAAATTAATCTACCATAATTTCATCAAATATTTTTTTAACTTAATAAATAAATCAACCAAAAATATTTATTTAATTCAATAAATATTTAAAATAAATTACAAAATTCTCGTTCGTCATAAAGGAGAAATCAAACATTGTTGGACATGGTTCGTTTCATGATGAGTTTTATCGATCTTTCAATTTCCTTATGGGGTTATGCCCTAGAAATGGCTGAATACCTACTTAACAAGGTGCCTACCAAATCTGCCCCAAAGACGCCATATGAGATGTGGAAAGGGAGGAACCTAAATCTTAAGTATATTAAGACTTGGGGTTGTTCAGCTTATGTCCAAAAGTTTGAAAATGATAAGCTACAGACTAAATCCAATAAGTGTAGATTTGTGGGATACCCTAAAGAAACACGAGGGTATTATTTCTATTATTTAACTGATCAAAAGGTGTTTGTTGTGAAACATGCTGCCTTCTTGGAAAAGGAGTTTGTCCATGATGGGGTCAGTGGGAGTAAGATATATCTTGAAGAAGTTCAAAAACCACAAATTACAACGGATCAAAGTCAGGTAACTGACCAAGTGGATGAACTTACTGTACAACACCCTATTCGTAAATCTGGAATAGTACCGAAGATACCTAAAAGGTATGGATTCTTCATAGAGGATGACGATTAGGTACGCATCATAAATGATGATGATCCATTGAATTACGAACAGGCTATGAGTAATAAAGACTCAGAGAAATGGCTAGAAGCCATGAAATCCGAGATGGACTCCATAGATGAGAACCAACTATGAACTTTGGTTTCACCACCTGAAGGCATTAAGCCTTTTGGGTGTAAATGGGTCTTTAAAAGAAAGACTGGAGCGGACTGCAAGGTAGAGACTTATAAGGCTCGACTGATTGCAAAAGGTTTTAAACAAAGACAAGGAGTTGACAATGATGAAACCTTCTCACCAGTAGCTATGCTCAAGCCCATTCGAATTTTTCTTGCGATTGCAGCTTATTACGACTATGAGATCTGGCAGATGGACGTGAAAACGACCTTCTTTAATGGGAAACTTGAGGAGGATGTGTATATGACACAACTAGAGGGATTTGTTTCAAAGGTTGGAACAAATCAAGTCTGTAAGTTGCAACGATCCATTTATGGATTGAAGCAAGCTTCTCTTAGATGGAACATCCGTTTTGATGAGACAATCAAAGAGTTTAATTTTATCAAAAATGAGAATGAACCATATGTGTACAAGAAGGTTAGTGGGAGCACTGTTTTATTCTATGTATTATATATTGATGATATATTACTGATAGGGAATGATATTCCTATGCTACAATCAATCAAAATTTGGTTATCTAAACACTTCTCCATGAAGAACTTGGGAGAAGCATCCTATATTTTGTGGATAAAGATCTATAGAGATAGATCTAAAAGGATGCTTGGCTTATCCCAAGGAACGTACATTAACTCGATGCTAAAGTGGTTTAGCATGGAAGATTCCAAAAGAGGTCTCATGTCGATGAGCCATGGAATACATCTCTCCAAGAAACAGGCCCCAAAGACAACTGAGGAGAGAGACCGTATGAGTAAGATTCCTTATGCTTCAACAATAGGATCTATCATATATGGTATGATATGTACTAGACCGGATGTCTCTTATGCACTTAGTGTAACAAGCAGATATCAGTCGAATCCAGGCGAAGAGCACTAGAAGGCAGTGAAAAATATCCTAAAGTACTTACGAAGGACTAAGGATGTATTTCTTGTCTACGGTGGGTCTGAATTAAAACTTGAGGGCTTCACAGAATCAAGTTTTCAAACGGACCAAGATGACAGTAAATCCATTTCGGGGTATGTGTTTACCTAAAACGATGGCGCAATGAGTTGGAAGAGTTCCAAACAGCAAACAGTTGTTGATTTAGTGACAGAGGTAGAGTATATAGTTACAAGTAAAGTTACAAAGGAGGTTGTTTGGATGAAAAAGTTCATAACCGAACTTGGCGTGGTTCCAAATATTGGAGGAGCAGTTCCCTTGTACTATGATAACACCGGAGCTGTTGCACATGCTAAGGAACCACGGTCTAATCAGAAATCCAAACACGTGTTAAGGTGATTTCACTTGATCAGTGAGATCATTGAAAGAGGAGACGTCACCTTGGAGCGTGTAAACTCTCAAGACAACATTGACGATCCATTTATTAAAGCTTTAACACAACAGCAGTTTGATCGTCACTTTGAGAAGATGGGTATGAGATACCATGGCGATTGGCTTTAGTGCAAGTGAGAGACTGAAAGTAGTATGCATACAAGCCAATTATGTATGATGATAAAGCATATACTTTGTAAACGATCTTATTTATTTTTTAACAAAAGTATTCATTTATTGAAGGTATTTAATTATCTACATGATGCTATTTTTATAATATATAAATAACCCATAATTTTAAGCAATGCTTTTAGAATTATGATGTTAATTATGCTGATGAGATCTAAATTCTTAGAAAGCTTAAAACTAAAATAGTTCCCAATTGTTGGATTACTAAAAGGGTGATTAGTGAATTCGAATAGATTGGTACATATGTTGATTGCTCATTAGATGAGGATGATTGATCTCATGAGCATTTGTGTGGAGACACTAAAGCAAGTATGTAGGTACTTATTAGAGAATAAGTACACTGAACGTGACTCGCTAAGGAATACCTAATGGAGTTTTACTCTCCTGTCAATAGGAATTCCTAATATGATAGTAGTACAAGCGATCCTCAGACTTGAGATCATCAGAGTATCTTGTGTATAATGAATTATACTTTGACTTATTTCTTAAGACCCTGATAGTATATCAAATGGTATGCTTGGGTGTAATAAGTTATATATGGAGATAGTGAGTGATCAATAAAGAATCTACCACTTCTAGTAAAAGAAGAGATATGTCCTATGTTAATCGTTAAATGACAACCCAGTAGTCTTTGGCCAAGGCAGAATGAAATTAGAAAGGAGTTTCTAATTTGCATTATTTGGAGTTGTGCATTTTTTGGTCGAAATACATATAATTAAATAAAATAAGACTTGACAGTAATTTCATATTTTATATTTAATTGGGACATTGTGTGGTGGGAGGATTGAATTATACAACAACTATTAACTCAAAGGTTCTTTTATGATTAATGTTTAAATCTATATTATCTGAAAAGTCGTTGATCGCTAGGGAGACTTATCTTTATTGTAGAATAAATATTATTTATTTAAATTGATTATTAGTTTAATTTATTTATTTAAATAAGATTAGAATTATTCTAATTAATTTATTCACAACCGGTTTAATATGGAGAACCTAAAGGGTCACATTATAAAAGGAAGAATAGTTATATAAGAAGGTAATGTCATAATCGTAATAATATGTTAAGTGTAATTAATTTAATCTATAGTGATAAAATAAATTAAATATCTTAATGTTTATTATTTAGTAGTTTGGAAATATTAAATATAAATTAATAAGAGGAGTCTTATTATTATTATTACAATTATTATTATTTTAATTTCTAAAGAGGTTTAGGAATTAATTTAATATTAGTACTCTCATTTATTCCTAATAAGATTAGGAGGCAAATTAATTAAAAGAGTTTAATTAATTATTCCCAATGTGTTGGGAAGCCTAATTAATTAAAGAAGTTTAATTAATTAAATGAAATCTTTTTTTTCTAATTGGATTAAAATGGTTGACCAATATCAATATAAGAGGAGTCTTATATTAGATATTAGTTGATGCAATTTCAATTGTTGGAAAGTACTCATTTTCTATAGAGAATAGAAAACTAGGGTTTAGCCAATCACCCTCATTCTTGAACAATTCTTTTTCCTTGGTGGATCACCTCTAGATGCCAAAAACTTGAGTGGCTAACGTTAATCAAAGGAAGGAATCAATCCCGGAGATTCAAGAAGATAGCGAAGAACAAGGAGTTGAACTCGTACATGTGGAAGCTTAGTTCTACAAGGGTATGAATTTAATCTACTTCTATTTCGTTTTAATTAATAAATGTGCATAAAGGATGATCCGGGTAATTGATTTGTAGAAATATTTTAAACTCTGATTTTACCATGCTTCTGCTATTTTTGCAATTTGATTGCGCCATGATTTCTTACAAACCTAACATATTGTGATTATCTGGGAACCTCCATGCCGAAAAAGCCCGTGAAAGTAAACCTAAGATAGGTCAGCCTCTTATAAACCAAACGCGAAGGGAAGGATCTTTATACCTTTCCCTTTTAATTCCATGTCAAATATTAATTATTGTAAATATCAATTCCTGTCAAATATCAAATGTTGTAAATTCTTTCAAATATATTGTCAAATATCAAATCCTGTTATAATATACTGTCATCAAAACAACTGACCTCTGTTTTGCAGGAAAATATTAAAAAAAAACCCCTAAACCTGACACATTGTATAACATGCATACTGTTTGTGTCTATAAAGACTAAATTACCTACTCGTCTTGTAGGTAAGATTGGTCCCATTGCCAAATCAAAATCTAAAAAGGCACAAAGCCTATCCACCGACATGGCTGAAAGTGCTCAACAAGAAACAGGTTCTGTATCTCGAAAGGAGTTTGAGGGACTTAAGAATCAAATAGCAAAAATGGTTATCCTCCTAAAAGAACAAAGTAAAAGCACTCAGGGCCAGACAACGCCCAATCAAATCGAGTCCTTCTCACAAGGT
Organism: Panax stipuleanatus; assembly: GCA_020205555.1. Classification (NCBI taxonomy): domain Eukaryota; kingdom Viridiplantae; phylum Streptophyta; class Magnoliopsida; order Apiales; family Araliaceae; genus Panax; species Panax stipuleanatus. The sequence continues at coordinate 131,853,127 of CM035115.1, read as the reverse complement.
GGCAATCAAAGTGCTGACAAAACGTGGAAAATACAGATACCTGAACCTCGATCCAGTGAAAGAACCAACAAAACCCCTGAAATCACAAATCTCAGGGAAGACCGGGAAACTGAGGATATAAGAAAGAAAGTCCAACAAATGGAAGAAACCATCCGGTCAATCAAACCGACTGGAAACCTTGGAAGTGTCACCTATTCGGATCTCTGCATATTTCCAGGGGCGCGATATCCTGACAAATTCCAAGTCCCAGAGTTTGAAAAGTACAATAGGGTAGGCGATCTCTATACGCACTGAAAGTAGTATGCATACAAGCTAATCATGTATAATGATAAAGCATATACTTTGTAAACGATCTTATTTATTTATTAATAAAAGTATTCATTTATTAAAGGCATTTAATTATCTACATGATGCTATTTTTATAATATGTAAATAACTATAGTTTTAAGCAATGCTATTAGAATCATGATGTTAATCATGCTAATGAGATCTAAATTCTTTAAAAGTATAAAACTAAAATAGTTCACAATCGTTGGATTACTAAAAAGGAGATTAGTGTATCCGGATAGATTGGTGCATATGTTGTTTTCTCATTGGATAAGGATGACTGATCTCATGATCATTTGTGTGGAGACACTAAAGCAAGTATGTAGGTGCTTATTGGAGAATAAGTTCACTGAACGTGACTCGCTATGGAATACCTAACGGAGTTTTACTTGCCTGTCAATAGAAATTCTTAATGTGATAGTAGTACAAGTGATCACTGGACTTGAGATCATCATAGTATCTTGTGTAATGAATTATACTTTGACTTATTACTTAAGACCCTTAGGGTATATCAAAGGGTATGATTGGGTGTAATAAGTTACATATGGAGATAATGAATGATCAATAAAGAATCTACACTTCTAGTAAAAAAAGAGATATATGTGATTTGTTAAATGACAATCCAGTAGTCCTTGGCCAAGGCAGAATGAAATTAGAAAGGAGTTTCTAATTTGCATTATTTGGAGTTGTGCATTTTTTAATCGAAATACATATAATTAAATTAAATAAGACTTGACAGTAATTCCATGTCTTATATTTAATTGGGACATTGTATGGTAGAAGGATTGAATTATACGGTAACTATTTACTCACAGGTTCTTTTATGATTAATATTGAAATCTATATTATCTAGAAAGTCGTTGATCGCTAGAGAGGCTTATCTCTATTATAGAATAATTATTATTTATTTCAATAAATTATTAATTTAATTTATTTATTTAAATAAGATTAGAATTGTTCTAATTGATTTATTCACAACCGGTTTAATATGGAGAGCCTAAAGGGTCACACCATAAAAAGGAAGAATGGTTGGCATAATCGTAATAATGCATTAGGTGCAATTAATTTAATCTATGGTGATAGAATAAATTAAATAGCTTAATATTTATTATTTAATATTTTGAAAATATTAAATATAAATTAATAAGAGGAGTCTTATTAATATTATTACAATTATTATTATTTTAATTTCTAAAGGAGTTTAAGAATTAATTTAATATTAGTACTCTCATTTATTCCTAATAAGATTGGGAGGCAAATTAATTAAAAGAGATTAATTAATTAATCCCAATATGTTGGGAAGCCTAATTAATTAAAGGAGTTTAATTAATTAAATGAAAACATATTTCTAATTGGATTAGAAGGGTTGACCAATATCTACATAAGAGGAGTCTTATGTTAGATATCAGTTGATGCAATTCTAATTTTTGGAGAGTATCCTTTTCTATAGAGGATAAATGACTAGGGTTTAGCCAACCACGCTCCTTGAATAATTTCTATTCCTTGGTGGATCACCTCTAAAGGCCAAACACTTGGGTGGCTAACGTTGATCAAACGAAGGATTCAATCCCGGATATTCAAGAAGATCGTGAAGAATAAGGAGTTGAACTTGTACATGTGAAACTTCGTTCTACAAGGATATGAATTCCATAACTTCTTATTTATCGTTTTAAATTAATAATTTGCATAAAGGATGATCTGGGTAATTAATTTGTAGCAAATTTTAAACTCTAATTTTACCATGCTTCCGCTAATTTGGCAATTTGATTTCGCCCATGATTTCATACAAACCTTACTATGGCATCAGAGCCAAACCTTTATGCAATTATTAATTGTTTTGATTCCATATATGTATGGGTATATATTTAGAATAATTTATTAGGCATAATTAGTTGTATAAATTTATTTATTTTATGAAAGAAAAAAAAATAAAAACTATTTTTTTTCTTCTTTTCTTTCGTTGTAGGATCAGATTATATATATATATAACGTTATGTTATATATATATATATATATATATATATATATATATATATATATATATTCTTAATAATTTTATAATTAAAATAAAGAGTTTATTTTAATCTTGAAATTGAATTTCATGCAATTTAAAATTGCCCATTAAATGATACTCATATAAATATGGAATGTTTTAATTCATGAGATGAATATTTATTTATTGATGCATATGGTGATATATATGAAAATAAATGGGGTTGATTATGGACTATTGACCAATGTGATTTAATTTTATTTTTGTTGAATGCTTGAATGAATGAGTTTTATTAAATGGGGTCTGCGTACATCGTCTTCTTTAATTTTTTCTTGATGTAAAATTCTATCTTCCTCTTATGTACTTCCCTTTAACTGCTGATCAAGGTTTCTATTTAAATTAAATAGTTTATATAATATAAATAGTTAGAATTATCTTAAAGAAATTGGAGACCAAGGAGCAAGGAGCGCGTGAAGACTCTTTTGTAATGGAGCCCGAGTTTAAATGTAATAGTTACGTTTAAATTTAAATTTTTGCACTCCTAGATTTGACCTTTTAATTTGTTCACTTGGTGGTTCTAGTGAACCAAACTAGAATAAAAGTCCATAATCAATCTGGGTAGCATATTGTATTCTATATGTGCATGCTAAGTATTATATATATTATATTTTATGCAAACATGCTTCGTATGTTTTAATAAAATAACGCGTATTTTATATATATTTATGTGCATGGGTGCTAAACAAGATGAGACTAATAATAAAAAACCCCTCAAAAAAATTATATTAAGTCTAAAGCGTTCAAAGATATTTGGAATATCGAACGTCGCCTTCTAGCATGATAAAATTAATAGAGTATTAAATATTTAATATGAGTTTGTTGTGAACACACAAGGCAAGTATTAAGTATTTAAGATGTTAATTTAATCACATTTGATGCTTATAAAAAAAATTAAACAATATTATTTTGTTGTGCTATCCACAAGAACAATATCTGCAGTCTGGAACCAGAAGATACCTCTCAACTACTAGCATCATCTTCCCGGACCCCGATTCAGTCAGACTCGACCTTATTTCGCAGTCTTCCGCAAAGACTTTCTGAGAATTTGGCCTGCAAAAGTCAACTTTCTCAAAATCGAGACCGAAGGAACGAACTACGAGACGGCGAGACCCACGGGGCCCAGCCGCAGGTATACATGCGGTTAGCCTCAAGTATATATGTGGCTGGGTCCGGGATTATAAATCAGTAACATCAGCTCATTCAGGGAAAAGAAGAAGAGAGAAATAATTTTTAGAGAGAGAAACCCTCGGGTTTGATCATTCTACACACATTTTGAGTTGTTTAATCTTGTTTAACACATACTTTAAGTCTCGAGAGTGTTCTTAGTTGATCTCGGGTGATAAAACGCTTGTTCACGAGTCCCCCAAGGTGAAAAAAAGTTCATTTTAGCCACTTTCTTTGCAACTAGTGTTTAATATACTAGATTTATGTGATATATTGTGTAAACATTGTTAGACTTGTTGTTTTATACGTATAGAAGTCAAAAACAAAGCTCACTGTAAGTGTTTCAAAAAAGGGCTGAAAGACTAAATTGGAGTACCAAATAAGTTTGGGGGGATTGCAGGCTGAATTCCTAAGGCATTAGAGAAGTCCACGCTCAGTTCCCAACTTTTGGATTCATCCAAACTTATCCACCGCCTGATACACCATCGGATCATGAGGAGGCGGACGGAGATGACGATGCCACTTAGGGGAGTAGTTTTTCACTGAGGGCGTTATTCGTTTTAAGTTTGGGGGGATTGTTCTTCTTTAGGGTGCATATTAGTATGTTCATGTGTATTGCATATAGTTTAGTTTTTACTCATATGTTGCATCTAATAAATTGAGGAAAAAAATTCAAAAATATTTGTTTTTAATTGTTGTATTTAGTTAGGTCATATTGCATGAATCCAAGTTTTCAGTTTGTGTGAAATTCATTTGGCCTATGAGGAGATTGGAACTGCATGATTTTTGATCAGTTTTGATTACCTAGGCTTGGTTGTAATGTTATAGCATGATGTGAATTTTAATCTGTTTGAAACTGATGTATTCGGATAGCACTTTTGAGTAACCATTACGATTTGCTTAGTTTAAATGGTCACATAATTGTCTTCTGTTGGAAAATTTGTGTTTTAATGATAGAGATTTAGTAGACAGTTAGCAATGACTAGATGATGCAAAAGCTTAAGTTTGGGGAAAAAATAAGGGGTATGCATGCTAAAAAAATGAGAAAAAGAAAAGAAAAAAAATTATGTTGAATAAACACTTTGGCTAGTTTAGTTCTGTGGCCTTTGATACTATAGTAAGTACGCCCTAGGGGATGTTTCTACACCCAGCACCCTAAAGCTATCTGGCTTGGGAGTCGTTGGTCGAAAGCTCGTTATACGGGTATCACTGAAAAGCCTAAGAGAGCTAGACATTGCACAGTTAGGTGTAAACACGGGAAAGTGCAAATATCACCCTCGTGAGTAAATAAAAGTATAATAAACCCCTTGTTGACTCTTAGCTTAGTTGATGCGTAGTCTTGGTTGGAGCTTAATTTGTTTACTGACTTTCTTGAGTTGAAACTGTATTTTTTCCTCTAAGAAGCATATTATGTGAAGTATTTGTTCTGTAGCAAGTTTATTGGTTGTTAAGCACACACACACTACATCAGTGATGACAGGTTTTGATTGGCATAATAATATGCATTATGGCCTTGTTCTTGGTTGGATTCTCTGTTTGAAGATTTTGTAGGTTCTCTGAGGCAATTCTTGTGAGCTTCAAATCTGCCTGATATTTAGATTCGTTAGCATTTAGATTAGATTGCATTGTGTTTAGTATATTACATTTGCATTTTGTTGTGTTGTTTGGGGACAAGCAATGGTTCAAGTTTGGGGGTATTTTATATGTCAGTTTTATACCTACTTATCAAGTATCTACTACTTAAATTAGTTGCTTAAACCTATGTTTCGTAGTTACTTTTCATGCATTTTGTGTTCATTTTGTAGATCTTATACTTGGGAACTGTGTGAGCGAATATTGGTATAAAAAGACAAGGAAATGCATCCGGACATCGTTTGGGATTTCCTGTTCATTTCATGCTCTTGGCTTGGAACTTAGGTTTTATTGTAGAGCTTCTTCTAAGCTTTCTGGAATATCTTGAATCATCCCAATCGGAGTTCGGAGGTGAGAGTTATGACCTTTGTACCAACGGACGTCGAACTTCACGGTTTTGGGTTGCCATTGCACAACTGTCACTTCAAGCCCAATTTTGACCGTTATACATCCATTATTTTTCAATTCTCAAAGAATTAAAGTTGTAGATCTCATCTATATCTTTGATTTGACAGGTGACAAGCCCTGTAAGTCCTCTCGGATCAAAAGTTATGGCTTTTCTACCAGAGGGCATTGCAGCAGATTTTCTGGGGCGTGGCTGTGCCATTTTGTAGTGCATTTGGAGCTCGGCCGTGCTCTTCCCTGGGCCAAAAAAGTGATATTTGCTACTAGCGCCCCCGCGCCCAATTCCACGCCATTTCCAGCGCGGCCACGCCACTCCTGAAGCTGACCAGAGTTGACTTTTTCATTAAATAGTGCGATTAAAGCGTAACTTTGAGGATGAGTCGTATTAGGGCTTATAAATAAAGACATATCAGTAGAGGGGAGAGGGATTCCACCCTTAGGGATCATCATATTGTATATATCATCATTAGATATTTTTCTCTTCCATTAGATTAGATAAACCCTAGATTAGATTAGATCTTTGGAGATTGATGCTTTTGGAAAGCATTGGAGATTCATATTGGAAGCAAGAGAATTTCGATTTGCTCATCTTAAACCCTAAATTCTCTTCTTATCTCTTTGTATCTTTCAATGTTTATTCAATTGTGAATTATGGATTTCACTTCAATCATGAATTAAACTCCATTTTGAGATTATAATGGATCTTATTGGGTAGTTTATTTTGATATGCTTCCTTGTTAGTCGTATTACTTGACATTGGATTGTCTATTATGATTCATACTTATTTGCTTACTTGATTGGCCATCAATTACCATGATAATCCATTTGAAATTGAGAAATGGATTATGGTGTTTAAATCTGATCATAATGGCTTGTGTTTGTGTGTTCTACATGGCATTGGAATTCATGATTTGTGCTTCGGATAGACATATACCAAAGTACCGCTTGTAGTCATTTGAGAACTTGTGCTTAAACGCATTTTAATGTTAAATCACATAGAAATATAGTGGTTTATGTAATTTGGGTGTTCACATTCATTCTATCATTTTGTGGATTGTATGTGATATGAACATGGTTTATTGAGAGATGGCTATGATTTGTTTTCTTGTTCTCGACTAACAATCCGAAGTAATCAATTGGACTTAATAGGAAGTGTATTGATTTAGATGAAACAATAGGTGAAACTGTAGTCTCATGTCTTCATTATCTAGTCTCATTCTAGGGATAGTTAGTATTAGTTTAATTACATAGTTTTACTTCAAAATATTAAATCCATCATTTAAATAAGATTAAATTGGTTACGAGTTAGTGTTTAGTGATTTTTATTAGATAATTCTCTGTGGGATCGATACTCTACTTATTCTTTATTACTTGTTGACCGTGTATACTTGCAAGCATATATTGATTGGGAATACGACCAACAATCTTCATCAGGAAGGACCAATGATGGAATCTGTTATACAAGAAATCTCTAGCTGAGACATCAAAGCAAAAGTTTTAGCGATGGTAGACCGTTGTAAACTACCGTTCGAGTAGGCATCGAGGAGGTTCGGTGATGGTCAACCCTACAAACTACCGTTCGAGTAGGCATCAAATTAGTTTAGTCAACCATTGTAAACTACCGTTCGAGTAGGCATCGAGGAGGTTCGGTGATGGTAAACGTTGTAAACTACAGTTCGAGTAGGCATCAAATCAGTTCAGCCGACTGTTGTAAACTATCGTTCGAGTAGGCATCGAGGAGGTTTGGTGATGGTCAACCTTGCAAACTACCATTTGAGTAGGCATCAAATCAGTTCAGATAAACCGTTGTAAACAACCGTTCAAGTAGGCGTTAAGGAGGTTTGGTGATGGTCAACCATATAAACTACCATTCGAGTAGGCATTAAATCAGTTCAGATAGACCGTTGTAAACTACCGTTCGAGTAGGCAACGAGGAGGTTTGGTGATGGTCAACCCTGTAAACTACCGTTCGAGTAGGCATCAAATCATTTCAGATAGACCGTTATAAACTATCGTTCGAGTAGGCATCGAGGAGGTTCGTTAATGGTCAACCTTGCAAACTACCGTTCGAGTAGGCATTAAATCGGTTCAGATAGAACATTGTAAACTACCGTTCAAGTAGGCATCGAGGAGGTTTAGTGATGGTCAACCTTGAAAACTACTGTTCGAGTAGGCATCAAATTAATTCAGATAGACCATTGTAACCTACCGTTCGAGTAGGCATCAAGGAGGTTCGGTGATGGTCAACTATGTAAATTACCGTTCGAGTAGGCATCAAATCAGTTCAGATAGACTATTATAAACTACCGTTCGAGTAGGCATCGAGGAGGTTTGGTGATGGTCAACCATGTAAACTACCATTCGAGTAGGCATCAAATCAGTTCAGATAGACCATTGTAAACTACCATTCGAGTAGGCATCGAGGAGGTTAGATGGTGGTCAACCTTGCAAACTACCATTCGAGTAGGCATTAAATCGGTTCAGATAGACCGTTGTAAACTACCGTTGGAGTAGGCATCGTGGAGGTTCGGTGATGGTCAACCTTGCAAACTACCGTTTGAGTAGGCATCAAATAAGTTCTGATTGACCATTATAAATTACCGTTTGAGTAGGCATCGAGGAGGTTCTATGATGGTCAAACCGTTGTAAACTACCGTTTGAGTAGGCATTAAAGATCTTATCCCCGATAGGAATGTCGGCATCAACTAGATAGAAATCAAAACCGTTGGTGACAGCCGCAGCGTAGCATCGGGAAGGATCCGATGATATAAACTGGTGCAAGTTATCATCAGAATAAGCATCAGGAATCTCCATTGAGGGTTACTCGTGAACAGAGAGATATCCCCGGCGGAGGTAAAGTTATAAAGCGTTTCTAGAAGAGAGAGCATTGGCGACAATCCCAATGTCAATTCAGAAAGGTACAGTGGTATCAACCATGAAAGTCATCCCCAGCAGAAAATAGAGATCGGGCATTGATCCAACTTATGGCAGCTGACCCCACAGAGGCATATAGCATTAATGATATGTCACACCATATATTGTATTGCATTTGCATTTATATTATTTCTAGTGCCTAGCAATCGTTATCCTATTTATTCCATTGCATTGCATAAACATGATAAAGAGGGGCATCTGTAGACACTGAAAAATTTGCATTCCTACTACTAACCTTGCAGGAGGGCAAAAGCATTTTTTCACACTCCAGAGACAACCCTGGAGCATTAAATCATCAAACCAGACCCCCAAAGACAGCACTAGGAAATCATCAAACCAGACCCCAGAGATAACCCAGGAGGATGAAACTATCAAACCAGACCTTGAGAGATAGTATAAAAAAATCATCAAATCAATCTCCCCAGAGATAGCCTTGGAAATCATCAAATTAACTTTAGTGACGGCCGTGAAGATAGACAAGAGTCAACAGCAGTTGAATCCCGGAGACAACCCCGAGAAAGATAGTTGCAGTTTTGTTAAGCCCGGAACCAGCCCGAAAGGGAAAAAGAGTAATTTTTCCAACTTAACATCAAATGAGATCAAATTACTGTGAAGAAAGTCACACAGAACCATCACAACAATCCCGAGTGAAAACTGTGCCAGACAGCTCAATGGACTGACTGCAAAGACTCAAAGATCAGGTTATAGGCCCATCTTCTTGGACTCATAAAAGGTTAAGCCCCATTTCATTGTGTAGCTCTCGGAAAGGGCTTTTCGAAAAGGTATACCACACCTCCATTGGATCCCTAGATTGCAAGTTATGAAGGTTCGAGCGAATAGCACGTTGGTCAGAGTGCACGTACTTCGAGACAGCAGAGCCCACCAGGCCCAATCGCGAGTATACCTGCGGTCTTCGGGGTCTATATATACCCCCTCCCCCTTTAGCTTATAAAAAAAGAGAGAGAAGAAGAAAGGGCTCCAGCGAGAGAAATAAAGGCTAGGAGGGTCAAACGGAGGCTCTAACTCACTCCGATTCTTGTAAAATTTCTTTGTAAATGTTCATACACATATATACTACAACATATCAAATTTTAACAGATAGGAAATGAGTATCGGGGTGCCAAAAGCCGTTCGAGAGCCGTTCTCATGATATACTATAAGATTTCTCAAGATCTGTCTTCTTCGCCTACTCCAATACGTATATAAGTGCTATATACATTTATTTAGTAGCTTATATTCGCCAAATCTAAAATTTTCACCGTTCATTTCTTGTAAATAGTTAATATTTAAGCTGTATTAACTAGATCTGTACTCGATATAGTCAGATCTAGCTTTTAACAAGTTCAAAAGTTGTAAAACTTGAATTTGGAAGCTAGAATGGCTAAGATCTATATAGATCTAGTTTTCTTTCTAGTTTTTGTAAATATTTAGCGACCACGTGACCCTAGATTTGTATCTAGAGGAAACTTGAAGCTATGAGCTACGCGCGTATGAAGATTTGACTGATGAATCTTTCGTTTAGCGACGTTTAGTTTAGTTTTGCATTTTATTACAATATATTCATTATACAGGCTGGTTATTTGATATTCTGTGAGCCTAGGAGCTACAGGATCTACAATTCAACTCATGGATCTAGATCCAATTCCAATGATGGACTTGGTTGAGTTGTACAGCTAGCTTGCAGATTTTGTAATTGTAAATATAGGACCTTAAAACGGTTATCCGAATTTAAGGTCCCCGTAATAATTAAAACCTTATGTGTGGTGTCCGGCCATACTTTGATGGCTTTCATGGCCATAAGAAGCCTGACACTTATATATATATATATATATATATATATATATATATATATATATATATATATATATATATATATATATTATTTTGTCGAGGATGATTCGCATCCCGAGAATAAAATCAAATAAGCCGAATATGGAATAAAATGGAAGTATCAAAGGGCTTCAATTCTTATGAGAGCAAAAGGGTTTGAAAACCGCTCTTCAAAACATCTTTTTTACATTCTTTTCTAAAAAAGGACTTTTTAATAAATCAAACCCTTCGTATATAGGTCCAACGAAGCACAACACTACTTTCAAATAAAGCACTTAGGCCCAATTAACTGCAGCACACACATACACACAATGATTAGGGAATGAAAAATGCGATAACCGTGTTTCATTGAAGTCAGGGGGGGCCTAACACCTTCCCCCCACTTAAGTAAGCCCCCGAACTCTATGAAACAGAGTCCAATAATTGGGCCATATTACAAAACCTTTCAAAACTCAGTTGAGTTGGTACAACCATTTTAACTCATACCAACTGGCAGCTCTGTCTAATTCAGACAAATAAAATCAATATTGTCAAATCGTCGACATTGTATGTCGGACTCTTTCTAAAATCTCACCATCTGATCAAACAAATCCATATAGAAAACATAAAGGGTAAGAAACACATAGGAAGAGGGATCAAAATTCTCCTGGCGTCGATAAATTGGTTCACTATATTCTTTTTGTATCAGTTGCTTCACCATGAGTATTAGGCTCAGGTGGATTCTTGGGGTTTTCAGGCCTTCTTCACCATTGCCCCACGTCGTTGCCCATAGGGCTATCTCCGAGCTCTGTCCGAGAGATTGTTCCATCAGAGCCAGTCCCTCTATCTGCTGGATTACGAGGTTATGATGACGCATATGGATTGGCGGTATATTACTGGTTTGCAATTTGTTGGGGACCAGGTACCTTTGGAGGCTCATATTACCGCCACCATTGCTTGCACCATTCTCGATTTTTCTCCTCGGGAGCGAGTCTTCAAGGCTCGTAGTATCCAGTCAGGCTCTTTGAGCGTGGACGCGGCTCAAGGTACCCTGGAGGAGCCATTGCCTGATGATTTGGTGGAGAGGGATCGCTTCTTGCGGCATCTATTCCTGACCATTATGATGGGTTGTTTCATAGCGAACAACTCCGCCACTAGTCCCTTTAGCTTAGTAGTCGCTGTTCGAGATGTAGACCGCATTGGGGACTACCACTGGGGATCTTTCACATTCGCTATCTCCTTCATAGGATGCGACTGCGATCGGAGGGAGTGACCGATGCTTGGCTCGACTTCTACCCATTTATTTTAGTGAGTTATCTTGACCGATCTATGATTCTCTGAATCTTAATTTCCCTTTTCATGATTGTAGACACTCGAAATTTCCTGCCCCGATGTAGGAGGGTAAAACTGTCTTTGTGACAACCCAAAAAATCGGATTGTCTAGAAAATTACGATTAAAGAATTAATAATTAATAAAAGCTATTTTATTGATTATATTCTGTGATATATGGTTATTAATCATTCTATGACATAAGATGACTAGAAATGGGGAGGATTCTGGCTACGAGCTAGAATGAATGAGTATGAATTTTCAAGAAGAAAATAGAATATTTCCGGGAATAAAAATATTTTCGAGAAAAAGACGAAATAAGCACTATTTATGAAACCCTAAGGGTTAAGGTTTGACCCTAAAGGTTAGTGTTTGTGGAACCCTAAGCACGCTCGAGAGTTCGGAATGTTAGAATAACATTCTGTCGAAAGATTTGACGGTAATATACCGTGAAAAGTTAAGTTAGCCGAGTAAAGTTTTCTCGGGAAGAAAATGACGAAAATCACTATTTATCCGTTTCTGTTCGGGAATTTATTTTGAAATTCCGAGAAATGCGTAATGATAGGATTTTGAGACGAGATGGAATATGTAATAATATTTCATTTATGGCTCGCGAAGTTTTTGCGTAGGGACTCAAAATCTTATGCGTTAGGAAAAGTAAAATCCATGATTAAATTGGTTACGTATAATAATAAATGATTATTATACGGAATGAATACGAGTATAATACGAGTTATTATTCGAGTATAATACAAGGATGATACGAGAATTAATACGTTGTATAATATGTATTTTATACGAAGTAAATAGATTTAGTGTGAATTAAATCTAAGAATTTAAACCCGTGGGTCGAACTGGCGGGTAAATGGGTGGTTTAAACCCATGGGGCAACCCATGACCCATGTTAGCATATGGGGGACATGGGAGGGCACATGGTGGCATGTTCTAGCATTTGCTAGCACATGGGAGGACATGGTTTAGCACATGGGGAGACATAGGTTGCACATGGGCTCAAACTTGGGCACAAAGAAAGGGTGAGAAGGTGGGAATAGTGAGGATGTTGGGCCTAAAAGACCCTTAAGCCCTTGGTCTTGCAACTTCTATAAATACAAGGCTTGGCCTTCATATTTTGGTTGTTTGAAAATCCCACCAACTCCTATATGGAGAGAGAAGAGAAGAGAAGAGGGAAAGCTTGGTCATGAAATCAAGGAAGCAAGAGAAGCTAGCTTAAGGCTTTGTCAAGAACACAAAGTCACAAGCTCTAGAACACTTATAAGGTATAAGTGTTAAACTTAATTTTCATCTTCTTTCAATTATTTTATTGATAGAGAAGTGAAAAATGATAGAGAATGAATTATAGGAAGTGAGAAGATTGATGTTAGTGGACTTTAAACCATTAATAATCAAGAACGAGTGAAACCATAAGTGAATGGTTAAGGAGTTAAGGAAGAAATGAGTTAAAACTATAATGATTGGTTAATGAATGAAATAGATGTTAGACGATGTTAGTGGACGATTTGGATGAGTTATATGCACTCTTCGATGTTATAAGGTTGAATTATCAAACTTATAATGTTAGAATGCGAGAAAACGTAAAATCATAATCATAACATTGATTAAGAACGAAGAATGAACGAAGAACACGAAGAATACGAAGAACGTAATAAACCAAACCGTTAAAACTTAGATGTTTAATAGGGTTAGAATCATAAAAGAACAACCAATGGATTGATTCCATTTGGTTTGACGTAAAAATATCAAGTAACGAAAATTCGGCGGAAGTTTATGCGATTAGACGTTAAGCGTCGAAATCATAAAATTTCCCAAAATGAAAGTCAAAAGTCATCGTGTGATATTCGAAAATGATGGTTTTCGATTGCAACACGTGTAATTATGTAAACAAGACTTGCGAGAGCAAGAAAGAACGAATTCGGAGTTAAAACGAAGAAACGAGCGTCGAACGTTCGCGAAAGTTCGACGAACACGTAAACATTGACTAATCGGTGAATTTCTAACCGACAGATTTGGAAATGAATTCCGACTTAATAGGATGGTAGAGCATGTAATTTGTGAACTTTTGGCTTTGGAACCAACCAATTCAGAGTTATAACGATCACGTTACGGACTCGGGAATTTCAAAATTTATAAAGACTTAGAAATTTTTCTAAGCTGCAGGGCTAGCGCTGCAGCGCCACCTAATAGGCTTAAATCGGCACCGCAACTCCACTCATGGGAGAAATCTCTGGAGGGGTAGTGCTGCAGCGCCACTCCGAAGGGAAAATCTGTCGCCGCAGCACCAACATGTCAGAAAATTCTGATATTGCTAGTAAGTACTTAACCTTTTGCATATCAATTAATGGGCTAGCAAATGATGTAATGTAAGCTTTAAACAACATGTTTAATCATTGTTTATAAGAGTTAAACGTTGAACAGATGTAATTGAACTTAAGCTTGGAAACATTAACAAAAGTTTAAGTTGAAGAACAAGTTAAGATTTCATCGATCATCGTACTTAGTGATAATTGATGAGAGTTCGAGTGAACATAGAATTCACTTAATGTAACACTTAAAATAAGTGATTTAAACCTCAATTCAAGGTTGACTGAGATTAAGAGACGAGTAACGTGAAAGCAGGATACGTGAACATTTGTCATGAATCGTATCGGCGTTGAGTAAACGTTCTAAGTATACATTGGTTGTATGACTTAGACGTTAACGAATGTTAGCATAGTAAGATATAATGAGCCGTAATGAACGATAATATGAGAATGAAGAACGTATAATGTGAAAAGCTGAGTTAATGTTAATAACTTGGATAAACGTTTCGGGTCGTATGGACCGAACGTGGTAAGGGAATGTAATGAAATAATAGAAGTAATGAAAGTAAAGTTGGTCGCGTAGACTTATATTATAAGTGTTGGGTTTGTATGAAATCGTGACGCAATCAAATTGCAAAAATTAGCGGAAGCATGGTATATCAGAGTTTAAAAAAATTTCTACAAAACCATTACCCGGATCATCTTTTATGCAAATTATTAATTTAAAACGATAAATAAGAAGTTATGGAATCATACCCTTGTAAAACGAAGCTTCCACAGGTACTAGTTCAACTCCTTGTTCTTCGTGATCTCCTTGAATTTTTGGGTTAGATTCCTTCCTTTGATCAACGTTGCCCCACCCAAGTGTTTGGCCTCTAGAGGTGATCCACCAAGGAAGAGGAATTATCAAGAAGGAGGGTGTTTGGCTAAACCTTAGTTTTCTATCCTCTATAGAAAAGGAGTACTCTCCAACAATTGGAATTTCATCAAAATCAATATCTATTATAAGACTGCTCTTATATAAATATTAGTCAACCCTTCTAATCCTATTAGACATGATTTTTTTTTAATTAATTAAACTTCTTTAATTAATTTAGGCTTCCCACCACATTGGAAAAAAATTAATTAAATTTATTTAATTAATTTGTCTCCTAATCTTATTAGGAATAAATGAGAGTACTAATATTAAATTAATTACTAAACTCCTTTAGAAATTAAAATAATAATAATTGTAATAATATTAATAAGACTCCTCTTATTAATTTATATTTAATATTTCCAAAATATTAAATAATAAATATTAAGCTATTTAATTTATTTTATCACCATAGATTAAATTAATTACACTTAATGCATTATTACGATTGTGCCATTACTTTCTTAAATAATTATTCTTTCTTTTATGGTATGACCCTTTAGGTTTTCCATATTAAACCGGTTGTGAATAAATCAATTAGAACAATTCTAATCTTATTTAAATAAATAAATTAAACTAATAATCTATTTAAATAAATAATATTTATTCTACAATAGGGATAAGCCTCCCTAGCAATCAACGACTTTCCAGATAATATGAATTTCAACATTAATCATAAAAGAACATGTCAGTAAATAGTTACCATACAATTCAATCCTTCCACCATACAATGTCTCAATTAAATATAAGACATGAATTTACTGTCAAGTCTTACTTTATTTAATTATATATATTTCGATTAGAAAATGCACAACTCCGATTAATGCAAATTAGAAACCTCTTTCTAATTTCATTCCACCTTGGCCAAGGATTCCTGGGTTGTCATTTAACGAATCACATAGGACATATCTCCTCTTTTACTAGAGGTGGTAGATTCTTTATTGATCATTCATTATCTCCATATGTAACTCATTATATCCAAGCATACCCTATATATGCCTTAAAAGGTCTGAAGGAATAAGTCAAAGTATAATTTGTTACATACAAGATACTATGATGATCTCAAGTCCAAGGATCACTTGTACTACTTTCACATTAGGAATTTCTATTGACAGGCGAGTAAAACTCCATTAGGTATTCCATAGCGAGTCACGTTCAATGAACTTATTCTCCAATAAGCACCTATATACTTGCTTTAGTGTCTCCACATAAATGATCATGAGATCAATCATCCTCATCCAATGAGCAAGCAACATATGTACCAATCTATCCGGATTTACTAATCCCCTTTTTAGTAATCCCACGATTGGAAACTATTTTAGTTTTAAAGCTTTCTAAGAATTTAGACCTCATAAGCATGATCAACATCATGATTCTAAAAGCATTGCTTAAAACTTTAGGTTATTTACATATTATAAAAACAGCACCATGTAGATAATTAAATGCCTTTAATAAATAAATATTTTATTAATAAATAAATAAGATTGTTTACAAAGTATGTGCTTTATCATCATACATGATTGGCTTGTATGCACACTACTATCAATCTCCTACTTGCACTAAAGCCAATCGCCATGGTATCTCATACCCATCTTCTCTAAGTGACGATCAAACTGCTGTTGTGTTAAAGCTTTAGTAAATGGATCTACAATGTTGTCTTGAGAGTCTACACGCTCCAAGGTGATGTCTCCTCTTTCAATGATCTCCCTGATCAAGTGAAATCGCCGCAACACGTGTTTAGATTTCTGATGAGACCTCGGTTCCTTAGCCTGTGCAACTGCTCCTGTGTTGTCACAGTAAACGGGAACTGCTTATCCAATGCTAGGAACCACACCAAGTTCAGTTATGAACTTCTTCATCCAAATAGCTTCCTTTGCAGCTTCACTTGCAGCTATATACTCTGCCTCTATTACTGAATCAGCAACTGTTTGCTGCTTGGAACTCTTCCAACTCACTGCGCTTCCGTTCAAGGTAAAAACATACCCCGAAACAGATTTACTGTCATCTTGGTCCGTTTGAAAACTTAAGTCTGTGAAGCCCTCGAGTTTTAATTCAGACCCATCGTAGACAAGAAAAATATCCTTAGTCCTTCTCAAGTATTTTAGGATATTCTTCACTGCCTTCCAGTGCTTTTCTCCTGGATTCGACTGGTATCTGCTCGTTACACTAAGTGCATGAGCAACATCTGGTCTAGTACATATCATACCGTACATGATAGATCGTATTGCAGAAGCATAAGGGATCTTACTCATACGGTCTCTCTCCTCAGGTGTCTTTGGGGCCTGTTTCTTGGAGAGATGTATTCCATGGCTCATCGGCATGAGACCTCTTTTGGAATCTTCCATGCTAAATCTCTTTAGCATTGCATCAATGTACGTTCCTTGGGATAAACCAAGCATCCTTTTAGATCTATCTCTATAGATCTTTATCCCCAAAATATAGGATGCTTCTCCCAAGTTCTTCATGGACAAGTGTTTAGATAACCAGATTTTAATCGATTGTAGCATAGGAATGTCATACCCTATCAGTAATATATCATCAACATATAATACAAGGAATGAAATTGCGCTCCCACTAACCTTCTTGTACACATATGGTTCATCGTCATTTTTGATAAAATCAAACTCTTTGATTGTCTCATCAAAACGAATGTTCCATCTACGAGAAGCTTGCTTCAATCCATAAATGGATCGTTGCAGCTTACAGACTTGATTTGTTCCAACCTTTAAAACAAATCCCTCTGGCTGTGTCATATACACATCCTCCTTAAGTTTCCCATTGAGGAAGACCGTTTTCACGTCCATCTGCCAGATTCTCATAGTCGTTATAAGCTGCAATCGCAAGCAAAATCCGAATGAGCTACTGGTGAAAAGGTTTCATCATAGTCAACTCCTTGTCTTTGTTTGAAACCTTTTGCAATCAGTCGGGCCTTATAGGTCTCTACCTTACTGTCCGCTCCAGTCTTTTTTTTAAAGACCCATTTACACTCAATAGGCTTAATGCCTTCAGGTGGTGAAACCAAAGTCCATACTTTGTTTTCATACATGGAGTCCATTTTGGATTTCATGGCTTCAAGCCTTTTCCCTGAGTCTTTATTACTTATAGCCTGTCCGTAATTCAATGGATCATCATCATCCATGATGTGTACCTCATCGTCATCCTCTATAACGAATCCATACCTCTCACGTATCTTCGGTACTCTTCGAGATTTACGAACAGGGTGTAGTATAGTAGGTTCTTCTACTTGGTCAGGTACCTGACTTTGATCCGTGATAATTTGTGGTTCTTGAGCTTCTTCAAGATATATCTTACTCCCACTGACCCCTTCATGGATAAACTCCTTTTCCAAGAAGGCAGCATATTTCGCAACAAACACCTTTTGATCAGTTGGATGATAAAAATAATACCCTAAAGTTTCTTTAGGGTATCCCACAAATCTACACTTATCGGATTTAGTCTGTAGCTTATCATTTTCAAACTTTTTGACATAAGCTAGGCAACCCCAAGTCTTAACATGCTTAAGATTTGGTTTCCTCCCCTTCCACATCTCATATGGAGTCTTTGGGGCGAATTTGGTAGGTACCTTGTTAAGTAGGTATGCAGCCGTTTCTAGGGCATAGCCCCAAAAAGAAATTGGAAGGTCGGTAAAACTCATCATGGATCGAACCATGTCCAACAGTGTTAGATTTCTCCTTTCAGATACTCCATTTAACTATGGTGTACCTGGAGGAGTCCATTATGAGATTATACCATTTTCTTTGAGACAATTGAGAAACTCACCGCTTAAGTATTCTCCACCTCTATCTGATCGAAGTATCTTTATACTCTTGCCCGTTTGTTTCTCTACTTCACTTCTGAACTCTTTGAACTTTTCAAATGATTCTGACTTGTATTTCATTAAATACACATATCCAAATCTTGAGTGATCATCAGTGAAAGTAATAAAATAAGAATACCCACCCCGTGCATTTGTTGTCATAGGTCTACAAACGTCTGTGTGAATCAATGCCAACAACTCTGTAACTCTTTCTCCTTTTCCACTAAAAGGAGATTTAGTCATTTTACCCATAAAATAAGATTCACAAGTTAGATATGATTCATAATCAGATAACTCAAGGAGCCCATCTTTATGCAACTTGGATAATCTTGTTTCATTGATATGACCGAGTCTACAGTGCCACATGTAAGTATAATTAATAGCATCTCTTTTCCTTTTCTTAGTTTGTTCAATTTGAAAAATATTTTCTTGTAAGTCAAGTGTATAAAGTCCATTTCGCAAATTTCCAATACCATATAAAACATCGTCTTTATAAATAGAACAACTATTGTTCTTTATAACAACGTTAAATCCTTTCATATCCAATACAGAAATTAAAATAATATTTTTAATAATATTCGGAACATAATAACAATTATTAAGATAAATAGACTTGCCCGAAGGCATTACTAAACAATAAGTCCCTACAGCTAATGCAGCAACCTTTGCTCCATTCCCCACTCGTAGGATGACCTCATCATTGCTCAGCTTTCTATTTCTGACCAGTCCCTTCACATTATTACATATGTGAGAACCACAGCTGGTATCCAATACCCAAGTAGAATTTTGACTTTCTGAAAAATTAATTTCAATCATGAACAATCCTTGATTGGAAGTCGAAGCTTTTTCAAGCTTCTTCTTTGCCAGAAACTTCTTGTAGTTCCTCTTCCAATGACCCGGCTCGTTGCAATGGAAGCACATTCCTTCGCTAGCTGGATCAGATTTCTTTTGTTCCTTTATGTTCACTTTGCCCTTGGTCATCCGAGATCGGAAGAGCTCCTTAGATATCTCATATCTAGTAGTCCTACTTTGTTCACCATACAACTCCTTGAGGTGAATCAACATAGTAGGAGCATCCATGTTTTCGTGCTGACGCTGAAGCTCGTTATTCATGGATGCGAGCATGATGTATTGAGCCACAGATGCATCATCTTGCCACTTTACAATGGTGGCAATCTCTTCCTCAGAGGCTGTTTCTGGAACAGTTCCAGGGACAGGTGAGTTTAGGATATAAGAAATCTTTTCAGCAGTGATAACTATTCTCAGATTTCTTAGCCAGTCCGTATAATTCGGCCCGGTAAGCTTATTAGCATCAAGTATGCTTCGCAGTGAAATTAGTGATTTTGACATTTTTAAAATTCTGCATGTGAAAAATAATATTTTAGCAAATATTCATTTTATTAATTTTGCATATCAAAATAAATTTAGGTCTTTATTTTAAATTGGTATCTCCCACTATTTTTATCAAACTATATTACCCTCACTTATATAGTTCGGCAACATCTAATTAAAGATTTGCTAGTGAGAATAAGGATCCCATTTCAAAAGTATATAACCTTGTGGATAGCACAACAAGCGATATACAAATAAATAAGTAGACAACTCTTGTCAATTACATCACTATATAACTCCTTTTATTTTGCCTCTTAAATCATAATGGTCAAGTGTGTGCACATCCGAACTAAAATGATTTAAGTTAAGTCCAGCCTAGCACTTTCATAAATTCAAAAAAGAAAAATGTTTGTCCTTGTGGATAGCACAACAAGACTAGATCATTCAATTTTCTTGATAAGCATCAAATGTGATTAATTAACATCTTAAATACGCAATATTCGTCTTGTGGATAGCAGAACAAGCTCATATTAAATATTTAATACTCTATTAATTTATCATGCTAGAAGACGACATTAGATATTCCAAATATCATTTGAACGCTTCGGACTTAATATTATTTCTTTGAGGGGTTTGTTATTATTTGTCTCATCTTGTTTAGCGCGCATGCACACACACACACATATATATATATATATATATATATATATATATATAATATGCGTCATTTTATTAAACATGCGAAGCATGTTTGCATAAAATATAATATATATATAATATTTAGCATGCAATATAGAATACTATATTCTACCCGGATTGATTATGAACTTTTATTCTAGTTTAGTTCACTAGAGCCACCAAGTGAACCAAAAGGTCAAACCTAAGAGTGCAAGAATTTAAATTTAAATATAACTATTACATTTAAACCCGGGCTCCATACAAACGGGTCTTCACGCGCTCCTTGCTCCTTGGTCTCCAATTTCTTCAAAATAATTCTAACTATTTCTATTACATTAAACTATTTAATTTAAATAGAAACCTTGATCAGCAGTCAAGAAAAAGTACATAGGAGGGAGATAGAATTTTACATCAAGAAAAAAAAATTAGAGAAGACGAGGTACACAGACCCCACTTAATAAAACTCATTCATTCAAGCATTCAACTAAAATAAAATCCAATCACATTGGTCAAATAGTCCATAATCAATCCCCATTTATTATCATACATATCACCATATATATCAATAAATAAATATTCATCTCATGAATTAAAACATTCCATATATATATGAGTATCATTTAATGGGCAATTTTAAATTGCATGAAATCCAATTTCAAGATTAAAATAAACTCTTTATTTTAATTATAAAATTATTTAGAATATAATATATAAATATATCATATATATATATTACCGTATATATTATATATATATTTATATAACGAATCAGGTTATATATATATATATATATATATATAAAATATAAATTCACATTTATTTTTTAAAAAGAAGTCACCTTCTTTTATTAAAAGAGTCCTGTAGGTTTATTAAAAGAGTCCTTTCCTGATGGGTCACCTTCTTTTTGGAGTAAGAAAGAGACAACACCTTTTCTTTGCAGAATTCAAGATTAGCACCAAAAAAAAAAAAATTGTGATTCGTCCAAAAAAAAAAACGTCATTTTTTTTTCTTAAAAAATAATAATTTTATACAATAAAATTATGCCCAATAAATTATTTTAAATACATACCCATATGTATATGAAATCAAAAATAAATTAATAATTGCATAAAGGTTTGGCTCTGATACCACTGTTGGGTTTGTACGAAATCGTGACGCAATCAAATTACAAAAATTAGCGGAAGCATGTTATATCAGAGTTTAAAAAAATTTCTACAAAACCAATACCCGGATCATCCTTTATGCAAATTATTAATTTAAAACGATAAATAAGAAGTTATGGAGTCATACCCTTGTAAAACGAAGCTTCCACAGGTACTAGTTCAACTCCTTGTTCTTCGTGATCTCCTTGAATTTCTGGGTTAGATTCCTTCCTTTGATCAACGTTAGCCACCCAATTGTTTGGCCTCTAGAGGTGATCCACCAAGGAAGAGGAATTATCAAGAAGGAGGGTGTTTAGCTAAACCTTAATTTTCTATCCTTTATAAAAAAGGAGTACTCTCCAACAATTAAAATTTCATCAAAATCAATATCTATTATAAAACTCCTCTTATATAAATATTAGTCAACCCTTCTAATCCTATTAGACTTGGGATTTCTTTTAATTAATTAAACTTCTTTAATTAATTTAGGCTTCCCACCACATTGGAAAAAAAATTAATTAAATTCATTTAATTAATTTGTCTCCTAATCTTATTAGGAATAAATGAGAGTACTAATATTAAATTAATTACTAAACCCATTTAGAAATTAAAATAATAATAATTGTAATAATATTAATAAGACTCCTCTTATTAATTTATATTTAATATTTCCAAAATATTAAATAATAAACATTAAGCTATTTAATTTATTTTATCACCATAGATTAAATTAATTACACTTAATGCATTATTACGATTGTGCCATTACTTTCTTAAATAATTATTCTTTCTTTTATGGTGTGACCCTTTAGGTTCTCCATATTAAACCGGTTGTGAATAAATCAATTAGAACAATTCTAATCTTATTTAAATAAATAAATTAAACTAATAATCTATTTAAATAAATAATATTTATTCTACAATAGGGATAAGCCTCCCTAGCAATCAACGACTTTCTAGATAATATAGATTTTAGCATTAATCATAAAAGAACCTGTGAGTAAATAGTTACCATACAATTCAATCTTTCCACTATACAATGTCTCAATTAAATATAAGACATGAATTTACTGTCAAGTCTTATTTTATTTAATTATATGTATTTCGATTAGAAAATGCACAACTCCGATTAATGCAAATTAGAAATCTCTTTCTAATTTCATTCCATCTTGGCCAAGGATTCGTGGGTTGTCATATCTCCTCTTTTACTAGAGGTGGTAGATTCTTTATTGATCATTCATTATCTCCATATGTAACTCATTACACCCAAGCATACCCTATATATGCCTTAAAAGGCCTTAAGGAATTAGTCAAAGTATAATTTGTTACATACAAGATACTATGATGATCTCAAGTCCAAGGATCACATGTACTACTATCACATTAGGAATTCCTATTGACAGGCGAGTAAAACTCCATTAGGTATTCCATAGCGAGTCACGTTCAGTGAACTTATTCTCCAATAAGCACCTACATACTTGCTTTAGTGTCTCCACACAAATGACCATGAGATCAGTCATCCTCATCCAATGAGCAAGCAACATATGTACCAATATATCCGGATTTACTAATCCCCTTTTTAGTAATCCCACGATTGGGAACTATTTTAGTTTTAAAGCTTTCTAAGAATTTAGATCTCATTAGCATGATTAACATCATGATTCTAAAAGCATTGCTTAAAACTTTAGGTTATTTACATATTATAAAAACAGCACCATGTAGATAATTAAATGCCTTTAATAAATAAATATTTTATTAATAAATAAATAAGATTGTTTACAAAGTATGTGCTTTATCATCATACATGATTGGCTTATATGCACACTACTATCAATAAGAACGCGAACCATACGAAGTAAAGTAAAGATAAGCTAATGCATAAGTCAAGTATTTGACTAATGGATATGTGTTATTCCTTATGTGATATATAGGGATTGTGATGAACGATAAGGCGTAAGAAGTACGCTAAGGCAAGTTTCTAATCTTGCTCAAGTTATACTTGATGCAAGTTCCTAACTTCATTCATTTTCATATGAATGTTAGTTTCTTAACTTCCTCAAATGTTGAACATGAGGAAGTATGTGCAAATGTGAGATATTTGTTCAAGATGGTAATATATATGAGGCCTTGTGCCACAATGTTAACACTTCGGTGGTTAAGTGAAATGAACTGTTCTGTGATTGAACTGTTAAGTATGAAAGAGTTTGGTTTATTCATGAACCGTACTTGTTATGTCTGTGCTAATGATCATAGCTAGACAGAATGTGTATGAACAAGGTAAAAGGATGAGAGTTTGACAAAGTATATGTGATGTATGTTTTAAAATGATAGGAATCGAAACGTATTCCTATTATTCGAGCTGCTTCATAACCATTGTTCGGTTATTGAAGTCTTAAAAGAATGTTAATTCTTGAGTTGTTAATATTCAACTGCTATGACTTGCTAAGCAATTGAATGCTCACACTTGCTTGAAATAAAAAAAACATTTTCAGCGAACGATGGTAGTAGGTTTTAAAGGACCTGACGAAGATCAAGTAGATCAATGTCCTGCTATGGTGAGATGCTATGGTTGCGAATACCATTAGCGTCGCAAGACGAAGTACTGTTCATGTTATAAACAAGCGTGAAGATCAAGTCGAGAATTGGGGAATAGTTAGATTAAAACTATTCTATAGATATGGTGACTAGATAAGTCACACTTGTAATGTGATAAGAATAATGTAATTACCATTATTTTTAATGAAGGAACGTTTTGAGGTAATAGAACCTGGGAATGTGTGAATATATCATGTATCTTCAGGATATACTGATGTATATATGGAATGGGAAGTATCGTAACGCACGGAATTCGGGTGTGAAAAATAGGCCAGATTTCGGGGCGTCACAGTCTTATCAAATCAACTCCAATCTCCAATTGTATCGTCAAATCAACCATGATCTCAATATCGGGCCATGAAATCAACTTCGATCTCCAATCGGACCGTCAGATCAATCTCGTTCTCAATATCGGGCCATCAAATCAACTTCGATCTCCAATCTAACCATTAGATCAATCTCGATCTCAATATCGGGCCATCAAATCAACTCCGATCTCCAATCGGACCGTCAGATCATCCCCGATCTCAATATCAGACCATCAAATCAACTCCGATCTCCAATCGAACAGTCAGATCAACCTTGATCTTAATATTGGGCCATCAAATCAACTCCGATCTCTAATTAGACGGTCAGATCAACCCCGATCTCAATATCAGGACATCAAATCAACTTTGATCTCCAATCGGACCATAAATTCAACCCCAATTTCAATATAAGGCCATCAAATCAACTCCAATCTCCAATCGGACCGTCATATCAACCCCGATCTCAATATCGAGCCATTCAAATCAACCCCAGTCACTAATACTGGGACAACCATAGCCTCAAACACCAGTCTTTGGATGTCAACTCAGCCCCGGTCTCAACCTGGGAGGTACAGATCAGCCCCGATCTCAGCCCAGGAGGTACAGGTTAGCCCCGGTCGCAACTCGGGAAATCAAGTTAACTTTGAAAACGAACCTGAAGCTCCAAAACATCTTCAGAAGACAACCTAGAATGACCAAGTCAACTTTAGAGATTACACTGAGGACAGACAAACTCGAATGGGATCCAAGTCTTGGAAACCACTCCCGGAAGTCAACCAAAGGCCATGCCGACACTGAAGGCAACCTCGGGAGGGGTAAAATGGTCATTTTATCAACCTCAAGTCGATTCGGTCAAACTCAAGCTGAATTAATGCCACCAAGGTCAGAACGAACCATAATAATGATCCCAAGTGCAAACAGTGTAAGACAGCTCAACGGATAAACTGTGGGGAATCAAAGACCTGGTTATGAACTCGTCTTCTTGGACCCAAAAAATGTTTTATCCCATGTCATTGTGACACTCTCGGCCAGGGCTTTCTGATAAGGTATCGCACGCCTCAAACGAATGCTCCGATCAAAAGTTAGAAAGTTTCGACTTTGACCTCCCGTTGCTCGGAGTGCACGTACTTTGAGATAACTCAATCGGACACGTGGGCCCCCTTAGAGGAGCCGCACCTATACCTGCGGCAGTAGTAGGTAGAGCAAAGGCTCCCTGGCCTATATATATGAGGGCACCCCCCTCATTTCAAAAAAGAAAAAACGCAGCGAACCTCTGTCCGTTTGATTTTTTGACTTTTTGACCTCTTCTACACCCAAATTTTTTCATTCTAACACGTAGATATACCCACATACTACCACATATCAGAAAATAACTGGTGGATTCTGATGTTTAGAGCCTACGATTTGGCAAAAAGCCCGTGTAGCAGTCCATTGTAAGTATTTTTACGATCAGAAAGTGATTCCTACTTCTTTGCACTGTTTTGCACTTGCATATCAAATTTTATTTTCTAAATATGCCCGGAACTTAGTTCCATGGCCGTTTTTGTCAAAATTTGGTACATTTTTGAACATAAACACATTTTCTGGCATTTTTACAACCCTAGTTGATGATCCAGCAGCTTTAACAGCTTCAGTGCACTAGCACCTTTGTTTTAAGCAACTTTGCCGGAATAGGTTCTCTTCCCAGTCCTAATTTGGCTTTTTCCTATATTTATTCAACTATATATATACTAACTTTTCAATTCTATCAAGCCCAGATGTCAAATCTGAGGTAGTTTACTATTTTTATATATTTATTCATATATAAGCAGCCTTCACCATCACTGGGTTCTCTTCCTAGTCTTGGTAGACTACGTTTCTGTCAATATATATATATATATATATATATATATTTATTTATATATTTCTGTCCAGCCTGGATTATTCTATGGCCCTTATACTATTTTTGCACACTTCACCATTATTGGGTTATTTTCCCAGTCCTTAGTTGACTATATTTTTGTACATTTACATTTCAGTTCGGCATGGATTATTCTGTGGCCTTTTTACTGCTTTTATATATAAATATGCATATATAAGCAGCCTTCACCACCACTGGTTCTCTTCCCAGTCTTAGTTGACTATTTTTCTATCAATATATATATATATATATATATATATATTTCAATTCCAGTCCATGCACCTGTGTGAAAACCCATCGCCCTTTACAGCTTTTGTATATAACTGTGTATATATCTTGGCTTTATTTGCTTTTCATTAAATTAATTCTTTAAATATTCATTCGATATGAATCGGCATTTTTCAGTCACAAACGTAACCTCTCGTCCCTTAGATCGCTATCTAGTGGGAACGAGTCGCTTCGGCCAGGTGCGAACCAAGATTTACTGATGAATCCTCGATTTTGACAATATTGGGATATAAATCTATTTCTGTACAAATTTGAGCTGTGCAAGTTTATTGGCTACTCATATGTGAGCCTAGGAATTGTGGGATTTATGATCCAATCGATCAGAATCTGATTCCCACGATAGACAAACTCCACTTTAGAAATGTACCTGCCACTTTTTATGTAGAAAATGTACATGCAAAAGACCTTACAACGGTTATCCGAATTTAAGGTCTCAACATAGTGAAAATATGGTTTGTCGTATCAGAGTCCCTCCGATGGCTATCATGCCCATGAGGAGGTCGACACTTGTATATATGTTGTGGTTGAGGATGCTTCGCAGCCCAACAAGTCACCATTCAAATGCAAGCCTTAAGGCTGAAAAGATAAAAAATGCAAGTCAACAGGCTTCAATTCCTATGTTAGCGCAAGGGTTTGTTAACCAGTTTTCAAAACATCATTTTCAATTCAAATCAAAAGAAATGCTTTTTGCAAATCAAATTAAACACTTTTGCAAATCAAATCAAATCAAAGACTTTTTGCAAATCAAATCAAACCCTTCGTATATAGGTTCAAAGAAGCAAAGCACTACTTTCAAATCAATCAAACATAGGCTCAATTTTTAAAACAGCATTCACACACGCATTTTAGTTTTTAAAGGAAAATATTGAAAAGATGCGGTACCGTGTTTACAAGGGAGTCGTGGGGTGCCTAACACCTTCCTCACACTTAACCAAGCCGCCGAACTCAAAACTTCAATTTCAAAGATCAAGTTTTGACAGTTTCCAGTAATTGGGCCTCTTTCAAACAAAACTCGATTGAGTTGGTATAACCATTTCAAATCTAGCAACTGGCGACTTTGTAAAACGTTCAAATCGTCGACATGATACATGTTGGCCTTTTCCTAAAAAACCCGGTAAAACCTTTTTCGCATTAAAAAGAGTGAGGGTAGAGATAACTTAGGAAGAGAGAAAGATCTGGGTTGTGACCCGACCCGCAGATTTTTTCCCGACGTCGACAGGTGGCGACTCTGCTGGGGACACTAGAGGACTTTGGCCACTTTAAAATCTTTTCAAAGCATTTCCCTTTCAAAACTATGAATGCGTGAAGTTCTGCGTCTCTATATTAAATGAATGTGTGAATGCTGTGTCTTTACATTGAATGAATGTGAATGAATGCTTTCCTGCTTTTTAGTGCTTCGCACCCATATTAGTGCTTCACACCAACTGTCATCATATGCATACGGTGAGGGCGATGTATGTGAATGTATGTTGTGTGTTCCTCTCACAAGGAGGCAAAACCAGTCGGTGATAAGTAATGTCTCTGGGGACGGCTTAGTCTTTGGGGCTCATGAAAATGCACCACCCAGATTTGCTCCAGTTGAAAGATCAGATTAATTTCCCCTCTAGTAGATTGCAATGATCTGGGAACCTTCATGCCAAAAAAGCCGCGAGAGTAGCCTAAGATAGGTCAACCTCTGATTAACCAAATTCGATGGGAAGCCTCTTCATGCCTTCCTCTTTCAATTCAATGTCCAGTTTTCAATATTTATTTCTTGTCATCCTGTCATCAAAATAACTGACCTCTGTTTTGCAGGATAAAATTAAAAACCACATCATGCATCCTATCCTTACCTACCTCAGGAAATTGACACGCCTACGTTTTGTTATAGGTAAAAAATTGGTCCTGTCACAAGATCTAAGTCTAAGAAAGCACTAAGTCCATCCACGAACATGGCTTCGAGTGCTCAAACAGAATCCACCCCTGTATCTAGGGAAGAGTTCGAAGGACTGAGAAGTCAGATAGCCGAATTGGTCAGTTTTGTGAGAGAACAAAGCAAGGCCCTTAAAGGGAAGCAAGCCCAAACTCATTCAGATCCAGGAGCACCTGGTAGTAGTGGTAGTCAAGAGACCGAAAAGGCCGAGACTCAGATTCCTGAACCACAAAACCAGGACACAACCAACACAACCCTTGAAATCACCACCCTCAACAAAGAACAGGAAGCTGGTGACCTTCTCAAGAAAGTACAACAAATGGAGGAAACTCTCTGTTCTATCAAAGGGACTAGGGCATTCGGCAGTGTTAATTACTCCGACCTCTGTATTTTTCCCGGGGCTTGTTATCCTGAAAATTTTTGAACTCCTGATTTTGAGAAATATGATGGATTGGGAGATCCATATACATATCTAGAAGTGTTCATTGGAGAACTCGAGTCCTATGTAGAGGACGAGAAGCTTAGAATGCAACTATTCTAGAAAAGTTTTACTGGAGAAG
This sequence comes from Panax stipuleanatus, assembly GCA_020205555.1. Lineage (NCBI taxonomy): Eukaryota > Viridiplantae > Streptophyta > Magnoliopsida > Apiales > Araliaceae > Panax > Panax stipuleanatus. The sequence goes on along the minus strand of CM035115.1, from coordinate 131,823,707 downwards.
CCAGAGCCTGGTTTGCCCGTTTGGATAACTCTAAGATTTATAGTTGGGAAGAGTTAGCCCATGCCTTCCTCAGTCAATACAGCTTCCAATCTCAGCTGGCTCCAGACAGATACCAGATAACCAAAATAAAGAAAAAGAACAATGAATCATTCAAAGAATATGCCCAACGATGGAGGCGGGTGGCAGCACAAGTCACCCCAGCCATGAATGAATCTGAGATAGTCATGACCTTCATCGACATCCAAGAGGTGCCATATTGTGAGAGGGTCCTAGCAGGCATAGGAAAATCATTCTCTGAAATGATCAAGCACGGTGAAATGGCAAAAATGGTGCTCAAATCCAGAAAGATCAAGGATCTAACCACCCTCGAAGCTGTTGCTGAACATATCCAGTTCAAAAATTACGGGAATAATCCCCGGAGGGTACACAAAAAGAAAGATGAGGAAATGTCCTTCGTGTTGCAAGGACAAAATCAAAGAGGCGAGTCAAATAGTATGCCTATTCAGAGGAGGAACTATACCTCTTTCCAAGCTTCAGTACATCCTTCAAACCCTCCATTCCAGAAAAATATGGAGGTCAGGCGTCGAAGAACTTTCACCTTTCTAGGGGATTCACTTGAGAACGTATTCAAACTTCTGACTGCTCAGAAGAAAATTGTCTAACTCCTTCCACCCACCAATACCGGTGGACGAAATTTTGATCCAAGCAAGAACTGTGCTTATCATTCTGGATCTCCAGGCCATGACACACAAGACTAATGGTCTCATAAGCACAAAATACAAGACTTGATCGACAACGGAGAGATTGTGGTAACAAAGCCTGAACAACCGCATGTGCACGACAATCCTCTTCCATAACATAAAGAGGAGAATGTCAACATGATCAGCACCACAAGTGGAGAAGGATCCAAATACCTCTGTTATATAAAAGAATCAACTCCATCCAGTAACAGAACCCCAGACAGTTGGGAGGTCTCCAAAAGGAGGTTCCTGATAGAATAGGAAATGAAGTCTATCAAAGAACAAATCGAACAATTAGCAGAACTGGTCGTCTACCAACATCAGATCACCAGAAAAATGATCAAATGGGCCAACCAGTCTGACATCGATCATCCTTCCACACCGGAGGTTATTTACCGAGAAACTCTGGACCAACAGGGTGACCAATGAAGAAAGCGTCTAAACTAGTGGAAAAATCCTATTTCAAAGGAACTTCACCAACTTAAACCAGTCAATGGAAGAAATCCTCCAGATGCTAATCAATGAGGGAATGGTTGCAGATTTGTTACCTCCATTGAACCCTCGGGCCAAAAAATTCAACCCTGATCAAATATGTCAGTACCATTCCAATTCACCCGGCCATGATACTGAGGATTGTTGGGCACTTCGTAACCTGATTCAAGACATGGTTGAAAATGGTGACCTGATAAGAGGAAATCAAGTTCTCAATCTCCCAGATAACGACACTCTTTGGATCCCAACAGTATGGAACCAGAACACAGTAGCTGTCATATCCTACGATAAGGAGTCGATCCTCACACCCTTAGTCTTGCTAGGGAAAGGGGATACAAAATCCTGTGAAGGTGGCCGTACCTAGCCTTTAATCTTGCCCTTCAGACCTCAGTATCCAATTATTAGTTTGAAGAGGGTTCCATAGAACTACGGGAACGATGAATGGTCCACCTCAAACAACATTGCCATTGTACCAAAGGATAATCCCTTATACCTGTCTCAGCGGGTGATCAAACCAGTCATCAAAGCCAAAGCGAAGGTGGATGATGAGAAAATTGAAAAGTTGCTCAACAAAATGGGACACAATGAAATCAATGTGGTGCAAGACCTGAAAGATGCACCCAAGAAAATGTCTATCCTAGATTTGGTCTTATCCTCAGTGGATCATCGCAATTTTCTAGTGAAAGTACTAGAAGAAGCCTATTTGCCACATACCGTAGATACCGAGAAATTTTGTCACATGGTGGAACACATTTTCAACAACAATGTGATATCTTTCACTGACGATGATATCCCTGTAGAAGGAACGGGCCATCATAAGTCCCTGCATATAGCTGTGATGTCTTCCCGATATATAATCGGAGGGGTACTCATTGACGGAGGATCATCCCTCAACATATGTCCCTATGATACTTTGAAAAGAATGAAAATTAACCTATATCTGATCAAAACTAGTCATGTGGTCATCCGGGCTTTCGATGGATCGCGACTCCAAGCTATGGGAGAAATAGAACTACCCTTAGAGATTGGCCCACACACTTTCTACGTATCCTTTCAGGTGCTCAATATCGCCACTAGATATAACCTGTTGCTGGGAAGGCCCTGGATTCATATGGCAGGAGCAGTGTCATCCACCCTCCATCAACAGCTCAAATATATTATCAATGGCAACCTCATTACGGTCAATGCTGAAGCAAAATACCCTGTCAGCATACAGGGAGATATTCCAGTGATCATCCTGGACGCAAGGATTGAACCTGCAAGTTTTCAAGCCTTGGAGGTGAGTGATACCCAGCATCTACCTATTGAGGCACCAACCCTGAAGCCTAAGGTCTCCACCGAAGTAATGACAGTGGGCCAAAAAATGGTATCCCTGGGTTTCCAACCTGGAGAAGGGTTAGGAAAGAATCAGCAAGGTATCAAGAGCCCGATACAAATCCCTAGTCAAGTTGGAAGAGCAGGATTGGCATTTTCATCCCGGGTAAACACCAAAACCCACATAAGCATCCCAAGGCTCATGCTTCCACCATATTGCTACAAAACCTTACTAATACCGGATGGGTAAAACCAATGAGGAAGATCCTTATTGTGGTATCAGCAATGTTGTTTCCTCCAATCATACCTGTCAATGAAATAAAAGCCCTCAAGTCTGAGGCGGATAGCGAAAAGGGAAAAGAAAAGAACCTGTATGAAGGATGAGACCCATTCGCTAATATACGGTTCATTATAAACTATGAGGGTATGAATGATGAGATCCCAAACAGCGAAGACAAGGATCAGATTCAAATTCCTCGCATCAAGAAGGAAAAGGGGGCAGTTAAAAGAAAAACCTCGTCCCTATTATAAAGGATGTCTCAGTCATCATTCAAGACGAGGCAGAGAATCCCAAATCCTTGATCCTCCCGGTTCATGAGGCTCTGACCTTGGATAACTGGAGCAGGTCCCTTGCCTCGGTCGAAAAGGGTAAAGGGGCAAAGAGAGTGCATCTGCCCTTTAATCATACTTTCATTTATTGCTTATTTTTGATTGCACAGCTATAGTAGCAACTTTGTCATGCGTTGTAGAATGCTATGTATATTTAAGCAGTTGTATATATCTAAGATGAAAGCCTTTTTGTTTTCAGGATCAAGCGTTGGATGTGTTTGTCTTTGCTGATGAGATGCCAACCTGTCAAAGTGACCACAACTTTGATGTAGAACTGAACTTTGACTTGATGGATATTGATCGAGAGGAGGAAGATGACTATGGGGTGCCCGAGGAGATCAAAGAATGGGTCAAAGACAAACCCAAATCAAACCTCGACCAAACCACCACTATCAATATAGGAACCTTCGAAAACATCAAAGAAATCCAGATAGGTTTAGACCTCACACCAGACCAAAAAGCCAACCTGATTGAACTCCTAACACAGTTCCGGGATGTATTTGCATGGTCACATGAAGACATGATTGGCCTCTCTACTGACATAGTCATCCATCGAATGCCCATCAAAGACGGGTTCAAGTCAGTCAAACAAAAGCTCAGGCGATTGAAACCTGAATGGAGTCTGAAAGTCAAAGAATAAGTTGTTAAATAATTCAAAGACGGGATTATCATGGTATCAACCTACCCAGAGTGGCTTTCAAATATAGTTCCCGTGCCTAAGCCAGGAGGGAAGGTACGAGTATGTGTGGATTATCGAGACTTGAACAAGGACTACTACCTTAACGATAATTTTTTGGTACCTTTCATCCACAACCTGATTGACAATACTGCGCAGTATGACATATATTCCTTCATAGATTGCTTTGATGGTTACTATCAAATCATGGTTGGTGAAGAGGACCAGGAGAAAATAGCTTTCATCACTCCTTGGGGAACCTTTTGCTATAGACTACTATCCTTCGGCCTCATCAATGCCGGAGCCACGTATCAGCAAGCTATGATGGCCCTGTTTCATAACATGATGCACAAAAAGATAGAGGTTTATGTGGATGACATCATTATTAAATCCCGGAGGGAGGATGATCACATCGACCATCTCACAAAGCTGTTCAACAGGTTGCGCAAGTACAACCTCAAGCTGAATCCCGCCAAATGTGCTTTTGGCGTCAAAGCAGGCAAACTGCTAGGATTCCAGCACTACTTCCATGGGCACACGACCTACCTTATATCCCGCATGGATCCACTCAAATACATATTCAACAAGCCAATATTAAACTGTCGACTGTCCAAATGGCAGTTAATCCTATAATAATTTGATATTGTCTACGTGACTCAAAAATCAATCAAGGGTCAAGGCATTGCAGACCAATTAGCTGAAGCACCTTCAAGAGGGTTCGAGTCCTTGGAGACCTATTTCCCAGATGATGGAATCATGACTATTCAACAATTCCAGCAAGAGAATATAGTCCAACCATGGAAAATGTATTTCAACGGAGCAGTAAACATGAAAGGTGTCGAAGCTGGGGCAGTCCTTATCTCTGGTACAGGAGAACAATATCCTATGGCTACCAAACTTCAATTTGGAAACACCAACAACACGACTGAGTATAAAGGCTGTGTAATGGGGTTGAAACTAGCCCAATCCATGGGTATCAAACACCTACTGGTCTTTGGAGACTCTGAGTTGGTCATTAGACAATCCATTGGGGCATATCACACCAAAGAACTGCATTTGCTGCCCTACCATTGGCAGCTCGTCAAAATATCCTTGGAGTTTGAAGACATAACCTTCAACCATATTCCTCGGAGTAGGAATGATTTCGCTGATGCATTGGCAATGTTGGCTTCATTAATCTGCATATCCGATAGGAGTACGTTTCCCAACATCAAATTCACATATTAGAAAGCACCGACATACGGGAATTACGTTGGAGAAGTATCAGACGAAATACCTCCTGTCAAGCAGCCTTGGTATCAAGACATCAAGGAATATCTACGAGATGGATCTACACCCGTTGGAGCAAGCCAATCCGCTCGAAAATGGATTCATAGGATGGCTATGAAGTTCTATCTATGCGGAGATGCCCTCTACAAAAGAGATGCTGGAATAGGCCTGTTAAGATGCCTTGATAAAGAACAAGCCCAGAGATTGATGGATGAAATCCACGGTGGTGTCTGTGGTCCACACATGAGCAGTCATCTACTTGCCAAAAAGATATTAAGAATAGGACATTACTGGATCTCGCTCAAAGCTGACTATGACGATCACGTCAAGAGATGTTTTCAATGCCAAGTACATGGAAATGCCATACATGCTCCTCCGAATGAGCTACACAATATGAGTTCGCCATGGCCTTTCTCCATGTGGGGAATGGATGTGATCGGTCCAGTGGAACCAAAAGCCAGCAATGGTCATCAATTTATCTTCACCATGATCAATTACTTCACCAAATGGATTGAAGCTGCCTCTTTTCCCAAAGTCACCAAAGAGGTTATCATTGGTTTCATCAGAAACAATGTCGTCTGTTGATATTGACAACCGGAGGTGATCATATCAGACAACGCCAAGAACCTGAACAATTAAATGATGAGAGAACTGTGCAGCAGGTTCCACATCAAGCATCTCAACTCCGTCATCTATCGGCCCAACATGAATGGTGATGTCGAAGCGGCCAACAAGAACATCAAAGAGATTATGCAGAAAATGTTTGCCAGTCACAAAGAATGGCCTGACCTGCTGCCTTTCACCCTGTTAGCATACAGGACGTCAATGCACACCTTTACTAGGTCTACCCCCTATTCATTGGTCTATGGCATGGAATCAGTCCTCCCCATAGAGGTAGAGATGGAATCCTTGCGAGTATTGATTGATGCTTAGATAGACGAAGATCAATGATTGCAAGACCGATACCACCAACTATCCCTGTTAGATGAAAAAAGAGCTACAACCATTTTCCACGGGCAGTTATATCAGCAAAGGATTGCTCGATCCTACAACAAGAAGGTCAGAATATGGCAATTCAAAGAAAACTACTTGGTGCTGAAGAACGTTTTAGCTAATCAAGATGAAGCTAAAGGAAAGTTCGCCCCAAATTGGGAAGGCCCTTTCATTGTCAAGGAAGTGTTGACGGGAGGAGCTATCAGATTACAAGAAATGGACAGGAACGAATTTCCCCAACTCATCAACTCAGACACCATAAAAAGTTACTATATCTGAAGCACATGCATACCCGCATCCGGGTCCGGGTCCTACAAATCAAATCAGGTTTGATTTTTCACCAGAAAGCCGAAACTACGAATGACCTGATCTCCCTCAACCCGGGAGTACGTAGGCAGCCATTTTTGGTGCGGTCAAACCAAATAAAAACTCATCAAACCAAAATCAAAACCTAAGACAAATACTTTTCAAATCCTCTGTCATACAAATCCAGAACTACAAACGACTTGATCTCCCTCAACTCGAGAGTAGGTAGGCAGCCGTTTACGGCGCGGTTTGACCTTCAAGAAAAAAATAAAACCCTCAATAAAAACCAGTCACAAGACACCAAAAATATACAAAAGATAAATCCTATCAAGCTGCCCTGATTAATAGGCCCATCTGAGATACTCCCTGACATCTCAACTGTCAGCCCATCAAGGAGAAGCTTATGATACATCAACAACAACAAGTCATGAAAGAAGTGGTAATCACTCAGCAATGATAATACATCTCCAAATAGGGAAGTGAATCAAAAAAATATATTTTTATGATATAAAACTATTTGATATATACATAGTATCCCGTACACGACAAAAAATAACTGGTCTAGTCAGTGTAGGAAAGATAAAGCTAGTCTATAGACCCAAGGATAAGCGGGCCAGCAATGCCACCATGGCATCTCTCTCAGAAGATGGTGGAACAGCGACAAGTGTAATACCCTTAGCATCCATACGACTCAAAACCTCCACAGTCATCTGCAGTGTGGCACTGTGGTCATCAATATATGCGCTCATCTCGGTAACCAGGCCATGAGTATAAGATCGAAGGGCAGTACTTTCAACAATGTGGAAATCACGGGAAGCTATAGCCTTATCCCTCTCCGCAAAAGCTGCATCCCTAGCAATCAAAGTCTCCTCCATCTCATCAAAAGTTGCATCTCTAGCTGAGCGGATCTCATCCCTCTCCACAACAGAGGCATCTCTGGCAGATCGAAGCTCCTTTCTCTCTATCAAGCCAGCATCCTGAGCGATTCAAAGTGCATCCCTCTCAACCAAAGCTATATCTCTACAAAATAAGTCGGTCAACATCTACACTCTAGCTGAATCCCGCTAAAAGGTCATCTTGAATAGTGAATCTGCCAAAGTCGAATCTGTGCCTGTAGGAATAGTCGGTGGGTCGCTAACTAAAGCAGCTGTCAAGCCCACAAACAGCTCATCCTCAGTAGGAGACTCAGGATCCTCCATAGGCTCCTCCTCATCAGAATCCAAAATCAGAGATAAATGAACAAGTGCAGCTACTGCCAAATCTTCCTCCAACCATGCCAAGTACTCTAGAGAACTGTCCGGGTGGCTACCAAAGAACTCAGCCCTCTCTATAAGAGTCCAACACTCATATACTCTGATCAAATCGGCCGATGACACAGACGATGCCGACATCCTCTGATCAGCAGACCCCTCGAATCAGTGCAAGCTCTGGAACTGATCAAACTGGCTCATAACAGCCAGGGGATGATAAGTAGTCACTCCCCTCAAACCCGCTAAGGGTAAGTAATCCATGCTAGGAGCATTAGTAATAAAGCTATATGGGGAGGCTAACCCTAAGCATGACAAAATTAAGAACGGATGCTCAATATCCAAAAAAAATGCTGACCACGTCTCGGCATCAGTACACTCCGCGGGCTGAAAGGAGTAAGATGTGGCTACCTCGCGGGTAAAGCAATATCCATGAGGACTGAAAAATTTGATCGGTCGGATATGGGACATCAGCCAAACATACAGCAAAACTGAGCTACCTCGAAAGAACCCCTCCGGGTGGGTAATACAATAAGTGACTGACCGCAGCATCTCAGCCAATATCATCGGTATGATAGTCATCCTAAAACCTGCATAGGTCAGTCAAAAATACCCAGTAAAGTCAAAACTGTATGTTTTTCAAAAGATAAATCCTAAAAACATGCATGGGTCAGTCAAAATCCCCAGTAGAGTCAAAATTGCATGTTTATTAAATATGCGGGTAAAACTATCAAAAAACTACGTAAAATTACCAAAAACTGCCACTTTCAAATCTTCGGGTACAGATCGAGTTCAAGTCAGCCATTGGTTCAGCCCCAGTGACGTCTTAGCCATTAGAGCAACCTCCGCAAAGCATTAGAAGTGATCCGGTGACGGGAACTATATAATAGTCCATCTTCGATGATGGAATTTGTTATACACATCCTTAAAAGGTGCACTAAAGAGAATTTGTGATTCAACCGAATATTTCCAAATAACGACGTAAACTTTCATTAAGATGGACATTGGAAGCCTCTATGAAGGAGACTCGATAATCGAGAAATGAGGAGCCTTTAGAAATGTGCAACAGCACCAGCCGAAAGGAAGTCACCTCTGCAAAGAGTACCGCCAGATAGGGAAACCATTGGTCTCAAACCAAGGTAGCATCAGTAGTATCATCCCTACCTAAATCAATGAAGCTATCGCAGAGAACGTCATCCCCAGCAGAAAGTGACGAAAATAATTCGCGGTAGCCTAGTATTGACATCCCTAGTAGAAATATAGAAAACATTTCAGTTTATCATCATTAAACAAACATCGACAACATAGATAGGAATCAAACCGTTGGTATCAGCCCCAACACAAGCACCGATAAAGGTAAATAATTTACAATGCGATGCGATTTGCGATGCAATTGGCGATGCGAAGTGTGATCTGCGATCTGCAAAAACATTACAACATTCATTGCATTGCATCATTGATATCTTTACATTTTAAGTGTCTAGCAATCTTTATCCTACTCATTCCATTATATTGCATAAGCATGATAAAGAGGGGCATCTGTAGACACTCAAAATTTCTTGCCCCGATACTAACACTGTAAGAGGGTAAAACTGTCTTCTCAAAAAAACTCTGATCTTTAATCGGACCGTTAAATCAACCCTGATCTCAATATTGGGCCATCAAATCAACTCCGATCTCCAATCGGACTGTCAGATCAACCCGGATCTCAATATCGGGCTATCAAATCAACTCCGATCTCTAATCGGACCGTCATATCAACCCCGATCTCAATATCGAGCCTTTCAAATCAACCCTAGTCACCAATATTGGGACAACCACAGTGTGACGCCCCTAAATTCCAGGACCGCCACTTGGTCTCTCGAATTCGGTTCATCACGTGCTCATGGTAATACATCACAATAATAATAACTAAATAACACACAATCACAGCGAAAAAATCTATTCTAGAATAATTTATAATGATTTATTATAATTATTCCCCCAAGTCTCGCAACATACAGTACTTAATAGATTACATAATAATATCAATTAACGACCTATTACATAACCTAACTTAAGCTTAAACATAATCAAAACCAGTCTTACTACATCATCTTAATACAACATTAAAATATTTAAAAACGTAAAAGAGACAAGCTAGTTGGTAGCCTTGCCCTTGCCCTTGTCAACGCCCGAAGGTTCGCCCTGCTCTGCCTTAACTGAAATGTTTTAGGGAAAGCAAGAATGAGCACAAATTGCCCAGCAAGTAATATACAATAAGGGTAAGTGATAAAATCCTTAATTTTCGAAAGGGTATAACAAAGTTTGATAGTTCAAGGATAACAAGAATATCAACAGTTTTCAATAATAGTCGCTAAGGACAGAATAATATCAATGTGATTCAATAACAAATCAATTCAAGATTTCAAGATAACTGAATACTGAGCAGTCGCTAAGGACTATGAACTTCTACTAGAATTAACAGTAATAAACTGAAAATCCAACAAAAACAGGTACAACAGGTGATCAGCCTAAAGTACCATCGTTATGCATAACAATCAATCATACTCAACTGCGCGCGTCGGTTCTCCGAAAATTATATATGTTCCCTTCAAAGAAGGTTGTTCTTCTCAGTCAAATACAAGATCCCGCACCAATCAATTAGTTTGGGTCACTTTTCAATAATATAAGTCTAGCCGAATCAAATGGCATAGACACTTTCACAATATTCAAGAACAATACTAAGTTCAACATGAATAATAGCTTTAATGAAATAAGAGTTCAAGTATGCTAATTCAATTCAAACGATTAAGTAGGAAACTAGTTCGCAATATACAAAGATAGAATACTTGTATCCAAAGAGATAAGATTTAGATACTCGCTTACGATATCTGTTGAATAAAATAATACAAGGGTTTAGGATACTTGCACTTTAAAAGAGTGTAAGTAAGAGAACTTGCCTTTAGCGTAGTTTATCCACGAAAAGCAAATCAACACTTTCGAATTCCTATCGTAATACAGTTACGTATATATATGATATTCATTAGTCATATAATTTAATTTCACATTATATCTTCGAATATACGATCAACACACAAGCTAAGTTCTAACCTAGCTACACAATTATTTAGTATCTAATTTCTATTCTTAACTTCCTCTTTTCTCAAGTTGATCATATTCATACATCGTTACTATCATGTGAGACTACCACAATTAGCAAGCATACTCGCATATTATTAATATCACATAAAACCACAATCAATACTAAATATATTTTATCTTAGCAAGTTATGGCATTTTCATAAGTTAACCGTCAAAATCAGATTTCAAGTATTTACATATGATATCACATAGTATGTATACATTTTAAAGGATACTTTTATGTTTGCATAACCTTCCCTCGTTCCAAACATATGTGATATAGATTCTAGGTCGACACTTACGGTCATTCAAGGTCATGAAATTTACAAAGCCTATCATGCTCGCTTTCAAAACACTTAAGGTATCTATATTAAGCATACTTATGAGTATTTGCATTCCATACGTGTGACTATCACAGTTATTAGTTAAAAACATGCTTCGTTTATGCTAAATTTAATTTCACGACACCTAATCATGGTATATATACATGTATCATACATGAGTGAGTCTAAAAGTACTATCACATGTTCAAAATTATCGAAATACGGGACTCGCAATAACATGTTAAGATTTACGTTTCAAACTTACACTTTCACTTAGTAAAGTTCGCAAACGAAGTCCACATGCTCATGTCATGCTATGAAACATATCTAAACAAGTCAACATGCCTTTCGTGCATTCTTAAACCATATCAACATGCTTGTATGGTCAGAATATCAACATGAATATAATTTATCAAAGTTTGTTTTTTTAAAAAAATCTACGCTTTCGTTAGAAATGTGCACTAGTTAGGTTCACATGTTCATATTGTATTACAGAACCTATATACATAAGTTAGCATGCATTTCATATGTTTCTAAGTCATACTAACATGTCTCAAAAGTCAGAACCTAACTATTGCACTTATATATCAAAGTCCATTCTTAAAGCTTCTAAGTTCACTTCGGAAACCTAACGCTTTTTGTTAACCATGTATGCTAGTATAATACAACATGTTTACATTGCCTCATTATGTTCATATATATATGTTACACAAGCTAGCATGCTGTTCTGAACCATGTAAACTAACCATCACTTAGTAGAATCAAGCAGGGGCAGGGAACTGCTGCAGGCTGCTGGCGCAGCTGCGCCGGCTCCCAGCCAGCGGCAGACAGTTCCAGAACACTGCAACTTCCAGGCCAAATGCCAATTTACTTCACCAATTCGTATAAAATCAGTCATATAACAGTTTAGACATGCTTATATAGTTATATAACACTTAGGCAAGCATTCTATATCCCAATTACACTTTAATTTAGCATGATCAAGAATCTAAGCAATTGCAGTAACAGAAATAGGAAATTAAAATGAAGAACAAGGAGAGGAATTATACCTCTGCTAATTTGTGAATTGAACTTGCTGCTATACTACTACTTACAATGCTGCTATACTATCAATGTATTCTCTCAACTCAACACTTATGCAAACTCACAGCAAATGAAATTGAAGGAGAAGGGGCCATATAAATAGCAAAGCCAAGACCCAGACAATGTAATTGTACAACAAATTAAACCAACGAGATTTGTGAATTGCATGGAGGTTAAAGAGTAGTAGGTAAATGGTAGTTGGATTCATCATGAATCCAATTCCCTCCATAATCATGAGCTATGCAATGCTGAGTTTGAGGAAAAAATAGGGAGTAGGCTAGCTTGAGTTGTTCACGTGTATAAGGATTGTGTTTGTCAGCATGGGCCAAGCTTCTAAGTATCCAGCATTTTACAACATGAAATGTATTAACACTAAGGCCATATATACATATATCATACACTTAGTGTAAGACCCCAACTTTTATGAATAAAGATTTAATTTTCTTTATATATTATTTCGAAATAGTAAGGTGTTGATTTGATAAATATGAAAGTTATGGGTGAAATGTGCAAACATTTTTAAAATGAGCAAGTGGTTATAAAATATTCTTGTTGTCGGGGAATATTCGTTTGGTCGTGGAATATTCTTGTTGTCGGGGAATATTCGTATGACGGCGCAGCTATTTGTGGGCCCCCACAACGGAATAACTGTCGGATATAGAAAGCGACAGAAATAATTTTTTACAAGATAACGGCGTAGTTGTTACCGTTAGTACTGTTGAAATACCCGGTGGTTAAAATACAGTACGCGGTGTTGCGCAGTAGCACACGGTATTGCACAGTATTTCGAATTATTGAGTCTTACGTGAGAAGGAACCTACTCAATTATTGTTACAGTATTTACTGTTCAATATTTTATATTATTGACTCAATAATTGCTACGTTGATATTTTATATTATTGACTCAATAATTGCTGCATTGATATTTTATTGACTCAATAATTGCTACGTTGCTATTTTTTTATGATTGATTCAATAATGGCTACAGTTGATATTTTGTAGTATTAATTCAATAATTGTCGTTGCACAGTATTTCACGTTATCAAATCAATAATTCATATTTTTTGAATAATATTATTAGATAGCATTATTGACAATGTCTAAGGAAGTTCTGTCTAGGAGGGGTTATTTAATTGCGCGCCAGTAGGGAGAAGTCCTTATCGGAAGGCCCCCTCTTTCTTGGGAACGACCTGGTTGTTAATATTGTAGTTCTATAATATTATTTGTGAATAATTAATTATTGATTTATATGATAAGGAAATATTTATTTTGTGGATATTAAAGAAGGAATTAGTGCTGATGTGTTTTTATCAGTATTTTGGTGTGGGAAATCATCTGTTTATGGATTTCGGATAATTTATGTTTGGAATTTGGAAAAACTTTCTTCTGCAAAGTTGTAGAGAATTAAATTTCCTATGGAAGGACATAGAATTTGTATTTTTCTGACAAAGGGGCTATTTGTTATGAATTATTGAAGTTTCGGAAAATAAATATATATTTTTTAATAAAATGGTGGGCCCCACTTTTGTTTCTTGGTTGAAAAATCCTGATTTCATAGCAGCCGGCGGCGGAAGGATTTTAGAAAAAATAATAATATTTTATTATTTTAGTCTCCTTTGGCATCCTAAGCTTTTCCTATAAATAGGGTCTTTAGGTTAGAATTGAAAATCATACCAGAATCATAAGTTTTCTCTCTCTATAATATCGATCGTATTTTTGTGAGTATTTCTATACTTTGAGTATTAGTATTTAGCGCAAGTTTCCTTCAATATTATATCCGATATTCCAGTCAGAGGTACTATCTTTTTGAGGTAAGGGATGTTATTTTTTTCGTAAATGATGTTATTCTTCTCAATATCATTATACAAAAATATTGTCATGGATTTTATGTTGAAATTCTTACTTTTTCCGTCAGGGTTACTATTCACGTATACGGCACTATTCACGTATACGGCACTATTCACGGGAAAATTTATTTTTCTTCTATTTGTCCAAATTGTCTGTTAAGGTTACTATCTTTTATTGAATCCAAGTTTTGGGCTTTATTCTTGAATTTTGCTCCACAAAGTATTATTATGGATTATTCTTGAATTTGGATAAACTAAATGACGAATCCCTAATCTTTGTCTTTTATCTCACTGGATTCGTTCTTTAAAATATTTTTCATCATCCTCAGTCCTAAAAGGTGATGTAACTGAATATCTTTGGCCTGTAGAGCAAAAATGAATGATTACCTGATGAATATCTTTGGCCGTAGTGCAAAGATGACAGGTGTTGAGATGAACATGACCACTGATGATACAAATGAATATCTTTGGCCTATAGTGCAAAGATGAATATTGACTCGAGATGTATATTGATTGATGTTACAGGGATAAAATATTGATGATGGACTTTTAAATCATAGAAGATAGTAGACTTCATTCTCTGCTTAACTCTTCTAATGATTTGTTATTTCCGCTGCGAATATTGATCTAAGATTGGTTGTCCATTATATTTTATCTAATTTATTGAAGGCTAACGATGATTTATTTTCCATTATCTTAGTCATAATATTCTTTACTGAGCTAGTTGAGCTCACCCTTTTCATCTGTTGTCCTCTTCAGGAAATGAGAATGTTGCGGGAACTAGTCGGGGGACAGAGTGATGGTCTGAGTTAGAGCAGTAGTAGTCCTCACTATTTCTGATAAATAGTGTGATAATAATTTTAATGAGGACTTAGTTTGAATCTTAATATTTTCTACATATTTGTATTGAGACTCACAGTTGTGTGGTCGTATTTTGCACGACCGTATGATATAAAGTTTGTATTTGAATTCTGTACCATGTATTTGGCGACTCAGAATGGGTTGGGTTTAATGGACCTATTCTGGGGGCGTCACAGTTGGTATCAGAGCTTAGGGATATGATCTCGGACGGAGATCGGGGAATAGAACTAGGAGGGGAGAGACGAGTAAATCCTTCGCTAGTGTGTCCTACCTAAGCTTATGTGGTATTTAATTGGTCAGTCGGAGCATAGGGTTAATATGTGATATGTTGACTTGTTTAATTAACCCTTGTTTTATGGCAGTATTTGAGAATGGCAGCTGAGAACGTTAACGACGAAGTGAATGAGACCGTGGAGACACCTTTAATCGTTAACCAGGAGAACGTGCAACAAGAAGGCAATGTTCATCCTGAAAATAACGCTGGTCAGACGATAAACGATGAGATGTTTAGAAGTTTTTTGCAGTTCATGCAAAATCAGACGAGGGAGACTCGTGTGCAACATACAGGTGGAGATAATAACAACACGCGAGCTGTCACTGCCAAGCAGTTCAAAGAATTGGGACCACCAGAGTTTCTGGGAAAGCCAGATCCGATCAAGGCGGAGACGTGGATTAAACAAATTACCAAGATATTTGATGTCTTGGGATGTACAGAGGAACAGAAGGTTCCATTCGCCACGTTTATGTTCCGTGGAGAGGCAGATTACTGGTGGGAATCCGTGAAGCGTACCCAGCCTGCCGCACTCCAGATGTCTTGGGAAGCGTTCCAGAAACTGTTTAATGACAAGTACTTTCCTGAAAGTATTCGTCATATGAAGGAAGTAAAGTTTATCAGACTCGAGCAAAACAACATGACGGTATCCCAGTACGAGGCTAAGTTCGCGGAGCTGTCCAGGTTTGCACCTCATTTGGTGGAGAATGAGGAACGTATGACGCGGATGTTTCTAAGAGGTTTGAAACCCGAAATACGTCAATACCTCATTTCTCATAAATTTTCTTTATATTCGGATGTAGTAAACAGGGCCCAGTTATTAGAACGAGATAATGATTATGTTCAACCGAGGGACCACAACCAAGGTCGTACCGGTGGCAGCAGTCATCGGAGCAATGACAACCAGCGAGGAGGAAAGTATGACAGAAGCGGTAACCACTCCGGTGGTTATCGTGGCCATGATAGTAGAAGAAGCGAATCGGGAGGAGATTTCAAAAAGAGAAGGTATAACAATGAGAACGCGAAGATGTCAACATCAGCACCAGCATCAACTGTTTCGAGGGGAGGAGAACGACCACCGGTCGTATGCTATAAATGCGGGAAAGAGGGACATATCAGCCCAAATTGCCCACAACAATTCAAAGGATGCTATAACTGTGGAAAAGAAGGACATATAGCTCGAGATTGTCCTGTTGCGAAAACCAAATTCAGCGGGGGTGGTGATTCCAAAGGCGGTTGCAGACAAGTCAAAGTCGGTGATTCCTGGAAGAGCGTTTGTCGTGACAGCCCAAAACGCGAGGAATCCACACGAGGTGATTACGGGTAAGCTGATCATAAACTCTTGCGAAGTTTACACCTTGTTAGATACCGGTGCTACCCATTCCTTTATTTCACCTGCTTGTGCTCAACGTTTGAACTTGACTTCTGATAAATTAGACTTTGACTTATCTGTTGAAACTCCGTTAGGAGAAACCTTTGTTACATCTACAGTTTACAAATCTTGCATGATTCAGATTGGTACCCTTACCTTACCTGTTGATCTTATATCTTTGAAAATACTTGCATTTGACGTGATTTTAGGAATTGACTGGCTAACCACTTACCATGCCAAAATTGATTGTTTTCGTAAGGTTGTTAGTTTTCATATTCCTAATCAATCTGTTGTGCGAATCCAAATCACCAAACCACTAAAATCAGTCAATATCATTTCAAGTCATAAAGCTATTCGTTTATTGAAAAACGAATGTCAAGCTTTCTTAGCTCATGTCACTGATCTAAATCAGAATACGTCAGGTTTGAATGATATTTCCGTTGTTAATGAGTTTCCTGATGTATTCCCCGAAGAACTTCCCGGTCTACCCCCAGAACGTGAAGTTGAATTCTTTATTGACCTTGAGCCCGGTACAAAGCCCATTTCTAAAACCCCATATCGAATGGCTCCTATTGAACTTCAAGAGTTAAAGATTCAATTACAAGAGTTGTTAGACATCGGTTTTATTCGTCCTAGTACGTCTCCTTGGGGTGCTCCTGTTTTATTCGTAAAGAAGAAAGACGGGAGTATGCGACTTTGTATTGACTATCGGGAGTTGAACCATGTCACCATCAAGAATAGGTATCTGTTACCTCGTATTGATGACCTGTTCGACCAGTTGCAAGGAGCGCAATTCTTTTCAAAGATCGATCTTCGTTCTGGATATCATCAGTTGAAGATTAAAACTGAGGATATTCCAAAGACTGCTTTCAGAACACGGTACGGGCATTATGAGTTCTTAATCATGTCTTTTGGATTGACTAATGCTCCTGCTGCTTTCATGGATATGATGAACCGTGTATTTAAGGAGTATTTAGATCAATTCGTTGTTGTCTTTATTGATGACATTCTCATCTATTCTAAAAGTCGTGAAGATTATGAACACCATTTGAAGTTGGTACTTCAAAAGCTTCGTGAGAACAAGCTATATGCTAAGCTGAAGAAATGCGAGTTTTGGCTTGAGGAAGTAGCATTCCTTGGGCACGTGGTATCGAAACGTGGAGTATCTGTGGACCCGGCGAAGATTGAAGCAATACAAAGCTGGGAGCAACCTAAGTCGGTGACCGAAGTACGAAGCTTTCTGGGCTTAGCTGGTTTCTATCAGAGGTTCGTAGAGGGATTTTCTCGAATCGCTACTCCATTAACTCAGTTGACTCGGAAAGATACAAAATTCGTTTGGAGCGAGGAATGCGAGAAGAGCTTCCAAGAGCTCAAGAGGAGACTTATTTCGGCACCTGTTCTGACAATACCATCTGGTTCGGATGGATTTGTTATTTACAGCGATGCTTCGGGCAAAGGGTTAAGATGTGTTCTCATGCAACATGGGAAAGTCATAGCCTATGCCTCGCGATAACTCAAAGAATATGAGAGGAATTATCCTACTCATGATCTAGAGTTGGCAGCAGTCGTATTCGCGTTGAAGATCTGGAGACATTACTTGTACGGAGAGAAAGTGGAGATTTATACGGATCATAAGAGCCTTAAATATTTCTTCACTCAGAAGGAACTCAACATGCGGCAACGACGTTGGCTTGAGCTGTTGAAAGATTACGATCATACTATCCAATACCATCCTGGAAAAGCGAACGTGGTAGCTGACGCGTTGAGTAGAAGATCATATGTGGGAACGAGTGCGATGATGTCAAGTATGCGCGTAGAACCAGCTTTGATTGATAAAGTTAAAGCTGCTAAAGCTACGGATGCGGAGCTGATGAAGATGAAGAAGAAGGTGCAAGAAGGTGCAATTCCAGAAGCAAGAATCGATGAAGAGGGAATACTTCGAGTCAACTCCAGACTTTGTGTTCCTAATGATTTTGACTTGAAGTATAGAATCATGATGGAGGCACACAACACACCGTTTGCAATCCATCCTGGGAGTACTAAAATGTATCGTGATCTTCGACATACATTTTGGTGGAGTAATATGAAGAGAGAGATCGCGGAGTTCATCTCGAGATGTTTAACTTGTCAACGTGTAAAGGTGGAGCATCAAGTGCCGAAGGGTCCATTGCAACCACTGGAGATTCCGAAATGGAAGTGGGAACACATTACGATGGATTTCGTTACGGGTCTTCCCAAGGTTTCTCAAGGTATAGATGCGATTTGGGTTATTGTTCATAGATTAACCAAGTCTGCTCATTTCTTGCCGATACGAGAGACTTATTCCCTTGAACGTCTTGCTCATATGTACGTGAATGAGATTGTGAGATTGCATGGCATGCCAGTATCCTTAGTTTCGGATCGTGATCCCAAATTTACTTCACGATTTTGGATCAGTTTGCAGAAAGCTATGGGCACGGACTTACGCTTTAGTTCGGCTTATCATCCTCAAACAGACGGACAATCAGAGAGGACTATTCAAACTCTTGAAGATCTATTGAGACTTTGTGTTCTAGACTTCAAAGGGAGTTGGGATAAGTACTTACCATTGGTGGAATTCTCCTACAACAACAGTTATCAGGCAAGTATAGGAGTAGCTCCATTCGAAGCGTTGTATGGGAGAAAGTGTCGTTCTCCAGTATGTTGGGATGAGGTGGGTGAAGTAACATTGTTGGGACCAGAGTTAGTACGTATGACTACAGAAAAGATCCAAATAATCCGACAACGTATACAGACGGCACAGGATCGACAAAAGAGTTATGTAGATCTTCATCGAAAGGACGTGGAATTTAATGTTGGAGACCATGTGTTATTACGTGTTGCTCCATGGAAAGGAGTTACAAGGTTTGGGAAGAGAGGAAAGCTCAACCCACGATTCATTGGTCCATTTGAGATTCTTGACCGAGTAGGAAATGTGGCCTATAGACTTGCTTTACCTCCAAGCATGTCTCGTGTTCATAATGTGTTTCACATATCCGTGTTACGTAAATATGTGAAGGATCCAAACCGCATTATTGAGTTAGAACCAGACGAGATAGCTGAAGATTTAACGTACGAGGAGGTACCTGTCAAGATCTTGGATAGGAAGGAGCATGTCCTACGCTCGAAAATTATACCTCAAGTTAAAGTTTTGTGGAGAAACCAGGCTATTGAGGAAATGACCTGGGAGTTGGAATCGGAAATGAAAGCGAGGTATCCTCACCTTTTCGACATACCAGGTACGTACGTCAATTTCGAGGACAAAATTTCATAAGGAGGGGAGGTTGTAAGACCCCAACTTTTATGAATAAAGATTTAATTTTCTTTATATATTATTTTGAAATAGTAAGGTGTTGATTTGATAAATATGAAAGTTATGGGTGAAATGTGCAAACATTTTTAAAATGAGCAAGTGGTTATAAAATATTCTTGTTGTCGGGGAATATTCGTTTGGTCGTGGAATATTCTTTTTGTCGGGGAATATTCGTACGACGGCGCAGCTATTTGTGGGCCCCCACAACGGAATAACTGTCGGATATAGAAAGCGACAGAAATAATTTTTTACAAGATAACGGCGTAGTTGTTACCGTTAGTACTGTTGAAATACCCGGTGGTTAAAATACAGTACGCGGTGTTGCGCAGTAGCACACGGTATTGCACAGTATTTCGAATTATTGAGTCTTACGTGAGAAGGAACCTACTCAATTATTGTTACAGTATTTACTGTTCAATATTTTATATTATTGACTCAATAATTGCTACGTTGATATTTTATATTATTGACTCAATAATTGCTGCATTGATATTTTATTGACTCAATAATTGCTACGTTGCTATTTTTTTATGATTGATTCAATAATGGCTACAGTTGATATTTTGTAGTATTGATTCAATAATTGTCGTTGCATAGTATTTCACGTTATCAACTCAATAATTCATATTATTTGAATAATATTATTAGATAGCATTATTGACAATGTCTAAGGAAGTTCTGTCTAGGAGGGGTTATTTAATTGCGCGCCAGTAGGGAGAAGTCCTTATCGGAAGGCCCCCTCTTTCCTGGGAACGACCTGGTTGTTAATATTGTAGTTCTATAATATTATTTTTGAATAATTAATTATTGATTTATATGATAAGGAAATATTTATTTTGGGGATATTAAAGAAGGAATTAGTGCTGATGTGTTTTTATCAGTATTTTGGTGTGGGAAATCATCTGTTTATGGATTTCGGATAATTTATGTTTGGAAATTGGAAAAACTTTCTTCTGCAAAGTTGTAGAGAATTAAATTTTCTATGGAAGGACATAGAATTTGTATTTTTCTGACAAAGGGGCTATTTGTTATGAATTATTGAAGTTTCAGAAAATAAATATATATATTTTTTAATAAAATGGTGGGCCCCACTTTTGTTTCTTGGTTGAAAAATCCTGATTTCATAGCAGCCGGCGGCGGAAGGATTTTAGAAAAAATAATAATATTTTATTATTTTAGTCTCCTTTGGCATCCTAAGCTTTTCCTATAAATAGGGTGCTTAGGTTAGAATTGAAAATCATACCAGAATCATAAGTTTTCTCTCTCTATAATATCGAGCGTATTTTTGTGAGTATTTCTATACTTTGAGTATTAGTATTCAGCGCAAGTTTCCTTCAATATTATATCCGATATTCCAGTCAGAGGTACTATCTTTTTGAGGTAAGGGATGTTATTTCTTTCGTAAATGATGTTATTCTTCTCAATATCATTATACAAAAATATTGTCATGGATTTTATGTTGAAATTCTTACTTTTTCCGTCGGGGTTACTATTCACGTATACGGCACTATTCACGGGAAAATTTATTTTTCTTCTATTTGTCCAAATTGTCTGTTAAGGTTATTATCTTTGATTGTATCCAAGTTTTGGGCTTTATTCTTAAATTTTGCTCCACAAAGTATTATTATGGATTATTCTTGAATTTGGATAAACTAAATGACGAATCCCTAATCTTTGTCTTTTATCTCACTGGATTCGTTCTTTAAAATATTTTTCATCATCCTCAGTCCTAAAAGGTGATGTAACTGAATATCTTTGGCCTGTAGAGCAAAGATGAATGATTACCTGATGAATATCTTTGGCCGTAGTGCAAAGATGACAGGTGTTGAGATGAACATGACCACTGATGATACAAATGAATATCTTTAGCCTGTAGTGCAAAGATGAATATTGACTCGAGATGTATATTGATTGATGTTACAGGGATAAAATATTAATGATGGACTTTTAAATCATAGAAGATAGTAGACTTCATTCTCTGCTTAACTCTTCTAATGATTTGTTATTTCCGCTGCGAATATTGATCTAAGATTGGTTGTCCATTATATTTTATCTAATTTATTGAAGGCTAACGATAATTTATTTTCCATTATCTTAGTCATAATATTCTTTACTGAGCTAGTTGAGCTCACCCTTTTCATCTGTTGTCCTCTTCAGGAAATGAGAATGTTGCGGGAACTAGTCGGGGGACAGAGTGATGGTCCGAGTTAGAGCAGTAGTAGTCCTCACTATTTCTGATAAATAGTGTGATAATAATTGTAATGAGGACTTAGTTTGAATCTTAATATTTTCTACATATTTATATTGAGACTCACAGTTGTGTGGTCGTATTTTGCACGACCGTATGATATAAAGTTTGTATTTGAATTCTGTACCATGTATTTGGTGACTCAAAATGGGTTGGGTTGCATGGACCTATTCTGGGGGCGTCACACTTAGGCTATTACATATACATTCATACTATATATTTTGATTATAATTATCATTATAATATAAGTCACATGCTTAATATTTCAAAGTAGTAGATGTGATATGGCAATGTAACATGCATATTATCCATGTACATTTATTAATACCGGATATAATCTACTTGGATATAATCACATCACATTATCTCCTTTATTAATTATTATTCCATTATATAAATAATCATCAATCATTATTTATATTCATGATACACTATTTTAATGTCCACACACTCACATAGTCACATGGGGATTATCACGTAGCTCTCATAATTCAATAAACTTTACTATATAGTTTATGTATATAATATAGTCACATAAATATTGCACCACATTATATAATATAGTTGTATTCCATATACTTTATATTATTAATTATTGCACATTTGCACATATCAATTAATATAATCTTATTATATTAATAACTTACTTATTTGTCAAATAAATAAATTATTTATCTCATTGATTAATTAACAATAATATTAATTAATCTATTCCTCATTGATTATTAATTTCCATAATAATCGATTAACACTTATATGATTAAATATCACATTAAATGAATATAAATCTTATTATAATATAAACACATTGCTTATTATTATTATTATATTTCTTGCAATAATAATAATCACATATTATTAATTAATCACCATTAATATTCTATAACAATTATTCTACGATGACAATTAATTAATATTCTACAATTAACAATTAATATAGATTAATTGTTCGCTTAAATTAATATAATCATTCTTATATTACGTCACTGTGCCACACAAGGCTATCAATGAGTTTATCGCAAACTCCATCAAATTTTCAATTATTTTAAATATTCAATTTAATATATAATTGAATTAATTATTCTCATAACATAAAATCATTTATATTTCAAATAAATTCTCATATCCATTAATATATTTATTTAATAATATTAGAAAATTCTCGGGTATTACATCCTCCCCCCCTTATAAAAATTCCGTCCCGGAATTGCTACAAGGTTACACGAATAGATGGGGATAGTCCTTCATCATCCTATCTTCTAACTCCCACGTTGCCTCCTCGACATCGTGGTTACGCCAAAGTACTTTTACAGATGAAATAATTTTATTTCTCAAGGTTTGCTCTTTCCTATCTAATATCTGGACAGGAATTTCTTCATATGCCAAGTTCTTCTCCACTTGAATGAGCTCGTAAGAAATCACGTGCTTGTAGTCGGCCTTATACGGTCGCAACACGGAAATGTGAAACACGTTGTGGATGTGCTCCAGTTCGGGTGGTAACGCAACTTTGTATGCCACTTCGCCCACTCGCTTCAGTATCTCGAACGGTCCTATGAATCTTGGACTCAATTTTCCTTTCTTGCCGAAACGGATTTTTCCCTTCCAGGGAGATACCTTCAAGAATATGAAACTACCGACTTTGAAGTCTCGGTCCTGCCGATGCAAATCTGCGTATTTCTTCTGGCGATCTTGAGCTGCTACTAATCTGGCTCTTATCACTATCACCACATCTGCGGTTTGTTGTACTAACTCTGGTCCGAGTATTCGTCGCTCCCCGACTTCGTCCCAACATAATGGCGTTCTGCACTTTCTTCCGTAAAGAGCTTCGTACGGTGGCATGCCGATACTTGCATGGTAACTATTATTATATGTGAATTCTACTAAGGGTAGGTGGTCGTCCCAATTTCCCTTAAAATCCATCACGCAAGTCCTAAGCATGTCCTCCAGCGTTTGTATTGTTCGCTCACTTTGTCCGTCTGTCTGAGGATGGTAAGCAGTACTTAACCTCAACTGCGTTCCCATTCTTTCTTGCAAACTCTTCCAAAAATTAGACGTGAAGTGTGGATCTCGATCAGAGACAATTGACACCGGCACTCCATGTCGTGAGACAATTTCTTTTACGTATAAGCTCGCTAACTGATTCAAACTGTAGCGGATCTTGATTGGTAGAAAATGTGCGGTCTTGGTTAGTCGATCCACGATAACCCAAATGGCATCATAGCCTTTCTGTGTAACTGGAAGTCCTACCACGAAGTCCATGGTAATATGCTCCCTTTTCCACTATAGTATTTCCAACGGTTGTAGTAAACCACTCGGTCGTTGATGCTCTGCTTTAACACGTTGGCAAGTCAAACATCTACTGACGCACTCAGCGACTTCCCGTTTTAAATTAGGCCACCAAAAATGTTGCTTCAAATCTCGGTACATCTTAGTGCCTCCCGGATGAACGGAATATATCGTATTATGTGCCTCGTGCAAAATCTCTTCCCTCAACTCGGTTACCGCTGGTACCCACACTCTTCCTTCAAATCTCAAAATACCGTCATTATCCATTCGAAATTTTCTTCCTGATTTTTCGTGATCCTCTTTCGGATTTTCTCACACTCTTCATCCTTTTCTTGGGCTTCCTTTACTCTATCCAACAATGTCGGATGAGCTTCCATTACAAACAACTTCTCTCCAGGCTTCTCTGGTTCTTTCACTTCTATCTCCAATTTCTCCATCTCTTTTATCAATTCTTCCTGAGTCGTCAAATTAAATAATTTCACCCTTCCTTTCCTGCTCAGAGCGTCGGCAACCACATTTGCCTTCCCTGGGTGATAAAGAATATCGCAGTCATAGTCTTTGATTAATTCTAACCACCTTCTCATCCCCATGTTCAACTCCTTCTGTGTGAAGATATATTTCAGACTCTTGTGGTCCGTATATATCTCGCATTTCTCTCCGTACAAATAATGCCTCCATATCTTTAACGCAAAAACTACTGCCGCTAACTCTAAGTCGTGAGTAGGGTATCGTTTTTCGTAATCCTTCAATTGTCGTGATGCATACGCAATGACCTTGTCGTGCTGCATAAGCACACAGCCAAGTCCCTTATGCGATGCATCACTATACACCACAAAATTTCCCGCATCATCTGGTAATGATAACACAGGTACTTTGCTCAGTCTCTTTTTCAGTTCTTGAAAACTTTCCTCGCATTTGTCGGTCCATACAAATTTCACCGTCTTTCTAGTCAAATTGGTCAGCGGGGTTGCTATCTTAGAAAAATCTTGGATGAATCTTCGATAGTATCCAGCTAACCCTAAAAAGCTTCTCACCTCCGTCGGTGTTCTCGATTGTTCCCAATTACTTACTTCTTCAACCTTCGCAGGGTCTATAGAGATTCCATTCTTATCCACCACGTGGCCTAAGAATTGAACCTTCTCTATCCAAAATTCGCACTTAGAAAATTTCGCATACATCTTCTCCTTCCTTAGTGCCTCCAAGACAATCTTCAGATGTTTGGCGTGTTCTTCCTCTGTCTTCGAGTAGATCAAAATGTCGTCGATAAAAACCACTACAAATTTATCCAAGTATGGCTTGAAAACTCGGTTCATCAAGTCCATAAATGCTGCCGGAGCATTAGTCAATCCAAATGACATTACCAAAAACTCGTAGTGTCCATAATGGGTTCGAAACGCAGTCTTTGGTATGTCCTCATCTCTCACTTTCAGTTGATGATATCCTATTCGTAGGTCAATTTTCGAGAAACACTTTGCTCCCTTCAGTTGATCAAACAGGTCGTCTATCCTCGGTAGCGAATATCGGTTCTTGATCGTTACTCTGTTCAATTCTTGATAATCGATACAGAGTCTCATCGATCCGTCCTTCTTCTTAACGAATAGCACTGGTGCTCCCCAAGGAGAAACACTCGGTCGAATGTAACCCTTATCCAACTACTCTTGCAATTGTATCATCAATTCCTTCATTTCTACTAGTGCCATACGATATGGAGCTTTCGAAATTGGTGCCGTTCCCGGTGCTAAGTCTATTATGAATTCGATTTCTCTGTCTGGCGGAAGACCAGGCAGATTGTCCGGAAACACATCTAGAAATTCATTAACTACGGATATATCTTTAATTTCTACTCCCTTTTTCCGAGTATCAACGATGTAAGCTAGATAACCTACACATCCTTTTCTTAACAATTTCTTGGCCTGCATCATCATAACGCAACACGTTTGCTTAAACGATGAGCTACCATAAAACACTATCTTAGACTTACTCGGAGTCTGAAGGTTCACACATTTGTTCTGACAGTCAATTATCGCATCATGGTTATACAACCAATCCATTCCCAGTATTATTTCAAATTCTCCCAATCTAATAGGAATCAAGTCTACGCTCAGTTCATGTTCTCTAATGTTTGTGTGATAATCTCGATAAATGTATTCTACGGGGATCACTTCCTTATTAGCAACTTCTATGATCAAAGGATTTTCTAATCGTTCTCGGGGTGTACTAAGTCTACTAGCAAATTCTTCAGATACAAAAGAACAGGTGGCACCCGAATCAAATAATACATAAGCATTTATATCATTGATTGGGATTATACCTGACACCACGTCCTTCGCAGCCACAGTATCCTGGACGGTCATGTTAAAGGTTCTGGCGGTTGGACGGTTGGATTGTGCCGGTCCGCCGATCATTAGCTTGTTGCCTCCTTGCTGATTACTATTCCCGCCACTTCCCTTCTTTGGGCAGTCCTTAATCCGGTGCTCCGTCGAGCCACACGCAAAGCATCCTTGGATCTTTTTCGGCTTCGGACAGTTGGGCGAGATGTGCCCTTCCTGTCCGCAGTTGTAGCAAGTGCCACGTCCCTTCCAGCACTCGCCCTGGTGATTCTTCCCACACTTTGGGAATCCTTCAGCCTTCTTCTTGAAACCTCCACGAAAATTCCCTGATTGATTATTGTTGTTTTTGTTGTTATTCTCCCACTTTCTCTTTCCCAAATTACTTCCTCCACTGCTGCTTCCTCCAGTACGATTCTCTCCTCCAGCATTCTTTCCTTTCTTCTCTTTGTTATACAGGCTTAAGGCCTCACTGCCACCTTCCGCAATGATTGCCTTCTCCAGTAATGTTGCAAAGGAATCAATTTGAAGAACCGATACCTTATTGAATAGCCACGGCTTCAGCCCTTGTTCGAAGCGTCTCGCCTTCCTCTCTTCATCTCCTACTTGGTGTTCCGCAAATCGCGCTAGTTCGTTAAACATAGCCGCGTACTGCGCCACCGTCATCTCACCTTGTTTTAATTCTAAGAACTTCACCTCCATCCGACTCTTCATACTCTTCGAGAAGTAATTCTCGAAGAACAGCGTCTTAAATTTATCCCAAGCTATTATCCCTTCTCCAGCTCTTTGTTGATTAGCCTCCCACCAGTAGTTCGCTTCTCCCCTCATCATGTATGTGGCAAACACCGTCTTCTGATCTTCACCTACGCTAGCTATAGTGAAAGCTTTTTCGACCTCTTTGATCCAGGTTTGTGCGACGATTGGGTCGGTAGTTCCCTCGAACTCCGAGGGTCCAACAATCTTAAAATCTTTAAAGGTTGTTACTGGCACAATCTGAGGGTTTGGGCGAATGGGTTCATTGTTCCTTCCCCTTAAGGCCTCTCCTAATAAGTCTACCAATTTCTGGATCGGGTCTACTTGTTCCCTCTCATTGTTCACTGACTCCTCAGGTGCAGTCAATCTACGTTTGGGCGGCATTATCTGCATCACAAGTTTTCATTTTAATATTATTCAAGTATATTACTTATGTATTTCTTTTAATACAAAAGAATAAATTTATAACACATTTCTGAAATAAACTTCATTTATATTCATATGCCAAATCATTTCATTACATGATTTCCTAGCATACTGCTATAAATGTTATCACATATATCCCCTAATATCACAAAAGACGGGGAATCTACCAACCTACTACCAAACTACCCCTCTAACAAAAGCTAACACGGGGTTCACATCATTATCCCACATCTTACACAAAAGATTAGGATTACAACATAGTATGTACAACACATAAAGATAAATTCTACTAAACTACTACTAGACTGACTAAGGGAATCTCATCCCATCATCCCGCGCTCCACTGCGCTCTTGTACTCCAACTGTGCTATATAAGCAACCAGCTCTCGGCTCATAGTGTGTTGGGTCTGTCCCTGCTCTGCCGGGTAGTGGTACACACCATCAAGTACCCTCTCAAAAGCTGAACGGAACATATACCCCATCTTGTTCATCTTTCTCTTCTTGCACCTGACCTCATTCTCTAGGTCGTCAGCTCTCTCATTGGACGCCTCCCACTTCTCCTCGAAGTGTAACCTATCCATCACCTCCAACTCTAGCTGAGTACGGAGTGCCTCTTTCTCAGTCTTCTCACTCAATTATCTCTGTTCTACTTCTTCCAGCTTTCCTGCTATATCCACGTTCCTAGCCACTGACCTGTGAAACAGAGTCCCCATCTGGATCCTTGCCTCCCTACGATAGGAAATCTCCACCTCTAACTCTTGCATGGCCAGCTTCCTCTGGTGGTCCTCGTCCCTCAGTTTCTGGAACTCAGTCTCTCTCTCTTGGGCCTCTGCCTCCAGCTCCTGAACCCTGCAGTCTAACTCTAGGATCCGCTCCTCATACTCGCCTAGCATCTGCTCCTCTACAGTAGCCTCATCAGAGTCCTCTACTGGCTCATCCTCCACCGGCTCGTCCTCCACCGGCTCCTCCTCTGGATCAGACTCTATCTCAATCTCGTCTTCGTCGTCAGACTCGAACGGTGCAACAGCCTGCACTGGTGTAGCCTCTAGAGGTGCCTTGTATACTACATGTATATCCCTGGGCTCCTCCTCTGCCACTCTACTAGGTACCCCTGTGTCTGTCATCCTACAATCACAAGCACAAGACAAACAAACAGCAACTCTATTAGAATGTTAAATAAAACATAAGTTCATTGTATAGAATGAAGTTATATTTCATAACAGACTAAGTCTCTCAAGGAAAACTCTACATGAGTTTTATCTCCTTCCTAACTTCTAAGTTCGCCTAAGTTATAGTCTAAGGACACTCGTTCCTAAGGTTTATAACTATGGCTTTGATACCAACCTGTGACGCCCCCAAATTCCAGGACCGCCACTTGGTCTCTCGAATTC
This sequence comes from Panax stipuleanatus, assembly GCA_020205555.1. NCBI lineage: Eukaryota > Viridiplantae > Streptophyta > Magnoliopsida > Apiales > Araliaceae > Panax > Panax stipuleanatus. The sequence goes on along the minus strand of CM035115.1, from coordinate 131,794,419 downwards.
GGTTCATCACGTGCTCATGGTAATACATCACAATAATAATAACTAAATAACACACAATCACAGCGGAAAAATCTATTCTAGAATAATTTACAATGATTTATTATAATTATTCCCTCAAGTCTCGCAACCTACAGTACTTAATAGATTACATAATAATATCAATTAACGACCTATTACATAACCTAACTTAAGCTTAAACATAATCAAAACCAGTTTTACTACATCATCTTAATACAACATTAAAATATTTAAAAACGTAAAAGAGACAAGCTAGTTGGTAGCTTTGCCCTTGCCCTTATCAACGCCCGAAGGTTCGCCTTGCTCTGCCTTAACTGAAATGTTTTAGGGAAAGCAAGAATGAGCACAAATTGCCCAGCAAGTAATATACAATAAGGGTAAGTGATAAAATCCTTAATTTTCGAAAGGGTATAACAAAGTTTGATAGTTCAAGGATAACAAGAATATCAACAGTTTTCAATAATAGTCGCTAAGGACAGAATAATATCAATGTGATTCAATAACAAATCAATTCAAGATTTCAAGATAACTGAATACTGAGCAATCGCTAAGGACTATGAACTTCTACTAGAATTAACAGTAATAAACTGAAAATCCAACAAAAACAGGTACAACAGGTGATCAGCCTAAAGCACCATCGTTATGCATAACAATCAATCATACTCAAGTGCGCGCGTCGGTTCTCCGACAATTATATATGTTCCCTTCAAAGAAGGTTGTTCTTCTCAGTCAAATACAAGATCCCGCACCAATCAATTAGTTTGGGTCACTTTTCAATAATATAAGTCTAGCCGAATCAAATGGCATAGACACTTTCACAATATTCAAGAACAATACTAAGTTCAACATGAATAATAGCTTTAATGAAATAAGAGTTCAAGTATGCTAATTCAATTCAAACGATTAAGTAGGAAACTAGTTCGCAATATACAAAGATAGAATACTTGTATCCAAAGAGATAAGATTTAGATACTCGCTTACGATATCTGTTGAATAAAATAATACAAGGGTTTAGGATACTTGCACTTTAAAAGAGTGTAAGTAAGAGAACTTGCCTTTAGCGTAGTTTATCCACGAAAAGCAAATCAACACTTTCGAATTCCTATCGTAATACAGTTACGTATATATATGATATTCATTAGTCATATAATTTAATTTCACATTATATCTTCGAATATACGATCAACACACAAGCTAAGTTCTAACCTAGCTACACAATTATTTAGTATCTAATTTCTATTCTTAACTTCCTCTTTTCTCAAGTTGATCATATTCATACATCGTTACTATCATGTGAGACTACCACAATTAGCAAGCATACTCGCATATTATTAATATCACATAAAACCACAATCAATACTAAATATATTTTATCTTAGCAAGTTATGGCATTTTCATAAGTTAACCGTCAAAATCAGATTTCAAGTATTTACATATGATATCACATAGTATGTATACATTTTAAAGGATACTTTTATGTTTGCATAACCTTCCCTCGTTCCAAACATATGTGATATAGATTCTAGGTCGACACTTACGGTCATTCAAGGTCATGAAATTTACAAAGCCTATCATGCTCGCTTTCAAAACACTTAAGGTATCTATATTAAGCATACTTATGAGTATTTGCATTCCATACGTGTGACTATCACAGTTATTAGTTAAAAACATGCTTCGTTTATGCTAAATTTAATTTCACGACACCTAATCATGGTATATATACATGTATCATACATGAGTGAGTCTAAAAGTACTATCACATGTTCAAAATTATCGAAATACGGGACTCGCAATAACATGTTAAGATTTACGTTTCAAACTTACACTTTCACTTAGTAAAGTTCGCAAACGAAGTCCACATGCTCATGTTATGCTATGAAACATATCTAAACAAGTCAACATGCCTTTCGTGCATTCTTAAACCATATCAACATGCTTGTATTGTAAGACCCCAACTTTTATGAATAAAGATTTAATTTTCTTTATATATTATTTCGAAATAGTAAGGTGTTGATTTGATAAATATGAAAGTTATGGGTGAAATGTGCAAACATTTTTAAAATGAGCAAGTGGTTATAAAATATTCTTGTTGTCGGGGAATATTCGTTTGGTCCTGGAATATTCTTGTTGTCGGGGAATATTCGTACGACGGCGCAGCTATTTGTGGGCCCCCACAACGAAATAACTGTCGGATATAGAAAGCGACAGAAATAATTTTTTACAAGATAACGGCGTAGTTGTTACCGTTAGTACTGTTGAAATACCCGGTGGTTAAAATACAGTACGCGGTGTTGCGCAGTAGCACACGGTATTGCACAGTATTTTGAATTATTGAGTCTTACGTGAGAAAGAACCTACTCAATTATTGTTACAGTATTTACTGTTCAATATTTTATATTATTGACTCAATAATTGCTACGTTGATATTTTATATTATTGACTCAATAATTGCTGCATTGATATTTTATTGACTCAATAATTGCTACGTTGCTATTTTTTTATGATTGATTCAATAATGGCTACAGTTGATATTTTGTAGTATTGATTCAATAATTGTCGTTGCACAGTATTTCACGTTATTAACTCAATAATTCATATTATTTGAATAATGTTATTAGATAGCATTATTGATAATGTCTAAGGAAGTTCTGTCTAGGAGGGGTTATTTAATTGCGCGCCAGTAGGGAGAAGTCCTTATCGGAAGGCCCCCTCTGTCCTAGGAACGACCTGGTTGTTAATATTGTAGTTCTATAATATTATTTGTGAATAATTAATTATTGATTTATATTATAAGGAAATATTTATTTTGGGGATATTAAAGAAGGAATTAGTGCTGATGTGTTTTTATCAGTATTTTGGTGTGGGAAATCATCTGTTTATGGATTTCGGATAATTTATGTTTGGAATTTGGAAAAACTTTCTTCTGCAAACTTGTAGAGAATTAAATTTCCTATGGAAGGACATAGAATTTGTATTTTTCTGACAAAGGGGCTATTTGTTATGAATTATTGAAGTTTCGGAAAATAAATATATTTTTTAATAAAATGGTGGGCCCCACTTTTGTTTCTTGGTTTAAAAATCCTGATTTCATAGCAGCCGGCGGCGGAAGAATTTTAGAAAAAATATATTATTTTATTATTTTAGTCTCCATTGGCATCCTAAGCTTTTCCTATAAATAGGGTGCTTAGGTTAGAATTGAAAATCACACCAGAATCAGAAGTTTTCTCTCTCTATAATATCGAGCGTATTTTTGTGAGTATTTCAATACTTTGAGTATTACTATTCAGTACAAGCTTCCGTCGGTATTATATCCGATATTCCAGTCAGAGGTACTATCTTTTTGAGGTAAGGGATGTTATTTCTTTCGTAAATGATGTTATTCTTCTCAATATCATTATACAAAAATATTGTCATGGATTTTATGTTGAAATTCTTACTTTTTCCGTCGGGGTTACTATTCACGTATACGGCACTATTCACGGGAAAATTTATTTTTCTTCTATTTGTCCAAATTGTCTGTTAAGGTTACTATCTTTGATTGTATCCAAGTTTTGGGCTTTATTCTTGAATTTTGCTCCACAAAGTATTATTATGGATTATTCTTGAATTTGGAGAAACTAAATGACGAATCCCTAATCTTTGTCTTTTATCTCACTGGATTCGTTCTTTAAAATATTTTTCATCATCCTCAGTCCTAAAAGGTGATGTAACTGAATATCTTTGGCCTGTAGAGCAAAGATGAATGATTACCTGATGAATATCTTTGGCCGTAGTGCAAAGATGACAGGTGTTGAGATGAACATGACCACTGATGATACAAATGAATATCTTTGGCCTGTAGTGCAAAGATGAATATTGACTCGAGATATATATTGATTGATGTTACAGGGATAAAATATTGATGATGGACTTTTAAATCATAGAAGATAGTAGACTTCATTCTCTGCTTAACTCTTCTAATGATTTGTTATTTCCGCTGCGAATATTGATCTAAGATTGGTTGTCCATTATATTTTATCTAATTTATTGAAGGCTAACGATAATTTATTTTCCATTATCTTAGTCATAATATTCTTTACTGAGCTAGTTGAGCTCACCCTTTTCATCTGTTGTCCTCTTCAGGAAATGAGAATGTTGCGGGAACTAGTCGGGGGACAGAGTGATGGTCCGAGTTAGAGCAGTAGTAGTCCTCACTATTTCTGATAAATAGTGTGATAATAATTGTAATGAGAACTTAGTTTGAATCTTAATATTTTCTACATATTTGTATTGAGACTCACAGTTGTGTAGTCGTTTTTTGCACGACCGTATGATATAAAGTTTGTATTTGAATTCTGTACCATGTATTTGGCGACTCAGAATGGGTTGGGTTGAATGGACCTATTCTGGGGGCGTCACAGTTGGTATCAGAGCTTAGGGATATGATCTCTGACGGAGTTCGGGGAATAGAACTAGGAGGGGAGAAACGAGTAAATCCTTCGCTAGTGTGTCCTACCTAAGCTTATGTGGTATTTAATTGGTCAGTCGGAGCATAGGGTTAATATGTGATATGTTGACTTGTTTAATTAACCCTTGTTTTATGGCAGTATTTGAGAATGGCAGCTGAGAACGTTAACAACGAAGTAAATGAGACCGTGGAGACACCTTTAATCGTTAACCAGGAGAACGTGCAACAAGAAGGCAATGTTCATCCTGAAAATAACGCTGGTCAGACGATAAACGATGAGATGTTTAGAATTTTTTTGCAGTTTATGCAAAATCAGACGAGGGAGACTCGTGTGCAACATACAGGTGGAGATAATAACAACACGCGAGCTGTCACTGCCAAGCAGTTCAAAGAATTGGGACCACCAGAGTTTCTGGGAAAGCCAGATCCGATCAAGGCGGAGACGTGGATTAAACAAATTACCAAGATATTTGATGTCTTGGGATGTACAGAGGAACAGAAGGTTCCATTCGCCACGTTTATGTTCCGTGGAGAGGCAGATTACTGGTGGGAATCCGTGAAGCGTACCCAGCCTGCCGCACTCCAGATGTCTTGGGAAGCGTTCCAGAAACTGTTTAATGACAAGTACTTTCCTGAAAGTATTCGTCATATGAAGGAAGTAAAGTTTATCAGACTCGAGCAAAACAACATGACGGTATCCCAGTACGAGGCTAAGTTCGCGGAGCTGTCCAGGTTTGCACCTCATTTGGTGGAGAATGAGGAACGTATGACGCGGATGTTTCTAAGAGGTTTGAAACCCGAAATACGTCAATACCTCATTTCTCATAAATTTTCTTTATATTCGGATGTAGTAAACAGGGCCCAGTTATTAGAACGAGATAATGATTATGTTCAACCGAGGGACCACAACCAAGGTCGTACCGGTGGCAGCAGTCATCGGAGCAATGACAACCAGCGAGGAGGAAAGTATGACAGAAGCGGTAACCACTCCGGTGGTTATCGTGGCCATGATAGTAGAAGAAGCGAATCGGGAGGAGATTTCAAAAAGAGAAGGTATAACAATGAGAACGCGAAGATGTCAACATCAGCACCAGCATCAACTGTTTCGAGGGGAGGAGAACGACCACCGGTCGTATGCTATAAATGCGGGAAAGAGGGACATATCAGCCCAAATTGCCCACAACAATTCAAAGGATGCTATAACTGTGGAAAAGAAGGACATATAGCTCGAGATTGTCCTGTTGCGAAAACCAAATTCAGCGGGGGTGGTGATTCCAAAGGCGGTTGCAGACAAGTCAAAGTCGGTGATTCCTGGAAGAGCGTTTGTCGTGACAGCCCAAAACGCGAGGAATCCACACGAGGTGATTACGGGTAAGCTGATCATAAACTCTTGCGAAGTTTACACCTTGTTAGATACCGGTGCTACCCATTCCTTTATTTCACCTGCTTGTGCTCAACGTTTGAACTTGACTTCTGATAAATTAGACTTTGACTTATCTGTTGAAACTCCGTTAGGAGAAACCTTTGTTACATCTACAGTTTACAAATCTTGCATGATTCAGATTGGTACCCTTACCTTACCTGTTGATCTTATATCTTTGAAAATACTTGCATTTGACGTGATTTTAGGAATTGACTGGCTAACCACTTACCATGCCAAAATTGATTGTTTTCGTAAGGTTGTTAGTTTTCATATTCCTAATCAATCTGTTGTGCGAATCCAAATCACCAAACCACTAAAATCAGTCAATATCATTTCAAGTCATAAAGCTATTCGTTTATTGAAAAACGAATGTCAAGCTTTCTTAGCTCATGTCACTGATCTAAATCAGAATACGTCAGGTTTGAATGATATTTCCGTTGTTAATGAGTTTCCTGATGTATTCCCCGAAGAACTTCCCGGTCTACCCCCAGAACGTGAAGTTGAATTCTTTATTGACCTTGAGCCCGGTACAAAGCCCATTTCTAAAACCCCATATCGAATGGCTCCTATTGAACTTCAAGAGTTAAAGATTCAATTACAAGAGTTGTTAGACATCGGTTTTATTCGTCCTAGTACGTCTCCTTGGGGTGCTCCTGTTTTATTCGTAAAGAAGAAAGACGGGAGTATGCGACTTTGTATTGACTATCGGGAGTTGAACCATGTCACCATCAAGAATAGGTATCTGTTACCTCGTATTGATGACCTGTTCGACCAGTTGCAAGGAGCGCAATTCTTTTCAAAGATCGATCTTCGTTCTGGATATCATCAGTTGAAGATTAAAACTGAGGATATTCCAAAGACTGCTTTCAGAACACGGTACGGGCATTATGAGTTCTTAATCATGTCTTTTGGATTGACTAATGCTCCTGCTGCTTTCATGGATATGATGAACCGTGTATTTAAGGAGTATTTAGATCAATTCGTTGTTGTCTTTATTGATGACATTCTCATCTATTCTAAAAGTCGTGAAGATTATGAACACCATTTGAAGTTGGTACTTCAAAAGCTTCGTGAGAACAAGCTATATGCTAAGCTGAAGAAATGCGAGTTTTGGCTTGAGGAAGTAGCATTCCTTGGGCACGTGGTATCGAAACGTGGAGTATCTGTGGACCCGGCGAAGATTGAAGCAATACAAAGCTGGGAGCAACCTAAGTCGGTGACCGAAGTACGAAGCTTTCTGGGCTTAGCTGGTTTCTATCAGAGGTTCGTAGAGGGATTTTCTCGAATCGCTACTCCATTAACTCAGTTGACTCGGAAAGATACAAAATTCGTTTGGAGCGAGGAATGCGAGAAGAGCTTCCAAGAGCTCAAGAGGAGACTTATTTCGGCACCTGTTCTGACAATACCATCTGGTTCGGATGGATTTGTTATTTACAGCGATGCTTCGGGCAAAGGGTTAAGATGTGTTCTCATGCAACATGGGAAAGTCATAGCCTATGCCTCGCGATAACTCAAAGAATATGAGAGGAATTATCCTACTCATGATCTAGAGTTGGCAGCAGTCGTATTCGCGTTGAAGATCTGGAGACATTACTTGTACGGAGAGAAAGTGGAGATTTATACGGATCATAAGAGCCTTAAATATTTCTTCACTCAGAAGGAACTCAACATGCGGCAACGACGTTGGCTTGAGCTGTTGAAAGATTACGATCATACTATCCAATACCATCCTGGAAAAGCGAACGTGGTAGCTGACGCGTTGAGTAGAAGATCATATGTGGGAACGAGTGCGATGATGTCAAGTATGCGCGTAGAACCAGCTTTGATTGATAAAGTTAAAGCTGCTAAAGCTACGGATGCGGAGCTGATGAAGATGAAGAAGAAGGTGCAAGAAGGTGCAATTCCAGAAGCAAGAATCGATGAAGAGGGAATACTTCGAGTCAACTCCAGACTTTGTGTTCCTAATGATTTTGACTTGAAGTATAGAATCATGATGGAGGCACACAACACACCGTTTGCAATCCATCCTGGGAGTACTAAAATGTATCGTGATCTTCGACATACATTTTGGTGGAGTAATATGAAGAGAGAGATCGCGGAGTTCATCTCGAGATGTTTAACTTGTCAACGTGTAAAGGTGGAGCATCAAGTGCCGAAGGGTCCATTGCAACCACTGGAGATTCCGAAATGGAAGTGGGAACACATTACGATGGATTTCGTTACGGGTCTTCCCAAGGTTTCTCAAGGTATAGATGCGATTTGGGTTATTGTTCATAGATTAACCAAGTCTGCTCATTTCTTGCCGATACGAGAGACTTATTCCCTTGAACGTCTTGCTCATATGTACGTGAATGAGATTGTGAGATTGCATGGCATGCCAGTATCCTTAGTTTCGGATCGTGATCCCAAATTTACTTCACGATTTTGGATCAGTTTGCAGAAAGCTATGGGCACGGACTTACGCTTTAGTTCGGCTTATCATCCTCAAACAGACGGACAATCAGAGAGGACTATTCAAACTCTTGAAGATCTATTGAGACTTTGTGTTCTAGACTTCAAAGGGAGTTGGGATAAGTACTTACCATTGGTGGAATTCTCCTACAACAACAGTTATCAGGCAAGTATAGGAGTAGCTCCATTCGAAGCGTTGTATGGGAGAAAGTGTCGTTCTCCAGTATGTTGGGATGAGGTGGGTGAAGTAACATTGTTGGGACCAGAGTTAGTACGTATGACTACAGAAAAGATCCAAATAATCCGACAACGTATACAGACGGCACAGGATCGACAAAAGAGTTATGTAGATCTTCATCGAAAGGACGTGGAATTTAATGTTGGAGACCATGTGTTATTACGTGTTGCTCCATGGAAAGGAGTTACAAGGTTTGGGAAGAGAGGAAAGCTCAACCCACGATTCATTGGTCCATTTGAGATTCTTGACCGAGTAGGAAATGTGGCCTATAGACTTGCTTTACCTCCAAGCATGTCTCGTGTTCATAATGTGTTTCACATATCCGTGTTACGTAAATATGTGAAGGATCCAAACCGCATTATTGAGTTAGAACCAGACGAGATAGCTGAAGATTTAACGTACGAGGAGGTACCTGTCAAGATCTTGGATAGGAAGGAGCATGTCCTACGCTCGAAAATTATACCTCAAGTTAAAGTTTTGTGGAGAAACCAGGCTATTGAGGAAATGACCTGGGAGTTGGAATCGGAAATGAAAGCGAGGTATCCTCACCTTTTCGACATACCAGGTACGTACGTCAATTTCGAGGACAAAATTTCATAAGGAGGGGAGGTTGTAAGACCCCAACTTTTATGAATAAAGATTTAATTTTCTTTATATATTATTTTGAAATAGTAAGGTGTTGATTTGATAAATATGAAAGTTATGGGTGAAATGTGCAAACATTTTTAAAATGAGCAAGTGGTTATAAAATATTCTTGTTGTCGGGGAATATTCGTTTGGTCGTGGAATATTCTTTTTGTCGGGGAATATTCGTACGACGGCGCAGCTATTTGTGGGCCCCCACAACGGAATAACTGTCGGATATAGAAAGCGACAGAAATAATTTTTTACAAGATAACGGCGTAGTTGTTACCGTTAGTACTGTTGAAATACCCGGTGGTTAAAATACAGTACGCGGTGTTGCGCAGTAGCACACGGTATTGCACAGTATTTCGAATTATTGAGTCTTACGTGAGAAGGAACCTACTCAATTATTGTTACAGTATTTACTGTTCAATATTTTATATTATTGACTCAATAATTGCTACGTTGATATTTTATATTATTGACTCAATAATTGCTGCATTGATATTTTATTGACTCAATAATTGCTACGTTGCTATTTTTTTATGATTGATTCAATAATGGCTACAGTTGATATTTTGTAGTATTGATTCAATAATTGTCGTTGCATAGTATTTCACGTTATCAACTCAATAATTCATATTATTTGAATAATATTATTAGATAGCATTATTGACAATGTCTAAGGAAGTTCTGTCTAGGAGGGGTTATTTAATTGCGCGCCAGTAGGGAGAAGTCCTTATCGGAAGGCCCCCTCTTTCCTGGGAACGACCTGGTTGTTAATATTGTAGTTCTATAATATTATTTTTGAATAATTAATTATTGATTTATATGATAAGGAAATATTTATTTTGGGGATATTAAAGAAGGAATTAGTGCTGATGTGTTTTTATCAGTATTTTGGTGTGGGAAATCATCTGTTTATGGATTTCGGATAATTTATGTTTGGAAATTGGAAAAACTTTCTTCTGCAAAGTTGTAGAGAATTAAATTTTCTATGGAAGGACATAGAATTTGTATTTTTCTGACAAAGGGGCTATTTGTTATGAATTATTGAAGTTTCAGAAAATAAATATATATATTTTTTAATAAAATGGTGGGCCCCACTTTTGTTTCTTGGTTGAAAAATCCTGATTTCATAGCAGCCGGCGGCGGAAGGATTTTAGAAAAAATAATAATATTTTATTATTTTAGTCTCCTTTGGCATCCTAAGCTTTTCCTATAAATAGGGTGCTTAGGTTAGAATTGAAAATCATACCAGAATCATAAGTTTTCTCTCTCTATAATATCGAGCGTATTTTTGTGAGTATTTCTATACTTTGAGTATTAGTATTCAGCGCAAGTTTCCTTCAATATTATATCCGATATTCCAGTCAGAGGTACTATCTTTTTGAGGTAAGGGATGTTATTTCTTTCGTAAATGATGTTATTCTTCTCAATATCATTATACAAAAATATTGTCATGGATTTTATGTTGAAATTCTTACTTTTTCCGTCGGGGTTACTATTCACGTATACGGCACTATTCACGGGAAAATTTATTTTTCTTCTATTTGTCCAAATTGTCTGTTAAGGTTATTATCTTTGATTGTATCCAAGTTTTGGGCTTTATTCTTAAATTTTGCTCCACAAAGTATTATTATGGATTATTCTTGAATTTGGATAAACTAAATGACGAATCCCTAATCTTTGTCTTTTATCTCACTGGATTCGTTCTTTAAAATATTTTTCATCATCCTCAGTCCTAAAAGGTGATGTAACTGAATATCTTTGGCCTGTAGAGCAAAGATGAATGATTACCTGATGAATATCTTTGGCCGTAGTGCAAAGATGACAGGTGTTGAGATGAACATGACCACTGATGATACAAATGAATATCTTTAGCCTGTAGTGCAAAGATGAATATTGACTCGAGATGTATATTGATTGATGTTACAGGGATAAAATATTAATGATGGACTTTTAAATCATAGAAGATAGTAGACTTCATTCTCTGCTTAACTCTTCTAATGATTTGTTATTTCCGCTGCGAATATTGATCTAAGATTGGTTGTCCATTATATTTTATCTAATTTATTGAAGGCTAACGATAATTTATTTTCCATTATCTTAGTCATAATATTCTTTACTGAGCTAGTTGAGCTCACCCTTTTCATCTGTTGTCCTCTTCAGGAAATGAGAATGTTGCGGGAACTAGTCGGGGGACAGAGTGATGGTCCGAGTTAGAGCAGTAGTAGTCCTCACTATTTCTGATAAATAGTGTGATAATAATTGTAATGAGGACTTAGTTTGAATCTTAATATTTTCTACATATTTATATTGAGACTCACAGTTGTGTGGTCGTATTTTGCACGACCGTATGATATAAAGTTTGTATTTGAATTCTGTACCATGTATTTGGTGACTCAAAATGGGTTGGGTTGCATGGACCTATTCTGGGGGCGTCACACTTAGGCTATTACATATACATTCATACTATATATTTTGATTATAATTATCATTATAATATAAGTCACATGCTTAATATTTCAAAGTAGTAGATGTGATATGGCAATGTAACATGCATATTATCCATGTACATTTATTAATACCGGATATAATCTACTTGGATATAATCACATCACATTATCTCCTTTATTAATTATTATTCCATTATATAAATAATCATCAATCATTATTTATATTCATGATACACTATTTTAATGTCCACACACTCACATAGTCACATGGGGATTATCACGTAGCTCTCATAATTCAATAAACTTTACTATATAGTTTATGTATATAATATAGTCACATAAATATTGCACCACATTATATAATATAGTTGTATTCCATATACTTTATATTATTAATTATTGCACATTTGCACATATCAATTAATATAATCTTATTATATTAATAACTTACTTATTTGTCAAATAAATAAATTATTTATCTCATTGATTAATTAACAATAATATTAATTAATCTATTCCTCATTGATTATTAATTTCCATAATAATCGATTAACACTTATATGATTAAATATCACATTAAATGAATATAAATCTTATTATAATATAAACACATTGCTTATTATTATTATTATATTTCTTGCAATAATAATAATCACATATTATTAATTAATCACCATTAATATTCTATAACAATTATTCTACGATGACAATTAATTAATATTCTACAATTAACAATTAATATAGATTAATTGTTCGCTTAAATTAATATAATCATTCTTATATTACGTCACTGTGCCACACAAGGCTATCAATGAGTTTATCGCAAACTCCATCAAATTTTCAATTATTTTAAATATTCAATTTAATATATAATTGAATTAATTATTCTCATAACATAAAATCATTTATATTTCAAATAAATTCTCATATCCATTAATATATTTATTTAATAATATTAGAAAATTCTCGGGTATTACATCCTCCCCCCCTTATAAAAATTCCGTCCCGGAATTGCTACAAGGTTACACGAATAGATGGGGATAGTCCTTCATCATCCTATCTTCTAACTCCCACGTTGCCTCCTCGACATCGTGGTTACGCCAAAGTACTTTTACAGATGAAATAATTTTATTTCTCAAGGTTTGCTCTTTCCTATCTAATATCTGGACAGGAATTTCTTCATATGCCAAGTTCTTCTCCACTTGAATGAGCTCGTAAGAAATCACGTGCTTGTAGTCGGCCTTATACGGTCGCAACACGGAAATGTGAAACACGTTGTGGATGTGCTCCAGTTCGGGTGGTAACGCAACTTTGTATGCCACTTCGCCCACTCGCTTCAGTATCTCGAACGGTCCTATGAATCTTGGACTCAATTTTCCTTTCTTGCCGAAACGGATTTTTCCCTTCCAGGGAGATACCTTCAAGAATATGAAACTACCGACTTTGAAGTCTCGGTCCTGCCGATGCAAATCTGCGTATTTCTTCTGGCGATCTTGAGCTGCTACTAATCTGGCTCTTATCACTATCACCACATCTGCGGTTTGTTGTACTAACTCTGGTCCGAGTATTCGTCGCTCCCCGACTTCGTCCCAACATAATGGCGTTCTGCACTTTCTTCCGTAAAGAGCTTCGTACGGTGGCATGCCGATACTTGCATGGTAACTATTATTATATGTGAATTCTACTAAGGGTAGGTGGTCGTCCCAATTTCCCTTAAAATCCATCACGCAAGTCCTAAGCATGTCCTCCAGCGTTTGTATTGTTCGCTCACTTTGTCCGTCTGTCTGAGGATGGTAAGCAGTACTTAACCTCAACTGCGTTCCCATTCTTTCTTGCAAACTCTTCCAAAAATTAGACGTGAAGTGTGGATCTCGATCAGAGACAATTGACACCGGCACTCCATGTCGTGAGACAATTTCTTTTACGTATAAGCTCGCTAACTGATTCAAACTGTAGCGGATCTTGATTGGTAGAAAATGTGCGGTCTTGGTTAGTCGATCCACGATAACCCAAATGGCATCATAGCCTTTCTGTGTAACTGGAAGTCCTACCACGAAGTCCATGGTAATATGCTCCCTTTTCCACTATAGTATTTCCAACGGTTGTAGTAAACCACTCGGTCGTTGATGCTCTGCTTTAACACGTTGGCAAGTCAAACATCTACTGACGCACTCAGCGACTTCCCGTTTTAAATTAGGCCACCAAAAATGTTGCTTCAAATCTCGGTACATCTTAGTGCCTCCCGGATGAACGGAATATATCGTATTATGTGCCTCGTGCAAAATCTCTTCCCTCAACTCGGTTACCGCTGGTACCCACACTCTTCCTTCAAATCTCAAAATACCGTCATTATCCATTCGAAATTTTCTTCCTGATTTTTCGTGATCCTCTTTCGGATTTTCTCACACTCTTCATCCTTTTCTTGGGCTTCCTTTACTCTATCCAACAATGTCGGATGAGCTTCCATTACAAACAACTTCTCTCCAGGCTTCTCTGGTTCTTTCACTTCTATCTCCAATTTCTCCATCTCTTTTATCAATTCTTCCTGAGTCGTCAAATTAAATAATTTCACCCTTCCTTTCCTGCTCAGAGCGTCGGCAACCACATTTGCCTTCCCTGGGTGATAAAGAATATCGCAGTCATAGTCTTTGATTAATTCTAACCACCTTCTCATCCCCATGTTCAACTCCTTCTGTGTGAAGATATATTTCAGACTCTTGTGGTCCGTATATATCTCGCATTTCTCTCCGTACAAATAATGCCTCCATATCTTTAACGCAAAAACTACTGCCGCTAACTCTAAGTCGTGAGTAGGGTATCGTTTTTCGTAATCCTTCAATTGTCGTGATGCATACGCAATGACCTTGTCGTGCTGCATAAGCACACAGCCAAGTCCCTTATGCGATGCATCACTATACACCACAAAATTTCCCGCATCATCTGGTAATGATAACACAGGTACTTTGCTCAGTCTCTTTTTCAGTTCTTGAAAACTTTCCTCGCATTTGTCGGTCCATACAAATTTCACCGTCTTTCTAGTCAAATTGGTCAGCCAAGTCCCTTATTGCAATGTAACATACATATTATCCATGTACATTTATTCATACCGGATATAATCTACTTGGATATAATCACATCACATTATCTCCTTTATTAATTATTATTCCATTATATAAATAATCATCAATCATTATTTATATTCATGATACACTATTTTAATGTCCACACACTCACATAGTCACATGGGGATTATCATGTAGCTCTCATAATTCAATAAACTTTACTATATAGTTTATATATATAATATAGTCACATAAATGTTGCACCACATTATATAATATAGTTGTATTCCATATACTTTATATTATTAATTATTGCACATTTGCACATATCAATTAATATAATCTTATTATATTAATAACTTACTTATTTGTCAAATAAATAAATTATTTATCTCATTGATTAATTAACAATAATATTAATTAATCTATTCCTCATTGATTATTAATTTCCATAATAATCGATTAACACTTATATGATTAAATATCACATTAAATGAATATAAATCTTATTATAATATAAACACATTGCTTATTATTATTATTATATTTCTTGCAATAATAATAATCACATATTATTAATTAATCACCATTAATATTCTATAACAATTATTCTACGATGACAATTAATTAATATTCTACGATTAACAATTAATATAGATTAATTGTTCGCTTAAATTAATATAATCATTCTTATATTACGTCACTGTGCCACACAAGGCTATCAATGAGTTTATCGCAACCTCCATCAATTTCTCAATTATTATAAATATTCAATTTAATATATAATTGAATTAATTATTCTCATAACACAAAATCATTTATATTTCAAATAAATTCTCATATCCATTAATATATTTATTTAATAATATTAGAAAATTCTCGGGTATTACACACAGCCTCAAACACCAGTCTTGGGATGCCAACTCAGCCCCGATCTCAACTTGGGAAGTACAGATCAGCCCTGATCTCAAACCAGGAGGTACAGGTCAGCCCTGGTCGCAACCCGGGAAATCAAGTCAACTTTGGGAACAAACTTGAAGCTCCACAACATCTCCAGAAGACAACCTGGAATGACCAAGTCAACTTCAAATATTACACTGAGGACAGATAGACTCGAATGGGATCCAAGTCTTGGAAACAACTCTCGAAAGTTAACCAAAGGCCATGCCAACACTGAAGGCAACCCCGGGAGGGTATAAATGGTCATTTTACCAACCTCAAGCCGATTTGGTCAAACTCAAGCCAAATTAATGCCACCAAGGTCAGAACGAACTATAATGATAATCCCAAGTGCAAACAGTGTATGACAACTCAACGGGTAAACTGCGGGGAATCAAAGACCTGGTTATGAAACCATCTTCTTGGACCCAAAAAACATTTTATCCCATGTCAATGTGACACTCTCGGCGCGGGCTTTCTGAAAAGGTATCGCACGCCTCAAACGGACGCTCCGATCAAAAGTTAGAAAGTTTCGACTTCAATCTCGCGTTGCTCAGAGTGCACGTACTTTGAGATAACTCAACCGGACACGTGGCCCCCACAATGGGAGCCGGACCTCTACCTACGAGAGTAGCGGTAGAGCAGAGGCTCCCTGGCCTATATATATGAGGGCACCACCTCTCATTTTAAAAAAGAAAAAATGTAGCGAACCTCTGTCCGTTTGATTTTCTGACTTTTTCACCTCTTCTAAACCCAAATTGTTTCACTCTAACACGTAGATATACCCACATACTACCACATATCAAAAAATAATAAATAGATTCTGACGTTTAGAGCCTACGATTTGGCAAAAAGCCCGTGTATCATTCCATTATAAGTATTTTTACGATCAGAAAGTGATTCCTACTTCTTTGCACTATTTTGCACTTGCTTATCAAATTTTTTTTCTTCTAAATATGCCCAAAACTTAGTTTCGTGGCCGTTTTCATCAAAATTTGGTACATTTTTGTACATAAACACATTTGTTGGCATTTCTACAACTCGGATTGACGATCAGGCAGCTCTAACAACTTTAGTGCACTATCACCTTCGTTTTAAGCAACTTCGCCGGACTGGGTCCTCTTACCAGTCCTGGTTTGGCTTTTTCCCGTGTTTATTTAACTATATATATACTAACTTTTCAATTCTGTCAAGCCCAGATGTCAAATCTAAGATAGTTTATTGCTTTTACATATTTATGCATATATAAGCAGTCTTCAGCATCACTGGGTTCTCTTTCCAGTCTTGGTTGACTACATTTTTGTCAATATATATATATATATATATATATATATATATTTATATATTTCTGTCCGGCCTGGATTATTCTGTGGCCCTTATACTGTTTTTACACACTTCACCATTACTGAGTTATCTTCCTAGTCCCTGGTTGACTACATTTCTTTACAATTACATTTCAGTTCGCTCTGGATTATTCTGTGGCCTTTTTACTGCTTTTATATATAAATATGCATATATAAGCAACCTTCACCACCACTGGGTTCTCTTCCCAGTCCTGGTTGACTATTTTTTTGTCCATATATATATATATATTTCAATTCCAGTCTGGACACCAGTGTGAAAACCCATCGCCCTTTACAGGTTTTGTATATAACTGTGTATATATCTTGGCTTTATTTGCTTTTCATTAAATTAATGTTTTAAATATTCATTCGATAAGAATAGGCATTTTTCAGTCACAAACGCAACCTCGCATCCCTTAGATTGCTATCTAGTGGGAACGAGTCGCTTCGGCTAGGTGCGTACCAGGATTTACTGATGAATCCTCGGTTTTGGCAATATTGGGATATATATCTAATTTTGTACAAATTTGAGCTGTGCAGGTTTATTGGCTAGTCATATGTGAGCTTAGGAATCGTGGAATTTATGATCTAATCAATCAAAATCTGATTCCCACGATGGACAAACTCCACTTTACAGATATACCCTTTTAGTTTTTCTGTAGAAAATGTACATGCAAAAGACTTTAAAACAGTTATCCGAATTTAAGGTTTCAACATAGTGAAAATATAATTTGTCGTGTCAGAGTCCCTCCGATGGCTATTATGCCCATGAGGAGGCCGACACTTGTATATATGTTGTGGTCGAGGATTGCTTCGCAGCTCGACAAATCACCATTCAAATGCAAGCCTTAAGGCTGAAAAGATAAAAAAATAGAAGTATCAACAGGCTTCAATTCCTATTTAGCGCAAAGGTTTGATAACCAGCTTTCAAAATATCATTTTTAATTCAAATCAAAAGAAAAGCTTTTTGCAAATCAAATTAAACACTTTTGCAAATCAAATCAAAGACTTTTTGCAAATCAAATCAAATCCTTCGTATATAAGTTCAACGAAGCAAAGCATTACTTTTAAATTAATCAAACATGGGCCCAATTTTCAAAACAACATTCACACACACATTTTAGTTTTTAAAGGGAAATATTGAAAAGATGTGGATTCGTGTTTATACGGGAGTCGTGGGGTTCCTAACACCTTCGCCACACTTAACCAAGCCCCTGAACTCAAAACTTCGATTTCAAAGATCAAGTTTCGGCAGTGTCCAGTAATTAGGTCTCTTTCAAACAAAACTCGATTGAGTTGGTACAACCATTTCAAATCTACCAACTAGCGACTCTATAAAACGTTCAAATCGTCGACATGATACATGTTAGCCTTTTCCTAAAAAACCCTTCAAAACCTTTTTCACAATAAAAAGAGTAAGGGTAGAGATAACTTAGGAAGAGAGAAAGATCCTGGTTGTGACCCGACCCGCGGATTTTTTTCCCGACATCGACAATGACTTATATCATGTTTTTTGAATTGACAGTTCTGGGCTTACGAGAGGCTCCCTTGCCTCCAACCTCTCACTGTTATGCGGTTGGACACCTACCCTCGGGGGTCGTAGATCGCATCAGTCCACGTTATCAGAGGTTCCGATTTCAGTGGATTCACCTATGCCCGACCCCAGCTAGAGTTGTTATCCGCATTTGACGTTGTGTGGGTCCTCTATATATCCGAGCATCTGGCCGAGGGCTTTGAGGATGGTTTACTGGCAGGGCCGGAGTACTATCTGTCTACTCGTCGGATTCTTTTAGTGTTCGATAGAGGCTGGGAGCTCTACCTTGGAGAGTGTGCCTTCAGATGTATCATTGGGGAGGTTCGTCTATCCTTCCTACCTCCGCCTCAGCAGTTTTGGTCTTTGGCTCTACCTATTTCATAGATTCCTATGGCGGGTATGAGGGATTTTGTAAGACTTCAAATTTTATGAAATAAAAATATTCAATTTTTCTTATAATTATTATTCTATTCAGCAAATGGTTAAATTGATAAAAAGTTAAAGTTAAGGGTGATATGTGCAAATTTACAAAGTAAGCAAGTTGTCATAAAATATTCATTTGATCGGGGAATATTCGTTTGGTCGGAAAATATTCTTTTTGTAGGAGAATATTCGTACGACGGCGCAATCATTGGTTGACCCCATAAAGAAATAACTATCAGATATAGAAAGCGACAGAAGTAACCTTTTTATAAAAATAACGGCAAAACTTTTACCGTTAAACTGTTGAAATACCCGATGGTTAAAGTACAGTGATACGCGTTGTTGCACAGTAGCACACGGTATTGCATAATAATTTCTAATTATTAATTCTTATGTAAGAAGTCACTCATTCAATAATTATTATAGTAATTATTGTTCAATATCATATATTACTGATTCAATAATTGCTACATTGATAATTTCAGAGTATTTTAGATTATTGATTCAATAATTATCACAATAACCAATGCACAGTATTTTAAATTATTAAATCAATAACTCATATTATTTAAATGATATTATTAGATAGCATTATTGAAAATGTCTAGAAAGTTCTGTGGAGGAAATTGGTTAGGTTATATAATTGCGCGCCAATGAGGAGAAATTCTTATCGGAAAGCCCCTTTTTCTTGGGAACGACCTGGTTGCCAATATTGTGATTCTATAATATTAATTGTGAATAATAATTGATGAATAAAATAAAAATTACTGATAAATATGATAAGTAAATATTTGATCAATTTTGATATAAATGGAGGAATTTTTAGTAGGAGACATTTGTTGAAAATTGGCATTTTATCTTCTCCGATAAAATAATTCATTAAAAAATATTATTATAATATTATATTATAAATAGTATAATGTGATAATATAATTGTATAGTTTTATAATTTAAATGGTAACATTATTATAATAAATTTCTGTATAAAAATAAAATGAGGTGGAAGAGAGAAAATTAAATTTAATTCTTTTTAATAATTATAAATATTTTAATATATATATATATATATATATATATATATATATATATATATATATATATATATATATATATATATATATATATATATATACAAACATGTGGTTATTGGAGGACTTGGAGTTGTTCTTTTTTGGTGTGCTGAAAATTTTAAAAAGTGGCATGCTGCTGATCAATTATATGAATTTTGTCAAAAATGGTGTGGTAGCATTTTTCTATAAATAGGTTGCTTAGTTAAGAAATGAAAATCACACCAGAATCAAAAAATTCTTTCTCTATACTATTGAGCGTATTTCTTGTGAGTGTAATGATATGTTGAATGTGGATAATAGTGCAAGATTTTCTCAATATAATATTCGATATTCCAGTCAAATCTAGTATTCTACTAAGGTAAATGATATTATTTTTCTTGTAAAGAATGTTGTTTTCGTTCAACATTCTAGTATTATTTTCTTCCATAATTTATAGTATGTAAGTAATATTATTTCGTTTGATATTCCTAAATTTAAACTTATTATGGTAAGTATTGCTTCTATAATTTCTGAAATGATTAGAAATTGTTTAATGTTTTTGCTTCATCTAATATCATTTCACTAGAATATTGATCTGAACTTTCTTATGGAAATTTTAATCTTTTCACCCGGAGTACTATTCATGCCAAAGTACTATTCATCCGGGATACTATTCATGGCAGAGTACTATTCATACATGGTACTTTTTAAGCCAGAATACTATTCACGACAAATTTTAGTTTATTTTCTAAGTCCAAATTATCTTTTATGAAACTTATTCTTGAAGTTGAATCCATGGTTTTATCTTCAAGTGGACAATTTAGACATTATTGAACTTTTGATAAATTGAATTATAAATATCTAATATTTGTCATTTATCTCACTTGATTCATTTCTTATAGCATTGTCATAATCGTCAGACTTAAATTGTGGTGAAAGTTACATTTGGCCCGTAGTGCAAAGATGACCTGTTGATTGACATCTTTGGCCTCTAGTGTAAAGATGACCTGTTAATTGATATCTTTGGCCTGTAGTGCAAAGATGACCTGTTGATTGATATCTTTGGCCCGTAGTGCAAAGATGAATTATTGATTGATATCTTTGGCCTGTAGTGCAAAGATGAACTGTTGATTGATATCTTTGGCCCGTAGTGCAAAGATGAACTGTTGATTTATATCTTTGGCCCGTAGTGCAAAGATGGACAACTGTATGGCATGATTATGACCACTGATGTTACAAATGAATATCTTTGGCCTGTAGTGCAAAGATAGATAGTTGATTGGTATGATCATGATCATGGTTGTTACGTTTGAATGTTTTTTTTTGAGTAAAGTGTAAAGACGATACAATTATTAAATGTCTTTATCCTTTGTGGCAAAGACATTGAGTGAAAGTTCTATTAAGCTTTTATGGTAAGAAGAAAATGTTGATTTACATGATTATGAACATGAATTGTGAATTAATGTAACCATAATCTTTGGTGTTACAGGTAAAGACAAGTGATGAAAATTATCTTCGTCCTGGGTGCAAAGAGGAATTTATCAACATAATTATGATCATGAACTATTTATATGATTGTGGACAGAAACTGTTGATTGATGTTACATGGATAAAATATTATTGGTGGACTTTTAACATGGAGAAGATAATAGACATTATAGTCTATTTGACTTATCTAATGGATTGTTCGTTCCGCTGCAACTATGGTTGAAAACTTTTATCATCTACCATATGTTCTAAATATCTGATTTATTACTGATGAAGGCTATTGATAATTTAATTATATTTAGTCATGATATTTTTTACTAGGCTATTTGTGCTCATCCTTTTGCTTCATAATTCCTTTCAGGTAATAAGAGTGCCGCTGGGTTGAGCGAGGATAATAGGGGAATAGAACGATGGTCTATAACTGTTGAAGTTTTCCATAAAACAGTATGAAAATAATTATATTGAGAACTTTAAATGTGTGTGTCGTATTTTATACGTCTATTAACAGTTGATTTTGGTGAACCAAATAGGTGAGGTGAACCCTACTTTGGAAGGTGTGTTGCCACTATCGTACAAGATGTCTAACCACATACGACTTTGTGTTATCATAAGACATGGTTGTGCGCATCCACTTGCTGATTATATCTATGACCACTACCTATATAATCTTGGAGTATGGTCGAAATATAATTCTCAATTTGAGATAATGGAGATAATTATATGGCAAGAGAATACTGATACTAGTATACAGTGATATTTTTATTTCGCGTGTGTTTTCTATTGTGAGTTTGTGTTAGATAGTTTGCTCGAGGACAAACAAAGACTTAAGTTTGGGGGTATTTGATGAGTGGGATTTATACCCGCAAATCGGATACTTTATGGCTTAAATAGTTGCCTGATCTTCGTAGTTTTTATTTAGTTTATTATGTTTATTGTATTTTTATGCTTAACCGATGTATTGCAGGCTTTACAGGACTTTTCTAGCTTTCAGGGGACAAAACGGAGAATTTCCATATACTAGCGCCGCAGCGCCAATGCCTAGTCTCATTCTCGCGCCGCGGCGCCGCCCCTGGTCCTTGCTGATGTCATCCTGGCGCTACAGCGCCACAGTTCCTTTATGGGCTCGCGC
This sequence comes from Panax stipuleanatus, assembly GCA_020205555.1. NCBI lineage: Eukaryota > Viridiplantae > Streptophyta > Magnoliopsida > Apiales > Araliaceae > Panax > Panax stipuleanatus. The sequence goes on along the minus strand of CM035115.1, from coordinate 131,771,792 downwards.
TGCAGCGCGACCTCCGGTCTTTGATTTTAACGTGGCGCCGCAGCGCCACTTATAAACCTATTGCCCGCGCCGCAGCGCAACCTCCGGCGTCCAGGCAGAAAAGGCTTGCTTTTGACCTAGCAAAAGAAAAAAAAAAGAGATATATATCAAGAGAGCCTCTGCCAAAAAGGGTAGAGCGAGAAGAGGGAGGAGAGATAGAAAACTGGGATAGAATCGGTTAGCTTAGCTTAGGATAGATTAGATCTCTTTTGTACTTTCTCTCTCTAATTATTAGGTAATGTTTGTAAATATAGATTAGGTAGATTAGGATAAAGTCTGGGATTTTCTTGGAGCAACAAGAGCAGTGAGCTACACGGATTGGAGAGCTTGAAAGGAGAGGAATGCTTGGAGACTGAAGAGCCTTGACAGAGTTTATTCTTATCCATTTATTTCCTCTAATTTTGTAATCCAAAAATGTTATCTTTATTGCTACTTATATTTTGTTCAATAGCTATGAACTAAGTATTGGCTCTAAGGTTATGACGGAACCCTTTGTTAGTTAAACAGACTGTCTTATCTCTTTGGTTAGCACCATGTGGTTTGGTTTAATATATTCATGCTTAATGATTCTCACTAAGACATTAGTGATGATTTTGGTAATCTATATGATATCGAAAGAAGGATTATAGATTTACACCTAAATATATTGGCATGTGATTATGAGTTTCGATTGCATAAGTGTGCGTAGAATAGACATATATATATGTGCCACGTGTGACCTAATTGAGAACTTATGCTTAAATCCTTGTTAGGTTAATTCGCATAGACATGTGTAGGATTATCACTTAGTTTGGATGTTCTTTTCTGTTCTATTCCCTATCGGGTGGATTTGGAGAGGATATGTTTGTGCATACCTCGACAGAGGTGTATGAGCACCTGTGTGTTCTCGGTCGACAAACTGTCGTGACCATTAAGACCAAAGAGAGAATGGTAGGAAGTCTGATGAAGCATAGCACGCCAGGTGTTCGACAGAATGCCTGTGTGGGGTGAAGTTGTAACCTTAGCTTGTAATTCCTTCGATTACCATTCGTTATCCGTTTACTTGCTTTAATAATTAGTTATAACTAGTTTAACCACACTCCTATTAGTTTACTGTTCGAATAAGACTTAAGCGATACAAAGTTGGTATTTGGTAAATATTAGTGATAGTTCCTCGTGGGTACGACACTTTCCTTATCACTGTATTACTTGTTAGACCGCGTATACTTGCGCGTGTTTAGTGATCGGTTTTCAGACCAACAAGTTTTTGGCGCCGTTGCCGAGGAACTATTATTCTAATATTGTCCAATATTGATTTAAATCAATTTAGTCTTAATTTGAACGTGTATATATTTCTTTTATTTGTTTGATCTTCCTTTGTGTTTTTAAGTTTACATGTTATGGACGATCAATGTTATCAATGGCCTTATGAGAGGACGACACAACCAAGCTCGGAAGAAGGACTCGAGAAATTGCGAGCTCAAATTGCAAATGTCTTGAGGTTTTCTGATAATCTTGAGTGTCAGTCCACTCAGACTGCCTACTGTCAGGAACGAGCTGACATTGAACAGATTTCCTATCATCCAAACTGTCAGGGTTATCCAAACTCTTGGGACTATAGTCAAGAGCAATATCATGATCCGAATTAATCCTATTCGAATCAATTTGAATGTCCATCTCCTCCGCAGTATAAGGTGACATTCCAAACTAATGAGAGCTTTTCGGCAAACTTAACAGAAGAGAAAAGGCTTGAAGAGCTCCTCACCAACTTTATAGAAAGAAATGAGGTTCGAATGGCAAGCCAAGACGCCGCATTGCAAAGCCTCGAAAATCAATTGGGACAACTCGTCAATGCCATCATAAATCTATTGCAGGGCAATCTACCGGTCATAACCGATCTCAACGATGAAGCAGTAGAGCATTGCACGGTGGATACGCAAGGAGAAGGCGGTGAGTCTCACAAAGTTGTTGAGGGAGATGTCATGGTGCAAATTGTCCAACAAGTGGGGCCTGAAGTTGGAGAGAAGACGATAAAGAGTGGTTGTATTGTCAAGACTAATCAACAACCGGAAGCCACGCTCACGATTGTGGAAACCTTGGAGGGCCCGCTAGTGCACAAAGAACGCTTTCAACTTGATGAAAAAGGCGAATTAGTGGATAATTCCAGTGGTGAAAGATTCTTCGTGCCGATGGGTGAAGAAAATGAGGATGATCAGTCATCCATGCTCCCCACAAATTTAAAGGAGTTGACAAATAGGCGGCATGAAATGGTCAATTTTGCTTATAAGCCGGATTGAGCGGCATCAGTATAGTCAAGCCGACGACTTTAAAACAAGCGCTTGGTGGGGAGGCAACCCCATCTCAGTATCAATTTTCTCTATTTTCTTTACTTATGTCTAGTTTATGTTGTGTCTTTTCTTTTTACCATGTAAACATCGTTGCCAATGCATATGTTTTTGTGATTATAGGATGCAGGCAACATGTTATTTAGTATGTTACTAGTGTATATCTTAGTTAGAAATTAGTATCAAGCATGTTGTTTACTTAGCATGATATTTGTGTAATATATGTTGTCTAATACATGGTTTTTGTGCAGAAAAACTCAGATACAAGGCTCGCGCCGTAGCGCCAGCATATGCACTGAACTTCGCGCCGCAGCGCCATGCTAAAAATGCAAATTTCCTATCTTGGCGCCGCAGCGCCCAGGAACAAAAGGGGACTCGTGCCGCAGCGCCAAAATCAGACAAAGCTACTGCCAAGTCGCGCCGCGGCGCCAATCAATGAAGGAATTCTCGCGCCGCAGCGCCGGTAGTGAGTTTTGGTTTTTAAAAAGCAACTGAAGCCAGCAGTTGTGCCCATTACCTCCCATTTCTCTCGACCCATATCGGCAGTACAAGCAACCCAGCAGTCACTTTTCTCCACAGAACCCCCACCCTCTGCATAACACAGCCGACTCACACAAAATCAGACCAACCTCAAGTCAAGCGAGAATCCAAAAGAAGATCAGCAGCAAACTAGGGTTTTTCCCCCTTCAATGTATTTTATTTGGATTTCAACCAGTCACTAAGATATATTGATAGAATTGGTGGGTTGGTGCTTTGTTGGTGTTTTTCTTGTTGTGTGATTTGGGTGATTTCCACTGACGGAAATCGGGAAAGAGCACTGTCAAGCAAGAGCTGTCCAAAGTGGATTTTCAGAACGCACACAAGGTGTTTGATAATTTGCCTAATAGAGAAATTTGACGGATTTGGCTTACAATTAGTGGGTTTCATTGGGGATTTGCTGCCTATTTCTTTAAGGGTTGTTTCTATAGACAGTGGCATTGCTTAGGTACTGTTTTTGTCCACACCAACTGAAAATTGTGACATGGCGTCAAAGAGGCAGCGACTGAGCGTCGGCGATTCCTCGTCCGCAGCACCAACAGCATGGGACAACACCAAATTTGTTAATGAAGAGGCATGGAAACGATACAAAAGCTCCTTTGCCGCACAGAATTTTATTCCTGAACGGGGTTTGAGGCCTGACAAAACAAAGGATGGCGAGTTGTTAGCCATGATTGCGGGTCGCCAGTGGGTGCACTTCACAAAACCACCCGAATCGGCCATTGTTTCTGTGGTTCGTGAGTTCTATGCAAATGCCAGTCCTGAAGGTCCTGCTATTGTTCAAGTTAGGGGGCGGTCAGTGGCGTTTGGAAGCCAAGCCATCAATGCATTATTCGCGACGCCCGGTTTTGAGGGTAAGGACTATATGGAGCCGGGACTCCGCAGCTATGACCTCGAGGAGATTGTTAGGAGGCTCTGCAAGCCCGGGAATATATGGAAGACAAATGACTTCACGGGTGAGAGGACCAGTTTCCCACATACTGCATTCAGTCGCTACGGGAAGGCATGGTTCAGCTTTATTTGTGCCAACATGATCCCGACTCGTCACCTGAGCAACGTGACTAAGGATAGAGCGATCCTATTATTTGCCATTGTCACGGGTCTGAACGTGGACATCGGAGTTCTCATCCATGAGTCCATCATAAAGACAATCAAGAGCAATATCTCTACGGGACTTCCACATCCATCCTTGATCACCCGGCTATGCAAGAGGGCTGGTATCCATTGGGGGCCAGAAGAGATAGCTTTGCCGCCCATGTCAGTCATTGACCATCAGACCATCTCATGCTTCGATGTGTGGGACGGGGCTATTTCTCATGTTAGAGGTGAAGGATTCGGACCACCTACTGAGCCACCTCCTACAGCAGAGCCTTCACAGCCACCAGACGCCGGCCCAGCTTCACAGGGACTACTGGCAGAAATTATGGCATCCCTCACTCTAATATATCAGAACCAGGATGCTAATGCTTAGAGGCAGCAGAGGCACATAGCAGCGGTGGCCTTGAGGCAAGACATAGCGATGCAGTATCAGGCTGAGCTGGTCAACACGATGCAGAGCATATACACCGTGTATAGTGGCGAGGATTCTGAGTTCACTCCATTCCAGTTTCCAGAGCCTCCTGTCTTCCCACCATACCCTCCACCATCACCACCCGCCGAAGCTGACGAGGACGCTGCTGCTACCGAGTGACCAGACTTCAGGGAAGCCCTCTTGTTTCGATTGATATATGTTTAGCAATGAGGGCATTGCTCACCTTAAGTTTGGGGGTGTTATGGTTTATTATCTGTTTTATTTCTGTCTATTGCCATGATAGGTTGCTATTTTAGTACTTTGCTTAGGTTTTTATCAGGATTGTAGTGCAGTCGTTTTGAACTGCGGTATTATGTTTTGGGTTTATTATGATGGATGCCATGAACAGTTTTTGGTTATTTATTAGCGCTTTGATTATTATTAGCATGTTTGTGGTTTATAGCCATCTTTTTGGGGCTTTTACAAATTTATATGCTTGTGCCATGTTAATGGCTTTATTACCCTATTTTGAGCTGCTTTTATGCAAAGGTGGTATATTTTTCACTAATTTTTGATTGTGGCTAATGACAAGCATCAAGTAATTATGCTAATCTCTTTGAGTCGTGTCAAGCATATATGAGCTAGGGGTTGTTCAATCGATAAGTTGAGACTGTTATTGATCCGTCCAATTTAGCAAGCACCGACCAACTGTGCTAACTAGTTATTTTTCGAATTTAGTTCGCCTGTTTATTACTTTTGGAGTATGTTCACTCTTATAAACTTTCATTGTTACAAGGTAATAAAAGACTTCGACGCATATACAGTTTTGGATCTTGGATTCTGGCATGTTGACAAATAAAAAAAAATAATTTAAAAAGAAGATTGAATATCGAAAGTCTTGCGGTGGGTCGAGATGGAGCGTAAAACGTACTCACCCATAAACGCAGGACCGATGTTGAGATGGAGCATAAAATGCACTCGCCAAATAATCTTCAGATTTTGTAAAGTCTAATTTGGCTTATGTTGATTACGTGGCCTTTGCTGCTCGAGTTATTAGATTCATAGGGGTGTTCCACACCTAGTGCCCTAAAGTCATCTGGCTTGGGAGTCGCTGATCAAAAGCTTGTTAATGGGTAGCTCTGATTAGCCTAAGGTAATTAAGTACTGTCCGAGTCAGATTTTACTTTCTTTATGCTAGAGTCTTTTGATCCTTTTCTGCACTTGCGTCTTATTCTTAATGCTTGTTGAATGTTTAAGTTACGGAGTGTGCATATGGGTATTAACAATCGACTGTGCGAACTTATTTGAGCAATGATTAGTTAGGATGGTTGGTCCCCGCACACATACATAGAATGGATCGAATACAGTCTTATGCTTGAAGCTGAATGAACTCTTACTTATATCTGTGTTTGCCCTGTTCTTTGGGAGTAGCCATGATCGAGCTTAGAAGCCATGATACTAGTATACAGTGATATTTTTATTTCGCGTGTGTTTTCTATTGTGAGTTTGTGTTAGATAGTTTGCTCGAGGACAAGCAAAGACTTAAGTCTTGTTGGTCGAAAAACCGATCACTAAACACGCGCAAGTATACGCGGTCTAACAAGTAATACAGTGATAAGGAAAGTGTCGTACCCACGAGGAACTATCACTAATATTTACCAAATACCAACTTTGTATCGTTTAAGTCTTATTCGAACAGTAAACTAATAGGAGTGTGGTTAAACTAGTTATAACTAATTATTAAAGCAAGTAAACGGATAACGAATGGTAATCGAAGGAATTACAAGCTAAGGTTACAACTTCACCCCACACAGGCATTCTGTCGAACACCTGGCGTGCTATGCTTCATCAGACTTCCTACCATTCTCTCTTTGGTCTTAATGGTCACGACAGTTTGTCGACCGAGAACACACAGGTGCTCATACACCTCTGTCGAGGTATGCACAAACATATCCTCTCCAAATCCACCCGATAGGGAATAGAACAGAAAAGAACATCCAAACTAAGTGATAATCCTACACATGTCTGTGCGAATTAACCTAACAAGGATTTAAGCATAAGTTCTCAATTAGGTCACACGTGGCACACAGATATATGTCTATTCTACGCACACTTATGCAATCGAAACTCATAATCACATGCCAATATATTTAGGTTTAAATCTATAATCCTTCTTTCGATATCATATAGATTACCAAAATCATCACTAATGTCTTAGTGAGAATCATTAAGCATGAATATATTAAACCAAACCATATAGTGCTAACCAAAGAGATAAGACAGTCAATTTAACTAACAAAGGGTTCCGTCAAAACCTTAGAGCCAATACTTAGTTCATAGCTATTGAACAAAATATAAGTAGCAATAAAGACAACATTTTTGGATTACAAAATTAGAGGAAATAAATGGATAAGAATAAACTCTGTCAAGGCTCTTCAGTCTCCAAGCATTCCGCTCCTTTCAAGCTCTCCAATCCGTGTAGCTCACTGCTCTTGTTGCTCCAAGAAAATCCCAGACTTTATCCTAATCTACCTAATCTATATTTACAAACATTACCTAATAATTAGAGAGAGACAGTACAAAAGAGATCTAATCTATCCTAAGCTAAGCTAACCGATTCTATCCCAGTTTTCTATCTCTCCTCCCTCTTCTCGCTCTACCCTTTCTGGCAGAGGCTCTCTTGATATATATCTCTCTTTTTTTCATTTACTAGGTCAAAAGCAAGCCTTTTCTGCCTGGACACCGGAGGTTGCACTGCGGCGCGGGCAATAGGTTTATAAGTGGCGCTACGGCGCCACGTTAAAATCAAAGACCGGAGGTCGCGCTGCAGCGCGAGCCCATAAAGGAACTGTGGCGCTGCAGCGCCAGGATGACATCATCAAGGACCAGGGGCGGCGCCGCGGCGCGAGAATGAGACTAGGCATTGGCGCTGCGGTGCCAATATATGGAAATTCTCCGTTTTGTCCCCTGAAAGCTAGAAAAGTCCTGTAAAGCCTGCAATACATCGGTTAAGCATAAAAATACAATAAAAATAATAAACTAAATAAAAACTACGAAGATCAGGCAACTATTTAAGCCATAAAGTATCCGATTTGCGGGTATAAATCACACTCATCAAATACCCACCATTTGAATGAACGTGATAGTAATCTTCTCGTTCTTCTTTGGGGTTTATTAGGTCAACCAAGGTTAATTCTCAAGTAATATGATATCTATTATAACTTAGAAGCATGGCCTCCCATGTACGAAGGTTTCCTTGAGAATTTTCCAAAGATTTTAATTCCTATAATAGTTATTGATTGTACCTTTATGTAACGTATCTTTGATAAGGAGTGTGGGTACTGTATTTGTATTGAAGCTCACAAATTATGTGTGGTTGTATTTGGTACGACAATTTAATATAAAAGATTTGTATTTGGATTTCTGTATCATGTATTTCTAGCGACTCAGAATAGGTGGTGTGGACCTATTTTGGGGCCATCACAAATGGTATCAGAGCTTAGGGATATGGTCGCTGGCGGAGATCTGAGATTAGAACTAGGAGGGGAGAGACGAGTAATATACTTCACTAGTGTGTGACTTACCTAAGCTGAATTTTCTTACTTAATAAATTGACAAATTGTGATATGTCAATTAAACTTTATTTTGAGGCTGTATTCTAGAATGATATCTTAAATCTAAGAGATGAGCAATGGAGAAATCATGATGCAGAAGAAATGACTGGGAATATAGAATCTGAAATGAAAGTAAAGTATCCTCGCCTCTTCGAACTACCAGGTAAGTAAATTTCGGGGGCGAAATTTCATAAGGAGGGGAGCTTGTAAGACCCCGAATTTTATGAAATAAAAGTATTTAATTTTTCTTATAATTATTATTTTATTCAATAAATGGTTAAATTGATAAAAAGTTAAAGTTAAGGGTGATATGTGTAAATTTTATAAAGTAAGCAAATTGTCATAAAATATTCGTTGTGTCGGGGAATATTCGTTTGGTCGGAAAATATTCTTTTTGTCGAAAAATATTCGTACGACGGTGCAATCATTGGTTGACCCCATAAAGAAATAACTGTCGGCTATAGAAAGCGACAGAAGTAACTTTTTTATAAAAATAACGACAAAACTTTTACCATTAAACTGTTGAAATTCCCGGTGGTTAAAGTACAATAATACGCGTTGTTGCACAGTAGCACACGATATTGCACAGTAATTTCTAATTATTGATTCTTACGTAAGAAGTCACTCATTCAATAATTGTTATAGTAATTACTGTTCAATATCTTATATTATTGATTCAATAATTTCTGCATTGATAATTCAGAGTATTTTATATTATTTATTTAATAATTATGACAATAACCACTGCACAGTATTTCACATTATTAAATAAATAACTCATATTATTTGAATGATATTATTAGATAGCATTATTGGAAATGACTAGAAAGTTCTGACGAGGAAAAGGGTTAGGTTATATAATTGTGCGCCACTGAGGAAAAATTCTTATCGGAAAGCTCCCTCTTTTTTGGGAACGACCTAGTTGTCAATATTATGATTTTATAAGATTAATTATGAATAATAATTGATGAATAAAATAAAAATTATTGATAAATATGATAAGTAAATATTTAATCAATTTTGATATAAATAGAGAAATTTTTAGTAGGAGACATTTGTTGAAAATTAGCATTTTATCTTCTTCGATAAAATAATTCATTCAAATATATTATTATAATATTACATTATAAATAGTATAATGTGATAATATAATTGTATAGTTTTATAATTTAAATGGTAACATTATTATAATAAATTCATGGTATAAAAATAAAATGAGGTTGAAAAGAGAAAATTGAATTTAATTCTTTTTAATAATTATAAATATTTTAATATATATATATATATATATATATATATACATATAAACATGTGGTTGGTTGAGGACTTGGAGTTGTTCCTTTTTGGTGTGCTAAAAATTTTCAAAAGTGGCATCCTACTGATCAATCATATGAATTTTATCAGAAATGGTGTGCTAGCATTTTTCTATAAATAGGTTGCTTAGTTAAGAAATTTAAATCACATCAGAATCAGAAAATTCTTTCTCTATACTATTGAGTGTATTTCTTGTGAGTATAAGGATATTTTGAGTGTGGATAACAGTGCAAGATTTCCTCAACATAATATCCGATAGTCAGATATAGTATTCTACTAGGGTAAATGATATTATTTTTCTCATAAAGAATGTTATTTTCGTTCAATATTCGTAAGGAATATTATTTTCTTCCATACTTTATAGTATAAAAGTAATATTATTTCGTTTCATATTCCTAAATTTAAAGTTACTATAGTAAGTATTGCTTCTATAATTTATGAAATGATTAGAAATTGTTTAAGGTTTTGACTTCATCTAAAATCATTTTTTAGACTATTGATATGAACTTTCTTATGGAAATTTTAATCTTTTCACCCGTGGTACTATTTATGCCAGATTACTATTCATCCGGGGTACTATTCATGCTAGAGTACTATTCATCTGGGGTACTATTCATGCTGGAATACTATTCACGACTAAATTTAGTTTCTTTTCTTTGTCCAAATTATCTTTTATGAAACTTATTCTTGAAGTTAAATCCATGTTTTTATCTTCATGTGGATAATTTGGACATTATTGAACTCTTGATAAATTAAATTATAAATCTCTAATATTTGTCCTTGATCTCACTTGATTCTTTTCTTATATCATTATCATAATCGTCAGACTTAAATTGTGGTAAAAGTTACCTTTGGCCCGTAGTGCAAAGATGACCTATTGGTTGATATCTTTGGCCTTTAGTGCAAAGATGATCTGTTGATTGATATCTTTGGCCTGTAGTGCAAAGATGACCTGTTGATTGATATCTTTGTCCCGTAGTGCAAAGATGAACTGTTGATTGATATCTTTGGCCCGTAGTGCAAAGATGAACTGTTGATTGATATCTTTGGCTTGTAGTACAAAGATGAACTGTTGATTGATATATTTGGCCCGTAGTGCAAAGATGGACAAGTGTATGGCATGATCATGACCACTGATGTTACAAATGAATATCTTTGGCCTGTAGTGCAAAGATAGATAGTTGGTTGGTATAATCATGACCATGGTTGTTACGTTTAAATGTTTATTTTGGTGTAGGGTGTAAAGACGATACGATAATTAAGTGTCTTTAGCATATGTGACAAAGACATTGTGTGAAAGTTCTATTAAGCTTTTGTGGCAAAGAGAAACTATTGATTTACATGATTATGAATATGAATTGTGAATTAATATAACCATAATCTTTGGTGTTACAGGTAAAGACAGGTGATGAAAATTATCTTCGTCCTAGGTGCAAAGAGGAATTTATCAACATAATTATGATCATGAACTATTTACATGATTGTGGACATGAACTGTTGATTGATGTTACAGGGATAAAATATTATTGGTGGACTTTTAACATGGAGAAGATAATAGACATTATGGTCTATTTGACTCTTCTAATGGATTGTTCGTTCCGCTGCAACTATGGTTGAAAACTTTTATCATCTAACATATGTTCTAAATATCTGATTTATTACTGATGAAGGCTATTGATAATTTAATTATATTTATTCATGATATTCTTTAATAGGCTATTTGTGCTCATTCTTTTGCTTCACAATTCCTTTCAGGCAATAAGAGTGCCGTTGGGTTGAGAGTGGATAATAGGGGAATAGAACGATGGTCTATAACTGTTGAAGTTTCCCATAAAACAGTATAAAAATAATTATATAGAGAACTTTAAATGTGTGTGTCGTATTTTATACGTCTATTAACAATTGATTTTGGTGAATCAAATAGGGTGAGGTGAACCCGACTTTGGAAGGGTGTATTGCGACTATCATACAAGATGTCTAACCACATACGACTTCGTGTTATCATAAGACATGGTTGTGCATATCCACTTGCTGATTATATCTTTGAGCACTACCTATATAATCTTGGAGTATGGTTGAAATATAATTCTCAGTTTAAGACAATGGAGATAATTATATGACAAAAGAATACCCACCATTTGAATGAATGTGATAGTAATCTTCTCATTCTTCTTTGGGGTTTATTAGGTCAACCAAGGTTAATTCTCAAGTAATATAATATCTATTATAACTTAGAATCATGGCCTCCCATGTACGAAGGTTTCCTTGAGCATTTTCTAAAGATTTTAATTTCTAAAACAGTTATTGACTGTACCTTTATGTAACGTATCTTTGATAATGAGTGTGGGTACTGTATTTGTATTGAAATTCATAGTTTATGTGTGGTCCTATTTGGTACGACAATTTAATATAAAAGATTTGTATTTGGATTTCTGTATCATGTATTTCTAGCGACTCAGAATAGGTGGTGTGGACCTATTTTGGGGGCATCACAAATGGTATCAGAGCTTAAGGATATGGTCGCTGGTGGAGATCTAAGATTAGATCTAGGATAGGAGAGACGAGTAATATACTTTGCTAGTGTGTGACTTACCAAAGCTGAATTTTCTTACTTAATAAATTGACAAATTGTGATATATCAATTAACCTTTGTTTTGAGGCTGCATTCTAGAATGATATCTGAAATCGAAGAGATAAGCAATGGAGAAATCATGATGCAGAAGAAATGACTGGGAAGATAGAATCTGAAATGAAAGCAAAGTATTATCACCTATTTGAACGACTAGGTACGTAAATTTCGGGGACGAAATTTCATAAGGAGGGGAGATTGTAAGACTCCGAATTTTATGAAATAAAAGTATTTAATTTTTCTTATAATTATTAATTTATTCAGTAAATAGTTAAATTGATAAAAAGTTAAAGTTAGGAGTGATATGTGCAAATTTTACAAAGTAAGCAAGTTGTCATAAAATATTCGTTTAGTCGGGGAATATTCTTTTTGTCGAAAAATATTCGTACGACGGCACAATCATTGGTTGACCCCAAAAAGAAATAACTGTCGGATATAGAAAGCAACAGAAGTAACTTTTTTATAAAAATAACGGCAAAAGTTTTACGATTAAACTATTGAAATACCCGGTGGTTAAAGTACAGTAATACGCGTTGTTGCACAGTAGCACACGGTATTGCACAGTAGTTTCTAATTATTGATTTTTACGTAATAAGTCACTCATTTAATAATTGTTATAGTAATTACTGTTCAATATCTTATATTATTGATTCAATAATTTCTACATTGATAATTGTAGTGTATTTTATATTATTTATTTGATAATTGTCACAGTAACCACTGCACAGTATTTCACATTATTAAATCAATAACTCATATTATTTTAATGATATTATTAGATAGCATTATTGGAAATATCTAGAAAGTTCTGTCGAGGAAAGGGGTTAGGTTATCTAATTGCGCGCCAATGAGGAGAAGTTCTTATCGGAAAGCCCATATTTCCTAGGAACGACCTGGTTGTCAATATTTTGATTCTATAATATTAATTGTGAATAATAATTGATGAATAAAATACAAATTATTGATAAATATGATAAGTAAATATTTGATCAATTTTGATATAAATGGAGGAATTTTTAGTAGGAGACATTTGTTTAAAATTAGCATTTTATCTTCTTCGATAAAATAACTCATTCAAATATATTATTATAATATTACATTATAAATAGTATAATGTGATAATATAATTGTATAGTTTTATAATTTAAATGGTAACATTATTATAATAAATTCATGGTATACAAATAAAATGAGGTTGAAAAGAGAAAATTGAATTTAATTCTTTTTAATAATTATAAATGTTTATATATATATATATATATATATATATATATATATTTAAACATGTGGTTGGGGGAGGACTTGGAGTTATTCTTTTTGGTGTACTGAAAATTTTCAAAAGTGGCATCCTATTGATCAATCGTATGAATTTTGTCAGAAATGGTGTGCTAGCATTTTCCTATAAATAGGTTGCTTAGTTAAGAAATGAAAATCACACCAGAATCAGAAAATTCTTTCTCTATACTACTGAGCGTATTTCTTGTAAGTATAAGGATATTTTGAGTGTGGATAATAGTGCAAGATTTCCTCAACATAATATCCGATAGTCAGATTTAGTATTCTATAAAGGTAAATGATATTATTTTTCTCGTAAAGAATGTTGTTTTCGTTCAATATTCGTAAGGAATATTGTTGCGCCATTTCGGTGTTAACAAAATGGGCACAAAACGCGTGCAAGCATACACGGTCGACAAGTAATAAATTTGATAAGTAAAGTTCGTTCCCACGGAGAAAAGGAGTTAGGCTTAACCTATCATGCAACAATCCTATAGTTATTTTTGTCTGCTCAAACGAGTATCAAATTGTGCTTTAATAACTAGATTGATTTTAAACTAAACTTAACTAATTAACAGACGAGGGATTCAAATTAGAGAAATATGGGATCCTAACTTCACCTATCGCATCGCCTAGATTACACACCTCATGTCAAGTATGATTGATTACTTAGGAATGCTAGCCGAGAGCACGAATGTAAGAAAATGCTATTTTTCAATAAACCAATTCCATATCATATAATATCCACAAAAGAGAAAGAAATCACATGAACATCGATAAAGCATAAATCACTATATGTCTATGTAATTTACAAGCAAAATCGATTTAAGTGCAAGCTCCCTATTGGCTACATATAGCAAGCCGGTATATTTCTATCCGGATAACGAATCATAAAATTCATCACATGCAAATTTTACGAACATATGCTAGTATGGCAAAATGTAAGCTTATACTTCCTCTTTCAATTCCATATAAACTATTACAGTAGATGATGATCAAACATCTAAACATACAACACAACCATACTAGGAAAACCATACATTTTTAACCATACATTTCAAAGAGGCATAAAACCCTAGACTAAGAAATAAGATCCAATAGAATCCCATAATGGTATTTAGTTCATTTCTGAACCACCAACCATTATGGGATTTAAGTCAAGCATTAGAAGCAACAATGAAACTAAGAGAGTAGAGAGAATGGAAATGCAAATCTTGTGGTTCTCTTTCCAATAGAAGCCTTCAATGCTAAAGTTCAGACCACAAACCCAACCAAAGTGAACCCTACAAAATGAAATCTACTTAGAACTAGAAGAGAAGAAGAGTGAAGCTCTCAACCCCTCTAAGCTCTCTAACCCTAGAAATGTAAGAACTAGCTTGAAATAAATGAAGTCTGATAATGATAAGTGATAAGTCCTGTCTCTATTGCAACATAAAGCCTTATAAAGATTACACTCAGCCGAAAAATTGAAAAGTCAGCAATTCTTGACCGGCGCGGTAGCGTGGCCTTCCTTTGTTCTCCAGGAGCGGGCGCGCGCGTCCCTAGAGCAGACTCTGGACTTCTGGGCATTGGAGCAGGGGCGCGGCTATTCCTTGCTATCCCAGCGCGGCCGCGCGGACTTGTTCCTTCTGCTGGTGAATTTTGGTGTTTGCTCTGCTTTATTGTTGCTTCTTTTCTTCTTTCCTTCTTGCTTCTTGCTCCTTCACTCTGCTGCTTTGAGGCCCTTTTCACATGGCTTTTATCCACTTCCTCATGCCAAATCCGTCTTCATGCCATCCCACCTTTCCTTGTTGCCAAGTCCATGCCATTATGTCTATTATCATGCCATTCCATGCCTTCTTGAGTTTCCTACCTAAGATATGCAAAACAAAGATAAAATGCATTAAAAGACAATACAATGCTTGAGTTTAAGCCATAATGATAGCAAGTTGATATCCAGTAAGTAGGTATAAAACCTACTTATCAAATACCCCCAAAATTGAACTATTATTTGCCCTCAAGCAACAAACACAAATGTAAACTACATGATATCCAACTAAACTACATGAAAATGAATCCCAAAGTATCAGCCATGATGTGAACTCTAATAGGAAGCGCCTCAGAGAAATAAAAAGAACACTGAACAGAGTATCGGCTCAAGCTACAGCTATAAAGACATACAATCTGTAAATCACAACCTGTTACTAAGATGCGGTATGTGTGTGCTATGTCATAAATAAGCTTGAACGAGGCAAAGATTCCATATGCTACACTTCTAAGGAAGAAAAACTGAGGTTTTAAATCAAGAATTTTTCATTTATACAAAACAATGACCAAACCAACACATAGGTACAAGCTAAGGTGCAACAAGGGCTTATTATGCTTTTACTCGCACACGGGGGCGATAATCGCACTTTTCCCACGGCTACACCCGACTGTACAATGATAGGCTTTCTTAGGCTTTTCAATGATACCCATTTAACGAGCTTTCAACCAATGACTCCCAAACCATAAAGGCCTTAGGGCGATAGGTGTAGAGACAATCCCCTAGGGCGTACTTGCTCGAGTATCAAAGGCCATAAGACTTCGCTAGCCAAGGTGTTTATTCTATTTTTTTCTTTTTCACAGCTTATTTTCTTTTCTTTTGCTTTTTCTTTTTCTTTTTCTTTTTATTAGCATGCATACCTAAAGTTTTCCCTCAAACTTGTATTCAAGTGTTGTTAAGGTCATTATTGCTTTTATTACACAATTCTAGCACATAAAAACAAAATTTTTCTCCCTCAGAAGACAAGCATGCACTAATCTAGCCAACAAGCAAATAAAGACAAAATTGTGCTATCCGGTGACATCAAAGCAACCGGTATAGATTACATCATATATAAAAATATAACTGAGCTTAGGCTACTAACATTGTTCAAAAATCTATCATATCTTAATGTCATCATTGGCCAGACTAGAATTCAACAGGCTAAACATATGGGATTATGCAATGCAATGCAATTAAACACGACTAAATAAACAAAATAAAATAAAACTAAAAATTTTTTATGCAAAATTTAACTAGAATGCAACTACTATGCAAACAACTATATGCAACTACTACTAATAACACCTAATACCCCTAAACTTGTAATATTCAATGTCCCCATTGAAGGTAAAGGGTCAGGAAAACTCCCCTACTGATCGGCATGGCCACCCTCCTCGGGTGGTGAGTTTGGCGGCGGGTATGGCATGGCAAAACCGAAGGTAGGCCACTCTAGCATCGTTCCTTTCTGCGCAAAGGCTTCTGCTAAGGAGTGTGATAAGCTATCAGCAAATGCTATAAAGTTGGTGTGCAACACGTCCATCCTCCTCTGTAAGCGCCAAATCCTACGATCTTTATGTATGTCACCTGCTGGAGGAAGGGCAGCGGCCTCGGCTGGTTGTGGCTGCGGTGGAGGAACTGCTGGAGGAGGCAGCAAGATGAATCCTTTTCCCCTTGGGGGTGTTGTGCCCCCAGGCCAATCCTCAAAATGCTTAACTGTGGCATGAGTGATGTCTTCGCTCGACATTTGGACCTGTTCATCGTCCCAGCCAATGTCTACCTCAACACATAGATGGGCCGCCACGGATGCGTGTGGAATGGACCCTGTGGTGCTGCCCCTCATAAAATACAGCTTGTTCTGGTGAAGCAAATGGCCCACATCTATATATTTCCCCGTGATAATCCCCCATAGTATGATGGCTCTCTCGACTGTAACCTCGTGTTGATGGCATCAAGTTGGCACAGAGGAACAGATTCCACGCCTTAGCATATCTGTTTAGACTGGAGGCGGGGAAGGTGGTATATTCATCAGTAGTATCCTTCTTAATTTTCCACACTGTGCCTGGCGCACACAAATCATGGAGCAACTGGTCAAGGTCAGTTTCAAACTTATCCGCTTTTACTCAATTCACTTGCCCAGTCGGGGGTGGAGGCAAATTAAACACCTCTCGGATCGTCGCAGGGCGATAATCAATGGTTTGGCCCCGAACAAAAGACCGGCCGCTCTGCGTTATTTTGGCGTTGGCATAGAATTCACAGACAATAGCCAACGGCACCGGCGACGGTGTTGCATAAATACCTTGCCATCCCATTTCTCGGATCATGGCACGTATATCCCCATCCTCTTTTGCGGGCTTCAAAGCCCTCTCTTTTAACACCGTCGTAGCGGTAATTCGATAATACTCTACTTGGGCCTCCAAATTGATGAACTTAGTTAAATCAACGGTGATGTCGTCGCTCTGGTCACTGCGAGCGGGCGAAGCAGGAATGGTTGATCGTGAACGCTTAGGACCCATTGTAATTTTAAGAAATTAGATGTAAACCCTTGATGGTGACTCCTAAACAAAACCCCTAAACTTGCTTCTTTGAAACTTCAAAACTTAAACCCTAACTTTGACAAGATTTGTTGGAACGTGATGGTAGGGAGATGGGGGCTAGGGCTTGGATTGGACGGATAGTGATTGTGAAGTGTAAGAGAATTAGGGCTTGTGATTGAGGAAGATATAGGATTAGGAGAGGGAATTTATAAGTGATGGTCTGAGAGAGAACGTGTATTGTGAGAGGGGGGCTCGATCAAATTAGATATAGGATATAAGGGCTGGACGGCTGTGTAAAATTTAAAAACTACAGTTGGGGTCAGCCGCGGCCGCGCGGTGTTTAACTGTGAAGAGGGCGCGACCGCGCCAAGGCTCAAAATGGTCTTTCTGGTCTGAACATTGGTGCGGGCGCGCGGGCTTTAGCCTTACTGGTGGTGCGGCCGCGCTGCCCTTAGCCTGACCAAAATTTTATTATTTTTCCTGCAGCAATGAAATGAAAGCCCAAGAAACGACTTTAAAGACTTTCCTTACCTGCATATATAGCAATCAAAAAAATTATGTATAACTTGATTCCATAATCAAAAATGCATATGTAAGATGTATATACTGTTAAATCCTTAGCAATGCTACGTAAGTGATAAATTTCTATGTGAATTCCCAAAAATGAGAATATATGTTTATATGCAATATGCACCACTTCAAAAATATGTTCAATAAGTTTCCAACACCAAAAATATGTGCAATAATGCCTAATGTTCAAAACTGTAGGCAATGAGCTTTCAAGTCCCAAAAATAGATGCAAATATGCTTAAGGTCCAAAAATGTAAGCAATAAACATCCTAACCCATAACTGTCCAAAAAATTTCATAATTTTTCAAAATGATTAGAATTAAATAGGGGGAGGGAGATATAGAGAGTCATGCAACCAGAATTAAACATGAGAGAGATATATAGAGAAATGTAACAAGAATTAAACTGAGGGAGAGATAGAGATGATGGGGTGCCTCCCATCGAGCGCTTGTTTACAGTCCATAAGCTAGACTCTGTCTGGTTTCGTCAAGTGGTGGAAAGAATTGAAGCGACCTTCTCTCGATTCACCTCTCCGCCATGATAGTGCTTTAATCTTTGTCCATGTACTTTTAAGGGTTTATCCGAGTATTGATCATAAATTTCCACTGCGCCATGCGGGAATACAGTTTTCACCGTGAAGGGGCCCGACCATCGAGATTTGAGCTTTCTAGGGAATAGTCTGAGACAAGAATTATATAGTAACACCGGTTTCCCTGGCTCAAATGTTCTTTCTAAGATTTTCCTGTCATGCCACGTTTTGACTTTCTTCTTATACAGCTTTGAGTTCTCATAGGCTTGTAACCTAAATTCGCCAAGCTCATTTAGCTGGAGAAGTCTTTTTTCCCCCGCCGCCTTCAAATCAAAATTTAGCTTCTTAATTGCTCAGTAGGCCTTATGTTCAAGCTCCATGGGGAGGTGGCAGGCCTTCCCGTACACAAGCTGATATTGCGACATACCCAGTGGCGTCTTGTAAGCAGTCCTATAGGCCCACAGCGCATCGTCTAGCTTGAGGGACCAATCTTTTCTCATGGGATTCATAATCTTTTCTAGTATCCTCTTCACCTCACGATTAGATACATCAGCTTGGCCATTTGTCTGGGGGTGGTATGCAATAGCAATACGATGATTCACCCCATATTTGGCCAAAAGTGCAGAAAATTGATGATTGCAAAAGTGTGTACCTTCATCACTTATGATGGCTCTAGGGGTCTCGAAGCGTGTGAATATTTTCTTCTAAAGAAAATGTAGGACCACTTGAGCATCATTGGTTGGTAAAGCTGCTACCTCTACCCATTTGAACACATAATCGATTGCCAGCAAAATATATAGATTTCCATAAGAAGAGACAAAAGGCCCCATGAAATCTATCCCCCAGAAGTCACAGATTTCAACCTCTAGGATCATATTCAGAGGCATCTCATTTCTCTTGGATATGTTACCCACGCGCTGATAATGGTCACAGCTCTAGAAAAGTTATGCGCATCTTTAAACAATGTTGGCCAATAAAAATTGGCCTGAAGCACTTTGGCGGCTGTCCTCTCGCCCCTATAATGGCCTCCATAAATAGATGAGTGGCAGTCTCGCAGTATACTCTCCATTTCGCTCTCGGGGATGCACCGTCTAATCATCAAATCAGCACACTGTCTAAATAAGTACGGCTCATCCCAACTATACCCGAAAGCATCGTGCAGAAACTTCTTCTTTTGGGCTCTAAAAAAGTCAGATGGGATAATATTGCTTACTAAGAAGTTTGCAAAATCCGCGAACCAGGGCATCTCGCCTTGCACCACGAACAACTGCTCGTCCGGGAAGGACTCATTGATCATTACTTTGTTGTTTCTGTCCATCCCCGGATTCTCCAGTCGAGATAAGTGGTCAGCAACTTGGTTCTCAGTTCCTTTTTTGTCTTTAATTTCTAAGTCTAACTCTTGGAGAAGAAGTATCCACTGAATAAGTCGAGGCTTAGCATCCTTCTTTCAAATTAGGTATCTGATCGCAGCATGATCTGTGTATACAATTACCTTTGTGCCAATCAAATATGACCTGAATTTGTAAAAAGCATATACCACTGCAAGAAATTCCTTCTCAGTGGTGGTGTAGTTTAACTGGGCTTCTGTCAGGGTTTTGCTTGCATAATAAATCACATGAAAGACCTTATCCCTGCGCTGTCCTAATACCACCCCCACGACGAAGTCGCTTCATCACACATCAGTTCAAAGGGGAGAGACCAGTCTGGTGTTGTAATGACGGGAGCCATAGTCAATTTTTTTTAAGTGTTCAAAGGCTACCAGGCATTCCTCGTCGAATTTGAATGGAACATCCTTCTCAAGTAAACTGCAAAGAGGTTTCGTTATTTTTGATAAGTCTTTGATGAAACGCAAGTAGAAACCTGCATGCCCGAGAAAACTACGAACTCCATTTACAGAGGATGGTGGTGGTAAACTTTTTATGGTCTCCAATTTCGCTCAATCCACCTCTAGACCTTTCTCAAAAACTTTGTGGCCCATAATAATACCTTCCTTTACCATAAAATGGCATTTCTCCCAGTTTAGAACGAATTTAGTCTCAACACGTCTCCTTAACACTAATACCAGATTCTCTAAACAGATGTCGAAGGAGTCCCCAAAGACAGAGAAATCATCCATGAAGACTTCTATATTGTGCTCGACCATGTCCGAGAATATAGCCATCATGCATCTTTGGAAAGTGGCTGGTGCGTTACATAGCCCGAAAGACATTCTTCGAAAAGCAAAAGTGTCATATGGGCACGTGAGGGTGGTCTTCTCTTGGTCCTCGGGGGCTATAACAATCTGATTATACCATGAGTAACCGTCCAGAAGGCGATAGTAGTCGTGGCCTGCTAGCCTATCCAGTATTTGATCAATAAATGGGAGAGGGAAATGATCTTTCCTTGTAGCTTTATTCAGTTTGCGATAATCCATGCAGACTCTCCATCCCGTAACTGTCCTGGTTGGTATAAGCTCATTCTTTTCATTAGTCATGACTGTCATGCCTCCCTTCTTCGGGATGCACTGCACCGGGCTTACCCAAGAATTATCTGAAATAGGATAAATTATTCCCGTATCTAACCACTTGAGGATCTCCTTTTTAACAACCTCTTTTATGATCGGGTTCAATATCCATTGTTGCTCTATTGATGGCTTGCTGTCATCCTCTAAGAGTATTTTATGTATGCAGTAAGAAGGGCTGATCCCCTTGATGTAAGCTATGGTCAACCCAATAGCTTATTTAAACTCTCTTAGGACCCTCAACAATTTGCTCTCTTGATCGGATGATAAAGCAGAGGAAATAATAACCAGCAACGTAGAAGATTCTCCCAGATATGCATATCTCAAGTGATCTGGAAGAGGTTTCAGGTCAAGTGTGGGAGCCACCTCTAGAGAAGGCTTTAGTCGCTCTAATGACTCCCCATTCTGTCCAAGTGGTTCGATGGGGATTTTAAACTTTTGCATCTGAGGCACCATATTCAGAATTTGTATTCATTCCACAACATCTGTCTCTTCCATGTCAGAGTCTCCCAGTAGAGCACTCTCCAATGTATCCACACTCAGCAGGTGTTCAGTTTCCTCCTATAGTATCATGTCAATCGTATCAATTCTAAAACATTATTTCTCATCCGTGGGGAACTTCATAGCCTTGAAGACGTTAAACGTGACCTCTTGGTCTTGAACACTCATAATCAATTCTCCCATTTGTACATCTATGAGTGTCCTCCCGGTGGCTAGAAACGGTCTCCCTAGAATAATTGGAATGTTCTTGTCTTCCTCGAAGTCCAGGATTATAAAGTCTGCAGGGAATATAAATTTGTCCACCTTTATTAACACATCTTCAAAAATGCCTCTGGGTAGGTGATGGATCTATCGACTAGCTGCAAAGATATGCTTGTCGGCTTAGGAGTCGACAATCCCAATTTAGTAAACACCGATAATGGCATCAAATTTATGCTTGCCCCCAAGTCGCATAGGCACTTGTTGAAGGACAACTCCCCAATAGAACAAGGAATTGTGAAACTCCTTGGGTCCTTAAGCTTTGGAGGTAACTTTCTCTGTAAGACTGCACTGTATTTCTCTATCAAGGTTACAATTTTATAGTCTTCTAGCCTCTTCTTCCTTGATAGTATCCCCTTCATAAACTTTGCGTAGCTCAGCATTTGTTCCAAGGCTTCGGCAAAGGGAATATTAATTTGCAGTTTCTTAAAAACTTCCAAAAACTTGGCGAACTATTTATCCAATTTTTGCTTCTGGATCCTCTATGGATATGGTGCAGGAGGGTAGACTACTCTTGGTGGAACATTGGTTTTTTTAGTGGTAACTTCCTTATCTGCCTCAACCTCATCCCTGCTATCCTTCCCATCATTCAAAATAATTTTAGGACTTTCTATATATGGGCGCACCCGCACCAGGGTTTGGTTTTCCTTGGGCGTGGCCGCGCCAGTCTCCATATCAGTAGTTTGCTTCCCAGACTGTAAGGTAATTGCTTGGCATTGCTACTTGCCATCTCTTCTTCTTGGATTGGCTTCCGTACTGCTTGAAAGAGTGCCTTGCGGTCTATTGTTGAGCGTATTGGCCATTTGGCCCATCTGATTTTCCAAATTCTTGATTGCTACCGCTTGGCTCTTCATTATCAACTCAGTATTAGCAATATGCTTCAGCATCAATTCTTCTATTTCAGATCTCTTTTCTTGCAGAGGGGCGGGATCTGAGTGATCTTGATGTTGTTGTTGATTAAATCCCGGAGGGTGTGACTCTCTAGGGGCATACTGATGTTGGGACTGTTGTGGCTGAGATTTTTGTTGATAAGGTTGGTAGTGAGATTGTGGTTGTTGTTTGACATTTTGGTTTGGTTGTTGTGGTTGTTGTGGAGGAGGTTGGTATTGAGATGATTGAGACTGTTGAGCATTTTGATTGTTGCTCCAACTGAAATTAGGATGGTTTCGATTGCTCGGTTGGTAGGAGTTTGAAAATTGATTCTGCGGCTTTTGAAAGTTACTGACGAACTGAACCAACTTGGTAGTGATGGCACACTGCTCTGTCGGGTGTGCTCCGGCATACAATTCACATACAAATGCAACTTGCTGAACTCTACTTTCAGCCATAGAATCTATCTTCTTGTTCATTGCCTCCATTTGTGCTAACAATGCTGTGATGGCATCAACATCCAATACTCTGGCCACTTTAGGTTGAACCATTATTGCTATTGGATTCTGATATTTATTAGCCGCCATAGTCTCAATTAGGTTATAGGCTGTCGGATAGTCCTTGGCCCACAGAGCTCCTCCTTATGCGACGTCAATGATTGGCTTTGACTGCCACCCGAAACCATTATAGAACGAATTTATCACCATCCAGTCAGGCATTCCATGGTGCGGGCATTTCCTGAGCATCTCTTTGTAGCGTTCCCATGCCTCATACAATGATTCCCCTTGTTGCTGTGCAAACTGAGTCAGAGCACTCAGCATGGAAGCAGGCTTAGCCATGGGGAAGAATTTGGTTAGAAATTTCTGTGCTAAGTCTTCCCACGTGGTGATTGATCCTGAGGGTAATGAATACAACCAACTCTTCGCCTTATCCCTCAAGGTGAATGGGAATAATCGAAGTTTCACTGCATCAACTGAAATGTTGTTGAATTTAAAGGTGTCTCATATCTCAATAAAGCTCATGATATGCTCATTTGGATCTTCTGTAGCTCATGATAAGTCCCGTCTCTATTGCAACATAAAGCCTTATAAAAATTACACTCAGCCAAAAATTAAAAAGTTAGTAATTTTTGACCGGCGAGGCCGTGCGGCCTTGCTTTGTTCTCCCGGCACGGGCGCGCGCATCCCCAGAGCAGACTCTGGATTTCTAGGCATTGGCGCGGGTGCGCGGCTATTCCTTGCTATCCCGGCGCGGTCGCACGGACCTATTTTTTCTACTGGTGCATTTTGGTGCTTGCTCTGCTTTATTGTTACTTCTTTTCTTCTTTCCTTCTTGCTTCTTGCTCCTTCAATCTGCTGCTTTGAGGCCCTTTTCACATGGCTCTTATCCACTACCTTATGCCAAATTCGTCTTCATGCCATCCCATCTTTCTTTGTTGCCAAGTCCATGCAATTATGTCCATTATCATGCCATTCCATGCCTTCTTGAGTTTCCTGCCTAAGATATGCAAAACAAAGATAAAACGCATTAAAAGATAATAAAATGCTTGAGTTTAAGCCATAATCATAGCAAGTTGATATCCAATAAGTAGGTATAAAATCTACTTATCAAATATTATTTTCTTCCATACTTTATAGTATGTAAGTAATAATATTTCGTTTCATATTCCTAAATTTAAACTTACTATGGTAAGTATTGCTTCTATAATTCCTAAAATGATTAGAAATTGTTTAAGATTTTCACTTCATCTAATATCATTTTATTGGAATATTGATCTGAACTTTCTTATGAAAATTTAAATCTTTTCACGCGTGGTACTATTAATGCCAGAGTACTATTCATACCAGAGTACTATTCATTTAGGGTACTATTCATGTCAAAATACTATTCACGATGAAATTTAGTTTCTTTTCTTTGTCCAAATTATCTTTTATGAAATTTATTCTTGAAGTTGAATACATGTTTTTATCTTCATGTGGACAATTTGGACATTATTAAACTCTTGATAAATTGAATTATAAATCTCTAATATTTGTCCTTGATCTCACTTGATTCATTTCTTATATCATTGTCATATTTGTCAGACTTAAATTTTGGTGAAAGTTATCTTTGGCCCGTAGTGCAAAGATGACCTGTTGATTGATATCTTTGGCCTCTAGTGCAAAGATGATTTGTTGATTGATATCTTTGGCCTGTAGTGTAAAGATGACCTGTTGATTGATATCTTTGGCCTGTAGTGCAAAGATGACCTATTTATTAATATTATTGGCCTATAGTGCAAAGATGACCTGTTGATTGATATCTTTGGCCCGTAGTGCAAAGATGAACTGTTGATTGATATCTTTAGCCCATAGTGAAAAGATGAACTGTTGATTGATATCTTTGGCCCGTAGTGCAAAGATGAACTATTAATTTATATTTTTGGCTCGTAGTGCAAAGATGGACAAATGTATAGCATGATCATAACCACTGATGTTACAAATGAATATATTTGGCCTGTAGTGCAAATATAGATAGTTGATTGGTATGATCATGACCATGGTTGTTACGTTTAAATGTTTTTTTTGGTGTAGGGTGTAAAGACGATACGATCATTAAGTGTCTTTAGCCTTTGTGGCTAGGAGACATTGAGTGAAAGTTCTATTAAGCTTTTGTGGCAAGGAGAAACTGTTGATTTACATGATTATGAACATGAATTGTGAATTAATATAACAATAATATTTGGTGTTACAGGTAAAGATAGGTGATGAAAATTATATTCGTCCTGGGTGCGAAGAGGAATTTATCAATATAATTATGATTATGAACTATTTACATGATTGTGGACAGGAACTGTTGATTGATGTTACAGGGATAAAACATTATTGGTGGACTTTTAACATGGAGAAGATAATAGACATTATAGTCTATTTGACTCTTCTAATGGATTTTTCATTCTGCTGTAACTATGGTTGAACACTTTTATCATCTACCATATGTTCTAAATATCTTATTTATTATTGATGAAGACTATTGATAATTTAATTATCCTTAGTCATGATATTCTTTACTGGGCTATTTGTGCTCATCCTTTTGCTTCACAATTTCTTTCAGGCAATAAGAGTGTCGTTGGGTCTAGCGGGGATAATAGGGGAATAAAACGATGGTCTATAACTGTTGAAGTTTCCCATAAAACAGTATAAAAATAATTATATAGAGAACTTTAAATGTGTGTGTCGTATTTTATACGTCTATTAACAGTTAATTTTGGTGAACCAAATAGGGTGAGGTGAACCCGACTTTGGAAGGGTGTGTTGCCACTATCATACAAGATGTCTAACCACATACGACTTTATGTTATCACAAGACATGGTTGTGCGCATCCACTTGCTGATTATATCTATGAGCACTACCTGTATAATCTTGGAGTATTGTTGGAATATAATTCTTAGTTTGAGATAATGGAGATAATTATATGGCAAGAGAATACCCATCATTGGAATGAACGTGTTAGTAATCTTATCATTCTTCTTTGGGGTATATTGAGTCAACTAAGATTTATTCTCAAGTCATATGATATCTATTATAACTTAGAAGCATGGCCTCCCATGTGCGAAGGTTTTCTTGAGCATTTTCCAAAGATTTTAATTCTTAAAATAGTTATTGACTATACCTTTATGTAACGTATCTTTGATAAGGAGTGTGGGTATTGTATTTATATTGAAACTCACAGTTTATGTGTGGTCGTATTTGGTACGATAATTTAATATAAAAGATTTGGATTTGGATTTCTGTACCATGTATTTTTGGCGACTCAGAATAGGTGGTGTTGACCTATTTTCGGGGCATCATAGATTTCACCTATCAGACTGCCCCATTACCTCTGATGACTTCTCCGCTTGGTGGCGCCCTCGCTCTATTGGAGTTTATACCAGGGCTGCCCAATTCTTGGGAGACATGGTTCCAGGGTCCATTGTGATGATCGAGTGGATCACTTTCTTTTAGGAGCCTTCTCATCAGTCCTAGAGCACAGCTTTGACTTATTATGTGGAAAGGCTGTCGATGTATTATTGCCATTTGGGCGGGGATCCGTCATTAGCTGATACCTTCGATTCCCAGGGGCATGAGGCCGGACCATCAGTTAGTGGTGGCTTTATGGATGGAGATGGTCCCTCTAATTATCGCCCGGGTATGCAGGAGATGCCTCATTGTTAGGATATGCATGATATATATTACCATCCAAATATGTAGGGTATGCCTACTCAGGATGATCTAGCTCTGGTTGATTAGTTCAATGATTCCAACACCTTCCTAAAGGATATGGATATTCTTTTATAGTCCTTTGTTAGACTTTGGGTACATGTGCCCCATTATCTTATACTTTTTATTTTTAGTTTTCACGTGTATCATATGTATGACATTGATGTATATATAAAATTGATGTATTTCATTTTGATATATATAATGTTTCTTTTTTTCATTTATTCATTTTATATGCTATATTATCCCTCATTACGATGCATGCTTTATATTGAAATACTTGGATAGAGATTGACCCCTATATGGTCTTTTTGACACAATTTTTATAGATGACATCTTCTTCTGTTGTTCGCTTGGATCACCTTACGCCTAGTCGGATACCTACCAGTTTGAGGGTTTGGCACGACAGTCTGTCGAATTTTGACTGCTTTGCAGTTGGTCGCATGTTGGGCCAGTCCATATCTTTTTTATCCTTTCAGGTTCCAGAGGGATTTGCTCACTCATTGGATCCCAGAGCGCCATGTCTTTAGGTTGGCTTTGATGAGTTGACTCCCACTTTGGAGGAGTACGGTTACGTTTCAGGTTTGTCGATAGATGGGCCATACGCCAGAGTGGCAGTGGGACAAATTATAGTCAGTTCATGGCTGTTACCAGTTTGAGGAGGGCGGTCATCTTAGCCGAGGTTGGTAGTAGCCACATCATCTCAATTGACTTCATAATAGACCATTTTGCCTCTACTGATAGCTTCCTTGTCCATCGGGCAGATTTTGCTATTTTTGAGGATCAATGGCAGACTGCACAAGTAGATGCCCTGATTATGTGTATCTTATCTTAGTTGTACATGCTCCTTTATGTCAATCATATGGACGTAGGGATGTCAATGGTCGTCAAGGCTCTCAGAGATGACTTTACCATTCTTCCCCTTATCTTAGCGGAGACCTTCATTTCAGCATCTTTCTGTCGGTCTATCGATGATCAGAAGTTTTGCGGTAGCGCTATCCTTCTGTATATTTGGTTTATGACTCACTTCAGACCTATTAGTAGGCTCCGTCGTCATGGATTCTATTTTGGTCACGGCATTGAATCAACCTATTCATTTTGTCCATCTTCATTCGTGGATGTGACGTCTAGGACCGCATTTCTAGATGTCATGGAAGAGCCATTTGAGATTATCATATATTCTGGCTATTGCTCCTTCTTGAGTTTTATCACTCATATGGATGATCTAGACTTCCTTCCTTTGTCCGATTTGAGGGGTGTGACCACATATCATCCTCTGGTGGTGATGGGTTAGTATGATCAGTATTAGGATGTTAATGCATTCGAGGGGACTGAGGATTATCGATTTCCCATTTGCTCAGCCACCGAGGCAGATTTAACCCGGGTTTATGGGTTTTGGTCCCACCGGTAGACCGCAGAGTTCAGAGATAGCCATTCGGGCCGATCAGCAAAGAATTCAGCCTGGTTAGAGTCGGATGCAGCTCTGGCTGCAGTAGATCAGGCTGGGATGTGGGATTGGTTGAATGATGAGGAGCCGATGGAGGATCCCGTATCTCGTACTAAGGAGAATTTGTTTGTGGGGTTGACAACGGCCATGGTTATCACAGCTCCGAGTTCTGCTTCATCTTCTAGGGATGAGTTGGATAGATATGTGCGTCTCTTGACTTTTAAGTGGGATCGGGCTCGGGCCTTGATGTTGACTGCTGTGACATATAGGGATGCAGCCATTTTTGAGAGAGATACTGCTATTATTACTCGAGATGAGGCTATAGCCGATAGAGACACAGTCCGATATATTGCGGATGGGCTCACTAGTCATTCATGAGAGGTTATCCAGAGTCAGGAGGGTATTTTTAGGTCAGCGGTAGAGTTGCTGAGACGGGTTGATACACTTGAACAGGAGATCAGGGTCGGTCCTGTGACTGCAAATACAGCTGTGTACTTGGATATGTTATCTCGCCTGACCGCAGACTTGTAGTCCTATTTTATTTTCCTGCACAGACTATGTTATTATCTTTTATAGCATATTAGAATAGATTTTGTATTCTGAACAGTTGTATATATAAAAAGTAACAAGTTTAGCCCACTTCCCTCGTTTAAGTATGTTTAGACCTGTATGTTGATTGTCGTTTCTGCTTCATGATTTATTATTTTGATATAGAGCGGCTCTTATCATCCTTGTACAAAATTAGGTAGAGCGATGCCGAGATACCAAAAGATTCTTTCAGCATGGGCAGTCGACTTGAAGGGTTTTATCTGGCTATTTTTGGTTTTTTGACAGGTTTAAGGTTTGGGTTTGATATTGGATAAAACGGGTTTGATTTTTATTTTTTGAGGGTTAGACCTCACCATAAATGGCTGCCTACGTACTCCCGTGGATGAGAGAGGATCAGGTCTTTCGTAGTTCAGGCTTGGCTTGAAAACTTGACTTGATTTTTTCTTCTTTTTTTTATATCAAGCTCAAGTGAAAAGGTCTCAGACATAATACCGTTTCACAGAATCGGAATTAATCAATTACGGGAATTCTTCACCGTCCATCTCTTCCAAACTTATAGCTCTGCCTGACAAGATTGATTTGACCACGAAAGGTCCTTCCCAATTCTGGGAAAATTTTCTTATGGCTGCATCTTGCCTTGGAATTATCTTCTTCAGTACCAAATCATATTTTTTGAATGACCAAGGTCTTACTTTCTTGTTATAGGACCGGGACATTTGCTGCTGGTATAGTTGACCGTAAAAGATAGTTGGGCTCTCTTTTCATCTATAAGACATAGCTGATCGTATCGATCTTGTATCCATCGGCCCTCCTCTTTCTGGGAGTCTAAAATTACCCTTAGCAATTCAAGTTCAACTTCTACGGGGAGTACCACCTCCATGCCATACACTAATGAGTAGGGTGACGCCCCGGTCGAGGTTCGAGTCGACCTTCAGTAGGAGAGCAAGGTTAAAGGAAACAAATCTGGCCATCCTCAGTGGTTTGCCGATATCTTCATCATTATCTTCTTGATATTCTTGTTGGCAGCTTCCACCGCGCCATTCATCTTTGGGCGATATATAACGGAGTTGAGGTGCTTGATATTCAACTTACTGTACAATTCCCACATCATCTCATTATTCAGATTATTGGTGTTGTTTGACATGATAACCTCAGGTTGTCCGTATCGACAAATGACATTGTTTCTAATGAAACCAACAATGACCTCCTTGATAACTTTGGGGAAAGAAGCTACTTCCACCGACTTGGTAAAGTATGCAATCATGGTGAAGATGAATCTATGATCGTTACTTGCTTTAGGCTCAATGGGTTAGATCACGTCCATTCCCCACATGGAAAACGGCCATGGTGACGTCATGCAATGGAGCTGGTTAGGCAGTGCATGGATTACGTTATCATGGATTTGACATTTATAGCAGCGCCTGACGTGATTATCACAATCAGCTTTGAGGGACATCCAGTAATGACCCGTCCTTAATAGCTTCTTAGCAAGCAGGGCCCCAATCATATGTGATCCATATACTCCACCATGTACTTTATCCATGAGTCTTTGAGCTTGATCCTTGTTAAGGCATCTTAGAAGGCCTTCGCTCAGATCTCTCTTGTAGAGGGCATCTCCGCTTAGGTAGAACTTCATTGCCATCATCCGTACTCGCTTCTTTTCAGCTTAGGTCATTCCTTAGGGGACGAATCCATCTCATAAATTCTTTAACTTCTTGATATCAAGGTAGTCCTCTAGGAGATAATTCATTGGATATTTCCCCAACGTTGTTCCCATAAGCTAGTGCATCTTGCACTGCGAAGGTGATAACATGAAGGCTTTTCTCGACGATATATTGATCAATAAGGCTAATATAGTCAATGCATCGGCGAAGTCATTCCTATTCTTAGGGATATGCATAAAGGCGATATCTTCAAACTATCTTTCCAACTTAACAATATAATGGTGGTATGGCAATAGATGCAATTCCTTGGTACTGTAGGCCCTTGTGGATTACTTGATGACTAGCTCCAAATCTCTGAATATTTCCAATCTTTTGACACCCATGGATTGAGCCAATTTTAACCCTAAGAGGCATCCTTCATATTATGATGTGTTATTGGAGTTGTTGAATCCCAGCTTAGTCGCCACGAGGTACAGCTCCCCAGTGATAGATATAAAAACTTATGCGTTGGCAGTGCCGTCAAAGTACAACTTCCAAAATTATCCCATGTCTTCCTTATGGGCTTGCTGGATTACCTTCAGCTCATCATCAGGGAAATATGTCTCAAAAGGCTCATAACCTCCTATCAGTGCTGCCGATAGATGGTCCACAATTCCCTGTCCCTTAATGGACTTTTGGGTCACATAGACGATGTCGAACTTAAAGGATCCATATGGGATATGAGATGGGTGGTATGGTTGTTCAGGTAATGTTGTAACCTTATAGCGACCCAAGCTAATGTGCAACAAGTCCTTTCTATTAGTGTGTATTTCTGTTCTCCACTACTAAATCACTTGTTGAGGTAATAAATGGTCGTTTCCTTGCCCATATCATCCTTCTGCCCCAGTAAACAGCCCATGACGTTGGAGTTGACTGATATATATATGAACAATGGGACTCCCTCCCTTGGAAGTACCAGAATGGGTGCTTCAATCAACCTCTTCTGGATGATGTGAAAAGCCTTCAGACAGTCTTCGTTCCATTTCCCGAAGGAGTTCTTTCTCAACAACTTGAAAATGGGTTCACATTTGACTGTCAGTTGCGAGATGAATCAGCTAATAAAGTTTATCCTTCCAAAGAAACTTTTGATTTCTTTCTCGGTTCTCGGTTCTCGGCTCAGGCATCTTAATGATGGATTTTATCTTGGCTAGGTTCAATTCGATACCTCGATTGCTTACAAGGAATCCTAAAAGTTTACCCGATTTTACACCAAGGCAGATTTTGTTGGGTTCAGCTTCAAATCATATTTACAAAGTCGCTCAAATAACTTTCAAAGATGGGTACAATGGTCATCTACCTCCTTGGACTTTACGATGATATCATCCATATATACTTCAATATCTTTGTGCAC
This sequence comes from Panax stipuleanatus, assembly GCA_020205555.1. NCBI lineage: Eukaryota > Viridiplantae > Streptophyta > Magnoliopsida > Apiales > Araliaceae > Panax > Panax stipuleanatus. The sequence continues at coordinate 131,739,713 of CM035115.1, read as the reverse complement.
CATATCATGGAATAACACCATTATGGCTCTCTGATATGTAGCACCAGTATTAGTGAGGCCAAAAGCCAATCTTCTATAGCAGAAAGTGCCCTAGGGGGTGATGAAGGAGGTTTTTTCCCGGTCCTCTTCAGCCACCATAATCTGGTGGTATCCGGCTAAGCAATCGGCAAAGGAGTACATCTCGTACTGCGCTGTGTTATCTATCAACACATGGATGAATGGTACTGGGAAGTTATCTTTAAGGCTGGCTTTGTTGAGATCTCGATAATCTACACAGACTCGCATATTTCCACCAGGCTTCGGCACTGGGACCACATTAGATAACCATTCGGGGTAGGTTGATACCATAATGATACCCACATTAAACTATTTAATGATTTCTTCCTTGACCTTCAACCTCCATTATGGTTTTAACCGTCTTAGCTTCTACTTAACTAGTTTGAATCCTTCTTTAACTGGTAACCGATGGATGACTATGTCTGTTGACAAACCTATCATGTCTTCATGAGACCAAGTAAAAACATTCTAGAACTGGGTTAGGAGGTTAATTAAGTCTCTTTCTTGGCTAGAGGGAAGGTTGGTTCTAATCTGTAGATCTTTAGGGTGATCAGGGTTTCCGATGTTTATGGTAGTGGTCTGCTAAAGGTTGGGTTTGGGTCTGTCTTCGACCCATCCTTTAATTTCCTCAGGCACCTCATCACCATTTACCGGTTCTTGCTCAATCCCCATCAAGTCAAAGTCCAATTCTATATCAAAATTGTAGTCACTACTCGAATTTGACAAGTCAAGGACAGGGCTAGAAATACTCTAATTTTGAAACATGAGAAGAAAACTTGATTGCTTAATATATATAAAATAGCTGTCAATTACAAATGACAAAAGGCAATAACAAGTGACTATGGAGGTGTCACCATAGTCACTGCTGTCTTTGAGGATGACCATGACTGATTCTGAACTAGACCCAGGATCCTTTTGGATTGTTAACATTCTTCCAGTTATTTATCTGGACATCGGGATGATTGTCTATTGTATCTTGTCCAGATGAATCCTTAGCGGAACCTTCGGCGAGCCTAAAATTCCATAAAAATCGTAACTGAATCTCATCTATAAACTTCTTATTTCTAGCCTCTCTAGCCTCCTCTTCAAGAGGTCTTTCCTCATAGGATTTCTCATCTCCACTCTGATTAACCTGGGGTATCAAGAGATTCGAGACACTGATGGGGATCTCCTTCAACGGTTCCATGAAACCTGCCTCAGTGAGGTTAGGCTTGAGGGGAATCATCATGTGGATAGGCATATGCTTGTGAGGATTACGGTGTTTAGAACCACCGAGATAGCCCAGTCCAGCCCTGCCTAACTGCATTGGTATATGTATGGGATTCTTAATCCCCTGGCCTTTTAGCCCTAGCCCGTAGCCTAGTCGATGCCCTTTGGAAAACATTTCTTAACATATTCCTAATAAGATTATTATTATTTCTAAAGAAGTTTAGGAATTAATTTAATATTAGTACTCTCACATATTCCTAATAAGATTAGGAGGCAAATTAATTAAAGGAGTTTAATTAATTAATCCCAATAAGATTGGGAAGCCTATTTAAATACAGGAGTTTAATTAATTAAATGAAAACCCTATTTTTAATAGGATTAGAAGGGTTAACCAATATTTATATAAGAGGAGTCTTATAATAGATATCAGTTGATGCAATTCCTATTGTTGGAGAGTACTTCTTTTCTATAGAAACCTAGGGTTTAACCAACCACCCTCCTTCTTGATAATTTTTCTTCCTTGGTGGATCACCTCTAGAGGCCAAACACTTGGGTGGCTAACATTGATGAAAGGAAGGAATCTAACCTGGATATTCAAGGAGATCACAAAGAACTAGAAGTTGAACTCGTACCTGTAGAAGCTTCGTTCTACAAGGGTATGAATCTATTCTCCTTCTTATTCGTTTTAATTAATAACTGTGCATAAAGGATGATCCGGGTAATAATTTTGTAGATTTTTTTTTCAACTTTGATATACCATGCTTCCGTTAATTTTGCAATTTGATTGCGTCATGATTTCATCAAAACCCAATAGTGGCATAAGAGCCAAACCTTTATGCAAGTTATTAATTGTCTATATTTGATATAAATACTAATATGTGTTTTAAAACAATTTTATTGGGCATAATAGTTAGCTAGGAATTTAGTTTTTGGAGAAAAACTGCTCAATTCGCGAACAGGAAAAATAGATTCTGTCCAGTGGCGCTGCAGCGCAGGCCACAAGCCTTGCAGTAGTGCCGCCGCACCGGCTCTGTGTTCTTGGAGGACACGTGGCGCTGTAGCGCCGGATGCTAGTACATTCTCAGTGCTGCAGCGCCAGGTCCGGGTCTGGGATGGTGATGACGTGGCGTGACAGCGCTGTTTGCTAGTTCATTAGCAGCGATGCAGTGCCATCTCTGTGTCCAACCATTGATGACGTGGTGCGGTAGCGCCGCTTGCTGGTGCAATGGCAGCGCTGCAGCGCCACCCCTGTAGAAAAAAATTTTATTTTATTTTTTTAAAGATAAAAGGTTTATTTTAATTAAAAATTAAAATTAATGTTTTTTGGAATTCCAGATTAATAAAAGAGTTTATTAGATTTAGAATTGGATTTAAATAAAGTTGTTTATCTTAATTAGAATTGGATTTCATGCGAACTAATTAGAGTTGGAATTGAATTCCATGATAACTAATTAGAGTTGAAATTGGTTTATGAAATTAACTAAGTTTGCCCATTAAATCGATATCAGTGTATATGTTAAATATTTATTTATTGATGCATATGGTGATATGTATAAAAATAAATAGAGATTGATTATGGACTATTGACCAATGTGATTAAATTATATTTTAGATGAATGCTTGAATGAATGAGTTTTATTAAATGGGGTCTGCGTATCTCGTCTTCTTTGTTTTTTTTCTTGATGTAAAATTCTATCTCCCTCCTATGTACTTACCCTTTACTGCTGATCAAGGTTTCTATTTAAATTAAATAGTAATGTAATAGATATAGTTAGAAATATCTTGAAGAAATTAGAGACCAAGGAGCAAGGAGCGCGTGAAGACCCGTTTGTATGGAGCTCGGGTTTAAATATAATAGTTACGTTTAAATTTAAATTTTTGCATTCCTAGGTTTGACCTTTTGATTCACTTGGTGACTCTAGTGACCGAAACTATAATAAAAGTCCATAATCAATAGGGGTAGAATATAATATTCTATATGTGCATGCTAAGTATTATATATATTATATTTTATGCAAACATGCTTCGCATGTTTTAATAAAATAATGCGTATTATATATATATATATATATATATATATATGTGTGTGTGTGTGTGTGTGTGTGTGTGTGTGTGTGTGCGCGCGCTAAACAAGATGAGGCAAATAATAACAAACCCCTCAAAGAAATTATATTAAGTCTAAAGCGTTCAATGATATTTGGAATATCGAACGTCACATTCTAGCATGATAAATTAATAGAGTATTAAATATTTAATATGAGTTTGTTGTAGTGCACACACAAGGCAAATATTAAGTATTTAAGATATTAATTTAATCACATTTGATGTTTATGAAGAAAATTGAACAATATTGTTTTGTTGTGCACACACAAGGAAAATATTTTTCTTTTTTGAATATATGGAGTGCTAGGTTGGACTTAACTTAAATCATTTTAGTTCGGATGTGCACACACTTGACTATTATGATCTAAGAGGCAGAATACAAGGAGTTACATGTTGATGTAATTGACAAGAGTTGTCTACCTATTTATTTATATATTTGGTTTGTTGTGCACACACAAGGCTATATACATTTAAAATGAGATCCTTAATCTCACTATCAAATCTTTAATTAGATTTTGCCGAACTATATATATGAGGGTAATATAGTTTAAAGAAAATAGTGGGAGATACCAATTTATAATAAGATCTAATATATTTTGGTATATAAAATTAATTAAATGAATGTTTGTTAAATGTTATCTTTTCACATGTAGAAATTGTAAAATGTCAAAATCACTAATTTCACTGCGTAGCATACTTGATGCTAACAAACTAACTGGGCCGAATTACACGGACTGGTTAAGGAATCTGAGAATAGTTCTCACTGCTGAAAAAATTCTTATGTCCTAAATTAACATGTCCCTGGAACTGTTCCAGAATCAGCCTCTGAGGAAGAGATTGCCACCATAACAAAGTGGCAATATGATGCATATGTGGCTCAATGCATCATGCTCGCATCCATGAATAACGAGCTTCAGCTTCAGCATGAAAACATGGATGTTCCTACTATGTTGCTTCACCTCAAGGAGTTGTATGGTGAACAAAGTAGGACTGCTAGATATGAGATATCTAAGGAGCTCTTCCGATCTCGGATGTTCGAGGGCACTGCCTTTGAAACTCATGTCCTAAGGGTGATGAATCTGATTTAACGCCTTGGACAGCTTGGGTTCTCCATGGATGGGGAGTTGAGTCAAGACTTAGTCTTGCAGTCACTCCTGAGACCTTCTCGCAGTTCGTTGTTAATTTCCACATGAATAATTTAGATGTCAGCTTGCCTGAATTACTTAAAATGATGAAAACTGCAGAAGGTTACTTCCCATCTAAGAAGAATCATGTCTTAATGGTGGATTCTTCCAAGAAAAGGAAGAGGCCCAATGTATTTTCTGAAAAAAAGAAATCTATGAAGGCTAAGAGCAAGGTGAACACAAAGGAAGAAAAGAAACCTGATCTAGCTAGCGAAGGAATGTGCTTCCATTGCAACGAGTCGGGTCACTAGAAGAGGAACTCCATGAAGTTTCTGGCAAAGAAGAAGCTTGGAGAAGCTTTGACTTCCAATCAAGGTTTGTTCATGATTGAAATTAATTTTTCAGAAAGCCAAAATTCTACTTAGGTATTGGATACCAGAAGTGGTTCTCACATATGTAATACTGTGCAGGGACTGGTCAGAAGTAGAAAGCTAAACAAGGATGAGGTTGTCCTATGAGTGGGAAATGGAACAAAGGTTGCTGCATTAGTTGTAGGCACTTAATGTTTAGCACTTCCTACGGGCAAGTCCATTTATTTAAATAACTGTTATTTTGTTCTGAATATCATTACAAACATTATTTCTATTTTCGTATTAGATATGGATGGATTTGACATTATAATAAAGAGCAACAATTGTTCTATTTATAAAGATAATGTTTTATATGGTGTTGGTAATCTGCGAAATGGAATTTATATACTTGACTTGCATGAATATATACTTCAAATAGAACAAACTAAGAAAATGAAAAGAGATGATGTTAATTATACCTATATGTGCCACTGTAGACTCGGTCATATCAATAAAACAAGATTATCCAAGTTGCATAAGGATGGTCTCTTAGAGCTATCCGATTATGAATCATATCTAACTTGTGAATCTTGTCTAATGGGTATAATGACTAAATCCCCTTTTAGTGGAAAAGGAGAAAGAGTTACAGAGTTGTTAGCGTTGGTTGACACAGACGTTTGTGGACCTATGACAGCGAATGCACGGGTAGGGTATTCTTATTTTATTACTTTCACTGATGATCACTCAAGATATGGATAGGTGTATTTAATGAAATACAAATCTGAATCATTTGAAAAGTTCAAAGAGTTTAGAAGTGAAGTAGAGAAACAAACTGGCAAAAGTATTAGGATTCTTCGATCAGATCGAGGTGTTGAATACTTGAGCGATGAGTTTCTCGATTGTCTCAAAGAAAGTGGACTCCGCCAGGTACACCACAGTTAAATGAAGTATCTGAAAGGAGAAATCGAACATTGTTGGACATGGCTCATTCCATGATGAGTTTTACCTATCTTCCAGTATCATTATAGGGTTATGACCTAGAAGCGGCTGCATATCTACTAAATAAGGTCCCCTCGAAATCCATCCCCAAGACTCCATATGAGAATATGGACAGGGAGGAAACCTAGTCTGAAACATATTAAGATTTGGGGATGTCCAGCTTATGTGAAAAGGTTTCAAAATGATAAGCTTGGGACAAGATCTGATAAGTACATGTTTGTGGGATAACCTAAAGAAAGTTTGGGATACTATTTCTACAATCCTACTGACCAAAAGGTGTTTGTTGCAAAACATGTTGCCTTCTTGGAAAATGAGTTAATTCTTAAAGGGGTTAGTTGTAACGACCAGGAATTTTAGGTTCCTTATTAATTTTATATGTGATTTAAAAATTTTAGGAGTTAATTTTTTCAAACTTATTTAAACCTTATGTGGTTATGTGCTTATGTGAATTTAACCTAAGCGAATAATTGCTAGGATTTTTATTGAAGGGAATCACTAATGCCAATTTAAATTAGTAGATTAACCCTGAGACTTTTATATCAGAGTATTGATAAAAAGTGTTAGTAATTACATATTCAAATTTCTTGAATATAGTGTAGAGATTTAATCGGGATTAATTATTTATATTTGAGTAATTAATTGATAACGTATGAAATTATTATTGTTGTTGATTTATAATTATTATGAATAAATAATAATTAATGAATTGGGAATAATTAATTAATTTTGTGTTGATTAATTATTATTATGAATAAATAATAATTAATGAGTAAGAGATAAATAAATATAATAATATTATATTTAATTGATTAATTATTTTATACAAGCATGTGATATGTAAACTTTTTATATATGGTAGTTAACTATATATTATATATAGTATAAGGTAACATGTTAATGTGTCTCTATATTATATGTATAGACTATATAGTAAGACTAATGGCATTATTAGAGTTACATCATAATATGGCTTATGTGACATGATATGGGTGGAAAGACATTAATATGTATACCCTATTACTTTATATTATATCAATAACATTATTAATTGATAAATAATTTCAATAAGTTATTATAATTATTATAATAACAGTTATTATTATAATAATACCAAATTACTTTATATTTGGTGTTAATAGATAATGTACATGGATTATATGTATATACCCTACTTGATGCATCATATTATTAATTGCTCATTGAAATTGTGACTTTAATTTAATTATAGCCTAAGTGTTTACATGAAATAAAATGTGTATACATGATATAGCCTAAGTAAGCATGGTATATATAGAATAATAGTGTAGTACATTGCATCCAAGTTGCTTCCATTTGCTAAGAATTGGTTGTCCCATATTATGTGCCCAATTGCTCTCTTATTTCTCATACACGTGAACCCACATGCTATGCTACTCTATATCTTCCTCAATTTCTTCACAAAGCTTAGCTAATCATGAGATGGAGAGTGAAGATGATGATAGATTGCACCAACCTTTACCAACTTCTTGTAATCCATTATGTAATCATACAATCCTTTGTTTTGATTTGATGAACAAAGTCAAGAACCAGATGTTGAAATTGCCTATAAATTAGCTCTCTTCCTTCTCTATTACAATTGCTGAGATTTCTATGCAAGTATAGAATTAGTAGAATTGCTACTGAGTTATTGTGAGTTATAGTGAGTAAGAGATTTAGCAGCAAAGCAAATACAGAGGTATAATTCTTATTGCTTCCATGTTCTTCATTTTTCTATTTCTGAGATTCCTAAATTCTTGTTCTTCCATGTTAATTCCTTGATTATGCTATTTGAATGTTAATTGGATTATGAAGTATGTTGTTTAAGTGTTATATGAAGTTATATGCATGATAGGATTGTATTATAGCTGGTACAGGAAGAATTTTGTAAATTGATTTTGAGTTGGGCTAAGAACTGCCGAAAACTGCACTGCTCTGCGTCTGGCCGCCAGCCTGCGCAGCTGCGCAAGTGTTGTACTGGCCAGCGGCCCAGCTGCGCCAGTGCCTGTCTGCAGATTTTTAGTTTCTTTCGCAATCTGTCCATACTGACTTATAGTACTAGTTTAAAATGAGCATGCTAGCATGAAGGATACTTATATATGTGTTTATTGAGATAGCGTGGGTTGTTTTAACTTCATAAAAATCCCTTGCTAAGTGAACTTAGAATTTGAAAAGGAACTTAGAACTTTTAAAGTAAACTTTGACATATGTGTGCCATGTCTACATTCTGATTTTTCAGGTATGATAATATAATGTAGAGATGCATGAAAGATGTATTACCTTGTGTATATAGGTATCATAATATAACTTGAACATGTTGAACTCATTAGTGAACGTTACTAACAACAACATAAGCTTTGAATGTGAACATTGACGTATACGTAGTATGAATGAATTTTGATTTCATGGTCATGATTGTGTGTTCTATAAACATGAGAACTTAGTCTAATATGATAGAACACACTAGCATACTTGATCGTAAGTTAAGACGTTTTCAAAAGAGAGACTTAAGACTTTCAAAGAGAACTTAACCAAGACTTATGTCTTTTAGATTGTGACCACTTAGATACATGTATGTGACTTATGTATGCGTTCTAATACATGAGAATAACGGTTACGAGATGCTTTACATGTACCGTGTTGTCTTTTTGACTTAGTGTACTTTGCAAATGGAAACTTAGAATGCGGAAGCTAACTAGAAATGATTACCATGTCAATTATATTATGATCATGCAAGCATGTTTATTATGATGTCATTATGCCTATAGACGTATTGACATGAACGTCGTTTATTTATGCACAGATTTCACATATGCATGCTTAATCATAGAAAATGAACTTTAAATATGAACTATGTGATTTGAAGTATATTTGTGTAGTATACTCAAGCATACATATTAGGTATTGTTTAGCCTTGTTATGAGATAGTATAACCGGAGTAGAGAACCTTTGAAGTATGAACTTGTTTAACTTAAGGTTTACCGGCATGAAAACATATGACTTCGAAATTGGATTAGGACGAGTATGCTAGTTTCGAATGGGAGATTATAACTTGATAAGCATGTGTATTGGTTTAATGGCAATAGTTGCATGCTAGAGTTACGTCGGGACACTTTCAGACCCGAACAATTTGCTTAAGTCGGATTTTAACAGTTAACATATTATGATTCTATAAATGGTATGTTTGATATTGAACGTGAACTATGTGCTAGAATTATATGATAAGTATGTGACGCCCCCAAATCCGGGGTCTCTAACCTCAGATTCAGTGCTCACGGTACATCATTAACATAAGCATTCTATATACTATTGCGGAATAATAAACATACATTGTTCATTATACTAAAATATTACATCAATATCCCAAGTTCTAATACCTTAACATAAAAGTACCTTAATTACATATAGTAACACAAAAGATTTACATGATCATAGTATTTCATAATACATAAGCATTTATATTAACTATTCTTGGATCTTTCCCTTGCCCTTGTCCTTCTTACTCGAACTCTCGGGCTTAACTGAAATAATTGTCATGATATAGCAAGTGTAAGCAACTAATTTGCTTAGCAAGTTTAATTATGAAAGAGATATATCATGATTAGAAATGAATTTAACTTTCAAAGTTCAATCAGGTAAAGGAATAGTGAAAGAACATGAATGAATCTTAATATCTGAATATTCGAATAATTGAATATCAAAGGCTGAGTGGTTTGAAATAACCATGAACATATACTAAGGTTGTCAGTATTTAAACTGGTCCTTTTAATAAGTTTTGGTAGTCAAGGGGATCAGCCTTTCGTACCCGATGAAATATGCATAATCACTCAGTATACTAGCAACAATTGTTTTCCAATAATGCTTTAGTAAAACTGTTCTTTTTCTCAGTCATGAGTCCTTACCATTTCAATTGGTTAGGCACTACTTTTAAAACATATTTGATTTAACAAATTAAAACATACTTGATCTAGCTGATACAATTAGCATAGATCTATATCATAAACAGTTCATGAATAAAATAACTTTAATAAATTCATAGTTCAATAATGATAGAACATGAATTCAATTGCACACAGTGCGAATATCAATAATCAATTTAGATGTGAATAATCAACAATAATTATTTACTAATCATGCTTCGAAAGTAATAACTCAAGTTGAGTTAGAGAACTTGCCTTGTTTGCTGACTACTACTATGCAATTCTATTTATCCGCTTAATGAATTTAAATTATCCTCTTTGGAAATACCTATCATGGGTACTTCAATTAGTATCACATATAATTATTTATAACATTATTATTCTCATATATTATCTATTATTAATCACATAATTAAATATTAGATATCACATAACTCCTTAATAATATTATCGTTCATTGACAATATTATTATTAGATAATCATCTAAACTCTCAAATAATATTATTAATCTTTTAATAATATTCTATTTGTTTCTTAATATTATTAATAATATTTTAGTCTCTCTTTAATATTATTAATATTTTAATAATTTTTTAAGTATATAATATTATTAATCTTTTAATAATATTTTAACTTTCTAATATTATTAATCATTTAATAATATTTTAATAATTTAATATTATTAATCTTATTATCCTTTGATACTAATTAAATAATAATTGATTAATATTTATACTTATTTATTATTAATTAAACAATAAATAATTAATTAATATTTATCTTTATTTATTATTTAATGTATATTAAATAATAAATAATTAATTAACATTTATCTTTATTTATTATTTAATGTATATTAAATAAATAATTAATTAATATTTATCTTTATTTATTATTTACTATTAATTAAATAATAAATAATTAACTAATATTTATTCTTATTTATTATTTAATATTTAATTAAATAATAATTAATTTATTGACTTTATATTACGTAACTAACATGTAAGTAAGTAATTATAATTATTTTTTACTTATTCTCACTTGAATAATAAACAATTTGTTTATTTACTTTAAACATTCTTTAATCATTCTTTAATATTAATTAAATAATAATTAATAAATTATTTAACCCTATTCATTATTTACTCTTAATTAAATAACAAATAGTTAGCTTAATAACACTAATTTTCATTCATTTATTACTTAATGTTAATTAAATAATAATTAAATAATTAATCATACTTACATAGTATTTAATTAGTTTAATAATTATTTATTAGTATTAATAATTATTAATTAGTAAGTTTTAAATGATTTAAATGAGTTTAAACCATTAATTACTTAATAGTTACATAACTGTCCCTAATAATTCTGAATAAAATTTCTTAATGTTCTTCACAATTTTAGAAAATTTTCTCTCCAAGAACCACCCCAAGAACCGGCCGGAAAAGTGGTGAACCGGCCGCCGGAAAGTTCGGCCGGTTCGCCGGAAAACTGAGCCGGTCAATAATTCTTTAATTTTTCTAACTTTTTGGTTTTATTTTCAGTTTTGGGGTCCTTTACTAAAACCTTCATAGAATGAAATCTACAACTCCAATTGAGGCCCAATCGGACTCGTTGGATTTGTATCTTTCCGAACTACAGTTTTCAGTTATCAAACATTAAATTTGGACCCGTTTTGCTTACTGAAAAGTGGCCGGAAGTGGACTGATATTTTTTCAAGGGTTCCAACCTTTAGAGTGTTTTGGCACAAAATTCATATCTCCCTCATTTTAAAACATTTTTGAGTGATTCCAAAGGGATTTTGTCCTTAACTTATATATTTATCATACCAAGAAAGAAAAACATAACAACTCCTTGTAGGTTTCAAAATGAAAAACATATATCACACCTTAAAAATCAATACTTATGGAAAAACTCCTTTTCATGTGTTTTACCAAACTTTTTAACATAAACTCATATCAACCAACAAGTTAAACTTATTAAACTGTATATATATCGTTCTAGAATGTTTCTAACTAATTAGATCTTGAACCCCATAGATCTTATATAAAAACATATTAACAAAAGGAAGAGATTAGTTTAGGAGTTTCACCTTGTTCTTATAGCAACTCTTCTTGTTTTACCAAAGAAATTTATGAACTTTGGATGCATGAATCTTCAAGCTCTCTCTCCCCTCTTCTTCTTCTTCTACCCGAGCCTTTCTCTCTTTTGTCTCTCTCTCTCTCTCTCTCTCTCTCTCTCTCTCTCTCTCTCTCTCTCTCTCTCTTTGGTTTGATAGCTAACTAGGAGATAAGGATTGAACTTAGTAAAAATATTTTACTAATTATGAAAATTATTTAAGTATTTAGTAAATATGAATAGATATAGATTGTATATCTATCAACAATATCCCATACAATCTTACTTCCTTTCTCATCCTTATCAGCTTAGCTAACTTGCAAGAGTAGATAAAAGTAGTGGACGAATGGGAGGTTGACACCTAGCGTAGTTGTTTACCTACTAAAGTTAGGTAATAATTACATTCACCCACCTTCTTCTTCTCCTTACTTATCCGGCCATGTGGCCTTATTATCCATTCTATTTTTCTTTTATTTTTTTATTCCTTATTTGCTTTATGAAATGACCAAAATACCCCTCCACAAGTGGGCTTAGATTGGGCTTTTTAATTATCATCTTTTGGGCCTGTAATTATTAATTTGAGCCTACTAATGGGCTTGGGCCTCCCAAAACAATTAATTGGGCTACTAATATACTTGCTCTATACATCTAATACTGGTCCAGTTTAATAGTTTAGTTACTCATAAACCAAATTATCCACAAGTCCCATGCTTAACTAATTAATTGGGCTTATTTAAATTACTTATACCTCTTAGTCCATTAAATTTATTATCTCTTAAGCTAATGCTCATCATTATTGATATTTACATATTCTTATCAATCAATAATGTTATTTCATTTACATAACCCAATTAGACTTGCTGTATTTAAGTATATTGAGTATGTAATTAGGGTTTAACATCTTAAATTAATTTCTTGGATTCTTAAAATACTTAGGTTAGTCCACCAACTTATTTCAATCATTAGTGAGACTTTCTTTAAATACACATATCATACTATTTACATAATCACTTAATCACCTAGTCATCCATAATATATCACAGATTAGTTAATATACTTATTTACAATGTAGCACAAAAATTCTTGGTTATTACAAAGTATATGTTTGTTAAGTGTAAACTTATATTAGTTTATATATACTAATTGGAGAGATCGACTTGTTAATATTAGGTCGTTCCAACGCCGTTTAATTAAAGCTAGAATTATTTGTAGCTGAGCAAACAGGCAAGTTCCCTATCTTCCTCAAGTTATATTTGAGCAAGCTTCCTAGACCTTTGCATTACTTTATTCAACATATATTGTAAGCAAGTTTCCTAACTTCAGGTGATTGTTATATTGAATGCAAGTATCCTAAATTCTTGTACTACCTTATTCAATGAACCGTGTAAGCGAGTTTCTAAACTTTACTTATTTTTGGTGAAAGTTTCCTATCCTTCTCATATTGTATTGAGCAGGTTATTATTGTGTTGTGAAAGTTCCCCGAACTTCACATTTTGAGTATTGTGAAAGTTCCCCGAACTTCACACTTTGGTTAATGTGAAAGTTCCCCGAACTTCACATTTTGAGTATTGTGAAAGTTCCCCGAACTTCACACTTTGGTTATTTTGCAAATTTCCGAACTTCATTTCTTTATTATGCAAGTTCTCTAAACTTATACAAACTCGTATATTGTGCAAGTATCTTATCTTTGTGTTTACTTTACTCAAAGAACATTGTAAGAAAATGTCCTAACCTATGCATTTACTTTATGCAAGGAATCTATTATGGTGAAATTCTCTGAATTTCACTCTTTGATGTTGTAAGTGTCTAAGCCTATGCATTTATTTTATACAAGGAATCTATTATCGTGCAAGTTCCCCGAACTTCACATTTTGAGTATTGTGCAAGTTTCCCGAACTTCACACGTTGAGTATTGTGCAAGTTCCCCGAACTTCACACGTTGAGTATTGTGCAAGTTCCCCGAACTTACACAAATTCATATATTGTGCAAATTCTAAACTTCACTTTGTGCAAGTCTCTATCCTTCTCATATTGTATTGAGTAGGTTATTGTTGAATCGAAAGTTGTTTACTTAATTGCTTGAACTTTATTTCCAAGCATGTTATTTAGTGGTTTAATTACTTATCAATTATTCCATATTGATATTATTGATGTCTGCACCTAGTGCATTTGAGCTCGTACAGTCTTGGACTTGTACATTATTCAAGGTTCTAAATTTCTTGAACAATGTCAGTAAGAGTCTGAACCTTTGCTCGGTCAGACTAGTGTATGAAGTTTTCTTTGAAGCTATCCAAACCAATTGATGGTAAGGATTCTTAGACGGAATAGAACACCCCTCCTATGTAGGAGTGTGCCCAGGTATCTAATATATATGATACGAGTAAGCAGATATAAGTGTTATGCATATTCACGTTGTGCCCGAGGCTGATCTCCTCGAGGTACTTAGTTTCTGTAGCCAGAAGCAAGTAATTCTAAAAGGGTCAATTAGCTATTGAACCCATTAGAAAGTTATAGTTCTGAGTCTACTCTACTATCAGTCATTATAAAGGTAATTATTATCTTTGCTTTTAATAGTCATATTATTGAATCTTTCAGATATTCATAGTGTTGAATCATGCAGGTTGTTAAATCTTATAGATATTCATATCGTTGAATCATACAGATATTCATAGTATTGAATCATATAGATTGTTGAATCATTCTAACATTCATATTGTTGAATCTTTAATATATTCATTTTGTTGAAATCATTGTCAGATATTTTTCCATTCATCATAATATATCCTCTATTGTTGTATTTAAACTTGTTGCTCATTCTTGCTATATCATGACTTATATTGCAGTTAAGCCCGAGCCCTCAGGGAAGGACAAAAGTAAAGGAAAGATTTAGGATGGTTTGCAAGGAGCAAACTTTGTCTTTATGATTTGTTAAATTACTGTTAATGTAATATGAACCCTAATATTTATTCTAGGGTATATTTGTATTGATGTATTAAGGTTATCGAATCTTGGGACTAGTAACACCTTTTGAATGAACGACGTATGTTTATTATATTCCGTATTTTAGTTATCGTATGTTACTTAAAGGTGGATGTTAGTATTGTTTCGTGGCAACCGGACCGGGGTCAGAGGACCCAGATTTGGGGGTGTCATAGGTTGGTATCAAAGCTTTAGGTTATAAACGTTAGGAATGCGAAACCTAAGTTATAACCTTAGTAGGAAACTCAAGTAGAGTTTGTAGGTGATGGATTGAGGATATCCATCGAGTCTTATTGTGATACTGAAGTTATTTTTTTAAATCAGCTATGATTGATAGACGTCCTAACTTCTTAATGCTAACATGAATAGCATATCACATAAAGCCTAATGTTTTCTTCCTGTCCTCAGGATCATGTCTCCTAGGGGATTTTCGCAAAACCCGAGGGAGGAAGGATCTGTTAGCAATGGTGGAGGGGGAAATGTCGACCCAATGCAGAGCTTCGTTAACCTATTAACAGAAGCAATGCAGAACATAACCCTGCCAGCAGCTGAGCAGCCAAGACATTACTTGGCTAGCTTTAGGACTTTAAATTGGTAGGACCACCGGAATTTCAGGAAACCTTAGATCCAATCGAAGCCCACACACGGATAGAAGAAATTGAGAAGGTGTTTGAGGTCGAACGGGTGGCCGAGGCACAGAAGACGAGTTTTGCCACATTCATGATGAAGGGCGAAGCTAATAATTGGTGGGAACCCAATAAAGGATTAGCAGGCGAAGAAGTTATTATGTGGGACAAATTTAAGAATTTCTTTTCGGAGAATACGCAACAAGATATGGAAGTTAAGTTTTTGGAGCTGAGACAAGGAGGTATGTAAGTCGCAGAGAACGCGACAAGATTTAAAGAGTGGGCTCGATTCACCTCGCATCAGGTGGACACGGAGGCCAGGAAAGCAAAGAGATTTGAATTAGGATCGAAACCATGGGTGCAGAAGGTAGTAGATGTATTGAAGATTAAGACCTTTTCTGATCTTTTGGAAAGGGCTATCATTGCCGAAGGAGGTAATGAAACCATAGCGCAATTTAAGCAAGTTAAGAAGACCGGTCAGGAAGGACAGAAGAGGGGAAGCGGCTGGGGCAGCAACCCCAATAAGCGTAAATGGATGGAGAGCCAATCATCCGGAGGTGGATGATTTTTCTATTATTTAGATTAGTATGAATGTTTTACCATTTGGAGTCAAAAATGGACCGTCACCGTAGAATACATTCATAGGAATTGTTATACTGATTTGAAGGGAATTCATGGATGTCTTCCCAAATGAGATTTAGCAACAATAGTTTTTGCCTTGGAGTTTTGGAAGCATTATTGGTATAGCGAGAAATGTGAGATATGCACAGTCTTAAGTTTATCTTCACACAAAAGGAATTAAACATAAGGCAACGCCGATGGCTAGAATTGATCAAAAATTATGATTGTGAAATTCTGTACCATCCAGGCAAAGCAAATGTAATGACAGGTGCCTTGGATAGGAAAGGCAGAGGGAAGTTATCGAGGTTGACCCTTCAGGAGATTTAGTGAGAGATTTTTGAAAGACTAGACTTAGAGGTTAAGTATCCAATGAAGACCAAAGAGAGATTAATTACAGTGTCAGTAAGCCCAACGTTATTAGATAAGGTTAAGGATGCACAAGAGAAGGACGAAGTTGTGATAACATCAAGAAGCAATTAGCTAAAGGTGATGAGCTGAAATTTAAGATTGATAGCACTGAACTTCTATGATTTGAAGGATAAATTTGGGTACCGTTAGTACTAGAACTAAGAGAAGAGATTTTGCTAGAAGCATTTATGGGAGATAGTGTCAAACACCGTTGTGTTGGGATAAAGTAGGTGAACGTCGACTGTTGGGACCAGAAGTGGTACAACAGATGGTAGAGATTATCTAAGTGATAAGAGCGAATTATCTATTTTTATTGGAGTAACCCTATTTTTACAATTCCGAGGACGGAATTTTTATAAGGGGGGAGGGATGTAACGACCAGGAATTTTAGGCTCCTTATTAATTTTATATGTGATTTAAAAATTTTAGGAGTTAATTTTTTCAAACTTATTTAAACTTTATGTGGTTATGTGCTTATGTGAATTTAACCTATGCGAATAAATACTAGGATTTTTATTGAAGGGAATCACTAATGATTATTTAAATTAGTAGATTAACCCTGAGACTTTTATATATCAGAGTATTGATAAAAAGTATTAGTAATTACATATTCAAATTTCTTGAATATAGTGTAGAGATTTAATCGGGATTAATTATTTATATTTGAGTAATTAATTGATAACGTATGAAATTATTATTGTTGTTGATTTATAATTATTATGAATAAATAATAATTAATGAATTGGGAGTAATTAATTGATTAATTATTATTATGAATAAATAATAATTAATGAGTAAGAGATAAATAAATATAATAATATTATATTTAATTGATTAATTATTTTATACAAGCATGTGATATGTAAACTTTTTATATGTGGTAGTTAACTATATATTATATATAGTATAAGGTAACATATTAATGTGTCTCTATATTATATGTATAGACTATATAGTAAGACTAATGACATTATTAGAGTTACATCATAATATGGCTTATGTGACATGATATGGGTGGAAAGACATTAATATGTGTACCCTATTACTTTATATTATATCAATAATATTATTAATTGATAAATGATTTCAATAAGTTATTATAATTATTATAATAACAGTTATTATTATAATAATACCCAATTACTTTATATTTGGTGTTAATAGATAATGTACATGGATTATATGTATATACCCTACTTGATGCATTATATTATTAATTGCTCATTGAAATTATGACTTTAATTTAATTATAGCCTAAGTATTTACATTAAATAAAATGTGTATACATGATATAGCCTAAGTAAGCATGGTATATATAGAATAATAGTGTAGTATATTGCATCCAAGTTGCTTCCATTTGTTGAGAATTGGTTGTCCCATATTATGTGCCCAATTGTTCTCTTATTTCTCATACACGTGAGCCCACATGCTATGCTACTCTATAGCTTCCTCAATTTCTTCACAAAGCTTAGCTAGTCATGAGATGGGGAGTGGAGATGATGATGGATTGCACCAACCCTTACCAACTTCTTGTAATCCATTATGTAATCATACAATCCTTTGTTTTGATTTGATGAACAAAGTCAAGAACAGGATGTTGAAATTGCCTATAAATTAGCTCTCTTCCTTCTCTATTACAATTGCTGAGATTTCCATGCAAGTATAGAATTAGTAGAATTGCTAGTGAGTTATTGTGAGTTATAGTGAGTAAGAGATTTAGCAGCAAAGCAAATACAGAGGTATAATTCCTATTGCTTACATGTTCTTCATTTTTCTATTTCTGAGATTCCTAAATTCTTGTTCTTCCATGTTAATTCCTTGATTATGCTATTTGAATGTTAATTAGATTATGAAGTATGTTGTTTAAGTGTTATATGAAGTTATATGCATGATAGGATTGTATTATAGCTGGTACAGGAAGAATTTTGTAAATTGATTTTGAGTTGGGCTAAGAACTGCCAAAAACTGCACTGCTCTGCGTCTGGCTGCCAGCTTGCACAGCTGCGCCAGTGTTGCACTGGCCAGCGGCGCAGCTGCGCCAGTACCTGTCTGCAGATTTTTAGTTTCTTTCGCAATCTGTCCATACTGACTTATAGTACTAGTTTAAAATGAGCATGCTAGCATGAAGGATACTTATATATGTGTTTATTGAGATAGCGTGGGTTGTTTTAACTTCATAAAAATCCCTTGCTAAGTGAACTTAGAATTTGAAAAGGAACTTAGAACTTTTAAAGTAAACTTTGACATATGTGTGTCATGTCTACATTCTAATTTTTCAGGCATGATAATATAATGTAGAGATGCATGAAAGATGTATTACCTTTTGTTTATAGGTATCATAATATAACTTGAACATGTTGAACTCATTAGTGAACGTTACTAACAACAACATAAGCTTTGAATGTGAACTTTGACGTATACGTAGTATGTATGAATTTTGATTTCATGGTCATGATTATGTGTTCTATAAATATGAGAACTTAGTCTAATATGTTAGAACACACTAGCATACTTGATCGTAAGTTAAGACGTTTTCAAAAGAGAGGCTTAAGACTTTCAAAAAGAACTTAACCAAGACTTGTGTCTTTTAGATTGTGACCACTTAGATACATGTATGTGACTTATGTATGCATTCTAATACATGAGAATAACGGTTACAAGATGCTTTACATGTACCGTGTTGTCTTTTTGACTTAGTGTACTTTACAAATGGAAACTTAGAATGTGGAAGCTAACTAGCAATGATTACCATGTGAATTATATTATGATCATGCAAGCATGTTTATTAGGATGTCATTATGCCTATAGACGTATTGACATGAACCTCATTTATTTATGCACAGATTTCACATATGCATGCTTAATCATAGAAAATGAACTTCAAATATGAACTATGTGATTTGAAGTATATTTGTGTAGTATACTCAAGCATACATACTTGGTATTGTTTGGCCTTGTTATGAGATAGTATAACCGGAGTAGTGAACCTTTGAAGTATGAACTTCTTTAACTTAAGGTTTACCGGCATGAAAACATATGACTTCGAAATTGGATTAGGATGAACATGCTAGTTTCGAATGGGAGATTATAACTTGATAAGCATGTGTATTAGTTTAATGGCAATAGTTGCATGCTAGAGTTACGTCGGGACACTTTCATACCCGAACAATTTGCTTAAGTCGGATTTTAACAGTTAACATATTATGATGCTATAAATGGTATGTTTGATATTGAACGTGAACTATGTGCTAGAATTATATGATAAGTAGATGTTTGTTAAGTGTAAACTTATATTAGTTTATATATACTAATTGGAGAGATCGACTTGTTCATATTAGGTCGTTCCAACGCCGTTTAATTAAAGCTAGAATTATTTGTAGCTGAGAAAACAGGCAAGTTCCCTATCTTCCTCAAGTTATATTTGAGCAAGTTTTCTAGACCCTTGCATTACTTTATTCAACAGATATTGTAAGCAAGTTTCCTAACTTCAGTTCATTGTTATATTGAATGCAAGTATCCTAAATTCTTGTACTACCTTATTCAATGAACCGTGTAAGCGAGTTTCTAAACTTCACTTATTTTTGGTGAAAGTTTTCTATCCTTCTCATATTGTATTGAGCAGGTTATTATTGTGTTGTGAAAGTTCCCCGAGCTTCACATTTTGAGTATTGTGAAAGTTCCCCGAACTTCACACTTTGGTTATTGTGAAAGTTCCCCGAACTTCACATTTTGAGTATTGTGAAAGTTCCCCGAACTTCACACTTTGGTTATTTTGCAAATTTCTGAACTTCATTTCTTTATTATGCAAGTTCTCTAAACTTATACAAACTCGTATATTGTGCAAGTATCTTATCTTTGTGTTTACTTTACTCAAAAAACATTGTAAGCAAATGTCCTAACCTATGCATTTACTTTATGCAAGGGATCTATTATGGCGAAATTCCCCGAATTTCACTCTTTGATGTTGTAAGTGTCTAAGCCTATGCATTTATTTTATGCAAGGAATCTATTATCGTGTAAGTTCCCCGAACTTCACATTTTGAGTATTGTGCAAGTTCCCCGAACTTCACACGTTGAGTATTGTGCAAGTTCCCCGAACTTCACACGTTGAGTATTGTGCAAGTTCCCCGAACTTACACAAATTCATATATTGTGCAAATTCTAAACTTCACTTTGTGCAAGTTCTCTATCCTTCTCATATTGTATTGAGTAGGTTATTGTTGAATCGAAAGTTTTTTACTTAATTGCTTGAACTTTTTTTCCAAGCATGTTATTTAGTGGTTTAATTACTTATCAATTATTCCACATTGATATTATTGATGTCCGCACCTAGTGCATTTGAGCTCGTACAGTCTTGGACTTGTACATTATTCAAGGTTCTAAATTTCTTGAACAATGTCAGTAAGAGTCTGAACCTTTGCTCGGTCAGACTAGTGTATGAAATTTTCTTTGAAGCTATCCAAACCAATTGATGGTAAGGATTCTTAGACGGAACAGAACACCCCTCATATGTAGGACTGTGCCAATGTATCTAATATATATGATACGAGTAAGCAGATATAAGTGGTATGGTACGAGCAGAACTCATTAGGAGTTGTATGTGACGAAATATAGAAATTTCGCAATGAGCTAAGAGTAAATTAAGAATAAGATAGAGTTAAGTGTTGGATTTCAATAGAAGGCTCTTGTTAGCAGCTAAGTTGTATGGTTCCTTGTATGGGCGGGGAATTTATGCTCGGGTTTAAAACCACTTAGCTTCCTATATTATTTAGTGGCTGAGTCGACCAATTCCTTGTATGGGCAGGGGATTGTGTTTGGTTCGACAATCACTTAGCTTCTTACATTGATAATCATTGGAATATTGGTGTCTCGCTATCATTATACATATGGCGGAAAGGTGATTCTTTTCTCATGTTTATTCTGATAGATAGATATTACTAAGATTAGGTGCGAGTTCTTTAAACTCATACGTATGATAAGTTTGTGACTCATAATCGTATGATGGGACCCCTCAGCGAATGGACAACTTTGGTCTGACTAGGATAAGTTCCTAAACACATATGATTGTGAAAAGTTCCTAAACTCCTAACGTGTGGTATGTTTGATGAACTGTACTGGGTATAGGAGAGTTATGGATGATGAATTGAGGATTTTTAATAGATATTATTAAGCAATTGATCATTAGAGCTATTGAAGTTGATGATGGAAGCATAGGTATTCCAAATCTTCTAGCTGTGCTAGACTTTGAAATTTTTGATATCAAGCTAAATTCGCACTGATGTGCCTTTCGAACAAAATGAATTTTTGTTATCCTCAAAACAAGGTGACAAAGGTGTGGAGATGGACTTCGAGCCATTAACACATCGTTACCTATTGCGACATGATAACATCAAAAATGATTTGCAATGATTTTTGAACGATTTAAAGAAGAGTCTACGCTAATTGTTTCGGCTAGACAAAATTGATTTGAGATATCAAAATGTATTTTGTATATCATTAATGCATCATGAAACCTGATGCGGAAGTGATAAGAATGATGAAGTTATCAGTGCAGAATTACCTGGTGTGGGATTTGATTTAAGCTCACTATGGTACGATGTAGTATGACAAAGTCATAAAATAAAAAGTGATGGAGTTATCAATGTAGAATTACCTGGTGTGGGATTTTATTTAAGCTCACTATGGTACGATGTAGTATGACAAAGTCATAAAAAGATTTTCAGAACTTTAAAGAAAGGTTAGATGCCAAGTAATTTGGCCAGTTACATGTTTCGATTGATATTCGAATTATTGGTTTACGTCTAAGCTAATTGATTCAGCTAGACAAATATTTATAAAGATTCAAGCATCTCTTTGAGAATTTATCCCGAAACCAAATTATTTTGGAATGGACTCTGACAGTAAGATTGAGGTGAACAACCCTGAAAATGGGGATATACTAGTTGGATAATATATTCTAATTTAAGAACTAAGGTACGATTGATTGACCACCTAACGTATCAGTATTGAAAGTTTATCTTCTTCGTGATTGTAAACATACCAATGTTCAGCATGGTTAACAAATTTGGTTACGGTAAATACCGTACGACCCAGAGTTCACGGTCTATATGACCCCTCAGCCAGATATGAAAAGTTTTAACTCCTTAGAGAGAAGTTATATGATGATAGTAGAGCTCCTCATAGAAGGAAGCAGTATATACTCATTAATTTGAGCATGAAATCAGTAAAGGTTTACTTGAAAACCTAGTTTTGTCGAATAAAAGGAGTAGAGATTAGTAGGCTGTAATTTCGAGGAGGAAATTCTTAGAAGAATGGGTGATTATAAGAACCTGAATTTCCAAGAATCATTATTAATAAGAATTTAATGAATAAAATTCTTAGAGCATGAGATAGATTCGAATATGTATATATCTGTGATATGAGGTTTGTAGTATTGAATTACATAGGGTGTTATGAACTACGTAATACGTGATTCTTAGTGTTTAATAAAAATATATCATTATTATATATTTTTAGAGATAAATTATTAAAGAAGATGGATAATATTTATCTATCGTTATTAAATGATTTATAAAATTATTTATCATGGTAAGATGATGACATTAAATATTTTTGATAGTCACCATTTTCTGGAGTATATGTACGTTGTTAGAGAGAGAAAGGAAATCAATATATATCGTTAAAAATGTATTTGTTAGAGACTTATTAATTAATTGAATACACAACGAGAAGTGTAGATATATATCTTGAATTATGTGGATTGGTGGAAAGAGAAATAATTATTACATATTTCTAATAAAGATTATTAAAATAATTTCTTATATTATCTTAATAAAAATGGGGAATGTTATTTTAAATAATAATAATAATAATAATAATAATACACTGTACGTCTTTGACTGAGGTATTATGAATGAGGGTAAATATATCGAAACATATTTGCTATGTGTAATATACTAATGAAAAATAAACTTATGGTCTATTTTTTATATAAAAAGTTGTACATGTGTCGTACATATAACTATTTTAACAATGCTTAGATATTATATT
Organism: Panax stipuleanatus; assembly: GCA_020205555.1. Lineage (NCBI taxonomy): Eukaryota > Viridiplantae > Streptophyta > Magnoliopsida > Apiales > Araliaceae > Panax > Panax stipuleanatus. Next base: position 131,716,127 of record CM035115.1, on the reverse strand, counting down.
TAAATAATATTAGGATTAATGCCTCTATTAGAAAAGATATAATATAATAATATTTATTATATCATGTTTTGAAGGAGTGATTAAACGGGGTTAATTAATATTATTATGAGAATTATTGCTATGTGCAAGTATACATGTTATGTGAATTAGAGCCTAGGCGAATAATTACTAGGAGTAATTAAAGGGAGTCACTAATCGGTTATTAAATTAGTAGACCGACCCTAAGGTTTTATATCAGAGTATCAATAGAAGCATTAGTATTTAAATATTCAATTTACTTGAATATAGTGTAGAGGTTTAAACATGATTGATTAATTAATATTTTGGATAATTAATCGATAAACGTATGAAACTATTGTTGTTGAGAATAATATATTAATGTGCAAAGGAGTAATAAATATAATGAGATTATATTTACTTGGTTAATTATTTTGTACAAGCAATGCAATAATTAAACCTTTAATATATGGTAGTTACCTATATAGTATATAATGCAATGTGACGCATTAATATGGTTATATATTATTTTATATATAGACTATATAGTAAACTTAATTGCATTATAGGAGTTACATAATATTATTGCTTATATGACATGATGTGTGTGGGTAAAACCTAGTGTATACCCTATCACCTTATATTAATATCAATAAACAATGGTTAATTGATAATGCTTTTAATAAGTTATTATAATTACAATAATAACCGTTATGAGGAGGAATAATAATAATACCCAATATTCTGTATTAAGAAAATATACACGGATTATATATGTGCACAGTAAATTTACTACATGATAGTATTATTTATTATGGGGATTACATTGTGACTCAATTATACAACCTAAGTAGGTATATGTTAAAGTGTAAAAGCTAAATGTTGAGCTTACATAATATATACAATTGAATTGCTAGTTGCTTTTGCTGAGTTTTATTGTTGTCCCATAATATGAGCTCAATTCTTCTTCACGTGTATACCCACATGGCTAGCTACCCTATACTCTTCTCTCAAATTCATCAAAGTCTAGCATATGATTTCAAGGGGAGTGGGATTCATGATAAGAATCACCAACTCCTCACCAACTTCTTGTTAACCATCAAATTCTTGCTCAACCCGTTGGTTTGAATTGATGGAGAAAACCATTGTCTGTGTCAAGCTTGGTCTATAAATAAGGCTCTCCTTCTTCCTTGCATTGCTGAGATTTTCTTTGAATTGATAGAAAGAGAATTGAGAGTGAGTAGCATTGTAGCATTATATGATCTGTAACAGCAAGTTTGGTTTCCATCACAGAGGTATAACTTCCCATTCTCATTCTCTGCATAATTTTTAAAATTTTTGATTATTGAATTGATTCATGGATTGAGTAATTAATTGATTGGGATATGTTATTAAGTGGTTATATGATGTTATAATAGTTCAGAATTGCTAAATGTTATGCTAGAAATGATTTTTGTTGGAAATTTAGTGAATTGGGCTAGCAAGCTGCCAAAGCAGCCTGCGTCTGCGTCTGGTCTGTGCCTGGCGCAGCTGCGCCAGTTTTGAACTGGCCAGCTGCGCAAGGCCTGCTGCAGAATTTTTGCTTCTGTTTCGTTTTCTGTCCAGGCTAGCTTGATAGTAACCTCTAGTCAAGCATGGAAACTGATATGAATCCATAATATAAACTTCTTGGTATTACATGGTCATGTTAGCATGTCTTATGAAAGGAAAACATATATTTAAAAGGAAACTTGTAGTTTCAAAAGTTAACCTTGTCACGAACACATCATATGAGCATTCTGATTTTATAAACATGTTAGTATGGTCTATATTAACATGTGATCTAAGTCTAAAGTGTTAAATACACTAGCATAATTGATTGAAAATTTAGACAATTTCAAAGATAATGAACTTAGAATTTGTTAAAGTAGACTTGTCATGAACATATCATATATGTATTTTGATATTTGTAGCATGAGTAAATAACTTAGACATGCATGAAATCAGGTTTAACATGTATGAGTAAGTACCTTAACATAGCATGAACGTTTTTGACTTCGTTAGTGTGCGATTTCTAAAGAAAGTTATAAAGTTTTAAAATGAGCCTTGACACATACTATTGATGCTTATGTTCTAACTTTGTGAGCATGATTGCATGGTCTAGATAGGCATGATGTAAATTTAAAAGTGTTAAGTTTACCCTAGCATTTATGGTTAAGTCGTAATGGTTTCAAAAGAAAGATTACTAGACACTATGAAAGTTAGTTAAGCATGAATTAGATATGTTTTTACCGATGCTAGTTGTGCATATATATTAAAGGTATTTGTGAGCATGCGTCTTAACTAGTATGACACCTCACATGTATACGTGATGAACATAGTAGCATGTTTACATTATTAATTCAGAGTTATAAAACAAAATCTTAATGATGCCTTAAGTGTTGATTTGTACAATGGTTATATAAACTCGAAAACTATAATTTCGTCAATGATTGAGAAACGTATGAATAATAAGGATCATATAAGTTTTAAATATATGTCAAACACCTTTAGATAAGTGTGTGATACATATATATGATAGATTATAGTAAGTATGTATAGATAAGGTCTACCTATACCTACATAGTTTTCTAAAAACGTGATGAGAAAGTAAAACGAAGGTTCTAAGAACCAAGTTAGATAACAATGTAATCAATGATTATTATATTGAGAATGTATGGATATGTATAACTGATATGTATGAATCAATAATTGAATGATTGTGTAGGAATACACGAAGCGCAAATATCTTAAGCAGTTAAGTCGTAGTTGTTAAACTACGCACTAGACAAATCTTTCAGTTCTTATTTGATATATATGAATTCAATAATTGTTAGATGAATTATATTATGCCATGATAATGTTAACTTATATATGAGTTGTATATGAGATATGTATGAGATTGAAAGTTGATCTGTGATAATATGCTTGTTATATGAGAAGTAACATGCGTAGTAACAATTAATTATTTATGAATGTATGAACTGGGTATGATATTATGTGCTATGTGATGCACGAAAACTGTTAGAATTGCTGAGCTGTCGAGCTCACTATTGCAAATAACCACTTTTGTAGGTTAAGGACTCACAATAAATGTTACGTGCTACGTGATAGAGTTTGAAGATTTCTGTTTATTTAAATACATGCTCTTGAATCATGTTTAAGTTCTTGAAGATGTATACGATAGTAGATTACAATGTTTTATACATGTTTAAATTGTAAGGTTGTGTTATGTAACACATAGGGGTTTCGAACTGGGATGTATACATTTATACAATAATTCAAACACAGTGAATCATATTTTATAATTGATTCAAGGTTTTGTAATTGGTTCAAGAGTATGAACTCAATGAAAGATTTTATACAAGGAGATAGAAAAGTTTTAGTTATTCTGCATTTTTGTAAACATCGAATGTGATGTGTAGACAGGGATGGTATATGACCGAGATTTGAAAACTTATATTAAGGTTTAGGGTCATCATATAAGATCTTGGATATGAATAGAAATTATATTTCTATATTGTAATAAGTAAAATTTATTCATTAAGTTTTGAATAAAAGATGTATAGTTCCGCGATAGATGTATCGTGGCGGACCGGATCCGAGGTGTTTTAGAGACCCGAATTTGGGGTCGTCACACCTATAAGGCTCGACTGGTTGCAAAAAGTTTCAAACAAAGACAAGGAGTTGACTATGATGAAACCTTCTCACCGGTAGCAATGCTCAAGTCCATTCAGATTTTGCTTGCGATTGCATCTTATTACGACTATGAGATCTGGAAGATGGATGTGAAAACGACCTTCCTCAATGGGAAACTTGAGGAGGATGTGTATATGACACAGCCAGAGGGATTTGTTTCTAAGGTTGGAACAAATCAAATCTGTAAGCTGCAACGATCCATTTATGGATTGAAGCAAGCTTCTCATAGATGGAACATCTATTTTGATGAGACAATGAAAGAGTTTGATTTTTTCAAAAACAAGGATGAACCATGTGTGTATAAGAAGGTTAGTGGGAGCGTTGTTTCATTCCTTGTACTATATGTTGACGATATATTACTGATAGGGAATGACATTTCCTATGCTATAGTCGATTAAAATCTGGTTATCTAAACACTTCTTCATGAAGGACTTGGGAGCAACATCCTATATTTTGGGGTAAAGATCTATAAAGATAGATCTAAAAGGATGCTTGGCTTATCCTAAGGAACGTATATTGATACCATTCTAAAGGGGTTTAGCATGGAAGATTTCAAAGGAGGTCACATGCCGATGAGCTATGGAATAAATCTCTCCAAGAAACAGGCCTCAGTGACACCTGAGGAGAGAGACCGTATGAGTAAGATCCCTTATGCTTCAGCAATAGGATCTATCATGTACGGTATGATATGTACTAAATTAGATGTCGCTCATGCACTTAGTGTAACGAGCAGATATCAGTCGAATCAAGGAGAAGAGCACTGGAATGTAGTGAAAAATATCCTAAAGTACTTACGAAGGACTAAGGATGTATTTCTTGTATACGGTGGGTCTGAATTAAAACTCGAGGGCTTCACGGACTCAAGTTTTTAAACGGACCAAAATGACATTAAATTCATTTCAAGGTATGTATTTACCTTGAACGGAGGCGCAGTGAGTTGGAAGAGTTCCAAGCAGCAAACAGTTGCTGATTCAGTGACAGAGGCAAAGTATATAGCTACAAGTATAGCTACAAAGGAGGCTGTTTGGATGAAGAAGTTCATAAAAGAACTTGGTGTGGTTCCTAGCATTGGAGGAGCAGTCCCCTTGTACTGTGACAACACTGGAGCTGTTGCATAGGCTAAGGAACCCAGGTCTCATCAGAAATCCAAACACGTGTTGCGATGATTTCACTTGATCAGGGAGATTATTGAAAGAGGAGACGTCACCTTGGAGCGCAAAGGAATCTCACGACAACATTGCAGATCCATTTACTAAAGCTTTAACATAACAGCAAATTGATAGTCACTTAGAGAAGATGGGTATGAGATACCATGACGATTGGCTTTAGTGCAAGTGGGAGATTGATAGTAGTGTGCATACAAGCCAATCATGTATGATGATAAAGCACATACTTTGTAAAAAATCTTATTTATTTATTAATAAAAATATTCATTTATTAAAGATATTTAATTATCTACATGATGCTATTTTTATAATATGTAAATAATGTGACGCCCCCAAATTCGGACCGCCACAGTCTCGAATTCTGTTAATCACGTGCTAACTCTAATAATAATTAAAATCTCAAAAAATAGAATAATAGAATAATTTATATTGATATAACATAAATATTCTCATCCCAAGTCTCGAAACTATTACTAATACACTTCATATCTTAATCCAAACATATCTTAATTCATAACATTGATTAAGTCTTAATACAACATAAAGGAAACATCCTAATATAGAAGAGCACAACTACTTCATAACCTTACCTTCGCTCTTGTCCTGTCCTGGGGTTCCACCTGGCCCTGCCCTAACTGAAATGTTTATGGAAAGCAAGAGTGAGCAACAAATTTACCCAGCAAGTAATATGCCAATAAATGTGAACAGGTGTATATACGGTACTTAATCTCAAGGGTAAAACGGTAATTAATAGCTCAGGAATTTAAATAAGAATGTTGTGAACAAAATAAATATCAATGACTTACAAATCTATTCTGTGAAGTTAAATAAGAACCACTATGGGTCGAGAAGTTATTTAAGGATTCAAAGGTTTCAACAATTTCAAGTGAATGAATAGATAGACCAAGAATTAATAGAAGAATCCAATGAATTCAAAGTTTCAAGTTAATAAATACTGGATACTGAGTGGTTACTAAGAACCACGAACTTTTACTAGAATCACTAAAAATATTCCCGGTAACCCAAACAAGTACAAATAGGGGATCCGCCTACTGTACCTGGTGTTATGCATAACCTATCCTACTGTTGTCGGCACCCTGACTATATAGTTTCCCTTTTTAAGGGTTGTTCATCTCAGTCAATTTATAAGAGTCCACACCAAAGCAATTGGTGTGGATAGCTTTCTAATTCATGATATTGGTCTAGCCGAATCAAATGGCGTAGACAATTTCAATAATGTATATAAGAACAATTTATAAATTCAATACTTGCAACATAATTCAAAGAATATAATCGTGATTTAAATCAAGCTATGCAATGTTAATTTATAAGACAAGAATTATTCTAGCACTTATTTACTCATACGATCAATAATAGTGCAAGCTCAAGTATGTGCTCAATACAGAGTATGGTTCAAATACTTGCTCAATAAAAAGAGTAGTCCGGATATTTGCATTCAATATATAAAACAAATGAAGTTAAGAAACTTGCTTACAAGATCTATTGCATAAAGTAAATGCAAGGGTTAGGATACTTGCACAATATTCAAAGTTATGTAAGATAGAGAACTAGTGACACCCCCAAATCCGGGTACTTCGTTTCCACATGATTTGGTGTTCACTATCTAAATAAAACATATATCTATCCAATAATAAAGAATGCAAAAAGATTTACAACCTCATCATTAAATAAAATCTTCCTTATGAAAAAGGATTACAACCTTAATCCGAAAATATCCCAGGTTTGCTAACCTTAACATAAATAAATAAGTGCGAAAATAAAATATCATAAACAAGTCTTATTACAATCACAATCAAAGAAAACATGTCTTCACTTGTTCATTTTGCCTTTCCCTTTACTTGTTGACGGTGGTACGTCAACGTTCTCGGCTTTAACTACAAGTAATTATGAAATATATAAGAGTGAGCACACAAAAGCACACTTAGAATACAATAACAATATAACATAACTGAATAACTTCAAAAGATTTGAATAACTTTACTTCCATCAACAATAAAGAATTTAATAATAATTCTTTCATTAATACTTAGAATTTTGAATATTGAATCATCTGAGGGTCATAAGACCTTGAACTATGTCCTAGGTTACAAACATTTCTGTTTAAAACCTTTAACAGTCATTTAGACTATGGACTCTAACTCGTACTTAGGGGGATCAACCCTTCGTTTTATGTATTGTGCACAAACATTTAACGCTTTCGCGTAATAACCTCCCCTAATAAATAGGGTTGTTCATCTCAGTATTTGATACAAGTCCGCTCCAAAGAAAGTTTGGTTTGGATAGCTAAAAGGAAATTTGGAGATTTCAACTATCATCAACTAAAGAGTAGTTGAATCGACTCAAAATCATTAAGAGTTCAATAATACAAGAATTATGAACCAAGTATAAGTCATAACAATAGACTTCACAATAACTAGGCATGCTTTAGAAATAACTTAAAGCATTTAAAAGATCAAGTAGATCTTGCTTGAACAAATAAGTCAAGATTGCATTACTTCAATAATATGTTCAATACTTGTTCATTATGAATATCGGAATACAACATAACTTGTACAATAATTAACAAGTTAAGAATCGGAACAAACTTGCATGATATAAAGAGTAAGGATTAGATAACTTGCATAAACGTAAAAAAAAGGTTTAGGAAACTTGCATAAACGTAAAAGAAAGGTTTAGAAAACTTGCATAAACGTAAAAGATAGGTTTAGGAAACTTGCCTCAAGCGTAAGCTACACTTTACAATTACAAACCACTTCCACAATTATCTTACATTTTATATTATTTTTATAACATCAATTAGTACATCATCATGATGTTTAAACCGTTGAACTTCTTGCTTAGGTTCAACTCACAACATGCACAACATACGCACATAACATTTTAAACTATCGTATTGTACCTTATGAAAGTAATATCCATGTACACATTTAATATATCAAGATGAGAATTTAAAATATATTAAAAATATGTTATTTCATTGTCTAATACACTTAACATGTCATCACATTAAGTTAGCTAACATGTAACACACAAAAACTTTAAGGAACTCAAACTGAAAATCCCGGACAGCCCCTACCCGCGCTGGGGCGGGGTTCCCTAGGCTTACAGCCCGACTGGGGCTGGGCCCACTGTTGGTGGGTTCCCCCAACTCGCGATCGTGCAGAGAAATAAGCCAATTTGGGTGAACAACTACAGCCGATACAATGACTACAGTCGATACAATGTATGCCTCCATCCATTGACTATCAATACTCGGCTTTGAGTGAACAACTACAGCCGATACAATGTCTGCCTCCATCCATGCAGATTACTCTAAAGAATGACCCGGATGACTAGTCAAAAAATTAGCCCCCTTACGATAAGTCCAATAATCATAAATCCTGGTCAAGTCATCGGCTGACAGAGACGAAGCTGATAGTCAATGATCCAAAGCCCCATCAAAGTGGTGAATATCCTGAAATTGATCAAACTATCCTATGATAGCCAGTGGATGATATGTGGTCATCCCTCTCAAACCAGCTAGGATAATCAATGCCAACTACATGAGTAATAAAGCTATAAGGAGAACTTAGTCCTGAACAGGATAAAATCGCAAATGGATCCTCGATCTTCATCAGAAAAGCCAACCAAGATGCCGCATTTGCACACTCAACCGGCTAAAAGGAATAATACATGGCTATCTCATGAGTAAAACAGTACCCATGATGTCTAAAAGTGTCGATCGGTCTCAAATGGGTCATGAACCACATGTATAATAATACGGTACTCCCCCTGATGAACCCCACAGGATGGGTGTAACACCCCCAAATCCAGGCACCTATTACCTCGGAGTTGGTGCGTCACGATACAGCCATCATCTAGATATTCATATCTTTTATTCATATGATAATGAATGTAGCCTTGCTCTGATGCCAATTAATACATTAATTCCTTCTTATTTCCAGAATCCGTAACTTTTACAACTTGGTATTACACTTTTAAATTATGTTGGTTTAAATTATAAATTTCAAGTTATACACAATATTTTTCACTTGGATATATTGATTTTTAAGTATCCTTGAACTCACAACTAGACTTAACCATTCTTCTATATAATATTCTTTGACTATGCAATTACAATATGTCATATAAATGTTATTTAGCATAGCTAGAGCTATACGAACAACTTCAGTAAGTACTTCTTCATTTTTCCTTTGTCTATCCCGAATCCTTTTATCTGCTCTGGTTTAGCTGAAAATAATTATTTATAGCAAGGGTGAGAAACTACGTTGCCCAACAAGTTCAACAAATATCACATAACATATAGTTCGCATTTTAGACACACTTTAAAAGTATTCATACTTCGCAATTTATACATAATTCGTATTTTTCATACTTTGCATTTGTTCAGGCATTATAATGCTTATACTCAACAATTATACCTACTTCATCCTTATCATATACCTTATATCACGAATATAGTGAGTTTCCATAACTCAATCGACATCAATCATTAACCTAATCCAATAGATTTATATCACAGTATAGCACATAGTGCACATCTCAAATTATTCACAAGAAATTCATATAATACATGAAATATGTACACACAATAATTAACAAGTTCACATATAAAAATAAGTTCTGAAAAACTTACCTGTACCGGCGTTTTACCATTAACTTGTCGTGTTCCTTTGCATGACCTACACGGTATGTGAGATTGATAATAAACACCATCAATAGTTTATCTTATGGTTAACCTTACTCTAATAACCTACCTATAATGTCCTTATACCATTTTTACATTCAACTTCATTATTTATATAACTTAGTTTTATTTCTCTTTCATCACCACATGTGCTAGTTCATTGCACTTGTAGTTTACTGTGTGTGTATCACACCATTACAACATACCACACTTGGTTAAACATTACTAATCCAAGTACCTTAGACTTAGATTATGCATATAGCATTCGTTCAACACTTGGTGATCATACACACATGGTATACAATACATACTTAGTTCTTATACATTCTCAAATATACTTATTTTGGTCCCATCATAATATGATACAAATCATTGGTCATTATACACTTCAAATATCATCTTACATTATGCTATAACATTTCCAAGAATAAACTCCCATTATTCCATCACGGTTCATAAATAGAAAGTATGATTCTATAAGGTATTTTGGGGACTTTTAAGAATCTTTGTAATGAACTTTTGACTTCCAAGTCTTGAACAAGCTTTTAGACCATACATCATAGTAGTTCATTCCATAGTCAGTCAATTGAAACAGCCCTTTATATCTTCTTAAGATAGTGCTTCAAAATGGGTGTTTTATATTTCCACTCTACTACCAACTCTACGATTTCGAGAGTTACTCCACGATTTCATAAAACCACTCTACAATTCTGTGAGAGCGTTTCACGATTGAAGTGAAGCTACACAACGATCGTGGGGTTCAGTCTATGATTTATGATCTAAACCAACTATCAAGTCTTGGTATTGGGTTGGGCTCCACGATCAGCAGAGTCAGTCTACGATCGTGGGGTTCAGTCTACAATTTGATGGAATCGCTCCATGCTGGTCGGGTTTACTCCACGATTTGATTTACAATTGGCTTAGTCTACTCCACGATCTGCGATTACGTCTATGATCGTGGGGTTCACTACTATAATTTGATTTATGGTTGGCCTAGCCCACTCCACGATCTACGAGAACGTTCCACGATTGAAGTGAAGCCACACTACGATCGTGGGCGACCCGCAATTTCCAAAACTAATCCGACTATAAAGTCTTGGTCTGGGACTGAGCTTGACGATTGGCAGAGTCATTCTACGATCGTGGGGTTTACTTTGACGATCTGAGGCTAAGGCATACTCTGACATTCTATTTTAAAGGATAACTTTGGCTGACTGTTTTAATGTCATACTCTTTTTCATTTGGGTAGACTTAGAACTGTGTTTGGGCCTGACTTGGCTGTTAGAGTGTTAAGAGTTGAAGAGAACACCATAACAGATGCTTTGGGAAATGGAACTCGTTCTTAGGTTTGTCACACTATTGCAGAACTTAATTGTTCTCATGTTAGGTTACAGACACAGGCAGGTTAACAGACGGACATGCTCCTGAACTATTTTGGTATAGAATCACCACCTTTGATAACATTAACACTTTTCCTTATTTGACTAGAGTTCATACATAAATTCACTGTTAGCACTCATGGTCTGTATCATTCATCAGCATAAAGCACCGTGCTCCATTTATATTTTTGATCTAGTTTTTAAGGTTATTTTGGTAAAATATCACATGATATCTTTCAGTTTTAAGTTGTTATAACTCATAACACATATCAGTGCATCTCCTTTTATCAACATCATTTTAACTGACTCTTCCTACAGCTAACATGCATTATTACATTACAACTGACTTTAGTTTAAGAGTCTTAAGGTTAAGGAGTCTTTTTACCTTCTTAAAACAAAGAAATAGTGCAAGTTTCTCATTGCCCTCTTCCTTTCTAGACTCCTCTGAATTACCAAACTGTCGAGTTCCTTTTGGGCTCTCCCTTTATCTCTCAGGCTCTCTCTTTCTTTATACTAGTATTCAACAGGTGAACCAACTTTGAAACATGAATTAGGAGCTCTTACTTATAGGGGAACTCCTCTACGTATTGTTTCCATGTACATGAACACATACGGGTACTTAGTTCAGCACAACTGGTTTTTGGTCCAACACGAGTTATCTTTGCACAGCGGTTAAGAAAGATTTGGTGAAAATCTGCTTACCAACCCACTTTAACCATGCTGCAGGACAGTAGTTTCTCACTTTATCTTGAGCCCAAGCAACCAAGGGTGGTTGTAGGCCACTGCTGAGTCTGTTGGCAGTTTTATGATCATTGTTTATTACTACCCTTTAACCTTTGGTTATCTCATTATATACAGATTTCTAATTTTTTTGGGTTAATCTTCCTGGACTATCATTTCTAGGTTTACTGCCCTTCATTTCAACTGGGCTTGTCTAATATCATCTACATAAATGTTGGGTTTTAGCATTTGCCTACAACATAATTCGATTAGTATAGTGATGTTACTCGGTTAGACTTAAACTTGGAAACCACTTAGGAGTTCATACTCTTCACAACCAGATTATTTAGTTCTTCCATGAATCACAATTAAACTTGGTGAACCACATATAATGCTAACACCATCAACACTTTTTAATTACCAACCTGATATCAACTATCCTTTGGACCTATAACAACTCTTTTTTTCATAGCTTAATTAAATACTTGAATTAACTCCTCACGAATCATCATGCCACACAAGGCTCATCATTTTAAGCTTAGTTAATTCATAACTTAAGCTCGACCACATATTACACGTAAAGGCACATAGTTATTATCACATAATTCTCATTTTAATAATAATAATCTTTCCAATTTCTTGGGTATTATAATTACCCTTTTCTAGTATAGAAAGAAAATAACTAACAATAAGATTAATGTAGCAGCTTGCAAGAATACTAAGTACAAATTTAATATGGCCCAATAGTTAAATGCGGACACTCATACCTATATATATTTATACATTTCGCCAATCACATTTTTTTAAGCTAGCAAAATAGTTAGCACCTACATTAATAAGAATGATGGTTTTATGTAATTTAAATAATTCATGGAAGTACCCACCATTCTCCTTATTTGTCACCAGAATATACTTTTGAATGAAATTAATTATATTATAATTATTTCATTGATCTCATAGGTAGATTTATGTCAAGAATATTTTCCAATTAAGCCTTGTTAGCTTCTCTTTTCATTTTGAATAATAAAAGTATACATTTAATAATTCCCTTACTTACTATATCTCATATACATTTATTTAACTCCACATATTACTTTCTTTTCATTATGAATGAGTAATATTTATAATGTCTCATGCATTCTTAGTTAGAACCTTTCATCTTAAAAGTCTCTCTTCCCAATCATTTTATACCTTATGGGCTCTTTATAGCGCATAGATTAAAAAAAAATTAATCCACTCTTTTCATGTTTCCTTTATCAATATTAGATTAAATCTCTAACCTTTATTTAATTATTTAATATTTCGCTTAAAAGAAATATTACTAATATTCGGGATATTACATTCACCCCTCCTTTAAAGAATTTCATCCCTGAAATTATAGCATACTCATTTCTTCACATTCTACTCAACATAACTATATTTTCATACTAACCTTTATATCCTCACCTTCCTCTAAAAAGCTCATACCTTTTTATCATTCAATTTCAAGAATATTGAAATATCTTTCATGAGTCCTCAACAATTGTTCAATAATTGTGAAGCGGTATGAATAACTAGGAAGTAGAAGATTCCTTTAAAAACTTTTAATATATTGTTGAGGGGTCATAAAGACCATGAATTCTTTACTTGGTTTAATGGGTATTTCCAACACAACCATAGCTAAAGCATTCTCTTCTAGGTATGTTTACAATCACGAAGAAGGTAAACTGCCTTTTTCTTTCTCTAAAAGGTTAACAGTACTTCACCACCGTACTTCATACCGTAACCCAAAACATAATAGTGCTTCACCACAGTTCTTCACATTGAAACACGTACTCTAGGTGATCAACCTATTGTACTCCACATTGCTTCAAATGACTATATACGTTTGATCCCATTTATCGGGGTTGTTCACCTCAAACTTAGCGCCAAATTCCGAACCAGAACAGTCTGGTTTGGCATGAATTCTCGAAGAATGCTTGAATTTCATAAACATATTTCAGTATTTGTCTAGCTGAATCAAATAGCTTAGACATACATTAATAATTCGAACAACAATCGAAACATTTTAGTCAACTCAACTGGCATACTCTTTCATAGTTTGAAGAAAACCAAAATCATATTATGACGTCATGATAAAGCATATACTTTGTAAATAATCTTATTTATTTATTAATAAAAGTATTCATTTATTAAAGGCATTTAATTATCTACATGATACAATTTTTATAATATGTAAATAACTCATATTTTTAAGCAATGCTTTTAGAATCTTGATGTTGATCATGCTAATGAGATCTAAATTCTTAGAAAGCTTAAAAACTAAAATAGTTTCCAATCGTTGGATTACTAAAAAGGAGATTAGTAAATCCGGATAGATTGGTACATATGCTGCTTGCTCATTCGATGAGGATGATTGATCTCATGATCATTTGTGTGAAGACACTAAAGCAAGTATGTAGGTGTTTATTGAAGAATAAGTTCACTGAATGTGACTCGCTATGGAATACCTAATGGAGTTTTACTCGCCTGTCAATAGGAATTCCTAATGTGATAGTAGTACTGTGTCGCTCCCAAATTCTCTACAATCCCTGTAGCAGATTTGGTGCTCACGTAAATATTCTATAAGATAATAACTTCTATCAATCCAAAATTCACAGTATCCCATAACATATAGTAGTTCTCGTCAGAACAATTACTATATATGGATACCCTTACTTGGATGTATAGATTTATAATCTCATGGATATTTCTTTCATATCAATAATTCCTATCTATCTGACACTCATAGTATTAATGATAAGATTGTTCCTGGAACTGAGGGGCGCAACTTCAATTCTTACAGAACTCCCAAGATCATTCAATACCCTCATCCAGATGTATAGTTCATATAGATATTGTACTTATTTCTAACTTCTTAAAGAATGTAAAAGCTAAGTTATTGACAAAAGCTAATAATATATTATATATTTTAAAATTCGATTACATAGATCCCAATTTTACATTATTATTACATCGAAATCTGTAAAGATATAACCAAGTCTAACAAAGTGAAACTTAAAACTAGTAGAGTCCTTCTATCCACAAGAGTGAGTACAGGAACATCCTGGATTATCATTCGACATGCAAAGGAAAATAATATTTTGTAAGGATGAGCTACAAAAGGCTCAACAAGTTTTCAACAAGTTATATTTTAAACTCACACTGTATCTGAATTTAATGAACATGTATTTCAAAAAAATTTCCACATATATATACATCATTCTGGCCTCTATCAATCATAAAAACTTAGAACCCCGAGATTGATTTGTTCAATTGGACATAATAATCACTTCCAGAGGTCATATAAACTTAGGAGTTAGTAGCATCATTCTGGCTTGTATCAGTCATAAAGACTTAGAATCTCGAGATTGATCTGTTCAATCGGATATAATATGCATATCCCAAAAAGGTCAGTGCTATAATTGCCTATAACCATCGGTCAGTACTATAACTGCCGGTTCTAAATAGTATCAGTATATATATCTGTACCAAACATTATTGGTTTCATCATAGTTTAATGCTTTGATATCAAATTCAATTTACGCAAATAACAGCTCATTTCATTTAGTTATGCTTGAACAATAAGCAATAACCTCTCAACAATAGATAACACGAACAAAGTGTATAACAAGTTTGTATAGTCAAAATAGAAGACTTGCATTTAATACAAAATTAAATGAAGTTAGAAAACTTGCATAAAAATAGAAAGTTCGCACATAGTGCGGGAAAATTATTTGCAATAAATGTGAATATTCAATAATAATCATAGATGTGGAATAATCAACAATAATTATCCACTAACATGATTGAAAAATAATAACTCGAGTTTGAGTTAGGAAAAACTTGCCTGATTCTCCTATACCGTTTACGCTAATTTTTCTTCTCTCGGTCCACCTATACAATTATAAGTTCATATAGACTAATTAAGGGTTTAATGATTAAATCTTTTTAATTTTATTTCGGGTATTATAACCGATTATAAATAAGACTCCTTGTACTATACCTGAAATAATTTCAGTATTATAATTATTTATAAAATGAATATTCATCAACTATATGTAAAATAAATTGAGCATTATAACTGTGACACCCCCAAATCTGATATCTTAATTTCCACAGGACTTGGTGTTCACTGTTCAAATATCATATGACTATCTTCCCATAATAATAGAAATTCATTAAATAGATAAATAATCCATCATCTCCCTATAATAGGGTTACAATATCTGAAATAGTAAATACATAATCAATCCCAGGTTATACTTAACCTTAAATCTCTGTTACGGAAACGTAAACAAATAAGTCTTTAATCATTACACATAAGTCTTGAACTTTAACATTTTCATTAACACCACAAGTCTTCAACACTTGTTAGCTTTTCCTTTGCCCTTGCTACTAGAATGTTCATCACATCGTTCATTTTTAGCTGCAATGTTATTATGCTAGAGTGAGCATGAATGCTCGCAAGTATAAAAATATGACAATAATAACATGCAAGTGAATCAAAGAAATCTGAATAACAGAAAGTTCATCTTTTGAATCAAGAATAATAATCGAGAATCAAAATTACTTTTGAGGGTCATAAGACCTTGAACTATGTCCTAGGTTGTCAAGTATATTAACCTTTAAACCTTTAACAGCCATAAGACTATGGACTTTACTTCTCGTACTTAGGGAGATCAACCCTTCAAACCGATACTGTGCACAATACCTCAATGCTTAAAGCATCATCAATTCCCCTTTAATTGGGTTGTTCATCTCAGTTCGACATCAGAGTCCGCACCAAATAAAGTTTGGTTTGGATAACTCAATAGTAGTTCTGGAATTTAGAACGCTCATCAACTATGGACTAGTCGAATCATTAAGGGTTTGCTAGTCTTAAAGGTTTCAACAATAAATGATATTCAAATTTGAATAATAACTTCTCAAGGGTATACAATCAAATAAGTGTTGTATACTGAAATGATACTTTTAAAAGAATCATGGCATCTCATATGAAATTCTAAACTTAAATAACCAAGGATAAAAACTTTGCTCGATATAGAATTTAGGTCTATAACTTGCTCAATTTTAAAGTAGGGTTTAGAAACTTGCTCAAATGTAAAGATTTGAGTTTAGGAAACTTGCCTCGTGCACAAGCTACAATTATAACTCACTTCTTTAATTAATCTTACCTATCAACACATTCACAATATTAATTAATCACAGGTTCGATATGTTTATCGAATCAAAACTGTGTTCTTCGAACTCATTATTAGGTTTGTCAAATAATGGTTTACGTTGATTAATTAACTTATTAATTAATCGCATAACTTAAGTTATTTATCTTGTATTAACATCTTATCACATACATAACATGTTTTCATGTTTATTAGATTTAAAACACATTACTCAAAAATTCAACACTTAGAATTTTTTCAAAATTTCAAGGCGGGCGCGGCCGCGCGTCTACGATTTCCCATAATCTGAAGTTCGTGAACGACAACAGAAACTTGGCCATTTTCTCCCAATTAATACCAATATACTGATTTATAATGTTACCCATGAAGTATAAACTTCATAGGAACATCACAAATTACTACTAACATGTTTCCAACATTTTAACTTATGTAATTACACAAATTAAAACCATCAATTTCACTGTTCTTCATAAAATTTTATAAAGTTTAATGAAAAACATAAAATTTCTCATTACGGATTCGTTACTACACCGAATCCACTCATTCCAATTCCATTTTCTTTGTTTTAACATGCACAATGATATTCATTTGTCAATTTTAATACAAACGCATGATTCAAACATTAATTTAACCCATATGGGTTATTCTCACAACATTTATACTCTGTATTTCAATAAACCCAATTCTTAACAAAATTACATGGTGAAATCAGTGTAAATCATGTATTCCTGATTCAACACATAACACTAACATATATGATTACATATATGATCATATCTTGGTTTAATTTTTCAAAATAATACTTAACAGAGAAATTTTGAACATACGTTAAATAAAACTCTATGATTTTTCGAAAACCCAATTAAGGCCTAATTATACAATTTTGATCATTTTAAATCATTCATACCAAGTATAAAACATGATTTAAACACAAACCCATATAGATAAAGCCATATCATAACTCAATTATGAAACCCATTTTTTTACAGAACTTTAAAATACGTATATGAAAAACTTTGAGAAAATTATATTTTAAAAACTAAAAAGGAAGATTACCCTTAGTAGTGAAGATGAAACAATCATAGAGAATATCAATGATCTCTAAATCTCTCAACTTTCCCTCTTCTCTCTCAATTTTCTCTGATATTTTTCTCTCTTAACTTTCTTTCTCTGACTTGAACAAATGAAAACAAAATACGCCTAACACACTAATATACGTATATATTATATCCGTTGAATTAAATAACTGCTAACTCCCACAAGGGCCTTGTTTGGCTAGCACCTTAACTCTTTTGTTCCATTTATTTTAATAAAACTCTTATAATATAGTTAATAGTCACACTACTAACTAACTAATTAATTTTATTCAAATCAATTAAATAAAATATAATAACTTTACATTAATTCACATTGTCACATAATTAATAATTTTATTTATTAATTATGTCAATTCATTAATTCTTTTAATTAATTATTAAATTAATTAAAGTAACATTATGCCCATTTAATTAATGCATTTAATCAAATAAACTTAATTAATTAAATACTTTGAACTATTAAATTACTACACATTAATTTAATCAATGTAACATATATAATTAAATTAATCTACCAAAAATTCATGAATTAATTATTTAACTCAATAATTAAATTATTAAAAATATTTATTAATTTCAATAAATATTCAAATAACTTTACAAAATTCTCGTTCGTCACAATAACTGCTTGTAAAATGAATATTCGTTTACTATGTTTGAAATAAATTGAGCATTATAACTGCTTATAAAATGAATATTCTTACTAAATACTTGAAAAAAATCGGACATAGTAACTATTTATAAAAGTATATTTTCTATTTTATAAGATAAATAAATCAGATATTATAATTGCTTCTAAATAGGACTTCTGTACTATATACTTAAAATAATTTGGACATTATAACTGCGTATAAAAGTATATTTCTACTAAATATAAAAAAATTAAAAATAATAACCACTAAAGTAAATATCTGTTGAAGTTGCAAGCTTTAACAAATCCTTTGAAATATTGAAACTCACCAAAAAAGCTTTCCTCTCTTTCACTCTCAACCGAAATTCTCCTATCTCTGTCTAATTAGCTCAATTTTTGGTTTTAAAAAATTGAAGAGAAATGACTCCTATTTATAGGAAAACATAGTTTCGATAATTGCATGTTAGGGGCTCGATTTTTTACAGTTTGCCTCCGGCTTATTACAGTTTAGTACCTAAGTTAATTACACTTTAGTACCTCATTAATTGCACCTTAGTCTCTCAGTGACATCATGATGACGTCATCTTTTGTGTTTCTTTAATGCTGATGTCATTTTTACATCATGATTGCATCATCTGTGTTTCCTTAAGGATGATGTCATGCTTGCATCATCTCTTCTCTGATTAGTTGATTTAAGTTCACATGGATTGGAGGGTATTTTGGTCATTTCACAAATAATTTTAAGGGTAATTTAGTCATTTCATATATTTGCCTTAATTTTTTTTTTTTACCCTTTGGGTTTACTATTTTAATTCTTTTTGGGCTTCCTAATTAATTGTTTGGGCTTGCAAATTAATCCCTTGGGCCATGAATTCCACATAGTTCAATACTTTTAATTTTTATCTTATATGTAAGAATCCGACTTTTTATGAATAAAATTTAATTTCCTCTATATATTATTTTGAAATAGTAAGGGGTTGATTTGATAAATGTGGTTATAAAATAGTAAGGGGTTGAAATAGTAATATGCGCAAAGTTTACAAAATAAGCAAGTGGTTATAAAATATTCATTGTTGTCGGGGAATATTCGTTTGATCGTGGAATATTCTTGTTGTCGGGAAATATTCGTACGACGGCACAACCATTTGTGGGCCCCATAACAGAAAACTGTTGGATGAAGAAAATGACAAGAATAAGTTTTTTAAAAATAACGGCGTACGGTTACCGTTAAAACTGTTAGAATACCCGTTGGTTAAAATAAAGTAATACGTGTTGTTGCACAGTAGCACACGGTATTGCACAATATTTTATATTATTGTTGTTTCAATAATTGTCACTGCACAGTATTTTACTTTATCAAATCAATAATTCATATTGTTTGAATAATATTGTTTGACAGCATTATTGGCAATGTCTAAGAAAATTCTGTCTAGAAAAGGGGTTTGGTCATCTAATTGCGCGCCAGTAATGAGAAATCCTTATCGGAAAGCCCCCTATTTCTTGGGAACAATCTGGTTGTCAATATTGTGGTTATGTAATATTATTTGTGAATAATTAATTATTCATAAAAATGATAAGGAAATATTTATTCGATGTGGATATAAATGGGAGAATTTTTAGCAAAGGAGACAATTGTTGAAAATTGATATTTGATCTTTTCTGATAAAATAATTCATACGAATATATTATTATAATATTACATTATATTTGTGTATAATGTGATAATATAGTAATGGTGATATTTTTACAATAAATTCATAATATATGAATAAAATGAAGTGGAAGAGAGCAAATTGGAATCAGAATTATTTTTGTAACAAAAAACGTGTTTTGAATTTGTTTTGAATTTTTTGTCTAAATGGTGGGCCCCACTCTTGTCCTTTTGTGCGTGAGGAATGCTGAAGTTGGCTTTTCAAATTGATGCAGAAGTAAATTTTTATTAGAAAAAGAATTGTCAGAATGAAGGTGTGGAAAAATCATCCGTATGTAAAGTTGGGTCATTTTTTATTCGAAATTTGGAAAAACTTTCTTCTACAAAGTTGTAGAGAATTAAATCTCCTATAGAATGGACATAAAATTCGTATTTTTTTGATAAAAGGGCTATTTATTATGAATTATTAAAGTTTCGGAATATTGGGTCTGAATTAATTTTTGGGATTATGAATATTTTTTTTAAGAAAAACATTTTTTGTGGGTGGGACCCACTTGTGGAGTGCTGAGATTGTGATGTGGTGTGCGTAAGAATAAATAAATAAATTTAATAATATTTTATTAAATTTTCTACTTTGACAGTCTAAGCATTTTCCTATAAATAGGGTTCTTAGGTTATAATTGAAAATCACACCAGAATCAGAAGTTTCTTTCTCTATAATATCGAGCGTATTTTTGTGAGTATTTCGATACTTTGAGTGTTGCTATACAGTGCAAGTTTCCTTCAGTATTATATTCGATATTCCAGTCAGAAGTACTATTCTTTTGAGGTAAGGGATGTTATTTTTTTTCATAAATGATGTTATTTCTTTCAATATCATTACACCGAAATATTGGTATGAATTTTATTATAAAATTTTTACCTTTTCATATTGAGGTTACTATTCACGTATACGGCACTATTTACGTATACGGCACTATTCGGTACTATTCACGAGTACTATTAACGAAGTATGATTTTTTTATGAAATTTTTATCTTTTTCATGCGGGGTTACTATTCACGTATACGGCACTATTCATGAATACGGTACTATTCACCGAAAAATTTAATTTTCTTTTCTTTGTCCAAGTTGGCTATTATGGGTCCTATCTTTGATTAGATCCAAGTTTTGAACTTCATTCTTGAATTTTGCTCCACAAATAATTATTATGGAGTATTTTTGAACTTGAATAAACTGATTTACGAATCCCTAATATTTGTCCTTTATCTCGCTGGATTCGTTCTTTAAAATATTTTTCATCATCTTCAGTCTTAAATGGCGATACAAAAGAATATCTTTGGCCTGTAGTGCAAAGATGAATGGTTACTTGATGAATATCTTTGGCCTGTAGTGCAAAGATGAATGATTAATTGATGAATATCTTTGGTCTGTAGTGAAAAGATGAATGATTACCTGATGAATATCTTTGGCCCGTAGTGCAAAGATGGACAGATGTTGAGATGAACATGACCATTGGAGATACAGATGAATATCTTTTGCTCGTGGTGCAAAGATGAATATCTGATTTGAGATATATATTGATTGACAAAGATAAAATATTGATGATGGACTTTTAAATCATAGAAGATAGTAGACATCATTCTCTACTTAACTCTTCTGATGAATTGTTATTTTCGCTGCAATTGTTGATCTAAAACTTGTTGTCCATCATATTTATTCTGATTTGTTGAAGAGTAACGATAATTTATTTTTCATTATCTTAGTCATAATATTCTTTACTAGGCTAGTTGAGTTCATCCTTTTCTTCTACTGTCCTCTTCAGGAAATGAGAATCTGGCAGGGACTAGTCGGGGGATAGAGTGATGGTCCGAGTTAGAAGTTCTCACTAGTTTATTAAAATAGTGTGATAATAATTGTAACTGTTGAAGACTAAATTTGAGCGTTCATATTTTGTATTATATACGATATGTATTGAAGCTCACAACTTGCATGGTCATACTGCTCACGACCTTTTAATATAAAAGATTACATTTGGATTTTGTACCATATATTTTGGCGACCCAGAATGGGTTGGGTGGATTGGACCTATTCTAGGGGGAGTCACAGTTAGTATCAGAGTTTAGGGATATGATCTCTGGCGGAGATCTGGGAATAGAACTAGGAGGGGAGAGACGAGTAAATTCTTCACTAGTATGTCCTACCTAAACTTATGTGGTATTTAATTGGTCGGTCGGAGTATAGGGTTAATATGTGATACGTTAATTTGTTTAATTAACCCTTGTTTTATTACAGTATTTGAGAATGACAACTGAAAATCTAAGCAATGGATCATTTGAGACCATTGAGTTACCGCTACTAGTAGTTTTACTTTTAGCGGTAATTATGTATGTAGTGATTGAAGAATTAATAGTTGCACCGGATGTAATTCCTGAGATTTTCCGAATATTATTAATGAATAAATTAATGAAAGTCGAGTATTTATTTGAATATAAATATTTATGTGTTATGAGATGAGTTAACTCAATTACTTCAAATTGAATTTATAATAATTGAGAAAATGTGGAGTTTATGATAAGCTCGATGAATGCTTTGTGTGGCACAGTGATGAGAAATATTGATGATTTAATTAATTAAAGAAGGAATTAATAAGTTGATAATTAATTAATAATATATATTAATTAATGGTTATTATGAGTAATAGCATATTAATGAAGAAATAGTTAATTAATATTTTGAGATTAATGATTGTTCAATTAATTGCTTAGTATATAGTTATGTAATCACATATTGTATAGTAACTACAACTATATAATATAATGTATAATGTGACATTTTGCTATGACTATATAATATAGAAACTATATGGTAAAAGGAAGTGAGTCACATGATTGGACTTATGAGAATACATATTATGTGTACATTGTACAATATGGAATCAAACAATATTATATAAAGTGTAGTGTGACAAGTTAGTGAGACTATGCAATATGAAAACTTTATTGTAAGAGTAATAAATTGTATGAGTTACATAAATTATGTGACCATGTGATATTTATAGTGCATTAGTGTGGAATTTATAAAATATTAAATTAAAGTATGTGAATAATTAATATTAATAATTATTTCTATAAGTAACATAATTGGAATAATGAGGTTTGTGATAATGTAGTATGTCACTATTCAATTAACTCATAAATTGGTATTACCAAAATGTACATGGATTATATATTGATGTGTTTATGTGTGCCCAATTAATTTTCAAAACCTAAGTATATATATATATATGAGTATGTATATTTAAACCTAAGTATACACATTATGATATCTAGGGATATACATATATATGAAGACTTAAGTAATATATAGGCCTCATTGCTTCTAAGATTTGCTGATATTGGAAATTATCCCATATTGAATGTCTCAATTCCTTATTCACGTGAAAGGGCCAATGGCCTATTCTACTTCACCATGTCAACTTCCTAGCTAGCAAATAATGGCCATGATGAAGAAGGGTGTGGGTGATGGGAGTAGTTGGGAACTATTGCACCAACTCTTGAATATCCCATAAACTCTCCTTCCACCTCTTGGTTTTAATTTTTGGACAATGGCTTTACTTGGTTAGTAAATTTCCTATAAATTGAGCACTCCCCTTCATTCGTATATTGCTAGAATTGTTGCTATATGATATAGAAAGAGTAGAGGGAGTGTGCAATCTGATATTGAGAGCAATTCTTGTACAACTCAAAGCTTTAAGAGCTATAATCCTTATTCAACTTTGAAGTGTAGCATTTTCGATTCATAGAAATTAAACATGAATTAGTTGTAATTGAGTATGTGAAAGGATGCTAGAATGTTAGTTGAGTTTATATACATGTTATAAATGCAATGTAGTCAATTCTTAGCATGATTCATAAAGTATTTCTGAAATGGGTTAGAAGCTCTGCTATAGCCGAAAATTATCTGGGCTGGAACCGGAGTGGCGCGGCCGCGTTACTCCCTAGTACAAACAGGGCGCGGTCGCTCCCTTTTGCAGAACCAGTTGATGGTTTGTTGTGGTTTCTGGGATGTTGACCCATTAATTGAACTTAAATAAGACCATAAAAGTCTCTGACATGGTAGTTTATATTACTTTTCATATAGTTACTCACCATGACTTGGTTTCAAAAGAGAACTTGAGTTTTCAAAGTGCAAACTCAATAAACTATGTATACTTTAAATTCTAAACATGAGAACATGCTGTTATGATCTGATTACAAACTTAGATAAGCATGAGGGCATGAAATGAATATGTGGACTTACCATGTAGGCTTAAATTATTTCGATAGCCTTCTAATGGAAACTTAAAGTTTCAAATATGAACTTGATAAATTATATGTCCTTTAATCAGGAGTGACTGCGCCACCTTGCAGAGAAATCTGACTGTCCTGTTTGTAATCTGAGATTGATGTATGCTTGTATTGTTATCCTAATCTGAAATACATGTCTAGAACATTATTTAAAGTGTCAATAATCATGATAAAATGAAACCATATAGAATTGATGAATGTTTATAAAACTTTCAAATGATAAGTCGGGTGATGATTATGAGTTATGTTAGTTGGTTTCGTAGTATGTGTGCTATGTATATGTTAAGTGCGTAATGACGGGCATAAAGAATTATACGATTAAGTTTGAATTGTGCATGTATATCTAGCTTACATAATAAGTTTGTGTATCAAATGTACATAACTAATAAATGTCCTATATACATAACTATGTGATAATAGGATTCGAGAAGTATTGATAAGCTTTACTTTGGTAATCTACGCTTAAGGCATGTATCCTAAACTCTTGCATTACTTTATTCAACGGATATTGTAAGCAAGTATTCTACTCATATTGAACATGTATTGAGCTTGTACTATTATTCCTTATACAAGTAAGCTATTCGAATTACGATTCATGACTTGTTGCTTCATAGCTAAGATAAAGTCGATTATATTCTTCAAACTTTAATATCAAGTATTGAACTTATAAAGAGGGGTCTATGCCATTTTATTCGTCTAGACTTATATTATGAATTTGAAAAGCGATCCAAACCAATTGATTGGTGCGGAATCTTGCATTGACTGAGAAGAACAACCTTCTTTGAAGGGAAAATATAATTGTCGGGAGACCGACGTGCGCACTTGAGTACGATTGAATGTTATGCATAATATAGGGTACTTTAGGCTGATCACCTATTGTACTAGTTTTTATTGGATTATCAGTATATTACTGTTAATTCTAGTAGAAGTTCATAGTCTTTAGTGACTGCTCAGTATTCAATTATCTTGAAATCTTGAATTGATTTAGCATTAAATCTTATTGATATCTTTCTGTCCTTGGCGACTGTCATTGAGAACTGTTGATATTTCTTGCTATCCTTGAACTATCATATCCTGTTATACCCTTTGGGATTCAAAAACTATATTAGTCGCCTTTATTGTCATATTACTTGCTGAGCAAATTTGTTGCTCATTCTTGCTTTTCCCTAAAAATATTTCAGTTAAGGCAGAGCAGGGTGGACCTTCGGGCACCAACAAAGGCAAGGGCAAGGCTACCGACTAGCTAGTCCCTTTATGTTTTACAAATTCTGGTGTTGTATTATGACAACTATAATAATGTTTTAAGACTAATTCAGAACTATGTTTAAACTTAAGTAGGGTTATGTAATAAGTCTTTATTTGATATTATTATGTAATCTACTAAGTACTGTAGGTTGCGAGACTTGGGGGAATAAATATAATAAATCATTGTATATTATTCTAGATTATCCAATGTGATTTTATGATTTTAGTTATTATTGTTAGAACGTGACACACCAGATTCGAGGCATTGACGACCCGAATTTGGGGGCGTCACAGGTTGGTATCAAAGCGGTAGTTATAAACCTTAGGAGCGAGTGTCCTTAGATTATAACTTAGGAGAACTTAGAAAGTTAGAAGGAAATAAAACTCATGTAGAGTTTTCCTTGAGAGACTTAGTGTGTTATGAAATATAAATTCATTCTATACAATGAACTTATGTTTTATTTAACATTATAATGGAGTTGCTGTTTGTTTGTCTTATGTTTGTGATTGTAGGATGACAGACATGGGACCTAGTAGAGTGGCAGAGGAGGAGCCCTGAGATATACATGTGGTATATGAGGCACCTCTAGAGGCTGTGCCTGTGCAGGCTGTTGCACCATCTGAGTCTGATGACGAGGACGAGATCGAGGTAGAGTTTGACCCAGAGGAGGAGCCCATGGAGGACGAGCCTGTGGAGGAAGAGCCTACGGAGAGCGAGCCCATGGAGGACTCTTACGAGCCTAACCTGGAGGAGCATATGCTGGTAAAGTACGAGGAGTGTATTCTAGAGTTGGATTGTAGAGTGCAGGAGCTGGAGGCTGAGGCGCAGGAGAGAGAGTCTGAGTTCTAAAAAATAAGGGACGAGGACCATCAGAGGAAGCCAGAGATGCAGGAGTTACAGGTGGAGATTGCATACTGTACGGAGGCAGGGATCCAGATGGGGACCTTGTTTCACAAGTCGGTGGCTAGGAATATGGATCTGGCAGGAAAGCTAGAAGAGGTAGAGCATAGAGAACTAAGTGAGAGGACAGCGAAAGAGGCACTCCATACTCAACTAGAGTTGGAGGTGATGGATAGGATTCACTCCGAGGAGAAATGGGAAGCAGCGAATGAGAGAGCAGATGACTTAGAGGATGAAGTTAGATGCAAGAAGAGGAAGATGAAAAAAATGGGGTATGTATTCTGTTCAGCTTTTAAGAGAGTGATTGATGGTGTATACCACTACCCAGCGGAGCAGGGACAGACCCTTCACACTGTGAGCCGAGAGTTGGTGGCATATATAGCGCAGATAGAGTACAAGAGCGTTGTGGAGCGTGGAATGAAGGGATGAGACCCTTAGTTAGACTAGCAGTGGCCTAAGTAGTTTTCTTTTGTGATGCATATACTGTGATGTAATCCCAAACTTTTGTGTAAGATATGGGATAGTGATGTAAATCCCGAGTAGGCTTATGTTAGAGGGGTAGTAGGTTGGTATACCCCCCATCTTTTGTGATATTAAAGGATATGTGATAACATTTATAGAAATATGCTATGGATAATCATGTAATGAAATGATTTGGCATATAAATATAAATGATCTTATTTCAGAAACGTGTCGTAAATTCTATTCTTTTAGCACTAAAGAAATAGTTAAGTAATATAATTGAGTATTAATAAAATGAAAAATTTGTGATGCAGAAAATGCCGCCCAGACGTAGATTAACTGCACTTGAGGAATCAATTAATAATTAGAGGGAACAAGTAGGCCCGATCCAGAAGCTAGTAGACTTATTAGGAAAAGCTCTTAGGGGAAGGAATAACGAACCCGTTCGCCCCAATCCTCAAGCAGTACTAGTCACAAGTTTCAAAGATTTTAGGAGTGTAGGACCCCCAGAGTTTGAGGGTACTACCGATCCGATCAGAGCTCAGACATGGGTTAAAGATATAGAGCAGACTTTCACTATCGCTCGAGTAGGTGAAGACCAGAAGACGGTATTTGCTACGTATATGATGAGAGGCGAAGCCAACTACTAGTGGGAGGCTAATCAACAAAGAGCTGGAGAATGGATAATAGCGTGGGAGAGATTCAAGACGCTGTTTTTCGAGAAATACTTCCCAAAAAGCATGAAGAACAAAATGGAGGTTAAGTTTTTGGAACATAAACAAGGTGATATGATGGTGGCGCAGTATGCGGCTAAGTTCAATGAACTAGCGTGGTTTGCAGAACACCAAGTGGGAGACGAAGACAGGAAGGCGAGACATTTTGAACAAGGACTGAAGCCTTAGCTATTTAATAAGGTATCAGTTCTTTAAATTGATTCCTTTACGACATTGCTGGAGAAGGCGATCATTGCGGAAGGTGGCAGTGAGGCCTTAAGTCTGTATAACAAGGAGAAGAAAGGAAAGAATATCGGAGGAGAAAATCGGGGAGGAAGTAGCAGCAATGGAAGAAGTAATTTGGGAAAGAGGAAGTGGGAGAAAAATAACAATAACAATAACAATCAGTCGGGGAACTTTCGTGGAGGATTTAAGAAGAGGGCAGAGGGATACCCAAAATATGGGAAGAATCACCAAGGTGAGTGCTGGAAGGGACGCGACACTTGCTACAATTGAGGTTAGGAGGGGCACATTTCACCCAACTGCCCGAAACTGAAGAAGATCCAAGGATGTTTTTCTTGTGGCTTGACGGAGCACCGGATCAAGGATTTCCTGAAGAAGGGAAGTGGCGGAGGTAGCCGCCACCAAGGGGGAAACGAACTGATGATCAGCGGACCGGCACAATCCAACCGCCCAACCTCTAGGACCTTTAACATGACCGTCCATGATGCATTAGCTGCAAAGGACGTGGTGTCAGGTATAATCCCAATCAATGATATAAATGCATATGTATTATTTGATTCGGGTGCCACTTGTTCTTTTGTATCTGAAGAATTTTCTAGTAGACTTAATACACCTCGAGAATGATTAGAAGATCCCTTGAACATAGAAGTTGCTAATAAGGAAGTAATCCCTGTAGAATACGTTTACAGAAATTATCGCACAAACATTAGAGATCATGAACTGAATGTAGACTTGATTCCAATTAGACTAGAAGAATTTGATGTAATACTGGGAATGGATTGGTTGTATAACCATGCTGCAATAATTGGCTGTTAGAATAAATGTGTGAACCTTCAGACTACGAGTAAGTCTAAGGTAGTGTTTTATGGTAGCTCATCGCTTAAGCAATCGTGTTATCTTACGATGATGCAGGCCAAGAAATTATTAAGGAAGAGATGTGTAGGTTACGTAGCTTACATTGTAGATACTCGAAAAAAAGGAGTAGAAATTAAGGATATATCCGTAGTGAATGAATTGCAAAATGTATTTTTGAAAGATCTGCCTGGTCTTCCGCCAAACATAGAAATCGAATTCGTAATAGACTTAGCACCGGGAACTGCACCGATTTTGAAAGCTCCATATCGTATGGCGCCAGTAGAAATGAAGGAGTTGATGATACAACTACAAGAGTTATTAGATAAGGGTTACGTACGACCAAGTGTGTCTCCTTGGGGAGCACCAATGTTGTTTGTTAAAAAGAAGGACGGATGGATGAGGCTCTGTATCAATTATCGAGAATTAAACAGAGTAACGATCAAGAATAGATATCCGTTACTGAGGATAGACGACCTTTTTGATCAACTGAAGGGAGCGAAGTTTTTCTCAAAAATCGACTTACGGACAGGTTATCACCAACTGAAAGTACGGGAGGAAGACATACCAAAGACTGCATTTCGAAGCCGTTATGGACATTAAAAGTTTTTGGTAATGTCATTCGGATTGACTAATGCCCCAGCAGCATTCATAGACTTGATGAACTGAGTTATCAAGCCCTACTTGGATAAGTTTGTGGTAGTTTTCATCGACGATATCTTGATCTACTCGAAGACAGAGGAAGATCACGCCGAGCATCTGAAGATTGTTTTGGAGGCACTAAGGAAGGAGAAGATGTACGCGAATTTTCTAAGTGTGAATTTTGGATGCAGAAGGTTCAATTCTTAGGTCACGTGGTGGATAAGGATGGAATCTCAGTAGACCCTGCGAAGGAAGAAGCAGTAAGTAACTGGGAACAGCCAAAAATGCCAACAGAGATAAGAAGTTTCTTAGGGTTAGTTGGGTACTATCGAAGATTCATCCAGAATTTTTCTAAGATAGCGACCACATGGACCAATCTGACCAGCAAGACAGTGAATTTTGTATGGACGGACAAATGCGAGGAGAGTTTTCAAGAATTAAAGAAGAGATTAAGCAAGGCACCTGTGTTGTCACTACCAGACGATGCGGGAGATTTTATGGTGTATATTGTTGCATCACACAAGGGACTTGGCTGTGTGCTTATGCAACACGGTAAAGTCATTGCGTATGCATCACGACAAATAAAGGACTATGAAAAACGATACCCTACTCATGACTTAGAGTTAGCGGTAATAGTTTTTTGGTTAAAGATTTGGAGGCATTATTTGTACGGAGGGAAATGTGAGATATACACAGAACACAAAAGTCTTAAATATATCTTCACATAAAAGGAGTTGAATATGCGTCAGAGAAGGTGGTTAGAATTAATCTAGGATTATGACTGCGATATTCTTTATCACCCGGAAAAGGCAAATGTAGTTGCTGACGCTCTGAGCAGAAAAGGAAGTGAGAAATTATTTCACTTAATGACCCAGGAGGAGTTAATAAGAGAAATGGAGAAGTTGGAAATAGAGGTAGAAGGACTGGAGAGGTCTGACGAAAAGATATTTGTAATGGAAGCTCGTTCGATATTGTTGGATAGAGTGAAGGAATCACAAAAGAAAGATGAGGAGTGAGAGAAAATTCAAAAGAGGATCGCAGAAAATGAAGAAGAGAGATTCAGAATGGATAGAGACGGTATCTTGAGATTCGAAGGGAGAGTGTGGGTGCCAGCGGTAACAGAATTGAGGTAAGAGATTTTACACGAGGCACACAATACAATGTATTTCGTTCATCCGGGAGGCACAAAAATGTACCGAGATTTGAGGCAACACTTTTGGTGGCCCAATCTGAAGCGGCCAAGTGGGTTACTACAATCGTTAGAAATACTAGAATGGAAATGGGAGCACATTACGATGGACTTTGTGGTGGGACTTCCAGTCACGTAAAAAGGTAATGATGCCATTTGGGCTATCGTGGATCGACTAATGAAGACCGCACACTTTCTACTGATCAAGATCCGCTATAGTTTGAAATAGTTAGCGAGTCTGTACGTAAAGGAGATTGTTTCACGACATGGAGTGCCGGTGTCCATTGTCTCTGATCGAGATCCGCGCTTCATGTTAAACTTTTGGAAGAGAGAATGGGAACACAGTTGAGGTTGAGTACCGCTTACCATCCTCAGACAGACGGACAAAGTGAGCGAACGATACAAACGCTGGAAGACATGCTTAGGACTTGCGTGATGGATTTCAAGGGAAATTGGGATGACCACCTACCCTTAATTGAATTTACATATAACAATAGTTACCATGCGAGTATCGGCATGCCACCATACGAAGCTCTTTACTAGAGAAAATGTAGAATGCCGTTATGTTGGGATGAAGTCAGAGAGCGACGGATACTCGGACCAGAGTTAGTACAACAAGCCGCGGACGTGGTGACAGTGATAAGTGCCAGCCTAGTAGTAGCTCAAGATCGCCAGAAAAAGTACGCAGACTTGCATCAACAAGACCGAGACTTTAAAGTCGGTAGTTTCGTATTCTTAAAGGTATCTCTTTGGAAGGGGAAAATACGGTTCGGCAAGAAAGGAAAGTTGAGTCCGAGATTCATATGACAGTTCGAGATATTGAAGCGAGTGGGCGAAGTGGCATACAAAGTTGTATTACCACCTGAGTTAGAGCACATCCACAACGTGTTCCACATCTCCGTGTTGCGTCCGTACAAGGCCGACTACAAGCACGTGATTTCTTATGAGCCCATTCAAGTGGAGAAGAACCTAGCGTATGAAGAAATTCTTGTCCAAATAGTAGATAAGAAAGAACAGACATTAAGGAATAAAGTTATTTCCTCTATAAAAGTACTTTGGCGTAACTATGATGTCGAGGAGGCTACGTGGGAATTAGAAGATAGGATGATGAAGGACTATCCCCATCTATTTGTGTAACTTTGTAGCAATTCCGAGGACAAAATTTTTATAAGGGGGGAGGATGTAATACCCAAGAATTTCTGAATATTATTAATAAATAAATTAATGAAAGTCGAGTATTTATTTGAATATAAATATTTATGTGTTATGAGATGAGTTAACTCAATTACTTCAAATTAAATTTATAATAATTGAAAAAAAGTGGAGTTTATGACAAACTCGATGAATGCCTTGTGTGGCACAGTGATGAGAAATATTGATGATTTAATTAATTAATAATATATTATTAATTAATGGTTATTATGAGTAATAGTATATTAATGAATAAATAATTAATTAATATTTTGAGATTAATGATTGTTCAATTAATTGCTTAGTATATAGTTATGTAATCACATATTGTATAGTAACTACAACTATATAATATAATGTATAATGTGACATTTTGCTATGACTATATAATATAGAAACTATATGGTAAAGGAAGTGAGTCACATGATTGGACTTATGAGAATACATATTATGTGTACATTGTACAATATGGAATCAAACAATATTATATAAAGTGTAGTGTGACAAGTTAATGAGACTATGTAATATGAAAACTTTATTGTAAGAGTAATAAATTGTATGAGTTACATAAATTATGTGACCATGTGATATTTATAGTGCATTAGTGTGGAATTTATAAAATATTAAATTAAAGTATGTGAATAATTAATATTAATAATTATTTCTATAAGTAACATAATTGGAATAATGAGGTTTGTGATAATGTAGTATGTCACTATTCAATTAACTCATAAATTGGTATTACCAAAATGTACATGGATTATATATTGATGTGTTTATGTGTGCCCAATTAATTTTCAAAACCTAAGTATATATATATATGAGTATGTATATTTAAACCTAAGTATACACATTATGATATCTAGGGATATACATATATATGAAGACTTAAGTAATATATAGGCCTCATTGCTTCTAAGATTTGCTGATATTGGAAATTATCCCATATTGAATGTCTCAATTCCTTATTCACGTGAAAGGGCCAATGGCCTATTCTACTTCACCATGTCAACTTCCTAGCTAGCAAATAATGGCCATGATGAAGAAGGGTGTGGGTGATGGGAGTAGTTGGGAACTATTGCACCAACTCTTGAATATCCCATAAACTCTCCTTCCACCTCTTGGTTTCAATTTTTGGACAATGGCTTTACTTGGTTAGTAAATTTTCTATAAATTGAGCACTCCCCTTCATTCGTATATTGCTAGAATTGTTGCTATATGATATAGAAAGAGTAGAGGGAATGTGCAATCTGATATTGAGAGCAATTCTTGTACAACTCAAAGCTTTAAGAGGTATAATCCTTATTCAACTTTGAAGTGTAGCATTTTCCATTCATAGAAATTAAACATGAACTAGTTGTAATTGAGTATGTGAAAGGATGCTAGAATGTTAGTTGGTTTATATACATGTTATAAATATAATGTAGTCAATTCTTAGCATGATTCATGAAGTATTTCTGAAATGGGTTAGAAGCTCTGCTCTAGCAGAAAACTGTCTAGGCTGGAACCGGAGTGGCGCTACCTCGCCACTCCCTAGTACAAATAGGGCTGGGCCGCGCCCTTCTGCAGAACCAATTGATGGTTTGTTGTGGTTTCTGGGATGTTGAGCCCATTAATTGAACTTAAATAAGACCATATACAAGTCTCTGACATGCTAGTTTATATTACCTTTCATATAGTCACTCACCATGACTTGGTTTCAAAAGAGAATTTGAGTTTTCAAAGTGCAAACTTAATAAACTATGTATACTTTAAATTCTAAACTTGAGAACATGCTATTATGATCTGATTACAAACGTACATAAGCATGAGGGCATGAAAGCATGAAATGAATATGTGGACTTACCTTGTATGCTTAAATTATTTTGATAGCCTTCTAATGGAAACATAGAGTTTCAAATATGAACTTGATAAATTATATGTCCGTTAAGTTTTGAAACTTAATAGCATGCTTAGGTGGTATGATTATGTATGTACAAGCATGAAAACCTTATATGTGTAGTAACTTTGAATGCTTGGTGGGTTAATATGAGATTTTCAACAGAAACCTTCAAGAGTTGAAAACTAGTTTTGTTGATAACTACATGGTGAGCATTCTAAAAGTTATGACCATTTTGATAAGATATCATATGCCTCTAAACATGATTGCCATGTGTGCCTAACTAGCCTTATGCATTGTGAACTAGTTGAGCATGAATTAAAACGAATGTTAAAGAGGTGGAACCACGAAACATGAAATGCATGACTAAAATAACTTGCACATGTGTAAATGATTCTTAGTGACCTCATTGCATGAGTTTAATAAGTAGACGTAAGAAACATTGTAAACGAACACGTTAAGCCTCGTTAGTCAAAAATCGATAAGACGGTGTTGAAAATATGATATAAGAATCAAACTTATCATAACATGTATGTTTCTGTATGTGTTACCATTAGAATATGAGGGTGTGAAAACTAGGCCAAGCAATCTGTTGCTCAGCTCTGGTTTGGACTGTGAGCAGCGCGGCCGCGCCACTCCCTAGTTCAAATCAGGAGCGACTGTGCCACCTTGCAGAGAAGTCTGACTATCCTGTTTGTAATCTGAGATTGATGTATGCTTGTATTGTTATCCTAATCTGTAATTCATGTCTAGAACATTATTTAAGTGTCAATAAGCATGATAAGATGAAACCATATAGAATTGATGAATGTTTATAAAACTTTCAAAAGATAAGTCGGGTGACGATTATGAGTTATGTTAGTTGGTTTCGTAGTATGTGTGCTACGTGTATGTTAAGTGCGTAATGACGGGCATAAAGAATTATACGACTAAGTTAGAATTGTGTGCGTATGTCTAACTTACGTATAAAGTTTCTGTATCGAATGTACATAACTAATAAATGTCCTATATACATAACTATGTGATAATAGGATTCGAGAAGTATTGATAAGCTTTACTTTGGTAATCTACGCTTAAGAAAAGTATCCTAAACTCTTGCATTACTTTATTCAACGGATATTGTAAGCAAGTATTCTACTAATATTCAACATGTATTGAGCTTGTACTATTATTCCTTATACAATTAAGCTATTCGAATTACGATTCATGACTTGTTGCTTCATAGCTAAAATAAAGTCGATTATATTCTTCAAACTTTAATATCAAGTATTGAACTTATAAAGAGGGGTCTATGCCATTTGATTCGGCTAGACTTATATTATGAATTTGAAAAGCGATCCAAACAAATTGATTGGTGAGGAATCTTGTATTGACTGAGAAGAACAGCCTTCTTTGAAGGTAAAATATAATTATCGGGAGACCGACGTGCGCACTTGAGTACGATTGAATGTTATGCATAATATAGGGTACTTTAGGCTGATCACCAGTTGTACTTGTTTTTATTGGATTATCAGTATATTTCTGTTAATTCTAGTAGAAGTTCATAGTCTTTAGTGACTGCTCAGTATTCAATTATCTTGAAATCTTGAATTGATTTAGCATTAAATCTTATTGATATCTTTCTGTCCTTAGCGACTGTTATTGAGTACGATTAAATTTGTGTTCTTGACAAAGTCTTAAGCTAACTTCTCTTTGCTTCTTGGTTGCATGCCCAAGTTCTTCCTCATTTTCCCTTCTTTTCTCTCTCTAATATTGGTGGGATTTCCAACAAGAAACGAAATGAAGGGCCAAGCCCCTTTATTTATAGGCAAGGCAAGACCAAGGGCTTAATGGTCTTTTAGGCCCAACCTCCTCACTATTCCCACCTCCTCACCCTTTCTCTGTGCCCAAGTTTGAGCCCATGTGCAACCTATGTCTCCCACATGCCAAACCATGTCCTCCCATGTGCTAGCACATGGCCTCCATGTGCTCTCCCAAGTCTCTTGGGTCATGGGTTGCCCCATGGGTTTAAACCACCCGTTTACCCGCTGGTTCGACCCACGGGTTTAAGTATTAGATTTAATTCAAATTAAATCTATTTACTTTGTATAAAATTCGTATTATACAACGTATTAATTCTCGTATCCTCCTCGTATTATACTCGTATAATAATGAGTATTATACGTGTATTCATTTTGTATAATAATCATTTATTATTATACAAAATCATTGAATTCTTTAATTCCACTTTCCCTAACCCTTAGGGTTTTAAGTCCGCAAGCAAAAACTTTGCGAGCCATAGATAAAATATTATTAAATATTCCATCTCGTCTCAAAATCCTATCATTACGCGTTTCTCAAAATTTCAAAATAAATTCTCGAACAGAAACAGATGAATAGTAATTTTTGTCCTTTTCTTCCCAAGAAAACTTTTCTTGGCTAACTTAACTTTTCACGACATATTATCGTCAAATCTTTTGACAGAATGTCATTCCGACATTCCAAACTCTTAAAATGGTCTAGGCTCTCCAACCCTAACCCTTAGGGTCAAATAGTGCTTATTTCGTCTTTTTCTCAAAAATATTTTTATTCCCAGAAATCTTTTATTTTTGTCTTGAAAATTCATACTCGTTCATTTCAGCTTGTAGCTAGAATCCTCCCCACTTCTAGTCATTATATGTCATTGAATGATTAATAACCATATATCACCGACTATAATCAATAAAATATCTTTTATTAATTATTAATTCTTTAATCTTAATTTCTGGACAATCCGATTTTTCGGGTTGTCACATTTTTCCCTCCTTATAAAAATTCCGTCCTCGGAATTTCTCAAACCACATCCATACCCGGATGCGTTATCCTTACAACCTTTTACAAAGAGTTAATCTTAACTCTTCTTATTTATGTTGAAAAATCTCAACATACTAATCCGGTAGGTATTTACCTAGTCATTCCTTCTCATTTTCTCTTCTACATCCTTCCCCCCAAGGATCATTATCTTGTTATAGTTGTCAGATGATGCATATCCTGACAACTATACTTCTAAAATCTTGGGTTATCACATTCACCCCTTCTTCTAAAAATTTCGCCCTCGAAATTGTTGCCATAATCTTTTTCTCAACTTCTCATTACAGAAGTCATCATCCATCGTTCATTTAAGAACATTTCATATGTTTCCTTTATATTTATAAAGGAACATCCCGGCACTAAGGCCCCATACTTCTCATCTTCCCCCATTCAGTAATCTTCACAATCCACACACTAATTATAAAGGTTGAACGAATGACAAGGAATATATAAGATTCCTTTAAAACATTTTTCTGAGGGGTCCTAGAAACCATGAACCATTGAACTTGATTTGTCGGTATTTACCGAGAACAAATTCCTTGTCAGCCAGTTTACAATCACAAAGAATGTAAACTACCTCTTCCGGTACATTAGGCGATCAACCTATTATACAACCCCAAAACGGTGGGTTTGTTCACCTCAGACTTATTTGTTAGATTTCGCACCAAAATAATTTGGCTTAGGACAACTTCTCAAAAAAAGGTTGGTTTCTTTTAAACATGATAAACCATTTGTCTAGCAAAATCAAATAGCTTAGACAATCCAATAAATTGAACTCCAACTTGAAATAGTCATCTAGTCAATCAATTGACATCGACTACTCTTTATAAATTCTTTCACAATAACTCAAAACGTGAAATGACGTCGTGATACCGTACTGATTCATAGCACGTTGAGGACTTCGTCATTTTCTAACTTTGTCATACCACATATTTGTTGGGTTTGTACGAAATCGTGACGCAATCAAATTGCAAAAATTAGCGGAAGCATGGTATATCAGAGTTTAAAAAAATTTCTACAAAACCATTACCCGGATCATCCTTTATGCAAATTATTAATTTAAAACGATAAATAAGAAGTTATGGAATCATACCCTTGTAGAACGAAGCTTCCACAGGTACTAGTTCAACTCCTTGTTCTTCGTGATCTCCTTGAATTTCCGGATTAGATTCCTTCCTTTGATCAACGTTAGCCACCCAAGTGTTTGGCCTCTAGAGGTGATCCACCAAGGAAGATGAATTATCAAGAAGGAGGGTGGTTGGCTTAGTTTTCTATCCTCTATAGAAAAGGAGTACTCTCCAACAATTAGAATTGCATCAAGTAATATCTATTATAAGAATCCTCTTATATAGATATTGGTCAACCCTTCTAATCCTATTAGACATGGGATTTCTTTTAATTAATTAAACTCCTTTAATTAATTTAGGCTTCCCACCACATGGGAAATAATTAATTAAATTCATTTAATTAATTTGTCTCCTAATCTTATTAGGAATAAATGAGAGTACTAATATTAAATTAATTACTAAACTCCTTTAGAAATTAAAATAATAATAATTATAATAATATTAATAAGACTCCTCTTATTAATTTATAGTTAATATTTCCAAAATATTAAATAATAAATATTAAGCTATTTAATTTATTCTATCACCATAGATTAAATTAATTTCACTTAATGCATTATTACGATTATGCCATTACCTTCTTAAATAATTATTCTTCCTTTTATGGTGTGACCCTTTAGGTTCTCCATATTAAACCGGTTGTGAATAAATCAATTAGAACAATTCTAATCTTATTTAAATAAATAAATTAAACTAATAATCTATTTAAATAAATAATATTTATTCTACAATAGGGATAAGCCTCCCTAGCGATCGACGACTTTCCAGATAATATAGATTTCAACATTAATCATAAAAGAACCTGTGAGTAAATAGTTACCATACAATTCAATCCTTCCACCATACAATGTCCCAATTAAATATAAGACATGAATTTACTGTCAAGTCTTATTTTATTTAATTATATGTATTTCGATTAGAAAATGCACAACTCCAAATAATGTAAATTAGAAACTCCTTTCTAATTTCATTTTACCTTGGCCAAGGATTCCTGGGTTGTCATTTAACGAATCACATAGGACATATCTCCTCCTTTACTAGAGGTGGTAGATTCTTTATTGATCATTCATTGTCTCCATATGTAACTCATTATACCCAAGCATACCCTTTTATATACCCTAAAGGGCTTTAAGGAATAAGTCAAAGTATAATTCATTACATACAAGATACTATGATGATCTCAAGTCCAAGGATCACTTGTACTACTATCACATTAGGAATTCCTATTGACAGGCGAGTAAAACTCCATTAGGTATTCCATAGCGAGTCACGTTCAGTGAACTTATTCTCCAATAAGCACCTACATACTTGCTTTAGTGTCTCCACACAAATGATTATGAGATCAATCATCCTCATCTAATGAGCAAGCAACATATGTACTAATCTATCCGGATTTACTAATCCCCTTTTTAGTAATCCCATGATTAGGAACTATTTTAGTTTTAGAGCTTTCTAAGAATTTAGATCTCATTGGCATGATCATCATCATGATTCTAAAAGCATTGCTTAAAACTATGGGTTATTTACATATTATAAAAACAGCACCATGTAGATAATTAAATGCCTTTAATAAATAAATATTTTTATTAATAAATAAATAAGATTGCCTCCAAAGTATATGCTTTATCATCATACATGATTGGCTTGTATGCATACTACTTTCAATCTCCCACTTGCACTAAAGCCAATCGCCATGGTATCTCATACCCAACTTCTCTAAGTGACGATCAAACTGCTGTTGTGTTAAAGCTTTAGTTAATGGATCTGCAATGTTGTCTTGAGAGTCTACACTCTCCTCTTTCAATGATTTCTTTAATCAAAGTGCAGCAACACATGTTTAGATTCAAGATGAGACTTAGGACCTATTCCTAGTTCTGTAATGAACTTTTCATCTAAAACATCAACTTGCAGCTTCACTTACAGTTATATACTTTGTCTTTGTCACTAAACCAACAACCTTTTGTTGTTTGGAACCTTTTTAATTCACTGCACCATCTTTCAAGGTAAACACATACCCTGAAACAGATTTACTGTCATCTTGATCTGTTTGAAAACTTGAGTCTGTGAATCCCTTGAGTTTTAATTCAGACCCACCGTAGACAAGAAAAATATCTTTAGTCCTTCTCAAGTACTTTAGGATATTCTTCGGTGCCTTCCAGTGCTCTTCTCCAGGGTTTGACTGGTATCTGCTCATTACACTAAGTGCATGAGCAACATCCGGTCTAGTACATATCATACCGTACATGATAGATCCTATTGCAGAAGCATAAGGGATCTTACTCATACGGTCTCTCTCCTCAAGTGTCTTTGGGGCCTGTTTCTTGGACAGATGTATTCCATGGCTCATCGGCATGAGACTTCTTTTGGAATCTTCCATGCTAAACCTCTTTAGCATTGCATCAATGTACGTTCCTTGGGATAAACCAAGCATCCTTTTAGATCTGTCTCTATAGATCTTTATCCCCAAAATATAGGATGCTTCTCCCAAGTCCTTCATGGAGAAGTGTTTAGATAACCAGATTTTAATCGATTGTAGCATAGGAATGTCATTCCCTATCAGTAATATATCATCAACATATAATACAAGGAATGAAACTGCGCTCCCACTAACCTTCTTGTTCACACATGGTTCATCGTCGTTTTTGACAAAATCAAACTCTTTGATTGTCTCATCAAAACGAATGTTCCATCTACGAGAAGCTTGCTTCAATCCATAAATGGATCGTTGCAGCTTACAGACTTGATTTGTTCCAACCTTTGAAACAAATCCCTCTGGCTGTGTCATACACACATCCTCCTCAAGTTTCCCATTGAGGAAGGCCGTTTTCACGTCCATCTGCCAGATCTCATAGTCGTTATAAGCTGCAATCGCAAGAAAAATCTGAATGGACTTGAGCATAGCTACTGGTGAGAAGGTTTCATCATAGTCAACTCCTTGTCTTTGTTTGAAACCTTTTGCAACCAGTCGGGCCTTATAGGTCTCTACCTTGCCGTCCGCTCCAGTCTTTCTTTTAAAGGCCCATTTACACCCAATAGGCTTAATGCCTTCAGGTGGTGAAATCAAAGTCCATACTTTGTTTTCATACATGGAGTCCATTTCGAATTTCATAGCTTCAAGCCATTTCCCTGAGTCTTTATTACTCATAGCCTGTTCGTAATTCAGTGGATCATCATCATTCATGATGTGTACCTCATCGTCATCCTCTATAACGAATCTATATCTCTCAGGTATCTTCGGTACTCTTCCAGATTTACGAACAGGGTGTGGTATAGTAGGTTCTTCTACTTTGTCAGGTACCTGACTTTGATCCGTGGTAATTTGTGGGTCTTGAACTTCTTCAAGATATATCTTACTCCCACTAACCCCTTCATGGATAAAATCCTTTTCCAAGAAGGCAGTATGTTTCGCAACAAACACCTTTTGATCAGTTGGATGATAGAAATAATACCCTAAAGTTTCTTTAGGGTATCCCACAAATCTACACTTATCGGATTTAGTCTGTAGCTTATCGTTTTCAAACTTTTTGACATAAGCTGGACAACCCCAAGTCTTAACATGCTTAAGATTTGGTTTCCTCCCCTTCCATATCTCATATGGAGTCTTTGGGGCGGATTTGGTAGGTACCTTGTTAAGTAGGTATGCAGCCGTTTCTAGGGCATATCCCCATAAGGAAATTGGAAGGTCGGTAAAACTCATCATAGATCGAACCATGTCCAACAGTGTTCGATTTCTCCTTTCAGATACTCCATTTAACTGTGGTGTACCTAGAGGAGTCCATTATGAGATTATACCATTTTCTTTGAGATAATTGAGAAACTCACCGCTTACGTATTCTCCACCTCAATCTGATCGAAGTATCTTTATACTCTTGCCCGTTTGTTTCTCTACTTCACTTCTGAACTCTTTGAACTTTTCAAATGATTCTGACTTGTATTTCATTAAATACACATATCCAAATCTTGAGTGATCATCAGTGAAAGTAATAAGAATACCCACCCCATGCACTTGTTGTATAGGTCCACAAACGTCTATGTGAATCAATGCCAACAACTCTGTAACTCTTTCTCCTTTTCCACTAAAAGGAGATTTAGTCATTTTACCCATGAGACAAGATTCACAAGTTGGATATGATTCATAATCAGATAACTCAAAGAGCCCATCTTTATGCAACTTGGATAATCTTGTTTCATTGATATGACCGAGTCTACAGTGCCACATGTAGGTATAATTAATATCATCTCTTTTCCTTTTCTTAGTTTGTTCAATTTGAAAAATATTTTCTTGTAAGTCAAGTGTATAAAGTCCATTTCGCAAATTTCCAACACCATATAAAATATCGTCTTTATAAATAGAACAACTATTGTTCTTTATAACAACGTTAAATCCTTCCATATCCAATACAGAAATTGAAATAATATTTTTAATAATATTCGGAACATAATAACAATTATTAAGATAAATGGACTTGCCCGAAGGCATTGCTAAATAATAAGTTCCTACAGCTAATGCAGCAACCTTTGCTCCATTCCCCACTCGTAGGATCACCTCATCATTGTTCAGCTTTCTACTTCTGACCAGTCCCTTCACATTATTACATATGTGAGAACCACAGCCGGTATCCAATACCCAAGTAGAATTTTGACTTTCTGAAAAATTAATTTCAATCATGAACAAACCTTGATTGGAAGTCGAAGCTTCTCCAAGCTTCTTCTTTGCCAGAAACTTCTTGCAGTTCCTCTTCCAATGACCCCGCTCGTTGCAATGGAAGCACATTCCTCTACTAGCTGGATCAGATTTCTTTTGTTCCTTTATGTTCACTTTGCCCTTGGTCATCCGAGATCGGAAGAGCTCCTTAGATATCTCATATCTAGCAGTCCTACTTTGTTCACCATACAACTCCTTGAGGTGAATCAACATAGTAGGAGTATCCATGTTTTCGTGCTGACGTTGAAGCTCATTATTCATGGATGCGAGCATGATGCATTGAGCCACAGATGCATCATCTTGCCACTTTACAATGGTGGCAATCTCTTCCTCAGAGGATGTTTCTGGAACAGTTCCAGGGACAGGTGAGTTTAGGACATAAGAAATCTTTTCAGCAGTGAGAACTATTCTCAGATTTCTTAGCCAGTCCGTATAATTCGGCCCGGTAAGCTTATTAGCATCAAGTATGCTTCGCAGTGAAATTAGTGATTTTGACATTTTTAAAATTTTGCATGTGAAAAATAACATTTTAGCAAACATTCATTTTATTAATTTTGCATACCAAAATAAATTTAGGTCTTTATTTTAAATTGGTATCTCCCACTATTTTTATCAAACTATATTACCCTCACTTATATAGTTCGGCAACATCTAATTAAAGATTTGCTAGTGAGAATACGGATCCCATTTCAAATGTATATAACCTTGTGGATAGCACAACAAGCGATATACAAATAAATAGGTAGACAACTCTTGTCAATTACATCACTATATAACTCCTTTTATTTTGCCTCTTAAATCATAATGGTCAAGTGTGTGCACATCCGAACTAAAACGATTTAAGTTAAGTCCAGCCTAGCACTTCTATAAATTCAAAAAAGAAAAATGTTCGTCCTTGTGGATAGCACAACAAGACTAGATCGTTCAATTTTCTTGATAAGCATCAAATGTGATTAATTAACATCTTAAATATGCAATACTCGCCTTGTGGATAGCACAACAAGCTCATATTAAATATTTAATACTCTATTAATTTATCATGCTAGAAGGCGACGTTCGATATTCCAAATATCATTTGAACGCTTCGGACTTAATATTATTTCTTTGAGGGATTTGTTATTATTTGTCTCATCTTGTTTAGCGTGCATGCACATATATATATAAAATACGCGTCATTTTATTAAACATGCGAAGCATGTTTGCATAAAATATAATATATATAATATTTAGCATGCAATATAGAATACTATATTCTACCCAGATTGATTATGGACTTTTATTCTAGTTTGGTTCACTAGAGCCACCAAGTGAACCAAAAGGTCAAACCTAGGAGTGCAAGAATTTAAATTTAAATATAACTATTACATTTAAACCCGGGCTCCATACAAACGGGTCTTCACGCGCTCCTTGCTCCTTGGTCTCCAATTTTTTTAAGATAATTCTAACTATTTCTATTACATTAAACTATTTAATTTAAATAGAAACCTTGATCAGCAGTCAAGGGGAAGTACATAGGAGGGAGATAGAATTTTACATCACGAAAAAAAAAAATTAGAGAAGACGAGGTACACAGACCCCATTTAATAAAACCCATTCATTCAAGCATTCAACTAAAATAAAATCCAATCACATTGGTCAAA
The DNA here is from genome assembly GCA_020205555.1 of Panax stipuleanatus. Lineage (NCBI taxonomy): Eukaryota > Viridiplantae > Streptophyta > Magnoliopsida > Apiales > Araliaceae > Panax > Panax stipuleanatus. The sequence goes on along the minus strand of CM035115.1, from coordinate 131,671,894 downwards.
TAGTCCATAATCAATCCCCATTTATTATCATACATATCACCATATATATCAATAAATAAATATTCATCTCATGAATTAAAACATTCTATATATATATGAGTATCATTTAATGAACAATTTTAAATTGCATGAAATCCAATTTCAAGATTAAAATAAACTCTTTATTTTAATTATAAAATTATTTAGAATATAATATATAAATATATCATATTTATTTTTTTAAAAAGAAGTCACCTTCTTTTATTAAAAGAGTCCTGCAGGTTTATCAAAAGAGTCATTTCCTGATGGGTCACATTCTTTTTGGAGTAAGAAAGAGACCACATTTTCTTTGCAGAATTCAAGATTAGCACCCAAAAAAAAAATTGTGATTCGTCCCAAAAAAAAAAAAAACGCCATTTTTTTTTCTTAAAAAAAAATAATTTTATACAATAAAATTATGCCCAATAAATTATTTTAAATATATACCCATATGTATATGAAATCAAAAATAAATTAATAATTGCATAAAAGTTTGGCTCTGATACCACTGTTGGGTTTGTACGAAATCGTGACGCAATCAAATTACAAAAATTAGCGGAAGCATGGTATATCAGAGTTTAAAAAAATTTCTACAAAATCATTACCCGGATCATCCTTTATGAAAATTATTAATTTAAAACGATAAATAAGAATTTATGGAATCATACCCTTGTAGAACGAAGCTTCCACAGGTACTAGTTCAACTCCTTGTTCTTCGTGATCTCCTTGAATTTCCGGATTAGATTCCTTCCTTTGATCAACGTTAGCCACCCAAGTGTTTGGCCTCTAGAGGTGATCCACCAAGGAAGATGAATTATCAAGAAGGAGGGTGGTTGGCTTAGTTTTCTATCCTCTATAGAAAAGGAGTACTCTCCAACAATTGGAATTGCATCAAGTAATATCTATTATAAGAATCCTCTTATATAGATATTGGTCAACCCTTCTAATCCTATTAGACATGGGATTTCTTTTAATTAATTAAACTCCTTTAATTAATTTAGGCTTCCCACCACATGGGAAATAATTAATTAAATTCATTTAATTAATTTGTCTCCTAATCTTATTAGGAATAAATGAGAGTACTAATATTAAATTAATTACTAAACTCCTTTAGAAATTAAAATAATAATAATTATAATAATATTAATAAGACTCCTCTTATTAATTTATAGTTAATATTTCCAAAATATTAAATAATAAATATTAAGCTATTTAATTTATTCTATCACCATAGATTAAATTAATTTCACTTAATGCATTATTACGATTATGCCATTACCTTCTTAAATAATTATTCTTCCTTTTATGGTGTGACCCTTTAGGTTCTCCATATTAAACCGGTTGTGAATAAATCAATTAGAACAATTCTAATCTTATTTAAATAAATAAATTAAACTAATAATCTATTTAAATAAATAATATTTATTCTACAATAGGGATAAGCCTCCCTAGCGATCGACGACTTTCCAGATAATATAGATTTCAACATTAATCATAAAAGAACCTGTGAGTAAATAGTTACCATACAATTCAATCCTTCCACCATACAATGTCCCAATTAAATATAAGACATGAATTTACTGTCAAGTCTTATTTTATTTAATTATATGTATTTCGATTAGAAAATGCACAACTCCAAATAATGTAAATTAGAAACTCCTTTCTAATTTCATTTTACCTTGGCCAAGGATTCCTGGGTTGTCATTTAACGAATCACATAGGACATATCTCCTCCTTTACTAGAGGTGGTAGATTCTTTATTGATCATTCATTGTCTCCATATGTAACTCATTATACCCAAGCATACCCTTTTATATACCCTAAAGGGCTTTAAGGAATAAGTCAAAGTATAATTCATTACATACAAGATACTATGATGATCTCAAGTCCAAGGATCACTTGTACTACTATCACATTAGAAATTCCTATTGACAGGCGAGTAAAACTCCATTAGGTATTCCATAGCGAGTCACGTTCAGTGAACTTATTCTCCAATAAGCACCTACATACTTGCTTTAGTGTCTCCACACAAATGATTATGAGATCAATCATCCTCATCTAATGAGCAAGCAACATATGTACTAATCTATCCGGATTTACTAATCCCCTTTTTAGTAATCCCATGATTAGGAACTATTTTAGTTTTAGAGCTTTCTAAGAATTTAGATCTCATTGGCATGATCATCATCATGATTCTAAAAGCATTGCTTAAAACTATGGGTTATTTACATATTATAAAAACAGCACCATGTAGATAATTAAATGCCTTTAATAAATAAATATTTTTATTAATAAATAAATAAGATTGCCTCCAAAGTATATGCTTTATCATCATACATGATTGGCTTGTATGCATACTACTTTCAATCTCCCACTTGCACTAAAGCCAATCGCCATGGTATCTCATACCCAACTTCTCTAAGTGACGATCAAACTGCTGTTGTGTTAAAGCTTTAGTTAATGGATCTGCAATGTTGTCTTGAGAGTCTACACTCTCCTCTTTCAATGATTTCTTTAATCAAAGTGCCGCAACACATGTTTAGATTCAAGATGAGACTTAGGACCTATTCCTAGTTCTGTAATGAACTTTTCATCTAAAACATCAACTTGCAGCTTCACTTACAGTTATATACTTTGTCTTTGTCACTAAACCAACAACCTTTTGTTGTTTGGAACCTTTTTAATTCACTGCACCATCTTTCAAGGTAAACACATACCCTGAAACAGATTTACTGTCATCTTGATCTGTTTGAAAACTTGAGTCTGTGAATCCCTTGAGTTTTAATTCAGACCCACCGTAGACAAGAAAAATATCTTTAGTCCTTCTCAAGTACTTTAGGATATTCTTCGGTGCCTTCCAGTGCTCTTCTCCAGGGTTTGACTGGTATCTGCTCATTACACTAAGTGCATGAGCAACATCCGGTCTAGTACATATCATACCGTATATGATAGATCCTATTGCAGAAGCATAAGGGATCTTACTCATACGGTCTCTCTCCTCAAGTGTCTTTGGGGCCTGTTTCTTGGACAGATGTATTCCATGGCTCATCGGCATGAGACCTCTTTTGGAATCTTCCATGCTAAACCTCTTTAGCATTGCATCAATGTACGTTCCTTGGGATAAACCAAGCATCCTTTTAGATCTGTCTCTATAGATCTTTATCCCCAAAATATAGGATGCTTCTCCCAAGTCCTTCATGGAGAAGTGTTTAGATAACCAGATTTTAATCGATTGTAGCATAGGAATGTCATTCCCTATCAGTAATATATCATCAACATATAATACAAGGAATGAAACTGCGCTCCCACTAACCTTCTTGTTCACACATGGTTCATCGTCGTTTTTGACAAAATCAAACTCTTTGATTGTCTCATCAAAACGAATGTTCCATCTACGAGAAGCTTGCTTCAATCCATAAACGGATCGTTGCAGCTTACAGACTTGATTTGTTCCAACCTTTGAAACAAATCCCTCTGGCTGTGTCATACACACATCCTCCTCAAGTTTCCCATTGAGGAAGGCCGTTTTCACGTCCATCTGCCAGATCTCATAGTCGTTATAAGCTGCAATCGCAAGAAAAATCCGAATGGACTTGAGCATAGCTACTGGTGAGAAGGTTTCATCATAGTCAACTCCTTGTCTTTGTTTGAAACCTTTTGCAACCAGTCGGGCCTTATAGGTCTCTACCTTGCCGTCCACTCCAGTCTTTCTTGTAAAGGCCCATTTACACCCAATAGGCTTAATGCCTTCAGGTGGTGAAATCAAAGTCCATACTTTGTTTTCATACATGGAGTCCATTTCGAATTTCATAGCTTCAAGCCATTTCCCTGAGTCTTTATTACTCATAGCCTGTTCGTAATTCAATGGATCATCATCATTCATGATGTGTACCTCATCGTCATCCTCTATAACGAATCTATATCTCTCAGGTATCTTCGGTACTCTTCCAGATTTACGAACAGGGTGTGGTATAGTAGGTTCTTCTACTTTGTCAGGTACCTGACTTTGATCCGTGGTAATTTGTGGGTCTTGAACTTCTTCAAGATATATCTTACTCCCACTAACCCCTTCATGGATAAAATCCTTTTCCAAGAAGGCAGTATGTTTCGCAACAAACACCTTTTGATCAGTTGGATGATAGAAATAATATCCTAAAGTTTCTTTAGGGTATCCCACAAATCTACACTTATCGGATTTAGTCTGTAGCTTATCGTTTTCAAACTTTTTGACATAAGCTGGACAACCCCAAGTCTTAACATGCTTAAGATTTGGTTTCCTCCCCTTCCATATCTCATATGGAGTCTTTGGGGCGGATTTGGTAGGTACCTTGTTAAGTAGGTATGCAGCCGTTTCTAGGGCATATCCCCATAAGGAAATTGGAAGGTCGGTAAAACTCATCATAGATCGAACCATGTCCAACAGTGTTCGATTTCTCCTTTCAGATACTCCATTTAACTGTGGTGTACCTAGAGGAGTCCATTATGAGATTATACCATTTTCTTTGAGATAATTGAGAAACTCACCGCTTACGTATTCTCCACCTCAATCTGATCGAAGTATCTTTATACTCTTGCCCGTTTGTTTCTCTACTTCACTTCTGAACTCTTTGAACTTTTCAAATGATTCTGACTTGTATTTCATTAAATACACATATCCAAATCTTGAGTGATCATCAGTGAAAGTAATAAGAATACCCACCCCATGCACTTGTTGTATAGGTCCACAAACGTCTATGTGAATCAATGCCAACAACTCTGTAACTCTTTCTCCTTTTCCACTAAAAGGAGATTTAGTCATTTTACCCATGAGACAAGATTCACAAGTTGGATATGATTCATAATCAGATAACTCAAAGAGCCCATCTTTATGCAACTTGGATAATCTTGTTTCATTGATATGACCGAGTCTACAGTGCCACATGTAGGTATAATTAATATCATCTCTTTTCCTTTTCTTAGTTTGTTCAATTTGAAAAATATTTTCTTGTAAGTCAAGTGTATAAAGTCCATTTCGCAAATTTCCAACACCATATAAAATATCGTCTTTATAAATAGAACAACTATTGTTCTTTATAACAACGTTAAATCCTTCCATATCCAATACAGAAATTGAAATAATATTTTTAATAATATTCGGAACATAATAACAATTATTAAGATAAATGGACTTGCCCGAAGGCATTGCTAAATAATAAGTTCCTACAGCTAATGCAGCAACCTTTGCTCCATTCCCCACTCGTAGGATCACCTCATCATTGTTCAGCTTTCTACTTCTGACCAGTCCCTTCACATTATTACATATGTGAGAACCACAGCCGGTATCCAATACCCAAGTAGAATTTTGACTTTCTGAAAAATTAATTTCAATCATGAACAAACCTTGATTGGAAGTCGAAGCTTCTCCAAGCTTCTTCTTTGCCAGAAACTTCTTGCAGTTCCTCTTCCAATGACCCCGCTCGTTGCAATGGAAGCACATTCCTCTACTAGCTGGATCAGATTTCTTTTGTTCCTTTATGTTCACTTTGCCCTTGGTCATCCGAGATCGGAAGAGCTCCTTAGATATCTCATATCTAGCAGTCCTACTTTGTTCACCATACAACTCCTTGAGGTGAATCAACATAGTAGGAGTATCCATGTTTTCGTGCTGACGTTGAAGCTCATTATTCATGGATGCGAGCATGATGCATTGAGCCACAGATGCATCATCTTGCCACTTTACAATGGTGGCAATCTCTTCCTCAGAGGATGTTTCTGGAACAGTTCCAGGGACAGGTGAGTTTAGGACATAAGAAATCTTTTCAGCAGTGAGAACTATTCTCAGATTTCTTAGCCAGTCCGTATAATTCGGCCCGGTAAGCTTATTAGCATCAAGTATGCTTCGCAGTGAAATTAGTGATTTTGACATTTTTAAAATTTTGCATGTGAAAAATAACATTTTAGCAAACATTCATTTTATTAATTTTGCATACCAAAATAAATTTAGGTCTTTATTTTAAATTGGTATCTCCCACTATTTTTATCAAACTATATTACCCTCACTTATATAGTTCGGCAACATCTAATTAAAGATTTGCTAGTGAGAATACGGATCCCATTTCAAATGTATATAACCTTGTGGATAGCACAACAAGCGATATACAAATAAATAGGTAGACAACTCTTGTCAATTACATCACTATATAACTCCTTTTATTTTGCCTCTTAAATCATAATGGTCAAGTGTGTGCACATCCGAACTAAAACGATTTAAGTTAAGTCCAGCCTAGCACTTCTATAAATTCAAAAAAGAAAAATGTTCGTCCTTGTGGATAGCACAACAAGACTAGATCGTTCAATTTTCTTGATAAGCATCAAATGTGATTAATTAACATCTTAAATATGCAATACTCGCCTTGTGGATAGCACAACAAGCTCATATTAAATATTTAATACTCTATTAATTTATCATGCTAGAAGGCGACGTTCGATATTCCAAATATCATTTGAACGCTTCGGACTTAATATTATTTCTTTGAGGGATTTGTTATTATTTGTCTCATCTTGTTTAGCGTGCATGCACATATATATATAAAATACGCGTCATTTTATTAAACATGCGAAGCATGTTTGCATAAAATATAATATATATAATATTTAGCATGCAATATAGAATACTATATTCTACCCAGATTGATTATGGACTTTTATTCTAGTTTGGTTCACTAGAGCCACCAAGTGAACCAAAAGGTCAAACCTAGGAGTGCAAGAATTTAAATTTAAATATAACTATTACATTTAAACCCGGGCTCCATACAAACGGGTCTTCACGCGCTCCTTGCTCCTTGGTCTCCAATTTTTTTAAGATAATTCTAACTATTTCTATTACATTAAACTATTTAATTTAAATAGAAACCTTGATCAGCAGTCAAGGGGAAGTACATAGGAGGGAGATAGAATTTTACATCACGAAAAAAAAAATTAGAGAAGACGAGGTACACAGACCCCATTTAATAAAACCCATTCATTCAAGCATTCAACTAAAATAAAATCCAATCACATTGGTCAAATAGTCCATAATCAATCCCCATTTATTATCATACATATCACCATATATATCAATAAATAAATATTCATCTCATGAATTAAAACATTCTATATATATATGAGTATCATTTAATGAACAATTTTAAATTGCATGAAATCCAATTTCAAGATTAAAATAAACTCTTTATTTTAATTATAAAATTATTTAGAATATAATATATAAATATATCATATTTATTTTTTTTAAAAGAAGTCACCTTCTTTTATTAAAAGAGTCCTGCAGGTTTATCAAAAGAGTCATTTCCTGATGGGTCACATTCTTTTTGGAGTAAGAAAGAGACCACATTTTCTTTGCAGAATTCAAGATTAGCACCCAAAAAAAAAATTGTGATTCGTCCCAAAAAAAAAAAAAAAACGCCATTTTTTTTTCTTAAAAAAAAATAATTTTATACAATAAAATTATGCCCAATAAATTATTTTAAATATATACCCATATGTATATGAAATCAAAAATAAATTAATAATTGCATAAAAGTTTGGCTCTGATACCACTGTTGGGTTTGTACGAAATCGTGACGCAATCAAATTACAAAAATTAGCGGAAGCATGGTATATCAGAGTTTAAAAAAATTTCTACAAAATCATTACCCGGATCATCCTTTATGCAAATTATTAATTTAAAACGATAAATAAGAATTTATGGAATCATACCCTTGTAGAACGAAGCTTTCACAGGTACTAGTTCAACTCCTTGTTCTTCGTGATCTCCTTGAATTTCCGGATTAGATTCCTTCCTTTGATTAACGTTAGCCACCCAAGTGTTTGGCCTCTAGAGGTGATCCACCAAGGAAGATGAATTATCAAGAAGGAGGGTGGTTGGCTTAGTTTTCTATCCTCTATAGAAAAGGAGTACTCTCCAACAATTGGAATTGCATCAAGTAATATCTATTATAAGAATCCTCTTATATAGATATTGGTCAACCCTTCTAATCCTATTAGACATGGGATTTCTTTTAATTAATTAAAATCCTTTAATTGATTTAGGCTTCCCACCACATGGGAAATAATTAATTAAATTCATTTAATTAATTTGTCTCCTAATCTTATTAGGAATAAATGAGAGTACTAATATTAAATTAATTACTAAACTCCTTTAGAAATTAAAATAATAATAATTATAATAATATTAATAAGACTCCTCTTATTAATTTATATTTAATATTTCCAAAATATTAAATAATAAATATTAAGCTATTTAATTTATTCTATCACCATAGATTAAATTAATTTCACTTAATGCATTATTACGATTATGCCATTACCTTCTTAAATAATTATTCTTCCTTTTATGGTGTGACCCTTTAGGTTCTCCATATTAAACCGGTTGTGAATAAATCAATTAGAACAATTCTAATCTTATTTAAATAAATAATATTTATTCTACAATAGGGATAAGCCTCCCTAGCGATCGACGACTTTCCAGATAATATAGATTTCAACATTAATCATAAAAGAACCTGTGAGTAAATAGTTACCATACAATTCAATCCTTCCACCATACAATGTCCCAATTAAATATAAGACATGAATTTACTGTCAAGTCTTATTTTATTTAATTATATGTATTTCGATTAGAAAATGCACAACTCCAAATAATGTAAATTAGAAACTCCTTTCTAATTTCATTTTACCTTGGCCAAGGATTCCTGGGTTGTCATTTAACGAATCACATAGGACATATCTCCTCCTTTACTAGAGGTGGTAGATTCTTTATTGATCATTCATTGTCTCCATATGTAACTCATTATACCCAAGCATACCCTTTTATATACCCTAAAGGGCTTTAAGGAATAAGTCAAAGTATAATTCATTACATACAAGATACTATGATGATCTCAAGTCCAAGGATCACTTGTACTACTATCACATTAGGAATTCCTATTGACAGGCGAGTAAAACTCCATTAGGTATTCCATAGCGAGTCACGTTCAGTGAACTTATTCTCCAATAAGCACCTACATACTTGCTTTAGTGTCTCCACACAAATGATTATGAGATCAATCATCCTCATCTAATGAGCAAGCAACATATGTACTAATCTATCCGGATTTACTAATCCCCTTTTTAGTAATCCCATGATTAGGAACTATTTTAGTTTTAGAGCTTTCTAAGAATTTAGATCTCATTGGCATGATCATCATCATGATTCTAAAAGCATTGCTTAAAACTATGGGTTATTTACATATTATAAAAACAGCACCATGTAGATAATTAAATGCCTTTAATAAATAAATATTTTTATTAATAAATAAATAAGATTGCCTCCAAAGTATATGTTTTATCATCATACATGATTGGCTTGTATGCATACTACTTTCAATATTGTCATACACTTCAAGGTATGTTTAGATGTAATACTAACTCCGTCTTTTTACCATCTCTGCATCAATTGCATTGATGATATAAAATTTATTTTGATATTTCAAATCAAACTCTGTCTAGCAAAATTGATTATCATAGACATACAAAGAAAAGCTCTTTTAAAAAAAACCATTGATTTCCAAAAGTTTAAACCAATATTTTCGATTCAAAGATATACACATCCGCACGATGTCAATAAATTTTAAAATCTAGCATAGCTAGAAGACTTGGAATTTTCTACTTCCTTCTTCTTCCTTCATTGTCATACTTGCGACAATATTAACCTCTTCTAGCACCTAAGGTGCTATCTATACTGAAAATAACTCATTTCTAGTCTAAACTTCCTATACCTTAGTATAGTTCATCAACTTACCACACTTTATGTGTTTAGGAACTTTCCACAACCATATGTGTTTAAGAACTTATCTTCGCAGTATGTAGTCCAAGAACAAATCAAGGACTGTCCATATGCTTAGGCCTCAGAAACATAGCATACAACTATGAGTCACAAACTTTTCATAAGTATGAGTTTCAAGAACTCGCACCTAACTTAATTCATTCTACTATCTAATATGCACATGAGAAAGGATTCACCCTCTAGTCATACACACATCGATAGCGTGACATTACTATTCCAATGATTATCACTGTAATAGACTGAGTGGTTGTTACACCAAAGCACAACCTCTTGCCCATAACAAAAGTTTACACAACTCAACTATCACATAAGTCCTCAATTAAAATTTACCACCCTCTAACTTTCTCTTGACTTACAACGAATTTTCTTTAATTTGTGTACTATCCCTTACAACCCTACCAAGTTCTTTCCCTTGTACCATCTCACAGTACCTTTTCATTATAGCAATTAGCTATAACTCATCCATCGTTTAACAGGAAACCTGTTCTTATGATTTAACGAGATCACATAGTGGTCTCTTTCCTTAATTATTTATCTCAACGATTTTCTTATCATTCTCTTCTCAGGCTATAGTCTTAGGTACTCTTACCTAAGGTTTATAACCTATCAGCTCTGATACCAATCTGTGACGCCCCGAAATCCGGCGTATTTTTCACACCCGAATTCTGTGCGTTACGATACTTTCCATTTCATACATACATCATTATATCCTGAAGATACATGATATATTCACACATTCCCAGGTTATATTACCTCAAAACGTTCCTTCATTAAAAATAATGGTATTTACATTATTCTTATTACATTACAATCGTGACTTAACTAGTCACCGCATCTACAGAATAGTTTTAACCTAACTATTCTTCAAGTCTCGAATTGATCTTCACATGGCTTCATCACATGAACAGTACTTCATCTTGTGACGCTAATGGTATTCTCAATTATAGCATCTCACCATAGCAGGACATCGATCCACTTGATCTTCGTCAGGTCCTTTAACATATACTACCGTCGTTCGCTGAAAATGTTTTTATTTCAAGTAAGTGTGAGCATTCAATTGCTCAGCAAGTCATAGCAGTTGACTATTAACAACTCAAGAATCAAAATTCTTTTAAGTCTTCAATAACTGAATAAGGGTTATGAAGTAGCTCGAATAATAGGAATACGTTCCGATTCCTATCATTTTAAAACATACATCATATTTCACATATAATACTTTTATCATTCTACCTTTTCCATACATATTCTGTCTTGCTAGAATCATTAACACAGACTTAACAAGAACGATTCATGAATAAACCGAACTCCTTTACACTTAACAGTTCAATCACAGAACAGTTTATTTCATAGAAACACCGAAGTGTTAACATTGTGGCACAAGGCCTCATACATACTATTAGCTTGTACAAATATCGCACATTTGCACATACGAAATACTTCCTCATGTTCAACATCTGAGGAAGTTAAGAAACTAGCATTCATATTAAAGGATGAAGGAAGTTTAGAAACTTGCCATAGCGTTGCGTACTTCTTACGCCTTATCGTTCCTCACAATCCCTATATATCACATAAGGAATAACACATATCCTTTAGTCAAATACTTGACTTATGCATTAGCTTATCTTTACTTTACTTCGTATGGTTCGCGTTCTTGTAATATAAGTCTACGCGACCAACTTTACGTTCATTACTTCTATTCTTTCATTACATTCCCTTACCACGTCCAGTCCATACGACCCGGAACGTTCCTTCAAGTTATTAACGTTAGCTCAGCTTTTCACTTATGCGTTCTTCATTCTCTTATTACCGTTCATTACGGCTCATTACATCTTACTATGCCAACATTCGTTAATGTCTAAGTCATACAACCAATGTATACTTAGAACGTTTACTCAACGCTGATACGATTCACGAGAATCGTTCTCGTATCCTGCGATCACGTTACTCGTCTCTTAATCTCATTCAACCTTTACTTAAGGTTAAAATCATTTGTTTACATGTTACATTAAGTGAATTCTATGTTCACTCGAACTCTCATCAATTATCACTAAGTATGATGATTGACGAGATCTTAACTTGTTCTTCAATTTAAACTTTGGTTAATACTTCCAAGCTTAAGTTCAATTACGTTTGTTTAACGTTTAATTCTCATAAACCTTGATTAAACATGTTGTTTAAATCTTACATTACATCACTTGCTAGCCTCTGAATTGATTTGAAAAAGGTTAAGTAGTCATTAGAAATGTCAGAATTTTCTGACGTGCTGGCGCTGCGGCGCCAGATTTTACTCTTGGAGTGGCACTGCAGTGCTAACCCTCTAGAGATTTCTCCCCAGAGTGGCGCTGAGATGCCGGAATAAGCCTATTGGGTGGCGCTGCGGCGCTATCTCTGCATCTCAAAAAAATTTCTAACTCTTTGAAAATTCTGAAATTCCCAAGCTCGTAATGTTACCGTTACAACTCGGAATTGGCTCATTCGAAAGCCAAAAGTTCACAAATGACATGACATATCGTACTATTAAGTTAGAATTTGTTTCTGAATCCGTTGACGAAATGTTGACCGTTCAGTCCATTTTTACGCGTTCGCTCGATTCTTCGTTTTAACTCCGAATTCGTTCGTTCTTGCTCTCGCAAGTCTTGTTTACATAATTACACGTGTTGCAATTGAAAACCACCATTTCTGAATTACACGTCGACTTTTGACATTCATTCCGAAAAATTTACGATTTCGACGCTTAACGTCTAATCGCGTAAACTTCCGCCGAATCTTCATTTCTTGATATTTTTACGTCAAACCAAATGGAATCAATCCATTTGTTGTTCATCTATGATTCTCACCATCTAAAACTTCCAAGTTTTAATAGCTTTCTTCATTACGTTCTTCGTGTTCTTTGTGTATTTCGTTTGTTCTTCATTCTTAATCAATATTATGATTATAATTTTATGTTTTCTTGCATTCTAACGTTATAAGTTTGATAATTCAACCTTATAACATCGGAGAGTTAATATAACTCATTCGGATCGCCCACTAACATCTTCTAACATCTATTTCCTTCATTAACCAATCATTATTGTTTTAACTCATTTCTTCATTAATTCCTTAATCAATTACTTATGGTTTTACTTGTTCTTGGTTCTTAGTGTTTTAAAGTCCACTAAAACCAATCTTCTTACTTCTTACAATTCATGCTCTATCCATTTTCACTTCTCTATCAATCTAAGAATTGAAAGAAAAGATGAAAAATCAAAGTTAACACTTATACCTTATAAGTGTTCTTGCACTCTTAGACTTTGTGTTCTTGACAAAGTCTTAAGCTAACTTCTCTTTGCTTCTTGGTTACATGTCCAAGTTCTTCCTCCTTTTCCCTTCTTTTCTCTCTCTAATATTGGTGGGATTTCAAACAAGGAACAAAATGAAGGGCCAAGCCCTTTTATTTATAGGCAAGGCAAGACCAAGGGCTTAAGGGTCTTTTAGGCCCAACCTCCTCACTATTCCCACCTCCTCACCCTTTCTTTGTGCCCAAGTTTGAGCCCATGTGCAGCCTATATCTCCGATATGCCAAACCATGTCCTCCCATGTGCTAGCATGTGCTAGCACATGGCCTCCATGTGCTCTCCCATGTCTCTTGGGTCATGGGTTGCCCCATGGATTTAAACCACCCGTTTACTCGCCGGTTCGACCCACAGGTTTAAGTATTAGATTTAATTCAAATTAAATCTATTTACTTCGTATAAAATTCATATTATACAACGTATTAATTCTCGTATTCTCCTCGTATTATACTCGTATAATAATTAGTATTATACGCGTATTCATTTTATATAATAATTATTTATTATTACACAATCATTTAATTCTTTAATTCCACTTTCCCTAAACTTTAGGGTTTTAAGTCCGCAAGTGAAAACTTCGCGAGCCATAAATGAAATATTAATACATATTCCATCTCGTCTCAAAATCCTATCATTACGCGTTTCTCAGAATTTCAAAATAAATTCCCGAACAGAAATGGATGAATAGTAATTTTCGTCCTCTTCTTCCCAAGAAAACTTTTCTCGGCTAACTTAACTTTTCACGACATATTGTCGTCAAATCTTTTGACAGAATGTCATTCTGACATTCCAAACTCTCAAAATGGTCTAGGGTCTCCAACCCTAACCCTTAAGGTCAAACCCTAACCCTTAGGGTTAAATAGTGCTTATTTCGTCTTTTTCTCAGAAATATTTTTATTCCCAGAAATCTTTTATTTTTTTCTTGAAAATTCATACTTGTTCATTCCAGCTCGTATCCAGAATCCTCCCCATTTCTATTCATTCTATGTCATAGAATGATTAATAACCATATATCACCGAATATAATCAATAATATACTTTTTATTCATTATTAATTCTTTAATCTTAATTTCTGGACAATTCGATTTTTCGGGTTGTCACAGAATGAATAAGAATGGAGAATGCATGGGTAAAAGCCGCACGACGCGTTGATATTTTAGAAAGAGACGTCCGATCCAAGAAGGGCAAAATAGACGATATGGATTTTACTTTTTGGACAGCAATTGGGAGAATCCAACATCGAGTTTGGAATTACCCTGTGTAGAGCGGTCAACCCCAATTCGATATTGATCGAAGAGTAATGATTCAAATCATGGATCAGGAGTGCGACAAAGTAGTTGAGGGTGGAATGTGCGCTATAGCAAAGTTAAGTCCAACTGGGATGGTGACACCAGAGACTGTCCCAAACAAGTCAAAGTAGGTGGATCCTGGAAAAACGTTTATCGTGACTACCCAAAACACGAGGAACCCGAACGAGGTTATTACGGGTAAGTTAATCATAAATTCTTGTGAAGTTTACACCTTGTTAGATACCGGTGCTACCCATTCTTTTATTTCACCTACTTACGCTCAATGTTTGAACTTGACTTCTGAGAAATTTGACTTTGACTTATCTGTTGAAACTCCGTTAGGAGAAACTTTCGTTACATCTATAGTTTACAAATCTTGCTTGATTCAGATTGGTACCCTCACCCTACCTATTGATTTTATATCTTTGAAAATACTTGCATTTGATTTGATTTTAGGAATCGATTGGTTAACCACTCATCATGCCAAAATTGATTATTTTCGTAAGGTTGTTATTTTCATATTCCTAAACAACATGTTGTGCGAATTAAAATCAATCATTGTCATTTCAAGTCATAAAGCTATTCGTTTATTGAAAAATGGATGTCAAGCTTTCCTAGCCCATGCCACTGATCTAAACCAGAATACGTCAGGTTTGAATGATATTTCTGTTGTTAATGAGTTTCCTGATGTACCCCCAGAACGTGAAGTTGAATTCTTTATTGACCTTGAATCCAGTACAAAACCTATTTCTAACATATCGAATGGCTCCTATTGAATTTTAGGAGTTAAAGGTCCAACTACAGGAGTTGTTAGACATCGGTTTTATTCGTCCTAGTACGTCTCTTTGGGGTGCTCCTGTTTTATTCATAAAGAAGAAGGACGGTAGTATGCGACGTTGTATTGACTATCGGGAGTTGAACCATGTCACCATCAAGAATAGGTATCCATTACCTCGTATTGATGACCTTTTCGATCAGTTACAAGGTGCGCAATTCTTCTGAAAGATCGATCTTCGTTCTGGATATCATCAATTAGAGATTAGAACTGATGACATTCCAAAGACTGTCTTTAGAACTTAACACGCTCATTACGAATTTCTAGTTATATCTTTTGGATTGACAAATGTCTATGCCACGCTCATGGACATGATGAACAGAATATTTGAGAAATATTTGGATCATTACGTGGTTGTCATTATTGATGACATCCTAATATACTCCAAAAGCCTTAAATATTTATTTACTTAGAACGAACTCAACACGCGACAACGACGTTGGGTTGGAGCTGTTTAGAGATTACGACTATACCATTCAATACCATCTTGGAAAAGCAAACGTGGTAGCTGACGCGTTGAGTAGAAGATCGTATGCGGGAACGAGTGCGATGCTATCAACACAAAGGCCCATTTTGTATGACTTACAAAGGATGGAGATAGAATTCAAGACTCCAGGGATCCACGTGATGATGTTAAATATACGTGTAGAACCAGTTTTGATTGATAAAGTTAAAGATGCTCAAGCTACAAACCCGGAGCTGATGAACATGAAGAAGAAAGTGCAAGAAGGTGTTATTCCAGAAGCAAGAATCGACGAAAAGGGAATACTTCGAGTCAACTCCAAACTTTGCATTCCTAACGATTCTGATTTGAAGTATAGAATCATGATGGAGGCACACAACACACCGTTTGCAATCCATCCTGGGAGTACCAAAATGTATCGTGATCTTCGACATACATTTCAACGTGTTTATCGTGTAAACGTGTCAAGGCGGGGCATCAAGTGCCAAAAGGTCAGCTTGCAAAAAGCTATGGGCATCGATTTACGATTCATTAGTCCATTTGAGATCCTTGACCAAGTAGGAACTGTGTCCTATAGACTCGCCGTACCTCCAAGCATGTCTCATGTTCATAACGTTTTTCACATATCCGTGCTACGTAAATATGTGAAAGACCCAAACCACATTATTGAGTTAGAACCAGACGAGATAGCTAAAGATTTAACGTACGAGGAGGTATTTGTCAAGATCTTGGATAAGAAGGAATATGTCCTATGCTCAAAGATTATACCTCAAGTCAAAGTTTGGTGGAGGAACCATGCTATTGAGGAAATGACCTGGGAGTTAGAATCGAAAATGAAAACAAGGTATCCTCACCTTTTCAAAATACCGGGTACACACATTAATTTCGAGGATGAAATTTCATAAAGAGGGGAGATTATAAGACCCCAACTTTTTATGAATAAAATTTAATTTCATCTATATATTATTTTGAAATAGTAAGGGGTTGATTTGATAAATATTGTAAGTTATGGATAATATGCGCAAAGTTTACAAAATAAGCAAGTGGTTATAAAATAATCATTATTGTCGGGGAATATTCGTTTGGTTGGGGAATATTCGTACGACAGCTCAGCCATTTGTGGGCCCCATAAAAATTATCGGATGAAAAAAATGGCAAGAATAAGTTTTCTAAAAATAACGGCGTAACGGTTATAGTTAAAACTGTTGGAATACCCGGTGGTTAAAATAAAGTAATACGCATTGTTATACAATAGCACACGGTATTGCACAATATTTTATATTATTGTTGTTTCAATAATTGTCACTGCACAGTATTTTACTTTATCAAATTAATAATTCATATTATTTGAATAATATTGTTAGACAACATTATTGCCAATGTCTAAGGAAGTTCTGTCTAGAAAAGGGGTTTGGTCACTTAATTGCGCGCCAGTAAGGAGAAATCCTTATCGGAAAGCCCCCTCTTTCCTAAAAACGACCTGGTTGTCAATATTGTGGTTCTGTAATATTATTTGTGAATAATTAATTATTGATAAAAATGATAAGGAAATATTTATTCGATGTTAATATAAATGGGGGAATTTTTAGCAAAGGAGACAATTTTTGAAAATTGATATTTTATCTTTTCTGATAAAATAATTGCTTCGAATATATTATTATAATATTACATTATAAGTGTATAATGTGATAATATAATAATATAACAATGGTGATATTTTTACAATAAATTCACGATATATGAATAAAATGAGGTGGAAGAGAGCAAATTAGGATCAGAATTATTTTTGTAACAAAAAAAGTATTTTGAATTAATTTTAAAATTTTTGTCTAAATGGTGGGCCCCACTCTTGTCCTTTTGTGTGTATGGAATGCTGAAGTTTGCTTTTCAAATTGATGCAGAAGAAAAATTTTATCAGAAAAAGAATTGTCCGAATGAAGGTGTGGAAAAATCATCTGTATGTAAATTTGGGTCATTTTTTGTTTACAATTTGGAAAAACTTTCTTCTACAAAGTTGTAGAGAATTAAACTTCCTATGGAATGGACATAAAATTCGTATTTTTCTGATAAAAGAGCTATTTATTATGAATTATTGAAATTCCGGAATATATTAATTTTTGGGGTTATAAATATTTTTTTTAAGAAAAAAGTTTTTTTGTGGGTGGGACCCACTTGTGGAGGGCTGAGATTGTGATGTGGTGTGCGTAATAAAAATAATAAATTTAATAATATTTTATTAAATTTTCTTCTTTAGCGTTCTAAGCATTTTCCTATAAATAGGGTGCTTAGGTTAGAATTGAAAATCACACCAGAATCAGAAGTTTCATTCTCTATAATATCGAGCGTATTTTTGTGAGTATTTCGATACTTTGAGTGTTGCTATACAGTACAAGTTTTTTTCAGTATTATATTTGATATTCGAGTCCGAAGTACTATTCTTTTGACGTAAGGGATGTTATTTTTTTTCGTAAATGATGTTATTTCTTTCAATATCATTACACCGAAATATTGGTATGAGTTTTATTATAAAAATTTTACCTTTTCATGTCTAGGTTACTATTCACGTATACGGCACTATTCACGTATAGGACACTATTTACGAATACGGCACTATTCACGAAGTATGATTTTTCTTATGAAATTTCTATCTTTCTCATATCGGGGTTACTATTCACGTACACGACACTATTCACGTATACGACACTATTCATGAATACGATATTATTCACCGAAAAATTTAATTTTCTTTTCTTTGTCCAAGTTGGCTATTATGGGTCCTATCTTTGATTGGATCCAAGTTTTGAACTTCATTCTTGAATTTTGCTCCACAAATGATTATTATGGAGTATTTTTGAACTTGAATTAACTGCTTTACGAATCCCTAATTTTTGTCCTTTATCTCGCTGGATTCGTTCTTTAAAATATTTTTCATCATCTTCAGTCTTAAATGGTGATACAAAAGAATATCTTTGGCCTTTAGTGTAAAGATGAATGGTTACTTGATGAATATCTATGGCCTGTAGTGCAAAGATGAATGATTATTTGATTAATATCTTTGGCCTGTAGTGCAAAGATGAATGATTACCTGATGAATATCTTTGGCTCATAGTGCAAAGATGGACTGGTGTTGAGATGAACATGACCACTGGTGATACAGATGAATATCTTTGGCCCGTGGTGCAAAGATGAATATCTGATTTGAGATATATATTGATTGGAAAGGATAAAATATTGATGATGGACTTTTAAATCATTGAAGACAGTAGACATCATTCTCTACTTAACTCTTCTGATGAATTGTTATTTCCGCTGCAGTTGTTGATCTAAAACTTGTTGTCCATCATATTTATTGTGATTTGTTGAAGACTAACGATAATTTATTTTTTATTATTTTAGTCATAATATTCTTTACTGGGCTAGTTGAGCTCACCCTTTTCTTCTACTGTCCTCTTCAGAAAATGAGAATGTGGTAGGGACAAGTCGGGGGATAGAGTGATGGTCCGAGTTAGAAGTCCTCACTATTTTTGTAAAATAGTGTGATAATAATTGTAACTGTTGAGGACTGAATTTGAGCGTTCATATTTTGTATTATATACGATATGTATTGAAGCTCACTACTTGTATGGTCTTACTTCTCACGACCTTTTGATATAAAAGATTGTATTTGGATTCTGTACCATATATTTTGGCGACCCAGAATGGGTAGGGTGGATTGGACCTATTCTGGGGGGGCGTCACATTACCCTAATCATTTAGTTAGGTTTTCCATTCCCCTCTTTTGTAACTTAAATCCTTACTCAGACATCTTTAATTTCATAACCCAATTAGACTTGCTTTCCTTAGGTTATAAAATTAATTAATTGAGATGTATAAAATAAATCTCTTATGGTTAGTATATATTTTTAAATACTAGCATTCTCTGATATTATAATCACTTAGGTTATTTAATTACCATACCTAATATATGTATTAGGTTACATAACTTAATTCTTAATTCTCTTTATATACAAAATAAATGTATACATATTATATAATGTATATTTGTTTAATCATATACATAATACACATAAGTCAAAATATATTCCACTAGTATATTAACTTAATAGCCCTAATTGACTTAATAAGTTATAAACACTCATATAATCATACAAGATAATCTAATAGGTTGAGATATATTTCATAAATCTTTTTAGATTAGGCCATTAGTATATAATTAAAATACTAGGACAATTAAATAAAGATATCCCTTAAGATTATTTAATTTAAATACCTATTTATATATTATGTCACCAAACTTTATAAGTATCGTAATACCTTACCATTAATACTCCTTCAAGTACATATAAATTCATTTCTAGTGTTTTGGAATTTTGTAACCCATATTTCTCTATTCTCCTTTAATTATTAAACCATATAGGTTCTACTTGAAATTTTTAATTAAATCCTCAAATTCTCATCTAGGTTTTATTCTGTTAACCTTTATTTCAATTATTCAAAATCTTATAAATTTTTGGATTGTCACATTTACCCCTTCTTCTAAGAATTTCGTCCTCGAAATTACAACCTACTATTCCCTACTCTATTTATTCCCCAAAACTAGATTTTTAACTTAACCTTTATCTGATTTCATTCTCATTTAAAGAGTACATACGGCTTCCTTCTATGAGGATATATTCTATCATCACATTATACCCAGACTTCTCTCTAAGGAGTGAAAAAAACTTTTCTTTATTCTTTCGGCTTACAGTCTCTTTCTCGGTAATAGGAATATCTTAATTATCACCAAACATTATTTAGTATTTCTACATAACCTTAAAGTTGATCATTTTCTCAATCTAACTCTGCTCCATAGTTTACCAATTCATTCTTAGAATTTCTTCAACTCTCCTAGCTACAAAGGATAAGGTTTACTGAAAATTGTGTTCTTTAATCACTATACAATAATTTTTATGTTTTATTTTAACGGAATTTATTTTTTTGTTCGCAATTATCTATCCTGGAAGGTAACTTTATACCTTCAGATGGCATTTTTTAATTTTTTAGCAAAATCAATATTTGTAAACGAACAAGTAGCACCAGAGTCGAATAACACATAGATATTTACAATATCATTTTGGTATAATACCTGTCACCACGTCTTGTGCAGCAACAACATCCCTTACCGTTATGTTAAATGTTCTAGCATTTGGACGACTCTGGCCCACAACTCCTGATTTTGCTGTCTTGGGGTTATTATTAAAATTTTGGTTTCCCTTTATATTCGGATTTCTAGGTTTTGGACAAAACTTAGCAATGTGCCCCTCCACCCCGCAGTTGAAACATTTATTATGTTTGGTCTGATTATTATTATTATCGTTCTTCTTTTGTGGACACACATTTGAGTAGTGCCCCTCTTCTACACAAGTAAAACACTTAATCCCACTCAATTTGCATACTCCATCGTGATTTCTCCCATAAATATGACAATGCTCATTTCTTTGATTGGTGCTGTTATCTCCTCCCTTGTTGACATTGTTGTTGAAATTATTGCTTCTTTTTCCAAAGTTATTATGAAAAGTGATATCCCATCTCCATTTGTTGTTGTTATTTCCACTTGTGTTTCCTCTCCCTTCATTATTATTCTTCTTTTCCTTATAAAATATTTGTAAAGCCTCTCCCTCTTTCTCAACTATGATAGCTTTTTCTAGAATCTCCGAAAATGTTTTGACTTGAAAAATTGATATCTTACTTTGGATTTGTGGTTTCAATCTCTCGTCAAACCTTCTAGTCTTCCTTGCTTCAGTATCCACTTGATATGATGCGAATCTAGCCAACTCATTAAATTTGGCTGTATATTGAGATACCGTCATTTCTCCTTGTTTCAACTCCAAAAATTGAACCTCCATGCGATCCTTCATTGAACTCGAGAAATAGTTTGCAAAGAAAAATTCTGTAAATTTATCCCAAGAAATGATCCCTTCTCCAGCTCGACTTTTATTAGCTTCCCACCAATGATTTGCTTCCTCTTTCAGAAAGAAAGTAGCAAAGTCAGTCTTTTGCTCCTCATTTACTTTAGTCACTTTGAACACTTTCTCCATTTCAGTGATCCATGTTTGAGACTTTATTGGTTCATCAGTTCCTTTAAACTCTGGTGGTCCAACTAACTTAAAGTCTTTAAAATGGGTAGTATTTGAGGTATTAGGTGCGGCCGGTGGTGGGTTTCCTGGCCTCCCTTGTAAAGTTCCTAACAAAAGATTTACTAGATGTTCAGCTGGGTTTACCTCTATTTATTCCGCTTCAATTTCTGCTTGTGGTCTCCTTCGCGGTGTCATTTATCTAAAGATAACAATTAACTAGGTATAAATACCATATAATAAGTGAATAATTTGTTTTAGCAAATAGGAATTTGTATTTCACATATAGGAGATTACATATTTAAATAGTGATTTATATCAGATCACCCGATACACACAAAAGAAAATACATAACCGACTAGTGATATACATCACTAGTTATACACGAGGATTCTCTTATCCCTATAACACATTGGGAATACCATAATATTTATATATCACAGTTCATTTTATAGTTGCTTCTATATACATTACATATCCCTTCATTATAGTCAGAAAATAGGATTTACCATTATTCCCTATCTTATACAAAAGTTCAGAATTTACATACTATTCTCATATATATATTCATTTTCATTTATAAGATACTATCTTATTATTCTCACCTATACAAACTTCATTTTATGTATTTCCACTACTTTCCCTGCTTTCTTATTAGAATAATACCATGCTAAATGATCTAATGATTCATACCTTCTGACTTTTCTACATACTTCTGTATACATCTTCCCACAGTTCTTCTATTCTATTCTTAAAGTTTCCTTGTTTACTTTTTGAGTTTCCTAGATCACTTTTTATTCCATATTTTCTTTCCCTTCATTACTTTTGAGTTTTACATTAATCTTATTTCCTCAACCTTCTTCCTAAACATGTTATGTTCTTTTGTTTCTCCTTCTTCTGTTATCCCTTCTCCCGTCTCTATATAAAACTCGTTAGGATTTGAGTCTCCCTCTTCACTTAGTTTCAACTCCGGTTACTCTTCATACCTTCTAAATCTATCATAAGTTCTCCTTCTACAGTTTCAAGTGTTTTGTTGTAAACTACTTCAATTGGCACTTTTTTTTATAATATTATATGGATTATTCTACCGATTCCCGCTCAGGTACTAGCTTAAACGGAACAATTCGTTCCTCACTCACTATATGAATATCTTTAAATTCTTTACTTCATGATATCTATAATTAATATATATTCCTGATTTACACATAAAAACACTCATAATAAACACTATTTATTTTATGTTATTTTTATTCAACTTCTTCTGATGAATTTCATTAATTCATCCCCTATAAACTCTTTTTGAGTTTATCTTTTTACTATCTTCTTTACTACTCTAATTCCTCCAAGGTTATAGCCTAAGGTGTTCTCTCCTAAGCTTTCTAACCTATAGCTCTGATACCAAATTGTGACGCCCCTAAATTTTCTACAATCCCTGTAGCAGATTTGGTACTCACGTAAATATTCCATAAGATAATAACTTCTATAAATCCAAAATTCATAGTATCCCATAACATATAGTAGTTCTCGTCAGAACAATTACTGTATATGTATACCCTAACTTGGATGTATAGATTTATAATCTCATGGATATTTCTTTCATATCAATAATTCATATCTATCTGACATTCACAATATTAATGATAAGATTGTTCTTGGAACTGAGGGGCGCAACCTCAATTCTTACAGAACTCCAAAGATCATTCAATACTCTCATCCAGATGTATAGTTCATATAGATACTGTACTTCTTTCTAACTTCTTAAAGAATGTAAAAGCTAAGTTATTGACAAAAGCTAATAACATATTGCATATTTTAAAATTTGATTACATAGATCCCAATTTTACATTATTATTACATCAAAATCTGTAAAGATATAACCAAGTCTAACACAGTAAAACTTAAAACTAGTAGAGTCCTTCTATCCACAAGAATGAGTACAGGAACATCGTGGATTATCATTCGACACTGCAAAGGAAAATAATATTTTGCAAGGATGATCTACAAAAGGCTCAGCAAGTTTTAAACAAGTTATATTTTAAACTCACACTGTACCTGAATTTAATGAACATGTAGTTTAAGATTTTTTCCACATATATATACATCAATCTGGCATCTATCAATCATAAAAACTTAAAACCTCGAGATTGATCTATTCAATCGAACATAATAATCACTTCTAGAGGTCATATAGACTTAGGAGTCATTAGCATCATTCTTCCTTCTATCAGTCATAAAGACTTAGAATCCCAAGATTGATATGTTCAATCGGACATAATATGCATATCCCAAAAAGGTCAGTGTTATAACTACCTATAACCACCGGCCAGTACTATAACTGTCGGTTCTAAATAGTATCAGTATATATAGCTGTACCAAACATTATTGGTTTCATCATAGTTTATGCTTTGATATCAAATCAAATCCAATTTATGCAAGTAACAGCTCATTTCATTTAGTTATGCTTGAACAATAAGCAATAACCTCTTAACAATAGATAACACGAACAAAGTGTATAACAAGTTTGTATAGTCAAAATAGAAGACTTGCATTTAATACAAAATTAAATGAAGTTAGAAAACTTGCATAAAAATAGAAAGTTTGCACATAGTGTGGGGAAAAAAACTTGCAATAAATGCGAATATTCAATAATAATAATAGATGTGGAATAATCAACAATAATTATCCACTAGCATGCTTAAAAAATAATAATTTGAGTTTGAGTTAGGAAAAACTTGCCTGATTCGCCTATACCGTTTACGCTAATTTTTCGTCTCTCGGTCCACTTATACAATTATAAGTTCATATAGACTAATTAAGGGCTTAACGACTAAATCTTTTAAATTTTATTTCGGGTATTATAACCGATTATAAATAAGACTCCTTGTACTATACCTGAAATAATTTCGGTATTATAATTGTTTATAAAATGAATATTCATCAACTATATGTAAAATAAATTGAACATTACAACTGCTTGTAAAATGAATATTCGTTTACTATGTTTGAAATAAATCGAGCATTATAACTGCTTATAAAATGAATATTCGACTATTATATTTCAGATAATTTCAGCATTATAACTGCTTATAAAATGAATATTCTTACTAAATACTTGAAAAAAATCGGACATAATAACTGGTTATAAAAGTATATTTTTTATTTTATAAGAAAAATAAATCGGACATTATAACTGCTTATAAATAAGACTTCTATACTATATACTTAAAATAATTTAGGCATTATAACTGTGTATAAAAGTATATTTTTACTAAATATAAAAAAAAAATAAAAAAAATAACCACTAGAGTAAATACCTCTTGAAGTTGTAAGATTTAAATAATTCTTTGAAATCTTGAAACTCACCAAAAAAAATTTCTCTCTCCCTCTCTCTCAACCGAAATTCTCCTTTCTCTCTCTAACTCTATTTTTGGTTTTGAAAAAAATGAAAAGAAATGGCTCCTATTTATAGAAAAATATAGTTCGATAATTGCACGTTAGGAGCTCGGCTTTTTACAGTTTGTCCCCGGCTTATTACAGTTTTGTACCTAAGTTAATTACACTTTAGTACCTCATTAATTGCACCTTAGTCCCTCGGTGACATCATGATGACATCATCTTTTGTATTTTTTAATGCGGATGTCATGCTTACATCATGCTTGCATCATCTGTGTTTCCTTAAGAATGATGTTATGCTTGCATCATCTCTTCTCTGATTGGTTGATTTAAGTTCATATGGATTGGAGGGTATTTTGGTTATTTTACAAATAATTTTAAGGGTAATTTAGTCATTTCACATATTTTTCATAAATTTTTTTTACCCTTTGGGTTTGCTATTTTAATTCTTTTTAGGCTTCTTAACTAATTGTTTGGGCTTGCAAATTAATCCCTTGGGCCATGAATTCCACATAGTTCAATACTTTTAATTTTTATCTTATCCTAATCATTTAATTAGGGTTTCCATTCTCCTCTTTTGTAACATAAATCCTTACTCAGGTATCTTTAATTTCATAACCCAATTAGACTTGCTTTCTTTAGGTTATAAAATTAATTAATTGAGGTGTATAAAATAAATCTCTTATGGTTAGTATATATTTTTAAATACTAGCATTCTCTGATATTATAATCACTTTGGTTATTTAATTACCATACCTAATATATGTATTAGGTTATATAACTTAATTCTTTATTCTCTTTATATACAAAATAAATATTTACACATTATATAATGTATATTTATTTAATCATATACATAATCCACATAAGTCAAAACATATTCCACTAGTGTATTAACTTAATAGCCCTAATTGGCTTAATAAGTTATAAACACTCACATAATCATAAAAGATAATCTAATAGGTTGAGATATATTTCATAAATCTTTTTAGATTAGGTCATTAGTATATAATTAAAATACTAGGACAATTAAATAAAGATATCCCTTGAGGTTATTTAATTCAAATACCTAATTTATATATTAGGTCACAAAACTTTATAGGAATCGTAATACCTTACCCTTAATACTCCTTCAAGTACATATAAATTCATTTCTAGTGTTTTGGAATTTTTGTAACCCATATTTCTCTATTCTCCTTTAATTAGTAAACCATATAGGTTCTACTTGAAATTTTTAATTAAATCCTCAAATTTCCATCTAGGTTTTATTATTTTAACCTTTATTTTAATCATTTAAAATCTTATAAATTTTCGGGTTATCACAAGTACAAGTGATCCTTGGACTTGAGATTATCATAATATCTTGTGTATAATGAATTATAATTTGACTTATTCCTTAAGACCCTTAGGGTATATAAAAGGGTATGCTTGGGTATAATGAGTTACATATGGAGATAATGAATGATCAATAAAGAATCTACTACTTCTAATAAAAGAAGAGATATGTCCTATGTGATTCGTTAAATGACAACTCAGTAGTCCTTGGCCAAGGCAGAATGAAATTAGAAAGGAGTTTTTAATTTGCATTATTTGGAGTTGTGCATTTTCTAATC
This sequence comes from Panax stipuleanatus, assembly GCA_020205555.1. NCBI lineage: Eukaryota > Viridiplantae > Streptophyta > Magnoliopsida > Apiales > Araliaceae > Panax > Panax stipuleanatus. The sequence continues at coordinate 131,644,976 of CM035115.1, read as the reverse complement.
GAAATACATATAATTACATAAAATAAGACTTGACAGTAAATCAATGTCTTATATTTAATTGGGACATTGTATTGTGGAAGGATTGAATTGTACGGTAACTATTAGCTCACATGTTCTTTTATGATTAATGTTGAAATCTATATTATCTGAAAAATCGTTGATCGCTAGGTAGGCTTATCCCTATTGTAGAATAAATGTTATTTATATTAATAAATTATTAGTTTAATTTATTTATTTAAATAAGATTAGAATTATTCTAATTGATTTATTCACAAACGGGTTAATATGGAGAACCTAAAGGGTCACACCATAAAAGGAAGAATAATTATTTAAGAAGATAATGTCATAATAGTAATAATGCAGTAAGTGTAATTAATTTAATATATGGTGATAGAATAAATTAAATAGCTTAATGTTTATTATTTCATTTTTTGGAAATATTAAGTATAAATTAATAAGAGGAGTCTTATTAATATTATTAAAATTATTATTATTTTAATTCTAAAGGAGTTTAAGAATTAATTTAATATTAGTACTCTCACTTATTCCTAATGAGATTAGGAGGTAAATTAATTAAAGGAGTTTAATTAATTAATCCCAATATGTTGGGAAGCCTAATTAATTAAAAGAGTTTAATTAATTAATTAAATGAAACTTAATTCTAATTAGATTAGTAGGGTTGACTAATATCTATATAAGAGTAGTCTTATATCAGATATGAAATATACGTAATTCCAATAGTTGGAGAATACTATTTTTTCTATAGAGAATAGAAAATAAAGGTTTAGCCAACCATCCATCTTCTTGAGCAATTCCTCTTCCTTAGTGGATTACCTCTAAAGGCCAAACACTTGTGTGGCTAACGTTGATCAAAGGAAGGAGCCAATACAGGAGATTCAAGGAGAACAAGGAAAGCAAGGGGTTGAACTCGTACCTGTGGAAGCTAGATTCTACAAGGGTATGATTCTGATTCATCCTTACTTTTCTGTTATTGATAATTGAGCACAAAGCATGATCATGGTGGGGTTATGTATAAAATTTTAAAACCTTATTTATCGCGCTTCCGCCCTTAATTGTGTAATTTGATTGCATATATGCGTTACGTACAAACCCTACAATGACACCGTACCGTTTTGACAGTACGTTGAGGATTCCGTCATTTTATGTCTTCGTCATACTACAACATACCATAGTGGGTTGACGATCCTATGATCACATCCACACTAGGTTAAACTTCATTGATGACTTCATCATCTGTGATATTTACATTAGGTTTAATGATGTGTTGATGACTATTGAATTATTTTTTTTGATATTTTTCAAATCATCTTTGTCTAGCTGAAATAATTAGCATAAACATATGAATAATAGAACTTTTTAAACTTATTGGTTTAATAATTTGATCCAATATTTTTCAAAAATGTACGTATTCGCGCGATGTCAATAAATTTTGAAGTCTAGCATAGCTAGAAGATTTAGAATATACCTTTTTTCCTTTATCAACTTCAACTTTCTCCAGTATATCACCATTTAATCATTCTATCTATTTCTAACACTATTAATTCTTAATACACTGAAAATAATTACTTTTCAGTCTACAACAATCCTACACCCTAGTATAATTCATCAAATCTTACCACACATTATATGTTTAGGAACTTTCCACAATAATATGAGTTCAGGAACTTGTCCTAGCAATACGTAGTCCAAGAAAAAATTATGGATTGTCCATACGCTTAGGGCATACCATATGATTATGAGTCACAAACTTACCATAAGTATGAGTTTTAAGAACTCGCACCTAATCTTAATATTCTCTACTATCATATATAGATATGAGAAAAGAATCACATTCTCACCATAAATATATCGATAGCGTGATACCAATATTCCAACGATTATAAATGTAATATACTAAGTGGTCGTTAAACCAAGCACAAAACCTTTGCCCATACAAAGGTTTGTACAACTCAGCTATCACATGAGTCCTTAATTGAAATTCCAAATAAATCCTAATATTCTCTTTGCTCATTACGAATTTTCTTTAATCCATATCTCATCACTTTCCACTATTTCCTCGTACTATCTCATAGTACCTTCTTTTTATAGCATCAAGCTATAAATTTCCAATTCGTTTAACAGATTATCTGTTATTTTATAACTCATTCTGATCACGTTGTGATCTTATTTTACAATACCATTCTCTGTATCCCTACGATCATCTCACCTTACGATCTTGTTATTCTTCTTTAATCATGTTATATTATGATTTGATTTACACTTTCCATCTTATAGACTTTGTCTATTCATCATTATTTGTCATCTTCATTATCAGAGTCGGGTAACTCCGGATTCTTATCTTTTATAACTCTTCGAGATTCTTCTTTGAATCTCCTTGTCAATACTTTGACTCTTACTTTAATATTTGTTTATATTTTACTTCTTTGTGGAGTTTCTAAAGTCATTTCATATTACTTAAACTTTTATTCAATTATATTCCTCGTCATTTTCATCTTTCTTAACTACGTTTATAGCCTAAGGTACCCTTACCTAAGGTTTATAACCTACAGCTTTGATACCAACTTGTAACACACCCAAATCCAGGCACCTGTTACCTCGGACTTGGTGCGTCATGATACAACCTTCATCTAAATATTTATATCTTTTAGTCATATGATAATGAATACAGCTTCACTCTGATGCCAACTAATACATTAATTCCTTCTATTTCCAGAATTCGTAAATTTTACAACTTTGTTCTACACTTTTAAATCATATTGGTTTATATTATAAATTTCAAGTTATACACAATATTTTTCACTTGGATATATTGATTTTTAAGTATCCTTGAACTCACAACTAGACTTAACAATTCTTCTGTATATTATTCTTTGACTATGCAATTACAATATGTCATGTGAACGTTATCTAGCCTTGCTAGAGCTATACGAACAACTTCAGTAAGTACTTCTTCTTTTTTCCTTTATCTATCCCAAATCCTTTGATCTGCTCTGGTTTAGCTGAAAATAATTATTTATAGCAAGGGTGAGCAACTACGTTGCCCAACAAGTTCAACAAATATCACATAACATATAGTTCGCATTTTAGACACACTTTTAAAGTATCCATGCTTCACAATTTATACATAATTCGTATTTCTCATACTTTGCATTTGTTCAGGCATCATAATGCTCATACTCAATAATTATACCTACTTCATGCTTATCATATACCTCATATCACGAATATAGTGAGTTTATATAACTCAATCGACACCAATCATTAATATAATCCAATAGATTTATATCACAGTATAGCACATAGTGCATATCTCAAATTATTCACAAGAAATTCATATAATACATGAAATATGTACAAACAACAATTAACAAGTTCACATATAAAAACAAGTTTTGAAAAACTTGCATGTACCAGCGTTTTACCATTAACCTGTCGTGTTCCTTTGCATGACCCACACGGTATGTGAGATTGATAATAAACACCATCAATAGGTTATCTCATGGTTAACCATACTCTAATAACCTACTTACAATGTCCTTATACCATCTTTACATTCAACTTCGTTATTTATATAACTCATTTTTATTTCTCTTTCATCACCACATGTGGTAGTTCATTGCACTTGTAGTTTACTGTGTGTGTATCACACCATTACAACATACCACACTTAGTTAAATTAACATTACTCATCTAAGTTCCTTAGACTTAGATTATGTATATAGCATTTGTTCAACATTTGGTGATCATACACAATGGTATACATTATATACTTAGTTCTTATACATTCTCAAATATACTTATTTTGGTCCCATCATAACATGATACAAATCATTGGTCATTATAACCTTTAAATATCATGTTACTTTATGCTATAACATTTCCAAGAATCAACTCATCACGGCTCACAAATAGAAAGTATAATTCTCTAGGGTATTTTGAGGATTTTTACGAATCTTTGTAATGAACTTTTGACTTCCAAGTCTTGAACAAGCTTTTAGACCATACATTATAGTAGTTCATTCCATAGTCAATTAATTAAAATAGCCCTTTATGTCTTCTTAAGATAGTGCTTTAAAATGGGTGTTTTATATTTCCACTTTACTACCAACTCTACGTTTTCGAGAGTCATTCCACGATTTGATAAAACCACTGTACGATTCTGCGAGAGCGTTTCACGATTGAAGTGAAGCTACACAACGGTAGTGGGGTTCAGTCTACGATTTACGAACTAAACCAACTATCAAGTCTTGGTATTAGGTTGGGCTCCACGATCAGCAGAGGCAGTCTACGATCGTGGGGTTCAGTCTACGATTTGATGGAATCGTTCCATGCTGGTCGTGTTTACTCCACAATTTGATTTACAGTTGGCCTAGTCTACTCCACGATCTGCGATTACGTTTATGATCATGGGGTTCACTACTACAATTTGATTTATGGTTAGACTAGCCCACTCCACGATCTGCGAGAGCGTTCCACAATTGAAGTGAAGCCACACTACGATCGTGGGGTGCGCTCTGCGATTTCCAAAACTAATTTGATTATAAAGTCCTGGTCTGAGACTGAGTTCCACGATTGGCAGAGTCATTGTGACGCCCCCAAATTCCAGGACCGCCACTTGGTCTCTCGAATTCGGTTCATCACGTGCTAATGGTAATACATTACGATAATAATAACTAAATATCACAGGATCACAGCGGAAAATCTATTCTAGAATAATTTACAATGATTTATTATAATTATTCCCCCAAGTCTCGCAACCTACAGTACTTAATAGATTACATAATAATATCAATTAACGACTTATTACATAACCTAACTTAAACTTAAACATAATCAAAACCAGTCTTACTGCATCATCTTAATACAACATTAAAATATTTAAAACATATAAGAGACAAGCTAATTGGTAGCCTTGGCCTTGCCCTTATCAACGCCCGAAGGTTCGCCATGCTCTGCCTTAACTGAAATGTTTTAGGGAAAGAAAGAATGAGCACAAATTGCCCAGCAAGTAATATATAATAAGGGTGAGTAATAAGATTCCCAATTCTCGAAAAGGTATAAAAAGGTTTGATTGTTCAAGGATAACAAGAATATCAACAGTTCTCAATAACAGTCGCTAAGGACAGAATAATATCAATATGATTCAATAATACGTCAATTCAAGATTTTAAATAATTGAATACTGAGCAGTCACTAAGGACTATGAACTTCTACTAGAATTGACAGTAATAAACTGAAAATCCAATAAAAACAGGTACAACAGGTGATCAGCCTAAAGTACCATCGTTATGCATAACAATCAATCATACTCAAGTGTGCACGTCGGTTCTCCGACAATTATATATTCCCTTCAAAGAAGGTTGTTCTTCTCAGTCAAATACAAGATCCCGCACCAATCAATTAGTTTGGGTCATTTTTCAATAACATAAGTCTAGCCGAATCAAATGGCATAGACACTTTTACAATATTCAAGAACAATACTAAGTTCAACATGAATAATAGCTTTAATGAAATAAGAGTTCAAGTATGCTAATTCAATTCAAACAATTAAGTAGGAAACTAGTTCGCAATATACAAAGATAGAATACTTGTATCCAAAGAGATAAGTTTTAGATACTCGCTTACGATATCCGTTGAATAAAGTAATGCAAGGGTTTAGGATACTTGCCTTATGCGTAGTTTACTCACGTAAAGCTAGTCAACACTTTCGAATTCCTATCGTAATGATAGTCATTAGTCATATAATTTAACTTCACATTTTATCTTCGAATATACGATCAACACATAAGCTAAGTTTTAACCTAGCTACACAGTTATATAGAATATATTTTCTACCCTTAACTTCCTCTTTTCTCAAGTTGATCATATTCATACATCGTTACTATCATGTGAGACTACCACAATTAGCAAACATATTCGCATATTATTAATATCACATAAGACTACAACCAATACTAAATATATTTCATTTTAGCAAGTTATGTCATTTTCATAAGTTAACCGTCAAAATCGGGTTCAAGTACATCATATAATATCACGTATCATGTATACATGTTTAAAGAATACTTTTATGTGTATACAACCTTTCCTTGTTCCAATCATACATGCAATAGATTCTAAGTTAACACTTTCAATAATTTAAAGCCATTCAAGGTCATGAAACCACAAAGTCTAACATGCTTGCTTCTTAAACATATAAGGTAGTCATATAACTCACATTAGACATGCTTGTGAGTATTCATATCGCATATGTGCAATTAGCATCGTTTTGGTTTGAAATATGCTTCGTTTATGCTTTACTTGAGTTACGACACCTAAGAATGGCACATATACATTTATGATACATGAGTGAGTCTAAGAGTATCATCAAACATGTTCACAAATATCAGATTCTAACTCTCAAAGTAGCATGTTAACATTTACGTTCAAAGTTCGTATTTTCATTAGTAAAGCTCACTAATAAGGCCTAACATGCTCATGCTATCTAGATTCATACGTTAACATGTTTGACACGCATTTTAAGGTCGTATAACATGCTCAAAAATCAGAACCTAGAATCCTAATATAACATGTTAGAGTCCATGTTCAACGCTTGTGTTTTCGTTGGAGAGGTTCACTATTGAGGTTCACATGCTCAAGTTACATTATGGAGCTTAGATACGCAAGTCGACATTCATATCATGTGTTCCTAGGTCATACAAACATGACTCAAAGTCAGACATCAATATAGGGCCAACATATCAAAGTTTCTCTTTTCATATCTTTAAGTTTTCTTTGAAATATTCAACTAAAACAACTAGCATGGATTGCTATAACCTAATAACCTTATTCCATATGTTAATGTGAGTTATATTCACATCCTAACAATACATCATGCTCAACACATCAGAAGATATAAAAGAAATCATCAACAATTCTGCAGTGGCGCGCGGCCGCGCCCAAATTGTACTAGGGAGACGCGCGGCCGCGCGGCTCCTGTTCCAGTCCAGAGAGCAGCCTGCAACGGCACATAACAAATCCAACTCACGAAATTACTTCACGAAAACTTTTCTAAGCAGCCACATTATGGTTTAAACATGTTTATAAGTCTATATAACAACTAAGAACATGTTCTAATCCAATCTAGCATGAATTGTAATCAAAATCAAGAATTGGAAACTTTGACAGTAAACAAAATGATGAACCAAGAATGAAGGATTTATACCTCTGTAATGCAAAGTAAGCTTATTGAAATCTCTCTCTCTGTGATTATCTTGCTATTAAACTCACAACACTCTCAATTCAATACTTAGACAAAATCTCAGCAAATGAAAAGAGAAGGGAGGGAGCCATATTTATAGAGCAATTCTTACACAGACAATGCATATATACATCAAATTAAACCAATGAGAATGTTAGATTACATGATGGTTAAAAGAAAGTTGGTAAATGGTTGTCGAAGATCATCATGATAACCACTCCCCCCATAATCATGAGCTAGAAGGAGCTTGGGAGAAGAAGGAGTAGCTCCTTAGCCTTTTTGTTCTTCACGTGAATGAGAATGAGACTAGCATTTAGGGACAAGGCACAATACTAACTCAGCATTTGCAACATACTACACTTAAATCATTATACACATATGTATTAAATACTTAGGCTATCTACACATATATATATTTTATACATATGTCTTTTATTGAAATGTCACACTATAATTCACATAATGTAGTAAGTGTGACTTGTACACATATAATCCATGTACATTTTTATCATACCAGTATAATTTACTCGGATATAATCACATCACATTATCTCATGTATTATTAAATTATCTACCACATACTCATGATGTCTCACTTTAATGTATATTTACATTGTCACATAGGCATTTCATGTAACTCTCATAATTTAATAACTTTACTATATAGTTTATGTACATAATATAATCACATTGCACTATAGTTTATATATACATACATGGTCACACTTAAGTGTCTCACTACACTATATAGTATAGTTGTATTCTATATACTTTATACATTCAAGTATTGCACATTTGCACATATCAATTAATATAATCTTATTATATTAATAACTTACTTATTTGTTTTATTATTCATAGTGTCAAATAAATAATTTATTTATCTCATTGATTAATTAACAATAATATTAATTAATCCATTCCTCATTGATTATTAATTTATATGATTAAATATCATACATTGCTTATTATTATTATATTTCTTGCAATAATAATAATCACGTATTATTAATCAATCATAGTTAATATTCCATAACCATCAACTAATATTTTACAATAGCAATTAACAATTAATATAGATTAATTGTTTACTTAATAATTCATTCGTTAATTAATATAATCATTAATAATTCTCAACAATTAATTAATATTCTACAATAACAATTAATATAGATTAATTGTTCGCTTAAATTAATATAATCATTCTTATATTACGTCACTGTGCCACACAAGGCATTTCATCGAGTTTATCGTAAACTCCATCAATTTCTCAATTATTATAATTATTCAATTTAATATAATTGAATTAATCATTCTCATAACACAAAATCATTATATTCAAATAAATTCTCATTCCCATTAATATATTTATTTAATAATATATGAAAATTCTCGAGTATTACATCCTCCCCCCCTTATAAAAATTCCGTCCCGGAATTGCTACGAGGTTACACAAATAATTGGGGATAATCCCTCATTATCCTATCTTCTAATTCCCACGTTGCCTCCTCGACATCGTGGTTACGCCAAAGTACTTTTACAGACGAAATAATTTTATTTCTCAAGGTTTGCTCTTTCCTATCTAATATCTGGACATGAATTTCTTCATACGCCAAGTTCTTCTCCACTTGAATGGGCTCGTAAGAAATAACATGTTTGTAGTCGGCCCTGTACGGTCGCAACACGAAAATGTGAAATACGTTGTGGATGTGCTCCAACTCGGGTGGTAACGCAACTTTGTATGCCACTTCGCCCACTCGCTTCAGTATCTCAAACGGTACTATAAATCTTGGACTCAATTTTCCTTTCTTGCCGAAACGGATCTTTCCTTTCCACGGAGATACTTTCAAGAAGACAAAACTACCAACTTTGAAGTCTCGGTCCAGCCGATGCAAATCTGCGTATTTCTTCTGGCGATCTTGAGCTGCTACTAATCTGGCTCTTATCACTGTCACCACGTCTGCGGTTTGTTGTACTAACTCTGGTCCGAGTATTCGTCGTTCTCCGACTTCGTCCCAACATAATGGCGTTCTGCACTTTCTTCCATAAAGAGCTTCGTACGGTGGCATGCCGATACTCGCATGGTAGCTATTATTATATGCGAATTTTACTAAGGGTAGGTGGTCGTCCCAATTTCCCTTAAAATACATCACTCAAGTCCTAAGCATATCCTCCAGCGTTTGTATAGTTCGCTCACTCTGTCCGTCTATTTGAGGATGGTAAGCAGTACTCAACCTCAACTGTGTTCCCATTCTCTCTTACAAACTCTTCCAAAAATTGGACGTGAAGCGCGGATCTCGATCAGAGACAATAGACACCGGCACTCCATGTCGTGAGACAATTTCTTTTACGTATAGGCTCGCTAACTGATTCAAACTGTAGCGGATCTTGATTGGTAGAAAATGTGCGGTCTTTGTTAGTCAATCTACGATAACCCAAATGGCATCATAACCTTTCTGTGTAACTGGAAGTCCTACCACGAAGACCATGGTAATATGCTCCCATTTCCACTCTGGTATTTCTAACGGTCGTAGTAAACCACTCGGCCATTGATGCTCTGCTTTAACGCGTTGGCAAGTCAAACATCTACTGACGCACTCTGCGACTTCCAGTTTTAAATTAGGCCACCAAAAATGTTGTCTTAGATCTTGGTACATCTTTGTGCCTCCCGGATGAACGGAATATATCGTATTATGTGCCTCGTGCAAAACCTCTTCCCTCAACTCGGTTACCGCTGGTACCCATACTCTTTCTTCAAATCTCAAGATACCGTCTTTATCCATTCGAATTTTCTCTTCTTCATTTTCTGTAATCCTCTTTCGGATTTTCTCACACTCTTCATCCTTTTCCTGAGCTTCCTTTTCTCTGTCCAACAATGTCGGATGAGCTTCCATTACAAACAACTTCTCTCCAAGCTTCTCTGGTTCTTTCACTTCTATTTCCAATTTCTCCATCTCTCTTATCAATTCTTCCTGAGTCGTCAAATTAAACAACTTCTCCCTTCCTTTCCTACTCAGAGCGTCGGCAACCACATTCGCCTTCCCCGGGTGATAAAGAATATCGCAATCATAGTCTTTGATTAATTATAACCACCTCCTCTGCCACATGTTCAACTCCTTCTGTGTGAAGATATACTTCAGACTTTTATGGTCCGTGTATATCTCACATTTTTCTCCGTACAAATAATCCCTCCATGTCTTTAACGCAAAAACTACTGCCGCTAACTCTAAGTCATGAGTAGGGTATCGTTTTTCATAATCCTTCAATTATCGTGATGCATATGCAATGACCTTTCCGTGCTACATAAGCACACAGCCAAGTCCCTTGTGCGATGCATCACTATACACCATGAAATTTCCCGCATCATCTGATAATGATAATACAGGTGCTTCGCTCAATCTCTTCTTCAATTCCTGAAAACTCTCTTCACATTTGTCGGTCCATACAAATTTCACCGTCTTTCTAGTCAAATTGGTCAGCGGGGTTGCTATCTTAGAAAAATCTTGGATGAATCTTCGATAGTACCCAGCTAACCCTAAAAAACTTCTTACCTCCGTCGGTGTTCTCGGTTGTTCCCAATTACTTACTGCTTCAACCTTCGCAGGGTCTACAGCGATTCCATTCTTATCCACCACGTGGCCTAAGAATTGAACCTTCTCCATCCAAAATTCGCACTTAGAAAATTTTGCATACATCTTCTCCTTCCTTAGTGCCTCCAAAACAATCTTTAGATGTTCGGCGTGTTCTTCCTCTGTCTTCGAGTAGATCAAAATGTCGTCGATAAAAACCACTACAAATTTATCCAAGTATGGCTTGAAAACTCGGTTCATCAAGTCCATAAATGCTGCCGGAGCATTAGTCAATCCAAATGACATTACCAAAAACTCGTAGTGTCCATAACGGGTTCGAAACGCAGTCTTTGGTATGTCCTCATCCCTCACTTTCAGTTGATGATATCCTGTTCGTAGGTCGATCTTTGAGAAACACTTTGCTCCCTTCAGTTGATCAAATAAGTCGTCTATCCTCGGTAGCGGATATCGGTTCTTGATCGTTACTCTGTTCAATTCTAGATAATCGATATAGAGTCTCATCGATCCGTCATTCTTTTTAACGAATAGTACTGGTGCTCCCCAAGGAGAAACACTCGGTCGAATGTAACCTTTATCCAACAACTCTTGTAATTGTATCATCAATTCCTTCATTTCTACTGGCGCCATACGATATGGAGCTTTCGAAATTGGTGCCATTCCCGGTGCTAAGTCTATTATGAATTCGATTTCTCTGTCTGGCGGAAGACCAGGCAGATCGTCCGGAAACACATCTAGAAATTCATTCACTACGGATATATCCTTAATTTCTACTCCCTTTTTCTGAGTATCAACGATGTAAGCTAAATATCCTACGCATCCTTTCCTTAACAATTTCTTGGCCTGCATCATCGTAACGCAACACGATTGCTTAAGCGATGAGCTACCATAAAACACTACCTTAGACTTACTCGGAGTCTGAAGGTTCACACATTTGTTCTGACAGTCAATTATCGCAGCATGGTTATACAACCAATCCATTCCCAGTATTACGTCAAATTCTCCCAATCTAATAGGAATCAAGTCTACGCTCAGTTCATATTCTCTAATGTTTGTGAGACAATCTCGATAAACGTATTCTACAGAGATTACTTCCTTATTAGCAACTTCTATGACTAAAGGATTTTCTAATCGTTCTCGGGGTGTACTAAGTCTACTAGCAAATTCTTCAGATACAAAAGAACAGGTGGCACCCGAATCAAATAATGCATAAGCATTTATATCATTGATTGGGATTATACCTGACACCACGTCCTTCGCAGCCACGGCGTCTTGGACGGTCATGTTAAAGGTTCTGGCGGTTGGCCGGTTGGATTGTTCCGGTCCACTGATCATTAGCTTGTTGCCTCCTTGCTGATTACTACCCCCGCCACTTCCCTTCTTTGGGAAGTCCTTAATTCGGTGCTCCGTCGAGCCACACGCAAAGCATCCTTGTATCTTCTTTGGTTTCAGACAGTTGGGCGAGATGTGCCCTTCCTGTCCGCAGTTGTAGCAAGTGCCACGTCCCTTCCAGCACTCGCCCTGATGATTCTTCCCACACTTCGGGCATCCTTCAGCCCTCTTCTTGAAACCTCCACGAAAATTCCCTGATTGATTATTGTTGTTTTTGTTGTTGTTGTTGTTATTCTCCCACTTTCTCTTTCCCAAATTACTTCCTCCACTGCTGCTTCCTCCAGTACGATTCTCTCCTCCAGTATTCTTTCCTTTCTTTTCTTTGTTATACAGACTTAAGGCCTCACTGCCACCTTCCGCAATGATTGCCTTCTCCAGTAATTTTGCAAAGGAATCAATTTGAAGAACTGATACCTTATTGAACAGCCATGGCTTACCCTTGTTCGAAGCGTCTAGCCTTCCTCTCTTTATCACCAACTTGGTGCTCTGCAAATCGCGCTAGTTCGTTAAACCTAGCCGCGTATTGTGCCACTGACATCTCACCTTGTTTTAACTCTAGGAATTTCACCTCCATCCTATTCTTTATACTCTTCGGGAAGTAATTCTCGAAGAACAGCGTCTTAAACTTATCCCAAGCTATTATCCCTTCTCCAGCTCTTTGTTGATTAGCCTCCCACCAGTAGTTTGTTTCTCCCCTCATCATGTACGTGGCAAACACCGTCTTCTGATCTTCGCCTACGCTAGCTATAGTGAAAGCTTTTTCGATCTCTTTGATCCAGGTTTTTGCGACGATTGGGTCGGTAGTTCCCTCGAACTCTGGGGGTCCTACACTCTTAAAGTCTTTAAAGGTTGTTACTGGCACAGTCTGAGGGTTCGGGCGAACGGGTTCATTGTTCCTTCCCCTTAAGGCTTCTCCTAACAAGTCTACCAGTTTCTGGATCGGGTCTACTTGTTCCCTCTCGTTGTTAACAGATTCTTTGGGTGCAGTCAATCTACGTCTGGGCGGCATTATCTGCATCACAAGTTTCCATTTTATTATTATTCAAGTATATTACTTAAGTATTTCTTCTAATACTAAAAGAATAAATCTATAACACGTTTCTGAAATAAACTTCATTTATATTCATATGCCAAATCGTTTCATTACATGATTTCCCTAGCATACTGCTATAATGTTATCACATATATCCCCTAATATCACAAAAGATGGGGAATATATCAACCTACCACCATACTACCCCTCTAACAAAAGCTAACTCGGGGTTTACATCATTATCCCACATCTTACACAAAAGATCGGAATTACAACATAGTATATACAATACATAAAAACACAACTAGTACTACCACTAGACTGACTAAGGAAATCTCATCCCATCATCCCGCGCTCCACTGCGCTCTTATACTCCAACTGTGCTATATACATAACCAGCTCTCGGCTCAAGGTATGTAGAGTCTGTCCCTGTTCTGCCGGGTAGTGGTACACACCATCAATCACCCTTTCAAAAGCTGAACGGAACACATACCCCATCTTGTTCATCTTTCTCTTCTTGCACCTGACCTCGTCCTCAAGGTCGTCAGCTCTCTCATTGGACGCTTCCCACTTCTCCTCGAAGTGTAACCTATCCATCACCTCCAACTATAGCTGAGTACGGAGTGCCTCTTTCTCAGTCTTCTCACTCAGTTCCCTCTGCTCAACCTCTTCTAGCTTCTATGCCAAATCTACATTCCTAGCCACTGACCTGTGAAATAGAGTCCCCATCTGGATCCCTGCCTCCCTACGGTAGGCAATCTCCACCTCTAACTCTTGCATAGCCAGCTTCCTCTGGTGGTCCTCGTCCCTCAGCTTTTGGAACTCGGACTCTCTCTCTTGGTCTCTCTCTTGGGCCTCTACCTCCAGCTCCTGGACCCTGCAGTCTAACTCTAGGATCCGCTCCTCGTACTCTCCTAACATCTGTTCCTCTATAGTGGCCTCATCAGAGTCCTCTACTGGCTCATCCTCCATCGGCTCGTACTCCATCGGCTCCTCCTCCGGATCAGACTCTATCTCAATCTCGTCCTCGTCGTCAGACTCGAATGGTGCAACAGCCTGCACTGGTGTAGCCTCTAGAGCTGCCTCGTATACTACGTGTATATCCCTGGGATCCTCCTCTGCCACTCTACTAGGTACCCCTGTGTCTGTCATCCTACAATCACAAACACGAGACAAACAAACAGCAACTCCATTAGAATGTTAAATAAAATATAAGTTCATTGTATAGAATGAAGTTACATTTTATAACAGACTAAGTCTCTCAAGGAAAACTCTACATGAGTTTTATCTCCTTCCTAACTTCTAAGTTCGCCTAAGTTATAGTCTAAGGACACTCGTTCCTAAGGTTTATAACTAAAGCTCTGATACTAACCTGTGACGCCCCCAAATTCCAGGACCGCCACTTGGTCTCTCGAATTCGGTTCATCACGTGCTAATGGTAATACATTACGATAATAATAACTAAATATCACAGGATCACAGCGGAAAATCTATTCTAGAATAATTTACAATGATTTATTATAATTATTCCCCCAAGTCTCGCAACCTACAGTACTTAATAGATTACATAATAATATCAATTAACGACTTATTACATAACCTAACTTAAACTTAAACATAATCAAAACCAGTCTTACTGCATCATCTTAATACAACATTAAAATATTTAAAACATATAAGAGACAAGCTAATTGGTAGCCTTGGCCTTGCCCTTATCAACGCCCGAAGGTTCGCCATGCTCTGCCTTAACTGAAATGTTTTAGGGAAAGAAAGAATGAGCACAAATTGCCCAGCAAGTAATATATAATAAGGGTGAGTAATAAGATTCCCAATTCTCGAAAAGGTATAAAAAGGTTTGATTGTTCAAGGATAACAAGAATATCAACAGTTCTCAATAACAGTCGCTAAGGACAGAATAATATCAATATGATTCAATAATACGTCAATTCAAGATTTTAAATAATTGAATACTGAGCAGTCACTAAGGACTATGAACTTCTACTAGAATTGACAGTAATAAACTGAAAATCCAATAAAAACAGGTACAACAGGTGATCAGCCTAAAGTACCATCGTTATGCATAACAATCAATCATACTCAAGTGTGCACGTCGGTTCTCCGACAATTATATATTCCCTTCAAAGAAGGTTGTTCTTCTCAGTCAAATACAAGATCCCGCACCAATCAATTAGTTTGGGTCATTTTTCAATAACATAAGTCTAGCCGAATCAAATGGCATAGACACTTTTACAATATTCAAGAACAATACTAAGTTCAACATGAATAATAGCTTTAATGAAATAAGAGTTCAAGTATGCTAATTCAATTCAAACAATTAAGTAGGAAACTAGTTCGCAATATACAAAGATAGAATACTTGTATCCAAAGAGATAAGTTTTAGATACTCGCTTACGATATCCGTTGAATAAAGTAATGCAAGGGTTTAGGATACTTGCCTTATGCGTAGTTTACTCACGTAAAGCTAGTCAACACTTTCGAATTCCTATCGTAATGATAGTCATTAGTCATATAATTTAACTTCACATTTTATCTTCGAATATACGATCAACACATAAGCTAAGTTTTAACCTAGCTACACAGTTATATAGAATATATTTTCTACCCTTAACTTCCTCTTTTCTCAAGTTGATCATATTCATACATCGTTACTATCATGTGAGACTACCACAATTAGCAAACATATTCGCATATTATTAATATCACATAAGACTACAACCAATACTAAATATATTTCATTTTAGCAAGTTATGTCATTTTCATAAGTTAACCGTCAAAATCGGGTTCAAGTACATCATATAATATCACGTATCATGTATACATGTTTAAAGAATACTTTTATGTGTATACAACCTTTCCTTGTTCCAATCATACATGCAATAGATTCTAAGTTAACACTTTCAATAATTTAAAGCCATTCAAGGTCATGAAACCACAAAGTCTAACATGCTTACTTCTTAAACATATAAGGTAGTCATATAACTCACATTAGACATGCTTGTGAGTATTCATATCGCATATGTGCAATTAGCATCGTTTTGGTTTGAAATATGCTTCGTTTATGCTTTACTTGAGTTACGACACCTAAGAATGGCACATATACATTTATGATACATGAGTGAGTCTAAGAGTATCATCAAACATGTTCACAAATATCAGATTCTAACTCTCAAAGTAGCATGTTAACATTTACGTTCAAAGTTCGTATTTTCATTAGTAAAGCTCACTAATAAGGCCTAACATGCTCATGCTATCTAGATTCATACGTTAACATGTTTGACACGCATTTTAAGGTCGTATAACATGCTCAAAAATCAGAACCTAGAATCCTAATATAACATGTTAGAGTCCATGTTCAACGCTTGTGTTTTCGTTGGAGAGGTTCACTATTGAGGTTCACATGCTCAAGTTACATTATGGAGCTTAGATACGCAAGTCGACATTCATATCATGTGTTCCTAGGTCATACAAACATGACTCAAAGTCAGACATCAATATAGGGCCAACATATCAAAGTTTCTCTTTTCATATCTTTAAGTTTTCTTTGAAATATTCAACTAAAACAACTAGCATGGATTGCTATAACCTAATAACCTTATTCCATATGTTAATGTGAGTTATATTCACATCCTAACAATACATCATGCTCAACACATCAGAAGATATAAAAGAAATCATCAACAATTCTGCAGTGGCGCGCGGCCGCGCCCAAATTGTACTAGGGAGACGCGCGGCCGCGCGGCTCCTGTTCCAGTCCAGAGAGCAGCCTGCAACGGCACATAACAAATCCAACTCACGAAATTACTTCACGAAAACTTTTCTAAGCAGCCACATTATGGTTTAAACATGTTTATAAGTCTATATAACAACTAAGAACATGTTCTAATCCAATCTAGCATGAATTGTAATCAAAATCAAGAATTGGAAACTTTGACAGTAAACAAAATGATGAACCAAGAATGAAGGATTTATACCTCTGTAATGCAAAGTAAGCTTATTGAAATCTCTCTCTCTGTGATTATCTTGCTATTAAACTCACAACACTCTCAATTCAATACTTAGACAAAATCTCAGCAAATGAAAAGAGAAGGGAGGGAGCCATATTTATAGAGCAATTCTTACACAGACAATGCATATATACATCAAATTAAACCAATGAGAATGTTAGATTACATTATGGTTAAAAGAAAGTTGGTAAATGGTTGTTGAAGATCATCATGATAACCACTCCCCCCATAATCATGAGCTAGAAGGAGCTTGGGAGAAGAAGGAGTAGCTCCTTAGCCTTTTTGTTCTTCACGTGAATGAGAATGAGACTAGCATTTAGGGACAAGGCACAATACTAACTCAGCATTTGCAACATACTACACTTAAATCATTATACACATATGTATTAAATACTTAGGCTATCTACACATATATATATTTTATACATATGTCTTTTATTGAAATGTCACACTATAATTCACATAATGTAGTAAGTGTGACTTGTACACATATAATCCATGTACATTTTTATCATACCAGTATAATTTACTCGGATATAATCACATCACATTATCTCATGTATTATTAAATTATCTACCACATACTCATGATGTCTCACTTTAATGTATATTTACATTGTCACATAGGCATTTCATGTAACTCTCATAATTTAATAACTTTACTATATAGTTTATGTACATAATATAATCACATTGCACTATAGTTTATATATACATGCATGGTCACACTTAAGTGTCTCACTACACTATATAGTATAGTTGTATTCTATATACTTTATACATTCAAGTATTGCACATTTGCACATATCAATTAATATAATCTTATTATATTAATAACTTACTTATTTGTTTTATTATTCATAGTGTCAAATAAATAATTTATTTATCTCATTGATTAATTAACAATAATATTAATTAATCCATTCCTCATTGATTATTAATTTATATGATTAAATATCATACAATGCTTATTATTATTATATTTCTTGCAATAATAATAATCACGTATTATTAATCAATCATAGTTAATATTCCATAACCATCAACTAATATTTTACAATAGCAATTAACAATTAATATAGATTAATTGTTTACTTAATAATTCATTCGTTAATTAATATAATCATTAATAATTCTCAACAATTAATTAATATTCTACAATAACAATTAATATAGATTAATTGTTCGCTTAAATTAATATAATCATTCTTATATTACGTCACTGTGCCACACAAGGCATTTCATCGAGTTTATCGTAAACTCCATCAATTTCTCAATTATTATAATTATTCAATTTAATATAATTGAATTAATCATTCTCATAACACAAAATCATTATATTCAAATAAATTCTCATTCCCATTAATATATTTATTTAATAATATATGAAAATTCTCGGGTATTACATCCTCCCCCCCTTATAAAAATTCCGTCCCGGAATTGCTACGAGGTTACACAAATAATTGGGGATAATCCCTCATTATCCTATCTTCTAATTCCCACGTTGCCTCCTCGACATCGTGGTTACGCCAAAGTACTTTTACAGACGAAATAATTTTATTTCTCAAGGTTTGCTCTTTCCTATCTAATATCTGGACAGGAATTTCTTCATACGCCAAGTTCTTCTCCACTTGAATGGGCTCGTAAGAAATCACATGTTTGTAGTCGGCCCTGTACGGCCGCAACACGGAAATGTGAAATACGTTGTGGATGTGCTCCATCTCGGGTGGTAACGCAACTTTGTATGCCACTTCGCCCACTCGCTTCAGTATCTCGAACGGTCCTATAAATCTTGGACTCAATTTTCCTTTCTTGTCGAAACGGATCTTTCCTTTCCACGGAGATACTTTCAAGAAGACAAAACTACCAACTTTGAAGTCTCGGTCCTGCCGATGCAAATCTGCGTATTTCTTCTGGCGATCTTGAGCTGCTACTAATCTGGCTCTTATCACTGTCACCACGTCTGCGGTTTGTTGTACTAACTCTGGTCCGAGTATTCGTCGTTCTCCGACTTCGTCCCAACATAATGGCGTTCTGCACTTTCTTCCATAAAGAGCTTCGTACGGTGGCATGCCGATACTCGCATGGTAGCTATTATTATATGCGAATTTTACTAAGGGTAGGTGGTCGTCCCAATTTCCCTTAAAATCCATCACGCAAGTCCTAAGCATATCCTCCAGCGTTTGTATAGTTCGCTCACTCTGTCCGTCTGTTTGAGGATGGTAAGCAGTACTCAACCTCAACTGTGTTCCCATTCTCTCTTACAAACTCTTCCAAAAATTGGACGTGAAGCGCGGATCTCGATCAGAGACAATAGACACCGGCACCCCATGTCGTGAGACAATTTCTTTTACGTATAGGCTCGCTAACTGATTCAAACTGTAGCGGATCTTGATTGGTAGAAAATGTGCGGTCTTTGTTTGTCGATCTACGATAACCCAAATGGCATCATAACGTTTCTGTGTAACTGGAAGTCCTACCACGAAGTCCATGGTAATATGCTCCCATTTCCACTCTGGTATTTCTAACGGTCGTAGTAAACCACTAGGCCGTTGATGCTCTGCTTTAACGCGTTGGCAAGTCAAACATCTACTGACGCACTCTGCGACTTTCCGTTTCAAATTAGGCCACCAAAAATGTTGTCTTAGATCTCGGTACATCTTTGTGCCTCCCGGATGAACGGAATATGTCGTATTGTGTGCCTCGTGCAAATCCTCTTCCCTCAACTCGGTTACCGCTGGTACCCATACTCTTTCTTCAAATCTCAAGATACCGTCTTTATCCATTCGAAATTTCTCTTCTTCATTTTCTGTGATCTTCTTTCGGATTTTCTCACACTCTTCATCCTTTTCCTGAGCTTCCTTTACTCTGTCCAACAATGTCGGATGAGCTTCCATTACAAACAACTTCTCTCCAAGCTTCTCTGGTTCTTCCACTTCTATTTCCAATTTCTCCATCTCTCTTATCAATTCTTCCTGAGTCGTCAAATTAAACAACTTCTCCCTTCCTTTCCTGCTCAGAGCGTCTGCAACCACATTCGCCTTCCCCGGGTGATAAAGAATATCGCAATCATAGTCTTTGATTAATTCTAACCACCTCCTCTACCGCATGTTCAACTCCTTCTGTGTGAAGATATACTTCAGACTTTTATGGTCCGTGTATATCTCACATTTTTCTCCGTACAAATAATGCCTCCATATCTTTAACACAAAAACTATTGCCGCTAACTCTAAGTCATGAGTAGGGTATCGTTTTTAGTAATCCTTCAATTGTCGTGATGCATATGCAATGACCTTGCCGTGCTACATAAGCACACAGCCAAGTCCCTTGTGCGATGCATCACTATACACCACAAAATTTCCCGCATCATCTGGTAATGATAATACAGGTGCTTCGCTCAATCTCTTCTTCAATTCCTGAAAACTCTCTTCACATTTGTCGGTCCATACAAATTTCACCGTCTTTCTAGTCAAATTGGTCAGCGGGGTTGCTATCTTAGAAAAATCTTGGATGAATCTTCGATAGTACCCAGCTAACCCTAAAAAACTTCTTACCTCCGTCGGTGTTCTCGGTTGTTCCCAATTACTTACTGCTTCAACCTTCGCAGGGTCTACAGCGATTCCATTCTTATCCACCACGTGGCCTAAGAATTGAACCTTCTCCATCCAAAATTCGCACTTAGAAAATTTTGCATACATCTTCTCCTTCCTTAGTGCCTCCAAAACAATCTTTAGATGTTCGGCGTGTTCTTCCTCTGTCTTCGAGTAGATCAAAATGTCGTCGATAAAAACCACTACAAATTTATCCAAGTATGGCTTGAAAACTCGGTTCATCAAGTCCATAAATGCTGCGGAGCATTAGTCAATCCAAATGACATTACCAAAAACTCGTAGTGCCCATAACGGGTTCGAAACGCAGTCTTTGGTATGTCCTCATCCCTCACTTTCAGTTGATGATATCCTATTCGTAGGTCGATCTTTGAGAAACACTTTGCTCCCTTCAGTTGATCAAATAAGTCGTCTATCCTCGGTAGCGGATATCGGTTCTTGATCGTTACTCTGTTCAATTCTCGATAATCGATATAGAGTCTCATCGATCCGTCCTTCTTTTTAACGAATAGTAATGGTGCTCCCCAAGGAGAAACACTCCGTCGAATGTAACCTTTATCCAACAACTCTTGTAATTGTATCATCAATTCCTTCATTTCTACTGGCGCCATACGATATGGAGCTTTCGAAATCGGTGCCGTTCCCGGTGCTAAGTCTATTATGAATTCGATTTCTCTGTCTGGCGGAAGGCCAGGCAGATCGTCCGGAAACACATCTAGAAATTCATTCACTACGGATATATCCTTAATTTCTACTCCCTTTTTCTGAGTATCAACGATGTAAGCTAAATATCCTACGCATCCTTTCCTTAACAATTTCTTGGCCTGCATCATCGTAACGCAACACGATTGCTTAAGCGATGAGCTACCATAAAACACTACCTTAGACTTACTCGGAGTCTGAAGGTTCACACATTTGTTCTGACAGTCAATTATCGCAGCATGGTTATACAACCAATCCATTCCCAGTATTACGTCAAATTCTCCCAATCTAATAGGAATCAAGTCTACGCTCAGTTCATATTCTCTAATGTTTGTGAGACAATCTCGATAAACGTATTCTACAGAGATTACTTCCTTATTAGCAACTTCTATGACTAAAGGATTTTCTAATCGTTCTCGGGGTGTACTAAGTCTACTAGCAAATTCTTCAGATACAAAAGAACAGGTGGCACCCGAATCAAATAATACATAAGCATTTATATCATTGATTGGGATTATACCTGACACCACGTCCTTCGCAGCCACGGCGTCTTTGACGGTCATGTTAAAGGTTCTGGAGGTTGGGCGGTTAAATTGTGCCGGTCCACTGATCATCAGCTTGTTGCCTCCTTGCTGATTACTACCCCCGCCACTTCCCTTCTTTGGGCAGTCCTTAATTCGGTGCTCCGTCGAGCCACACGCAAAGCATCCTTGTATCTTCTTTGGTTTTGGACAGTTGGGCGAGATGTGCCCTTCCTGTCCGCAGTTGTAGCAAGTGCCACGTCCCTTCCAGCACTCGCCCTGATGATTCTTCCCACACTTCGGGCATCCTTCAGCCCTCTTCTTGAAACCTCCACGAAAATTCCCTGATTGATTATTGTTATTTTTGTTGTTGTTGTTATTCTCCCACTTTCTCTTTCCCAAATTACTTCCTCCACTGCTGCTTCCTCCAGTACGATTCTCTCCTCCAGTATTCTTTCCTTTCTTTTCTTTGTTATACAGACTTAAGGCCTCACTGCCACCTTCCGCAATGATTGCCTTCTCCAGTAATGTTGCAAAGGAATCAATTTGAAGAACTGATACCTTATTGAACAGCCATGGCTTCAACCCTTGTTCGAAGCGTCTAGCCTTCCTCTCTTCATCACTAACTTGGTGCTCCGCAAATCGCGCTAGTTCGTTAAACCTAGCCGCGTATTGCGCCACCGTCATCTCACCTTGTTTTAACTCTAGGAATTTCACCTCCATCCTATTTTTCATACTCTTCGGGAAGTAATTCTCGAAGAACAGCGTCTTAAACTTATCCCAAGCTATTATCCCTTCTCCAGCTCTTTGTTGATTAGCCTCCCACCAGTAGTTCGCTTCTCCCCTCATCATGTACGTGGCAAATACCGTCTTCTGATCTTCGCCTACGCTAGCTATAGTGAATGCTTTTTCGATCTCTTTGATCCAGGTTTGTGCGACGATTGGGTCGGTAGTTCCCTCGAACTCTGGGGGTCCTACACTCTTAAAGTCTTTAAAGGTTGTTACTGGCACATTTTGAGGGTTTGGGCGAACGGGTTCATTGTTCCTTCCCCTTAAGGCTTCTCCTAACAAGTCTACCAGTTTCTGGATCGGGTCTACTTGTTCCCTCTCGTTGTTAATAGATTCTTCGGGTGCAGTCAATCTACGTCTGGGCGGCATTATCTGCATCACAAGTTTCCATTTTATTATTAGTCAAGTATATTACTTAAGTATTTCTTCTAATACTAAAAGAATAAATCTATAACACGTTTCCGAAATAAACTTCATTTATATTCATATGCCAAATCGTTTCATTACATGATTTCCCTAGCATACTGCTATAATGTTATCACATATATCCCCTAATATCACAAAAGATGGGGAATATATCAACCTACCACCATACTACCCCTCTAACAAAAGCTAACTCGGGGTTTACATCATTATCCCACATCTTACACAAAAGATCGGAATTACAACATAGTATATACAATACATAAAGACACAACTAGTACTACCACTAGACTGACTAAGGAAATCTCATCCCATCATCCCGCGCTCTACTGCGCTCTTGTACTCTAACTATACTATATACACAACCAGCTCTCGGCTCAAGGTATGTAGAGTCTGTCCCTGTTCTGCCGGGTAGTGGTACACACCATCAATCACCCTTTCAAAAGCACACTATTGCAGAACTCAATGGTTCTCAAGTTAGGTTACTGACACAGGCAGGTTAACAAATAAAATGCACTTGAACTATTTTGGTATAGAATCACCATCTTTGATAACATTAACATTTTTCCTTATTTCACTAGAGTTCGGACATAAATTCACTGTTAGCACTCATGTTCTGTATCATTCATCAACATAGAGCACCGTGCTCCTTTTATAATTTTTGATCTGGTCTTTAAGGTTATCTCGATAAAATATCACATGATATCTTTTAGTTTTAAGTTATTATAATTCTTAACACATATCAATGCATCTCCTTTTATCAACATCATTTTAACTAACTCTTCCTACAGCTAACATGCATTATTACATTATAACTGACTTGAGTTTAAGAGTCTTACAGTTAAGGAGTCTGTATACCTTCTTAAAATAAAGAAATAGTGCAAGCTTCTCGTTGCCCTCTTCGTTTCTAGACTCCTCGAATTACCAAACTACCGAGTTCCTCTTGGGCTCTCCCTTTATCTCTCAGGCTCTCCCTTTATTTATACTAGTATTCAATAGGTGAACCAACTTTGAAACATGAATTGGGAGCTCTTATTTATAGGGGAACTCCTCTACGTATTTTATCCATGTACATGAACACATAAGGGTACTTAGTCCTATATAACTGGTTTTTGGTCCAGTAGGAGTTGTCTTTGCACAACGGTTAAGAAAGATTTGGTTAAAATCTACTTACTAACACACCTTAACCATGCTGCAGGACAGTCCTTTCTAACTTTATCTTGAGCCCAAGCAACCTAGGGTGGCTGTAGGCCACTGCTGAGTCTGCTGGCAATACTACGATCATTGTTTATTATTAGCCTTTAACCTTTGGTTATCTCATTATATATAGATTTCTAATTTTTTGGGTTAACCTTCCTAGACTATCATTTATGGGCTTACTGCCCTTCATTTCAAATGGGCTTATCTAATATCATCTACATAAACGTTGGGTTCTAGCAGTTGCCTACAACACAATTCGATTGGGCTAGTGATGTTACTTGGTTGGACTTAAACTTGGCAACCACTTAGTAGTCCATACTCTTCACAATCACATTATTTAGTTCTTCCATGACTCATAATTAAACTTGGTAAACCATATATAATGCTAACATCATCAACACTTATTAATTACTAACCTGATATCAACTATCCTTTGGACCTGTAACAACTCTTTTTTTTCATTGCTTAATTAAATACTTGAATTAACTCCTCACGAATCATCATGCCACACAAGGCTCATCATTTTAAGCTTATTTAATTCATAACCTAAGCTCGACCACATATTACACGTAAAGGCACATAGTTATTATCACATAATTCTAATTTTAATAATAATAATCTTTCCAATTTCTTTTACAATTACCCTCTTCTAGTATAGCAAGAAAATCACTAACACTAAGATTAATGTAGCAGCTTGCAAAAATACTAAGTAACAATTTAATATGGCCCAATAGTTAAATGCGGACACTCATACTTATAAATATTTATACATTTCGCCCATCACATTTATTTAAGTTAGCAAACTAGTTAGCACCTACATTATAAAAAATAATGGTTTCGTGTAATTTAAATAATTCATGGTAGTACCCACCATTCTCCTTATTTGTCACCAAAATATACTTTTGAATGAAATTAATTATATTATAATTATTTCATTGATCTCATAGGTAAAATTATGTCAATAATATTTTCCAATTAAGCCCTGTTGGATTCTCTTTTCATTTTGAATAATAAAAGTATACATTTAATAATACCTTTACTTACTATATCTTATAAAATTTATTTAACTCCACATATTACTTTCTTTTCATTATGAATGAGTAATATTTATAATGTCTCATACATTCTTAGTTAGAACCTCTCATCTTAAAAGTCTCTATTCCCAATCATTTTATACCTTATGGGCTCTTTATAGCACATAGATAAAAAAAATTAAATCCACTCTTTTCACGTTTCCTTAATCAGTATTAGGTTAAATCTCTAATCTTTATTTAATTATTTAATATTTCGCTTAAAGGAAATATTACTAATATTCGGGATATTACAATGGGTATGGCAAAATGTGGCCGACCACAAGGTCTCCACCAATATCATGGGCAAGATGGTACAACCCTCTCTGAGAGCACGAACCACTATAATCAGGCCAATGTCTAGATAGTCCATGTATAGTGCCATGTACAAGTAAGCTGTGATGAACATCAACAAAATATCTACACAAGTAATCTGCCACTCACCTGCAGTGATAGTGAAGTCTCCTAGGTGTTGTGCATAGCTGTCCAGCAAGCCAAATCGATCAATAAAAAATCCAAGGACACCACATGCCCTGAAGTGATCTCATCCACGATGACTCTGCGTTGTAAGCCAGCCAGTATCATAAATTGCCGCCTCATATCGCCGGTGGCCATCCTAACAAAAGGTTGATCCAACGGCAAATCTATAATGTGCTCATACTCCTCAATCGTAGGAGTCAGCTCGTGATACCAAACATGAAGACCTATCTCTCAGGTATCCAATAAGATAGCATACCATCTACAAAGCCCAGTGGTACCTGGAACGCCAGGATGGCCATAGAATGTCTCAGCATCTGATCAACTGTCCCCCGATCTGTTGGAGGCAAACTATCATACCATGATCTCAAAGAGGAGGCTATCAATATGGGTGGATTGTGCTCAATCCGACTGACGGTGGATGAAGACATCTGTAAAACCATATCATGAGACCATCCAGGGGTCAATGCTAAACTCACTTATATGAATACATATCCATGACATAATGCATGCATCATGATGAATTATAAATGATAAATGATAATAGGATGCAATAGATATGAGATATTATACATATATTGCTAAATACACTATCTAATAAATGCATCATCTCTGTCTCCCACTAAAAAGAAAATATAAAAAAGAACAGGGAAATGGGGCATAGCCGCCCAATAACTAATAGAGGCTTATCAAAAGAGATAATGAGAAATGGGGCACATCCGCCCAACAATTAATAGAGGATTATCAAAAAGATATAACGAGAAACCTATCAAAAGAAATCTATGATATCTATATCACCCAGTCGATCAACCTGCTGCAACTCTTCTTGAGTCACTGAATCTCTGCTATAAGTGATGTCTGGTCGATAGAGAGGAGGATCTGTGCCAGTAAAGCTACCAGAATATGAACCACTTGAGGGACCAGAACCAAAACTGGATGGATCAAAAAAATCTGCCTCCGAAGGATCTCTGCCAAGGTGCCTGATGAAAAAGTGTGCCCGGTTCAATCGCTAGTTCAAGCTAGTAATCTGCTCCAAGTGAGTGGGCTCTCGAACACATGTTATCCAGTTTATCATCATCACAGACCCATAAACTATGTCTGCCATGAACTGAGTGGCACGGGTCTGAGCCTTAATGGCGTGAGGAAACCATTAGCGGTAGAAAGCCTCCTGAGTGATAGGACTCACTGATAATGTGAAGCCATCCAAGGTCATCATGAGAATGTCTACAACCAGCTGAGATAGGGACCAATGCCGTCTAGCAAGAGGAAAGAATGGAATACAAATCTCCCCTGTGATGCTCCTAATAGAACGCTCTCCCAAGTAGAGCTCCCAGCCTCCATCAGTCAAGAGAGGCATCCGACTAGTGGATAATATATACTCTACCCCAGTCAGAAATCCATCCTCAAAACAGATTGTTAGATGATCAGGGGTGTAAGGAACCCACTTGATAACAGCGGTGATCAATAACTCCAACTACAAGTGGGAATGAGTAAACCACTCTGCCACGTGGACCTCTATAAAGGTGGAATAATGCCATCGTTGTCCTTGCGGATAGGTCTCCAGACCTAAAGTAGTAGTCGGGCGTACGTAAGGGAGCCTCTCATATGCCCAAAACGGAAAATACAAAGATCAAATGTCCTAAGTGATAAAGATTGGCAACCTAAATGAGGGATATTGAAAGGTGAAAGAGAAATGACTCACCAACAAAAAGGGGTAAAAGCCTAGCCAAGCCTCCGTCACGTCCTCAGAGCGTAGGCGCATTCCACAAAGAAAATAGGCAAAGGTGAAGGAGCCCCAATCAAAATCGCTAATGCGATCCACATCTTGAGTGGCGTTAACCAGAGCAAAAGAGACCGTCGAGGAGTTATCCGCTATAAAATAACCCCTGATGATGACCAAGAACAGTCGTTGAAGAATGCAATCTCTAACCCTCTATTCATCAGGTAGAGGCTAAGTCAAAGTCCCACTCGTGGCATCCACACTCAAGAGCCCAGAGCGGACAGTCCAACTCTTGAGGGCCGTAATAGAAACTCCCAAAAGGGATCAAACTGCAACAGGTGAAATATCAGCCACCAAAGGCACCGACTTACCTGAAAACTCCAACCCCGTGATGAATCGCCAATCTATCTATCTCATCATCACCTTATAGTCCAATAAATGAAGAGGCTGAGTCTGGTGAAACCAGCGCTCAGATAAATCCTGTAGATAACCCCAAGGGCAATGACGGGGAAGAATAGAGAAGAAGGTCTTAAAACCCTAAGAGTGGACGATGGTCTGGTACTCCGGATGGAGGATCTGGTATAAGGAATGAATGTTAAACCAGTTCCCCTTAGGCTAAGTGAATTCGGGAACCTGCATCAAATTGCAAATCAAGATTAAGCCATTGTCCCAAAAATGGAAAAAAGGGAAGAAATTCCAAAATGAATACTTATGTTACCTCATTCACATGGAGATAGATCGAAGGATGGCATCTCAAATCCTTCAAAAGATTTGGAATCGTCACGTTGATAGCTGGAAGCTCCCGATGTGGGGTAGTAGAAGCAAGAGCCGGGTCCACGATAGGGACATCCTCCTCCTCGTCCTCGACATCCCGCCTCTCAACTTGAATAGGACAAATCATTAACTCAGTCAACCAGTGAGGATGTCGAGCTGGACGAGGCTAAGGGACATCAGAAGCTTTCCTCCTCACACATTCGGAGACTCTTCGAGAGTTGTTCGGTCTATCTGAATCCATAACCTGAGCAAAATCTCCAAATCACCTCAGAATGGGTGAGGTAAGTTTCAAACATAAAGCTTATTAAATCATTGTTTCATACATAGTCTAAGTCCTAAAGAATGCATTAGTTTAGCATACATCCCCAGTAGAGTTAAAATTACATGTTCATTAAATGCTTTGGCTCGTGATTTTTTTTTTGCCAAAGTCTCCTTTATAAAATGGACTATTCGCATTCACGTAGGCATGACTAGGTGGCCAATTAGCAGCATACCAACCCAAAATCATGAGCATTTCATATATATGAAAAACATCAAAATCAAATTCATCATGGCAGCTAAATTACCATGTGTATTTTTATTTGAAAATCCTTGCTTATTTGTCCTCAAATATGATGAATAAACTGGCAAAAAACGACACCAAATGACTATCTCAGAAATAAGTTTTTTTTACATCAATACGTTCAGCATGGTAAAATATAAGCATTTACTAAGTCTGATAATTTTTATCAAGTTATATGAGCATGCATATTCGCTATATTGTGTTTAGAAGCATTTTATATGAAATTTAACGTTCTAACGGTCAAAACATGAAAAGAAAGGATGTAAACATTACCAGAGTTGTGAAAATGATTGTATTGTGATGGATTTTGCAAAAACTAGCTCGAACTCAGTAGATCTGAAGAAGAATTTTTGGATTTTCTATATGGTTCAACTTGAAAATGACTTATGAAAGGAACGGGAGGGAGTAAATAGACCCGCGGGGAGCCGCGGCTCTACCTGTGGCTACCGCAGGTAGACCTGCGACCACCCAAGGTGGGCCCCACCACCTCTAATTCAGTCCAATTAAAGTTACAATGGAGTTCCAGGAAGCTGAAAAGTCAAATCAGGGAAAAAGGTGCTACGCGATTGAGCAGAAAAGGCCTGAAACCCTGAATTCGGATACCGAACTTCTGATGAAAGAAGATACACATGTAACCCATTGGTATGATCCCTAAAGTGGTATTTGGAAGGCTAATGATTGAAATTAGTGAAAAATGCCTCTATCAAAGAATCATGAAGGCCCGGTGTCATGAACCGTTGGTTTTTAATGCGTCAAAATATACAGATTTGTTCGAGGGTATAACTTATCAAAAAGATACCCCCAGCAAAGATATCAGGCGCGTATAATATTGCAAATCGTTGGTGACAACTCCAGCATAGCATCGAGAAAGAACCGGTGATGAAAGCCATTGAGAATTGCTTCAACGAAGGCCAAAGTGTCGGATATTGCAAACTATTGGCGACAACTCCAGCGTAGCATTGGGAAAGAGCTGGTGATGAAAGTCATTGAGAACTGCTTCAACGAAGGTCAGAGTGTCGGATATTGTAAACCAATGGCGACACCTCCAACGTAACATCAGGAAAGATCCGCTGATGAAAACCATGGAAAAATATCTTCTTCGGGGAGGACCGATGATGGAATCTGTTATATAAATCCCCAGTCGAGGCATCAAGTCAGTTCAAACGACCGTTGGAAACTTCCATCCGAGTAGGCATCGAGGAGGTTTGTTGATGGTCAACCCTGCAAACTATCGTTCGAGTAGGAATCAAAATCAAGTCAGTTTAACCGACCGTTGTAAACTACCATTCGGGTAGGCATCGAGGTGGTTCGGTGATGATCAAATCATTGTCAACTACTGTTCGAGTAGATAATAAGAATTCTATCCCCGGCAGAAACGTCTGTATCAACCAGACAGCAATCCAAACCGTTGGCGATAGCCCCAACGTAACGTCGAGAAGGATTCGATAATGTAAATCGGTGTAAACTATCAATAGTATAGGCATCAGGAAACCCCAATGAGGTCACTCGTCAGAAGAAGAGCATCCCCATCGAAGGAAAAGTCAAAAAGCGTATCTTGAGACAATGAATGTTGGTGACAACCCCAACGTCGAATTCAAAAAGGGCCATTGGTGTCAGCCATAGGAAAATCTCCCCAGCAAGGATCTTAAAAGCATCTCTACAAACATTTTGTAGAATCAGTCTTAGTAGCTTTGATAGATAATGTAAACCATTGGCTTCATCCCAATGTAGTACTAGGAAAGATCAAGTGATGAAAGCTTTGCAAACTACTTTTCGAGTAGACATCGAGAATGTTTGGTGATGAAAGCATGTGCAAACTACAATTAGACTAGACATCAAGATAGTTCAGTAGATATTTCAGAAACAGAAATAGAAAAATGAAAATGAAGAACAAGGAAGCTATATTGTAATCCCAACATTTATATTAGTCCATATAACAACTACACAAGCTTTTTATAACTCAATTAGCATGTATTGCATCCAAAATCTAGAAGCTTGGAATTATTAGAGAACAAGAAATGGAACCTCGATAGAGAATTTCAAGAGTATAAATTTTGACAGAGAACCCAAATGAAGAACAAGAAGAGGAATTATACCTCTGCAAATTTGTGAAAGAGCTTGCTGCTAATTGAATTCCCAAACTCTTAGGATACTTATATGCTCTCAATATAACTCAAGAAAAATCTCAGCAAGTTGAAAATGGAGAAAGAGAGCTCAATTTATAGAACAATTAGTAACCAGGCAATGCTATTCTCTCCTAAATCAAACCAACGAGATTTTGTATTGTATGGGGGTTAATGGAGAGTTGGTAATTGGTTGTTGAATTCCACTACTGGAGCACTCCCCCAATGATCATGAGCTAGGAAGCTATGTTACTGAGAATTGGGAGAAGAAGGAGTAGGAATAGGCCTTAGCCTTTTGTCAAGCACATGAAGAACAAATGGTTCTTCCAACTGGGGACAAACCAAATAACTCAGAAATCTTGCAACACTTAGTTATGCTATACATGCTAAGGGTACATATATATAAGTCCACTTAGGTTATATCATATATACTTTAGGTTATAATTGAAATGTCACAATATAATCCACATAGTGTAGTAAGTGTAAATTGGCACACATATAATCCATGTACATTTTACCACTAACGAATGTACTTCAATTGGGTATCATTCTACTACATCATTCCAATTCTATTATTCAATTCATATTAATTTATTGAAGTATTCATAATTTAATAGTTGTTTACAATACTCTCAAGATGTATTAATTTAATGTATACTTGCATACATGTTGTCACATAGGCATTTCATGATATATTCATAACATATAGTTTCAATATGTCTAATCACATTGCTCCATGTAATATAGTTTAATAAATCTTAATATATGGTCCCTATATATAGTATAGTCACATAATTATTGCACTATATAATATAGTTGCACTACACTTCACACTTCATAAAATATATAGTTAGTTACTATACGTTATACATTTAATTCGCATGCTCGCACATAGAAGTTAATAATTTACTTATCTTATCAATTAATTAATAACAATATTAATTAATCCATTTCTCATTAATCAAGGAAATTATAATTTCCACAATAATTTATTAACACTTATATGATTTAATTATCACAGTAAATAAATATAAATCTTATTATATTTATAAACACGTCGATTATTATTATTATATTTATTTTGCAATAATAATAATCACATATCATAATTAATCATCATAAATATTAATTAATATTCTATAATAACAATTAACAATTAATATAGATTAATTGTTCACTTAATAATTCTTTCGTTAATTAATATTATCATTAATATTCCTCATCACTGTGCTACGCAAGGCTTTCAACGAGTTTATCGCAAACTCCACATTTCCTCAATTATTATAATTATTCAATTTAATATAATTGAGCTAATTTATCTCATAAGACAAAATCATTAATATTCAAATAAATTCTCATTTCCATTAATATTCTTATTTAATAATATTAGAAAATTCTTGGGTATTACATCTTCCCCCCTTATAAAAATTTCGTCCCGGAATAGCTACAAGGTTACACAAATAGATGGGGATAGTCCCTCATCATCCTATCCTCTAACTCCCACGTTGCCTCCTCGACATCGTGGTTACGCCAAAGTACTTTTACAGATAAAATAATTTTATTTCTCAAGGTTTGCTCTTTCCTATCTAGTATTTGGACAGGAATTTCTTCATACGCCAAGTTCTTCTCCACTTGAATGGGCTCGTATGAAATCACGTGCTTGTAGTCGGCCTTGTACGGTCGCAACACAGAAATATGGAACACGTTGTGGATGTGCTCCAACTTGGATGGTAATGCAACTTTGTATGCCACTTCGCCCACTCGCTTCAGTATCTCGAACGATCCCATGAATCTTGGACTCAATTTTCCTTTCTTGCCGAAACGGATCTTTCCCTTCCATGGAGATACCTTCAAGAAAACAAAACTGCCGACTTTATTGTCTCGGTCCTTCCGATGCAAATCTGCGTATTTCTTCTGGCGATCTTGAGCTGCTACTAGTCTGGCTCGTATTACTGTCACCACGTATGCAGTTTGCTGTACTAACTCTGGTCCGAGCATTCGTCGCTCTCCGACTTCATCCCAATATAATGGCGTTCTGCACTTTCTTCCATAAAGGGCTTCGTACGGTGGCATGTCGATACTCGCCTGGTAACTATTATTATATGCAAATTCGACTAAAGGTAGGTGGTCATCCCAATTTCACTTGAAGTCCATCACACAAGTCCTAAGCATGTCTTCCAGCGTTTGTATTGTTCGCTCACTCTATCCGTCTGTCTAAGGATGATACGCGGTACTCAACCTTAATTGCGTCCCCATTCTCTCTTGCAAACTCTTCCAAAAATATGACGTGAAGCGCGGATCTCGATCAGAGACAATTGACACTGGCACTCAATGTCGTGAAACAATCTCCTTTACGTACAGACTCGCTAACTGATTCAAACTGTAGCGGATCTTGATTGGTAGAAAATGAGTGGTCTTGGTAAGTCGATCCATAATAACCCAAATGGCATCATAACCTTTCTGCATAACTGGAAGTCCTACCACGAAGTCCATCGTAATATGCTCCCATTTCCACTCTAGTATTTCCAACGGTTGTAATAACCCACTCGGCCGCTGATGCTCTGCTTTAACGCGTTGGCAAGTCAAACATCTACTAACACACTCTGCGACTTCTCGTTTCAGATTGGGCCACCAAAAATGTTACTTCAAATCTCGGTACATCTTCGTGCCTCCCGGATGAACGAAATATGTCATATTGTCTGCCTCGTGCAAAATCTCTTCCCTCAATTTTGTTACGGCTGGTACCCATACTCTTTCTTCAAATCTCAAAATACCATCTTTATCCATTCAAAATTTCTCTTCTTCATTCTCTGTAATCCTCTTTTTGATTTTCTCACGCTCTTCATCTTTTTCCTGTGCTTCCTTTACTTTATCCAACAATGTCGGACAAGCTTCCATTACAAATAATTTCTCTTAAGACCTTTCTGGTCCTTTAACTTCTATCTTCAATTTCTAAATCTCTCTTATCAATTCTTTCTGAGTCGTCAATTGAAATAATTTCTCACTTCCTTTCCTGCTTAGAGCGTCAGCAACCACGTTTGCCTTCCCTGGGTGATAAAGAATATCGCAGTCATAGTCTTTGATTAATTCTAACCACCTTCTCTGCCACATGTTCAGCTCCTTCTGTGTGAAGATATATTTCAGACTCTTATGGTCCGTGTATATCTCATATTTCTCCCCGTTTAAGTAATGCCTCCATATCTTTAACGCAAAAAATACTGTCGCTAACTCCAAGTAGTGAGTAGGGTATCGTTTTTTGTAATCCTTTAATTATCGTGATGCATACGCAATGACTTTGTCGTGTTGCATGAGCACACAAACAAGTCCCTTGTGCGATGCATCACTATACACCACAAAATTTCCTGCATTATCTGGTAATGATAACACAGGCGCCTTACTCAATCTCTTCTTCAATTCCTGAAAACTTTCTTCGCATTTTTCTATCCATACAAACTTTACGTCTTCCTTGTTAAATTGGTCAACGGGGTTGTTATCTTAGAAAAATCTTGGATAAATCTTCGATAGTACCAAGCTAACCCTAAGAAACTTCGCACCTCCGTCAGTGTTCTCAGTTGTTACCAATTACTTACTGCTTTAACCTTTGCGGGGTCTACTGAGATTCAATTCTTATCCACCACGTGGCCTAAGAATTGAACCTTCTCTATCCAAAATTCACACTTTGAAAATTTCACATACATCTTCTCTTTCCTTAGTGCATCCAAAACAATCTTCAGATGTTCAGCGTGTTCTTCCTCTGTCTTCGAGAAGATCAAAATGTCGTCGATAAAAACCACAACAAATTTATCCAAGTATGGCTTGAAAACTCGGTTCATCAAGTCCATAAATGATGTCGGAGCATTAGTCAAACCAAATGACATTACCAAAAACTTGTACTGTCCATAACGGGTTCGAAATGCAGTCTTTGGTATGTCCTCATCCCTCACTTTAAGTTGATGATATCCTATTCGTAAGTCGATTTTTAAGAAACACTTTGCTCTCTTCAGTTGATCAAATTAGTCGTCTATCCTCGGTAGCGAATATCTGTTCTTAATCCTTACTCTATTTAATTCTCGATAATCGATACAGAGCCTCATCGATCTGTCCTTTTTCTTAACGAATAACACCGGTGCTCCCCAAGGAGACACACTCGATCGAATGTAACCCTTATCTAATAACTCTTGAAGTTGTACCATCAACTCCTTCATTTCTACCGGCGCCATACGATATGAAGCTTTTAAAATCGGTGCCATTCCCAGTGCTAAGTCTATTACGAATTCGATTTCTCTGTTTGGCGGAAGACCAGGCAGATCGTCCGAAAACACATCTTAAAATTCATTCACTATGGATATATCCTGAATTTCTACTCCCTTTTTTCGAGTATCAACGATGCAAGCTAAATAGCCTACACATCCTTTCCTTAACAATTTCTCGGCCTGCATCATCGTAATGCAACACGATTGCTTAAGCGAAGAGCTACCATAAAACACTACCATAGACTTACTCGGAGTCTGAAGGTTCACACATTTATTCTGAAAGTTAATTATCGATGCATGGTTATACAACCAATCCATTCCCAGCATCACATCAAATTCTCCCAGTCTAATAGGAATCAAGTGTATGCTCAGTTCATGTTCTCTAATGTTTGGGCGATAATTTTGATAAACGTATTCTACAGGGATTATTTTCTTATTTGTAACTTTTATGTTCAAAGGTTCTTCTAAATGTTCTCGGGGTGTACTAAGTTTACTAGCAAATTCTTCAGATATAAAAGAACAGGTGGCACCCGACTCAAATAATACATAAGCATTAATATCATTGATTGGGATTATACCTGACACTACGTCCTTTGCAGCTATGGCATCCTGGAGGGTTATGTTAAATGTTCGGGCGGTCGATTTGTTGGGTTGTGCGGGTCCTCTAATCATTAACTTGCTTCCTCCTCCCTATCCTCCGCCAGTTCCACCACTTCTTTTCTTTGGGCAATCCTTTATCTGGTGCTCAGTTGATCCACAAGAGAAACATCCCCTGATCTTCTTCGGTTTTGGGCAATTTGGCGATATGTGCCCCTCCTGTCCGCAATTATAACACGTGCTCTTTCCTTTCCAGCACTCCCCCTTATAGCTTTTCCCACACTTGTTATAAGTCTCACTCCTTCTCTTATAGCTTCCTTGGTGACTCCCACCTTGATTATTGTTTCTGTTGTTGTTGTTGTCCCATTTTCTCTTCCTGGAGTTACTCCATCCGCCGCTGCTTCCTCCACGATACTCACTACCAGTGTTCTTATTTTTCTTCTCCTTATGATATAAACTTAAGGCCTCATTGCCACCTTTTGCAATGATTTCCTTCTTTTACAACGTATCAAAGGAATCAATCTGGAGGACTGATACCTTATTGTACAGCCATGGCTTTACCCCTTGCTCAAAGCGCCTTGCTTTCCTCTCTTCATCGCCTACTTGGTGCTCTGTAAATCGCGCTAGTTCGTTGAACTTAGCCGCGTATTGCGCCACCGTCATCTCACCTTTTTTTAACTCTAGGAATTTCACCTCCATTCGATTCTTCATGCTCTTTGGGAAGTAATTCTCGAAGAACAACGTCTTAAACCTATCCCAAGTTATTGTTCATTCTCCCGCTCTCTGTTGATTAGCCTCCCACCAATAGTTTGCTTTGCCTCTCATTATGAATGTGGCAAATACTGTCTTTTGGTCTTCACCTACGCGAGCTATATTGAAGGCCTTCTCAATTTCCTTGATCCAAGTTTGCGCAACTATCCGGTCAGTAGTACCTTCGAATTTTGGAGGTCCTACACTTCTAAAGTACTTGGAGGTTGTTACTGGGACATCTTGAGGGTTGGGGCGAACGGGTTCATTGTTCCTTCCCCTTAAGGCTTCTTCTAAAAAGTCTACCAATTTCTGGATCGGGTCAACTTGTTCCCTCTCGTTATTAACAGATTCTTCGGGTGCAGTCAATCTTCGTCTTGGTGCCATGATCTGCATCACAAATTTTTATTTTATTATTACTCAGTTATATCATTTAAGTATTTCTTTTAATACTAAAAAGAATAAAATTATAACACGTTTCTGAAATAAACTTCATTTATATTCATATGCCAAATCGTTTCAATACATGATTTTTCCCTAGCATATTTCTATAAATGTTATCATATATATCCCTTAATATCACAAAAGATAGGGAATATATTAACATACTACCCCTCTAACAAAAGCTTACTCGGGGGTTACAATACTATCCCACACTCTACACAAAAAGTTAGGATTTATGCATAGTATATACATCACATAAGATAAATACTACGACTATACAGACTAAAGGTCTCATCCCATAATCCCACGCTCTACAGCGCTCTTATACTCAATCTGCGCTATGTACGCAACCAACTCTCAGTTCATAGTATGTAGGGTCTGTCCCTGCTCTGCTGGGTAGTGATACACACCATCAATCATCCTCTCAAAGGCCGAACGGAACACGTACCCTATCTTGTTCATCTTTCTCTTCTTGCATCTGACCTCATCCTCTAGGTCGTTAGCTCTCTCATTGGCCGCCTCCCACTTCTCCTCGAAGTGTATCGTATCCATCACCTCTAATTCCAACTGAGTACGGAGTGCTTCCTTCTCAGTCTTTTCTCTCAATTCCCTCTGCTCGACCTCTTCTAGCTTTCCTGCCAGATCTACATTCCTAGCCACTGACTTGTGAAACAAAGTCCCCATCTGGATTCAAGCCTCCTTGCGATAAGCAATTTCTACCTCTAGCTCCTGCATGGCCAACTTCCTCTGGTGATCTTCGTCCCGCAGTTTCTGGAACTCCGACTCTCTCTCTAGGGCCTCTTCTTCCAACTCCTGAACTCTGTAGTCCAACTCCAGAATAAGCTCCTCGTACTGTCATAGCATATGCTCCTCCCTATTTGGCTCGTAGGAGTCCTCCATGGGCTCCTCCTCTAAAGGCTCGCCCTCAACTGGCTCTTCCTCCATCAGCTCCTCCTCAGGGTCAAACTCTACCTCTATCTCATCCTCGTCATCTGACTCAGATGGTGCAATAGCCTGCACTGGCACAGCCTCTATAGGTGCCTCATACACCACATGTATGTCTCTAGGCTCCTCCTCAGTCACTCTACTGGGTACTCCCATATTTACCATCTACAATCACAAACACAAGACAAGAAACAGCAACTCCATTAGAATGTTAAATAAAACATAAGTTCATTGTATAAAATGAAGTTACATTTCATAACAAACTAAGTCTCTCAAGGAAAACTCTACATAAGTTTTATCTCCTTCCTAACCTCTAAATTCTCCTAAGTTATAGTCTAAGGACACTCGTTCCTAAGGTTTATAACTAATGCTCTGATACCAACCTGTGACACCCCCCAAATTCATGATCGACACGGGGTCACTCGAATTCGGTTCGTCACGTGCTCATGGTAATACAATAATAACTAAAAACATACATTCATAGCGGAAGATCCAATCTAGAATAAGATACAATGATTTATTATAATTATTCCCCCAAGTCTTGCAACCTACAGTACTTAATAGATTACATAATAATATCGGGTAAAGACTTATTACATAAACCTACTTAAGCTTAAACATAGTCTGAAGACAGTCTTAATACAACATAACAATTTTAAACATAAAGGAACAAGCTAGTCGGTAGCCTTGCCCTTGCCCTTGTCTTTCCCAGAGACACTTTCCTGTTCCGCCTTAACTGAAAGGTTTTAAATAAGCAAGAATGAGCGCAATTTGCCCAGCAAGTAATATATAACAAGGGTAAAGAGTTTTATAACACGAGTTTGAAATATCGAAGTATCATCTCTAAGATAGTTCAGGGTTTCAGAATAATATCATGAATAACGAATATCAACAATTCTTGAATCAATTCTTTGGAATATGAAACGATAATTCAATATAGATCAACAGATATATATGAATTCAAAGGCTATCAACGTATACAACTGGATAAAACAATTTTATACTGAGTAGTCACTAAGGACTATTGAACATCTACTAGAATCATCAATATTAAACTGATAACCCAAAAATAAGTACGATAGATGATCAGTCTACAATACTCTATGTTATGCATAACCACAGTAATATTCATGCGTGTGTTGGGGCTTCCAATAATATACACTTCCCTTACC
This sequence comes from Panax stipuleanatus, assembly GCA_020205555.1. Taxonomy (NCBI): domain Eukaryota; kingdom Viridiplantae; phylum Streptophyta; class Magnoliopsida; order Apiales; family Araliaceae; genus Panax; species Panax stipuleanatus. The sequence goes on along the minus strand of CM035115.1, from coordinate 131,605,551 downwards.
ATAAGGGTTGTTCAACTCAGTTTTCAAGATCACTAATAAAAAGGTTTGGACAATTTTATAAACATGCATATTGCCTAGCCGAATCGAATGGCATAGACACTTTCACAATATTCAAGAACAATACCAAGTTCAACATGAATAATAGCTTTCACGAGAGTACTAGCTCAATAAACGAGTAAGTAAGATAACTTGCATTGTAAAAGAGTATAAGTTAGGAAACTTGCTTATGATATCCGTTGAATAAAGTAATGCAAGGGTTTAGGATACTTGCCTTTAGCGTAGTCTATCCACGTAAAGTAATTCAACACTTTTCGACTCCTATCGTAATATAGTTATGTATATACGATATCCATTAGTCATATAGTTCAACATTATATCTCATCTTGTATATATGATCAACACATAAGCTAAGTTTTAACCTAGCTACACAGTTATCATATTAATATAACTTTTATCCTTAACGTTCCTCTTTTGAGTTTAAACATATTCTCATATCATTAACATCACATACGATCACAACAAATAGCAAACATACTCTTTTTAGCACATTATAGCATTATTGTAAGTTAACTGTCAAATTGGATTCAAGTATCACAAAACATATGATATCACATAGCATGTATTCATATTAAAGGATGCGTTCATGCTCGCTCAACCTACTCACGTTCAATTTACATAATATAGGTTCTAGATCTATATTTGAACAAATTAATGCTTTACAATATCATAAAATCATGTAAGCTATCATGCTTGTTATTTTAAACACATAAGGAAATCATATAACTCATATTAGGCATGCTTATGAGTATTCATATTGTAACGATAGAGATTTTATATTTAATTTTAAATATTTATTAAGTTAAATAAATATTTTATATGATTTATTTATTAAGTTAAATAAATAAATTATGTGATTTATGGAGTGATTTAATTAAGTGTTATATATTAATTAAATGAATGTGTAATATTTAATTAATGTATATTAATTTTATATTATAGTTCTAATTTACTTGAGATAATTAAATTAAATGGGATATGTGATGAAGTGTTACATGAATTATAATTAGCTAGTAATTATAATTATGTGGCAATTTTATGTGATTAATTGATGTTAAATTTTAATTGATTAAATTAGATGATTAATATTTAATTAATTAAAATGTGACATTAAAGTATGTGTTAAATAATTTGTTAAAATAAAGAAAAGGATTTTTTGTTTTGCCAAATAAGGCCCTTGTATTTGTTTTAAACCTATTTCTACCAAACATGGCCTTAGTGATTAAAATCTGCTTTTAAATAAAAGGTTTGCCAAACATGACCTTATGGCTTTTAAAATTCAAAACAAATTATAACTGCTAATTATTTAATTTCGACATTATATATTTGTCAGTTACGTTGCATGTTATTATGTCTATTATATACGTATATTATCATGTAACAGTTATATTTTCCTAAACTACGTGAGTTTTTCCTAAGTCTAAACTAAGAGAAGAGAAGAAGAGAAGACAAAGAGGAAAAGAGAGGAAACACTATGAAATTTTTTAACAAAGAAGGTGGAGAAGAGTTGGAATTCTGAGAATCAAAGTAGGATTATCAGAGCTATTCTTACCCTCTATCAAAGCTTAATCAAGAATTAAGGTAACAAGTCACCTCTTGTTTTTAGTTCTTGTATTCTTGAGTTTTTGGTAAATAATTGGGATTATAATTGATAAATTTGTTATTACATGTTATATGAATTGAGGGATGTTGTAATCCATTACATGTATGCTATTAATGATTGTTTTCAAAATCAAAGTATTGTAAAAATAAGTTTTATGTGTGAAAATAGTTTTCATATGTAGTTCATGTATTTGGTTGAGTTTTAGAGTAAAAGTTATGATTTAATTGTTTTTAATATGCCTATTGGAATTGTTAGGATGTTATATCCTCAATCATGAAAAGAATACATGTGTTATAAGTTGAAATTGATTGAGAATTGGATTTACAGTGACTTATTTTGTTAAAGTATGAGTTTATATGAAAATATCAAAAAAATTGAGTTTTTAAAATACTGATTCTTGTTACTTAAGTGATTTTTGTGTATAAGTACATGTTGTACATATGTATTGTTGCATATATGTGTCCTATGTTGTTTGTATTGCTTGGTATTGCCGGTAGTTGGATTGTATGGGTTGTTCGATAAAGTAGAGAGCAGTGGTTGTCTGCATCTGGCCGAGTTGCTGCGCAGCTGCGCTAGCAGCAAGGCCAGAAGCAGCGCAGCTGCGCCGCTTGCCCATCTCTGATCCGACCCCTGCCCAGCTACGCCGGTGCCCAGGCTGCTGGCTGCGTAGCTGCGCCGTGCACAGTGCTTGGGCAGTGGTTTTAGTTTATTTGTGCAGATTATTTTTGAACCTTAGTTTAATTATTCATTGATAGTGGACATATATTTAAATGGTATAACATGTTGTTGTGATAAATTCATTTTTGAGAAAAAGGAAACCTAATATAGTATTTAAATTATAAACTATAATTGTTTAATTGTAAAATAAGTTACTTAATTATAATTTGATTAATTATAATTAAGAGTAAATGTTTAATTTAAATTATAATTCTGTGAAATTATAATGTATAGAAGTTGATTTATTTTAATCAATTAGATGTTAATTTAAATTATAATTTAATTAATTATAATTTAATAAATGCATGTTTAATTGTGGATTTTAAATTGATAATTACATAATTAATTATAAATTGTGTAATTATAATACATGTTATAGTTTAATTAATTATTGATTATAATTGATAAATACATGATTAATTGTAAATTATGCAATTATAAATGCATAATGTAGTTAATTAATTTTTAATTATAATTATTTATAATTTAAATGGTAATTATAATTTAAGTAATTATAATTTGATTAAGTGTTTGAATTATAATTGTTTAATTATAATTTAGTTAAATACATAATTAATTTAATTATGTGAATATGTAAGTGATGTAATTAACTATGTGATAATTAATTATTATTATTTATTTAATTAGAGTGAGTTAACCATGAGGGTTAACCACTTATGTGAATTAGTTATGTATTAACTAAATTAGATTATTATAATTGAATGTGTATAGGAAGTGTTTAAGTACGTGGTTGAGTTAAGTAGCTTGCGCTTAAGGCAAGTTTTCTAAACCCTGATCTTGTATTAATTTTTATGCAAGTTTTCTAAACCCTGATCTTGTATTAATTTTTATGCAAGTCTTCTAACCTTAAACTTGTTAATTATATATAAATTCTTGAATTCATATATTCATTGTTGAGAATGTCCTTTTCATTTTTGTATTGGACAATTGTTTATTTAATTGAAATGATCTTAACTTATCGTTCAAGTAAGATCCAATTATTATTTTAAATGTTTTACGTTGATTCTAAAGCATATATTAGTTCATAATTCTGTTATTTATGAATTTTTGAAAGTCGATTCAACTATCCTTAGTTGATGAATGTGAATTCTAAATTACCCTTGTAAGCTTATCCAAACCAAACTTTCTTTGTTGCGGACTTGAATTCAAATTACTGAGTTGAACAACCCTATTTATTAGGGGAGGTTACTACGTATAGCGTTAAGATGTTTGTGCACAATACATGGTACAAAGGGCTGATCCCCCTAAGTACGAGTTAAGGTCCATAGTCTTATTGACTGTTAAAGGTTTAAATAGAAATATTTATAACCTAGGACAAGAGTTCAAAGGTCTTATGACACTCAGATAAATTCTATTTTTGAATTGTAATTGCGATGAAAGAATTATTATTCAATTCATTATTGTTGAAGCGAATCATATTATTAAGATTCTGTGAAAGATATCCTTTCATGTATATATTATTGTTAAACTCCAATGAGCTGTGGTTTGCTCACTCTTGCATTAAACAACAATTTCAGTTAAGGTTGATAACGCTGATGCTCCGTCTACAAGTCAGGGCAAGGGTAAACAAAGCAAGTGAAGACTTGTTTTATTTAATTGAGAATGGTTGTAATAAGACTTGAATGTTATGTTTTTATTTTCGCACTTTATTATATCCGTGTCAGGGTTAGAGTAACCCGGGATTTGTTTTACAAAGGTTGTAACCCTTGTTGTAAGGGAGATTTAATTATTTTAATTTAAGTTGTAGTTACTTTGCATTATTCATTGGGTAGATGTATGGTATATTAGAAAGTGAACACCAAATCATGTGGAAACGAAGTACCCGGATTTGGGGGTGTCACACATATTGCATGCATGTAACTATCTTAGTTATTATTTTGAAAACATACTTCGTTTACGCTAAACTTGGTTTCACGACATCTAGCCGTGGTATATATACATGTATAATACATGAGTGAGTCTAAAAGTGCTATCACATATGTCCATAAATTTTAGAATTTAAATCTCAAAGTAGCATGTCAATGTTCACATTTAAAACTCGTATTTTCATTAGTAAAGCTTACTACTAAGGTCTAACATGTTCATACTATGTATATACATATGTTAACCTGTCTGACATGCATTTCTAAATCATCTAAACATGCTCATAAAATCAGAATGTATATATGGCATTTACATGTCAATATCCACCTTCAAAACATACATTTTCGTTAGAAATATTTAATAGTGGGGTTTGCATGTTCACATTCCATCATGAAGCTTATGTATGCAAGTCAACACGTATTCCATGTGTTTCTAGGTCATACAAACATGTCTCGAAAGTCAGAATACTAACATGCTTCATTTATGTTAACGTTCGTTCATGAAACTTTAAGTTTACTTCAACACTATATGTCGTTTCATAACTCTTGCATGTAATCATAGACAAAGCGTGTTTACGCTATCTCCATATACTCATATAAGTATGTTAGACCCATTAGCATGCTCATCTAAGCCATGCAAACAACCTAACACTTAGCAGGTTTAAGCAAGAAGTAGAAACTGCAGATTGGAGCGGCCGCGTACTAGTTGTACTAGGGAGACGAGCGGCCACGCAGCTCCCGTTCCAGACCAAACAGCAGTCAGCAACGACAGAAACTAGGCCAAACACAAAATTTTCTTCACCAATTCGTATGAAATCAGTCATATAACAGTTTAGACAGGCTTATATGGTTATATAACACTTAAGCAAGCATTCTATATCCCAATTACACTTTAATATAACATGATCAAGAATCTAAGAAATTTCAGAAACAGAAACAGAAAAATGAAAATGAAGAACAAGGAAGCTATATTGTAATCCCAACATTTATATAAGTCCATATATCAACTACACAAGCTTTCTATAACTAAATCAACATGTATTGCATCCAAAATCCAGAAGCTTGGAATTATTAGAGAATAAGAAATGGAACCTCGACAGAGAATTTCAAGAGTATAAATTTTGACAGAGAACCCAAATGAAGAACAAGAATAGGAATTATACCTCTGCTAATTTGTGAAAGAGCTTGCTGCTAATTGAATTAACAAACTCTTAGGATACTTATATGCTCTCAATATAAGTCAAGAAAAATCTCAGCAAGTTGAAAATGGAGAAGGAGAGCTCAATTTATAGAACAATTAGTAACCAGGCAATGCTCTTCTCTCCTAAATCAAACCAACGAGATTTTGTATTGTATGGAGATTAATGGAGAGTTGGTAATTGGTTGTTGAATTCCACTGTTGGAGCCACTTCCCCAATAATCATGAGCTAGGAAGCTATGTTACTGAGAATTGGGAGAAGGATGAGTAGGAATAGGCCTTAGCCTTTTGTCAAGCACGTGAAGAACAAATGGATCTTCCAACTTGGGACAAAATAACTCAGAACTCTTGCAACACTTAGTTATGCTATACATGCTATGGGTACATATATATAAGTCCACTTAGGTTATATAATATATACTTTAGGTTATAATTGAAATGTCACAATATAATCCATATAGTGTAGTAAGTGTAAATTGGCAAACATATAATCCATGTACATTTTACCACTAACGAATGTACTTCAATTGGGTATCATTCTACTACATCATTCCAATTCTATTATTCAATTCATATTAATTTATTGAAGTATTCATAATTTAATAGTTGTTTACAATACTCTCAAGATGTATTAATTTAATGTATACTTGCATACATATTGTCACATAGGCATTTCATGATATATTCATAACATATAGTTTCAATATGTCTAATCACATTGCTCCATGTAATATAGTTTAATAAATCTTAATATATGGTCCCTATATATAGTATAGTCACATAAATGTTGCACTATATATGATAGTTGCACTACACTTCACACATCATATAATATATAGTTAGTTACTATACGTTATACATTTAATTCGCATGCTCGCACATAGAAGTTAATTTACTTATCTCATCAATTAATTAATAACAATATTAATTAATCCATTTCTCATTAATCAAGAAAATTATAATTTCCACAATAATTGATTAACACTTATATAATTTAATTATCACAGTAAATAAATGTAAATTTTATTATATTTATAAACACGTCGATTATTATTATTTTATTTATTTTGCAATAATAATAATCACATATCATAATTAATCATCATAAATATTAATTAATATTCTACAATAACAATTAACAATTAATATAGATTAATTGTCCACTTAATAATTCTTTCATTAATTAATATTATCATTAATATTCCTCATCACTGTGCCACACAAGGCTTTCAACGAGTTTATCGCAAACTCCACATTTCCTCAATTATTATAATTATTTAATTTAATATAATTGAGCTAATTTATCTCATAACATAAAATCATTAATATTCAAATAAATTCTCATTTCTATTAATATATTTATTTAATAATATTAGGAAATTCTTGGGTATTACATCCTCCCCTCCCCCTTATAAAAATTTCATCCCAGAATTGCTACAAGGTTAGACAAATAGATGGGGATAGTCCCTCATCATCCTATCCTCTAACTCCCACGTTGCCTCCTCGACATCGTGGTTATGCCAAAGTACTTTTACAGATAAAATAATTTTATTTCTCAAGGTTTGCTCTTTCCTATCTAGTATTTGGGCAGGAATTTCTTCATACGCCAAGTTCTTCTCCACTTGAATGGGCTCATATGAAATCATGTGCTTGTAGTCGGCCTTGTACGGTCGCAACACGGAAATGTTGAACACGATTTAGATGTGCTCCAACTCGGGTGGTAATGCAACTTTGTATGCCACTTCGCCCACTCGCTTCAGTATCTCGAACGGTCATATGAATCTTAGACTCAATTTTCCTTTCTTGTCGAAACGGATCTTTCCCTTCCATGGAGATACCTTCAAGAAAACAAAACTGCCGACTTTATAGTCTCGGTCCTGCCAATGCAAAGTTGCGTATTTCTTCTGGCGATCTTGAGCAGCTACTAGTCTGGCTCGTATTATTGTCACCACATATGCGGTTTGCTGTACTAACTCTGGTCCGAGCATTCGTCGCTCTCCGACTTCATCCCAATATAATGGCGTTCTTTACTTTCTTCCGTAAAGGGCTTCGTACGGTGCCATGTTGATACTCGCATGGTAACTATTATTATACGCAAATTCAACTAAAGGTAGGTGGTCGTCCCAATTTTCCTTGAAGTCCATCACACAAGTCCTAAACATGTCCTCCAGGGTTTGTATTGTTCGCTCACTCTGTCCGTCTGTCTGAGGATGATACGCGGTACTCAACCTTAACTGCGTTCCCATTCTCTCTTGCAAACTCTTCCAAAAATTTGACGTGAAACACGGATCTCGATCAGAGACAATTGACACTGGCACTCCATGTCGTGAAATAATCTCCTTTATGTACAGACTCGCTAACTGGTTCAAACTGTAGCGGATCTTGATTGGTAGAAAATGTGCAGTCTTGGTAAGTCAATCCACGATAACCCAAACGACATTATAACCTTTTTGCGTAACTGGAAGTCCTACCACGAAGTCCATCGTAATATGCTCCCATTTCCACTCCAGTATTTCCAATGGTTGTAATAACCCACTCGGCCGCTAAGGCTCTACTTTAATGCGTTGGCAAGTCAAACATCTACTAACACACTCTACGACTTCCCGTTTTATATTGGGCCACCAAAAATATTGCTTCAAATCTCGATACATCTTCGTGCCTCCCGGATGAACGGAATATGTCGTATTGTGTGCCTCGTGCAAAATCTTTTCCCTCAATTTCGTTACCGCTGGTACCCATACTCTTTCTTCAAATCTCAAAATACCGTCTTTATCCATTCAAAATTTCTCTTCTTCATTCTCTGTAATCCTCTTTCGGATTTTCTCACACTCTTCATCTTTTTCCTGTGCGTCCTTTACTCTATCCAACAATGTCGGACAAGCTTCCATTACAAATAATTTCTCTTAAGACCTTTCTGGTCCTTTCACTTCTATCTTCAATTTCTCCATCTCTCTTATCAATTCTTCCTGAGTAGTCAATTGATACAATTTCTCCCTTCCTTTCCTGCTCAAAGCATCTGCAACCACGTTTGCCTTCCCCGAGTGATAAAGAATATCGCAATCATAGTCTTTGATTACTTCTAACCACCTTCTCTGCCGCATGTTCAGCTCCTTCTGTGTGAAGATATCAGACTATTATGGTCCGTGTATATCTCACATTTCTCCCCATATAAGTAATGCCTCCATATCTTCAACGTAAAAACTACTGCCGCTAACTCCAAGTCGTGAGTAGGGTATCGTTTTTCGTAATTCTTTAATTATCGTGATGCATACGCAATGACTTTGCCGTGTTACATGAGCACACAACCAAGTCGCTTGTGCGATGCATCACTATACACCACAAAATTTCCTTCATCATCTGGTAATGATAACACAGGCGCCTTGCTCAATCTCTTTTTCAATTCCTGAAAACTTTCTTTGTATTTTTCTGTTCATACAAACTTTACCGTCTTCCTTGTCAAATTGGTCAACGGGGTTGCTATCTTAGAAAAATTTTGGTTAAATCTTCGATAGTACCAAGCTAACCCTAAGAAACTTCGCACCTCCGTCGGTGTTCTCGGTTGTTCCCAATTACTTACTACTTCGACATTTGCGGGGTCTACTGAGATTCCATTCTTATCCACCACGTGGCCTAAGAATTGAACCTTCTCCATCCAAAATTCACACTTTGAAAATTTCGTATACATCTTCTTCCTTAGTGCCTAAAAAATAATCTTCAGATGTTCGGCATGTTCTTCCTCTGTCTTCGAGTAGATCAAAATGTCATCGATAAAAACCACAATAAATTTATCCAAGTATGGCTTGCAAACTCGGTTCATCAAGTCCATAAATGTTGTCGGAGCATTAGTCAAACCAAATGACAATACCAAAAACTCGTAATGTCCATAATGGGTTCAAAATCCAGTCTTTGGTATGTCCTCATCCCTCACTTTCAGTTGATGATATCCTGTTCGTAAGTCAATTTTTGAGAAACACTTTGCTCCCTTCAGTTGATGAAATAAGTCGTCTATCCTCGATAGTGGATATCTGTTCTTAATCGTTACTCTGTTTAATTCTCGATAATCAGTACAGAGCCTTATCGATCCGTCCTTTTTCTTAACGAATAACACCGGTGCTCCCCAAGGAGACACACTCAGTCGAATGTAACCCTTATCCAATAACTCTTGAAGTTGTACCATCAACTCCTTCATTTCTACCGGCGCCATACGATATGGAGCTTCGGAAATCGGTGCCGTTCCCGGTGCTAAGTCTAGTACGAATTCGATTTTTCTGTCTGGTAGAAGACCAGGCAGATCGTCCGAAAACACATCTTAAAATTCATTCACTACGGATATATCCTGAATTTCTACTCCTTTTTTCCTAGTATCAACGATGTAAGCTAAATAACCTACACATCCTTTCCTTAACAATTTCTCGGCTTGCATCATTGTAACGCAACACGATTGCTTAAGCGATGAGCTACCATAAAACACTACCTTAGACTTACTCGGAGTCTGAAGGTTTACACATTTATTCTGACAGTCAATTATCGATACATGGTTATACAACCAATCCATTCCCAGTATCACATCAAATTCTCCCAGTCTAATAGGAATTAAGTCTACGCTCAGTTCATGTTCTCTAATGTTTATGCGATAATTTCGATAAACATATTCTACAGGGATTATTTCCTTATTTGCAACTTCTATGTTCAAAGGATCTTCTAAAGGTTCTCGGGGTGTATTAAGTTTACTACCAAATTCTTCAGATATAAAAGAACAGGTGGCACCCGAATTAAAAAATACATAAGCATTAATATCATTGATTGGGATTATACCTGACACTACGTCCTTTGCAGCTATGGCATCCTAGACGGTCATGTTAAATGTTCAAGCGATCTATCGATTGGGTTGCGCGGGTCCTCCAATCATTAACTTGCTTCCTCTTCCCTGACCTCCGCTAGTTCCACCACTTCCTTTCTTTGGGCAATCATTTATCTGGTGCTCCGTTGATCACAAGCGAAACATCCCCTGATCTTCTTCGGTTTTGGGCAATTTGGCGATATGTGCCCCTCCTGTCCGCAATTATAACACGTGCTCTTTCCTTTCAAGCACTACCCCTTATGGCTTTTCCCACACTTGTTACAAGTCTCACTCCTTTTATTAAAGCTTCCTTGGTGACTCCCACCTTGATTGTTGTTTCTGTTGTTGTTGTTGTTGTTGTTGTTGTTGTTGTTTTTGTCCCATTTTCTCTTCCCGGAGTTACTCCCTCCGCTGCTGCTTCCTCCACGATACTCACTACCAGTGTTCTTATTTTTCTTATCCTTATGATATAAACTTAAGGCCTCACTGCCACCTTCTGCAATGATTGCCTTCTCTAACAACGTCACAAAGGAATCAATCTGGAGGACTGATACCTTATTGTACAGCTATGGCTTTAGCCCTTGCTCAAGGCGCCTTACTTTCCTCTCTTCATCGCCTACTTGGTGCTCTGCAAATCGCGCTAGTTCGTTGAACTTAGCCGCGTATTGCGCCATCGTCATCTCACCTTGTTTTAACTCTAGGAATTTCACCTCCATTCGATTCTTCATGCTCTTTGGGAAGTAATTCTTGAAGAACAGCATCTTAAACCTATCCAAGGTTATTGTCCCTTCTCCCGCTCTCTGCTGATTAGCCTCCCACCAATAGTTTGCTTCGCCTCTCATCATGTATGTGGCAAATACTATCTTCTGGTCTTCACCTATGCGAGCTATAGTGATAGCCTTCTCGATTTCCTTGATCCAAGTTTGCACAACTATCGGGTCAGTAGTACCTTCAAATTCTGGAGGTCCTACACTTCTAAATTCTTGAAGGTTGTTACTGGGACAGCTTGAGGGTTGGGGCGAACGGGTTCATTATTCCTTCCCCTTAAGGCTTCTCCTAACAAGTCTACCAGTTTCTGGATCGGGTCAACTTGTTCCCTCTCGTTATTAACAGATTCTTCGGGTGCAGTCAATCTATGTCTTGGTGCCATGATCTGCATCACAAATTTTTATTTTATTATTACTCAGTTATATCATTTAAGTATTTCTTTTAATACTAAAAGGAATAAAATTATAACATGTTTCTGAAATAAACTTCATTTATATTCATATGCTAAATCGTTTCATTACATTATTTTTCCCTGGCATATTTCTATAAATGTTATCACATATATCCTTCAATATCACAAAAGAGAGGGAATATATCAACATACTAGCCCTCTAATAAAAGCTTACTCGGGGTTTACAATACTATCCCACACTCTACACAAAAAGTTAGGATTTACACATAGTATATACATCACATAAGATAAATACTACTATACTGACTAAAGGTCTCATCCCATAATCCCAGGCTCTACAACGCTCTTATATTTGATCTGCGCTATGTACGCAACCAACTCACAGCTCATAGTATGTAGGGTCTGTCCCTGCTCTGCCGGGGAGTGATGCACACCATCAATCATCCTCTCAAAGGCTGAACGAAACACGTACCCCATCTTATTCATCTTTCTCTTCTTGCATCTGACCTCATCCTCTAGGTCGTCAGCTCTCTAATTGGCCGCCTCCCACTTCTCCTCGAAGTGTATCATATCCATCACCTCTAATTCCAATTGAGTACAAAGTGCTTCCTTTTCAGTCTTTTCGCTCAATTCCCTCTGCTCGACCTCTTCTAGCTTCCCTGCCAGATCTACATTCCTAGCCACTTACTTGTGAAACAAAGTCCCCATCTGGATTCAAGCCTCCTTGCGATAAGCAATTTCTACCTCTAGCTCCTGCATGGCCAACTTCCTCTGGTGGTCTTCGTCCCGTAATTTCTAGAACTCTGACTCTCTCTCTAGGGCCTCTTCTTCCAACTCCTGAACTCTGCAGTCCAACTCTAGAATACACTCCTCGTACTCTCTTAGCATATGCTCCTCCCAGTTAGGCTCGTAGGAGTCCTCCATGGGCTCCACCTCTGAAGGCTCATCCTCAACCGGTTCGTCCTCCATCGGCTCCTCCTTTGGGTCAAACTCTACCTCTATCTCATCCTCATCATCTGACTCGGATGGTGCAATAGCCTACACTGGCACAGCCTCTACAGGTGCCTCATACACCATATGTATGTCTCTAGGCTTCTCCTCAGTCACTCTACTGGGTACTCCCATATCTGCCATCTACAATCACAAACATAAGTTCATTGTATAAAATGAAGTTACATTTCATAATAAACTAAGTCTCTCAAGGAAAACTCTACATAAGTTTTATCTCCTTCCTAACCTCTAAATTCCCTAAGTTATAGTCTAAGGACACTCGTTCCTAAGGTTTATAACTACAGCTCTGCTACCAACCTGTGACGCCCCCCAAATTCATAACCGACACGGGGTCACTCGAATTCGGTTCGTCACGTGCTCATGGTAATACAATAATAACTAAAAATATACTCGGTTCCAACTGAGTACGGAGTGCTTCCTTCTCAGTCTTTTCGCTCAATTCCCTCTGCTCGACCTCTTCTAGCTTTCCTGCCAGATCTACATTCCTAGCCACTGACTTGTGAAACAAAGTCCCCATCTGGATTCAAGCCTCCTTGCGATAAGCAATTTCTACCTCTAGCTCCTGCATGGCCAACTTCCTCTGGTGATCTTCGTCCTGCAGTTTCTGGAACTCCGACTCTCTCTCTAGTGCCTCTTCTTCCAACTCCTGAACTCTGCAGTCCAACTCCAGAATACGCTCCTCGTACTGTCATAGCATATGCTCTTCCCTGTTTGGCTCGTAGGAGTCCTCCATGGGCTCCTCCTCTAAAGGCTCGCCCTCCACTGGCTCTTCCTCCATCAGCTCCTCCTCGGGGTCAAACTCTACCTCTATCTCATCCTCGTCATCTGACTTGGATGGTGCAATAGCCTGCACTGGCACAGCCTCTACAGGTGCCTCATACACCACATGTATGTCTCTAGGCTCCTCCTCAGTCACTCTACTGGGTACTCCCATATCTACCATCTACAATCACAAATACAAGACAAGAAACAGCAACTCCATTAGAATGTTAAATAAAACATAAGTTCATTGTATAAAATGAAGTTACATTTCATAACAAACTAAGTCTCTCAAGGAAAACTCTACATAAGTTTTATCTCCTTCCTAACCTCTAAATTCTCCTAAGTTATAGTCTAAGGACACTCGTTCCTAAGGTTTATAACTAATGCTCTGATACCAACCTGTGACGCCCCCCAAATTCATGATCGACACGGGGTCACTCGAATTCGGTTTGTCACGTGCTCATGGTAATACAATAATAACTAAAAACATACATTCACAGCGGAAGATCCAATCTAGAATAATATACAATGATTTATTATAATTATTCCCCCAAGTCTTGCAACCTACAGTACTTAATAGATTACATAATAATATCGAGTAAAGACTTATTACATAAACCTACTTAAGCTTAAACATAGTCTGAAGACAGTCTTAATACAACATAACAATTTTAAACATAAAGGAATAAGCTAGTCAGTAGCCTTGCCCTTGTCTTTCCCAGAGACACTTCCCTGTTCCGCCTAAACTGAAAGGTTTTAAATAAGCAAGAATGAGCACAATTTGCCCAGCAAGTAATATATAACAAGGGTAAAGAGTTTTATAACACGTGTTTGAAATATCAAAGTATCATCTCTAAGATAGTTCAGGGTTTCAAAATAATATCATGAATAACGAATATCAACAATTCTTGAATCAAATCTTTGGAATATGAAACGATAATTCAATATAGATCAACAGATATATATATATGAATTCAAAGGCTATCAACGTATCCAACTAGATAAAACAATTTTATACTGAGTAGTCACTAAGGACTATTGAACATCAACTAGAATCATCAATATTAAATTGTTAACCCAAAAATAAGTACGATAGATGATCAGTCTACAACACTTTATGTTATACATAACCACAGTAATATTCACGCATGTGTTGGGGCTTCCAACACTATACACTCCCCTTACCATAGGGGTTGTTCAACTCAATTTTCAAGATCACCAATATAAAGGTTTGGACAGTTTTATAAACATGCATATTGCCTAGCTGAATCGAATGGCATAGACACTTTCACAATATTCAAGAACAATACCAAGTTCAACATGAATAATAGCTTTCACAAGAGTACTAGCTCAATGAACGAGTAAGTACTTGCATTGTAAAAGAGTGTAAGTTAGGGAACTTGCTTACGATATCCGTTGAATAAAGTAATGCAAGGGTTTAGGATACTCGCCTTTAGCGCAGTCTATCCACGTAAAGTAATTCAACACTTTTCGACTCCTATCGTAATATAGTTATGTATATACGATATCCATTAGTCATATAGTTCATGTAACAATCAGGAATTTTAAGCTTCTTATTAATTTTATATGTGATTTTAAATTTTTAGGAGTTAATTTTTCAAACTTATTTAAACCTTCTGTGGTTATGTGAATTTAACTTATGCGAATAAATGCTAGGATTTTTATTAAAGGGAATCACTAATGGTTATTTAACTTAGTAGATTAACCCTGAGACCTTTATATCAGAATATTGATAAAAGTGTTAGTAATTATATATTCAAATTTCTTGAATAAAATGTAGAGATTTAATAGTGATTGATAAATTGATATTTGAGTAATTAATTGATAGCATATGAAATTATTATTGTTGTTGATTTATAATTATTATGAATACATAATAATGAATAAATTGGGAGTAATTTATTAATTATGTGTTGATTAATTATTATTATGAATAAATAATAATTAATGAGTAAGAGATAAATAAAAATAATAATATTATATTTACTTGATTAATTATTTTATACAAGCATGCAATATGTAAACTTTTTATATATGGTAGTTAACTATATATTATATATAGTACAAGGTAACATATTAATGTGGCTATGTATATTATATATAGACTATATAGTAACCTTAATTGTATTATGTGAGTTACATTATAATATGACTTATGTAGCATGATATGAGTGGTAGACATTAATATGTATACCCTATTACGTTGTATTAATATCAATAAACTATTGTTATTTGATAATGATTTTATTAAATTATTATAATTATAATGATAACCATGGTAAATAATAATAATGCCTACTTGAATTATATCTGGTGTTAATAGAAAATGTACATGGATTATATGTTGGTATATATATGTACCTCTATTTGATACATGATATTATTGATTTCTTATTTGGAGTAACATTGGGACTTAAATGTATTTGGATTGAATACATATAGCCTAAGTTTATACTATGTGTATATATATTATATGACTTTAGTGTTGTATTACACTTTACATATTGCTGAGAATTCCTTGTCCCATATATGTGCCCATCTCATTCTTCCCACGTGAAGAGCTAGCTAGCCACCCTATAACTCTTCTCAATTTCCACAAAAATAGCCAATGATTTCAAAGGGAGTGGGCAACACAGTGTTTCTCAACTACCATTCATCAACCAATATACAATCATGTAATTCATTAGTTTGATTTGAGGAGCAAAGTCAAGAACCGGATATACAAATTGCCTATATAAGAACACTTCTTCCCTCTCATTTTCTTTTGCTGGGAATTCTGTGAAGCAAGGCTAGCTTGAGTATAGTATTATAGTGAACAAGTTCTGTGAGAGTTATCAGTGAGGAATTTGATAGCAACAAGTTCAGTTTCCATTTGTAGAGGTATACCTTCTATCATTTCCATTCTTGTTCTTCAAATTCTGTGAAATTGCTAAGTTCTTGATTCTTTGAATTAAGCATATATTTGTTAATAATTGATTTGGGTTATGTTACTTAGTGTTATACAAACTTCTAAATATGTTAGATTAGCAATGTGTTATGTTAAAAATGAATTTCGTAAGAATTTTATGTGTTGGGTTATTAAACTGGCAAAGCAGTTCAGGCTCTATCTCTGGTCAGACACCGGCGCAGCTGCGCCGGGTGTATGCTTGATAGCTGCGCAACTGCGCAGGCCCTGCATTCCAGTTTTTATTTTCTGCTTCTGTTAAGCTACTGTGATAACAGTTGGTATTAATTTGGACATGCATGATAGTTAGTTTGACTCATATATATATATATATATATATATATATATATATATATATATATTTGTTCCTTGATGTCTACATACAAAATTTTGACCATGTAGTACATGTTATGGAAAGAAAGCTTATGGTTTTGAAATGAACCTAGACTAGTTAAAGTAGACTTTGTCATAAACTTAGCATATGTACATTCTGATTTTTCAGGCATGATAATATAATGTAGTGATGCATGAAAGATGTATTACCTTGTGTATATAGGTATCATAATATAACTTGAACATGTGGACCTTAATAGTGAACATTTCTAACGAAACATATGAGTTTCACAGGTGAACGTTAGCATGAACGCATTTTGTATATTTTGATTTTTGGCAAGCATGATAGTATGATTTATATGAATCGAGAATGCATGATTTGAGTATTAAACACACTAGCATACGTGTTTGAAAGACTCAAGGGCTTACAAAGGAAAACTTAAGAATTTTCAAAGTAAACTTGACCAATAATTTTGTCTTGTGATATGAGAGCATACATATAACTTATTGGATGCATTCCAATACCTGTGAGTAATGGTTACGAGATACTTTACATGTACAATATTGTCTTTTTTGACTTGGTCTACCTTGTAATAGAAACTTAGAATGTGAAATAGCATTGATTACCATGTGAATTATATTATGATCATGCAAGCATGTCATTATGCCTATAGACATATTGACATGAGCATCCTTTAGTTAAAGTATGGATTTCACATATGCACGTATTCATAGAAAATGAATCTCAAGTATGGACTATATGATTAAAGTATACACGTGTAGTATACGCATAAGCATGACTACTTAAACATTGTTTAAACTTTGTTATTTGATAACATGAATTTAGTAACCAATCTTGAAGCATAAACTTATATTGTTTAAAGTATGTGAATGTCCGACATAAAAGTATGTGGTCTTGAGGTGGACATAGAATGAACATGTTAGCTTTTGAACTTGAGTTAGATAAAACTTATAAGCATGTGTGTTGATTTATATCAATAACTGGATGTGCTATGTGTTTCAAGCCTATATTGATGTATAGAAACTAGATGATCTAAAAGTTATTAAATCTAAGACAGGATTAGATTGACTTACGTGAATTATGTGATAAAATTATATAATGATTAGACTCTTATATGTGTGAACTTATATTAGTTTATATGTGACGAACGAGAATTTTGTAAAGTTATTTGAATATTTATGGAGATAAATAAATATTTTTAATGATTTAATTATTGAATTAAATAATTAATTCATGAATTTATGGTAGATTAATTTAATTATATGTGTGACATTAATTAAATTAATATGTAGTAATTTAATAGTTCAAAGAATATATTTAATGGAGTTTATTTGATTAATTGAATTAATTAAATAAACATATGTTACTTTAGTTAATTTAATAATGAATTAATGAATTGACATAATAAATAAATAAAAATATTAATTATGTGACAATATGATTTAATATAAAATTTATTATATTTTATTTAATTGATTTAAATAAAATTGATTGGTTAATAAAAGTGTTACAATTAACTATATACTAAACTAGTTAATTAAAATAAATGAAAAAGGAATTAAGGGTGTAGCCAAACAAGGCCTTAAGGGGAGTTAGTCCGTTTGTGATACAACGGATATATTATATATACGTATATTATTCTGTTAAACGGAATTGTTTTCATTTTGTTCAAAGTCAGAGAAAGAACAAAAAACTTAAAAAATTTCAGAGAGAAGAAGAAGAAGAGAGAAAGAGATTTGAGGAATCCTGAGTGTTGTATTAGATTTATCTTCATACTAACAAAGGGTAATCTTCTTTCAAAGTTTTTAAAATTAAGTTTTCCAAAGTTTTTCATATACGTATTCTAAAGTCTGTGAAAATTTGGGTTTCCCAATTGGGTTATGATATGGCTTTATCTATATGGGTATGTGATTATAACATGTTTTCTAACGTATAAACATGTTTTAAAGTAATCAATTTTATATAATTTGGCCTTAATTGGTTTTTTCGAAAAGTTACAGAGTTTTCTACGATGTTATAAAATTTCTCTGTCAGTACTTATTTTTGGGAAATTAAAGTGTGAGGGTATTATATATGTGACCGTATATGTTAGTATTATGTGTTGGATCATGTATCAATGATTTACACTGATTACACCAAATAACTTTGTTAATAAATGGGTTTGATGAAATTACAGAGTATTGAATATGGGTGAATAACCCATATGGGTTAAATTAATGATTGAATCATATGTTTATATTTAAATTGATACATGAATATGATTGTATATGTTAAAACAAAGAAAATGGAATTGAAATGAATGGATTCGGTGTAGTAACGAATCCGTAAGGAGATTTTTATGTTTTTCATTAAACTCTTGAAAGTTATGAAGAACAGTGAATTTGATGATGTTAATTCGTATAATTTTATGTGTTAAAATGTTAAGAATGTGTTAGAAGTGTTATATAATGTTCCTATGAAGTTTATACTTCATGGGTAACACTACAAATCATTATATTGGTGTAAAATTGAAAATGGCCAAATTCTATGTTCGTTTGTGAACTTCAGATTCTGAGTTTCCGCAGCCGCGCGGCCACGCCGGGTGCAAGGCTAAACGGCGCGCGGCCGCGCCTATCCTAAAATTTTGAAAAAAATTGCTAAGTGTTGAAAATTTGTGAAATGTGTTTTGAGTCTAATGAACATGAACACATGTTGTATAAATATAATAAAATATTGATATGAGTTTAATAATTTATGTTATGTGATTAATTAATAAATTAATTACGTGATTTAAATTATTATTTGTAAAGGTTAAATAATGTGTTATAAACATTAAGACATTATTTTAAATCTAATTAACATGATGACATGTTATGTATGTAATGAGTTATTAATACAAGTTAATAACTTAAGTTACGTGATTAATTAACAAGTTAATTAATCAACGTAAACCATTATTTGAAAACCTAATAATGAGTTTGAAGAATACTATTGTAAATCAATAATCATATCGAACTTGTGATTGATTGATATTGTGAATGTATTGATAGGTAAGAGTAATTAAAGAAGTGAGTAATAACTGTAGCTTGCGCACGAGGCAAGTTTTCTATCCCTAACTTATTATTATTGTTGGGCAAGTTTCCTAAACTAAACTCTTTTTAAATTAAGCAATTGCTATGCTTAATTACTATTGTTGAGCAAATTCTTACTCTTGAATATCTAAGTTTAGAATTTCACATGAGATGTCATGATTCTTTTAAAAATATCATTTAAGTGTACAATACTTATTCGATTGTATACCTTGAGAAGTTAATATTCAATTTGAATATCATTTATTGAGTTATCCAAACCAACTTTATTTGGTGCGGATTCTTATGTCAAACTGAGATGAACAACCCTAATATAGGGAATTAATGAAGATGCTTAAAGCGTTAAGATAGTGTGCACAGTATCAGTACGAATGGATGATCTCCCTAAGTACGAGAAGTAATGTCTATACTCTTATGACTGTTAAAGGTTAGAAAGGTTAATATACTTGACAACCTAAGACTCGGTTCAAGGTCTTAATGACCCTCAGAAGTAATTTGACTCTCGATTAATATTCTTGATTCAAAAGTTGAGAAGTAATTTGACTCTTGATTAATATTCTTGATTCAAATGTTGAGCTTTCTGTTATTCAGAATTCTTTCACTCGCATGTTATTATTCTGTCATATTTTTATACTTGCGGGCATTCGTGCTCACTCTTGCATAATAACATTGCAGCTAATAATGAACGAAGTTATGTACCTTCTAGTAGCAAGGGCAAAAGAAAAGTTAACAAGTGATGAAGACTTGTGTTGTCATGAATAATGTTAAAGTTCAAGACTTATGTGTGATGATTTAAGACTTATTTATTTACGTTTCCGCAACAGAGATTTAAGGTTAAGTTTAACCTGGGATTTATGATGTGTTATTATTTCAGATGATGTAAGATGATGATTTATTTATCTAATAAATGAATTTCATTATTTATGGGTAGATAGTTGTATGATATTGGAACAGTGAACACGAAATCCTGTGGAAATTATGATGCATCGCATAAAGGACTAGGTTGTGCGCTTATGCAAAACGGCAAAGTCATTGCGTATGCGTCACGACATTTGAAAGATTATGAGAAGGGATATCCAACCGACGATTTGGAATTAGCTGCGGTGGTATTTGCTTTAAAGATTTGGAGACACTATCTCTGTGGGGAGAAGTGTGAAATATATACCGACCATAAAAGTCTGAAGTATATTTTCACACAAAAAGACTTGAATATGCGCCAAAGAAAGTGGCTGGAGTTAATAAAGGATTATGATTGTGATATCTTATACCACCCAGGCAAAGCGAATGTTGTAGCCGACGCCTTAAGCGGAAAGGGTAGGGAAAAGTTGATGATGCTGACAGCACAGGAAGAATTGATTTCAACAATGGAAAAGCTGGAATTGGAAGTAGGATGTCCAATGGAGACTGACCAGAAACTGTTCCAGATGCAAGCTGGTACAACTTTATTGGATAAGATTAAGGAAGCACAAATCCTGGATAAGGAATGTGAGGAAGTAAAGAAAAAGATATCTGAAAGGACTGAACTTAGATTTAAAGTGGATAGCGAAGGATTGTTGAGATTTGAAAGTAGAGTTTGGATACCGCCAAAACAAGAAATCAAGGAGGACATTCTGAGCGAGGCTCATAGTTCGAGGTATTCCATTCACCCCGGAAGTACCAAGATGTATCAGGATTTACGACAACACTTTTGGTTGCCAAATTTGAAGAGGGACGTTGCCGATTGTGTTACCAAGTGTCTGACTTGCCAAAGGGTCAAGGAAGAACACCAAAGACCAAGTGGTTTGTTACAACCTATAGAAATCCCAGAATGGAAATGGGAACATATTATAATGGATTTTGTTGTTGGCCTTCCGACGACCCAGAAAGGCTATGACGCAGTATGGGTTATCGTCGACCGATTAACGAAATCCGCACACTTTCTTCCGATCAAAATCAGATTTAACCTAGAACAATTGGCGAAGTTATATGTAAAATAGATTGTTTCGAGGCACGGGGTGCCAGTGTCAATTATTTCTGACCGTGATCCGCGCTTCACATCGAATTTCTGGAAGCGACTGCAAGAATGCATGGGAACACAGTTGAGGATGAGCACCGCTTATCACCCTCAGACTGACGGACAAAGTGAAAGGACAATCCAGACCTTAGAGGATATGTTGAGAGCATGTATCATGGATTTTAAAGGCAATTGGGATGATCATTTATCGCTTGTAGAATTCGGTTTCGGTTATAATAATAGTTACCACGCTAGTATTGGTATACCGCCTTACGAAGCGTTGTACGGTAGAAAGTGCAGAACTCCACTGTACTGGGATGAAGTTGGTGAAAGACAATTGCTAGGACCAGAGTTAGTCCAACAAATGACAGAAATAGTTAAAGTAATTCGGACAAGATTAGTAGCGACACAGGATAGGCAGAAGAAATACGTCGATCCACACCGCAAGAATGTAGAGTTTGAATCGGGTAGTTTTGTATTTTTTAAGATCTCTCCTTGGAAGGGAAAGATCAGATTTGGTAAGAAGGGAAAATTGAGCCCGAGGTTCATTGGACCCTTTGAAGTACTCCGAAGAATTGGAGAAGTAGCCTATGAGGTAGCTTTACCTCCGGCACTGGAGCATGTCCACAATGTCTTCCACGTGTCGGTATTACGACGTTATAAACCCGATTACAAACATGTGATCGAATATAAACCCCTACAATTTGAGAAAGATTTATCCTACGAAGAAGTTCCTGTTCAGATTGTTGACAGGAAAGAACAAGTTCTCAGGAACAAAGTAATACCTTCTGTTAAGGTAATTTGGAGGAACCACAACGCTAAAGAAGCTACGTGGGAACTCGAAGAGAATATGATGAAGAATTATCTACACTTATTTTCTTGAATAGGTGAACGTGATTCTGGAGACAAAATCCTTTTAAGGGGGGAAAGATGTGACAAACGAGAGTTTTGCAAAGTTGTTTGAATATTTATTGAAATAAATAAATATTGATAATTTTGCAAAGTTGTTTTGAATATTTATTGAAATAAATAAATATTGAGAATTTTGCAAAGTTGTTTTGAATATTTATTGAAATAAATAAATATTTTGGTTATGAGAATGTGATGGGATGAAATTATTAATTGAACCGCGATTCTGAGGACAGAATCCTTTTAAGGGGGGAAAGATATGACGAACGAGAATTTTGTAAAGTTATTTGAATATTTATGGAGATAAATAAATATTTTTAATGATTTAATTATTGAATTAAATAATTAATTCATGAATTTATGGTAGATTAATTTAATTATATGTGTGACATTGATTAAATTAATATGTAGTAATTTAATAGTTCAAAGAATATATTTAATGGAGTTTATTTGATTAATTGAATTAATTAAATAAGCATATGTTACTTTAGTTAATTTAATAATGAATTAATGAATTGACATAATTAATAAATAAAAATATTAATTATGTGACAATATGATTTAATGTAAAATTTATTATATTTTATTTAATTGATTTAAATAAAATTGATTGGTTAATAAAAGTGTTACAATTAACTATATACTAAACTAGTTAATTAAAATAAATGAAAAAGGAATTAAGGCTGTAGCCAAACAAGGCCTTAAGGGGAGTTAGTCTGTTTGTGATACAACGGATATATTATATATACGTATATTATTTTGTTAAACGGAATTGTTTTCATTTTGTTCAAAGTCAGAGAAAGAAAAAAAACTTAGAAATTTTCAGAGAGAAGAAGAAGAAGAGAGAAAGAGATTTGAGGAATCCTGAGTGTTGTATTAGATTTATTTTCATACTAACAAAGGGTAATCTTCTTTCAAAGTTTTTAAAATTAAGTTTTCCAAAGTTTTTCATATACGTATTCTAAAGTCTGTGAAAATTTGGGTTTCCCAATTGGGTTATGATATGGCTTTATCTGTATGGGTATGTGATTATAACATGTTTTCTAACGTATAAACATGTTTTAAAGTAATCAATTTTATATAATTTGGCCTTAATTGGTTTTTTCGAAAAGTTACAGAGTTTTCTACGATGTTGTAAAATTTCTCTGTCAGTACTTATTTTTGGGGAATTAAAGTGTGAGGGTATTATATATGTGACCGTATATGTTAGTATTATGTGTTGGATCATGTATCCATGATTTACACTGATCACACCAAATAACTTTGTTAATAAATGGGTTTGATGAAATTACAGAGTATTGCATATGGGTGAATAACCCATATGGGTTAAATTAATGATTGAATCATATGTTTATATTTAAATTGATACAAGAATATGATTGTATATGTTAAAACAAAGAAAATGGAATTGAAATGAATGGATTCGGTGTGGTAACGAATCCGTAAGGAGATTTTTATGTTTTTCATTAAACTCTTGAAAGTTATGAAGAATAGTGAATTTGATGATGTTAATTCGTATAATTTTATGTGTTAAAATGTTAAGAATGTGTTAGAAGTGTTATATAATGTTCCTATGAAGTTTATACTTCATGGGTAACACTACAAATCATTATATTGGTGTAAAATTGGAGAAAATGGCCAAATTCTGTGTTCGTTCGCGAACTTCAGATTCTGAGTTTCCGCAGCCGCGCGGCCGCGCCGGGTGCAAGGCTAAACGGCGCGCGGCCGCGCCTGTCCGAAAATTTTGAAAAAAATTGCTAAGTGTTGGAAATTTGTGAAATGTGTTTTGAGTCTAATGAACATGAACACATGTTGTATAAATATAATAAAATATTGATATGAGTTTAATAATTTATGTTATGTGATTAATTAATAAATTAATTACGTGATTTAAATTATTATTTGTAAAGGTTAAATAATGTGTTATAAACATTAAGACATTATTTTAAATCTAATTAATATGATGACATGTTATGTATGTAATGAGTTATTAATACAAGTTAATAACTTAAGTTACGTGATTAATTAACAAGTTAATTAATCAACGTAAACCATTATTTGAAAACCTAATAATGAGTTTGAAGAATACTATTGTAAATCAATAATCATATCGAACTTGTGATTAATTGATATTGTGAATGTATTGATAGGTAAGAGTAATTAAAGAAGTGAGTAATAACTGTAGCTTGCGCACGAGGCAAGTTTTCTATCCCTAACTTATTATTATTGTTGGGCAAGTTTTCTAAACTAAACTCTTTTTAAATTAAGCAATTGCTATGCTTAATTACTATTGTTGAGCAAATTCTTACTCTTGAATATCCAAGTTTAGAATTTCACATGAGATGCCATGATTCTTTTAAAAATATCATTTAAATGTACAATACTTATTCGATTGTATACCTTGAGAAGTTAATATTCAATTTGAATATCATTTATTGAGTTATCCAAACCAACTTTATTTGGTGTGGATTCTTATGTCAAACTGAGATGAACAACCCTAATATAGGGAATTAATGAAGATGCTTAAAGCGTTAAGATAGTGTGCACAGTATCAGTACGAAGGGATGATCTCCCTAAGTACGAGAAGTAAAGTCTATAGTCTTATGACTGTTAAAGGTTGGAAAGGTTAATATACTTGACAACCTAAGACTCGGTTCAAAGTCTTAATGACCCTCAGAAGTAATTTGACTCTCGATTAATATTCTTGATTCAAAAGTTGAGAAGTAATTTGACTCTTGATTAATATTCTTAATTCAAATGTTGAGCTTTCTGTTATTCAGAATTCTTTCACTCGCATGTTATTATTCTGTCATATTTTTATACTTGCGGGCATTCGTGCTCACTTTTGCATAATAACATTGCAGCTAATAATGAACGAAGTTATGTACCTTCTAGTAGCAAGGGCAAAGGAAAAGTTAACAAGTGATGAAAACTTGTGTTGTCATGAATAATGTTAAAGTTCAAGACTTATGTGTGATGATTTAAGAATTATTTATTTACGTTTCCGCAACAGAGATTTAAGGTTAAGTTTAACCTGGGATTTATGATGTGTTATTATTTCAGATGATGTAAGATGATGATTAATTTATCTAATAAATGAATTTCATTATTTATGGGTAGATAGTTGTATGATATTGGAACAGTGAATACCAAATCCTGTGGAAATTAAGATACCGGATTTGGGGGTGTCACATTATATATACTAATTGGAGAGATCGGCTTGTTAATATTAGGTCGTTCCAACGCCGTTTAAATTAAAGCTAGAATTATTTGAGCTGAGCAAACAGGCAAGTTCTTTAATTCTTACTCTTTTACTTGAACAAGTATTCTAAATTCTTGCACTACTTTATTCAATGAATTGTGTAAGCGAGTTTCTTAAACTTCACTTGTTTTTCGTGAAAGTTTCCTATCCTTCTCATATTGTATTAAGCAGGTTATTATTGTATTGTGAAAGTTCCCCGAACTTCACATTTTGGTTATTGTGCAAGTTCCCCGAACTTCACATTTTGAGTATTATGAAAGTTCCCCGAACTTCACACTTTGGTTATTGTGAAAGTTCCCTGAACTTCACACTTTTGTTATTTTGCAAATTCCCGAAATTCATTTCTTTATTATGCAAGTTCTCTAAAATTATACAAACTCGTATATTGTGCAAGTATCTTATCTCTGTGTTTACTTTACTCAAAGAGCGTTGTCAGCAAATGTCCTAACCTATGCATTTACTTTATGTAAGGGATCTATTATGGTGAAATTCCCCGAACTTCACACGTTGAGTATTGTGCAAGTTCCCCGAACTTCACACGTTGAGTATTGTGCAAGTTCCCCGAACTTACACAAATTCATATTGTGCAAATTCTAAACTTCACTTTGTGCAAGTTCTCTATCCTTCTCATATTGTATTGAGTAGGTTATTGTTGAATCGAAAGTTGTTTACTTAATTGCTTGAACTTTATTTCCAAGCATGTTATTTAGTGGTTTAATTACTTATCAATTATTCCACATCGATATTATTGATATCCGCACTTAGTGCGTTTGAGCTCGTACAGTCTTGGACTTGTACATTATTCAAGGTTCTAAATTTCTTGAACCGTGTCAGTAAGAGTCTGAACCTTTGCTCGGTCAGACTAGTGTATGAAATTTTCTTTGAAGCTATCCAAACCAATTGATGGTAATGATTCTTAGACGGAACAGAACACCCCTCATATGTAGGAGTGGGCCCAGGTATCTAATATATATGATACGAGTAAGCAGATTTAAGTGTTATGCATATTCACGTTGTGCCCGAGGTTGATCTCCTCGAGGTACTTAGTTTCTGTAGCCTGAAGCCAGTAATTCTAAAAAGGGTTAATTAGCTATTGAACCCATTGGAAAGTTATAGTTCAGAGTCTACTCGACTATCAGTCATTCTAAAGGCAATTATTATCTTTGATTTTAATATTCATATTGTTGAATTGTTTAGATGTTCATATCATTGAATCTATCAGATATTCATATTATTGAATCGTTCAGATATTTATATTATTGAATCGTCCTAATATTCATATTGTTGAATCACACAGATATTCATAGTATTGAATCATTCGGATTGTTGAATCATTCTAACATTCATATTATTGAATCTTTAAGATATTCACTTTGTTGAAATCATTGTCAGATATTTTTTTCATTCATCATGATATATCCTTTATTGTTGTATTTAAACTTGCTGAGCAAACTTGTTGCTCATTCTTGCTATATCATGACTTATATTGCAGTTAAGCCCGAGGCCTCAGGGAAGGACAAGGGTAAAGGAAAGATATAGGATGGTTTGCAAGGAGCAGACTTTGTCTTTATGATTTGTTTAATTACTATTAATGTAATATGAACCCTAATGTTTATTCTAGGGTATGTTTGTAAGATTTTATTTAAGGTTATCGAATCTTGGGACTAGTAACACCTTTTGAATGAACGACGTACGTTTATTATATTCTGTATTTTAGTTATCGTATGTTACTTAAAGGTGGATGTTAGTATTGTTTCGTGGCGACCGGACCGGAGTCAGAGGACCCGGATTCGGGGGTGTCACAGGTTGGTATCAGAGCTTTAGGTTATAAACATTAGGAATGCAAATCCTAAGTTATAACCTTAGTACAAAACTCAAGTAGAGTTTGTAGGTGATGGATTGAGGATATCCATCAAGTCTTCTTGTGATACTGAAGTTGTTTATTTAAATCAGCTATGATTGATAAACGTCCTAACTTCTTAATGTTAACATGAATAGCATATCATATAAAGCCTAATGTTTTCTTTCTGTCGTCAGGATCATGCCGCCTAGGGGATTTACTCTGAACCAGAGGGAGGAAGGATCTGTTAGCAATGGTGGAGGGGGAAATGTCAACCCAATGCAGAGCCTCGTTAACCTATTAACAGAAGCAATGCAAAACATAACCCTGCCAGCAGCTGAGCAGCCAGGACATTACTTGGCTAGCTTTAAGGACTTTAAATTGGTAGGACCACCAGAATTCCGGGAAACCTTGGACCCAATTGAAGCCCAGACATGGATAAAAGAAGTTGAGAAGGTGTTTGAGGTCGCACGGGTGGCCGATGCACAGAAGACGAGTTTTGCCACATTCATGATGAAGGGCGAAGCTAATAATTGGTGGGAACCCAATAAAGGACTAGCAGGCGAAGAAGTTATTATGTGGGACAGATTTAAGAATTTCTTTTCAAAGAATACATAACAAGATATGGAAGTTAGTTTCTGGAGTTGAGACAAGGAGGTATGTCAGTCGCAGAGAACGCGGCAAAATTTAAAGAGTGGGCTCGATTCACCTCGCATCAGGTGGATACGGAGGCCAGGAAAATAGAGAGATTTGAATTAGGATTGAAACTATAGGTGCAGAAGGTAGTAGATGTATTGAAGATTAAGACCTTTTCTGATCTTTTGGAAAGGGCTATCATTGCCGAAGGAGGTGATAAAGACATAACGCAATTTAAGCAAGTTAAGAAGACCGGTCAGGAAGGACAGAAGGGGGGAGCGGCGGAGGTAGCAACCCCAATAAGCGTAAGTGGATGGAGAGCCAATCATCCGGAGGTAGCAAATCCGAGGGAGATGCTAAGAAAAGTTTAAAGTGCAACAACTGTGGAAGGAACCACTCTGGGGAATGCATGAAGGGCAAGAACACGTGTTATCGTTGTAGACAACCGGGGCACATGGCTCCTCAGTGTCCGAATAAGCCAAAAGGAGGATGTTTCTCTTGTAGAGCCACATACCATCAAATTAAGGACTGCCCGAAGAGAAAGGGCGTTGCAGCTAGCAGTAACCGTAACAACAAGGATGTAGTGTCAGGTATCATCCCGATCAATTATATAGATGCATATGTGTTATTAGATTCGAGTGCCACCTGCTCTTTTATTTTTGAAAATTTTTGTTAACAGTTAGACTTACCCGTGAGAAATTAGAACACCCTACGGGCGTAGGAGTAACAAACAAGGAAGTTATCCCCGTAGAATACATTCATAGGAACTGTTATACCGATCTGAAGGGAATTCGTGGATGTCTTCCCAAATGAGATTTAGCAGAAATAGTTTTTGCCTTGGAGTTTTGGAAGCATTATTTGTATGGCGAGAAGTGTGAGATATACACATTCTGAAGTATATCTTCACGCAGAAGGAATTAAACATGAGGCAGCGCCGATGGCTAGAATTGATTAAAGATTATGATTGTGAGATTTTGTACCATCCAGGCAAAGCAAATGTCGTGGCAGATGCCTTGGATAGGAAAGGCAGAGGGAAGTTATCGAGGTTGACCATTCCGGAGAACTAGTGAAAGATTTCAAAAGACTAGACTTAGAGGTTAAGTATCCAATGGAGACCAAAGAGAGATTAATTACAGAGTCAGTAAGCCCGACTTTATTAGATAAGGTTAAGGAGGCACAAGAGAAGGATGAAGTTTGTGATAACATCAAGAAGCGATTAGCTAAAGGTGATGAGTTGAAATTTAAGATTGATAGCACTGAATTGCTAATATTTGAAGGACGAATTTGGGTACCGTTAGTACTAGAACTAAGAGAAGAGATTTTTGCTAGAAGCATTTATGGGAGATAGTGTCAAACACCGTTGTGTTGGGATAAAGTAGGTGAACGTCGACTGTTAGGACCGGAAGTGGTATAGCAGACGGTAGAGATTATCTAAGTGATAAGAGCGAATTATTCGTTTTTATTGGAGTAACTTTATTTTTACAATTTCGAGGACGAAATTTTTATAAGGGGGGAGGGATGTAACGACCAGGAATTTTAAGCTCCTTATAAATTTTATATGTGATTTTAAATTTTTAGGAGTTAATTTTTCAAACTTATTTAAACCTTATGTGGTTATGTGCTTATGTGAATTTAATCTATGCTAATAAATGCTAGGATTTTTATTAAAGGGAATCACTAATGGTTATTTAACTTAGTAGATTAACCCTGAGACCTTTATATCAGAATATTGATAAAAGTGTTAGTAATTATATATTCAAATTTCTTGAATAAAATGTAGAGATTTAATCGTGATTGATTAATTGATATTTGAGTAATTAATTGATAACATGTGAAATTATTATTGTTGTTGATTTATAATTATTATGAATAAATAATAATTAATGAATTGGGAGTAATTAATTGATTATGTGTTGATTAATTATTATTATAAATAAATAATAATTAATGAGTAAGAGATAAATAAAAATAATAATATTATATTTACTTGATTAATTATTTTATACAAGCATGCAATATGTAAACTTTTTATATATGGTAGTTAACTATATATTATATATAGTACAAGGTAACATATTAATGTGGCTATGTATATTATATATAGACTATATAGTAACCTTAATTGTATTATGTGAGTTACATTATAATATGACTTATGTAGCATGATATGAGTGGTAGACATTCATATGTATACCATATTACGTTGTATTAATATCAATAAACTATTGTTATTTGGTAATGATTTTATTAAATTATTATAATTATAATGATAACCATGGTAAATAATAATAATGCCTACTTGAATTATATCTGGTGTTAATAGAAAATGTACATGGATTATATGTTGGTATATATATGTACCTCTATTTCATAAATGATATTATTGATTTCTTATTTGGAGTAACATTGGGACTTAAATGTATTTGGAATGAATACATATAGCCTAAGTTTATACGCTGTGTATATATATTATATGACTTTAGTGTTGTATTACACTTTACATATTGCTGAGAATTCCTTGTCCTATATATGTGCCCATCTCATTCTTCCCACATGAAGAGCTAGCTAGCCACCCTATAACTCTTCTCAATTTCCACAAAAATAGCCAATGATTTCAAAGGGAGTGGGCAACACAGTGTTTCTCAACTACCA
This sequence comes from Panax stipuleanatus, assembly GCA_020205555.1. Lineage (NCBI taxonomy): Eukaryota > Viridiplantae > Streptophyta > Magnoliopsida > Apiales > Araliaceae > Panax > Panax stipuleanatus. The sequence continues at coordinate 131,574,620 of CM035115.1, read as the reverse complement.
TTCATCAACCAATATACAATCATGTAATTCATTAGTTTGATTTGAGGAGCAAAGTCAAGAACCGGATATACAAATTGCCTATATAAGAACACTTCTTCCCTCTCATTTTCTTTTGCTGGGAATTCTGTGAAGCAAGGCTAGCTTGAGTATAGTATTATAGTGAACAAGTTCTGTGAGAGTTATCAGTGAGGAATTTGATAGCAGCAAGTTTAGTTTCCATTTGTAGAGGTATACCTTCTACCATATCCATTCTTGTTCTTCAAATTCTGTGAAATTGCTAAGTTCTTGATTCTTTGAATTAAGCATATATTTGTTAATAATTGATTTGGGTTATGTTACTTAGCGTTATACAAACTTCTAAATATGTTAGATTAGCAATGTGTTATGTTAAAAATGAATTTCGTAAGAATTTTCTATGTTGGGTTATTAAACTGCCGAAGCAGTTCAGGCTCAATCTCTGGCTAGACACCAGCGTAGCTGCGCCGGGTGTATGCTTGATAGCTGCGCAGGCCCTGCAATCCAGTTTTTGTTTTCTGCTTCTGTTAAGCTGCTGTGATAACAGTTGGTATTAATTTGGACATGCATACAAGTTAGTTTAACTCATATATATATATATATATATATATATATTTGTTCCTTGATGTCTACATACAAAATTTTGACCATGTAGTACATGTTATGGAAAGAAAGCTTATGGTTTTGAAATGAACCTAGACTAGTTAAAGTGGACTTTGTCATAAACTTAGCATATGTACATTCTGATTTTTCTGGCATGATAATATAATATAGTGATGCATGAAAGATGTATTACCTTGTGTATATAGGTATCATAATATAACTTGAACATGTGGACCTTAATAGTGAACATTTCTAACGAAACATATGAGTTTCAAAGGTGAACGTTAGCATGAACGCATTTTGTATATTCTGATTTTTGGCAAGCATGATAGTATGATTTATATGAGCCGAGAATGCATGATTTGAGTATTAAACGCACTAGCATACGTGTTTGAAAGACTCAAGGGTTTACAAAGGAAAACTTAAGAATTTTCAAAGCAAACTTGACCAATAATTTTGTCTTGTGATATGAGAGCATACATATAACTTATTGGATGCATTCTAATACTTGTGAGTAATGGATACGAGATACTTTACATTTACAATATTGTCTTTTTTGACTTGGTCTACCTTGTAATAGAAACTTAGAATGTGAAATAGCATTGATTACTATGTGAATTATATTATGATCATGCAAGCATGTATTTATGCCTATAGACATATTGACATGAGCATCCTTTGGTTAAAGCATGGATTTAACATATGCACGTATTCATAGAAAATGAATCTCAAGTATGGACTATATGATTAAAGTATACACGTGTAGTATACGCATAAGCATGACTACTTAAACATTGTTTAAACTTTGTTATTTGATAACATAAATTTAGTAACCAATCTTGAAGCATAAACTTATATTGTTTAAAGTATGTGAATGTCCGACATAAAAGTATGTGGTCTTGAGGTGGACATAGAATGAACATGTTAGCTTTTGAACTTGAGTTAGATAAAACTTATAAGCATGTGTGTTAATTTATATCAGTAACTGGATGTTCTATGTGTTTCAAGCCTATATTGATGCATAGAAACTAGATGATCTAAAAGTTATTAAATCTAAGACAAGATTAGATTGACTTACGTGAATTACGTGATAGAATTATATAATACTTAGATTCTTGTATGTGTGAACTTATATTAGTTTATGTATACTAATTGGAGAGATCGACTTGTTAATATTAGGTCGTTCCAACGCCGTTTAAATTAAAGCTAGAATTATTTGTTGCTGAGCAAATAGGTAAGTTCTTTAATTCTTACTCTTTTACTTGAACAAGTATTCTAAATTCTTGCACTACTTTATTCAATGAATCGTGTAAGCGAGTTTCTTAAACTTCACTTGTTTTTGGTAAAAGTTTCCTATCCTTCTCATATTGTATTGAGCAGGTTATTATTATATTGTGAAAGTTCTCTGAACTTCACATTTTGGTTATTGTGCAAGTTCCCCGAACTTCACATTTTGAGTATTATGAAAGTTCCCCGAACTTCACACTTTTGTTATTTTGCAAATTCTCAAACTTCATTTCTTTATTATACAAGTTCTCTAAAATTATACAAACTCGTATATTATGCAAGTATCTTATCTTTGTGTTTACTTTACTCAAAGAGCGTTGTCAGCAAATGTCCTAACCTATGCATTTACTTTATACAAGGGATCTACTATGGTGAAATTCCCCGAACTTCACACATTGAGAATTGTGTAAGTTCCCCGAACTTCACACGTTGAGTATTGTGAAAGTTCCCGGACTTACACAAATTCATATTGTGCAAATTCTAAACTTCACTTTGTGCAAGTTCTCTATCCTTCTCATATTGTATTGAGTAAGTTATTGTTGAATCGAAAGTTGTTTACTTAATTGCTTGAACTTTACTTCCAAGCATGTTATTTAGTGGTTTAATTACTTATCAATTATTCCACATCGATATTATTGATATCCGCACTTAGTGCGTTTGAGCTCGTACAGTCTTGGACTTGTACATTATTCAAGGTTCGAAATTTCTTGAACCGTGTCAGTAAGAGTCTGAACCTTTGCTTGGTCAGACTAATGTATGAAATTTTCTTTGAAGCTATCCAAACCAATTGATGGTAAGGATTCTTAGACAGAACAGAACACCCCTCATATGTAGGAGTGTGCCCAGGTATCTAATATATATGATACGAGTAAGCAGATTTAAGTGTTATGCATATTCACGTTGTGCCCGAGGCTGATCTCCTCGAGGTACTTAGTTTCTGTAGCCAGAAGCCAGTAATTCTAAAAAGGGTTAATTAGCTATTGAACCCATTGAAAAGTTATAGTTCAGAGTCTACTCGACTATCAGTCATTCTAAAGGCAATTATTATCTTTGATTTTAATATTCATATTGTTGAATTGTTCAGATGTTCATATCATTGAATCTATCAGATATTCATATTATTGAATCGTTCAGATATTTATATTATTGAATCGTCCTAATATTCATATTGTTGAATCACACAGATATTCATAGTATTGAATCATTCAGATTGTTGAATCATTCTAACATTCATATTGTTGAATCTTTAAGATATTCACTTTGTTGAAATCATTGTCAGATATTTTTTCATTCATCATGATATATCCTTTATTGTTGTATTTAAACTTGCTGAGCAAACTTGTTGCTCATTCTTGCTATATCATGACTTATATTGCAGTTAAGCCCGAGGCCTCAGGGAAGGACAAGGGTAAAGGAAAGATATAGGATGGTTTGCAAGGAGCAGACTTTGTCTTTATGATTTGTTTAATTACTGTTAATGTAATATGAACCCCAATGTTTATTCTAGGGTATGTTTGTAAGATTTTATTTAAGGTTATCGAATCTTGGGACTAGTAACACCTTTTGAATGAACGGCGTACGTTTATTATATTCCGCATTTTAGCTATCGTATGTTACTTAAAGGTGGCTGTTAGTATTGTTTTGTGGCGACCGGACCGGGGTCAGAGGACCCGGATTCAGGGGTGTCACAGTTCAACATTATATCTCATCTTGTATATATGATCAGCACATATGCTAAGTTTTAACCTAGCTACACAGTTATCATATTAATATAACTTTTATCCTTAACGTTCCTCTTTTGAGTTTAAACATATTCTCATATCATTAACATCACATAGGATCACAACAAATAGCAAATATACTCTTTTTAGCACAGTATAGCTTTATTGTAAGTTAACCGTCAAATTAGATTCAAGTATCACGTAACATATGATATCACATAGCATGTATTCATATTAAAGGATGCGTTCATGCTCGCTCAACCTACTCACGTTCAATTTACATGATATAGGTTCTAGATCTATATTTGAACAAATTAATGCTTTACAATATCATAAAATCATGTAAGATATCATGCTTGTTATTTTAAACATATAAGGAAATCATATAACTCATATTAGGCATGCTTATGAGTATTCATATTGCATACATGTAACTATCTTAGTTATTAGTTTGAAAACATATTTTTTTTACGCTAAACTTGGTTTCACAACACCTAGCCATGGTATATATACATATATAATACATGAGTGAGTCTAAAAGTGCTATCACATATGTCCATAAATTTCAGAATTTAAATCTCAAAGTAGCATATCAATGTTCACGTTCAAAACTCGTATTTTCATTAGTAAATCTTACTACTAAGGTCTAACATGTTCATACTATCTATATACATATGTTAACCTGTCCGACATGCATTTCAAAATCATCTAAACATGCTCATAAAATCAGAATGTATATATGGCATTTACATGTCAATATCCACCTTCAAAACTTACATTTTCATTACAAATGTTTAATAGTGGGGTTTGCATGTTCACATTCCATCATGAAGCTTATGTATGCAAGTCAACACGTATTCCATGTGTTTCTAGGTCATACAAACATGTCTCGAAAGTCAGAATACTAACATGCTTCATATATGTTAACGTTCGTTCATGAAACTTTAAGTTTACTTCAACACTATATGTCGTTTCATAATTCTTGCATGTAATCATAGCCAAAGCGTGTTTACGCTATCTCCATATACTCATATAAGTATGTTAGAACCATTAGCATGCTCGTCTAAGCCATGTTAACAACCTAACATTTAGCAGATTTATGCAGGAAGCAGAAACTGCAGATTGGCGAGGCCGCGAGCTAGTTGTACAAAGGAGATGCGCGGCCGCGCGTCTCCCGTTCCATACCAGACAACAGCCAGCAGCTGCAGAAACTAAGCCAAACACAAAATTTTCTTCACCAATTAGTATGAAATCAGTCATATAACAGTTTAGACATGCTTATATGGTTATATAACACTTAGGCAAGCATTCTATATCCCAATTACACTTTAATTTAACATGATCAAGAATCTAAGAAATTTCAAAAACATAAACAGAAAAATGAAAATGAAGAATAAGGAAGCTATATTGTAATCCCAACATTTATATAAGTCCACATAACAACTACACAAGTTTTCTATAATTCAATTAGCATGTATTGCATCCAAAATCCAGAAGCTTGGAATTATCAGAGATCAAGAAATGGAACCTCGACAGAGAATTTCAAGAGTATAAATTTTGACAGAGAACCCAAATGAAGAACAAGAAGAGGAATTATACCTCTGCTAATTTTTGAAAGAGCTTGATGCTAATTGAATTCCCAAACTCTTAGGATAGTTATATGCTCTCAATATAACTCAAGAAAAATCTAAGCAAGTTAAAAATGGAGAAGGAGAGCTCAATTTATAGAACAATAACCAGTCAATGCTATTCTCTCCTAAATCAAACCAACGAGATTTTATATTATATGGAGGTTAATGGAGAGTTGGTAATTGGTTGTTGAATTCCACTGTTGGAGCCACTCCCCCAATGATTATGAGCTAGGAAGCTATGTTGCTGAGAATTGGGAGAAGAAGGAGTAGGAATAGGCCTTAGCCTTTTGTCAAGCACGTGAAGAACAAATGGGTCTTCCAACTTGGGACAAACCAAATAACTCAGCACTCTTGCAACACTTAGTTATGCTATACATGCTAAGGTTACATATATATAAGTCCACTTAGGTTATATAATATATACTTTAGGTTATAATTGAAATGTCACAATATAATCCACATAGTGTAGTAAGTGTAAATTGGCACACATATAATCCATGTACATTTTACCATTAACGAATGTACTTCAATTGGGTATCATTCTACTACATCATTCCAATTATATTATTCAATTCATATTAATTTATTGAAGTATTCATAATTTAATAGTTGTTTACAATACTCTCAAGATGTATTAATTTAATGTATACTTGCATACGTATTGTCACATAGGCATTTCATGATGTATTCATAACATATAGTTTCAATATGTCTAATCACATTGCTCCATGTAATATAGTTTAATAAATCTTAATATACGGTCCCTATATATAGTATAGTCACATAATTGTTGCACTATATAATATAGTTGCACTACACTTCACACTTCATATAATATATAGTTAGTTACTATATGCTATACATTTAATTCGCATGCTCGCATATAGAAGTTAATAATTTACTTATCTTATCAATTAATTAATAATAATATTAATTAATCCATTTCTCATTAATCAAGAAAATTATAATTTTCACAATAATTGATTAACACTTATATGATTTAATTATCACAATAAATAAATGTAAATCTTATTATATTTATAAACACGTCGATTATTATTATTATATTTCTTTTGGAATAATAATAATCACATATCATAATTAATCATCATAAATATTAATTAATATTCTACAATAACAATTAACAATTAATATAGATTAATTGTTCACTTAATAATTCCCTCGTTAATTAATATTATCATTAATATTCCCCATCACTGTGCCACACAAGGCTTTCAACTAGTTTATCGCAAACTCCATATTTCTTCAATTATTATAATTATTCAATTTAATATAATTGAGCTAACTTATCTCATAACACAAAATCATTAATATTCAAATAAATTCTCATTTCCATTAATATATTTATTTAATAATATTAGAAAATTTTTGGGTATTACATGCGTAACGTAAAAGTAAGGTTTAGAAACTTACCTTGTGCGTAGTTTAAACAAATACTATTCACGTTCTCAAATAGTCCTACATATTCCATTGGGATCACAACATTCATTAGTTATACTAATGTTAGTCTTATGGGTTTAAGTATCACTTCTATTTTGACTTATTAATATAGTTTTAAGTTCTAATAATTCACATCAACCACGTGACATAAATCAAAAATACGTATACACAACAATTGTCAAATTTCACAAACCACAAGTTTAAGTACTTTACAATTGTTCTTATACAAATTTGAAATCATCATATACATGTTGTAGACACTCGAAATTTTCTTCAGTCCTATTGTAGACACTCGAATTTTTTGCATTTCTGTTACTAACCCTGTAGGAGGGCAAAGTCGTATATTTTAACTCAGCCCCGGTCTCAACCCGAGAGGTACAGGTCAGCCCTGGTCTCAACCCGGGAGGTGCAGGTCAACACCGGTCTCAAGCCGGGAGGTACAGGTCAACCCCGATCCCAACCCGAGAAGTACAGGTCAGCCCCTATCTCAATCCGGGAAGAACAGGTCAGCCCCGGTCTCAACCCGGGAGGTACAGGTCAACCCCGGTCTCAACCTGGGAAGTACAGGTAAGCCCCAATCTCAACCTGGGAGGTATAGGTCAACCCCGGTCTTAACCTGGGAAGTACAGGTCAGCCCCAATCTCAACCCGGGAAGTACATGTTAGCCCCGGTCTCAACCTGGGAGGTACAGGTCAACCCCGGTCTTAACCAGGGAGGTACAGGTCAACCCCGGTCTTAACCCGAGAAGTACAGGTCAGCCCCAGTCTCAACCCGGGAGGTACAGGTCAGCCCTAGTCTCAACCTGGGAAGTACAAATCAGCCCCGATCTCAACTCGGGAAGTACAAATCAGCCTCGGTCTCATCCTGGGACGTACAGTTCATCCCCGGTCTCAACCCAGGAGGTCAGGTCAAGCCTCGGTCAGAACCCGGGAGGCCAACTCAACATCGAAGACAACCCCGAAGCCTCACATCATCTCTAGAGACAAACCTGGAAGAACCAAGTCAGCCTCAGAGACAACCTTGAGGACAAACAGAATAGGATGGGATCCAAACCTCGAAGACAACCCCTGGAAGTCAGCCTAAGGCCATGCTAGCACTAAATGCAACCCCCAGGAGGGGAAAAATAGTTATTTTACCAACTTAAAGCTGATTCAATCAAACATCAGCCGAATTGATGCCACCAAGGTCAGAAAGAACCATGACAATGATCCCGAGTGGAAGCAGCACAAGACAGCTCAACGGATAAACTGCGAGGAATCGAAGACCTGGTTATGAACCCGTCTTTTTGGACTCGAAAAAGGTTTACTCCCATGTTATTGCAACACTCTCTGCGAGGGCTTTCCGGAAAGGTATAGCACGCCTCAAACGGACGCTCTAATCAAAAGTTAGAATGTTTCAAATCTGACCTCGCTTTGCTTGGAGTTCACGTACTTCGATGCAACGGAACCCGCCACATGAGCCCTGCCACGTGGAGCCGCACCTCTACCTGCGGCTGCCGCAGGTAGAGCCACTTCCACCAGGTCTATATATATGAGTGCACCCCCAGCTCATTTTATATAGAAAAACGCTCTGAACCTCTGCCCGTTTGGTTTCTCAGCCCCACTCTTGTATTCCAAACCCAAACTTTATTACTCATATACTACCACCTATCAAAAATTAACCGGTAGAAATAGACGTTTAAAGCCTACGATTTGGCAAAAAGCCCGTAAAGCAGTCCATTGTGAGTATTTTTACGATCAAAAAGTTCATATTACTTCATTGCACTTTTATACACTTGCACGTTAAGTTTCACTTTCTAATTATGCTCGGAACTCAGTTCCGTGGCCATTTTTGCTTACTTTTTGTACATTTTAGTACATAAACGCATTTTCTGGCATTTCTACAACTCGAATTCACGATCCGTCACTTTTAACAGCTTTATATATATATATATATATATATGTATTTATTTATTTATATACATACATGTACCCTTCGCCGGACTGGGTTATCTTCCCAATCCCGGTTTGACTACTTTTTGTCTATATATAACTATGTATATACTAACTTTTCAATTCTGTCAAGCTCGGATGTCAAATCCGAGGTAATTTACTGCTTTTATATATATAACTATATATATATATATAATTTTTTCTGACTTATTTGGGCCTAGATTTATACTTCGTGGCCTTTTTATTGTTTTAATATATATATATATATATATATATATATATATATATATATATTATTATTATTTACATTTCAGTTTGGTCTAGATCATTCTGTGGCATTTTTACTACTTTTATAAATATATATATATATATATATATATATATATTTACATTTCTGTCCGGGCAAAGGATAGAATGTTCGTCGCCCTTTACATTTATATATATATATATATATATATATATATATATATATATATATATATATATATTTACTTTCTGCTGAGCCTGGACCATTCCGTGGCTCATTTACAACTTATATATATATATATATATATATATTTCAATTATGTCGAGCCTGGATTATTTTATGGCTCTTTTACAGCATATATATATATATATTTTCACTCCAGTCCGGGCACATGAATGAAAACCCATCGCCCTTTAAATCTTATATATATATATATATATATATATATATATATATATATATTTCCATTCTGTCAAGCCTGGATTACTTTGTGGCATTTTACAGCTTTTATAAATAAATGTATATATATATATATATATATATATATATATATATATATATATATATATATATTTACATTCCAGTTCGGGTATCGGAGTGAGAACCAATTTCCCATTTTACAGCTTTCGTATATATTTAACTATATATATATATATATATATATTCTTTACTCATTTTGATTAAATTATTTCTTTAAATATTCATTTTATATAAATCGGCATTGACATTTCTGCGGGCGAACTAGATTTCTTTAAATCTCTCCAACTCTAGCTTTCAAAAGGTTCAAAATAGGTTCAGACAGAACCGGGAAGCTAGAATGACTGAGATTTACTTATATCTAGCATTTTTTCTAGTTCCATTACTGAAAGCAACCTTGCGGCCCTTAGATCGCTATCTAGTGGGAACGAGACGCTTCGACTATGCTCGAGCTAGGATTTACTAATGAATCCTTGGTTCTGGCGACATCTGGATGTAAATATATATTTTCTATCCATATTTGAGTTGTGCAGGCTTATTGGCTTCCCTATGTGAGCCTAGGAATCGTGGGATTCATGATCAAAAACTGATCAGAATCTAATTCCCACGATGGACAAACTCCACTTTACATATGTACCCTGCCAATTTTTCTGTAAAATATACATCTGAAAGACCTTAAAATGGTTATTCGGGTTTAAGGTCTCAAAATAAAGAGAATAATAGTTTGTCGTGTCAGAGTCACTCCGATGGCTGTCATGCCCATGAGAAGACCGACACTTGTATATATATTGTGGTCGAGGATGCTTCGCAGCTCGACAATCACCATTCAAATTGAGCCTAAAGGCTAAAAAGATAAAACTAAAGTATTGATGTGTTTCAATTCCTATGTTAGCTTAAGGGTTTGAAAACCTGCTTTCAAAGCATCATTTTAATAATCTTGTCTAAAAGAGAGACTTTTGCAAATCAAATTAAACCCTTCGTATAAAGGTTCAACGAAGCATGTCCATGCTTTCAATCATTCAAACATAGACCCAATTTCTTCTAGCATTCACACACACACATTGCAGATTTAAAAGGGAAATATTGAAAAGATGCAGTACCGTGTTTACACGGGAGTTGTGGGGTGCCTAACACCTTTCCCACACATAACCAAGCCCTTGAACTTAGAACATCGGTTCCAAAGATCAAGTTTCGATAGTGTCCAGCAAATTGGGCCTCCTTTCAAACAAATTCGTTGAGTTAGGACAACCATTTCAAAACTACCAACTGGCAACTCTTTAAATTGTTCTAACCGTCGATATGATACATGTTGGCCTTTTCCTAAAAAAATCCTTCAAAACCTTTTTCACAAATAAAAAGAATAAGGGTAGACAAAACTTAGGAAGAGAGAAAGATTCGGGTCCAACCCGACCCTCATTTTTTCCCGACGTCGACAAGTGGCGACTCTGCTGGGGACATTAGAGGGCTTAGACCGCATTCAAAATCTTTTCAAAAATTTCCCATTCATATCTGCGTATGTGTGGATACTGCGTCTTTACATTGAATAAATGTGTGAATGCTACATCTTTACATTGAATGAATGTGAATGAATGCTTCCCTGCTTTATTAGTGCTTCGCACCAATGTCATCATATGCATACGGTGAGACGCGATGTATGTGAATGTATGTTGTGTGATTCCTCCACCAGGAGGTAAACCCATCGGTGACAGAGTAATGTCTTCGAGGGTGGCTAAGTCTTCGGGGCTCATGAAAAAGCACCACTCAGATTCGCTCCAGTTGAAATATCAAATTAATTTCTCATCTAGTAGATTGCGATGATCTGGGGACCTTCATCTCGAAAAAAGCCGCGAGAGTAGCCTAAGATAGGTCAGCCTCTGATTAACCAAATCCGAATGGAAGCCTCTTCATGCCTTCCTCTTTCAATTCAATGTCAAGTTTTCATTTCCAATGTAAATAGCATAATGTAGATATCATAATGTAAATATGCATTCCCTATGTAAAGCCTGTCATGTTATCCTGTCATCAAAACAACTGACCTCTGTTTTGCACGATAAGATTAAAAAACCTTAAAAACACATCATGGCAAGCATCCTATCCATACCTACCTCAGGAAATTGACACGCCTACATTTGTTGTAGGTGAAAAATTGGTCTTATCACTAGATCTAAGTCCAAGAAAGCACTAAGTCCATCTCCGGACATGGCTTCCAGTGCTCAGCCAGAATCCACCCCTATCTCTAGGGAAGAGTTTGAAGGACTGAAGAACCAGATAGCTGAATTGGCCAGTTCCTTGAGAGAGCAGAGTAAAGCCTTTAAAGGGAAACAAGCACAGGGTCGCACAGAACCAGGAACACTCGGTGGCAGTCAAGAGACCGAAAAGACAGATACTCAGATTCCTGGACCACAGAACCAGGATACTACCAACAAAACCCCTGAAATCACTGTCCTTAACAAAGAATAGGAAGCTGGTGACATTCTAAAGAAAGTCCAACAGATGGAAGAAACTATCCGGTCCATCAAAGGGACTGGGGCATTTGGTAGTGTCAATTATTCAGACTTATGTATTTTCCCGGGGGCCCGTTACCCAGAAAAATTTGAAGTCCCCAATTTTGAGAAATACGATGGATTGGGAGACCCCTACACTCACTTAAAGATGTTCATTGGAGAGCTCGGATCCTGTGTAGAGGACGAGAAACTCCGGATGCAGTTATTCCAGAAAAGTCTGACCGGAGAGGCTAGAGCCTGGTATGCCTGTCTGGACAATTCTAAAGTTCACAGCTAGGAAGAGCTGGCACATGCCTTCCTCAATCAATACAGTTTCCAGTCTCAGCTGGCTCCAGACAGATATCAAATAACCAAAATTAAGAAATAAAACACTGAGTTATTCAGAGAATATGCTCAACACTGGAGACGAATGACGGCACAAGTCACTCCACCTATGACTGAGTCTGAGATAGTTATGACCTTCATCGACATTCAAGAAGCCCCGTATTATGAAAGGGTCCTAGCACGCATAGGAAAACCATTCTCAAAAATGATCAAGCACGACGAAATGGCATAAATGGGGCTCAAATCTGGGAAGATAAAGGATCTGACCGCCTTAGAAGCTGTTGCCCAGCATATTCAATCCGGGAGTTATGGGAATTATACCTGGAGAACACACAAGAAGAAAGATGAAGAAGTTTCCTTAGAATTACAAGGACGGAATTAAAGAAGATAGTCGAGCAGTATGCCTATTCAAAGGAAAAACTATTCCCCTTTTCAAGATTCATCAAAACCTTTAAACCCACCATTCCAGAAAAATTTGGAGGCCTGGCATCGAAGAACGTTCACCCCATTAGGGGAATCACTCAAGAATGTGCTAAAACTATTGACGACACAGAAAAAGATTGTGCAACTACTTCCACCAACCAATACTGGGGGATGAAATTTTAACCTGTGTAAGAAGTGCGTATACCAATCCAGATCTCCAGGCTATGATACACAAGATTGTTGGTCTCTCAAGCATAAAATTCAGGACTTGATAGACAATGGAGAGATTGTGGTGACCAAACCGGAGCAGCCGCACGTACAAGATAATCCCCTCCCTCAGCATAAAGAGGAGGTTGTCAACATGATTAGCACACAAAATGGAGAAGGATCCAAATACCTCCGATATGTTAGAGATTTAACTCAATCTAGAATCTAGCAACAATAGCCCAGACAGTTGAGAGTTATCAGAAAGGCGATTCCTGAGATAACAGGAGATCAAGTCTATCAAGGAATAGATTGGACAGTTAGCAGAGCTGGTTGTATATCAAAATCAAATAACCAGGCAGCTAATGAACCAATCCAACCAACAAGAGATAGGTCCTCCCACACCGGAGATTGGCCCCATTGCTATGAGGGATCACTACCAGTTTAATGAACATGAACCCTATCCAAGAAGGTGGCCAAGGAGGAAAAGTTTCAAGCTGATAGGGAATTCGCCTATCAGAGGAATTTCACCAATCTAAACTAGCCGATGAAGGAGATCCTCCAAATGTTAATCAATGAGGGAATGGTTACAAATCTGTTACCCTCGGTAAACCCTCGATTCAAAATATTCAAGCCTGACAGGATCTATCAATATCACTCTAATGCTCCCGGTCATGACACTGAAGATTGCTGGGGAATTCGTAACCTGATTCATAATATGATTGAAAGCGGTGAACTGATAAGAGGAAATCAAGATTATGGCCTTCCTAACGAAGAAACTCTTTTTATTCCCACTGCATGGAATCAGGATACAATGGGTGTTATTTCCTATGATAAGGAGCCAGCCCACACACCCCTAATGCTACTAGGAAAAGGGGCCCATGAAATACAAAATCCTGTGAAGTTGGCGATGCTTGAACCTTTGATATTACCATTCAGACCCCAGTATCCAGTGATCAATCTGAAGAGAGTCCCATGGAACTACGAAAATAGTGAAGGTTCCACCTCCAACAACATTGCCATTGTACCAAAGGAGAATCCATTGTACTTGCCACAGCGGGTGATCAAATCAGTCATCAAGGATAGAGAAAAGGTTGCTGAATATAAAATCAAAGATTTCCTCAACAAAATGGGACACAATGAAATCAAAGTGGTGCAAAGCCTAAAAGATGCACCCAAGCAGATGTCCATCCTAGATATGGTCTTATCATCGGTGGATCATCGCAACATTCTAGTAAAAGTGATGGAAGAAGCCCATCTGCCAAAGATAGTGGATACCGAGAAATTCCGTCATGTGATAGAACACATCTTTAACAGCAATGTGATATCTTTAACTGACGATGATATACCCGCAGAAGGGACAGGCCATCGTAAGTCCCTACATATAGCAGTGTTGTCATCAGGGTACGTGATAGGAGGTGTGCTGATAGATGGAGGATCGTCTATAAACATTTGTCCGTACGACACCTTGGAAAGAATAAAGATCAACCTAAACTGGATCAGAACTAGTCATGTGGTCATCCTGGCTTTCGGTGGATCTCGCCGAGAGGCTATGGGAGAAATTGAGTTTCCTCTAGAGATTGGTCCACACACGTTCTATGTATCTTTCCAGGTGCTCAACATCACCATCGAATACAACTTATTGTTGGGCAGGCCATGGATCCACATGGCAGGAGCCGTTCCATCTCCCCTTCATCAGAAACTCAAATATTTTATCAATGGCAACCTAATCATAGTAAATGTCGAACCAGAGTACCCTGTTTGCATACAAGAGACATGCCGGTGATCAACCTTGATACAGGGATTGAACCTGCTAGTTTTCAAGCCCTAGAAGTAAGTGATACTTAATATCTACCAGTTGGGGCACCAGCTCTGAAACCAAAAGTCTCCCCCGAACCCTGGAGAAGGGTTAAGAAAGAATCAACAAGGAATCAAGAGCACAGTGCAAATCCCAAGTCAGTTGGGGAGAGCCGAATTGGGCTATTCATCTAGGTCCAGCCACCGGGACCCACATAAGCATCCTAGGGCTCATGCTTCCACCATTCTATTGCCGAACCTCACTGATGCAAGATTTGTGAAGCCAATGAGGAAGATTCCTATTGTTGTGTCAGCCATGTTGTTTCGTCCAATCATACCGGTAAGTGAAAGAAAGACCCCAATGCCTGAAGGGGAGAGCAAAAAGGGAAATGAAAAGTTCTTGTACGAAGGACGAGACCCATTTGCTAACATGCGTGTTCTCATACACTACGAAGGTATGAATGATGACATCCTAGATAGTGACGAGGAAGATCAGATCCAAATTCCTTGCATCAAGAAAGAGAAGGGAGGCAGTTCAAAGAAATGTCCCGGCTCTGATATAAAGGATGTTTTAGTCATCATCTTAGATGAGGCAGACGAGCACAGTTCCTTGGTCCTCCCTATTCATGAGGATCTAACCCTGGATAACTGGAGCAATGTCCTTTGCCTCATTCAAAAAGGGTAAAAGGGTAGAGAATCTTTCTGCCCTGTAACATGGTTTCATTTACTGCTTATTTTATTGCACAGTTATAGCAGTAACTTTTGTCATGCTTTGCTAAATGCTTTGTATGTTTAAACAATTGCATATATTAAAGGGAAAGCATTTTGTTTTTAGTACTCCAGAATTGGATTTGTTTGTCCCTGCTGATGAGATGCCAACCTGTCACAGTGACTACAACTTTGATGTAGAACTGAACTTCGACTTGATGGAAGTTGATCAAAAGGAAGAAGATAACTATGAGGTGCCCTAGGAGATCAAAGAATGGGTCGAAGGCAAACCCAAACCAAGCCTCGATAAAACCACCACTATCAATATCAGAACCTCAGAAAACCTCAAAGAAATTTAGATAGGCCTAGACCTCACCGAAGACCAAAAAATAGACCTGATCGAACTCCTAAAACAGTTCCAGGATATATTTGCATGGTCACATGAAGACATGATTGGCTTGTCTACTGATATTGTCATCCATCGAATTCCCAACAAAGATGGATTCAAGCCAGTCAAACAAAAGCCCAAGCGATTGAAACCTGAATGAAGTCTAAAAGTCAAACAGGAAGTTGTTAAATAATTCAAAGTCGGCATCATCATGGTATCAACATACCCAGAGTAGCTATCAAACATAGTTCCCGTGCCTAATTTCGGAGGGAAAGTAAGAGTTGTTGGCTATTTTCTATAAGCGCTACACGCAAGTGTACGTGGTCAACAAGTAATACAATGATAAGATCAAGTATCGTACCCACAGAGGCAATAATTCCAATTTACTCAAACAAGTACCAACTTTATACTATTTCAGCTTTATTAAACTAATGATTAAAAGGTGATTTTTATACACAACTACTACTTAAACCAAATTAACACTAACTTGAGATTTTAACAGGTTTTTGAGAATTAAGCCTACAACTTCACATATTATTTCACTTCAGATAATATACTTTTTTTAGTTTATATCAATTAATCCAGCTTATTAACCCCAGAACACAAACGTAGATATAACCATTTCTTAATGCGTTAAATCCATACTCGCTCAAATCCACAGATGATAGAATTAAGCAAGACACCTTAATTAACTAACTCACTATATCTCTATGTGAATTATAATTGAATAAGGTTTAAAATCAAGTTCTTATCAGATTATATACGATGCATAGATATCTCTATCCTATACATGAATTATGAGTCCCAACTACAGTAAAAATCACAAACATATGTCACTATGGCTAGTTCTGATCCCATATGTCATCTCTCGAATTCATATGGGATAACAGATAATTGGTGATCAAGCAATTATATAAATTATGCACAAACCATAGAAAATATTATGGAAATAATATTCATAAACTGAATTGAAAGATATTTAATCCTCCGTTACATAATAAGATACGTTATAGGCTTAAATAGAAAGTTAGTTCCATCATCCACACAATAGAAAATATTCTGAATACAAGATGTTAAAGAAGAGAGAAAATAAACTCTAAAGTTATATCACTGCTCGTCTCCACATTTCTTACGTTCCTCGTGCTCCAATGATGCTTCAAATCTCCTTGCTAGTTAATCTACAAATTAGGGTTCTTGTATGGCTTCGTATCACTGTTATGAAACCCTTTCTATCCCTTTTATATCTTCCAATTAGTAGCCCAAATCTCAGCCAACAAGTTAGACCAAATCCTACTTACATTAGGATTACTCTAGCTGAATCGCACTTACCCGCCCTAGCGAACAATTTCCTCTTGACACACCTACCCCGACGGATGTCCTCTCTGTCCGACTATACTGAAAATCCACAGGTCCGCCCCGGCGGGTACTTCTTCCATGACATGCTAAATTCTTGCAAATAAAGTCTCGTTCCTATCGTTTCATCTCCTACAATCAACATGACAAAAACAGGGTAAAACGATACTAAAACTACCTGAAGTAACCAAGAATCAAGCTATAACGGGCATTGATTCATAGGTATAAAACCAACTCATCAAATACCCCCAAAATTGAGATTTTTCTTGTCTTCAAGTAAACTAATGCACATAAAAATATTTACAATGCTTATAACTACACCTATCAGCTGATACAAAGTTAACCAATAATACCTCTGAGAAATCACATAAATATAACAACAAATCTAACAAAAACATATCCGCAGTTCAAAGCCGTCTATAAATCAATACCTGTTAACACCAATACATATGTGTGTGATCGACAATAATATGACCAACTATTATTTAAATATATCACATAATACGCATCTTAGATAGAAAATACAACTCCAACTCAAGGAATTATGTAAACACAGTAATGCCCACATAACTCAACATCGACCAAGCCAAAAATTAATATGGGAGATTTGCTATCTTTATTCAATTACGGGGGTATTTTGCTCATTTTCCCGTACTATTTCTTTACTCATGATTGTGCAATGTCTAGTTCCCTTAGGCTTTTTAGTAATAATCGTGTAATGAGCGTTCAACCAACGACTCCTAAGCTAGATGGCTTTAGGGCGCTGGGTGTAAAGACATCCCTTAGGGCGTACTTCCTCAAGAATCAAAGGCCACGAAAGTAAACAAGTCACGGTGTTTATTCACGAGTTTATTTTTCTCTTTTTTATATTTTCCAATTTTGTTTCATTTTCTTTTCTTTTTTTTCTTTAGATTGCTCCCATATTTTCCCCCAAACTTGGGTTTTCTGCCTCATCTTAGTCATTCATACTAGTTTATAGAATTTCTATCATTTAAAACCTGATTTCTATCAAGACGTCAATTATGTGACTATTCGACCCAAGTTAAACCACATTGTCATCCTAACGTGCTAACCGGTACAATAGTTTCAACCAGGCAACAATTCATGTACAGGTCAGAATTTACATCTATGTCCTAGTTATCATTACTATCTAAATTCTATGTAAGTCCACTCTCATCACTGGCTAAGGTTCCCTCATACAGATTGACATATTTCACTCATGCAATCCTAACTAATGACTCTTTTTGTTATTTTCTGAATTTTTCCATTTTTTATAAGCATAAAAATACTTAAATAAAACTATTTATGCAATTAAACTACTCATGCATTTAAACTACTCCTACTCCTATGCAAAAATAACTAATCGCAAAATTCTGACAATATTATGATGAATGAATAATATGCAATATGCAGACACACACCATCACACACTTAAGTATCACAATGTCTTCATTGATTAAAAGAAAGACATTAAGCTTCGAGGACTTCCTTGATAAATCAAACGTCTGGCCCGCCAACCTCCTCCGCGTCAGAATCTAAAGGTGGATAGCCTGGGAGTGGTTGTGGAATTGGGAACTGACATGGGTTGGTGGATGTGTTGAGTCTTATAAAGGCATCAGCGACGGCGACGTTAAAATTGGTCAAAGTATCAAACATGTGGCTTTGTCTCGCCACTAGTCTGTCATCCCTCTTGTGCTGTTGATCCATTTGTCGCTGAAGGTTTCTGAGCATGGACTTCGTCGAGCGAGAAGCGCTGGACATAGTGGCGTTATCTTCTTCAGGTAGTGGATCCTCCTCCATCTCATCCTCAAGCAACACATAGTCCGCATCCGGGGCCTCATCCTCCCCCTAATTCGAGTCTAAAAAAATAAAGCCTAGGTCGCGGGGATGTCAAGGTGCCCCCTTCCAAGTTTCAAATCACTCAATCAGCTTCTTGTCCAATATATGCAATGGTGGCTGTGATGGCTCATCATCTGCCCACCTGACACCTGCTTGCCTGCACAGACCGGTGATGAGGGATGGATGTGGTAATCCTCCAGTTAAGCTCCCCCTCAAGCACCTACAAATGGAGAAATTGATGATCGTCCCAATATTTATGTGGAGATCCATGACAATTGCATACAATAGTGAGATCTTTTTTTTGGTCATCTCGCTAGTATGTGTTGAGGGCAGAAGCCTTGCACAAATAAACGAATGCCATATTTTTCTATACTTGCTTAAACTGAAACTCATAATGAGCATGCCTCCTTTCTTGCCCATTTTCCCACACTATATCAGGCTTACATATTTCCTTGAGGATTTGATCATAATCAATCCCGCTATCTCTCAATTCCGTGTATTGACACACCTCCAGTTGTTGCACATTGCAATACTCATTTATAGCCTCTGCACTAAAATCCACCAGTTTTCCCCTGATGAATGCTTTGAACGGAGGTGTGTCCTCTACATTAGCGTAGAATTCCTTGACCACGGCTACCATTGCCACGCTAGGTTGATCCGTGAAGGCGTTCTCCCAACCTCGTTCTATGATTTAAACCTTCATATCACCATCCAAAGCTTCACGTTCAAGGCCCTGTTCCAGTACTAGTGCCTTTTCTGCCACATATTCAAATCGGTCGGCAGCGGCCGCACTTCAGAATTTCCTCCGGTCAAACTGTGGAGCCGCTGTGGAGGAACCCTCACCCTTTTGCCTCTTTTGTGGTTGCGGTGGCATGTTGTTTGCTTGATCAAAAATGAAGAATTCCTGAAGAACTGTGGCTATGGACTTTTGTCAAACGGTTGGTGGGAGATGTTAAGGTGGCTTGATGTTAGTGAGGTTGCTTTCTTTGATTTCCCCAATTTTGTCTCACACAACCAAGCAAGCAACAGATATATATCACAATTACCCAAATCTTCACTAGTAATTCCAAAATCCACAATAGATAACCCAATTTTTCATCCAAACTTTCAACCCAATTGAAAAACAAATATACCTTGTTTTGGTGTTCAATGATGGTGGAGTGAAAGACATGATTGATGTTCCAAGAGGAAGAAGGAGTTGGTGATTTCTCTTCCCGTTAATTTTGGCTTTGAAGAAGATCAAGATGGAGGATGGAGTGGATTTCCGTTCTTAGAGGTAGAGCTTGTGTATTGGGTTGAATTCTCAATTAAAGATGGGATGTATGATTGAAGATGATGTCTGGTTGCTTATCTAGAAATCGTTGTGGGTGTGAGGGTTATGGCGTTAGGTAGTATGGTATCGGCAGATATATAGGTTTGATTAGGATGAGTTTGTGTTGCAAATGGAGTGTATCAAGGGCTTTTAAAAAAAACTGGATTGTCGACCCCATGCTGGGGCGGATTTTTTTATTGCTGATATACACGCTGGGGTGGGTGGCCTCTAGCGTCCAAGTCCGCCGGGGCTGAAATTGCAAGCCTATTTGTCTGCCGAGGCAGGTGTAGGGTCTGTTCAGATTCTTGGAATTTGCTTGCCCTTTCCTGCAACAGCTTAGCTTGAGCGTACTCCCCTTTTTGATATTAAATGTTTGCCCCTTGATGTTTGATTGGGATGGTCTTGCAAGTGTCCTATATCAATAAGCACAACATAAAACTTATTAGAACATGTAGTTGGGAGCTGTCGTTTACACTCCTAAATTAACCTCACTTTCACTTCACGAATTTAAATAATTAGCACAGTAGTAAGTAAGGATCGATCCCACAGAGAGTATGTTTGTTTTAGATTTATTCTACTATTTTAACAGAAAATAAAGATGGGGGATTTTTGAAATTGTTTTAAACTAAGAAAAACAGAATTTAAATAAAGAGATTAACCAAATATGTAAAAACTTCAGTTCTGTAGTTCAGTTTCACCAAGCACAGCAATCAATTAATCAACTTATTATTCTTTACCCTTCAATGAAACTATTAACCCTAGATAACAATAAGCTCTGCTATCCGAAATTCTCCTTAGATATTCACTGTATGAAACAAGCTCTTCACCAGATTCAACTAGCATATAACCTAGAACAAGCTCTCTAGATTTAATATGATAGAAGCATTAAGAAATAGAGAATTAGGCTAATCCAAGCAACAAACACATAAGCTCGATTTGTTTAACTTGTTTTCTGATAATCTTAGCAATACCCAAAAGCTTGTCCACAATTAGTATCACTAATTTACTACTTGTGATGAAGACAGATATCAATTACACGTAATACCAATCTTAATCTAGCATATGATAATGATTAAATTAACTCAATTGGCCATATCAAATTAATTAGATCAATTAGCATGCAATCAATGAAAACAGATTATCAGAAGAAATTTCATACAAGAAGGAATAAATAATAATACTCAATTAATTAATTACTTGTAACAAGGTTCCACCTCCCTTTAGAACTGAATAAAGAAACTAGCCTGACATGCTCCAAGTCTGCACTTCAATGAGGTATGATAGTTGGTAGAAGATTGAATGAATAAAACCTTAACTATCATCCTCTATTTATAGTGCTAGACAAGGGCCTAAATCCTATAAGAACTAGGAATCCAAATCCTAAAAGGAATTACAATTATAACTAGTCTCCATAAAGAAATAGAATCTAATAAGGAAATAAAATCTCAGTCCAAAGAAGTCCTAATTCTAATAGTAATATCAATCCAATTCCATGTAGGAATCTCCAAATATTGAGAAAGTCAACTGCTGGTCTAACTCCTCTTCAATTCAACTCCAAATCAACTTGTTTCCATCCTTTTAGCTTTAATTCACCTGAAAATAATAAACAACTTATTAAGCTCATATACACATGAAACATGTAATAAAATCAAATGTAAAGGAATAAAAAATCATGAATATTGTGTACTTATCAGTAGTATTAAGAAAAATTACAACGTAATATACATTATTACAACTAAATGCTATTAATGTAAGAAAAATGAACGTAAAGGATGGGTTGCCTCCCATTGAGTACTTGATTTTTAAGTCGTTCAGCCTGACTACTCCCTATTTTAGATTGGTTCGGCAAGGTCGATTGCGGTCGCCTGGCGATCGATGTCACTGCCCCAATAATGCTTGAGACGTTGGCCATCCACTTTGAATGTCTCTGTCGGATCCCAACCATATAGCTCAACGGCGCCGTGTGGAAATACTGTCTTGATGGTAAAAGGGCCCAACCACCTCGATTTTAGTTTTCTGAGAAAAAATTTCAACCGAGAGTTGAATAGCAATACTGATTGGCCCGGTTCAAACTTTCTGTCTTTTATCTTTTGATCGTGCCATTTCTTGACCTTCTCTTTTTATAACTTTGAATTCTCGTAAGCTTGTAGGCGGAATTCATCTAATTCATTAATTTGCAACAATCTTTTCTCCCCTGCTGGTGATAAGTCAAAGTTTAGTTTCTTGATGGCCCAATATGCTTTATGCTTGAGTTCCATTGGAAGGTGGCACGCCTTCCGGTAAACCAACTAATATGGAGACATCCATATCGGGGTCTTGTACGTGGTTCGATACGCCTAGAGAGCGTCATCTAGTTTTAATGACCAATCTTTCTAATTTGGTTTGACGACCTTTTCCAAGATTCTCTTCACCTCTCGATTAGATACTTCAGCTTGGCCACTCGTCTGAGGGTAATAGGCTGCGGCGATTCGATGGTTGACCCCATACTTGATCAAAAGAGCGGTGAAGTACTTATTGCAGAAATGGCTCCCTTCATCACTGATGATTGCAATTGGGGTACCAAAACGGGTAAAGATATTCTTTTGTAAGAATTTTAATACAACTTTCGCATCATTTGTTGGTAGCACAACTGCCTCCACCCATTTCGAGACATAGTCAACTGCTAATAAGATGTACAAATTACTGAATGACGACGAAAAGGGTCCCATGAAGTCGATTCCCCATACATCAAAACACCTCGACTTCCAGGATCATGTTGAGTGGCATCTCATTCCGCTTTGAAATATTTCCCACTCGTTGACATATATCACAGTTTTTCACGCACTGGTGTGCATCTTTGAACAAGGTGGGCCAGTAGAAGTCTACCTGCAAGACTTTTGCAGCTGTTCTCTCACTCCCATAGTGTCCCCCGTATATTGAGGCATGACATGCCTGCAAGATGCTATCAACTTCACTTTCCGGTACACATCGCCGAATCTTTCTGTCAGCACACTGTTGAAACAAATACGGTTCATCCGACATATACCACTTCACGTCGTGTAAAAATTTCTTCTTTTGCTGGCAATCAAATCTGGTGGGAGAATGTTGCGTACCAAATAATTTGTGAAATCCGCATACCATGGAAACTCATCGTGGATCAAAAATAACTGTTCATCTGGAAACGATTCATTAATCACTACTTTATCTGTCTCGTCCTGATTTGGTTTTTTTAGTCGCGAAAGATGGTCAGCCACCTGATTCTCTGTCCCCTTCCCATATTTAATCTCTAAATCAAACTCTTGGAGGAGCAAAACCCAGCGAATAAGTCTTGGCTTCGTGTCCTTCTTTTAAACTAAATACTGGATGGGTGAGTGATCTATGTAAACCACCACCTTTGTCCCCACCAAGAATGAGTAAAATTTATCAAAGGCATACACAATTGCAAGTAATTCCTTTTCAGTGGTTGTGTAGTTTAACTGTGCATCAGTCAGTGTCTTGCTCGAATAATTGATGGCATGAAAGATTTTTTCCCGTCGTTATTCAAGCATTGCTCCTACTGCATAGTCACTAGTATCACACATGAGCTCGAACGACATTGTCCAATCCGGTGCGATGATCACTGGGGCTGTGGTTAGCTTCTTCTTCAATTGCTCAAACACCGCTAGACAGTTTTCATCAAATTTGAACGGTACATCCTTTTCCAAGAGACTGCATAGTTATTTTGTGATTTTTGAGAAGTCTTTAACAAATCGAATGTAGAATCCAACATGACCAAGAAAGCTCCGAATACCCTTTACTGATGTCGGCGGTGGCAGATTTTCAATTATTTCCAATTTTGCTCTATCAACTTCCAACCCTTTTCTAGAAACTTTATGCCCAAGTATTATCCCCTCTTAGACCATAAAATGGCATTTTTCCTAGTTGAGCACCAGATTTATCTCAACACATCTTTTCAGCACCAGTACAAGATTTTAAAGGCACCTGTCAAACGATTCACCAAAAACTGAAAAATCATCCATAAACACCTCAACACTTTGCTCCACAAAATCTAAGAAGATCGCCATCATGCATCGCTGAAAAGTTATCGGTGCGTTACACATTCCAAATGACATCCTTCTAAAGGCAAAGGTGCCATATGGGCAAGTGAACATTGTTTTCTCCTGATCCTCCGATGCAATCACGATCTGGTTGTATCCTGAATATCCATCTAGTAATCAATAGTACTCATGTCCAGCTAGTCTGTCCAACATCTGATCAATGAAAGGCAAGGGGAAATGATCCTTTCTAGTTGCCTTATTCAGCTTTCTGTAGTCCATACATACTCTCCAGCCAGTTATTGTCCTTGTCGGTATCAGTTCGTTGTTCTCATTCTTTACTACTGTCATACCACCTTTCTTCGGGACACATTGGACCGGGCTCACCCATGCACTGCCTGAAATGGGGTAGATAATTCCGGCATCCAGCCATTTCAAGATCTCCTTCTTCACTATCTCTGTTATTATTGGGTTGAGCCTCCTCTGTTGTTCCACTGTTGGCTTGCCATCCTCTTCGATTAGAATCTTGTGCATACAGAATGATGGGATGATTCCTTCGATGTCGGCGATAGTCCATCTAATAGCAGACTTGTATTCTCTTAGAACTCTTAACAGCTTACTTTCCTGCAGTTCGTTAAGTGCAGATGTAATAATAACAGGTAAGGTAGATGAATTACCCAAATAAGCGTACCTGAGGTGATTGGGTAATGGTTTGAGTTCTAGTTCCGGTGGTTCCTCGAGAGATGGCTTCATCTTTACTGATGAAGTTCCTGCTGCTTCTAATGGCTCAAACGATAACTTGAACCTGTTCACTCTAGGATGTGCCTCTAACAACTGAAGGTTTTCTAATAACTCTGGCTCATCTCTATCACAGTCTCCCACCAGTGCTGATTCTAGAGGGGTACTCAGTATTCGATGTTGTTTATCACCCACCATTTTGTAAATAATATCCATCCGAAAACACTCCTCATCCTCTTTGGGAAAGTTCATGGCTTTAAACACGTTGAAGGTTACCTCTTGATCTTGCACCCTCATGGTCAATTCTCCTTTCTAAACATCAATGAGAGTCCTACCGGTTGGCAAAAATGGTCACCCAAGGAATATTGAAATATCCTTATCTTCTTCATATTCCAGAATGATGAAGTCTGTTGGGAAGATGAACTTGTCCACTTTAACCAAAACATCCTCAACAATCCCTTGTGGATAGGTTACTGATTTGTCTGCCAGCTGTAGGGAGATGTTTGTTGGTCTAGGTGCTGGTAAACCTAACTGAGTATAAACTGAGAGTGACATGAGGTTTATACTGGAACCTAAATCACACAGACATTTGTTGAAGGCTAAACTTCCTATTTTACATGGGATGGTGAAACTACCCAGATCTTTCAACTTTGGTGGAAGCTTCTTTTGCAAAATCGCACTTCATTCCTCCGTTAGTGCCACAGTCTCAAAGTCCTCTAATTTCTTCTTCTTTGACAAAATATCCTTCATGAACTTGGTATAACTAGGCATCTGCTCAAATGCCTTCGCGAAAAGGATGTTTATGTGTAGCTTCTTGAACACTTCCAGAAACTTAGTGAATTATTGCTCCAGTTTTTATTTTTGGATCCTTTGTTGAAAGGGTGGTGGTGGGTAGACTGTCGGTGTAACCACTTGTTGTTCCTTTTTCGCAGATTTTTCTCCTGCTTTTCCTTCCACTGTCTGTTCCACACTGGTCTCAACTTGCTTATCCATAGTCGGCTTCTCTAACTCTTGCTCGGCTAATTGTTTCCGACTCCGCAATGTGACATCATGACATTGCTCATGACTTCCCCTCAGATTCTTTTCTGTGTCACTTGGCAAGGTACCTTAGGTTCTATTATTTAACGCACTCGCAATCTGTCCAATCTGAGTTTCTAGATTCTTAATCGCAGCCGCCTAAGTTTTCATCGCTGCTTCATTTCCTGTTATGTATTTTGCCACCATCTCCTCCAAATCTCTTTTTTTCTCTTAATGTGGAGCTGCCTGTTGATTTTGATTATGAATTTGCCTTATCACTGAGTTTAAACGGAAATAGCCTTAATCTGATAGCATCATCTGAAACTCCGTTGCACTTGAAGGTATCGCAGATTTCTATGAAACTGACAATGTGCTCGTTTGGGTCATCATGCGGAAGACCCCCAAATTGGCCATTTTTCTGCACCATCTATATCGTTCCAGGCTTCATCTTAAAGTTGTTAGCAATAATTGCCGGCCTGGTGATACTGGACTAAATTTTTGAAATTCGCAGTGTAGCATAATCCCGAAGTGCTTTCTCTTCCAGTTCAGCAGCCATGTTGTCTTTGGGTGTTTCAAGTTCTTCTCGAGTCTTTGCAATCCACTTAGTTAATTTCTAAAATCGTTTGTCGATGTCATCCTCGAAAGGCAACAAATCTGGCTTCTTCAATCGAATTTGCATGCATTACTCGAGATTATCTGAAAAAACCAATTAAACAAAAATAAGAATATATATATATATATATATATATATATATGTTTAAATAAAAATGATCTAATTAAACTAATATTGTAAGCAATAAACGCAATTACTGTCCCCGGCAACGGCGCCAAAAACTTGTTGGCTGTTTTCTATACGCGCTACATGCAAGTGTACGTGGTCAACAAGTAATACAATGATAAGATCAAGTATTGTACCCACAAAGACAATAATTCCAATTTACTCAAACAAGTACCAATTTTATACTATTTCATCTTTATTACACTAATGATTAAAAGGTGATTTTTATAAATAACTACTAGCTAAACCAAATTAACACTAACTCAAGATTTTAATAGGTTTTTGAGAATTAAACCTATAACTTCACTTATTATTTCACTTCAGATAATATACTTTCTTTCAGTTTATATCAATTAATCCAGCTTATTAACCGAGAACACAAACGTAAATATAACCATCTCTCAATGCGTTAAATCCATACTCACTTAAATCCACAGATGAAAGAATTAAGCAAGACACCTTAATTAACTAACTCACTATATCTCTATGTGAATTACAATTGAATAAGGTTTAAAATAAAGTTCTTATCAGATTACATACGATGCATAGATATCTCTATCCTATACATGAATTATGAGTCCCAACTACAGCTGAAATCACAAACATATGTCACTATGGCTAGTTCTGATCCCATATATCATCTCTCGAATTCATATGGGATAACAGATAATTGGAGATCAAACAACTATATAAATTATACACAAACCATAGCAAATAATCTGGAAATAATATTCATAAACTGAATTGAAAGCTATTTAATCCTCCGTTACATAATAAGATCCATAATAGGCTTAAATAGAAACTTAGTTCATCATCAATAAATTAAAATCCATCATCCACACAATAGAAAACATTCTGAATACAAGATGTTAAAGAAGAGAGAAAATAAACTCTAAAGTTATATCACCGCTCGTCTCCACACTTCTTGCATTCTTCGTGCTCCAATGATGCTTCAAATCTCTTTGCTAGTTAATCTGCAAATTAGGGTTCTTGTATGACATCGTATCACTGTTATGAAACCCTTTCTATCCCTTTTATATCTTCCAATTAGCAGCCCAAATTGCAGCCAACAAGTTAGACCAAATCCTACTTGCATTAGGATTACTCTAGCTGAATCGCGCCTACCCGTCCAATCGGACAATTTCCTCTTGACACACCCACCCCGGCGGGTGTCCTCTCAATTTGGCTATACTGAAAATCCACAGGTCCACCCCGCGCGATAAAATGCCCTTATAAAACCTGCCCCGACGGGTACCTTTTACGTAATAACCATGAATTTTATGAATAAATATTAATAATAATATTAATAAGAATGTGAATATTTATTTTATATAAATGTGTATATAGCATGAGGTGAGTAACTCAATTAAATTTATGATAATTGAGAAAATGTGAAGAAGTATGATGATAAGGATAAGCTTAATTAAGCTTAAGTGTTAAGCCTTGTGTGGCATAATTAATTTCTTAATTGGACTAGTTAGGTCAGTAAATTTATAATGTATTGGACTTAGGTTAACATTCAAGCCCAATAATATTGATATGACATGTTATAAGAGTTAGGAGAGATGGCCCAATCAATTTATGTGTTAGATTAAATATAGAGTCCATGTACTTTAGTGTGTGCCTAGCCCAATTGATTTAATTAGATATGGCCCAATGTGTAATATAAGTTTATGGATACATGTATACATATATGTAGAGGTATATATGTATATGGATGTATAAAGGAGGTATTTAAATACATATGTGTGTATAAGACTTGTATGCTAGCTTTGTGTACAAGGTGGGAATTAAATATGTGGCATGGTGAAATAAGACCACCTCTATGACCCTTAGAGTGCTAAAAAATTGAGTTAGTGAGGCTCACAAGTTAGCCCATGTGATAGTAATGATGGTTAACCCAATGACTAGGGTACAATGAATAGTAGTAGTTGGTGGGAGTTAGCCACCAACTCCTCTTTACCCTTTGTGTAATGTCCATAGGCGGGTAATAGGTTGGCTATAAATAGAGATCATGTGTTGGTGTTTAGAGTTTACCATTTCATTTACTAAGTGTAGAGAAAAAGAAAGCTAGAGAGAGTTGAGAGAAAAGAAGAGAAAGAGAGCTTTTGCTTGTTGGTGGGAGCACTAGAGAAGGAAACAAAGTGGAGGCATACTCAAGATTTCTAGCTAAGAGAAAGAGAGCCATCAAGAGGTATGCCAATAACTAAGTTCATATTATACTTGTTTTAGTTGAGTTAGTATAGATAGAAATGTATGTTTAGCTTAAAACCTAGTTAAACACTAGTAAGCATGAAATATGTTGTTTTGAGTCATAAAATATATAAGCCTTACATATGATCCAATAATGTTATGTTGAACCTCTATGAAATACGGACATAACTCAAGTGGAATCATAGTAATCGGACATAAAACGAACCCGTAGCGAAATTTTTCGTAAAATATGTCAATATGCAAACCATAGCTTAGAAATGCAATAATTTAATTAAATAAGCATTTTGAAAAATTGTGCAAGATATCACATTTTGTGGATATACATGTTTATGAGATATTAAAAGTGATTTCAACTCATTTGGTTATAAAATAAACAAGTTGTGAAAGATTGAATCAAGAGGTAAGGAGTCAAAATGCTGGAAAACCTCAAGCCTGGAAATCTGTCGGAGTGGCGCGCCCTGCGCCACCCAAGGGTAAACCACCGCACGCCCCGCGCTAGGGCGAGCTAGAGCCCCTACATTGGCAGCGCGCCCCTCTCCGCCTGCAGGCTTACCCAAGCGCGCCCCGCGTCGATACCTCTTTTCAGTTGACCCGGATTCGGGCCGGGACAAACCGGGTCAGAAAGTAAAATTTTTCTAAAATAAAATATTAATAATTTATTAAGAGAATTAATTAATTAAAGATAATTAAACAATTAAAGTAATTTAATTATAAGTTAATTAAATACAAGTTGGTCTTTAAAAGTTGAAGACTTATTTGACTTAAAGAATATTAAACAATTAACATAATTTTAATTGTACTTTAATAAATGATGATTAATATAATATTCTTAAGATGTAAACAATTAAAATTAAATAAGATTTTAATTGCAAAAAGAATAAACCATTAAGATAATACTTAATTGTAAAAAGAGTCAGACTAATTGGTAATAGTAAAGACTATTTCTAATTGTGAAAATACTAAAGTATAAATAATTGAATTGACAATGATAAACATTGTAATTACAGACAATTAAATTTAATAATTATTTTAATTATAAGGGTTATTAATAAATAATTAAATACCTTTGAAGATTATTTAATTGT
This sequence comes from Panax stipuleanatus, assembly GCA_020205555.1. Taxonomy (NCBI): domain Eukaryota; kingdom Viridiplantae; phylum Streptophyta; class Magnoliopsida; order Apiales; family Araliaceae; genus Panax; species Panax stipuleanatus. Next base: position 131,544,550 of record CM035115.1, on the reverse strand, counting down.
TGACTAATAAAACATAAGTAATTAGAAAGAGATATTTCTAGTTATGAATCAAAATAGTTACTAATGAAGTAAGAATACTTTATAAGGTATGAAACCTTAAACGGACCATTAAGATAATAAAAGATTATCTTAGAATAAAAGAAATGACAAAGAGGGAAACAATTTAATAAAACAAACTGTTTTATGAAGTCTTAGTTGTCTTAAGGCTAGTGGTTAGATTGACTAAGATTTGTATTATATATTGATAGAGATACCGATTAAAGAAACAATATAGAATTATTTTGAGAAGTCTTAGATACCTAAGGCTAGTGTGTTAAACTGATTTAGGGTTATATGTTTATGTGTTAATAGAGATTAACCGTTACGATAATAATAGGTTAATCAAAAGGATAAGAAGTCGAGGTCGGATTTAATTAATGACTCAGGCAAGTATCCTAACCCTTGCATTTACTTTATTCAATAGATCTTGTAAGCAAGTTCTTAACCCTACTTTTTATTGAGCTTGTACTATTATTGATCGTACGAGTAAACAATGGATAACATGAATCTTGTCTTACAAATTAATGCTTCATAACTTAATTTAAAGTCTGTCTATATCCTTCAAACTATGTTGCGAGTATTGAACTTATAAATTATTTGTATATACAGAGCGGTCTATGCCACTTGATTCGGCTAGACCTATATCATAAATTTGAAAACTATCCAAACCAATCGACTTGGTGTGGACTCTTATAAATCTACTGAGATGAACAACCCTCATGGAAGGGGAAATTATATATTCGTCGGGAGACTGACGAGCGCACATGAGTACGATTAAATGTTATGCATGACGTAGGGTACTTTAGGCTGATCACCTGTTGTACTTGTTTTAGTTGGATTAGCAGCATATTACTGTTAATTCTAGTAGAAGTTCATAGTCCTTAGTGACTGCTCAATGTTCATTATTCTTAAACTTTGAAAAGGTTAAACTTGAATCTTATTGATATCTTTCAGTCCTTAGTGACTGTTATTGAGAACTATTGATACTTCTTGCTATTCTTGAACTAGCATTCACTGTTGTACCCTTGGGATTCGAAAACTATATTATTCACCCTTATTGTTATATTACTTGCTGAGCAAACTTGTTGCTCATTCTTGCTTTCCCCAAAAACATTTCAGTTAAGGTAGAACAAGGCGGACCCTCGAGCACTGATAAGGGCAAGGCTACAGAGTAGCTTTGTATTTAATTAGAAATATTATGATGATATAATAAAACCTTATTTGTATTATGTATTAGTTATATTAAGTTATGTTTAATCTATGTATGAGATGTTTAAGTTACAAGACCTTAGGACATGAACAATTATATTAAATAAATGTAATTTATTATATCATTTACGTTGCGTGAGATGTTATTGTGTTATTAGTTATCTAGCAAGTGACGAACCGAATTCGAGACGCGAGTGGTCCAAATTTGGTAGCATCACATTTTCCATGACATACTAAATTCTTGCAAATAAAGCCTCGTTCCTATCGTTTCATCTTCTGCAATCAACATAACAAAAACAAGGTAAAACGATACTAAAACTACCTGAAGTAACCAAGAATCAAGCTATAACGGGCATTGATTCGTAGGTATAAAACCAACTCATCACGAGTATGCGTGGATTACCGGGATTTGAACAAAGCATGTCTCAAGGACAATTTCCCTGTACCTTTCATCCACATCTTGATAAACAACACGGCGCAGTATGGTGTGTATTCTTATATGGATTTCTTTACTGGTTACCATCAAATTATGGTCGCTAAAGAAGACAAGGAGAAAACAGCTTTCATCACTCCTTGGGGAACTTTCTGCTACAGACGTTTGTCCTTCGGCCTCATCAATACCGGGGTCACATATCAGCGAGCCATGATGGCCCTGTTTCATAATATGATGCATAAGGAGATAGAGGTCTATGTGGATGACATCATCGTCAAATCCCGGAAGGAGGACGATCACATTGACCATCTCAAGAAGTTGTTCAACAGGTTGCGTAAGTACATCCTCAAGCTGAATCTAGCCAAATGTGCTTTTGGCGTTAAATCGGGCAAGCTGTTGGGATTTCTATTGAGCAATCGAGGCATTGAGCTGGATCCCACAAAGATTAAAGCCATCACTGAAATGCCCGTACCCCGAACAGAGAAGGAGATACGCGGGTTCCTGGGAATGATCAATTTCATAAGCCGATTCATTTCCTAGCTCACAACGACTTGTGAACCTATCTTCAAGCTACTAAGGAAGAATTCCTCTGCCAAATGGAATGAGGATTGTCAGAAAGCCTTCTTTAACATTAAGAAACAGCTAATCGAAGGACCAGTCTTGGTACCCCCAAGGGACGGAGTTCCCCTGTTTATGTACTTGTCTATTAATGCCAACGCCATGGGCTTTATGCTGGGACAGAAAGTTGATAGTAGCAAGGAGAGAGCCATCTACTACATCAGCAAAAGGTTCAACATCGGTGAGCAAAAGTACACCCTAATCAAGAAGACATGTTGTGCGTTAGCATGGGCTGCTATGAGATTACAACATTATCTGCATGGACACACGACTTATCTCATATCCCGCATGGATCCACTGAAATATGTATTCAACAAGCCAATGTTGAATTGTCGACTGTCCAAATGGCAGTTGATCCTCCAACAGTTCGACATTATCTACGTGATCTAGAAGTCCATCAAAGGTCAATGCACTGCAGATCAACTAGCCGAACCACCGTCAGGAGGGTTTGAGCACCTGGAAACTTATTTCCCGAATGATGGGATTATGACAATTTAGCAAGGTCTTTAAGGAAATGCAGTCCAACCATAGAAAATGTATTTTGATGGAGTAGTATACATGGAAGGTGCCGGAGCTAGGGCAATCCTTATCTCTGGTATAGGAGAACAATATCATGTGGCCACCAAGCTGCAGTTTGTCAACACCACCAACACGGCTGAGTATGAAGGCTGCATAATGGGGTTGAAATTAGCCCAGTCCATGGCCGTTAAGCATCTATTGGTCTTTGGAGACTCTGAATTGGTCATCAGACAAACCACTGGGGCATATCACACCAAAGAACTGCATTTGCTGCCTTATCATCGGCAGGTCATCAAAATATACATGGAATTTGAAGACATAACCTTCATCCATATTCCTTGGGGTAGGAATGACTTCACTGATGCATTGGCGACATTGGCTTCCTTGATCCGCATATCAGATAGGAGTGGAATTCCTGACATCAAATTCACAAGACAAAAGTGTTGGGTTTGTATGTAACGCAATCATGCAATCAAATCACATAAATAGGGCGGAAGCGTAAAAAATAGGTTTTCAAAAGTTATACAAACCCATAACCATGATCATGCTTTGTGCTTGTTATCAATAACAGAAAAGAGAGAACATGGAATTATACCTTTGAAGATCTAAGCTTCCTCAGGTACAAGTTCTACTCCTTTGATTCCTTTGATTCCTCTGATAGTGGCTCCTTCCCTTGAATAATGTTAGCCACCCAAATGTTTGGCCTCTAACGGTGATCCACCAAGGAAGATGAAGAACTCAAGAAGATGGGTTATTGGCTTAACCCTTGTTTCTATCTCTATAGAATATGTGTACTCCCAACTCTTGAAAATTTCACATGTCTACCTTATTTCTGATATAAGACTCTCTTATATAGATATTAGGTTAACCCTCCTAATCCAATTAGAATAGGGTTTTATTTAATTAATTTATATCCTAATCTTTATTAGGATTGAGAGAGAGTACTAATATTATATTAATTCCTAAACTCCTTTAGAATTAAAATAATAATAATAATAATAATATTAATAAGACTCCTCTTATTAATTTATATTTAATATTTCTAAAATATTAAATAATAAACATTAAGCTATTTAATTTATTCTATCATCATAGATTAAATTAATTATACTTAATGCATTATTACTATCATGCCATTTTCTTCTTAAATAATTCTTCTTCCTTTTATGGTGTGACCCTTTAGGTTCTCCATATTAAACCGGTTGTGAATAAATCAATTAGAACAATTCTAATCTTATTTAAATAAACAAATTAAACTAATAATCTATTTAAATAAATAACATTTATTCTATAATAGGGATAAGCCTCCCTAGCGATCAACGACTTTCCAGATAATATAGATTTCAACATTAATCATAAAAGAACCTGTGAGTTAATAGTTACCGTACAATTCAATCCTTCCACCATACAATGTCCCAATTAAATATAAGACATGGATTTACTGTCAAGTCTTAATTTATTTAATCATATGTATTTCGATTAGAAAATGCACAACTCCAAATAATGCAAATTAGAAACCTCTTTCTAATTTCATTCTACCTTGGCCAAGGATTCCTGGGTTGTCATTTAACGAATCACATAGGGCATATCTCCTCTTTTACTAGAGGTGGTAGATTCTTTATTGATCATTCATTATCTCCATATGTAACTCATTACACCCAAGCATACCCTATATATGCCTTAAAAGGCCTTAAGGAATTAGTCAAAGTATAATTTGTTACATACAAGATACTATGATGATCTCAAGTCCAAGGATCACATGTACTACTATCACATTAGGAATTCCTATTGACAGGCGAGTAAAACTCCATTAGGTATTCCATAGCGAGTCACGTTCAGTGAACTTATTCTCCAATAAGCACCTACATACTTGCTTTAGTGTCTCCACACAAATGACCATGAGATCAGTCATCCTCATCCAATGAGCAAGCAACATATGTACCAATCTATCCGGATTTACTAATCCCCTTTTTAGTAATCCCACGATTGGGAACTATTTTAGTTTTAAAGCTTTCTAAGAATTTAGATCTCATTAGCATGATCAACATCATGATTCTAAAAGCATTGCTTAAAACTATGGGTTATTTACATATTATAAAAACAGCACCATGTAGATAATTAAATGCCTTTAATAAATAAATATTTTATTAATAAATAAATAAGATTGTTTACAAAGTATGTGCTTTATCATCATACATGATTGGCTTGTATGCACACTACTATCAAAAAGACCCCTACATACGGGAATTACATTGGAGAAGTATCAACTGATATACCTCCTATCAAACAGCCTTGGTATCAAGACATCAAGGAATATCTCTGAGATGGATCTACACCTGCTGGGGCAAGCCACTCCGAACGAAAGTGGATTCACAAGATGGCTATGAAGTTCTATCTGAGTGGAGATGCACTCTACAAAAAGGATGATGGAATAGGCCTTTTATGATGCCTTGATAAAGAGCAAGCTCAAAGACTAATGGATGAAGTACACGGTGGAATCTATGGTCCATACATGAGCGGTTAGCTGTTGGCCAAGAAGATTTTAAGAACAGGGCATTATTTGTTCTCTCTCAAAGCTGATTGCGACTACTACATCAAGAGGTGCTATCAATGTCAAGTCAATGGAAATGCCATACACGCTCCTCCAAATGAACTGCACAATATGAGTTCGCCATGGCCTTTCTCCATGTGAGGAATGGATGTGATAGGCCCAGTAGAACCCAAAGTCAGCAACGGACATCGCTTCATCTTCACCATGATCGATTACTTTACCAAGTAGGTTAAAACGGCCTCTTTTCCCAAAGTCACCCAAGAGGTCATCATTGGTTTCATCAGAAACAATGTTGTATATCAATATGGACAACCGGAGGTGATCGTATCAGACAATGCCAAGAACTTAAACAATCAGATGATGAGAGAATTATGCAGCAAGTTCCACATAAGCATCTCAATTCTGTCATCTATCGACCCAAGATGAATGGTGATGTCGAAGCTGCCAACAAGAACATCAAGAAAATCATGCCGAAAATGTCCGCCAATCACAAAGAATGGCCTGACCTGTTGCCCTTAACCCTGTTAGCATGCATGACGTCAATGCACACTTCTACTGGGGCTACCCCTTATTCATTGGTCTATGACATAGAAGCAGTACTTCCTATAGAAGTAGAAATGGAGTCCCTGAGAGTGTTGATAGACGCTCAAATGGTGGAAGACCAGTGGTTGTTAGATCGGTACCACCACCTGTCCCTGATAGATGAAAAGAGGGATACAACCATTTTCCACGGGCAATTATATCAGTAAAGGATTGCTCGATCCTATAACAAGAAAGTCTGAATCCGGCAATTCAAAGAAAATAACTTGGTGCTGAAGAAAGTTCTGGCCAATCAGGACGACGCCAAAGGAAAGTTCGCCCCAAATTGTGAAGGCCATTTCATTGTCAAGGAGGTGTTGACAAGAGAAGCTATCAGATTGTAAGAGATGGATGGGAGCGAATTTCCCCAACTCATCAACTCAGGCACCATAAAAAGGTACTATATCTGAAACACATGCCTACCAGCATCCTAGTCCTGCGAATCAATCAAATCAGTTCAGTTTTCACTAGAAGACAAAACTACGAGTGACCTGATCTCCCTCAACACGGGAGTACGTAGACAGCCATTTCTGGTGCGGTCAAACCAAACAAAAAACTCAAAAGCTCATCAAACCAAACTCAAGACCCAAGATAAATACCTCTCAAGCCTCTCTCACACAAAACACTGAACTACGAATGACCTGATCTCCCTCAGTCCGGGAGTATATAGGCAGCCATTCACGGTGTGATTTGACCTTCAAGAAAATACAAAAAACAAATAAAAACCATACCCAAGACACCGAAACATAAATCCAATCAAGCCTCCCTAATCCATAGGCCCATCTAAGATATTCTCCGACATCTCAATATCAATCCTTCAAGGAGAAGCTCATGATACATCAACAATAGCAAGTCATGAAAGAAGTGATAATCACTCATCAATGACAATACATATTTAAACAGGGAAGTGAATCAAAATATATTTCTCTGATATATAATACTAATTGATATATACAATATATCCTGTACATGACAAAAATGGCTGATCTAGTATGTGCAGGAAAAATAAAGCTAGTCTATGGACCCAAAGATAAACGGGACAGTAGTGCCAACATGGCATCTCTCTCTGAAGATGGAGGAACCGCTGCAAGCGCAATACCCTCAGCCTCTATATGGGCCAAAACATCCACAACCATCTGCATAGTGGCACTAAGATCATCAATATAAACACTCATATCGATAACCAGGCCATGAGTATATGATCGAGGAGATCAGTACTATCGGCAATATGGAAATCTCAGGAAGCTACGGCCTCATCCCTCTCTACAAAAGCAACATCCCTGGCAATCAAAGTATCCTCAATCTCAACAAAAGCAGCATCTTGAGAAGATTGAGCCTCATCCCTCTTGACCAATGTTGTATCTCGAGTGGCTCGAGCCTCATCTCTATCAGTAAAAGCTATATCTCTGCCAGACAGGGTAGTCAACATCAGCGCCCTAGCCTGATCTCGCTCGAAAGTCATCCTAGCTAATGAATCTACCAAAGCTAGATCTGTCCCGGCAAGATTGATCGACGGGTCACTAACTAACGTTGTTGTCAGATTCATGAACAAATCATCCTCTATAGGAGAATCAGGATCCTCCATAGGCTCCTCCTCATCTGAATCCACAACCAGAGCTGACTGGATGAATGCAGCTGATGCTATATTGGTCTCCAACCATGCCGAATACTCTGGAGAACGATCCGGATGGCAAGTAGAGAAATCAACCCTCTCCCTATGAGTCCAACATTCATAAATCCTGATCAGGTCGACTGATGACATAGAAGAAGCTGACATCCACTGATTAATAGCCCCCTCAAACTGGTGCAAGCTCTGGAACTGATCGAACTGACCCATAACTGCCAACGGATGCTAAGTGGTCACCCCTCTTAATCCCGCTAGGGGAAAGTAGTCCATGCCAGATGCATGGGTGATGAAGCTATAAAGGGAGACTAGCCCTGAGCATGGCAGAATCAAAAAAGGATGCTCAATATCGGACAGAAAAGCAGACCGTGTCTCTGCATCTGAACACTCCGTGGGTTGAAAAGAGTAGGACTTAGCTATCTCGTGGGTGAAGCAGTACCCTTGATGTCTGAATAATTCGATCAAATGTAAATAGGTTATGAGCCATACATACACAAGGATAGAGCTACCTCTAAAAAACCTCTGGATAGGTACTGCAGTAGGTAGATGACCTCAATATCTCGGCCAGTATCATCGGCACAACAGTGCAACCCTGTCTAAGGGCGCGGACCACGACCATCAAGTTAATGTCCAAATGGTCCAAATACAGTGGCATGTATACATGGGCCATGATACACATCAGTAAAATATCTGTCCTGGCTGAATGTCATGCCTCTGCCGAGATAATGGAATCACCAGCATGATCGTAACAATTCAGTCTGTCAAAATGATCAATCAAAAAGTCAATAGAGATCACACGTCCAGAAATGATCTCATCCATGACTACACTCTGACGTAGACTCGACATCTGCAGGAACGGTCTCCTCATATCACTCATAGCAGTGCGAGCACAAGGCAAGTCCAAAGCCAAACCAGTAAGCCGCTCGTACTCCTCCAAAGTCAGAGTTAACTCGTGCCGCCCAAATTGGAAAACCTGCCTCTCAGGTATCCAACAGGATAAAAGTCCATCTAGGAATCTATATGGAACCTAGAAGTCAATGAGGGCTAATGAATGCCCTAACATTCGATCCACTGTCCCTCTGGCTGGGAAGGGCAGGCTATCATACCACGACTACAATGACGATGCCACCAAAGATTATGGTAGATGCTTGATGCCACTGATTGTCGATGACGACATCTATATCACTGTATCACAAGACCATCTAGGGGTCAAATCTGAACTCATCTATCTAAGTGCATATCTATGACATAATACATGCATAATGATAATGATAAACATAATGCAATAGATAGGAAATATCATGCATATCTATAATAAACTATCTACTGCAAGCATCATCTCTTTCTGCTAATAAAGTACAAAATAAAAAGTACAGGGCTATGGGGCACAACCCCCAACTACTAATAGTGGCCTATCAAAATGGGGCACAGCCGCCCAACATCCAAAATAGTGGCCTATCAAAAGATATAGCTGTAAAAGCTATCCAAAAAGATCCAAAATATCTACACTCGGGCTGTTAATCTGCTCCATCTCCTCCGTAGACACAAAGTCTAGGGCATCAGGAATGTTAGGGCGGTACAAGGGAGGATCAGCCCCTATATAACTGCTAGAAAATGGACTTGTGGAAGGGCCCGCTCCAGAGCCAGAAGGATCAAAAGAAAATGCCTCTGATGGATCTTTGCCAACATGCCTGATAAACAAATGAGCTCTCTCCAACTACTGGGTCAGTCCTGTAATCTGGTCTAAGTGAGTAGGCTCCCTAAGGCAAGTTATCCAGTCTATAATCATCATAGACTATGGCACCATATCTGCCATGAACTGGGTAGCACGAGTCTGAGCCTCAATAGTGCGAGGACTCCACCAGTTGCTAAATGCCTCTTGGCTGTATGGACCCTCTGACAGGGTAAAGCCATCTACGCCCTCCATCGGAATGTCTGTGAGTGGCTGAACTAGTGGCCAATGATGCCAAACAAGAGGAATAAAGGGAATACGAATTTGCCCCGTGATGCTCCTGATAGCACGCTCTTCTAAATAGAGCTCTCAACCTCTCTCTATCAAAAATGGGACTCTGTAGGTGGACAATGCAAACTTCTGGCCAGTCGGGAAACCGCCCTCAAAATTGACTGTAAAAAAGTCTGAGGTATACGGTACCCATAATATCGATTCTGCTGTCAAAAGCTCAAGCTGCAGGCTGGAAAGGGTGAATCCCTCCGCTACATGGACCTCCGTCAGAGTGGAGTGGTGCCAACGTCGTCCTAGAGGATAAGTATCCAGGCCTAAAGTAGTAGCGGGACGTAGGTAAGGAAGCCTCTCATATGCCCAGAACTGGCCATGTAAATATCAAAAGTCCTCAGTGACCAAGACTGACAAATATAAATGCAGAAATCAAAAAGGTATAAGAAATATGTACTCACCAGCAGGAATGGGTAGAACCCTAACCAAGCCTCTATCACACCCTCCGAGCGCATGCGTATACCTCAGAGAAAATAGGCAAAAATGTAGGTACCCCAATCAAAGTCACTGAGGCGATCCACATGTCGAGTTGCACTGACCGGGGCAAAGGACACCGTCTCAGAGTTGTCCACCAAGAAATAACCCCTGATGATCACCAGAAATAATCGCCGCAGAATGCGATCCCTAACCCTCTTATCATCAGGTAGAGGCTCAAGCAAAGCCCCACTCTGGGCATCTATGCTCAAGGGACTAGATAGGACCGTTCGACCCTTGATCGTTGTCGCAAGGACTCCCAGCAGTGACCAGATGGCAGTGCGTGTAATGTCAGCCACAACAGGCACTGGCTCACCCTCAAACTCTATCCCGGTGATGATCCTCCAACCATCGGCAACATCATCACCTCGCAATTCAGTAAGTGGAGAGACTAAGTTTGGTGGAACCAGCGCTCGAACAAAGTCCTCATATAACCCCAGGGGCAATGTCGGGGAAGGATAGAAAAGAATGCCTAAAACCCCCAGGTGTCAACAATATCCCTGTAATCCTGGTGCAGGGTGTGATAAAGAGAATACACATTAAAATAGTTCCCTCGAGGCTACGTGAAGCTAGGAACCTGCATCAAAAGCCAACCCATATCAAACCTGTGCCCAGAGAATGGAAAAAGAAAGAAAGAAAATCTAGAAAGAAGGAAACTTCGGTCACCTCATTGGCATGAAGGAACCTCGATGGATGGTGACTCAAATCTCCCAGCAGATCCTGGACTGACACAATAATTCCTCGGAGCTCCGCAAGTGGAGCCTGAGCTGGGGCAGGAGCAGAAAATAGAGCCTCATCATCATCTATGTCTACCAGCGGCTCAGCCCGGATCGGACGGATCACTGACTTAGCCAATATACGAGGCGGTCGGGCTGGTCGTGGTTGAGGAACATCAGAGGCTCTCCTCCGTCTAACTCCTAAAATGACCCTGCTAGCACTCCCGTGTCTATCTTTGTCCACCACCCGGACAAAGTCTCCAAATCACCTCAGAAAGGGTGAGGTAAGCCTAAAACCTGTGGCTTATTAATTTAAATCAGTATTTTATGCACTTTTAAATCCTAAAACATGCATAGGTCAGTCAAAATCCCCAGTAAAGTCAAAATTGCATGTTTATTAAATGCTCAGGCTTTTGAATTTTTTTTGCCAGAGTCTCCTTTAGAAAATGGACTGTCCGCATGCACACAGGCATGTCTAGGTGGCCATTCAGTAGCACACCTTCCCAAAAATAAAAACAGTTTATATTTATGAAAAAATATCTAAAATAAACTTCACATGGTAGCCAAATTACCATGGACATTTTTTATTTGAAAATCCAGGCTCATTAGGCCTCAAAAAAGATGAGTAAACTTATCAAAAAGAGCAAAAATTGACTGTCTCAGAATCTAAATTTTCTTACATCAAAACGTTTATTGCAGTAAAATATGCATACTTATGAAGTCATAAAATTTTTAGCAAGTCATATAAGTATACATTTTTGATACATTGCGTTCAAAAGCACCCTACGTGGTTTACATACTTCTAACGGTCAAAACTTGAAAAGAAGGGATGTAAATGTTATCTGAGATGTGCAGAACGTGTGGCGGCTAACGAAATATAAAAAAAGCTGCCCGAACTCCATAGATCAGAAAAAGAAAATCGGATTCCGTTTGAAACTCAAAACTGAAAATGAGTTTGTGAGCTCCCGCTACCTATTTTAAAATTGCAGGAAGGAGCGGGCGCACCTGCGGCTGCCGCACCCCTACCTGCGTCTCTGATAAGTGGTTTTATAACCACTTATTTAGATATCAACTCACTGCGATTGTTGTTTAAACTCAAGTGTTATCGTAGCTTTTCATGCCTTTTTACTTTCTTTTGCAGATTTATATTTAGGAACGCTCCGGGTGCATTTTGAGCTTAAAAGGATGAAAAGGTGCTAAAAAAGGGGACAACGCTTAAAGAGTAAGCATGAGGGATTGACAGAAGCCATGAGCAGCAAGGATCAAGGAGGGAGTCAGAATAGGGCAACAGGAACAATGCACCAGCAAAGCTGCAGATTTCTAGAACCTGAAGCCCGCGCAGCTGCGCCGTCTGCAGGCCTATAACCTGCGCAGCTGTGCCGGTCTCCTCACTGGCCAGTTGACTTTTATTTAATCGGCAGCTTTGGTTTGTTGGGGGCAGCAAGGCAGGCTCGGCTGAGAAAGGCATATAAGGGCATTTTGGCGACAGAAGATATATCTCCCCCCTTAAGGGAGTTTAGCCCTAATTTCCTTCTTCTAGTTTTTCATTTTCTTTTACATTTTCTTGTCTAGGAGTAGAATAGAAGTAGAGATTAGACTAGTTTATAGTAGCTAATGTTGTAGGGTTTTATTAGACTTGATTGCTGAAGCATTTGAAGAACATCAAGGATTCGTATTTTGATCAAGAGGAATCAGATTTGCATTTCTTACTCTTATTTTCTCTTTGATTCATATTTGTGTTCTTACGATGCTTATTCTACATGTGGATGGTATGTTTGAGTTATTTATGACTTAAACCTTATTTTGAGATTCCAATGGAACCTTTTGAGTAATCGATATTAATTTCTCATCCATGTTGGTTCTTATTGATTGTTTTGTGATTGTCTACTGCGATATTTATTTTCATTGCTTAATTGAGTCATGACCAATTACTGTGATAACCCACATGGGATTGAAAGACGAAATGTGGGTTTAGATCAAATCGTAGTAGCGAGCGTTTGTACGTTCACAGGGCGTTGGATGTATGATTTGTGCTTAGGATAGACATATACCGAAGCGCCACTCATGGCCAATAGAGAACTTGACCTTAAACCCTAATTATTTGTAAATCACATAGACATATAGTGGTTTAGGTAATGTGGGTGTTCACGTGCGTTCTATCATCTGTGGATTGCACGTGATATGGATTAGGTGCATCGAAAGATGGCCTTCTCTCACTTTCGTGTTCTCAGCTAGCACTCTTAACGATTAATTTGACCTAATTGGAAGTGAATTGACTTAGATGAATCATTAGGGGAAATTGGAGTCTCATCCCTTCATTATCTGATTCTACCTTAGGATTATTTATTTTAATTCCTTACCTAGTTAACTTAGTTTTAATTCCAACTCTTTATCTCTCGTTTAAATAAGACTGAGGCGATTATGTGCTAGTGGTTTGGCGACCTTTTATTTGTTAATTCTCCGTGGGAACGATCTTTACTTATCTTATATTACTTGTTGACCGCGTATACTTGCGCGTTAATTGTCGTTACATAAATCGGACAACAGTCTCCCTAGGGTGGGTCCCACTACCTCCGGCTCGGTCCAATTCGAGTTAAAACGGAGTTTACATGAGCTAAAAAGTCAATTCTAAGAAAACCTGGTACTAGATTGAGCAGATTGGCCTGAAATCCTGTTTTTAAGTAGTAATGTATTGACAGAAAGAGGAACTTCATGATAAACATTGGTTATCTTCCCGAAGAAATATCGGGGGACCAATGATGAAAACTGCTGAAAAACTGCACAAAACTATCGAAAATTCCCACTTTTGAAGCGTCGGGTACAGACCGATGACATTTCATCCCTTGGCACAACCCCAGCGAAGCGTCGGGTACTGACCGATAACAGTTCATCCGTTAGCACAACCCCAGAAAGGCGTCGGGTACTGACTGATGAAATTTCATCTGTTGGCATAACCCCAACAAAGCGTCGTGTACAGACCGGTGATAGTTCAGCCGTTGGCACAACCCCAGTGAAGCGTCGGGTACAGACCGGTGATAGTTCAGCCGTTGGCACAACCCTAACAAAGCATCGGGTCCTGACAGATGATAGTTCAGCTATTGGCACAATGCCAACGAAGCGTCAGGTACAGACCGGTGATAGTTCAACCGTTGGCACAACCCCAGCGAAGCGTCGGGTTCTGACCGGTGACAGTTCAGCCATTGGCATAACCCAAATGAAGCGTTGGGTCCTGACCGATGACAGTTCAGCCATTGGCAGAACCCTAGAGAAGTGTCAGGTACAGACCGGTGACAGTTCAGTCATTGGCCCAACCCCAGCGAAGCATCGAGTACAGACCGGTGACAGTTCAACCATTGGCTCAACCCCAGCGATACGTCGGGTACAGACTGGTTACAGTTCAGCCGATGGCTCAATCCCAGCGAAGCGTCAGGTGCAGACCGGTGACAGTTCAGTCGTTGGCTTAACTCCAGCGAAGCATCGGGAATGATCCGATGGCGAAAACAGTATATCAATCTATCCCCACAAAGGATAGATGATGGAATCTGTTATACACATCCTCAAAGGGAGCACCAAGAAGGATTGGTAATTCAACCCCCTGTTGCAAACTACCGGTGTAAATTATCGTCAGGATAGGCATCGAAAGTATCCATTAAGGTAACTTGATAACCGACATATATCCCCAGTGGTGGAGCCTTTAGAAATGTACAATGGCATCAGCCAAAGGGAAATATGCCTTACGGAGAGTATTGACAGACGAGGGAAACCATTGGTCTCAAACCAAGGTAGCATCAATAATGTTATCCCTATCAGAGTCGACAAGGGTTATCATGAATGACGTCATCCCCAGCAGAAAGTGACGAGGACAATTAGAGATAGCCTATCAGTGATATCCTACCAGTAACCGCCTGACAGTGCTACCCCAAGGGTAATCATGAATGACATTATCCCCAATAGAAAATAACTTAAACATTCAATGATAACCCTAACCCCTCAAAGGCATCTAACATTCATCACATATCATGCCATGCATTGCCTTGCCTTTGCATTTGCATTTCTAGTGTCTAGCAATATTTATCCTATTAATTCCACTCCATAACATAAACATGATAAGAGGGGCATCTGTAGACACTCGAAATTTTCTTCAGTCCTATTGTAGACACTCAATTTTTTGCATTCTTGTTACTAACCATGCAAGAGGGAAAAATCGTCTATTTTAACTCAGCCCCGGTCTCAACCCAGGAGGTACAGGTCAGCCCCGGTCTCAACCCGGGAGGTATAGGTCAACCCCGGTCTCAACCCAGGAGATACAGGTCAACCTCGGTCTCAACCCGAGAAGTACAGGTCAGCTCCCGTCTCAACCCGGGAGGTACAGGTCAACCCCGGTCTCAACCCAAGAGGTACAGGTTAACCCCGGTCTCAACCCGGGAAGTACAGGTCAGCCCGGTCTCAACCTGGAAGGTACAGGTCAACCCCAGTCTCAACCCGAGAAGTACAGGTCAGCCCGGTCTCAACCCGTGAAGTACAGGTCAGCCCCGGTCTCAACCAGGGAGGTACAGGTCAACCCCGATCTCAACCTGGGAGGTACAGGTCAGCTCCGATCTCAACCCAGAAAGTACAGGTTAGCCCCGATCTCAACCCGGGAAGTACAGGTCAGCCCCAATCTCAACCTGGGAAGTACATGTTAGCCCCGTTCTCAACCTAAAAAGTACAGGTCAACCCCGATCTCATCCCGAGAGGTACAGTTCATCCCTGGTCTCAACTCGGGAGGTTAGGTCAAGCTCTGGTCATAACTTTGGAGGCCAACTCAACTTCGAAGATAACCCCGAAGCCTCACATCATCTCTAGAGACAAACCTAGAAGAACCAAGTTAGCCTTAAAGACAACCTTGAGGACAAACAGAATCGATTGGGATCCAAACCTCGGAGACAATCCCGGGAAGTCAGCCGAAGGCCATGCCAGCACTGAATGCAGCCCCGGAAGGAGCAATATGGTCATTTTACCAACTTAAAGTTAATTCAGTAAAACTTGAGCCGAATTGATGCCACCAAGGTCAGAAAGAACCATAATAATGATCCTGAGTGGAAACAGCAAAACACAGCTCAACGGATAAACTACGGGGAATCGAAGACCTGGTTATGAACATATCTTTTTGGACTCAGAAAAGGTTTATTCATATACTACCACATATCAAAAATTAACCTGTGAAAACTAACGTTTAAAGCCTATGATTTGGAGAAAAGCCCGTGTAGCAGTTCATTGTGAGTATTTTTACGATCAGAAAGTTCATATTACTTCATTCCCCTTTTATACACTTGCACGTTAAGTTTCACTTTTTGATTATGTCCGGAACTCAGTTCTGTGGCCATTTTTTCTTGCTTTTTATACATTTTAGTACATAAACGCATTTTCTGGCATTTCTACAGCTCGGATTGACGATCAGTCACTTTTAACAGTTGTTATATATATATATATATATATATACCGCTCACTGGACTGGGTTATCTTCCCAGTACCGGTTTGACTACATTCTGTCTATATTTAACTCTATATATATATATATACTAACTTTTCAATTCTGTCAAGCCCGGATGTCAAATCCGAGGTAGTTTACTTCTTTTATATATATAACGATATATATATATATATATATATAAATTTTTAACTTATTTGGGCTTGGATTTATACTTCGTGGCCTTTTTATTGCTTTAATATATATATATATATTTACATTTCTGTCCGGGCAAAAGATATAATGTCTGTCGCCCTTTACAGTTTATATATATGTATATATATATATATATATATATATATATATATTTCAATTCTGTCGAGCCTGGATCATTCTGTAGCTCTTTTACAGCTTTTATATATATATATATATTTCCATTCCAGTCTGGGCACAGGAGTGAAAACCCATCGCCCTTTACTGCTTTTATATCTATAACTCCATTATATCAAGCATGGATTACTCCGTGGCTTTTTACATCTTTTATAAATATATATATATATATATATATATTTACATTTCCGTCCGGGCATCATAGTGAAAACTCATCGCCCTGTACAGCTTTCGTATATATATAACTATATATATATTTATATTTATATTCTTTACTTATTTTGATTAAATTATTGCTTTAAATATTCATTTGATATGAATCGGCACTAACATTTCTGCGGGCGAACTAGATTTCTTTAAATCTCGCCAACTCTAGCTTTCAAACGGTTCAAAATAGGTTCAGACAGAATCGGGAAGCTAGAATGACTGAGATTTACTTAAATCTAGCATTTTTTCTAGTTCCATTCCTGTAAGCAACCTCGCGGCCCTTAGATCGCTATCTAATGGGAACGAGATGCTTCGACTATGCTCGAGCCAGGATTTATTGATGAATCCTTAGTTCTGGCGACATCTGGATGTAAATATATATTTTATGTCCATATTTGAGTTGTGCATGTTTATTGGCTTCCCTATGTGAGCCTAGGAATCGTGGGATTCATGATCAAAAATTGATCCAAATCTGATTCCCACGATGGACAAACTCCACTTTACAGATGTACCCTGCCAGTTTTTCTATAAAATGTACATCCGAAAGACCTTAAAACGGTTATTCGGGTTTAAGATCTCAAAATAATGAGAATAATGGTTTGTCGAGTCAGAATCACTCCGATGGCTGTCATGCCCATGAGAAGACCGACACTTGTATATATGTTGTGGTCGAAGATGCTTCGCAGCGCGACAATCACTATTCAAATTGAGCCTAAAGGCTGAATAGATAAAACTGAAGTATCGATGTGTTTCAATTCCTGTGTTAGCGTAAGGGTTTGAAAACTTGCTTTCAAAATATCATTTTAATAATCTTGTCTAAAAGAGAGACTTTTGTAAATTAAATCAAACCCTTCGTATATAGGTTCAACGAAGCATGTCCATGCTTTCAATCAATCAAACATAGGCCCAATTTCTTCCAGCATCCACACACACACATTGCATATTTAAAAGAAAAATATTGAAAAGATGTGGTACCTTGTTTACACGGGAGTTGTGGGGTGCCTAACTGATAGTAGTGTGCATACAAGCCAATCATGTATGATGATAAAGCACATACTTTGTAAACAATCTTATTTATTTATTAATAAAATATTCATTTAAGGCATTTAATTATCTACATGGTGCTGTTTTTATAATATGTAAATAACCCATAGTTTTAAGCAATGCTTTTAGAATAATGATGAGATCATGCTAATGAGATCTAAATTCTTAGAAAGCTTAAAAACTAAAATAGTTCCCAATCGTGGGATTACTAAAATGGGGATTAGTAAATTCGAATTGATTGGTACATATGTTACTTGCCCATTGGATGAGGATGACTGATCTCATGGTCATTTGTGTGGAGACACTAAAGCAAGTATGTAGGTGCTTATTGGAGAATAAGTTCAATCCACGTGACTCGCTATAGAATACCTAATAGAGTTTTACTCGCCTGTCAATAGAAATTCCTAATGTGATAGTAGTACAAGTGATCCTTGGACTTGAGATCATCATAGTATCTTGTATGTAACAAATTATACTTTGACTTATTCCTTAAGGTCTTTTAAGGCATATATATGGTATGCTTGGGTATAATGAGTTACATATGGAGATAATGTATGATCAATAAAGAATTTACCACCTCTAGTAAAAGAGGAGATATGTCCTATGTGATTCATTAAATGATAACCTAAGAATCCTTGGCCAAGGTGGAATGAAATTAGAAAGAGGTTTCTAATTTGCATTATTTGGAGTTGTGCATTTCTAATCGTAATACATATGATTAAATAAATTAAGACTTTACAGTAATCCATGTCTTATATTTAATTGGGACATTGTATAGTGGACTGATTGAATTGCACGGTAACTATTAACTCACAGGTTCTTTTATGATTAATGTTGAAATCTATATTATCTGGAAAGTCGTTGATCGCTAGGGATGCTTATCTCTATTGTAGAATAAATGTTATTTATTTAAATAGATTATTTGTTTAATTTATTTATTTAAATAAGATTAGAATTGTTCTAATTGATTTATTCACAACCGATTTAATATGGAGAACCTAAAGGGTCACACCATAAAAGGAAGAGAAATTATTTAAGAAGAAAATGGCATGATAGTAATAATACATTAAGTGTAATTAATTTAATCTATGGTGATAGAATAAATTAAATAGCTTAATGTTTATTATTTAATATTTTAGAAATATTATATATAAATTAATAAGAGGAGTCTTATTAATATTATTATTATTATTATTATTATTTTAATTCTAAAGGAGTTTAGGAATTAATATAATATCAGTACTCTCTCTCAATCCTAATAAGATTAGGATATAATTAATTAAAAGTGTTTAATTAATTAATTAAATAAAACCTTATTCTAATTGGATTAGGAGGGTTAACCTAATATCTATATAAGAGAGTCTTATATCAGAAATAAGTGACGTGAGTTTTTCCAAGAGTTGGGAGTACACATATTCTATAGAAATAGAAACAAGTGTTAAGCCAATAACCCATCTTCCAGAGTTCTTCATCTTCCTTGGTGGATCACCATTAGAGGCCAAACATTTGGGTGGCTGACATTGATCAAGAGATGGAGCCACTACAGAGGAATCAAAGGAAACAAAAGAGTAGAACTAGTACCTGAGGAAGCTTGGATCTTCAAAGGTATAATTCTGTTTTTCTCCTTCTATATTCACTGATAATTGATGCGCAAGAATGATCATGGTTATGGATTTGTATAAATTTTTGAAAACCTAGTTTTTGCGATTCCACCCTTATTTATGTGATTTAATTGCATGATCGCGCCACGTACAAACCCAACAGTGGTATCAGAGCCAATCTTGTGCTAATTATCAGTCTATGTGATTCCATACATGTATAATATGCAATTAGATCGAGTTCTTGGGCAACAAAAAAATTTTTCTAATTCTGCGAAGCTTCGCAGCTGCGCCGGTACAAGACTTTCTTGCTGCGCCGGTGTCTATTATTCTTGGTTTTCGCGCTGCGCTGCTACACCGGTTCCCTATACATTCTGGAACTGAATTTTTTTTGTTATGATTAATTAAATGAATTGTTTATTTAATTAATAAAGGTTTTAAATAAAGATGTTTATATTATATGAAATGAAATTTCAGAATTGCTAAAATTAAAGAGTTTAATTTGGATTTGTTTTTGATTAAAATAAAAGAATTCATTTTTCAAAAACAAAGTTTAGCAAACTTTTGCCCATTAACTAATATTAATACATATATGGAATGATTTTAATTTCATGAGATGAATGATATTTTATTGATACGTATGATGATATGTATGTCAATAAAATGGATTGATTATGGACTATGACCAATGTGATTGGATTTTATTTTGGATGAATGCTTGAATGCAAGGGTTTTATAAAATGGGGTCTGCGTACCTCGTCTTTTCTGATTTTCTTCTTGTTGTAAATTCTATCTCTCTCCTATGTACTTCCCCTTGACTGTTGATCTAGGTTTCTATTTAAATGAAATAGTTTTTGTAATAGGATTAGTTAGAATTTTTTAAGAACCGGAGATCAAGGAGCAAGGAGAGCTTGAAGACCCATTTGTATGGAGCCCGGGTTTAAATGTAATAGTTACGTTTAAATTTAAATTCTTGCACTTCTAGGTTTGACCTTTTGGTTCACTTGGTGGCTCTAGTGAACCAAACTAAAATAAAAGTCCATAATCAATCCGGGTAGAATATAGTATTCTATAATGCCTGCTAAATATTATATATATTATATTTTATGCTAACATGCTTCGCATGTTTAATAAAATAACGCGTATTTTATATATATATATATATGTGTGTGTGTGTGTGTGTGTGTGTGTGTGTGTGTGTGTGTGTGTGTGCATGTGCGCTAAACAAGATGAGACAAATAATAACAAACCCCTCAAAGAAATAATATTATGTCCGAAGCGTTCAAATGATATTTGAAATATCGAACGTTGCCTTCTAGCATAATTAATTAATAGAGTATTAAATATTTAATATGAGTTTATTGTGCTATCCACAAGGCGAGTATTGAGTATTTAAGATGTTAATTAATCATATTTGATGATTATCAAGAAAATTGAACGATCTAGTCTTGTTGTGCTATCCACAAGGACGAACATTTTTCTTTTTTGAATTTATGGAAGTGTTGGGCTAGACTTAACTTAAATCATTTTAGTTCGGATGTGTACACACTTGACCAATATGATTTAAGAGAAAAAATAAAATGAGTTACATGGTGATGTAATTGACAAGAGTTGTCTACCTATTTATTTGTATATCGCTTGTTGTGCTATCCACAAGGTTATATACATTTGAAATGGGATCTTTATTCTCACTAACAAATCTTTAATTAGATGTTGCCGAACTATATGATTGAGGGTAATATAGTTTGATGAAAATAGTGGGAGATACCAATAAAGACTTAAATTTATTTTGGTATGCAAATGAATGTTTGCTAAAATGTTATCTTTTTCACATGCAGAATTTTAAAAAATGTCTAAATCACTAATCTCACTACGAAACATACTTGATGCAAATAAGCCTACCGGGCCGAGTTATGAGGACTGGCTAAGAAATCTAAGAATTGTTCTCACAGTTGAAAAGATTTCTTATGTCCTAAATTCAACTGTCCCTGAATCTGTTTCGGAAACAGCCTCTGAGGAAGAGATTTCCACTTTCAATAAGTGGCAAGATGATGCATCTGTGGCTCAGTGCATCATGCTCGCATCCATGAATAACGGGCTTCAGCGTCAGCACGTAAACATGGATGCTCCTGCTATGCTGCTTCACCTCAAGGAGTTGTATGGTGAACAGAGTAGGACTGCTAGATATGAGATATCTAAGGAGCTCTTCCGATCTCAAATGACCGAGGGTACTGCCATCGAGACTCGTGTCCTAAAGATGATCAATTTGATTGAACGCCTTGGACAGCTTGGGTTCGTCATGGATGGGGAGTTGAGTCAAGACTTGGTCTTACAGTCACTCCCTGAGACTTTCTCGCAGTTTGTGGTTAATTTTCACATGAATAAGCTAGATGTCAGCTTGCCTGAGCTGCTTAACTTGCTAAAAATTGCAGAAGGTCACTTCCCATCCAAGAAGAACCATGTCTTGATGGTGGATTCTTCTAATAAAACGAAGAGACCCAAGGTATCTTATGAAAAGAAGAAATCTAAGAAGGCTAAGGGAAAGGGGAAAGAAAAGGAGCAAAAGAAACCTGAACCAGCTAAAGGAATGTGCTTTCATTGCAACAAGCCGGGACATTGGAAGAGGAACTGCAAGAAGTTTATAGCAAAGAAGAAGCTTGGAGAAGCTTCGACTTCCAATCAAAGTTTGTTTATGATTGAAATTAATTTTTTTGAAAGTCATAATTCTGCTTGGATATTGGATACCGGCTGTGGGTCTCACATATGTAACACTGTGCAGGGACTGGTCAGAAGTAGAAAGTTGAACAATGATGAGGTGATCCTATGAGTGGGGAATGGAGCAAAGGTTGTTGCATTAGCTGTAGGAACTTATTGTTTAGCAATGCCTTTGGGCAAATCCATTTATCTTAATAATTTTTATTATGTTCCGAATATTATTAAAAATATTATTTTAATTTTTGTATTGGATATGGAAGGATTTGACGTTATTATAAAGAATAATGGTTGTTCTATTTATAAATACGGTGTTTTATATGGTATTATAAATTTGCGAAATGGACTTTATGTACTTGACTTACAAGAAAATATATTTCAAACTGAACAAACTAAGAAAAGGAAAAGAGATGATATTAATTATACCTACATGTGGCACTATAGACTCGGTCATATCAATGAAACAAGATTATCCAAGTTGCATAAAGATGGGCTCCTAGAGCTATCTGATTATGAATCATATCCAACTTATGAATCTTGTCTCATGGGAAAAATGACTAAATCTCCTTTTAGTGGAAAAGAAGAAAGAGTTATAGAGCTGTTGGCATTAATTCACACAGACGTTTGTGGACCTATGACAACAAGTGCACGGGGTGGATATTCTTATTTTATTACTTTCACTGATGATCACTTAATATTTGGATATGTGTATTTAATGAAATACAAATCAGAATCATTTGAAAAGTTCAAAGAGTTCAGAAGTGAAGTAGAGAAACAAACGGACAAGAGTATTAAGATTCTTCGATCAGATCGAGGTGGAGAATACTTAAGCGGTGAGTTTCTTAATTGTCTCAAAGAAAATGGTATAATATCACAATGGACTCCTCTAGGTACACCACAGTCAAATGGAGTATCTGAAAGGAGAAATCGAACACTATTGGACATGATTCGATCCATGATGAGTTTTACCGACCTTCTAATTTCCTTCTGGGGTTATGCCCTAGAAACGGCTGCATACCTACTTAACAAGGTACCTACCAAATCCGCCCCAAAGACTCCATATGAGATGTGAAAGGGGAGGAAACCAAATCTTAAGCATGTTAAGACTTGGGGTTGTCCAGCTTATGTCAAAAAGTTTGAACATGATAAGCTACAGACTAAATCCGACAACTGTAGATTTGTGGGATACCCTAAAGAAACTGTAGGGTATTATTTCTATCATCCAACTAATCAAAAGGTGTTTGTTACAAAATATGATGCCTTCTTGGAAAAGGAGTTTATCCATGAAGGGGTTAGTGGGAGTAAGATATATCTTGAAGAAGTTCAAGAACCACAAATTACTATGGATCAGAGTCAGATACCTGACCAAGTGGAAGAACCTACTGTATCACACCCTATTCGTAAATCTAGAAGAGTACCGAAGATACCTGAGAGGTATGGATTCGTCATAGAGGATGACGATGAGGTACACATCATGAATGATGATGATCCATTGAATTAAGAACAGACCAAGAGTAATAAAGACTTACGGAAATGGCTTGAGGCCATGAAATCCGAAATAGACTCCATGTATGAAAACAAAGTATGGACTTTGGTTTCACTACCTGAAGGCATTAAGCCTATTGGGTGTAAATGGGTCTTTAAAAGAAAGACGGGAGTGGACGGCAAGGTAGAGACCTTTAAGGCCCGACTGGTTGCAAAAGGCTTCAAACAAAGACAAGGAGTTGACTATGATGAAACCTTCTCACCAGTAGCTATGCTCAAGTCCATTCGGATTTTGCTTGCGATTGCAGCTTATAACGACTATGAGATCTGGCAGATGGACGTGAAAACGGCCTTCCTCAATGAGAAACTTGAGGAGGATGTGTTTATGACACAGCCAGAGAGATTTATTTCAAAGGTTAGAACAAATCAAGTCTGTAAGCTACAACGATCCATTTATGGATTGAAACAAGCTTCTCGAAGATGGAATATTCGTTTTGATGAAACAATTAAAGAGTTTGATTTTATTAAAAACGAGGATGAACCATATGTATACAAGAAGGTTAGTGGGAGCGCAGTATCATTCCTTGTATTATATGTTGATGACATATTACTGATAGGGAATGACATTCCTATGTTACAATCAATTAAAATCTAGTTATCTAAAAACTTCTCCATGAAGGACTTGGGTGAAGCATCCTATATTTTGGGGATAAGGATCTATAGAGATAGATCTAAAAGGATGCTCGACTTATCCCAAGGAATGTACATTGATACGATGCTAAAGAGGTTTAGCATGGAAGATTCCAAAAGAGGTCTCATACCGATGAGCCAAGGAATACATCTCTCCAAGAAACAGGCCCCAAAGACACCTGAGGAGAGAGACCGTATAAGTAAGATCCCTTATGCTTCTGTAATAGGATCTATCATGTACAGTATGATATGTACTAGACAGGATGTTGCTCATGTACTTAGTGTAACGAGCAGATACTGTGACGCCCCCAAATCCGTGTAACATTGATTACAGGGCATGGTGCTCACGATATAACATACATCATCATCTATCTAAGTAAACTCCAGCAATAATAATAATAAAATTATAACTATTATGTACAAAATAAAATCCCAAGTCTTTACAACCTTTAATAAACCAAAACTCAAACTTAGCATTTATCGCTACATTACATCATATGCGGAAATATAAACTTATTTCATAAGGTAACTAGCATCATTTCATCTTAGACTTCCCCTTATCCTTGCCCGAGCCCTCAGCCTTCTCATCCTTAACTGAAAGGTTTAAGCAAGAATGAGCACAAATTGCCCAGCAAGTATATAAAGAAGTTTGGAAACATACATCAAGAGTAAAAACATCTGTATGAAAATATCTCAACAGTTGAAAGAATTATCAAGTGTTAAACAAGAATATCAAAGATAAGAGTTTAGAATTCTCAATAGCATACTAAGGGGTGTTAAATACCCTGAACGTTACTTTGTTTCATCAAAAACCATCAGACAGTTTAACAATCAAATGGATTGTAAACGGTCTCTGCAAGTACTCCAGGTGATCAGCCTATCGTACCCTACATTGTGCACAAGTATAAAGTTTAAACTATATAAGCAGAAATGGGACTATATACCCGACATCTGTTTGCCCGTTTATTCGGGTTGTTCATCTTAGTATTCATGCGAGACCGCACCAAAATAATTTGGATTGGTAAACTTTAAATAGCTTCAAAAGATTTGAATTAAATCATTTGTCTTCAACAATCTCTAGCTGAACAAAAACTAGAAAGCATTCATGGAAACAGTTCTTTTAAATCGATGGAACTTTACAGCATAGCAATTGAATTAATAATTGAATAAACAGCAATAAAACTTGCAAGACAATTGAAGTTGTAGAATTTTACGTCAAAGGAACTTGCATGCATATTTAAATAATCACAAGTCCGAACTTACCCTCGCTGAAATCAAATGAATAAGGATTGATTAATTTCTCAATAAAAAATAGGGTAAGAAACTTGCCTGATACGTCTGCTATCGTTAAAGCTAGCAATTAACCTTCATGTAACCTAATTATATGTGTCACAATAAGCCATTAGGTTCTTGAACTCTAATTCGAAAGAAAATGATTTCCTTTCATTATAATTTCATTATTAAAGTACCACGTATGCTATCATCAAGCTAATTTAATCATATAACATGTTGCGTCATATAGATAAAGTGGTTCAATATGAGAACCTGAGTAAAAATAAGTTTCTGGAATTTTTCCCGGTCCGACCCGACCCGGATCAGACTCGACCCGGACCGACCCGGACCGGTGCAGCTGTGCAGGCACAAGCCTGATGAGTGGCACAGCTGCGCTGCTCTTCGCTGCCCAAAATTTTTTTTGCAACTTTGAGCAGCCCACTTTGCGAATTGATTCTGACCAAATCATGCATGATATGACTCTGACCTTTTGACACAACATACTTCATATAGCATAGTATTTTACAAAAATATCACTTTCCAGAAAACAGCAAGTTAAGGCCACGAACCGGCTGCCTTGAAAAGCATGCCAAAACAGGTTCTAACACTTGGAAAAATTCTGGAAAACCCATATTTTCTGCAGATTTCTATACCAACAAGCTTGCTTATGAATTCCATATCTTGCTCAATAAAACTTCGATTCCTTTGAAATTTGGACAGATTGGACTTCATACAACATACTATTTTATAAAATTATTAGCTACCATAAGCGGGTCACAGAAACCATGATTTCAAGGCTCCGAAAAACCCAAAAAGTCACAGATTTCATGTTAACCCACTTTGACAAAAATCATGATTTTGATTCTAGCATGCAAGGATTCAATTCCTACTGTCCAGATCACTTTTACTAGCATATATACACATGTTACATATGTTTTGATGAATTTAGCATGTTAGTGGCATTTTATCAAACATATAGCATGCATACTCGAATTTTATGATTCTCAATGTAATTGAAACATGATTAAGTCCAGAATTCTCATACTTAATAGACACATAACAGTAATACACCATAACATGGCATCACAACGCCAAAACAAACCATCAACTATGATTATACATACATTTCTCACTATTTTCCTCATGAACATATGAAATGGGTTATGAATTACCTCTTAGTGCGAATTTCCCCTTGTTTTGATTCTGATATTCCTTCCCCCTTGCTTGTTTAGACTCTCCAAATATCCAGAATTCTCAAGAGCTCTCAAACTCTCATTCTCTCAAGTTTATTTTGGTAAGGTTTCTAAGGAAAAGGAAAATACTATGGGAAAGAAATGCTCTTATAGAGCTTGAATTCTTGTGTAACGTAAATATGAATTCATCAGTTCAGAGGTCCTTTGTAATACCCGTGAATTTTCATATATTATTAAATAAATATATTAATGGAAACGAGAATTTATTTGAATATAAATGATTTTGTGTTATGAGATGAATTAATTCAATTATATAAGATTGAATAATTATAATAATTGAGAAATTGGTGGAGTTTGCGATAAACTCGTTGATTGCCTTGTGTGGCACAGTGACGTAATATAAGAATGATTATATTAATTTAAGCGAACAATTAATCTATATTATTTGTTAATCGTAGAATATTAATTAATTGTCATCGTAGAATAATTGTTATAAAATATTAATGGTGATTGATTAATAATATGTGATTATTATTATTGCAAGAAACATAATAATAATGAGCAACGTGTTTATAAATATAATAAGATTTATATTAAAGTGATAAATAATCATATAAGGGTTAATTAAATTGTTATGGAGAATAACAATTATATTGATTGAACTATATGAGCTACTTGATTAATAGCCTATGTGACAATATGTATGTAAGTATACATTAAAATATTGTATCATAAATATAAATAATTGATGAATATTTATATATATAATGGAATAATAAAATTTAATAAAGGAAATAATGTGATGTGATTATATCCGGTATTAATAAATGTACATGGATGATATGTATGTTACATTGCCATATCACATCTACTACTTTGAAATATTAAGCATGTGACATACATTATAATGATAATTATAATCTAAATATATAGTATGAATGTATATGTAATAGCCTAAGTGTATGATATATGTATATATGGCCTTAGTGTTAATACACTTCATGTTGCAAAATGCTGGATACTTAGAAGCTTGGCCCATGCTAACAAACACAATCCTTATACCCGTGAACAACTCAAGCTAGCCTACTCCCTATTTCTTCCTCAAACTCAGCATTGCATAGCTCATGATTATGGAGGGAATGGGATTCATGATGAATCCAACTACCATTTACCTACTACTCTTTAACCCCCATACAATTCACAAATCTCGTTGGTTTAATTTGTTGTACAATTACATTGTCTGGGTCTTGGCTTTGCTATTTATATGGCCCCTTCTCCTTCAATTTCATTTATTGTGAGTTTACATAAGTGTTGAGTTGAGAGAATACATTGATAGTATAGCAGCATTTGTAAGTAGTAGTATAGCAGCAAGTTCAATTCACAAACTAACAGAGGTATAATTCCTCTCCTTGTTCTTCATTTTCATTTCCTGTTTCTGTTACTGCAATTGCTTAAATTCTTGATTATGCAAAATTGGATTGCAATTAGATTGTAGAGCACTTATATTGTTGTTATATGAACATACATACCTGATGGAACCACTATATAGCTTTCTTGACTTTCATTTCCATTGTTGCTCTGTAATTTTTGTAAAGCATCAAATTCGTGTGAAATTAGTTAGGGTTCATGAATTTGAGAATTTATAAATGCAATTAACTGTTATATAAGCATATATATGTGTTAGTAAGTTAAAAACGTTAGTGTAATGGCATATGGGTATGTTGAAATCGATGAAATGGGAGGTTTTGGGTCGGTTTCGGCTGCAGTGTGAACTGCAGAAACTGTCCCCACGCCGCAGCGCCATCGTCCGCGCCTCCCACGCCGCAGCTCCAATACTCGCGCTGCAGCGCCAGATTGTGGCTGCTGTTGCCGAGCCGCAGCGCCGGACTCTGTGTGCAGTTTTTTGCATTCTGCAACAAAACTGTTATGTACTAATTGTTTGATTTTTGTTTAAACAAGCATGGAAGCATGATTAATACATATATATAAACCTAATGAGGCAATGTAAGCATGTTTTAGTATATTAGCATGCATGGTTAACCAAACGACATATAGTTTGGAAACGAACTTAAAGTTTCCTAAACGAACGTTAACATATATGAAGCATGTTAATATTCTGATTTTTCAAGGCATGTCGGTATGAGGTAGAGATGCATAAAAGACATATTAACTTATGTATATATGGTTCATAGTATGACAAGAGCATGTTAGACCTCACTATTGAGCATATCTAACAAAAATACAAGTTTTGAAGGATGATATTGACATGTAAAGACCATGTATACATTCTGACTTTTCGAGCATGTTTATAGGGCCTTGAAATTCATGAAAAGCATGTTAACTTATATATATAGGTTTCATAAGGAAGCATGGACATGATAGACCTTATTAATGAACTAAACTAACAAAGTATAAGCTTTGAACGTAAACTTTGGTATGTTATGACGAGAATTAGAATCTGATAATTTGGACACATGTGATAGTACTCTTAGACTCATTCATGTGTCATGCATGTATATATACCATGATTAGTTGTCGTGATTAAAGTTTAGCATAAACGAAGCATGTTTTCAAGATAATAACAATGCTAGCTACATATATGCGATACGAGTACTCATGAGCATGCCTAATACAAGTTATGTGAAAATCTTATATGTTTAAAAAGCGAGCATGTTAGACCATATGAGTTCTTGTCCTTGAATGGCTTTAAGTATTAACTTAAGAACCTATACCATGTACGATTGGATTTGAAAAAGTTATACAAGCATGAAAGTATCCTTTAAATATGAATACATGCTACGTGATATTATAGGATGTTACTTGAACCCGATTTTGACGGTTAACTTAAGGGGATGCCGTAACTTGCTAAAATGAAATATATTTAGTATTGATTACGGTCTTATAAGATATGAGAATGTGTTTAAACTCTAAAGGAGGAACGTTAAGGATAGAAATTATGTTCTATATAACTGTGTAGCTAGGTAAAACCTAGCTTATGTGTTGATCGTATATTCGAAGATAAAATGTGAAGTTTAATTATATGACTAATGAATATCATATATATACGTAACTGTATTACGATAAGAATTCGAAAGTGTTGATTTGCTTTTCGTGGATAAACTACGCTAAAGGCAAGTTCTCTTACTTACACTCTTTTAAAGTGCAAGTATCCTAACCGACGCATTTACTTTATGCAAGGAAATCTATGATTGTGCAAGTTTCCTAACTTACACTCTTTTACTGTGCAAGTATTCTATCCTTGTATATTGCGAACTAGTTTCCTACTTAATCGGTTGAATTGAATTAGCATACTTGAACTCTTATTTCATTAAAGCTATTATTCCTGTTGAACTTAGTATTGTTCTTGAATATTGTGAAAGTGTCTATGCCATTTGATTCGGCTAGACTTATATCATTGGAAAGCAACCCAAACTAATTGATTGGTGAGG
This sequence comes from Panax stipuleanatus, assembly GCA_020205555.1. Taxonomy (NCBI): domain Eukaryota; kingdom Viridiplantae; phylum Streptophyta; class Magnoliopsida; order Apiales; family Araliaceae; genus Panax; species Panax stipuleanatus. Next base: position 131,514,285 of record CM035115.1, on the reverse strand, counting down.
GATCTTGTATTTGACTGAGAAGAACAACCTTCTTTGAAGGGAATATATAATTGTCGGAGGACCGACGTGCACACTTGAGTATGATTGATTGTTATGCATAACGTTGGTGCTTTAGGCTGATCACATGTTGTACCTGTTTTTGTTGGATTTTCAGTTTATTACTGTTAATTCTAGTAGAAGTTCATAGTCCTTAGCGACTGCTCAGTATTCAGTTATCTTGAAATCTTGAATTGATTTGTTGTTGAATCACATTGATATTATTCTGTCCTTAGCGACTGTTATTGAAAACTCTTGATATTCTTGTTATCCTTGAATTATCAAACCTTGCTATACTTTTTTTAAGAATTGAGAATTATATTACAAACCCTTATTGTATATTACTTGCTGGGCAATTTGTGCTCATTCTTGCTTTCCCTAAAAAATTTCAGTTAAGGCAGAGCAGGGCGAACCTTCGGGCGTTGATAAGGGCAAGGGCAAGGCTACCAACTAGTTTGTCTCTTTTATGTTTTTAAATATTTCATTGTCGTATTAAGATGATGTAGTAAGACTGATTTTGATTATGTTTAAGCTTAAGTTAGGTTATGAAATAAGTCGTTAATTGATATTATTATGTAATCTATTAAGTACTGTAGGTTGCGAGACTTGGAGGAATACTTATAATAAATCATTGTAAATTATTCTAGAATAGATTTTCCGCTGTGATGTGTGTTGTTTAGTTATTATTATTGTGATGTATTACCATGAGCACGTGATGAACCGAATTTGAGAGACCAAGTGGCGGTCCTAGAATTTGGGGGTCTCACATCCTTGGCATATCCCATAATCAATTGTGTTAATGAACCAAGATAATGTGGGAGTTGAGAAAATGAAAAGGTGTTTGGTTTAAGGAATAAAACCAACTCCCTCCTCCTTCTATATTTGCTATATACGTATATACTCTCCCTCCTTGTCCCAATTTGGTGGTCACCAAGAGACCCACCAGCTGCTGACTTGTACTAAATATATTATAATATTATTTTAATCAATTAATCAATCATTTTAACCATTTTGCCCTCCATAGCCGAACGTTGCGATACTTATATCGATTCCTACTAAAGTCGACATTCCGGACGTCATGGGACTATCCGTTTCATCAAATTCATCTCCAAAATTCGTGGTTGACTTTGACCAAAAAGTCAACCGTGACCCATTTTCGTGGTTACAGTCTATCCTAACTAATTTCAACGTTCCGGGCTCAAATACGCAGTCTGCGTCTCTAAATTCCGCTCCGAACTCAAACTCATACTTTAAAGCCATCCCACGAAATTAATAGAATTAGTTCCACACTTAACCAATTTAAATAGTTGAGTTAAACTGAACCCACCATTTAAATACTCCTCATCACATATCATAAACTAACACATGCATGTATAACATATATACATCTAATAAAAGAAAACTCACAAGAATTTCTCATAAATTCATTTATTGATAATTGTTGAATGACATAATAATCTCAGATATTACATTCACCCTCCCTTATAAGGATTCCGTCCCCGGAATCATTACATATCAAACAAAAAGACTAGGGTAATTTTTTATCATTTTCTCCTCGAGGTCCCACGTAGCCTCTTCGGCGTTGTGGTTCCTCCATACTACCTTAACAGAAGGTATTATCTTATTTCTCAACACTTGTTCTTTTCTATCAATTATCTGTATTGGAACCTCTTCATAGGTTAAGTCATTTTCAAATTGGATGGGTTCATACTCTATGATATGCTTGTAATCCCGTTTATAGGGTCGTAAAACTGATACGTGGAACACGTTGTGTATATGTTCTAACTCCGGAGGTAAAGCTATTTCATAAGCTACCTCACCGACTCGCCTTAACACTTCAAAGGGTCCTATGAATCTGGGACTAAGTTTTCCCTTGTTCCCAAATCTCATTTTCCCTTTCCAAGGTGAAACCCTTAGAAACACATAAGTGCCGACGTCGAAGTCTCGTTGTTGTCGATGTTGATCGGCATATTTCTTCTGTCGATCCTGAGCTGTCACTAAACTTGCTCGTATTATTTTGATCATATCTGCAGCTTGCTGCACTAATTCTGGCCCTAGCAATTGGCGTTCTCTCACTTCATCCCAGCACAATGGCGTTCTGCATTTCCTTCCATATAAAGCTTCATAAGGTGGCATCCCGATGCTCACGTGGTAACTATTGTTGTATGCAAACTCCACCAATGGTAGGTGGTCATCCCAGCTTCCTTTGAAGTCCATAACATATGCTCTCAGCATGTCCTCCAATGTTTGAATAGTTCTTTCGCTCTGCCCGTCTGTTTGAGGATGATACGCGGTGCTCAACCTCAGTTGCGTTCCCATGCGTTCTTGAAAGCTTTTCCATAAATTAACTGTGAACCGCGGATCGCGATCTGACACAATTGATACAGGTACACCGTGCCTGGAAATGATCTCCTTGATATAAAGCTTTGCCAACTGATCCAAGGTATATCTGATTTTGATTGGCAAGAAATGCGCTGACTTGGTCAATCGATCAACGATTACCCAAACTGCATCGTAACCCTTCTGTGTATTTGGAAGTCCTACCACGAAGTCCATCGTGATATGCTCCCATTTCCATTCCTGAATTTCTAATGGTTGAAGTAACCCGCTCGGTCTCTGATGTTCCGCCTTAACTCTTTGGCATGTCAAATATCTGCTGACGCACTCTGCCACTTCTCTCTTCATATTGGGCCACCAATAATGTTGGCGAAGATCCTGATACATATTTGTGCTTCCCGGGTGAATTGATTTACTTGAGCTATGAGCTCCCTGCAAGATTTCCTCCTTTAACTCGGATACCCCTGGCACCCAAATTCTCCTCTCAAACCTTAATAATCCATCAATACCCACATTGAACTTAAGCTCCTCTCCATCTGAAATTCTTTTCCTCACCTTCTCGCATTCTTTATCGCTGCTTTGTTCTTCTTTGATTTTGTCCAATAGAGTCGGTCGAACCTCCATTGTGAACAACTTCCCATCTAACTCGCTCGGACTCTTTACCTCGAGTTCCAAACTGGCCATTTCCCTAATCAACTCCTCTTGAGCCGTTAGCATTGCTAGCCTGCCACTGCCCTTTCTGCTTAGCGCATCTGCGACCACATTAGCTTTCCCCGGATGATATAAGATGTCGCAATCCTAATCCTTTATTAGTTCCAACCATCTTCTGTCTCATATTCAACTCCTTCTGCGTGAAGATATACTTCAGACTTTTATGGTCCGTGTATATTTCACACTTTACACCATATAAATAATGCCTCCAAATCTTTAGGGAAAATACTACCGCTGCCAATTCCAGGTCATGGGTAGGATATCCCTTCTCGTAATCCTTCAACTGACGTGATGCATACGCAATAACTTTACCATGTTGCATAAGCACACAGCCAAGTCCTTTATGCGACGCATCACTGAAAATCACGAAATCACCTGTATCTTCTAGTAAAGACAACACCGGTGCCTCACTCAATCTTTTCTTAAGTTCCCAAAAACTTTCTTCACACTTCTCTGTCCAGACAAATTTGACCGACTGCTTCGTTAAATTCGTCAAAGTTCCTGCTATCTTCGAAAAATTTTGGATAAACCGTCTATAATAGCCTGCCAGTCCTAAGAAACTTCTTACTTCAGTCGGTGTCTTTGGTTGCTCCCAATTCTGCACCGCTTCCACCTTTGCTGGATCCACGGAGATTCCGTCCTTATCGATCACGTGACCCAGAAATTGAACTTTCTCCAACCAAAACTCGCACTTTGAAAATTTTGCGTATAACTTATCCTTCCTCAACGCCTCCAATACCAACCTTAAGTGTTCAGCATGATCCTCCTGAGTCTTGGAATAGATCAGGATATCATCTATGAACACGACCATAAATTTATCTAGGTATTGCTTGAATACCCGATTCATCATGTCCATAAATGCCGCCGGCGCGTTCGTTAATCCAAATGACATCACCAGGAACTCGTAGTGACCGTAACGAGTCCTGAATGCTGTCTTAGGAACATCTTCCTTCCTCACCCTCAATTGGTGATATCCCATCCTCAAGTCGATCTTGGAAAAATATTTTGCTCCCTTCAACTGATCGAACAGATCATCTATCCTAGGTAACGGATACTTGTTCTTGATCGTCACTTTGTTCAACTCTCGATAGTCGATATAAAGTCTCATCGATCCGTCCTTCTTTTTCATAAATAAAACTGGTGCTCCCCAAGGAGACACACTCGGTTGAATATACTTTCTATCCAATAATTCCTGTAACTGTACCATCAGCTCTTTCATCTCTGCCGGTGCCATTCTGTATGGGGCTTTCGAAATCGGGGCCGTTCCCGATACTAAATCTATAACGAATTCGACCTCTCTATCCGGTGGAAGTCCTAGTAACTCTTCCGAAAATACATCCAAAAATTCATTCACTACTGGTATCTGTCCCATTCCTACACCTATTTTCTGTGTATCGACGATATGGGCCAAATATCCTACACTTCCCTTCCTTAGCAACTTCCTCGCTTGCGACATCGTCAGACAACTCAAGTGTCTCGGCGACTTACTCCCGTAGAATACTACCTTAGACTAATTTGGAGTCTTAAGGTTTATACACTTCTTCTGGCAATCTATCATCGCTCCATGGTTAAATAACCAATCTATTCCTAGAATTATATCAAATTCCCCTAATTTAATCTGAATTAAATTCACAGGCAACTTATACCCCCTGATATCTACAACACAATTCCTATAGACATGGCTAACGGGAATGACTTCCTTATTAGCGACTTCTATGTTCAAAGGATATTCTAATTCTTCCTAGGGTATGTTTAATCGTTGGGAGAATTTATGCGATACGAAGGAACAAGTAGCACCTGAATCAAATAATATATAAGCAGATATATCATTGACCGGAATGATACCTGAAACCACGTCCTTGGATGCGACTGCATCTTGAACCGTCATGTTGAAAGTCCTTGTTGTTGGTCGATTCTGAGTTGGTGGTCCAGTAATTGTGAGATTTCCACCGCTTGGTCCCCTTCCTCCATTTCCTCCTGCTGAATTCTTCTTTGAGCAATTCCTTGCCTGATGGTCCAATGCTCCACAATTGAAACATCCATTTCTCTTTGGTGCAAAGCAATTGGGAAAGATGTGCCCCACTTGCCCGCAATTGAAACAAACATTCTTCCCTTTTAGACATGCACCCGAGTGATTCCTCCCACACTCCTTGCACGCCTCAGTTCTCTTCTTTGCTTCCCCTGGTTTTCCCCCAGAGTTTCCCGAGTTGAAATTGTTATTGTTGTTGTTGTTGTTGTTCCACTTCCTCTTGTTTGCACCACTGCTGCTGCTACCTTCCCCGCGATTCCCTCCTTCATTCTTCTTCTTTTTCTCCTTATTAAACTTCATTAGGGCTTCACTTCCGCCCTCAGCAATTATAGCCTTCTCTAGGAGAGTCGCGAAGCTGTTCGTCTGCAACACCAAAAGTCTACTGTATAACCATGGTTTCTCAAACCTCCTCGTTTTCCTCTCCTCAGTGTCGACCTGATGAGGAGCGAACCTCGCCAGTTCGTTGAACTTTGCGGCATACTGGGGTACGGTCATGTCTTCTTGCTTCAGCTCCAAGAATCGCATCTCCATACGACTCTGTATACTCGCAGGGAAATAGTTTTCGAAGAAGATCTTATTAAACTTTTCCCAAGGTATCACACCTTCTCCTGCCCTGATCTGGTTTGCCTCCCACCAGAAATTGGCTTCACCCTTCAGCATGTAAGTGGCGAAGATTGTTTTCTGATCATCTCCTACGCTAGCAATAGCGAACGCCTTTTCTATTTCCTCGACCCAAGTTTGGGCTTCAATAGGTTCGATGGTTCCTTTGAACTCAGGTGGTCCCGCGCTTTTAAAGTCTTTAAAGTGTACCACCTGGCCCGCTAGAGGGTTATTGGTATTCGGGGTTCTATTCTGAAGTGTCTACGAATTGTTGCATGGCGTTCGGTGGACCCCTAGCATTACCGCCTGACCCTTCTGGTACTTGACGACGTCTTCCTCTAGCCATCTATCTGTTTAAATAAACTTAATGTTATCATCTCATAACTTATTCCTACAACATATATAATTCATATAAAAACTTAATCATCACATCACATATTTAAATAAAAGCATATTTATTTATAAACATAATACCCAAGGTATTTCATCGTCTTATGGCATTAAGCCATTTACATCACTTTAACCATCATATTTAGTAACATTGGAAACCAAGTTTTATTTCATAGAAAAGCGTTCTACACGCTACTAGTAAAAGTTTAACACGAACAAACTAAAGACCCTGCCTAATGGCGTCTTCATGCTCTTCATCCGCTATTTCCAGCACCAGCCCACGGCTTATGGCATGTCTAGACCGGTACTCCTCACGTGGAAAGTGATACACCCTATGCTGGAACCTCCCATGTGCTGATTTAAACGCATACTTCATTCTATCCATCCTAACCTTTTTATCTCTTACTTCTTCTTCTAACTCGTCTGTTAGCTTCTCGGCCTGAACACGGCCTCTCCTCTCATCTCCCCAGAATGTGGTAATGATCTGCTTGTCAGTTTGGAGACTCTGAATCCTCGACTCTAGCCCATTAATGGTATGTCCCAAGTGGGTCCTGATAGCTTCTTTCTCATCCTTCAGCCTATCCGCCTTCTGACCTGTTGTTCGCAGCTTGTCAGCCAGATCCCCGTTCCTAATTATCAGGTGTTGCACCAATGCCCCAAGCAATGCTGCAGCCGGCTGCTCCCCCTGATATAGCTCCTCCAACTCATGGACCTTGACATCCAATTCTGTAATCCTATCCATCAACTCATCCAATATAGTATCCTCAGGTGCTTCCTCGGAGTCCTCCTCGGGCTCCTCTTCCTCTTCAGGATACTCCTCTGGGTCTAACTCAGCTACTGCCTCAGCTATAGGCTCAGGTACAGTTGTCACCAACTGCTCACTCACTACGTGAATATCTCTAACCACCTCTTCTCCTGACATCCTACAATCAAGACAAAGCAACTCGATTAGTATTTTAAAATAGATATTGATTTTATTTTTAGAAAAAAATAGATTTGACACAACCCTTAGAACTCTACGTGAGTTCATCTCCTTATATACTCCACAAACTTCCCTAAGGTTATAGTCTAAGGTTCCTCACCTAAGGTTTATAACCTACAGCTTTGATACCAACCTGTGACGCCCCCAAATCCGTGTAACATCGATTACAGGACATGGTGCTCACGATACAACATACATCATCATCTATCTAAGTAAACTCCAGCAATAATAATAATAATAATATAACTATTACATACAAAATAAAATCCCAAGTCTTTACAACCTTTAATAAACCAAAACTTAAACTTAGCGTTTATCGCTACATTACATCATATGCGAAAATATAAACTTATTTCATAAGGTAACTAGCATCATTTCATCTTAGACTTCCCCTTGTCCTTGCCCGAGCCCTCAGCCTTCTCATCCTTAACTGAAAGGTTTAAGCAAGAATGAGCACAAATTTCCCAGCAAGTATATAAAGAAGTTTGGAAACATACATCAGGAGTAAAAACATCGGTATGACAATATCTCAACAGTTGAAGGAATTATCAAGTGTTAAACAAGAATATCAAAGATAAGAGTTTAGAATTCTCAATAGCATACTAAGGGGTGTTAAATACCCTGAACGTTACTTTGCTTCATCAAAAACCATCAGATAGTTTAACAATCAAATGGATTGTAAACGGTCTCTGCAAGTACTTCAGGTGATCAGCCTATCGTACCCTACATTGTGCACAAGTATAAAGTTTAAACTGCATAAGCAGAAATGGGACTATATGCCCGACATCTGTTTGCCCGTTTATTCGGGTTGTTCATCTTAGTATTCATGCAAGACCGCACCAAAACAATTTGGATTGGTAAACTTTAAATAGCTTCAAAAGATTTGAATTAAATCATTTGTCATCAACAATCTCTAGCTGAACAAAAACTAGAAAGTATTCCTGGAAACAGTTCTTTTAAATCGATGGAACTTTACAACATAGCAATTGAATTAATAATTGAATAAACAGCAATAAAACTTGCAAGACAATTGAAGTTGTAGAATTTTACGTCAAAGGAACTTGCATGCATATTTAAATAATCACAAGTCCGAACTTACCCTCGCTGAAATCAAATGAATAAGGATTGATTAATTTCTCAATGAAAAATAGGGTAAGAAACTTTCCTGATACGTCTGCTAACGTTAAAGCCAGCAATTAACCTTCACGTAACCTAATTATATGTGTCACAATAAGCCATTAGGTTCTTGAACTCTAATTCGAAAGAAAATGATTTCCTTTCATTATAATTTCATTATTAAACTACCACGTATGCTATCATCAAGCTAATTTAATCATATAACATGTTGCGTCATATAGATAAAGTGGTTCAATATGAGAACCTGAGTAAAAATAAGTTTCTGGAATTTTTCCCGGTCAGACCCGACCAGACCCGGATCAGACTCGACCCGGACCGACCCGGACCAGCGCAGCTGCGCAGGAACAAGCCTGATGAGTGGCGCAGCTGCGCTGCTCTTCGCTGCCCAAAATTTTTTTTGCAACTTTGAGCAGCCCACTTTGTGAATTGATTCTGACCAAATCATGCATGATATGACTCTGACCTTTTGACACAACATTCTTCATATAGCATAGTATTTTATAAAAATATCACTTTCCAAAAAACAGCAAGTTAAGGCCACGAACCGGCTGCCTTGAAAAGCGTGCCAGAACAGGTTCTAACACTTAGAAAAATTCTGGAAAACCCAGATTTTCTGCAGATTTCTATACCAACAAGCTTGCTTACGAATTTCATATCTTGCTCAATAAAACTCCGATTCCTTTGAAATTTGGACAGATTGGACTTCATACAACATACTATTTTATAAAATTATTAGCTACCATAAGCGGGTCACAGAAACCATGATTTCAAGGCTCCGAAAAACCCGAAAAGTCGCAGATTTCATGTTAACCCACTTTGACAAAAATTCATGATTTTGATACTAGCATGCAAGGATTCAATTCCTACTATCCAGATCACTTTTACTAGCATATATACACATGTTACAATAATCAAATTCACTAATTTTTCATGTTTTGATGAATTTAGCATGTTAGTGGCATTTTATCAAACATATAGCATGCATACTCGAATTTTATGATTCTCAATGTAATTGAAACATGATTAAGTCCAGAATTCTCATACTTAATATACACATAACAGTAATACACTATAACATGGCATCACAATGCCAAAACAAACCATCAACTATGATTATACATGCATTTCTCACTATTTTCCTCATGAACATATGAAATGGGTTATGAATTACCTCTTAGTGCGAATTTCCCCTTGTTTTGATTCTGATATTCCATCCCCCTTGCTTGTTTAGACTCTCCAAATATCCAGAATTCTCAAGAGCTCTCAAACTCTCATTCTCTCAAGTTTATTTTGGTAAGGTTTCTAAGGAAAAGGAAAATACTATGGGAAAGAGATGCTCTTATAGAGCTTGAATTCTTGTGTAACGTAAATATGAATTCATCAGTTGAGAGGTCCTTGGCATATCCCATGATCAATTGTGTTAATGAACCAAGATAATGTGGGAGTTGAGAAAATGAAAAGGTGTTTAGTTTAAGGAATAAAACTAACTCCCTCCTTCTTCTATATTTTCTATATACGTATATACTCTCCCTCCTTGTCCCAATTTGGTGGTCACCAAGAGACCCACCAGCTGCTGACTTGTACTAAATATATTATAATATTATTTTAATCAATTAATCAATCATTTTAACCATTTTGCCCTCCATAGCCGAACGTTGCGATACTTATATCGATTCCTACTAAAGTCGACATTCCGGACGTCATGGGACTATCCGTTTCATCAAATTCATCTCCAAAATTCGTGGTTGACTTTTTACCCAAAAAAGTCAACCGGTTGACTTTGACCAAAAAGTCAACCGTGACCCATTTTCGTGGTTACAATCTATCCTAACTAATTTCAACGTTCCGGACTCAAATACGCAGTCTGCGTCTCTAAATTTCGCTCCGAACTCAAACTCATACTTTAAAGCCATCCCACGAAATTAATAGAATTAGTTCCACACTTAACCAATTTAAATAGTTGAGTTAAACTGAACCCACCATTTAAATACTCCTCATCACATATCATAAACTAACACATGCATGTATAACATATATACATCTAATAAAAGAAAACTCACAAGAATTTCTCATAAATTCGTTTATTGATAATTGTTGAATGACGTAATAATCACCGGATATTACAGATACCAGTCGAATCTAGGAGAAGAGCACTGGAAGGCAGTGAAGAGTATCCTAAAGTACTTGAGAAGGACTAAAGATATTTTTCTTGTCTACGATGGGTCTGAATTAAAACTCGAAGGTTTTAGGGACTCATATTTTCAAACAGACCAAGATGACAGTAAATCTATTTCGGGGTATGTGTTTACCTTGAATGGAGGCGTAGTGAATTGGAAGAGTTTCAAGCAGCAAATAGTTGTTGATTCAGTGACAGAGGCAAAGTATATAGCTGCAAGTGAAGCTGCAAAGGAAGCTGTTTGGATGAAGAAGTTCATAACTAAACTTGGTGTGGTTCCTAGCATTGGAGAAGCAGTTCTCGTATACTGTGACAACATTGGAGCGGTTGCACAGGCTAAGGAACCCAGGTCTCATCAAAAATACAAACACGTGTTGCGGCGATTTCACTTGATCAGGGAGATCATTGAAAGAGGAGACATCACCTTGGAGCGTGTGGACTCTCAAGACAACATTACAGATCCATGTACTAAAGTTCTAACACAACAGCAGTTTGATCGTCACTTAGAGAAGATGGGTATGAGATACCATGGTGATTGGCTTTAGAGCAAGTGGGAGATTGATAGTAGTGTGCATACAAGCTAATCATGTATGATGATAAAGCACATACTTTATAAACAATCTTATTTATTTATTAATAAATATTCATTTAAGGCATTCAATTATCTACATGCTGCTATTTTTATAATATGTAAATAACTCATAGTTTTAAGCAATGCTTTTAGAATCATGATGAGATCATGCTAATGAGATCTAAATTCTTAGAAAGCTTAAAAACTAAAATAGTTCTTAATCGTGGGATTACTAAAATTGGGATTAGTAAATCCTGATAGATTGGTACATATGTTGCTTGCTCATTGGATGAGGATGACTGATCTCATGGTCATTTGTGTGGAGACACTAAAATAAGCATGTAGGTGCTTATTGGAGAATAAGTTCACTGAACATGACTCGCTATGGAATACCTAATGGAGTTTTACTCGCCTATCAATAGGAATTCCTAGTGTGATTGTAGTACAAGTGATCCTTGGATTTGAGATCATCATAGTATCTTGTATGTAACACATTATACTTTGACTTATTCCTTAAGGCCTTTTAAGGCATATATAGTATGCTTGGGTATAATTACATATGGAGATAATCTATGATCAATAAAGAATCTACCACCTATAGTAAAAGAGGAGATATGTCCTATGTGATTCGTTAAATGACAACCCAGGAATCCTTGGCCAAGGTGGAATGAAATTAGAAAGAGGTTTCTAATTTACATTATTTGGAGTTGTGCATTTTCTAATCGAAATACATATGATTAAATAAATTAAGACTTGACAGTAATCCATGTCTTATATTTAATTGGGACATTGTATGATAGAAGGATTGAATTGTGTGATAACTATTAACTCACAGGTTCTTTTATGATTAATGTTGAAATCTATATTATCTGAAAAGTCGTTGATCGCTAAGGAGGCTTATCCCTATTGTAGAATAAATATTATTTATTTAAATAGATTATTTGTTTAATTTATTTATTTAAATAAGATTAGAATTGTTCTAATTAATTTATTCACAACCGGTTTAATATGGAGAACCTAAATGAATTATTTAAGAAGAAAATGGCATGATAGTAATAATGCATTAAGTGTAATTAATTTAATCTATGGTGATAGAATAAATTAAATAGCTTAATCTTTATTATTTAATATTTTAGAAATATTAAATATAAATTAATAAGAGGAGTCTTATTAATATTATTATTTTAATTCTAAATGAGTTTAGAAATTATTATAATATCAGTACTCTCTCTCAATCATAATAAGATTAGGATATAAATTAATTAAAAGTGTTTAATTAATTAAATAAATAAAACCCTATTCTAATTGGATTAGGAGGGTTAACCTAATATCTATATAAGAGAGTCTTATATCAAAAATAAGTGACGTGAGTTTTTTCAAGAGTTGGGAGTACACATATTCTATAGAGATAGAAACAAGGGTTAAGCCAATAACCCATCTTCTTGAGTTCTTCATCCTCCTTGGTGGATCACCATTAGAGGCCAAACATTTGGGTGGCTGACATTGATCAAGAGAAGGAGCCACTACAGAGGAATTAAAGGAAGCAAAGGAGTAGAACTAGTACCTGAGGAAGCTTGGATCTTCAAAGGTATAATTCTGTTTTTCTCCTTCTATATTCACTGATAATTGACGCACAAGAATGATCATGGTTATGGGTTTGTATAAATTTTTGAAAACCTAGTTTTTGCACTTCCGTCCTTATTTATGTGATTTGATTACATGATTGCGCCACGTACAAATCCAACACTAACACCTTCCCCACACTTAACCAAGCTCCCGAACTTAGAACTTTGGTTTCAAAAATTAAGTTTCGACAGTGTTTAACAAATTGGGCCTCCTTTCAAACAAATTCGATTGAGTTGGTACAACTATTTCAAAACTATCAACTGGCGACTCTGTAAAACGTTCAAATCGGCGACATGATACATGTTGGCATTTTCCTAAAAAATATGTAACAACCCGGATTTTAAAGAATTTATAAATGAGAATTTAATAAATAAAATTCTTATTTTAAGATGTACGAGTATGTGTATATGTGTTATATTCTGAAATGTGCTATTTGGTATGAAGAGAATTATATTCATGTATTGGATTAATTTAATTAAGTGCAATATGATTAATTAAATCGATGTGTAAGTAATTGTGTAGTAAAATTCTAATTTAATTGAGAATAATTAAATTAGATGAATATTATGTGCTAAGTGTTTATAAAGATTTACTAATTTATTAAATGAATTATGATTGACAAGTAAATTACAATTGTGTAACAATTTAGTGTTATGTGGCTATTTTAATTAATTAATGAATGTTAGCTTCTACTTTAATAAATTAGAATGATAGGATTTAATTAAATAGAGTGTAACATTTATGCTATGTGATTAAAAGAGCTATTAAAATAAAATAAAAGAGTTTTAAATTAGTTTTGCCAATCAAGGCCCTTAAATCTGTTTTAAAGAGTTTTTACCAAACATGGCCTTAACTACTAAAAATCTATTTTTAAACAAATAATGAGTTTTGCCAAACAAGCCCTAGTGGCTTTTGATTTTCAAAAATAAGTAACTGATATATATTAAGTAGAGATATAATGTATGTGTCAGTTACATTGTTATGTAATAATACGTATAATATATCTATAGTCAGTTATGTTATACTACGTTAGAAAACAAAACTAGTCTGTGTTAGAAAAAAAACAGAGTAAACTAGAGAGAAAAGAGAGAAGAAGAAGAGAGAAAGAAAGAAAGAGGAGGAAGGAGTTTTGAGAAATCAAAACTAGAAGCCTATCATCATTATCATCATATGAATCATCATCTTCTTCTAAGCAAAAGGGTATAATCCAATTTTAATTGTTGTTCTTCATTGTTTTTATTCTCTATAAATAGGTTTTTATTATAAACTATAAATTGATGATCAATATGTGTTAGATTATGTATATAAACTATTATATATGAGATATATGATAGTTTATATGGTTCAATTCATGTAAATATGATGAACATGAAGAAATCATGTTCATAGCAATTTACAGTGAACTAGTTTGAAAAATAGTTTCTTTAATATCAAAAATTGTGTGTGATTATGCTATTATTATGAGAATTAAGTTTCGATTATGATAATATATCAAGAAACAAAAATAACATGCTTTGAATCATGTGATTTGGGTTAAAAACGAACTCACAGTGTTAACTTTCTTCAAGAAAGCTTATCAATGGTGTTTTCTTTAAAATCATGAAAATTAGTATTTTGATTATGTGTTGTGGTATATATGTATGTTAAAATCATGTTAGAAGTTTAATGTTTTGTTTTCATAATGTTTCATATGCATTATATTAGTTAAAATCGGACTTTGGTGCCAAGAAATAAGCCAAATTGGCTTATTTCTCGGCACAGTTCGCGAGCCGGGGAACCTACCAGCAGGGAGCCCTGCCCCAGCAGGGATTTTAGCCTAGAACTCCCGCCCCAGCGGGGCTACATGCTGTTCGGAGTGGTTTAAGAGTTGTAATGCAAAACTATTTTGACCTCCTGTAGTAAAACAAGTATAACTTCTACATACAAACTCCGATTAAGGCGGTTCAGGAAGATTCGAAAAGATAACGAGTAGACCTACAACTTTTACTTTTTAACTTTTTCAATTTGAAGTCATTAGAAGGGGTCAAAATAGCCATCTTTGTGACTGATGTCTATTCGGAGGCAATCGGAGGACGTCAGACATGCACATACGCAAGTATAGTGCTATCGACGATAATAGATGTTGTTCTAAGTTATAAAATATGATTATTATGATATATAATGATGCTTATCATTAATCAATGATGTAATGACAATTATGTCGACTTAAACAAACGTTAAGTGTAGATTAAAAGAGAAGTATAAAGAAATATGAAACGAAGGTTAACATGCTTAATGTTAAAAAAACATTATACATCTAATGTGATGTAAAGACGAGGTTTAAGACTTAAATAAATGTTAAGTGTATTAAAAGAGAACGTAAGAAGAAGTAAAAAGGAAGTTTAACGTAAAATAAATCGAATAATCGATGAGGAGCCCTAACAGAACTTAACAACATAAATTGAACATTGTGTATCAAACCTAAATAAGATGATTGTAAATCATAAAGTAGAGTTACTTAAACGATTACTAAGCATTGCTATGTGACTAATAAATGATGTACATGATTATATATTGTGTAGGATACGTGAGGTGCAATAGCTATAAGCTATTTTTCGATAATTGGTAATCTACGATCAAGGCAAGTCTTCCAGTTCCTATGTGCTACTTGAATTCAATTTTTTTATTACGTGTATTCATGGTATCAATATGAGATGTTGAATTACATGTTACTCGCTATGAATTGGAAAAGTCAAATTATGACTATATTTGGTTGAGTTATGGAACTCAACATGTGATATATGGAATGTTGAGCATGTGGAACTTATATTTATATTGAACTAATATTTTTGCTGAGCATGAAATCTTATAATTGTTTTAAATTGAGATATATATTGAGCATGAACTTATGTGTTATGTGCGGCATGAAAGCTGTTAGATTTGCTGGGTTGTCGAGCTCATTCTTGCAAAATAACCATTTTTGTAGGCTAAGTATTCAAGGTAATGCTATGTGCTACTTGAATGATATGGATCAGATTTAATGCATGAAGATTAAATATTTTAGCCAAAGTTATTATTCCTATAAACCATGTTTAAGGTTCTAGAAGTGTACTTAAGGGTTTATGACGTTTATTTTATGTTGAGTTGTAAAGTTTGAGTTATCCGAAGTATAAATGATATTGAATTGGGATGTAAAATTTTATATAATAACTTTTATGAAGCGATTCATGTAATATATTTGAATCAAAGATATATAATTATAAACGTTGAGATTCAGGAAAATATAGAAAGAAATATAAAAGTTTTAATTATTCCGCATTTTTATTTATGTTTAATATTGATTAATGATGTAAAGTTAGAAGTTCGATGTATTATTAATGGCCAAGATTGAGAGTAGAATTGTACGAATTTTGGGGTCGTTACAGTTAGTATCAGAGCTAATAAGTTATACACCTTAGGTAAGAGTACCTTAGGCTATGGCCTTAGGTTATAAGAAGTTAAGTGTAAGTAGCGGTACAGTCGTACTATTTAATGGATGATGTATAGTATCTGGGCTAAACGATTCAATCAGAGAGCGACGGTTAATGCGAACTAGCAACCGATCTAACTTACTGTGTGAGACAGTGTAGAAGAGACGGGAAACTAGTTTGTTGGTTGTTTGTGGGAAACCACTCAGCTTACTATATTGAACACTGTTAGAGACTCAATGCGTACCAATTATGGATTTACGGATACGTATAATAAAAAGGTGATTCTTTTCACATACATAGATGTATAGGATGAGTTAAGTCCTAAAAATATTATAAGAAGAAGATGAGAATGACGAGGAGTAAAACTCGAATAAAATATTGAGCAATATGAATGAAATTAGAAATTTTTAAAGGAAGAATTGATAAATAAACAAAAAGATTCAAAGAAGAATCATGGAGCGATATAAAGATAAGTATCAGGAGTTACCTAACTCCGATAATTAAGATGGCGGATAATGATGAATAGACAAAGTCTATAAGATTAAAAGCATAAATGAAATCATAATATGACATGATGAATGGGAAAGATAAGAAGATTGTAAAACAAAACAATCATGAGATAAGGAAAGAATCATAAGGGAGATGATTATAGAATAAGATCACAGCGTGATCTTTTTAAATTGTAAAAGACAGATGGTCTGTAATGATTGAATAGTTATAGTTTGATGCTATAACGAGATATGTACTATGATATAGTACGAGATAAACTCACGAGGAGTTATAAATAATGAGATACAGAAATTGTATCGACCAAAGAGAAAGTTATGAGCAAGATAGAGTTAAGTGAAATTTTAACTGAGGACTCATATGGTGGCTGAGTTGTACAAACCTTTGTTTGGGCAGGGGTTTTGTACGTACACTTGGTTTATCGCATGGATAATCATTGGAATATTGGTGTCGCGCTATCGATATATATATGGCGAGAAGGTGATTCTTTTCTCATATTTATATTTGATAGTTAGAAACAATTAAGATTAGATTAGGTGACATTAAGATTAGGTACGAGTTCTTAAAACTCATGCTTATGGTGAGTCTGTGACTCATAATCATATGTATATTTTTGAACCCCTAAGCATATGGATAGTCCCTGATAGGTTCTTGGACTACGTATTGCTAGGACAAGTTCTTAAACTCATATTATTGTGGCAAGTTTCTGAACTTCCAAAGTGTGGTAAGTTTAATGAACTATACTGGGTATAGAAAAGTTATGGTATAGAAAGCATTGATGGTGCTGAAGATTGATAGAATGATTAAGCAACGAAACGGTGGAGTAAAGAGTTATATTGATGGATAAATTTTTGATATTCTATTCTAATTGCTTCAGCTAGACAAAAATGATTTGAAATTTTCAAAATATAATTTATATATTCTATGCATCATTTGATATGATGTAGGAATAATAATCGAGGAAGTCATTAATGCCGTTAAGCCTAGTGTTGGATGTGATCGTGGAATCGTCAGCCCACTATGGTATGATGTAGTATGACGACGTCATGTAATGACGAAATTCTCAACGTACCATTACTACGGTACGGTATCAGGTTATTATAAAAAGATTTTTTTTTTTAGTTTCCTTAAAATAAAAAAAATTATTATGTTGGATAAATATATATATATATATATATATATATATATATTTCGATTGATGTCCGAATTGTTGCTAGAAGTCTATGCTACTTGATTCAGCTAGACAAATATTGAAAGATGTTTATGAAATTCGAGCGCTCTTGACAAAGTATGTCAAACCAGGTCGCTATGGTGCGGATTTAGATGTTGAAAGCTGAGGTGAATAACCCTATAAAGGGGATATGTTATTGGAGATAATAGTTCCGAGTGTAACGGATATAGTCGTTACGATGTACTACGTTTGTGCACGACGTAGTGGTGCCATAGTCTGATCACCTAAAGCACCGATGTAGGATGTTTATAGTCTATGTGATTGTTAAACATTTATTAGAGCGGTTTATAGTGTGAAGTACCGAGGGTGAAGCACTATTAAACCTAGAGATGAGTTCAAGGTCTTGTGACCCCTCAGCATGATTTGGAATCTTTTAAGTTCTTGAGTTATTTATATCGCTTCCCAATTATTGAGCAATTATGGAAGATTCTTATTATTCTAAAGGTGAATGTGGTAAGAAGGATATTCCTTAGAAAGAAGTAGCTGTAGAACGCAACTTGTGATGATAAAAGATCTTTTTAGAGAAAGAATTTGGTTATACAATTCAGTGAATAGAGATTAACGTAAAGTCTATTTTGATAGATTGATATATAAAGATAGATTAAAATTTCGAGGACGAAATTCTTATAAGAAGGGGTGAATATGATAACCTGAATACTGATAAGATAGTGAATTATGAAGTAAATGAACTCGACGAGTAGAGTATTTGGTAATGATCCTTAGAAAGGAAATGAACGGGTTAAAGAATATATAATATTTGAAACATAATTGAGTTAATTGAAGGTTATGAAATAAAACCTAAAATTTGTTGAAGAAATGAATGGAGTAGGATATATATATATAAAACTTTTGTTAAGGTAATGTGTTGAAGTTATTCAACGATAAAATTATGAAAGAGATTTAGTAAAAACCGAGTAAAGGAGGTTTTGTTGATTCCGAGGACGGAATACTTATAAGGAGGGAAGGATGTGACAACCCGAATTTTCAAGAATTTATAAATGAGAATTTAATAAATAAAATTCTTATTTTAAGATGTACGAGTATGTGTATATGTGTTATATTCTGAAATATGCGATTTTGTATCAAGAGAATTATATTCTTGTATTGGATTAATTTAATTAAGTGCAATATGATTAATTAAATCGATGTGTAAGTAATTGTGTAGTAAAATTCTAATTTAATTGAGAATAATTAAATTAGATGAATATTATGTGTTTAGTGTTTATAAAGATGTACTAATTTGCTACATGAATTATGATTAATAAGTAAATTATAATTGTGTAATAATTTAGTGTTATGTGGCTATTTTAATTAATTAATGAATGTTAGCTTGTATTTAATTAAATTAGAATGATAGGATTTAATTAAATAGAGTGTAACATTTAAGCTATGTGATTAAAAGAGTTATTAAAATAAAATAAAAGAGTTTTAAATTAGTTTTGCCAAACAAGGCCCTTAAATCAGTTTTAAAGAGTTTTTACCAAACATGGCCTTAACTACTAAAAATCTATTTTTAAACAAATAATGAGTTTTGCCAAAAAAGCCCTAGTGGCTTTTGATTTTCAAAAATAAGTAACTGATATATATTAAGTAGAGATATAATGTATATGTCAGTTACATTATTATGTAATAATACGTATAATATATCTATAGTCAGTTATGTTATACTACGTTAGAAAACAAAACTAGTCTGTTTTAGAAAGAAAAAGAAAGAACAAAGTAAACTAGAGAGAAAAGAGAGAAGAAGAAGAGAGAAAGAGAGAAGAAGAAGAGAGAAAGAAAGAAAGAGGAGGAAGGAGTTTTGAGAAATCAAAACTAGAAGCCTATCATCATTATCATTATATAAATCATCATCTTCTTCTAAGCAAAAAGGTATAATCCAATTTTAATTATTGTTCTTCATTGTTTTTATTCTCTGTAAAAAGGTTTTCATTATAAACTATAATTGATGATCAATATGTGTTATATTATGTATATAAACTATTATATATGAGTTATATGATAGTTTATGTGTTTCAATTCATGTAAATATGATGAAAATGAATAAATCATGTTCATAGCAATTACAGTGAACTAATTTGAAAAATAGTTTCTTTAATATCAAAAATTATGTGTGATTATGCTATGATTATGAGAATTAATTTTGATTATGATAATATATCAAAAAACAAAAATAACATGCTTTGAATCATGTAATTTGGGTTAAAAACGAACTCATAGTGTTAACTTTCTTCAAGAAAGCTTATCAATGGTGCTTTCTTCAAAATCATGAAAATTAGTGTTTTGATTATGTGTTGTGGTGTTTATGTATGTTAAAATCATGTTAGAAGTTTAAGATTTTGTTTTCATAAAATCTCATATGCATTATGTTAGTTAAAATCGGACTTCGGTGTGCAGAAATAAGCCAAATTGGCTTATTTCTCTACACAGTTCGCGAGCCGGGGAACCCACCAGCAAGGGGCCCCACCCCAGCGGGGATTTTAGCCTAGAACTCCCGCCCCAGCGGGGATACATGCTGACCAGAGTTGTTTAAGAGTTGTAATGCAAAACTATTTTGACCTCCTGTAGTAAAACAAGTACAACTTCTTCATAGAAACTCTGATTAAGGCGATTCAGGATGATTCGAAAAGATAACGAGTAGACCTACAACTTTTACTTTTTAACTTTTTCAATTTGAAGTCATTAGAAGGGGTCAAAATAGCCATCTTTGTGACTGATGTCTATTCTGTGATGCCCCCAGAATAGGTCCATTCAACCCAACCCATTCTGAGTCGCCAAATACATGGTACAGAATTCAAATACAAACTTTATATCATACGGTCGTGCAAAATACGACCACACAACTGTGAGTGTCAATACAAATATGTAGAAAATATTAAGATTCAAACTAAGTCCTCATTACAATTATTATCACACTATTTATCAGAAATAGTGAGGACTACTACTGCTCTAACTCGGACCATCACTCTGTCCCCCGACTAGTCCCCGCAACATTCTCATTTCCTGAAGAGGACAACAGATGAAAAGGGTGAGCTCAACTAGCTCAGTAAAGAATATTATGACTAAGATAATGGAAAATAAATTATCGTTAGCCTTCAACAGTTCAGATAAAATATTATTGACAACATGTTTTAGATCAATATTCGCAGCGGAAATAACCGTTCATCATCAATATTTTATCCCTGTAACATCAATCAATATCCATCTCATCAAATATTCATCTTTGCATTACAGGCCAAAGATATTCATTTGTATCATCAGTGGTCATGTTCATCTCAACACCTGTCATCTTTGCACTACGGCCAAAGATATTCATCAGGTAATCATTCATCTTTGCTCTACAGGCCAAAGATATTCAGTTACATCACCTTTTAGGACTGAGGATGATGAAAAATATTTTAAAGAACGAATCCAGTGAGATAAAAGACAAAGATTAGGGATTCGTCATTTAGTTTATCCAAATTCAAGAATAATCCATAATAATACTTTGTGGAGCAAAATTCAAGAATAAAGCCCAAAACTTGGATACAATCAAAGATAGTAACCTTAACAGACAATTTGGACAAATAGAAGAAAAATAAATTTTCCCGTGAATAATGTCGTATACGTGAACAGTGCCGTATACGTGAATAGTAACCCTGACGGAAAAAGTAAGAATTTCAACATAAAATCCATGACAATATTTTTGTATAATGATATTGAGAAGAATAACATCATTTACGAAAGAAATAACATCCCTTACCTCAAAAAGATAGTACCTCTGACTGGAATATCGGATATAATATTGAAGGAAACTTGCGCTGAATACTAATACTCAAAGTATAGAAATACTCACAAAAATACGCTCGATACTATAGAGAGAGAAAACTTATGATTCTGGTATGATTTTCAATTCTAACCTAAGCACCCTATTTATAGGAAAAGCTTAGGATGTCAAAGGAGACTAAAATAATAAAATATTATTATTTTTTCTAAAATCCTTCCGCCGCCGGCTGCTATGAAATCAGGATTTTTCAACCAAGAAACAAAAGTGGGGCCCACCATTTTATTAAAAAAATATTTATTTTCCGAAACTTCAATAATTCATAACAAATAGCCCCTTTGTCAGAAAAATACAAATTCTATGTCCTTCCATAGGAAATTTAATTCTCTACAACTTTGCAGAAGAATGTTTTTCCAAATTCCAAACATAAATTTTCCGAAATCCATAAACAGATGATTTCCCACACCAAAATACTGATAAAAACACATCAGCACTAATTCCTTCTTTAATATCCACAAAATAAATATTTCCTTATCATATAAATCAATAATTAATTATTCACAAATAATATTATAGAACTACAATATTAACAACCAGGTCGTTCCCAAGAAAGAGGGGGCCTTCCGATAAGGACTTCTCCCTACTGGCGCGCAATTAAATAACCCCTCCTAGACAGAACTTCCTTAGACATTGTCAATAATGCTATCTAATAATATTATTCAAATAATATGAATTATTGAGTTGATAACGTGAAATACTGTGCAACGACAATTATTGAATCAATACTACAAAATATCAACTGTAGTCATTATTGAATCAATCATAAAAAAATAGCAACGTAGCAATTATTGAGTCAATAAAATATCAATGCAGCAATTATTGAGTCAATAATATAAAATATCAACGTAGCAATTATTGAGTCATTAATATAAAATATTAAACAGTAAATACTGTAACAATAATTGAGTAGGTTCCTTCTCACGTAAGACTCAATAATTCGAAATACTGTGCAATACCGTGTGCTACTGCGCAACACCGCGTACTGTATTTTAACCACCGGGTATTTCAACAGTACTAACGGTAACAACTACGCCGTTATCTTGTAAAAAATTATTTCTGTCGCTTTCTATATCCGACAGTTATTCCGTTGTGGGGGCCCACAAATAGCTGCGCCGTCGTACGAATATTCCCCGACAACAAGAATATTCCACGACCAAACGAATATTCCCCGACAACAAGAATATTTTATAACCACTTGCTCATTTTAAAAATGTTTGCACATTTCACCCATAACTTTCATATTTATCAAATCAACACCTTACTATTTCGAAATAATATATAAAGAAAATTAAATCTTTATTCATAAAAGTTGGGGTCTTACAACCTCCCCTCCTTATGAAATTTCGTCCTCGAAATTGACGTACGTACCTAGTATGTCGAAAAGGTGAGGATACCTCGCTTTCATTTCCGATTCCAACTCCCAGGTCATTTCCTCAATTGCATGGTTTCTCCATAAAACTTTAACTTGAGGTATAATTTTCGAGCGTAGGACATGCTCCTTCCTATCCAAGATCTTGACAGGTACCTCCTCGTACGTTAAATCTTCAGCTATCTCGTCTGGTTCTAACTCAATAATGCGGTTTGGATCCTTCACATATTTACGTAACACGGATATGTGAAACACATTATGAACACGAGACATGCTTGGAGGTAAAGCAAGTCTATAGGCCACATTTCCTACTCGGTCAAGAATCTCAAATGGACCAATGAATCGTGGGTTGAGCTTTCCTCTCTTCCCAAACCTTGTAACTCCTTTCCATGGAGCAACACGTAATAACACATGGTCTCCAACATTAAATTCCACGTCCTTTCGATGAAGATCTGCATAACTCTTTTGTCGATCCTGTGCCGTCTGTATACGTTGTCGGATTATTTGGATCTTTTCTGTAGTCATACGTACTAACTCTGGTCCCAACAATGTTGCTTCACCCACCTCATCCCAACATACTGGAGAACGACACTTTCTCCCATACAACGCTTCGAATGGAGCTACGCCTATACTTGCCTGATAACTGTTGTTGTAGGAGAATTCCACCAATGGTAAGTACTTATCCCAACTCCCTTTGAAGTCTAGAACACAGAGTCTCAATAGATCTTCAAGAGTTTGAATAGTTCTTTCCGATTGTCCGTCTGTTTGAGGATGATAAGCCGAACTGAAGCGTAAGTCCGTGCCCATAGCTTTCTGCAAACTGATCCAAAATCGTGAAGTAAATCTGGGATCACGATCCGAAACTATGGATACTGGCATGCCATGCAATCTCACAATCTCATTCACGTACATATGAGCAAGACGTTCAAGGGAATAAGTCTCTCGTATCGGCAAGAAATGAGCAGACTTGGTTAATCTATCAACAATAATCCAAATCGCATCTATACCTTGAGAAACCTTGGGAAGACCCGTAACGAAATCCATCGTAATGTGTTCCCACTTCCATTTCGGAATCTCCAGTGGTTGCAATGGACCCTTCGGCACTTGATGCTCCGCCTTTACACATTGACAAGTTAAACATCTTGAGATGAACTCCGCGATCTCTCTCTTCATATTACTCCACCAAAATGTATGTCGAAGATCACGATACATTTTAGTACTCCCAGGATGGATTGCAAACGGTGTGTTGTGTGCCTCCATCATGATTCTATACTTCAAGTCAAAATCGTTAGGAACACAAAGTCTGGAGTTGACTCGAAGTATTCCCTCTTCATCGATTCTTGCTTCTGGAATTGCACCTTCTTGCACCTTCTTCTTCATCTTCATCAGCTCCGCATCCGTAGCTTGAGCAGCTTTAACTTTATCAATCAAAGCTGGTTCTACGCGCATACTTGACATCATCGCACTCGTTCCCACATATGATCTTCTACTCAACGCGTCAGCTACCACGTTCGCTTTTCCAGGATGGTATTGGATAGTATGATCGTAATCTTTCAACAACTCAAGCCAACGTCGTTGCCGCATGTTGAGTTCCTTCTGAGTGAAGAAATATTTAAGGCTCTTATGATCCGTATAAATCTCCACTTTCTCTCCGTACAAGTAATGTCTCCAGATCTTCAACGCGAATACGACTGCTGCCAACTCTAGATCATGAGTAGGATAATTCCTCTCATATTCTTTGAGTTGTCGCGAGGCATAGGCTATGACTTTCCCATGTTGCATGAGAACACATCCTAACCCTTTGCCCGAAGCATCGCTGTAAATAACAAATCCATCCGAACCAGATGGTATTGTCAGAACAGGTGCCGAAATAAGTCTCCTCTTGAGCTGTTGGAAGCTCTTCTCGCATTCCTCGCTCCAAACGAATTTTGTATCTGTCTGAGTCAACTGAGTTAATGGAGTAGCGATTCGAGAAAATCCCTCTACGAACCTCCGATAGTAACCAGCTAAGCCCAGAAAGCTTCGTACTTCGGTCACCGACTTAGGTTGCTCCCAGCTTTGTATTGCTTCAATCTTCGCCGGGTCCACAGATACTCCACGTTTCGATACCACGTGCCCAAGGAATGCTACTTCCTCAAGCCAAAACTCACATTTCTTCAGCTTAGCATATAACTTGTTCTCACGAAGCTTTTGAAGTACCAACTTCAAATGGTGTTCATGATCTTCACGGCTTTTAGAATAGATGAGAATGTCATCAATAAAGACAACAACGAATTGATCTAAATACTCCTTAAATACACGGTTCATCATATCCATGAAAGCAGCAGGAGCATTAGTCAATCCAAAAGACATGACTAAGAACTCATAATGCCCGTACCGTGTTCTGAAAGCAGTCTTTGGAATATCCTCAGTTTTAATCTTCAACTGATGATATCCAGAACGAAGATCGATCTTTGAAAAGAATTGCGCTCCTTGCAACTGGTCGAACAGGTCATCAATACGAGGTAACGGATACCTATTCTTGATGGTGACATGGTTCAACTCCCGATAGTCAATACAAAGTCGCATACTCCCGTCTTTCTTCTTTACGAATAAAACAGGAGCACCCCAAGGAGACGTACTAGGACGAATAAAATCGATGTCTAACAACTCTTGTAATTGAATCTTTAACTCCTGAAGTTCAATAGGAGCCATTCGATATGGGGTTTTAGAAATGGGCTTTGTACCGGCTCAAGGTCAATAAAGAATTCAACTTCACGTTCTGGGGGTAGACCGGGAAGTTCTTCGGGAAATACATCAGGAAACTCATTAACAACGGAAATATCATTCAAACCTGACGTATTCTGATTTAGATCAGTGGCATGAGCTAAGAAAGCTTGACATCCGTTTTTCAATAAACGAATAGCTTTATGACTTGAAATGATATTGACTGATTTTAGTGGTTTGGTGATTTGGATTCGCACAACAGGTTGATTAGGAATATGAAAACTAACAACCTTACGAAAACAATCAATTTTGGCATAGTAAGTGGTTAACCAGTCAATTCCTAAAATCACGTCAAATGCAAGTATTTTCAAAGATATAAGATCAACAGGTAAGGTAAGGGTACCAATCTGAATCAAGCAAGATTTGTAAACTGTAGATGTAACAAAGGTTTCTCCTAACAGAGTTTCAACAGATAAGTCAAAGTCTAATTTATCAGAAGTCAAGTTCAACCGTTGAGCACAAGCAGGTGAAATAAAGGAATGGGTAGCACCGGTATCTAACAAGGTGTAAACTTCGCAAGAGTTTATGATCAGCTTACCCGTAATCACCTCGTGTGGATTCCTCGCGTTTTGGGCTGTCACGATAAACGCCCTTCTAGGAATCACCGACTTTGACTTGTCTGCAACCGCCTTTGGAATCACCACCCCCGCTGAATTTGGTTTCGCAACAGGACAATCTCGAGCTATATGTCCTTCTTTTCCACAGTTATAGCATCCTTTGAATTGTTGTGGGAAGTTTGGGCTGATATGTCCCTCTTTCCCGCATTTATAGCATACGACCGGTGGTCGTTCTCCTCCCCTCGAAACAGTTGATGCTGGTGCTGATGTTGACATCTTCGCGTTCTCATTGTTATACCTTCTCTTTTTGAAATCTCCTCCCTATTCGCTTCTTCTACTATCATGGCCACGATAACCACCGGAGTGGTTACCGCTTCTGTCATACTTTCCTCCTCGCTGGTTGTCATTGCTCCGATGACTGCTGCCACCGGTACGACCTTGGTTGTGGTCCGTCGGTTGAACATAATCATTATCTCGTTCTAATAACTGGGCCCTGTTTACTACATCCGAATATAAAGAAAATTTATGAGAAATGAGGTATTGACGTATTTCGGGTTTCAAACCTCTTAGAAACATCCGCGTCATACGTTCCTCATTCTCCACCAAATGAGGTGCAAACCTGGACAGCTCCGCGAACTTAGCCTCGTACTGGGATACCGTCAAGTTGTTTTGCTCGAGTCTAATAAACTCTACTTCCTTCATATGACGAATACTTTCAGGAAAGTACTTGTCATTAAACAGTTTCTGGAACGCTTCCCAAGACATCTGGAGTGCGACAGGCTGGGTACGCTTCACGGATTCCCACCAGTAATCTGCCTCTCCACAGAACATAAACGTGGCGAATGGAACCTTCTGTTCCTCTGTACATCCCAAGACATCAAATATCTTGGTAATTTGTTTAATCCATGTCTCCGCCTTGATCGGATCTGGCTTTCCCAGAAACTCTGGTGGTCCCAATTCTTTGAACTGCTTGGCAGTGACAGCTCGCGTGTTGTTATTATCTCCACCTGTATGTTGCACACGAGTCTCCCTCGTCTGATTTTGCATGAACTGCAAAAAACTTCTAAACATCTCATCGTTTATCGTCTGACCAGCGTTATTTTCAGGATGAACATTGCCTTCTTGTTGCACGTTCTCCTGGTTAACGATTAAAGGTGTCTCCACGGTCTCATTCACTTCGTTGTTAACGTTCTCAGCTGCCATTCTCAAATACTGCCATAAAACAAGGGTTAATTAAACAAGTCAACATATCACATATTAACCCTATGCTCCGACTGACCAATTAAATACCACATAAGCTTAGGTAGGACACACTAGCGAAGGATTTACTCGTCTCTCCCCTCCTAGTTCTATTCCCCGATCTCCGTCAGAGATCATATCCCTAAGCTCTGATACCAACTGTGACGCCCCCAGAATAGGTCCATTCAACCCAACCCATTCTGAGTCGCCAAATACATGGTACAGAATTCAAATACAAACTTTATATCATACGGTCGTGCAAAATACGACCACACAACTGTGAGTGTCAATACAAATATGTAGAAAATATTAAGATTCAAACTAAGTCCTCATTACAATTATTATCACACTATTTATCAGAAATAGTGAGGACTACTACTGCTCTAACTCGGACCATCACTCTGTCCCCCGACTAGTCCCCGCAACATTCTCATTTCCTGAAGAGGACAACAGATGAAAAGGGTGAGCTCAACTAGCTCAGTAAAGAATATTATGACTAAGATAATGGAAAATAAATTATCGTTAGCCTTCAACAGTTCAGATAAAATATTATTGACAACATGTTTTAGATCAATATTCGCAGCGGAAATAACCGTTCATCATCAATATTTTATCCCTGTTACATCAATCAATATCCATCTCATCAAATATTCATCTTTGCACTACAGGCCAAAGATATTCATTTGTATCATCAGTGGTCATGTTCATCTCAACACCTGTCATCTTTGCACTACGGCCAAAGATATTCATCAGGTAATCATTCATCTTTGCTCTACAGGCCAAAGATATTCAGTTACATCACCTTTTAGGACTGAGGATGATGAAAAATATTTTAAAGAACGAATCCAGTGAGATAAAAGACAAAGATTAGGGATTCGTCATTTAGTTTATCCAAATTCAAGAATAATCCATAATAATACTTTGTGGAGCAAAATTCAAGAATAAAGCCCAAAACTTGGATACAATCAAAGATAGTAACCTTAACAGACAATTTGGACAAATAGAAGAAAAATAAATTTTCCCGTGAATAATGTCGTATACGTGAACAGTGCCGTATACGTGAATAGTAACCCCGACGGAAAAAGTAAGAATTTCAACATAAAATCCATGACAATATTTTTGTATAATGATATTGAGAAGAATAACATCATTTACGAAAGAAATAACATCCCTTACCTCAAAAAGATAGTACCTCTGACTGGAATATCGGATATAATATTGAAGGAAACTTGCGCTGAATACTAATACTCAAAGTATAGAAATACTCACAAAAATACGCTCGATATTATAGAGAGAGAAAACTTATGATTCTGGTATGATTTTCAATTCTAACCTAAGCACCCTATTTATAGGAAAAGCTTAGGATGCCAAAGGAGACTAAAATAATAAAATATTATTATTTTTTCTAAAATCCTTCCGCCGCCGGCTGCTATGAAATCAGGATTTTTCAACCAAGAAACAAAAGTGGGGCCCACCATTTTATTAAAAAAAATATTTATTTTCCGAAACTTCAATAATTCATAACAAATAGCCCCTTTGTCAGAAAAATACAAATTCTATGTCCTTTCATAGGAAATTTAATTCTCTACAACTTTGCAGAAGAATGTTTTTCCAAATTCCAAACATAAATTATCCGAAATCCATAAACAGATGATTTCCCACACCAAAATACTGATAAAAACACATCAGCACTAATTCCTTCTTTAATATCCACAAAATAAATATTTCCTTATCATATAAATCAATAATTAATTATTCACAAATAATATTATAGAACTACAATATTAACAACCAGATCGTTCCCAAGAAAGAGGGGGCCTTCCGATAAGGACTTCTCCCTACTGGCGCGCAATTAAATAACCCCTCCTAGACAGAACTTCCTTAGACATTGTCAATAATGCTATCTAATAATATTATTCAAATAATATGAATTATTGAGTTGATAACGTGAAATACTGTGCAACGACAATTATTGAATCAATACTACAAAATATCAACTGTAGTCATTATTGAATCAATCATAAAAAAATAGCAACGTAGCAATTATTGAGTCAATAAAATATCAATGCAGCAATTATTGAGTCAATAATATAAAATATCAACGTAGCAATTATTGAGTCATTAATATAAAATATTAAACAGTAAATACTGTAACAATAATTGAGTAGGTTCCTTCTCACGTAAGACTCAATAATTCGAAATACTGTGCAATACCGTGTGCTACTGCGCAACACCGCGTACTGTATTTTAACCACCGGGTATTTCAACAGTACTAACGGTAACAACTACGCCGTTATCTTGTAAAAAATTATTTCTGTCGCTTTCTATATCCGACAGTTATTCCGTTGTGGGGGCCCACAAATAGCTGCGCCGTCGTACGAATATTCCCCGACAACAAGAATATTCCACGACCAAACGAATATTCCCCGACAACAAGAATATTTTATAACCACTTGCTCATTTTAAAAATGTTTGCACATTTCACCCATAACTTTCATATTTATCAAATCAACACCTTACTATTTCGAAATAATATATAAAGAAAATTAAATCTTTATTCATAAAAGTTGGGGTCTTACATATTCGGAGGCAATCGGAGGACGTCAGACATGCACATACGCAAGTATAGTGCTATCGACGATAATAAATGTTGTTCTAAGTTATAAAATATGATTATTATGATATATAATGATGCTTATCATTAATCAATGATGTAATGACAATTATGTCGACTTAAACAAACGTTAAGTGTAGATTAAAAGAGAAGTAAAAGAAATATGAAACGAAGGTTAACATGCTTAATGTTAAAAAACATTATACATCTAATGTGATGTAAAGACGAGGTTTAAGACTTAAATAAAAGTTAAGTGTATTAAAAGAGAACATAAGGAGAAGTAAAAAGGAAGTTTAACGTAAAATAAATCGAATAAGCGATGAGGAGCCCTAACAGGACTTAACCACATAAATTGAACATTGTGTATCAAACCTAAATAAGATGATAGTTGATCGTAAAGTAGAGTTACTTAAACGATTACTAAGCATTGCTATGTGACTAATAAATGATGTGCATGATTATATATTGCGTAGGATACGTGAGGTGCAATAGTTATAAGCTGTTTTTCGGTAATTGGTAATCTACGATCAAGGCAAGTCTTCCAGTTCATATGTGCTACTTGAATTCAATTTTTATTATTATGTGTTTTCATAGTATCAATATGAG
This sequence comes from Panax stipuleanatus, assembly GCA_020205555.1. Lineage (NCBI taxonomy): Eukaryota > Viridiplantae > Streptophyta > Magnoliopsida > Apiales > Araliaceae > Panax > Panax stipuleanatus. The sequence continues at coordinate 131,483,529 of CM035115.1, read as the reverse complement.
ATGTTGAATTACATGTTACTCGCTATGAATTGGAAAAGTCAAATTATGACTATATTTGGTTGAGTTATGGAACTCAGCATGTGATATATGGAATGTTGAGCATGTGAAACTTATATTTATATTGAACTGATATTTATGCTGAGCATGAAATCTTATAGTTATTTTAAATTGAGATATATATTGAGCATGAACTTATGTGTTATGTGCGGCATGAAAGCTGTTAGATTTGCTGAGCTGTCGAGCTCATTCTTGCAAAATAACCATTTTTGCAGGCTAAGGATTCAAGATAATGCTATGTGCTACTTGAATGACATGGATCAGATTTAATGCATGAAGATTAAATATTTTAGCCAAAGTTGTTATTCCTATAAACCATGTTTAAGGTTCTGGAAGTGTACTTCAGTGTTTATGACGTTTATTTTATGTTGAGTTGTAAAGTTTGAGTTATCCGAAGTATAAAGGATATTGGATTGGATTGTAAAGTTTTATATAATAACTTTGATGTTGCGATTCATGTAATATATTTGAATCAAAGATATGTAATGATAAAGGTTGAGATTCAGTGAAATATAGAAAAAAAATATAAATGTTTTAATTATTCTGCATTTTTATTAAAGTTTAATATCGATTAATGATGTAAAGTTAGAAGTTCGATGCATTGTGTGACGCCCCCAAATTCAGACCGTCTCTGATCTCGAATTCTGTTCGTCGCGTACTAATTCTAATAACAACTAAAATCTCAAACAATGGAATAACAGAATAATTTATATTGATATAACATAAATATTCTCGTCCCAAGTCTCGAAACTATTACTAAAACACTTTCATAACTTAATCCAAACATATCTTAATACATAACATTAATCAAGTCTTAATCCAACATAAAGAACACATCATAATATAGATAAGCACAGCTACTTCATAGCCTTGCCTTCGCTCTTGTCCTGTCCTGGGGTTCCTCCTTGCTCTGCCCTAACTGAAATATTTATGGGAAGCAAGAGTGAGCAACAAATTTGCTCAGCAAGTAATATGCCAATAAATGTGAACAGGTGTATATACGGTCCTTAATCTCAAGGGTAAAACGATAATTAATAGCTCAGGAATTCAAATAAGAATGTTGTGAACAAAATAAGATTAATAACTTCCAAGTCTATTTTGTGAAGTTAAATAAGAACCACTATGGGTCGAGAAGTTATTAAAGGATTCAAAGATTTCAACAATTTTCAAGTGAATGAACAGATATCATTGAGTGTTACTGTGGACCAACAATTTAACAGAAGAATCCAATGAATTCCAAGTTTCAAGTTGATAGATATTAGATACTGTGACAACCCAGATTTTCAGAAATCGTTAAAATAAGAATTTAATGAATGAAATTCTTATTATGACATATTTTGCGTGTAAGTAAATATATATATATATATATATATATATATATATATATATATATTCATATATTGGGATGATGAGGTTTAATAGTTAATTTAACTATTGAAGAAATTAAATGAAGTTATTACGAAAAGAAAATTAACTGAATAAGATTAGTTAATCTAATTAAGTTGATATTATATTATGGAATAATATAATTTGATTATTACGCCTTGTTGGCACTATAATTGTTATGAATTAAATTTCATCAATGATGTGAGTAATTCACTTAATGAAATAATGAAGTAATGTGAATATATTTATTTTAATAAAAAGAGGAAGGAATGTATGTTACCTATAAACGTAATATATTAGTGTAATAAGATTGTGAATCTCGTAAATAATTAAAATATTTATCAAATAAAATAAATATTTTAGTTAAAATATTTATGGAGTAAAATAAATATTCAATGGAAATTATTATGGAATAATTTATTTAAGTATGATGGTATTAAATAAATTGATTAATATTTAAGTAGTGATTAGATGTATGGATTAAATAAATTGTATTGAGACAATTTATGCGAGAAAAGGAATTAAATAATTATATATTATAATTATATAATTCATGTGAGTTAATTAAAATAAAGGTAATAAATATTAATTATTTTAATGGAAATGGTTATTTTAAGTTGAGGGTTATGTATATAATTTCGTAATGTATGGAGTAATAGTTATACATATTATAATTGTATAACTATTCAATATAGTTAGCTAAATAATTTAGCAACATAGTTAAAGTGTGACATTTAGAGAAAAGAAGATATACCATATGATTAGGAGAATTATTAAAATAAATTAAAAGGATGTTTGAAGGGGCTAGCCAAACATGGCTTTATGGTTTTTGGATTTCTATAACCCCTAATTTAATTGTATATTAAGTAATATAATAAGTATTAGTAATATACGTATTATATTATCAGTTATATGAGTTACGAGTTTTGTTTCTAAGCCTAAACTGAAAGAAGAAAAGAGAAAGGGAGAAACAGAGGAGAGAATGAGAGAGAATAGAAGTTCTCTGTGAAATTGGAGAAGAAGAGATGCTAGAAAAATCAAAAGAAATAAGGTTTTTCAATTCATCTAGACAAGGTTTAGGAGAATCAAAAGGTATTAATCTATTTTTTCATTCTCTTGAGTTTTCGTTGAGAAATTGGATTTCTATATTTAATTTGTTAAGAAATTAGTTATATATGTTAATGGTTATGTTTAATCCGTTCTATATCATCTAAAAGTTGTTGGATAATGATCAAATTCATAAAGATGTGTTGGAAGATGAAGAAATTTGGGTTATGGCTTAGTATATGTATTTTGGTCTATTTTCAAGCTTAAATTGATGGTTAAATAAATTGTGTAATCTGAAATTGATTATAGATGTTGTTAGTATGTTGAAAGATGAAAACAATGAAGTTTAAACGGATTGATTTGGTTAGGAATCGAATTCGTGGTGAATGATTTCGCTAAAACATGTTAAAACATGTAATACTAATATGAACATGAGTTTTGAGTAAAAATTTAGGTTCTTAATGTTTCTATAAATTATGAATATCCTTGCTATGTCGTAGTTCTATGAATTACGAATCCATAGAGTCGAAAACGGACTCAATTGGATGTGTATAACACAATTTATGAAGATGGGAAGGAGGAAAGGGTTAGAAAATTCGCCAGAACAACATACTGGAGGAAAAAGTCGCGTAACACGCTGCCAGAGGCGCAGCTGCGCTGCCCCCAAGGCTGATTGGGGCGCAGCTGCGCCGGGAGGAAAGTTAGTCGGGGACTGTTTTGACCTCCTGTGGTAAAACAGCCATAACTTTTTCATACGAACTCGGATTGAGGTGATTCAAGATGATCCGGAACGAGCACGAGTAGACCTACAACTTTTGTTCTTTAAGTTGTTCAATTTGAGGTCGTTAGATAGGGTCAAAATGGTCATTTTTGGGACTGATGTGCTTTTGGAGGCAATCGGAGGGCGTCGGGCATGCACGTAAGCACATGTAATGCTCCCGATCATGTAAAATGATGTTCTAACTTTCATAACATGACTATTAGGTATTATAATAATACTTAGCATTAACCTTTGAGTATTAGACAATTTGGTTGGGCGTGCTAAGCGTGCACAAATGCGTGTCATTTGGGCGTTCGAATAGGCAAGTTTGGCGTACGGACGTGCAAGCGTCTCAATGCCGTAACGAGTGTGTATGACCTTGTTTAATATTATATTTTTATAACAGTGAAATATTATAGAGTAATGTAACCCAATATAGGAGCATGCAAATCACATGCGAAAGAGGCGAGTTAGGCGTGTGACGTATAAACGTAGAAACGCCGTGTAATGTGGTAATACACTTAAATAGTGTTTTGATTCTAATGAAATGAATATTATAATATATGAAATGTGGTTAATATAAAACCAATAGGTAGTCCTAGCAGGACTTAAACACCTGAATGAATTTTGAATATTATGAAAAAGAATTATAGTGAAATATAAGTCGATAGTTAACACAATCAAATTGAACATTGTGTATTGATAATAGGAAGGGTTATGAGATGTAGAGTAAAGTTTATGTTATAACTAATATGCATTGCTATGTGACTGATAATTGATGTGCAAGATTATATAATTGTGTAGGGCACGTGAAGTGCAGATATCTGTAAGCTGTTAAACTGTTATTGGTAAACAACGATCAAGGCAAGTCTTTCAGTTCTTATTTTCTACGTGAATTTGATGATGAACTGTTTTAAATTATTTTATAAATAGCATGATATGTTGTATATATGTCGTAAACATGAAATGTTAAAGTCAATTTATGACTACATTGATTGATTAAAGAATGTTGATTGAGTAAGGAACTCAATCTTTATATTTGTTATGTGAAGTAGAGCATGTATGCCATGTTACTTTAATTATTATGAGATGTATGTTGAGCATGTATTTATGTACTATGTGATGCATGAAAGCTGTTAGATCTTGCGGAGCTGTCGAGCTCATTCTTGCAAATAATCACTTTTGCAGGTTAAGGATTCAAGGTAACGCTATGTGCTACTTGAAAGAAATGAATCAGATGTAATGCATGAAGATTTATATACTTTGGCTAAATTGTTATTGTTTTGGACCCTGTTTAAGGTTTCAGATAATGTATTTGATAATGTATGATGGTTAACAGATGTTGAGTTGTAAAGTTTAAATGTTACCCGATGTATAAGGGTTATTGAAAGTGGTTGTATGTTTTAGTTTATAATAACTCTGACGAAGCGATTCATGAAATAAGGTTGAATCAAAGTTATGTAATGATAAAGGTTGAGATTCAGGGATAATAAAGAAGGAATAATATAAAAGTTTTAAATATTCCGTATTTTTAGTGATTGTATCATTGATTAATGATGTAAAGTCTGAATAAGGATGTATTGTTAACGACCGATGTCGAGAGTTGTATTGTATGAATGTTGGGGTCGTTACAGTTGGTATCAGAGCTGATAGGTTATACACCTTAGGTAAGAGTACCTTAGGCTATGACCTTAGAGAATGAGAAGTTAAGTTACGTATAACGAAAAGGTGATTCCTTTCACATACGTAGAAGTATAGAATGAGTTAAGTCCTAAAATTATTATAAGAAGAAGGTAAGAATAACGAGGAATAAAACTCGAATAAAAGGTTGAACTTTATAAACGAAGTTAGAAATTCTTAAAAGAAGAGTTAATAAATAAACAAGAAGATTCAAAGAAGAATCTTGAAGAGATATGAAGATGAGAATCAGGAGTTACCTTACTCTAATAATAAAGATGACGAATAACGATGAATAGACAAAGTCTATAAGATTAATCATAATGAAGTCATGATATGACATGATGATAGGTAAAGATAAGAAGTTTTAAAATAAAACGATAATGAGATAAGAAAGAATCATAAGGGAGATGATTATAGAATAAGGTCACGACGTGATCTTTTAAAGTTGAAAGACAGATGGTCAGTAATGATTGAATAGTTATAGTTTGATGCTATAACGAGAATGTACTATGATATAGTACGAGGTTAACTCACGAGGAGTTATAAATGATGAGATACAAGGAAACTGTATCGAGTATAGAGCAAGTTATGAGCAAGATAGTGTTAGGTGGGATTTCAATTGAATAATCATGTGATGGCTGAGTTGTACAAACCTTTGTATGGGCGAGGGTTTGGTGCTTGCACTTTGTTTATCACATTGATAATCATTGGAATGTAGGTGGCGCGCTATCAGTGTATATGTCGTGAAAAGGTGATTCTTTTCTCATGTGTATATTTGATAGTTAGAGACTATTAAGATTAGTAAGATGTTATTAGGATTAAGTGCGAGTTCTTAAAACTCATGCTTATGGTAAGTTCATGACTCATAATCATATGGTATGTTTGGAACTCCTCAGCGAATGGACGCCTATAGTCTGACTAGGAAGTTCTTAAACTCATATTATTGTGGAAAGTTCCTGACTTCCAAAGTGTGGAAAGTTTGATGAACTATACTGGGAATAGAAAGGTTATGGTGTAGGAAGCATTGATGTTGTTTAAGGTTGATAAAATGATTAAGTAATGATGGAGTAAATATTTAATTGATGGAGAAAGTTTTATATTCTAAATCTCCTAGCTTTGCTAGATTTTCGAAATTTATTGACTTCGTGCTAATGTTGCACTTCTGTTTTCTTAAAAAAATAAACATTGGATCAAATGATGGAACCAATGATTTTTTTTTAAAAAAATAGTGCTATTATTCACATGTCTATGCTAATTGCTTCTGCTAGACAAAAATAATTTTAAATTTTCAAAATGTATTTTAAGTGTTCTATGCATCATTTGATATGGTGTAGAGACAATAATCGAGGAAGTTATCAATGCAGTTAAACCTAGTGTTGGATGTGATCGTATGATCATCAGCCCACTATGGTATGATGTAGTATAACGACGTCATGTAATGACGAAATCCTCAACGTACCATTATTACGGTACAGTATCAGGATATTATGAAAAGATTCATTTATTTTTAGTTTCTTTAAACTATAAAAAAAGGGGGATTTATTTACTTCTAGTTTCTTTAAATGAAAAAAAAAATATTTTTTGGTTAAAGATGTATATATATATATATATATATATATATATATATCTCGATTGATGTCCGAGTTATTGCTAGAAGTCTATGCTACTTGATTCAGCTAGACGACTATTAAAAGATGTTCATGAAATTCAAGCGTTCTTTGTCAAACTATACCAAACCAAATTGTTTTGGTGTGGATGCAAATGTTAAGAAGCTGAGGTGAACAACCCTGTAAAGGGGACATGTTATCGGAGACAATGGTTCCGAAAGTAACGCATATAGTCGTTACGATGTTAAGATGTAATACGTTGTGCACGACGTAGGGGTACGATAGGCTGATCACCTAGAGTACTTGCAGAGAGTGTTTTCAGTCTGTGTGATTGCTAAACATTCTGTTAAAGATGGTTTACAGTGGTGATGTACTATTAAACCAAGAGAAGAGTTCAAGGTCTTATGACCTCTCAGCATGAATTGGAATCTTTTAAATTCCTGTTATTCATATCGCTTCCCAATTATTGAACAATTGTGGAAGATTCTTATTATTCTGAAGGTGAAGGTGGCAAGAATGATATTCCTTAGAAAGAAATAGTTGTAGAACACAACAAGTTAGTGAATAAGATTAACTTAAAATCTACTTTGATAGATTGAATGAATGAAGATTAATGAAAATTTTGAGGACGAAATTCTTAGAAGAATGGGTGAATGTGATGACCCGAATACTCATAAGATAGTGAATTATGAAGTATATGTCTTCGACGACTAAAGTATATGGTAAGGATCCTTAGAAAGGAAATGAACGAGTTAGAGAATATATAATATTAGAAAACATAATTGTGCTTAATTGAAGGTTATGAAATAAAACCTAGAATTTGATTAAAAAAAAGGAATGTAGTAGAATATATATGTATAACCTATATTAAGGTAATGTGTTGAAGTTTTCAACGATTAATGTTTTTAAAAAGATTTGATGGAAACCTGAGTAAGGTAGGGTTTCGGTGATTCCGAGGATGGAATCCTTATAAGGAGGGAAGGATGTGACAACCCGGATTTTCAGAAATCGTTAAAATAAGAATTTAATGAATGAAATTCTTATTATGACATAATTTGCGTGTAAGTAAATATATATATATATATATATTCATATATTGGGATGATGAGGTTTAATAGTTAATTTAACTATTGAAGAAATTAAATGAAGTTATTACGAAAAGAAAATTAACTGAATAAGATTAGTTAATCTAATTAAGTTGATATTATATTATGTAATAATATAATTTGATTATTATGCCTTGTTGGCACTATAATTGTTATGAATTAAATTTCATAAATGATGTGAGTAATTCACTTAATGAAATAATGAAGTAATGTGAATATATTTATTTTAATAAAAAGAGGAAGGAATGTATGTTACCTATAAACGTAATATGTTAGTGTAATACGATTGTGAATCTCGTAAATAATTAAAATATTTATCAAATAAAATAAATATTTTAGTTAAAATATTTATGGAGTAAAATAAATATTCAATGGAAATTATTATGGAATAATTTATTTAAGTATGATGGTATTAAATAAATTGATTAATATTTAAGTAGTGATTAGATGTATGGATTAAATAAATTGTATTGAGACAATTTATGCGAGAAAAGGAATTAAATAATTATATATTATAATTATATAATTCATGTGAGTTAATTAAAATAAAGGTAATAAATATTAATTATTTTAATGGAAAGGGTTATTTTAAGTTGAGGGTTATGTATATAATTTCGTAATGTATGGAGTAATAGTTATACATATTATAATTGTATAACTATTCAATATAGTTAGCTAAATAATTTAGCAACATAGTTAAAGTGTGACATTTAGAGAAAAGAAGATATACCATATGATTAGGAGAATTATTAAAATAAATTAAAAGGATGTTTGAAGGGGCTAGCCAAACATGGCTTTATGACTTTTGGATTTCTATAACCCCTAATTTAATTGTATATTAAGTAATATAATAAGTATTAGTAATATACGTATTATATTATCAGTTATATGAGTTACGAGTTTTGTTTCTAAGCCTAAACTGAAAGAAGAAAAGAGAAAGGGAGAAACAGAGGAGAGAATGAGAGAGAATAGAAGTTCTCTGTGAAATTGGAGAAGAAGAGATGCTAGAAAAATCAAAAGAAATAAGGTTTTTCAATTCATCTAGACAAGGTTTAGGAGAATCAAAAGGTATTAATCTATTTTTTCATTCTCTTGAGTTTTCGTTGAGAAATTGGATTTCTATGTTTAATTTGTTAAGAAATTAGTTATATATGTTAATGGTTATGTTTAATCCGTTCTATATCATCTAAAAGTTGTTGGATAGTGATCAAATTCATAAAGATGTGTTGGAAGATGAAGAAATTTGGGTTATGGCTTAGTATATGTATTTTGGTCTATTTTCAAGCTTAAATTGATGGTTAAATCAATTGTGTAATCTGAAATTGATTATAGATGTTGTTAGTATGTTGAAAGAAGAAAACAATGAAGTTTAAACGGATTGATTTGGTTAGGAATCGAATTCGTGGTGAATGATTTCGCTAAAACATGTTAAAACATGTAATACTAATATGAACATGAGTTTTGAGTAAAAATTTAGGTTCTTAATGTTTCTATAAATTATGAATATCCTTGCTATGTCGTAGTTCTATGAATTACGAATCCATAGAGTCGAAAACGGACTTAATTGGATGTGTATAACACAATTTATGAAGATGGGAAGGAGGAAAGGGTTAGAAAATTCGCCAGAACAACATACTGGAGGAAAAAGTCGCGTAACACGCTGCCAGGGGCGCAGCTGCGCTGCCCCCAAGGCTGATTGGGGCGCAGCTGCGCCAGGAGGAAAGTTAGTCGGGGACTGTTTTGACCTCCTGTGGTAAAATAGCCATAACGTTTTCATAAGAACTCGGATTGAGGTGATTCAAGATGATCCGGAACGAGCACGAGTAGACCTACAACTTTTGTTCTTTAAGTTTTTCAATTTGAGGTCGTTAGATAGGGTCAAAATGGTCATTTTTGGGACTGATGTGTTTTTGGAGGCAATCGGAGGGCGTCGGGCATGCACGTAAGCACATGTAATGCTCCCGATCATGTAAAATGATGTTCTAACTTTCATAACATGACTATTAGGTATTATAATAATACTTAGCATTAACCCTTGAGTATTAGACAATTTGGTTGGGCGTGCTAAGCGTGCACAAATGAGTGTCATTTGGGCGTTCGAATAGGCAAGTTTGGCGTACGGACGTGCAAGCGTCTCAATGCCGTAACGAGTGTGTATGACCTTGTTTAATATTATATTTTTATAACAGTGAAATATTATAGAGTAATGTAACCCAATATAGGAGCATGCAAATCACATGCGAAAGAGGCGAGTTAGGCGTGTGACGTATAAACGTAGAAACGCCGTGTAATGTGGTAATACACTTAAATAGTGTTTTGATTCTAATGAAATGAATATTATAATATATGAAATGTGGTTAATATAAAACCAATAGGTAGTCCTAGCAGGAATTAAACACCTGAATGAATTTTGAATATTATGAAAAAGAATTATAGTGAAATATAAGTCGATAGTTAACACAATCAAATTGAACATTGTGTATTGATAATAGGAAGGGTTATGAGATGTAGAGTAAAGTTTACGTTATAACTAATATGCATTGCTATGTGACTGATAATTGATGTGCATGATTATATAATTGTGTAGGGCACGTGAAGTGCAGATATCTGTAAGCTGTTAAACTGTTATTGGTAAACAACGATCAAGGCAAGTCTTTCAGTTCTTATTTTCTACGTGAATTTGATGATGAACTGTTTTAAATTATTTTGTAAATAGCATGATATGTTGTATATGTGTCGTAAACATGAAATGTTAAAGTCAATTTATGACTACATTGATTGATTAAAGAATGTTGATTGAGTAAGGAACTCAATCTTTATATTTGTTATGTGAAGTAGAGCATGTATGCCATGTTACTTTAATTATTATGATATGTATGTTGAGCATGTATTTATGTGCTATGTGATGCATGAAAGCTGTTAGATCTTGCTGAGCTGTCGAGCTCATTCTTGCAAATAATCACTTTTGCAGGTTAAGGATTCAAGGTAACACTATGTGCTACTTGAAAGATATGAATCAGATGTAATGCATGAAAATTTATATACTTTGGCTAAATTGTTATTGTTTTGGACCCTGTTTAAGGTTTCAGATAATGTATTTGATAATGTATGATGGTTAACAGATGTTGAGTTGTAAAGTTTAAATGTTACCCGATGTATAAGGGTTATTGAAAGTGGTTGTAAGTTTTAGTTTATAATAACTCTGACGAAGCGATTCATGAAATAAGGTTGAATCAAAGTTATGTAATGATAAAGGTTGAGATTCAGGGATAATAAAGGAGGAATAATATAAAAGTTTTAAATATTCCGTATTTTTAGTGATTGTATCATTGATTAATGATGTAAAGTCTGAATAAGGATGTATTGTTAACGACCGATGTCGAGAGTTGTATTGTATGAATGTTGGGGTCGTTACAGATACTGAGTAGTCACTAAGGACCACGAACTTCTACTATAATCACCAAAGATATTTCTGGTAACCAAAACAAGTACAAACAGGGGATCAGCCTACCGTACTTGGTGTTATGCATAACCTATCATACTACTGTCGGCACCCCGACTATATAGTTTCCCTTTCTATGAGGGTTGTTCAACTCAGTCAATTTATAAGAGTCCGCATCAAGGCAATTGGTGTGGATCGCTTTCTAATTCATGATATTAGTCTAGCCGAATCAAGTGGCGTAGACAATTTCAACAATGTATTTAAGAACGATTTATGAGTTCAATACTCACAACATAATTCGAAGAATATAATCGTGATTTAAATCAAGCTATGAAATATAAATTTATAAGACAAGAATTATTCCAGCGCTTATTTACTCGTACGATCAATAATAGTACAAGCTCAAATATGTGTTCAATAAAGAGTATGAATCAAATACTTGCTCAATAAAAAAGAGTAGTCAGATACTTGCATTCAATATATAAATCAAATGAAGTTAGGAACCTTGCTTGATATAAGTAGGGTAAGAACTTGCATTAAAGAGATAAAATTTAGATACTTGCACAAAATCCAAAGTTGTGTAAGTTAGGAGACTTGCTTACAAGGTTCATCGAATAAAGTAATGCAAGGGTTTAGGATACTTGCAATTAATAATACAAGAATGGGTTCAAGGAAACTTGCCTTAAGCGTAGATTACCACTTATAGCTTATCAACACTTCAAATTCCTATCGTAATATATATTTACATGTATAGGATATTCATTAGTTATATAGTTTAACATTGTCACCTTATCTTGTATATATAATCAACACATATGTTAAGTCTTATCCTTACTACACAGTTATACCACATATAGCATCATATTAAAACACTTAACCGATTATGTCATTATTATCTATAGAATTCCCTCTCTCAGTTAAACATCTTCATAGTATGTCATTACGTATTTATACACATATGGTATAAAATCAGATTATAAAACATCAGGAATTCAAGTAACATAGTTATATATTATGTATGGCATTATAGTAAATCATAACACTAAATTGGTTATGTCTTTATTATCCTTAGAGTTCCTTTTCACAAGTTAAACATCATTATGTTACATCACTATCACATAACATTACAACTAATACCAATCAGACTCTATTAGCAGGTTAGAGTATCATTGTAAACCAATTATCAAAATCAGAATTTGAGCAGAATACTCAAACAAATTTCCAGACTGGCGCAACTGTGCCCTAGTTAAGCCTAGGGACGGCGCAGCTGCGCTGTCCCCTGGCCAGAGAGCTTTTGCCTCACTACTTCTGTCCAATATGTAACCATACATTAACACATCATATATTCATATGTTAAAGGGTCTTAGATGCTTACATAACCTTTCTAAGTCCAATCTTTCATGCAATGGTTCAAGATTAATATCTTTGATGACTTAAGGCTATATAAAGTTATGAAATCATAAAGGCTATTATGTTTGACATACATACATGCGAGGTGGTCATATAATCTATCAATAAGCATGCTCACATATTTCTACATCCTATACGCATAAATAACATCGTTATTTGTTTAAAAACTTAATCAACCTCATACTCGATTAACTTGCATTGTTTTCAACAATTATGTGCACATACCTGATATATTAGCAATGTTAAAAGAACTATTAAGCATGTTAAAAATATCAGAATGCTATTACACTATGATCATGCAACTTAGTTTGCAAAAAGTTTAAACTTTGCTTTTGAAATCGTTACGACTTAATCACGTATGCTAGCATAAACTTAACACCTTATATTCACATTGCATATGTAGTTAAGTCAAGTTTACATGCTCACAAAGTTAGAACATCTCTCATATGGTATTCATAGATATTAGTTTCAAATATATCAAGTTTCCTTTGAAAAACCATTTAGTTTAAAGCCAAACAATTTGGACATGAACAAGGAAACCATGTATCACTAATCATGCTAGCTTATGTTCACAATTTAGTCATATAAGTATATTATCATGCTCATATGATCAAAATATGAATATCATACTTATATGTCAAAGTCCATTTTCAAAACGTATACTTTCTTTAGTAATTGTTCACTAATGAGGTCTAACATGTTCATGCTATATATGTTCATATGTTCATATGTTAACATGTTTGTCATGCATTTATAAACATGTTCAAGATCAAAATATGGATATGGTTCATACGTGTCAAAGTTTGCTTTCAATACTTATATTTTTGTCAGTAATGTTCACTATTAAGGTCCACATGCTCAAGTTACATTATGAGACCTATATACATAAGTCAATATGTCTTTCATGCATCTCTACGTCATACTAACATGCATCAAAAGTCAGAACATCAATAACATGTGAAAGTTTGTTTATAAGACTTTAAGTTCATTTTCAAAACATACACTTTCGTTAGAATGTGCACTAGTGAGGTTCGCATGTTCACCTTTCATTATGAAACTTATATACGCAAGTTAACATGCATTTTGTGTGTTTCTAAGTCATACTAATGTGCTTGCAAGCTGGTTTAAGTAGTTTATTAACTAATTAACATATAACAGCTTAAGCAAAAATCAGAATCTGGTGCAGGGGAACGGAATCCTTATAAGGGGGAGAGGATGTAAGAACCCGAATTTTTAGAAATTATTAAATAAGGATTAAATAAATAAAATTCTTAAAGTGTGAGTTTGGTTTGAATATATATATATATGGGTGTTATGAGGAAGGAAGTATTGTATTACATAGGGTTATATGAGCTATGTAATATGTGATTAATAAATATATTATTAATATATATTATTGTTTATCGTATTGACGATTTAATTAAGATAAAAGAAGTGGATAGAATTTCCTATTGATATTAAAATAATTTATAAAAAAAATTATCATAGAAGTTGGTGGCATTAAATATCTTTATGAATAAATGTTGGTTAATTCAAGTTGAGAGTTATATTATGGAATAATATAATGTGAATATTGAACCTTAATTAACTATGGTGATATAGTACAGGGTTTAATTTACTTAAGTAAAGGAGTGAATTAATATGTGTGTTGAATATGTAATTATAGTTGGTACTTTTATATATATTACTTAGAATAGTAATATGTGAGAAAGTCTAATGTACGAATAACGTTAATAAATATACATACGTTATTAAAGGGAGATGAAAATCATTATATTTTAAATGAATATTTAATATTTGAAGAAATTATTTTGGGAACAATTTATAGAGAGAGAGAGAAATAATAATTATATATTTCTAACAAAGGATATTAAAATAACTTCTAATATTGAATTATTTTAATAAAAGGAGAAAATATTATTTTTGAATAATAATATTACCTTATATGTTTTGTATAAGGTGTGATTAGTTAACATAATAAATATATTAAAACGTATTTGCTATATGTAAATAAATTGATGGAAATAATTTATTATAATAGAAAATAAACTTATTATCTATTTTCTATATATAATATATGTACATGTGTCGTACATATAGTTATTTGATATTATATTAAGAATAATATCTTGAGACAATAAGTAAATTATTTTCTAATAATAAATGTCTTTATTTGGAGAAAATATAATATTGTATATTATGGCAAAATACAGAACTTCTAATGTATTTTCAAGGGAGTTTAATTTATAAAAGAAAACTAAGTTATTTTAATAACTTGAGTTGCAATAGTACCGTAAGTGTTATAAAGAATATTTGAATATTTCAATTCGTAATATATTTATATGTGGACCTTGTGACTTAATAGTTCTAATTAAATTGGACATGTGATAAGTAGTAATGTGATGGGAAATGAGTAAGTAATGAGAATAATAATAAGCTTGAGATTAAGCTTGTGGAAAATACATTGTGTGGCACGATAATAGATCCGACAATTAATTAATTCAAGGATGGAAGAATTATTAATTAACAATTAATTCATATTGTTAATTGTTATTATAATGGTATGTTGATTTATTTTGGTTAGTGATAATTTAATAATAAAGAGGTTGATTATAAATATAATCAGAAATTGTATTGATAAGAAATGGAATATATTGTCTCACTATATTATTATTATTATTATGGATATTATAACACTATCAAGTAATTATTTGATAATATATTGATTAATGAGTAAATGATTTATAAATATAATAAGATTATATTTATTGTGATAATTAATCATATAAACGTAAATTAATTCTTATGGAGGTTAATAATTTCATGAGGGATGAATTAATTAATATGTTATTAATTAATTAATTTCCATTGAGTATAATAATATATAAACGAGTAGATTATTAATATGATTATAATTGCTCAACTAGTTGATATGTGCAAAGGATGCGATGATTAAACCGTTAGTACATGATAGCTAACAATATATTATGCATATAGCACAAGGTGACGCATTAATATGGCTACACATGACATATGTAGACTATATAGTAAAAGCAGAAAATGAATGTGTACTAATGTGAGTACATATGTGAGTGAACCTTATTAAGTACCACATAAATATTATAAGGAGTAAGCAATTATTTAATTGATAATAATTTCAATAAGTTGTTATAATAATAACAGTTATGACGAGTAATAACAATAATACTCAATTGAATTAGATTCGGTATTCAAAAAATGTACATGGATTATATATGTATGCAAGTTGAAGTATTTACATGGTAATGTTTCTCATATCATGAAACTACATTATATCCTAAGTGTGTGAAATGTAATATGTATATATCATACAACCTAAGTGTATATAGAATATACATATATAACATTAGTAAGTACATTACCACTTGCTATTGCTAAGTTGCCTTGTCCCAATTTGAGTGTCCAAATTCTTCCCCACTTCATATACACGTGAATGGCCTAAGGATAACTTATCTCCTTCATCTCTCAATTTCCTAACTAGTTAATAATTGCATAGGGTGTGGGAGTTATAATGAGATTTACCGACCCTCAACCACTCTCCCTTAACCATTGTGCAATCTTGAAATCCTTTGGTTTGGTTTGGAATGTAAGAGCATTGTCTGTGTATCAATTGGCCTATAAATATAGCCTTTCTTCCTCTCATTTTCTTTTGCTGAGAATTCTGTGAAGTAAGGCTAGTGAGTATAGCATTATAATGAGTAAGTGACTGTGAGAGTTATCAGTGAGGGAGAATTTGTTTAGCAACAAGTTCATTTTCCATTGCAGAGGTATATTTCCCATCTTGTTCTCCAAATTCTGTAAATTTATAAGTTCTTGATTCTTGACTTTATCACGATTGATTAATTAAGTTGATTGGGAAATGTTATTAGTTGCTATGTTAGCTTACTAGTATGTTAGAACTGTGTTAGAATATATCTGGAATGGATTCTGTAGAGAAAATTCTGAGTTTGGGCTGGTTTCTGCCGAACTAGAACAATTCCTGGACTGGCCGGACACCGGTGCAACTGCGCTGGGTTAATACTGGGGCGCAGCGCAGCTGCGCAGGGTCCTGGAACCAGTTTTGTTTTTCTGTTAAGCAGCCTGTTGAATGTCGTCATGTAGTACCACATTAGGCAATCATAAGAGCATGAGTAACACACATATATATGTACGTAGACGTAGTACGAGCATGTATAACCATGATAGATACAAACTTGATGAAGAAGCTTATAGTTGAAAATAAACTTAAAGTTTTGAAAACGAACTTTGATGGAACTTATGTTCTATGAGTTCTGAGCTTAGTAGTCTATACACATGATTGATTTCAAACGTAAGTGAGCATGAGTTATGAATTATAGTTATTGTATTCATGACCAACTTGTTAGACTTTGTGTTAGAAAATATTTTTAATAAAAAGCTTGATATATCAAAGCAAATAAGCATGAATACTACATGATGAACATTCTGATCTTGTGAAGATGTTAACATGCCTTAACTACATATGATAAGAGCTTTAAAGTTGTCTTATATGTGTCGAATTGTATCGTTCAAGTTTTAAAATGATTTCAAAGGTGAACTTGAATATGTTTTCAAATCAAGTTGCATGAAGTATGAGTAGCTAGATTCTAAAGATTTAAGATGTCATGTTTGTGTTTATTACGTCTCTAAATATGATTTGTATGTGATTGGATATATTGACAACTAACCAAGCATGAGTTCAAGCATGTTTTAAAGTGATAAACGAAGCATGTTTTTAAACTAATAACTATGATAGTTACATGTATGAAATATGAATATTCATGAACATGCCCAACATGAGTTACATGCATACTTTATGTTTTTAAAGAGCTAGCATGATGAACTTTGAGATGTTCATGACCTTGAGTGGCCTTAAATTGTTAAAATGTTGACTTAGGACCTATATCATGAAAGATTAAACTTAGAAAGGTTAGACAATCATGGGACTGCCTTTTAATAGGTATACATGCTATGTAAGATCATATGTTAATACTTGAATCCGATTTCGACGGTTAATAGAGTATATTTGCTTTGTTATGGTCTTATATGTTAGTAATGATATATGAGAATGATTAACTCAAAAGATGGACTATACTAGCTATATGTAAAAAGATTAGTGGTAGACGGGCGTGTGTATGTGAAGAATGGTAGTAAGTACGTAAGGTTAAAATATACTTATACGTACATAATTATTCTAAGAATACGATAAGAAAGTGAAATAAAGGTTCTAAGAACCAAGATGGAAAATAATATAATACTTATTATTTTATTGAGGATATACGGATCTATATAACTGATGAGTGTGATCTCTATGATTAATATAACTGTGTAGGATTACACGAATTGCAAATATCTATATGCAGTTAAGTCGTAGTTGTTAAACTACGCATCAGGCAAGTCTTTCAGTTCCTATTTGATATATGAATTCAATAACTGTTAGTTGAATTATATTATACTGTGATCATGTGAACTTATATAAAAACTGTATATGAGATTAAAAGTTGATCTTTGATGATATGCCTGTTATGTGAGAAGTAATATGTGTAGTAAATATAAATTATTTATAAATGCTTGAACTGAGTATGATGTTATATGTTATGTGATGCATGAAAACTGTTAGAATTACTGAGCTGTCGAGCTCACTCTTGCAAATAACCATTTTTGTAGGTTAAGGACTTACGATAAAGATTTCGTGCTTCTTGATTGATAGAGATAGATAGTATCGCAACGAAGAATATTATTTAGATTATCGTTTGAACCCTGTTTAGATTCTAAGAGTTGTACTTGATAATTGTATACGTTGTTTAAAACTTGTCGTACCGTAAAGATATATTAGTTGATACATAGAGGATATTAAGTCGAGTTGTAAACGTTATACGATAACTCAAATAGAATGAATAATATTATAAATTTGATTCAGGGATTTGTAATTGATTCAAGTTATGAAATCAATAAAAGATTTTATTCACAGGATATTGAAAAGTTTAAGTTATTCCGCATTTTAGTAACATCGAATGTGATGTTTAGACAGGGATGGTATATGACCGGGTTTTGAAACTTGTAAAAGTTTGGAGTCATCATACAGGATCCTAGATATGAATAGAATTTATATTCTAAATTGTAATAAGCAAAATTATATTCTATTTTGTAATCAAGAGAAGTTGTATTCTTTTACTAACGACTAAAAGATGTAATAGTTCCGCAATAGTAGTATCGTGACTGCACCGAATCCGAAGTAATAGAACGGACTGAATTTGGGGGCGTCACAACTGCGCAGCGCAGTTATAAACCGGCACAGCTGCGCCGTGTCTGGTTCATGCCAGAGAGCAGCCTGCTTCGGCAGTTTCCAGCCCAAACACAAAAATTACTTCACCAATTCAATTGCAATTAGCCATATAACAGTCTAAACATGTATATAAGCTAGTATAGCAACTAAGAAACAACTAACAAACATTACTTGATCACATAATCATGAATTCTATACTCAATTCAAGAATTAGAATCTTGACAACAAACTTGAATGAAGAACAAGAAATGAATATTATACCTCTATAATGCAATTTAAGCATGCTAATGCTGCTATAGAAATCCTCCCTCAACTAAATAGATAATCACAGTATACTAACTTCACTTGGAATTCTCAGAAAATTGAAATGTGAAGGAGGGGAGCTCAATTTATAGAACAATCAAAACACATACAATGTCATTGTTCTTCAAATTAAACCAACGTGAATAAGAATTGCATGTTGGTTATGAAAGAGTTGGTAGATAGTTGGTGAATGAAATCATTATTCTCACTCCCCCATTAATCATGAGCTAGAACTTGCTGAGTTTGAGGAAATAGGGAATAGGCTAGATTGGAGTATATCACGTGAAGAGAATGAATATGACTCTTATTATGGGATAACAAATACAAGCTCAGCTATTGGTCAATATGGGTATATACAATCCTTATGTTATACATTGATACATAATATCTACACTTAGGTTATAATACACACACTATATAATTAAATTGTATTCATATAATACATGCTTAGGATATAATTTTAATGCCATCATGTAATTCACATAAATAGTATTTAAATGTAGTAAATGTAATTTGCACATATATAATTCATGTACATTTTATCATATCGATATATTTTAATCTAATATTATAACATTACATTGTCTCCTTTATTATTAAATTTTACTATTTAACAATTGTTTATAATATATTCATGATGTACTATTTTAATGTATACTCACACACAATTGTCACATAAGCATTATCATGTAGCTTTCTCAATTCAATAACTTTACTTTATAGTTTATGTATAATTGTATAGTCACATTGCACTACACTTCATATAACATATAGGTAGCTACTATACATTATACATTTAATTCACACGCTTGCATATAGAAATTAATTGAGCAAATATAGTCTACTAGTTTATATATTATTGTTCTCAATGACAATTTTTTACTTAATTACTTATCTTATCAATCAATTAACAATAATATTAATTAATCAATCCCTCATTAATCAATGTAATTATTAATCTCCATCACAATTAATTAACATTTATATAATTAATTATCTCATAAATATAAATCTTATTATAATTATAAACAAGTTGCCTATTATTATATTTCTCATAATAACGATTAACATTTAATAAAGATTAATTGTTCACTTAATATAGATTAATTGTTCACTTAATAATTCCTGCGTTAATTAATATAATCATTAACATTTCTCATCACTGTGCCACACAAGGCATTTAACGAGCTTATCGCAAACTTCATAATTCCTCAATTATTATAAATTTAATTTAATATAATCGAATTACTTTTCTCATAACTCATAAACATATGTTCCAATAAGTATCCATTTTCTTATTATATCAATAAAAAAAAATTATTTATGAAATTCACGGTTCTTACATATTGTTACCGGCCAAGATTGAGAGTCGAATTGTATGAATTTTGGGGTCGTTACTGTTGGGTTTGTACGAAATCGTGACGTAATCAAATTGCAAAAATTAGCAGAAGCATGGTATATCAAAGTTTAAAATTTTCTACAAAACCATCACCCTGATCATCCTTTATGCAAATTATTAATTTAAAACGATAATTAAGAAGTTATGGAATCATACTCTTGTAGAACGAAGCTTCCACAGGTACGAGTTCAACTCCTTGTTCTTCATGATCTCCTTGAATTTTCAGGTTAGATTCCTTCCTTTGATCAACGTTAGCCACCCAAGTGTTTGGCCTCTAGAGGCGATCTACCAAGGAAGAAGAATTATCAAGAAGGATGGTGTTTGGATAAACCTTAGTTTTCTATCCTCTATATAAAATGAGTACTCTCCAATAATTAAAATTGCATCAACTGATATCTATTATAAGACTTCTCTTATATAAATATTGGTCAACCCTTCTAATCCTATTAGACATGGAATTTTATTTAATTAATTAAACTCTTTTAATTAATTTAGGCTTCCCACCACATTGGGAATAATTAATTAAATTTATTTAATTAATTTGTCTCCTAAACTTATTAGGAATAAATGAGAGTACTAATATTACATTAATTAATAAACCCCTTTAAAAATTAAAATAATAATAATTGTAATAATATTAATAAGACTCCTCTTATTAATTTATATTTAATATTTTCAAAATATTAAATAATAAACATTAAGTAATTTAATTTATTCTATCACCATAGATTAAATTAATTACACTTAATGCATTATTACGATTATGCCATTACCTTCTTAAATAATTATTCTTCCTTTTATGGTGTGACCCTTTAGGTTCTCCATATTAAACCGGTTGTTAATAAATCAATTAGAACAATTCTAATCTTATTTAAATAAATAAATTAAACTAATAATCTATTTAAAAAAATAATATTTATTCTACAATAGTGATAAGCCTCCCTAGCGATCAACGACTTTCCAAATAATATAGATTTTAACATTAATCATAAAAGAACCTGTGAGTAAATAGTTGCCGTACAATTCAATCCTTCCACCATACAATGTCCCAATTAAATATAAGACATGGATTTACTATCAAGTCTTATTTTATTTAATTATATGTATTTCGATTAGAAAATGCACAACTCCATTTAATACAAATTAGAAACTCCTTTCAAATTTCATTCCACCATGGCCAAGGATTCCTGGGTTGTCATTTAACGAATCACATAGGACATATCTCCTCTTTTACTAGAGGTTGTAGATTCTTTATTGATCATTCATTATCTCCATATGTAACTCATTATACCCAAGCATACCCTTTTATATACCCTAAAGGGCTTTAAGGAATAAGTCAAAGTATAATTCATTACATACAAGATACTATGATGATCTCAAGTCCAAGGATCACTTATACTACTATCACATTAGGAATTTCTATTGACAGACGAGTAAAACTCCATTAGTTATTCTATAGTTATTCACGTTCAGTGAACTAATTCTATAATAAGCACCTACATACTTGCTTTAGTGTCTCCACACAAATGATCATAAGATCAATCATCCTCATCCAATGAGCAAGTAACATATGTACCAATCTATCCGAATTTACTAATCCCCTTTTTAGTAATCCCATGATTGGGAACTATTTTAGTTTTAGAGCTTTCTAAGAATTTAGATCTCATTAGCATGATCATCATCATGATTCTAAAAGCATTGTTTAAAACTATGGGTTATTTACATATTATAAAAATAGCACCATGTAGATAATTAAATACCTTTAATAAATTAATATTTTTATTAATAAATAAATAAGATTGTCTCCAAAGTATATGCTTTATCATCATACATGATTGGCTTGTATGCACACTACTTTCAATCTCCCACTTGCACTAATGCCAATCGCCATAGTATCTCATACCCTTCTTCTCTAAGTGACGATCAAACTGCTGTTATGTTAAAACTTTAGTAAATGAATCTGCAATGTTATCTTGAGAGTCTATATGCTCCTCTTTCAATGATTTTTTTAATCAAAGTGCCGCAACATATGTTTAGATTCAAGATGAGACTTAGGAACTATTCCTAGTTCTGTATTGAACTTTTCATCCGTAACATCAACTTATAGCTTCACTTACAGTTATATACTTTTTCTTTGTCACTAAACCAATAACCTTTTGTTGTCTGGAACCTTTCCAATTCACTGCATCGTCTTTTAAGGTAACGACTTACTATAAAGTGGATTCACTATCGTCTTGGTCAGTTTGAAAACTTGAGTCTGTTTAGCACTCTAGTTTAATTCAGACTCATCATGTGATATGATGACATCCTTAGTGTCAGTTAAGTACTTTAAGATGTTTATCACTGTCTCACAGTGATCTTCTCTAGAATATGGCTGATCAATATCAAGTCTCGTATATTTCATTGCATACATAATAGTAACTCATGCGATCTCTTTTACTGAGGATAATTTTTGAGAGATACACTCCATGGCTCATTATCATGAGGCACCTTTTGGAGTTTGCCATGCTAAACGCCTTTAGCATCTAATGAATATACGTTTTCTTGGGCTAAGCCGAACATCCTTTTAAATCTATTAATACATATTTATATTCCTAATGCGGGATGTTCTACCCAAATCATTCATGTAGGAATGTTTAGACAACTTTATTTTGATCGATTTTAGCATAGAAATTTCATTCCCTATCAGTAATATATCATCAACATATAATACATGGAATGAAACAGAGCTCCCACTAACCTTCTTGTACACACATGGTTCTTCCTCGTTTTTGATAAAATTAAACTCTTTGATTGTCTCATCAAAACGAATGTTCCATCTACGAGAAGCTTGCTTCAATCCATAAATGGATTGTTGTAGCTCATATACATGTTTGCTTCAACCATTGAAACAAAAACCATCTGGTTGTATCATATATACATTCTCCTCTAATAATGTATATTTGAGAAATGGCGTCTCCATATTCATTTTGCCAGATAAAGTAATAATAAGCTGCAATCGCAAGTAAAATCCAAATGGACTTGAGCATAGCTTCAAAATCCATTTTAGATTTTATGGTCATTTACCATTTCTCTAAGTCTTTATTACTCATAGCCTGTTTGTAATTCAATGGATCATCATCATTCATGATGTGTACCTCATTGTCATCCTCTATGACAAATCCATACCTCTCAGGTATCTTCGGTACTCTTCCAGATTTACAAATAGGGTGTGATACAGTAGGTTTTTCCACTTGGTCAGGTACCTGACTCTAATCCATAGTAATTTGTGATTCTTGAACTTCTTCAAGATATATCTTACTCCCACTGACCCCTTCATGGATAAACTTCTTTTCCAAGGAGGCAGCATGTTTCGTAACAAACACCTTTTGATCAGTTGGATGATAGAAATAATACTCTACAATTTCTTTAGGATATCCCAAAAATCTACACTTGTCGAATTTAGTCTGTAGCTTATCATGTTTAAACTTTTTGACATAAGTTGGACAACCCTGAGTCTTAACATGCTTAAGATTTGGTTTTCTCCCCTTCCACATCTCATATGGAGCCTTTGGGGCTGATTTGTTAGGTACGTTGTTAAGTAGGTATGCAGCCGTTTCTAGGGCATAACTCCAAAAAGAAATTGGAAGGTCGGTAAAACTCATCATGGATCGAACCATGTCCAACAGTGTTCGATTTCCCCTTTCAGATACTCCATTTAACTGTGGTGTACCTGGAGGAGTCCATTGTGAGATTATACCATTTTCTTTGAGACAATTGAGAAACTCACCGCTTAAATATTCTCCACCTCGATCTAATCGAAGTATCTTAATACTCTTGCCCGTTTGTTTCTCTACTTCACTTCTGAACTCTTTGAACTTTTCAAATGATTCTGACTTGTATTTCATTAAATACACATATCCAAATCTTGAGTTATCATCAGTGAAAGTAATAAAATAAGAATACACACCCCGTGCACTTGTTGTCATAGGTCCACAAACGTATGTGTGAATCAATGCCAACAACTCTGTAACTCTTTCTCCTTTTCCACTAAAAGGAGATTTAGTCATTTTACCCATGAGACAAGATTCACAAGTTGGACATGATTCATAATCGGATAACTCTAAGAGCCCATCCTTATGCAAATTGGATAATCTTGTTTCATTGATATGACCGAGTCTACAGTGCCACATATAGGTATAATTAATATAATCTCTTTTCCTTTACTTAGTTTGTTCAATTTGAAATATATTTTCTTGCAAGTCAAGTATATAAAGTCCATTTCGCAAATTTCCAATACCATATAAAATATCGTCTTTATAAATAGAACAACCATTGTTCTTTATAATAACGTTAAATCCTTCCATATCCAATACAAAAATAGAAATAATGTTTCTAATAATATTCGGAACAAAATAACAATTATTTAGATAAATGGACTTGCCCGAAGGCATCGCTAAACAATAAGTCCCTACAGCTAATGCAGCAACCTTTGCTCCATTCCCCACTCATAGGATGACCTCATCATTGCTTAGCTTCTTACTTCTGACCAGTCCCTGCACAGTATTACATATGTGAGAACCACAGCCGGTATCCAATACCCAAGTAGAATTATGACTTTCAAAAAAAATAATTTCAATAATAAACAAACCTTGATTGGAAGTTGAAGCTTCCCCAAGCTTCTTCTCTGCTAAAAACTTCTTGCAGTTCCTCTTCTAATGTTCCGGCTCATTGCAATGAAAGCACATTCCTTTAGCTGGTTCAGGTTTCTTTTGTTCCTTTTCTTTCCCCTTTCCCTTAGCCTTCTTGGATTTCTTCTTTTCAAAAGATACCTTGGGCTTCTTCGTTTTATTGGAAGAATCCACCATCAAGATATGGTTCTTCTTGGATGGGAAGTGACCTTCTGTAGTTTTCAGCATGTTAAGCAGCTCAGGCAAGCTGACATTTAACTTATTCATGTGAAAATTAATCATAAACTGCAAGAAGGTCTCAGGGAGTGACAGCAAGACCAAGTTTTGACTCAACTCGCCATCTATGACGAGCCCAAGCTGTCCAAGGTGTTCAATTAAATTGATCACCTTTAGAACATGAGTCTCGACGGCAGTGTCCTCGGTCAACCGAGATCGGAAGAGCTCTTTAGATATCTCATATCTAGCAGTCCTACTCTGTTCTCCTTGAGGTGAAGCAGCATAGCAGGAGCATTCATTTTTTCGTGCTGACGCTGAAGCTCGTTATTCATGGATGCGAGCATGACGCATTGAGCCATAGATGCATCATCTTGCCACTTATTGAAAGTGGCAATCTCTTTCTCAGAGGCTATTTTCGAAACAGATTCAGGGACAGTTGAATTTAGGACATAAGAAATCTTTTCAGCAGTGAGAACAATTCTCAGATTTCTTAGCCAGTCCTCATAATTCGGGCCGGTAAGATTATTTGCATCAAGTATGCTTCGTAGTGAGATTAGTGATTTTGACATTTTTAAAATTCTGCATGTGAAAAGACAACATTTTAGCAAACATTCATTTTTATTAATTTTTGCATACCAAAATAAATTTAGGTCTTTATTTTAAATTGGTATCTCCCACTATTTTCATCAAACTATATTACCCTCACTTATATAGTTTGGCAACATCTAATTAAAAATTTTCTAGTGAGAATAAGGATCCCATTTCAAATGTATATAACCTTGTGGATAGTGTAATACCCGAGAATTTCCTAATATTATTAAATAAATATATTAATAGAAATGAGAATTTGTTTAATATAAATAATTTTGTGTTATGAGATGAATTAATTCAATTGTACAAAATTGAATAATTATAATAATAATTGAGAAACTTATGGAGTTTGCGATAAACTCGTTGATAGCCTTGTGTGGCACAGTGACATAATATAAGAATGATTATATTAATTTAAGCAAACAATTAATCTTAATTAATTGTTAATTGTAGAATATTAATTAATTGTTGTAGAATATTAATGGTGATTAATTAATAATATGTGATTATTATTATTGCAAGAAATATAATAATAATAATGAGCAATGTGTCTATAATATAATAAGATTTATATTTATATACTGTGCGTGATAAATGAGCAATGGTTATGGAAATTAATAATTTCATTAATAATCGACGAGGAATGGATTAATTTATATTGATGATAATTAATCGATAAGATGAATAATTTATTTATTTGACATTATGAGTAATGAAGCAAATAAGTAATCTATTAATATAATAAGATTATAGTGATTTTTATGTGCAAGCATGCGTATGTATGGTAGCTAACCATATATTATATGAAGCATCATGTGACTATATTATATACATAAACTATATAGTAAAGTTTATTGAGTTATAAGAATTACATGAAATGTGTATGTAACAAGGTAAGTGTGTGAACATTAAAATAATACATCACAAGTATAGTAATCAATTGTTGATTGTAGACTTTAATAATGTGATAACATCCGAGTAAATTATACCGGTAAGATAGAATGTACATGGATTATATGTTAAATATATGTATCCCTACTTACTATATTGTAATATTTGTTACCTATTAAAGGTGCATTGTGACTCAAATTATAACATAAGTATATGTTATGTATGTATAATAGTTTAAGTGTGGAGTGTTACAAATGCTAAGATACCATTCCTTGTCCCATATTGATAGACACAAACCTTGTACACGTGAATAGCATTATGAAGTCTGAGGCCTATATCCCACAAACTCAGCAAATACTTCATAGCTTTCATAGCTCATGATGGTCAAGTATGTGGGATTCATGATGAATCTAACAACTAATTACCTACCCTTTGATAACCTCCATGCAATTTGACAATCTGTTAGTTTAGATTGGAAGATTATAGCATTGTCTGGATTTCAATTCTTCTATAAATAATGGCTCTCCTCCTCTCTAATTCATTTGCTGAGAAAATTCTGGAGTATTGAGTTGGGAGTTATATATATATATATATATATATATATATATATATATATATATATATATATATCAGTGTTAAGTATTCTAAGAAGTCGAGATTGCATTACAGAGGTATAATTCTATTCCCTTATTCTCCATTCTCATTTTTCTGGCAAGAACTCCATTTTCATTTTCTGTCAAAATCAAATTCTTGATTCTTGTTGTAATTCATGCCAATTTGGATTGGGATATGTTTCTTAGCTGCTATATGGACTTATAAGTATAATAGAAGTATTATGTGGTTGATTGAAACTGATTTTGTGAAGTAATTTCGTGATATGGGCTGGAAATCTGTCAAAAACTGGAACTGTCTGCCGCTGGTCGCCAGCCAACGCAGCTGCGCCAATTTTGCACTGGACAGCTGCGCCAGCAGCCTGCTACAGTTTCCTGCATCCTGCATAAACCTGTTAGGTGATAGTTTGTTTACATGGTTTAGAACAGCATGCTAGCTTGTGTAACACATATATATGAATATATTAAGGCGATGTAAACATGTTGTATTATACTAGCATGCATGGTTAACGAAAAGCATATGGATTCCGAAATGAATTTAGAGTTTTAAAAGGGGACTTTGATATATAAATTTCATAATAGTATTCTGACTTTTGAGACACGTTAGTATGACCTAGAGACATATGAAGTGCATTTTAGCTTATCTATATTGGTTCCGTAATAAAATATGAACATGTGAACCTAACTAGTGCTCATTCCTAACAAAAATGTAAGTTTGAAGGTGGATATGATCATGTAAATGCTATATATACATTCTGATATTATGAGCATGTTTAGATTTCTTTGAAATGTATGAATGAACCGTTAACTTGTGTTTATATGGTTCGTAAGGAAGCATGAACATGTTAGGCCCTATTAGTAAGATTTACTAATGAAAATACAAGCTTTGCACGTGAGCATTGACACGATACGTGGAGATTTAAATTCTGATATTTATGGACACATGTGATAGTACTCTTAGACTCATTCATGTGTCATGCATGTATATATACCATGATTAGTTGCCGTGATTCAAAATTTTCGTAAACAAAGCATATTTTCAAACTAATGACCATGATAGTTGCATGTATACGATATGAATACTCATGAACATGCTTAATATAAGTATATGAACCCCTTATGTGTTTACAAGGTGAGCATGATAGATTTTGTAACATCATGACCTTGAATGGTTTTAAATTATCGAAAGTGTTAACTTAGAAGCTATATCACATATGTTTGGAACGAGGGAAGGTTATACAAACATAAAAATATTCTTTAAAATGTATACATGCTACGTGATATTATATGATGTTACTTGAACCCGATTTTGACAGTTAACTTATGAGAATGCCATAACTTGCTAAAATGAAATATATTTAGTATTGATTGTGGTCTTATGTGATATTAGTAATATGAGAGCATGTTTGCTAATTGTTGCGATCTTATATGATATGAGAATGTGTTTAAACTCAAAAGGAGGAACGTTAAGGATAGAAATTATATCCTATATAACTGTGTAGCTAGGTTAAAACTTAGCTTATGTGTTGATCGTATATTCGAAGACAAAATATAAAGTTAAACTATATGGCTAACGGATATCATATATATATACGTAATTATATTACGATAGGGATTTGAAAGTGTTGAATTACTTATCGTGGATAAACTACGCATAAGGCAAGTATCTAAACCTTATCTCTTTGGATGCAAGTTTCCTAACTTACACTATAACGCCCCCAAAATAGGTCCAATCCACCCAACCCATTCTGGGTCGCCACGAAATACACTCAACAAAAATTTCAAACACAAATCTTCAAATTCTATCTTTTAAACTGCAGTACAAAATACGACCATAATTAAACTGTGAGTTTCAATACTAATACAGTGCCCATACTTCAAATCAATAATACGTTACAGAAAGGTACAGTCAATAACTGTTTTAGGAATTAAAATCTATGGAAAATGCTCAAGAAAACCTTCGTACATGGGAGGCCATGCATCTAAGTTATAAATGATATCATATGACTTGAGAATTATCCTTGGTTGACCCAATAGACCCCAAAGAAAAATGAGAAGATTACTATCATGTTCTTTCCAATGGTGGGTCTTCTCTTGCCATATAATTATCTCCATTGTCTCCAATTGAGAATTATATTTCAACCAAACTCCAATATTATATAGGTAGTGCTCATAGATATAATCAGCAAGTGGATGTGCACAACCATGTCTTATGATAACCCGAAGTTGTAGGTGATTAGACATCTTGTATGATAGTGGCAAAACACCCTTCCAAAGTTGGGTTCACCTCAGCCTATTTGGTTCACCAAAATCAACTGTTAAAATGACGTATAAAATATGACACACACATTTTAAATTCTCAATATAATTCTTCTCATACTATTTTATGGAAAACCTCAACAGCTATAGACCATCACTCTATTCCCCTGTTATCCCTGCTCAACCCCGTTATACTCTTATTACCTGAAAGGAATTGTGAAGCAAAAGGGTGAGCACAAATAGCCCAGTAAAGAATATCATGACTAAAGATAATTATATTATCAATAGTTTTCATCAGTAATAAATCAGAGATTTAAACATATGGTAAAACTTTTCAACCATAGTTGTAGCGGAACGAGCAATCCATTAGAAGAGTCAAATAGACTATAATGTCTATTATCTTCTCCATGTTAAAAGTCCATCAATAATATTTTATCCCTGTAACATCAATCAACAATTCCTGTCCACAATCATGTAAGTTCATAATCATAATTATCTTGATGAATTCCTCTTCGCACTCAGGACGAGGATAATTCTCATCACCTGTCTTTACCTGAAACACCAAAGATCATGGTTATACCAAATCACAGTTCCTGTTCATAATCATGCTAATCAATTCATCTTTGCATTACAAGCCAAAGATATTCAACAATTAATCATCCATCTTTGCTCTACAGGCCAAATATATTCACAAATCAACAGTTCATCTTTGCACTACAGGCCAAAGATATTCAACAACAGGTCATCTTTGCACTACATGCCAAAGATATTCACAAATCAACAGCTCATCTTTGCGCTACAGGCCAAAGATATTCATATCTCAAAAAATATCTAACCATTTCAGAATTTATATAAACAATAATTATAACTATGTTGATCAATTCACCTTTGCCCTTAAGCTAAATATATTCAATTGTAAATTCAATGGTCATGAACATACCAGTCAACAATCCATCTTTGCACTACTGGCCAAAGAGAATCTATAGTCATGATCATACCAATAATCTACCCATCTTTACACTCAAGTCAAAGAGAAATTTCATCACCAGGATTATAAAAATGTTATATATGATAATAAAAACAATATGATCAAAACATCGATCTCCAAGTTCAAAAATACTCCATAATAATACTTTGTGGAGCAAAATTCAAAAATAAAGCTCAAAACTTAGATCCAATCAAAGATATGAACCTTAACAGGCAACTTGGACAAATAGAAGAAAATTTAATTTTTCGGTGAATAGTACCGTATAAGTGAATAGTGCCGTATACGTGAATAGTGTCGTATACGTGAATAGTAACCTCGACACGAAAAAGATAGAAATTTCATAAGAAAAATCATACTTTGTGAATAGTACCGTATTTGTAAATAGTGTCGTATACGTGAATAGTGCCGTATACATGAATAGTAACTTCGACGAAAAAAGTGAGAATTTCATAATAAAATCCATGCCAATATTTTGGTATAATGATATTGAAAAGAATAACATCATTTATATAAGAAATAACATCCCTTACCTCAAAAGAATAGTACTTCTGGCTGGAATATCGGATATAACACCGAAGGAAACTTGCACTGAATACTAATACTCAAAGTATTGAAATACTCACAAAAATACGCTCGATATTATAGAGAGAGAAAACTTCTGATTCTGGTGTGTTTTTCAATTCTAACCTAAGCACCCTATTTATAGGAAAAGCTTAGGATGCCAAAGTAGACTTTTGAATAAAATAATATTTATTTTTTTTTTAAAATCCGCCGCCTGGCTGCTAGGAAAATTCAACATTCAACAAAAAGTAGGGCCCACCATTTATTTAAAAATTATTTATTTTTTGAAACTTCAATAATTCATAATAAATAGCCCCTTCATCAGAAAAATACAAATTTTATGTCCTTCTATAGGAAATTTAATTCTCTACAACTTTGTAGAATAAAGTTTTTCCAAATTCCCAACATAAATTATCCGAAATCTACAAACAGATAATTTTCCACACCAAAATACTAATAAAAACACATCAGTGCTAATTCCTTCTTTAATATCCACAAAATAAATATTTCCTTATCATATAAATCAATAATTAATTATTCACAAATAATATTATAGAACTACAATATTGACAACCAGGTCGTTCCCAGGAAAGAGGGGGCCTTCCGATAAGTACTTCTCCTTACTGGCGCGCAATTAAATAATCCCTCCTAGACAGAACTTCCTTAGACATTGTCAATAATGCTATCTAATAATATTATTCAAATAATATGAATTATTGAGTTGATAATGTGAAATACTGTGCAGTGACAATTATTGAATCAATAATACAAAATATCCACTGTAGCAATTATTGAATCAATCATATAACGTAGCAATTATTGAGTCAATAAAATATCAATGTAACAATTATTGAGTCAATAATATAAAATATTTAATAGTAATTACTGTAACAATAATTGAGTAAGTGCCTTCTCACGTAAGACTCAATAATTCGAAATACTATGCAATACCGTGTGCTACTGTGCAACACTGCGTATCACTGTATTTTAACCACCGGGTATTTCAACAGTTCTAACGGTAACAACTATGCCGTTATTTTATAAAAAGGTTATTTCTGTCGCTTTCTATATCCGACAGTTATTCCGTTGTGGGGTCCACAAATAGCTGCGCTGTCGTACGAATATTCTCCGACAACAAGAATATTCCACGACCAAACGAATATTCCCCGACAACAATGAATATTTTATAACCATTTGCTTATTTTAAAAAATTTACTTATATCACCCTTAACTTTAAACTTTTATCAAGTTAACCATTTACTAAATAGAAAAATTGAATACTTTTATTTCATAAAATTCGGGGTCTTACATACACTCTTTTACGGTGCAAGTATCCTAACCGACGCATTTACTTTATGCAAGTATTCTATCCCTGTATATTACGAACTAGTTTCTTTATTTAATCGTTTGAATTGAATTAGCATACTTGAACTCTTATTTTATTAAAGTTATTATTCATGTTGAACTTGGTATTGTTCTTGAATATTGTGAAAGTGTCTATGCCATTTGATTCGGCTAGAATTATATTATTGAAAAGCGACCCAAAACCAATTGATTGGTGCGGGATCTTGTATTTGACTGAGAAAGATAAAATATAACTGTCGGAGAACCGACGCGTGCACATTAGTATGATTGAGTGTTATGCATAACATAGGGTACTTTAGGCTGATCACCTGTTGTACTTGTTTTTGTTGGATTTTCAGTTTATTACTGTCAAATCCTGTGGAAGTTCATAGTCTTTAGTGACTGCTCAGTATTCAGTTATCTTAAAATCTTGAATTGATTTATTATTGAATCACATTGATATTATTCTGTCCTTAGCGACTGTTATTGAAAACTGTTGATATTCTTGTTATCCTTGAACTATCAAACCTTGCTATACCCTTTCGAGAATGGAGAATTATATTGCAAACCCTTATTGTATATTACTTGCTGAGCAATTTGTGCTCATTCTTGCTTTCCCTAAAAATATTTCAGTTAAGGCCGAGTAGTGCGGACCCTCGAGTACCGACAAGGGCAAGAGAAAGGCTACTGAGTAGCTTTGTTTATGTAGGACTTTATGATTGTAATAAAGAACTTATGATATTATGTGCTAGTTAAGGTTATTATTGCTTAAGATATGTCTAAGCTGTGTAATCACTGTTTAAGTTACGAGACCTTGGGACGTGAATAATTATATTATTTAAATGTAATTTATTCGGTATTAGTTGTGTATTATTCCGCTGTGCTATGCGACATTTAGTCGCAATATATTTGTGATGTATTATCATGAGCACGTGACGAACCGAATTCGAGAGACCAAGTGGCGGTCCCGGATTTGGGGGCGTCATAGGTTGGTATCAAAGCTGTAGTTATAAACCTTAGGAACGAGTGTCCTTAGACTATAACTTAGGAGAACTTAGAAGTTAGGAAGGAGATAAAACTCATGTAGAGTTTTTCTTGATAAGCATCAAATGTGATTAATTAATATCTTAAATACGCAATACTCGCCTTGTGGATAGCACAACAAGCTCATATTAAATATTTAATACTCTATTAATTTATCATGCTAGAAAGCGACGTTCGATATTCCAAATATCACTTGAGCGCTTTCGACTTAATATATTCCTTGAGGGGTTTGTTATTATTTGTCTCATCTTGTTTAGCGCGCATGCACATATATATATAAAATACGCGTTATTTTATTAAACATGCGAAGCATGTTTGCATAAAATATAATATATATAATATTTAGCATGCTCATATAGAATACTATATTCTACTTGGATTGATTATGGACTTTTATTATAGTTTGGTTCACTAGAGCCACCAAGTGAACCAAAAGGTCAAACCTAGGAGTGCAAGAATTAAAATTTAAACGTAACTATTACATTTAAATCTGGGGCTCCATATAAACGGGTCTTCACGCGCTCCTTGCTCTCCAATTTTTTTCAAGATAATTCTAATTATCTCTATTACATAAACTATTTAAATAAAATAGAAACCTTGATCAGCAGTCAAGGGAAAGTACATAGGATGGAGATAGAATTTACATCGAAAAATAAATCAGAGAAGGCGAGGTACGCAGACCTCATTTAATAAAACTCATTCATTCAAGCATTTAACAAAAATAAAATTCAATCACATTGATCAAATAGTCCATAATCAATCCCCATTTATTATCATACATATCACCATATATATCAATAAATAAATATCAATCTCATGAATTAATACATTATATATATATATATATGAGTATCATTTAATGGACAATTTTAAATTGCATCAAATTCAATTTCGAGATTAAAATAAACTCTTTATTTTAATTATAAAATTATTTAGAATATAGTATATATATATATATTTATATATATATATATATATAATCGTACTATATATATATTATCCGTTATATATATATAAATATATACTAACCGTAAAATTATATATAATATATATATAATAGTAGTCACCTTTTATAAAAAAACATTCTGATTTGAATCCTGATTCAAACTTGTAGACATCACTTATATATATATATAATAACGTGATGCTCCTTTATGAAATTCTGGCAGCAGGTCACTTCCCTTTTTCTTTTTCTTTTTTTTTTTTCTTGAAACCCAATCCTGATGTATAATGCTTCAATATAACGTGAAGCACTTTTTTTAAGAAAAAATTGATCCGGTCCTATTTAAAACCAATCTGGTTCGCCCACTGCCACAGAAATTCACGCAGTGTGGGAAAAAAAATTGATTACATAACTTTTTTTCTTTTCATAAAAATAATTTTATACAATTAATTATGTCCAATAAATTATTCTAAATAAATACCCACATGTATATGAAATCAAAATAATTAATAATTGCATAAAGGTTTGGCTCTGATGCCATTGTTGGGTTTGTACGAAATCGTAACGCAATCAAGTTGCAAAAATTAGCGGAAGTATGGTATATCAGAGTTTAAAAATTTCTACAAAACTATCACCCGGATCATCCTTTATGCAAATTATTAATTTAAAACGATAAATAAGAAGTTATGAAATCATACCCTTGTAGAACGAAGCTTCCACAGGTACGAGTTCAACTCCTTGTTCTTCGTGATCTCCTTGAATTTCCAGGTTAGATTCTTTCCTTTGATCAACATTAGTCACCCAAGTGTTTGGCCTCTAGAGGTGATCTACCAAGAAAGAAGAATTATCAAGAAGGAAGGTGTTTGGCTAAACCTTAGTTTTCTATCCTCTATAGAAAAGGAATACTCTCCAACAATTGGAATTGCATCAACTGATATCTATTATAAGACTCCTCTTATATAGATATTGGTCAACCCTTCTAATCCTATTAGACATGGGATTTCATTTAATTAATTAAACTCTTTTAATTAATTTAGGCTTCCTACCACATTGAGAATAATTAATTAAATTTATTTAATTAATTTGTCTCCTAATCTTATTAGGAATAAATAAGAGTACTAATATTAAATTAATTACTAAACCCCTTTAAAAAAATAAAATAATAATAATTGTAATAATACTAATAAGACTCCTCTTATTAATTTATATTTAATATTTTTAAAATATTAAATAATAAACATTAACCAATTTAATTTATTCTATCACCATAGATTAAATTAATTACACTTAATGCATTATTACGATTATGTCATTACCTTCTTAAATAATTATTCTTCCTTTTATGGTGTGACCTTTTAGGTTCTCCATATTAAACCAGTTGTGAATAAATCAATTAGAAAAATTCTAATCTTATTTAAATAAATAAACTAAACTAATAATCTATTTAAAAAATTAATATTTATTCTACAATAGGGATAAGCCTCTCTAGCGATCAACGACTTTCCAAATAATATAAATTTCAATATTAATTATAAAAGAACCTATAAGTAAATAGTACCGTACAATTCAATCATTCCACCATACAATATCCCAATTAAATATAAGACATGGATTTACTGTTAAGTCTTATTTTATTTAATTATATGTATTTCGATTAAAAAATGCACAACTCCATTTAATGCAAATTAGAAACTCCTTTCTAATTTCATTCCACCTTGGCCAAGGATTCCTGGATTGTCATTTAACGAATCACATAGGACATATCTCCTCTTTTACTAGAGGTGGTAGATTCTTTATTGATCATTTATTATCTCTATATGTAACTCATTAAAACCAAGCATACCCTTTTATATACCCTAAAGGACTTTAAGGAATAAGTCAAAGTATAATTCATTACATACAAGATACTATGATGATCTCAAGTCCAAGGATCACTTGTACTACTATCACATTAGGAATTTCTATTGACAGACGAGTAAAACTCCATTAGGTATTCCATAGCGAGTCACGTTCAGTGAACTTATTCTCCAATAAGCACCTACATACTTGCTTTAGTGTCTCCACACAAATGATCATGAGATCAATCATCCTCATCCAATGAGCAAGCAACATATGTACCAATCTATCCGGATTTACTAATCCCCCTTTTAGTAATCCCACGATTGGGAACTATTTTAGTTTTAGAGCTTTCTAAGAATTTAGATTTCATTAGCATGATCATCATCATGATTCTAAAAGCATTGCTTAAAACTATGGGTTATTTACATACTATAAAAACAGCACCATGTAGATAATTAAATGTCTTTAATAAATGAATATTTTTATTAATAAATAAATAAGATTGTCTCCAAAGTATATGCTTTATCATCATACATGATTGACTTGTATGAATACTACTTTCAGTTATAAAACCCTTCAAAACCTTTTTCACAAATATAAAGAATAAGGGTAGACAAAACTTAGTAAGAGAGAAAGATTCGGGTCCAACCCGACCCGCATTTTTCCCCGACGTCGACACATGTTTAATAATATGTTATAACCTTTTGTTATATTCTTAACAAACTATTATGTTCGTTAGACTTAGTTAAACTAACATACCATGACTGAAAACCCCAAAAAAAAAATAGTTTCCTATTTGTAATTCTCGTCGGGGCGAGATTTTGTATAGGGAAACTTTTCCAGGGCGCAGGCTCGCTGGGGCGAGCTTTCTAGTACTAAGAACCTCGCCGGGGCGAAGGTTCCCAAATTTGAATTCTGCAACTCACAAGGAATACAAAAATAAGCCAATCTAACGCCAAAATCATACTCAAACATCAAATTCGATGTTACCTATACATTCTGAACTTAACAGAAACATCATACAACGCTTCTAGCAAGTTTTTAACACTTTAGATCACATAATCGCTGAAATTAGAACATATAAATTTACTGTTTTTGGTATTTTTCTAAGTTTCGAGATAATTCATGAAATTCATCATTACAAATTCGTTATAACACCGAATCTGTCCATTTGAATTTCATTTTCTTCTTTTAAACATGCATAATCATAATCAACTATCGATTTAAAGTTTAATACACAATTAAAGCATGTTATTTGTACATATGAGCCATATTTATACTCTGCAACTTATGAAACTTCAATTAAAGCATGATTACATGGTTTTGATTACTCTAAAGCACGAATACATGATAGAAAGCATGTTATGAACATATATTAACACATTTACAATCATATCTCAAGCATTCATCAAAACTTTCATTCACAAAGAACTTAAAATTCACGTTAATGGAGAAATATTAAGAATATGAATTTAAAACTTAAGATTAGGGAATTACCCCTTTCTTGTTTGTTTATGTGATATAACTTCCTCAAAACTTCTCTTCAATCCACAAGCTTTCTCTCAAACTCTCTCTAACTCTCTAAGTTCTCTGATATGTATAATAATATGAATGAAGTATGAAGCTTGATATATAATATAAGTATACGTATAGTTATTTAACCGGTGAAGTCATGGGTAACAGTTAAGTGCATCAGGCCTTATCTGCTCCCATGTTCCTTAGGTATTGTTTGGTTGTCCCCTCTTATTCCTTTTCCCATTATTTTAATTAAAGTGTTTAGCATATAGTTTATTTGTCACACTTTAATTAATCAAATAATCTTATTTAAATTCAATTAAATAAAATATAATATTACACATTAAATCACATCATCACATAATTAAAAATTCTCATTTATTAATTTTTTCAAATCATTAAATCTCTAATTAATTATTAAATTAATTAGAATAACATTATGCGTATTAAA
This sequence comes from Panax stipuleanatus, assembly GCA_020205555.1. Lineage (NCBI taxonomy): Eukaryota > Viridiplantae > Streptophyta > Magnoliopsida > Apiales > Araliaceae > Panax > Panax stipuleanatus. Next base: position 131,445,087 of record CM035115.1, on the reverse strand, counting down.
TAATTCATTTAATCAAATAAACTCAATTAAATTCACACATTGAACTATAAAAATTCTCCACATTAATTTAATTAATGTAACACATATAACTAACTTAATCTACCACAATTCCATCAAATAACTATTTAACTCGATAAATAAGTCATCAAAATATTTATTTAATTCAATAAATATTTAAATTAAATTATAAAATTCTCGTTTGTCACATCTTTCCCCCTTAAAAGGATTATGTCCCCAGAATCAAGGTTCAATTAAATTTTTTTCGTTACATTCTCTCCCCCCCGCCTTATAAAGATTATGTACCCAGAATCGCTTACACATAGATTAAGCAAATAAATGTGGATAAATTTTCATCATATGTTCTTCGAGTTCCCACATAACTTCTTCAGAGTTGTGGTTTCTCCAGATTACCTTAACAGGAGATATTACTTTATTTCTGAGAACTTGTTCTTTCCTGTCAACAATTTGAACAGGAACTTTTTTAGAGGATAAATTTTTCTCAAATTACAGGGGTTCATATTCAATCACATGTTTGTAATCAGGTTTGTACGGTCGTAGGACTGAAACATGGAAAACATTGTGGATGTGCTCTAACACTGAAGGTAAAGCTACCTCATATGAGACTTCTCCGATTCTCCGCAGCACCTCAAAGGGTCCAATGAACGTCGGGCTCAATTTTACCTTCTTGCCAAATCTAATCTTTCCCTTCCAGGGAGAGACTTTCAAGAATACAAAGCTACCCGATTTAAATTCTACATTCTTGCGGTGTGCATCGGCGTATTTCTTCTGCCTATCCTGAGCAGCTACTAATCTCGTCCGGATCACCTTGACGATCTCGATTGTCTATTTTACCAATTCTGGTCCTAGCAATTGTATTTCGCCAACTTCATCCTAGTACAATAGAGTTCTGCACTTTCTGTCGTACAACGCTTCGTAAGGTGACATACCAATACTTGCGTGGTAACTATTATTATAACTGAATTCCACGAGTGGTAGGTGATTATCCCAATTTCCTTTAAAATCCATGATGCATGCTCTCAGTATATCTTCTAATGTCTGGATCGTTCACTCGCTCTGCCCGTTTGTCTGAGGGTGATATGCCGTACTCATTCTCAACTGCGTTTCCATGCATTTTTGTAGTCGCTTCCAGAAATTCAATGTGAAGCTCGGATCCCTATCAGAAACAATCGACACTGGAACTCCGTGTCTTGAAACAATCTCCTTCACATACATACAGCTTCGCCAACTGCTCTAGGTTGAATCTGATCTTGATCGGTATGAAGTGTGCTGATTTCGTCAGTCGATTAACGATAACCCATACTGTGTCATAGCTTTTTGAGTTTTTGGAAGGCCGACTACGAAATCCATAGTAATGTGCTCTCATTTCTATTCTGGGATCTCTAGTGGTTGTAGTAAACCACTCGGCCTTGATGTTCTACTTTCACTTTCTGACACGTCAGGCACTTGGCAACACAATCGGCAACATCTCATTTCATATTCGGCCACCAGAAATTTTATCGGAGATCCTGGTAAATCTTTGTACTTCCGGGGTGAATGGAATACCGTGAGCTATGAGTCTCGCACAAAATGTTTTCCTTAATCTCTGGCACTAGCGGTACCCAAACTATGCTCTCAAATCTTAACAGTCCTTTACTGTCCACCTTGAATTTTTGTTCGCTCCCTTCAGACATCTTCTTTTTTTATCTTCTCATAGTCTTCATCCTGAAGTTGTGCTTCCTTAACCTTATCCAGTAAGATTGTACCAGTTCCAATCAGGAACACCTTCTCGTCAGATTCCATAGGATATCTCACATCCAATTCCAGCTTCTCCATTGCTGAAATTAACTCCTCCTGGGCAGTTAACAACATCAATTTCTCTCGACCTTTTCGGCTTAAGGTGTCGGCAACCACATTCGATTTACCCGGATGGTATAAGATCTCACAGTCGTAGTCCTTGATTATTTCCAACCATCTTCTCTGCGCATGTTTAGATCCTTCTGTGTAAAAATATACTTCAGACTTTTGTGGTCTGTATATATTTCACACATCTCTCCATAGAGATAATATCTCCAGATCTTCAAAGCAAATACTACCGCGGCCAATTCCAAATCATAGGTTGGATACCCCTTCTCATAATCCTTCAGCTGTCGTGACCCATACACAATGACTTTGCCGTTTTGCATAAGCACACAGCCTAGTCCTTTATGTGACGCATCACTATACACCACAAAATTTCCTATGTTATCCGGAAGAGATAACACAGGTGCCGTACTCAACCTCTTTTTAAGCTCTTTGAAGCTTTCCTCACACTTCTCTGTCCAAATGAACTTCATCGATTTCCTAGTCAAATTCGTCAGCGGAGTTGCCATCCTAGAAATGTCTTGAATAAATCTTCTTTAATATCCTGCCAATCCAAGAAAACTTTTAACTTCCGACGGTGTCTTCGGCTAATCCCAGTTCATCACAGCTTCGACCTTTGAGGGATCTACCGAAATTTATTCCTTATCGATCACATGTCCAAGAAATTGCACTTTTTTAATCTAGAATTCGCATTTCAAAAATTTGGCATACAACTTCTCCCTTCTCAATGCCTCTAATGTCATCTTCAGATGCTCTACATGTTCCTCCTTGGTCTTCAAATATAGCAGAATGTCATCGATAAACACCACCACGAATTTGTCCAAAAATGGTTTAAATACTTTGTTCATTAGGTCCATAAATGCTACAGGAGCATTCGTTAGACCAAATGACATCACCAGAAATTCGTAGTGACCATATCGAGTCCTGAACGCTGTCTTCGGAACGTCCTCTGTCCTCACCTTCAACTGATGATAACCACTTCTTAGGTCTATTTTTGAGAACTATCTCGCTCCCTTCAATTGGTCAAACAAGTCGTCGATCCTAGATAACGGATACTTATTCTTAATCGTGAACTTGTTCAACTCTCTGTTGTCAATGCAGATCCACATTGTCCCATCCTTCTTCTTAACGAATAACACCGGTGCTCCCCATGGCGATACGCTCTGCTGTATATACTTCTTGTCCAAAAGCTCTTGCAGCTGCACCATCAATTCTTTCATCTCTATCGGAGCCATACGGTACGGAGCCTTTGATATTGGAGCGGTTCCTGGTGCCAAATCGATCATGAATTCTACTTCCCTATCCGGCGGAAGCCCTAGAAAATCATCTGAAAATACGTTCACGAAGTCTCTCATGGCTGGTATCTCCTCTAACTTTGGACTCTCTTTACGACTATCGACTGTGTAGGCTAAATATCCTACACAGCCTTGTCTCAACAACTTCCTGGCTTGCATCATCGTCAGACAACTCGCTTGTCTATGCGACTTGCTGCAATAAAATATAACTTTTGACGGAGTCATAAGGTTAATACATTTTCTTTGGCAATCAATTATCACCCCATAATTAAATAGCCAATCCATTCCCAAGATAACGTCAAATTCCTCAAGTCTAATAGTGATAAGATCTACGTTCATCACATTACCCTTAATATCCACCCTATAGTTCTTGTGTACATACTTAACAAGAATCGCTTCCCTATTCGTAATCTCTATGTTCATAGGATATTCTAACTCGTTCTTAGGCAATTCTAGGTTCTTAGCAAAGTCATCGGATATAAATGAGTAAGTAGTACCCGAATCAAATGATACATAAGCATTAACTTTATTGATCAGAATGATACCTGACACCACATCGCTAGAATGCACAGCATCCTGCACTAACATGTTAAATGTCCTGGCAGTAGGTCAGTTGGTTGATGTTGGTCCCGTGATAGTCACAGCATTACCACTGTTGTTTCCCCTGTTCCCACCTAATCTTGCCCCTCCGGATACCTTATTTGGCTAGTCCCTTACCAGATGGTCCTTCGACCCACATGTGAAGCAGGCGCCCTTCTTAGGGTTAAGGCAGTTAGGTGCTATGTGGCCTTCCTGACCACAATTGTAGCAGGCCCATTTTCCCTTCATACAGACCCCCAGGCGGTTCTTCCCGCAGGTCAGACATGCTTCTACTCTCTTTTTCTGGTTTCCCTGCTGATTCTCGGTCGATGGGCTGTTATTCCACCTTCTCTTCTGCCTGTTTCTTCCCCCAGTGTTGCAACCACTAGCCTTATTTCCTTCTCCCACATTCTTCTTCTTCTTCTTCTTCTGCTCTTGGTTGTATTTTATCATAGCATCGCTTCCACCTTCAGCAATGATAGCCTTCTCTAATACTCCAGCAAAAGTGTTCAACCGGAACATTGACACTTTGCTATACAACCAGGGCTTCAGTCCCTGTTCAAACCTCCTTGCCTTCCTCTCGTCAGTATGCACTTTATATGTGGCAAACCTAGCCAGCTCATTAAATCTCGCCGCATAGTCTGGTACAGACATGTTGCCCTGCTTTAGCTCCAAAAACTGAACCTCCATTTGGTTGTGTGAGCTCGTCGGGAAGTACATCTCGAAAATATCTCTTTGAACCTCTCCCAGGTTATCACGCCTTGTCCTCCACGGACCTTATTTTCCTGCCACCAATAACTGGCCTCTGCCTTTAGCATGAATGTTGTGTAAGCCGTCTTCTGGTCCTCACTCACTCTAGGGATGTCAAAAACCTTTTCCATCTCCATAAACCAAGTCTGTGCTTTGATCAGGTTCATGGATCCCTTAAATTTGGGTGGTCCTACGGCCTTGAAGTCTTTGAACGTCGTATTCGGTGGAGCTTGTTGCTGGTTGGACATTGCTTCGGTTAATAAATTCACCAACTGCTAAGCGGGGTTGGCATTGGCATTGGCGTCGTTATTATTAGTAGACCCTTCTTGGGCTGGTTGACGAGTAGGGCGTCTTCTCGGCGGCATATTTCTATTAAGTTATACGCTTATTAGATCTTTATTCAATTCTTAAATATATAAGACATAGCTTAAACATTTTAAAATATTCACTTAACAAATATCATCTCAAATAAACTCTGATATTTTATTCAATCAAAAGTTTAAAACATAACAAGTTAGCATCACTGCTATTTACATCAACTATCCTAACATAATGAATCTTTAAGATTTAAATCATCAACATATTCCATGGTTTATAATCACATCGGAATTTATATTATTAACTAACAAAGAAATATTCACATTATCATGATGTTCCTATCACGGCCTACTAAGACGTCGAATAGCCTTTCTGCGCTCTTCTTCAATAATGCGGAACATCGTCTTAAGGTCAAGCATGTACCAAGGTAGGTCCTCGAACTGGACTGGATAGTAGATAACTAGATCTTGGGCCTTATCGATCGCTGTCTGGAATGTATAGTCTGTCTCCTCGATCTTAGCCTTCTTTGCCTGATTGTTATCCTCGGCCAGATCTGTATGTCGTGAAGCCCTCATCCAAGCATCCTCTGCTATGGCACGCTTCGCTGATTTCTCAAGAAAATAATTCTTCAGCTTTTCTATCTCCTCTGACTTCTGCTCACTTTGGCCCTTCTCATGAACCAACTCCCACTCCATGTCTCCAAGACGTGTATCCAGAGTCTCGATCTCACCATCCTTCTGCTAGATGGTAGTCCGCTGAGTAACTGTCTCCTCCTTCAGCTCCCGAACAGTATCCTATAACTCTATGTTATGGTCATACAGCTCGTCGTACATCTCAGCACTGATAGAGTTCGGTGGGAACTCATCAGGGTCTTCATCCTCCTCCTCAGCTGCCTCAGCCTCAATCTCCTCAAAGTCCTCCTCTGAGTCAAACACTGGCTCATGCTCCCGACCAACAATAGTGATCAAAGGAGATGGCTCTCTACGAACCAACTGATCCCAGACTGTATGAATGTCTCGAGGCTCCTCCTCAATAGCCACTCAGGGTACAACCTCCCTAGGCTGACTGGATCCTCCAACATCTGACATCCTGACAATTAAAATTTTAAGTCTTAGTTATTACATGACATTAACCGATACTAGCGAGTACATAAATATAAACACATAGCATATAAGGTAATTTATTATCTTTCTTAGAACTCGATAAGAGTTTACCATTACTATGTTATCGAAGGCTATTGCCCTAAGGTTTTCCCCTACTTAAGGTTCATAACCTACAGCTTTGATACCAACTTGTGACACCCCCAAATCCGGGTACTTCAATTTTCACGGGATTTGGTGTTCACTGTACAAATATCACATATCTATCTACCCATAATAAATGCGGAAACATAAATTAATTGAAAATCCTCCCCTTAAGGGTTATAACATCTAAGTAAATGAATCCCAGGTCATACTAACCTTAAACATCAGTGCGGAATACACAAACAAATAAATAAATCTTAACAACATCATAGTCTTTACACATAACAATCTCAATGAAATAACAAGTCTTCAACACTTGTTAACCTTGCCCTTGTCTTTGCTAGTGGAAGGCTCGTCAGACCTTTCGTTCTTAACTACAATGTTATTCTACAAGAGTGAGCACGATTTCCCACAAGTACAATAATATAACAGTAATAATATCATGCGAGTGAATCAAGGAGTTCTGAATAAAAGAAAGGTCGACTTTTGAATCAAGAATGAATAACAAGAATCAAAAGTACATCTGAGGGTCATAAGGCCATGAACTATGTCCCAGGTTGTCAAGTATTTTTACTTTTGACCTTTAACAGTCATAAAACTATATGGACTCTACTACTCGTACTTAAGGGGATCAACCCTTAGTACCATGAATGTGCACATCATCTCAACGCTAACGCGTAAATAATCCCCTATAACAAGGTTATTCATCTCAGTTTGACATCAGAGTCCGCCCTAAAAGAAGTTTGGTTTGGATAAGCTCAATAACAGTTCTATAATTTAGAACGTTCATCAACTATGGGATAGTCGAATCAATAAGGGTTCGCTAGTCTTACAAGGTTCAATAATAATTGATAATCACATTGAATAATGAATCTCGAGAGTATACAATTGAATAAGTATTGTATACTGAAGTAATGCTTTACAAAGATTATAATATCTCATACGAATCTTGACTTGAATAATTGATAATCACATTGAATTTTGTATAGGGAAACTTCGCCGGGGCGCAGGCTCGCTGGGGAGAGCTTTCTAGAAACCTCGCAGCGGCGAAGGTTCCCAAATTTGAATTCTGCAACTCGCAAGGAATACAAAAATAAGCCAATCTACGCCAAAATCATACTCAAACATCAAATTTGATGTTACCCATACATTCTGAACTTAACAAAAACATCATACAACGCTTCTAGCATGTTTTTAACACTTTAGATCACATAATCGCTCAAATTATAACACATAAATTTACTATTTTTTGGTATTTTTCTAAGTTTCAAGACAATTCATGAAATTCATCATTACAGATTCGTTATAACACCGAATCTGTCTGTTTAAATTTCATTTTTTTCGTTTAAATATGCATAATCATAATCAACTATCAATTTAAAGTTTAATAGACAATTAAAGCATGCTATTTGTACATATGGGCCATATTCATACTTTTCATACTCTGTAACTTATTAAACTTCAATTACAGCATGATTACATGGTTTTGATTACTCTAAAACATGAATACATGATAGAAAACATGTTATGAACATATATTAACACATTTACAATCATATCTCAAGCATTCATCAAAATTTTGATTCACATAAAACTTAAAATTCACGTTAATGGAGAAATATTAAGAATATGAATTTAAAACTTAAGATGAGGGAATTACCCCTTGCTTGTTTGTTTATGTGATATAACTTCTTCAAAACTTCTCTTCAATCCACAAGCTTTCTCTCAAGCTCTCTAAGTTCTCTGATATGTATAATAATATGAATGAAGTATGAAGCCTGATATATGATATAAGTATACGTATAGTTATTTAACCGGTGAAGTCATGGGTAGAAGTTAAGTGCATCAGGCCTTAACTACTCCCATGTTCCTTAGGCATTGTTTGGTTGTCCCCTCTTGTTCCTTTTTCCATTATTTTAATTAAAGTGTTTAGCATATAGTTTATTTGTCACACTTTAATTAATCAAATAATCTTATTTAAATTCAATTAAATAAAATATAATATTACACATTAAATCACATCATCACATAATTAAAAATTCTTATTTATTAATTATGCCAAATTATTAAATCTCTAATTAATTATTAAATTAATTAGAATAACATTGTGCTTATTAAATAATTCATTTAATCAGATAAACTCAATTAAATTCATACATTGAACTTTAAAAATTCTGCACAATAATTTAATTATTGTAACACATATAACTAAATTAATCTACCACAATTCCATCAAATAATTATTTTACTCAATATATAAATCATCAAAATATTTATTTAATTCAATAAATATTTAAATAAAATTACAAAATTCTCGTTTGTCACAAATGACAATTCCAAGAGTTGGGAGAGTACATATAATTCTATAGAGATAGAATATAGGGTTTTGTCAAACACTCATCTTCTTGAATAACAATTATTCCTTGGTGGATCACCCTTATAGGCCAAACACTTGGATGGCTAACGTTGATCAAATAATTAATTAGCCTCCTAATCTTATTAGGAATATATATGAGAGAGAGAGAGAGTATTTTATTAATTAATTTTCAAACTTCTTTACGAATTAAATAATAATAATAATAATAATAATAATAAGACTCCTCTTATTAATTTATATTTAGTATTTCAAAAATATTAAATCATAATATTAAGCTATTTAATTTATTCTATCACCATAGATTAAATTAAACATACTTAACTTATTATTACGATTATGTCATTAGCTTCTTCATTAAATATTCTTCCTTTTATGGTGTGACCCTTTAGGTTCTCCATATTAAACCGGTTGTGAATAAATAAATTAGAACAATTCTAATTTTATTTAAATAAAAAAATTAAACTAATAATTTATTTAAATAAATAACATTTATTCTACAATAAGGGTAAGCCTCCTTAGCGATCAACGACTTTCCAGATAATATAGATTTCAACATTAATCATAAAAGAACCTTTGAGTAAATAGTTACCGTACAATTCACTCATTCTACCATATAATGTCTCAATTAAATATAAGACATGAATTTACTATCAAGTATTATTTTATTTAATCATATCTATTTCGATTATAAAATGTACAACACCAAATAATGCAAATTAGAAATTACTTTCTAATTTCATTCTGACTTGGCCAAGGACTACTGGGTTGTCATTTATCGAATCACATAAGATATTCTCTTCTTTTACTAGAAGTGGTAGATCCTTTATTGATCATTCATTATCTCCATGTATAAATTCTTATACCCAATCATACCCTTTAATATACTCGTAGGGTCTTAAGGGACATGTCAAAGTATAACTCATCATACACAAGATACTATGATGATCTCAAGTTTAAGGATTATTTGTACTACTATCACTTAAGGAATTCCTATTGATAGGCAAGTAAAACTCCATTAGGTATTCCTTAGCTAGCCACGTTCAGTGTACTTATTCTCCAATAAGCACCTACATACTTACTTTAGTGTCTTCACATAAATGATTATGAGATCGATCATCCTCATCCAAAGAACAAGCAACGTATATACTAATCTATCTGATTTCACTAATTCCCTTTTTAGTAATCCAACGATTGGGAACTATTTTAGTTTTAAGCTATCTAAAAATTTAGATATTATTAGCATGATCATCATCATGATTCTAAAAGCATTGCTTAAAACTATGGGTTTATCACATATTATAAAAATAGCACCATGTAGATAAATTAAATGACTTTAATTAAATAATACTTTTATTAATAAATGAATAAAATTGTTACAAAGTAAATGTTTTATTATCAAACATGATTGACTTGTATGCATATTACTTTCATCTTATTATTATTATTTTAATTCCTAACGGAGTTTGGGAATTAATTTATAAGAGTACTCTCTTAGATATTCCTAATAAAATTAGGAGGCTAATTAATTAAAAGAGTTTAATTAATTATTCCTAATAAGATTAGGAAGCCTAATTAATTAAAAGAGGTTAATTAATTAATATGAAACCATAATCCTAAGTTATTTAGGAGGGTTGCCTACATCTATAAATAAGAGAAGGCTTATTTTGATTAAAGGTTAATGACAATTCCAAGAGTTAGGAGAGTACACATAATTCTATAGATAACAATTATTCCTTGGTGGATCACCTCTAAAGGCCAAACACTTGGGTGGCTAACATTGATCAAAGAAAAGAATCACCCGATGTTTTTCAAGGAGAACGCGAAGGAATTGGAGGTGAACTCGTACCTGTGGAAGCACGTTTCTGTAGGGGTATGAATCTTATTCTTCATCTCTTTCTTTTAATTAATAATTGTGCATAAAGGATGATCCGTGTATATGGTTTGTAAAATTTTAAAACTCTGATTTACCATGATTCTGCTATTTTTCCCTACTTTGATTGTGTTCATAAATATTACAAACCTTACAATATGTTGGAAATAGATGGGGTGTGGCGTCTATATCAGTTATTTGATAGACGTTTGGCTTGGGACTTTTTTTAGGCAAGGTTAGGTGGAGCCGCTCGTATACCTTTGATAAAATATGACATTGTTGAGTTTCAAATGCCTGACAGATTTATAAGGCAACTTGATATTTGCATTCGTATTCATATAATGCTGAAAACATGGTGGAATTGAAGGAGAAACATAAATTGTTTGAGATAATAAATTATGCAAACCATAGGGCCAATTATATTCGATTGTGGAGGCCTACATGGAGAGTTTAGAAGGGAAAGTGTTAGAGGGTTTGCAGCAGATATCTACTGAGGATTATATGAAATGGTACAGAGAAATTACCCGGACACTGATACACCATCCTCGACCCTTAAGGCATTAAGGGGAAGATTATGAGCCACATGCATTCATTGACCAATATGTGGCTATAAACACTATAAGATGTTCAATTTATAATATTTATTAATGTTTTGTGTTTTAATTTGATGACCTTGTTTTACGAATATAAAATTTGTTTTTGTAATTGTAGATTGAGACAACAAAAACTATATTTGAAAAGTTTTTGTCAATTAAACTATAGCACCCCCAAATCTGGCTCCCTTGAACCTCGGACCTGGTGCGTCAAGATACATCATCTTCTTACATATTCTCTAATTAACGCAAAAAATATAATTTTAATTGTTTCTACAATCAATTCTTACAACATAACCCAAGGTTTCTAACCTTAACTTAATACATACCTTCAGTAACTTAAAAGGTTCACATATATGATTTACATCAAATAACTTAATAGTTATAAATGCATAATAATCTACTTTTAGAATTTGCCTTTGCCTCTATCTTTCTTTGAGCCCTTGTCTTAATTTGAAATTTGTTATCATGATATAGTAAGGGTGAACAACTACTTTTCTTAGCAAGTTTAAATACAATAAAAATATATCATAATTTAAAGAAAGAATAAGCTTTCAAATTTTCAAAAATATAATAATTATGAAAGAGCATGAATCATAATTTCAATAATTGAATGACTGAATCAATAATATTTGGTGGTCAACACTGATCATAAACAAATTTAATTGAACCTTATGGTAATGAATGTGATCAGCCTTTTATACCTGATGAGCATATGCAACATGCACTAAGTGCGAATCAATAATCATAGATGTGGAATAATTGTCAATAATTAATCCACTAGCATGCTTGAAACATAATAACTCGAGTGTCAACGTGGGGAAAAAAATCCTCGGGTCGGGTCACAACTCAGATCTTTCTCTCTTCCTAAGTTATTTCTACCCTTACTCTTTTTATTTGTGAAAAAAGGTTTGAAGGATTTTTTAGAAAAAGGCCAACATGTATCATGTCGATGATTGAATGTTTGTACAGAGTCGCCAGTTGGTAGATTTGAAATGGTTGTACCAACTCAACCGAGTTTTGTTTGAAAAGAGGCCCAATTGTTGGACACTGTCGAAACTTGATCTTTGAAACTGAAGTTTTGAGTTCGGGGGCTTGGTTAAGTGTGGGGAAGGTGTTAGGCATCCCACAACTCCTGTGTAAATATGGTACCGTATCTTTTCATTTCCTTTTAAATCTGCAATGTGTGTGTTAATACTGGAAGAAATTGGGCTATGCTTTGATTGGAAGTACGTTTATGCATCTTTGAACCTATATACGAAGGGTTTGATTTAATTTGCAAAAAGTATTTGATTTGATTTGCAAAAGTGTTTGATTTGATTTGCAAAATCTTTTCTTTTTAATAAGCTCATTGAAATGATGTTTTTGAAAGCCAGTTTTCAAACCCTTACGCTAACATAGGAATTGAAGCATATCGTTACTTCAGTTTTATCTTTTCAGCCTTAAGGCTCAATTTGAATGGTGATTGTCGGGCAGCGAAGCATCCTCGACCACAAAATATATACCAGTGTTGGTCTTCTCATAGGCATGACAGCCATCGGAGTGACTCTTACACGACAAACTATGTTTTCACTATATTGAGACCTTAAATCTGGATAACCGTTTTAATGTCTATTGTATGTACACTTTTACAGAAAAACTAGCAGGGTACATTTATAAAGTGGAGTTTGTCCATCGTGGGAATCAGATTCTGATTGGTTTAATCATGAATCCCACGATTCCTAGGCTCATATAAGAAGGCCAATAAACCTGCACAGCTCAAATTTGTACAAAAATATATCCAACATCGCCAGAACCAAGGAGTCATCAGTAAATCCTGGCTCGCACATGACCGAAGCATCTCGTTTCCACTAGATAGCGATCTAAGGGCCGCGAGGTAGCTTTTATAACTGAAACTAGAAAAATACTAGAGTTAAATAAATCTCAGCCATTCTAGCTTCCCGATTTCGTCTGGACTTATTTTGAACTGTTTAAACTAGAGTTGGCGAGATTTAAATAAATCTAGTTCGCCCGCAGAAATGTCAATGCCGATTCATATCAAATGAATATTTAAAGCAACAATTTAGTAAAAATGAGTAAAGTAATATATATAATTATATATATAAAAAAGCTGTAAAGGGCGATGGGTCTTCACTCGCAAGCCCATACTGGAATTAAAATTTATATATATATATATATATATATATATTTATAAAAGCTGTAAATAGGCACAGAATGATCCAGGCTTTGACAGAATTGAAATATATATATATATATATATATAACTGTAAAAAGGGCGATGGGTTTTCACGCCTGTGCCAGGACTGGAAAGTAAATACATATATTTATAAAAAGCTGTAAAAGCCACGGAATGATCCAGGCTGGACAGAATTGAAATATATATATAAAAAATAGTAAAGGGTGGTGGGTTTTCACTCTGATGCCCGAACTGGAATGAAAATATTTATATATTTATAAAAGCAGTAAAAAGGCCACAGAATGATCCAGGCCGAACTGGAATGTAAATATAGATATAGTTTAATATAGACAGAAAAGCAATCAAACCAGGACTGGGAAGATAACCCAGTATGGTGAATGGTGCAAAAACAATAAAAAGGCCACAGAATGATCCAAGCCGAACTGAAATGTAAATATATATATATAGTTAAATATAGACAGAAAAATAGTCAAACCAGGACTGGGAAGATAACCTAGTATGGTGAAGGTTGCATATATATATATAAAAGTAGTAAACTACCGTGGATTTGACATCCGGGCTTGAGAGAATTAAAAAATTAGTGTATATATACAGTTAAATATATACAAAAAAAAGTCAAACCAGGCCTGAAAAGATAACCCAGTCCTGTGAAGTTGCTCAATACGAAGATGCAAGTATACGAAAGTTGTTGGAAGCGACGGATCGTCAATCCGAGTTGTAGAAATGCCAGAAAATGCGTTTAGGTACTAAAATGTACTAAAAGTTAATTAAAAGGGCCACGGAACTGAGTTCCATGCATATTTAGAAAATGAAACTTGATATGCAAGTGTAAAATAGCGTAATAAAGTAATATAAACTTCCTGATAGTAAAAATACTCACAATGGACTGCTACACGGGGTTTTTGCCAAATCGTAGGCTTTAAACGTCCAAATCTACCGGTTAATTTCTGATATGTGGTAGTATATGGGTATATCTACGTGTTAGAGTGAAAAACTTTGGGTTTGGAAGATAAGAAAATAGCTGAAAAACCAAACGGACAGGGATTCAGAGCGTTTCTAATTTTTCAAATGAGATGGGGGTGAGCTCATATATATAGACCCAAGAGCCTCTACTCTACCTGCTGCTATTGCAGGTAAAGGTGCAGCTCCACGTGGAAGGGCCCATATGGTGGGTCCTGTTACATCAAAGTACGAGCACTCCGAGCAATGCGCTGTCAGGTTCTAAACTTTCTAACTTTTGATCGGAGCTTCCGTTTGAGGCGTGTTGTACCTTTTCGGAAAGCCCTCTCCTAGAGTGTCACAATGACATGGGATAAAACATTTTTTGGGTCCAAGAAGACAGGTTCATAACCAGGTCTCGATTCCCCGCAGTTTGTCCGTTGAGCTGTCTTGCACTGTTTTCACTCGGGATCAATGTTATGGTTCTTTCTTACCTTGGTGGCATCAATTTGGATTGAGTTTAACCGAATCGGCTTCAAGTTGGAAAAATGACCATTTTGCCCCTCCTAGGGTTGCCTTTAGTGCTGGCATGGTCTTCAGCTGATTTCCCGGAATTATTTTCGAGGTTTGGATCCTAGCCGATTCTGTTTGTCCTTATGGTCGTCTCTGAGGCTGACTTGGTCCTCCCAAGGTTGACTCTGGGGATGATGTGATGCTTCGGATTTGTCTCTGAAGGTTGAATTGGCTTCCCAAGGTTATCTTTGGGGCTGAACTGGATCTCCCGATTGTGACCGGGGCTTAACTGTACCTCTTAGGTTGTGACCAGCACTGAATTGATATCCCGATATTAAGACCGGGGTTGACCTTCCGTCCTGATATTGAGATCGGGGTTGACCTGATGGCCCGATATTGAGATCGGGGTTAACCTGATGGCTCGGAATTGAGATCGGGGTTTAACTGATGGCCCGGTATTGAGACTGGGGTTGAACTAATGGCCTGGTATTGAGACCGAGTTGACCTGATGGCCCGGTATTGAGACTGGGGTTAAACTGATGGCCTAGTATTGAGACCTGGGTTGACCGATGGCCCGGTATTGAGACCGGGGTTGAACTGATTGCCCGGTATTGAGACGGGGGTTGACCTGATGGCCTAGTATTGAGACCAGGGTTGACTAGGGCAAACGGGCCGATCATTCACCGTGCCCGTAAGACATGACGGTTCACGGATGAATTTCTGTTAGAACCTTTTCAAAATGAAAATAAAAGTTCTTGGTCTTGTGACTACTTAACATTTCAAGTCAAGATGTCATTTCAAAATATTAAATGAGTAATGGTTTATATTTCTATTACTTTACAGTTTTGTTCTACTGTAAAAGCATGCTCAACGAAAACATTTATTTTTTGCACATGTTATTCGTTAATTGTTATTACTTGTTGAGCAACCGAATGCTCATCTTGTTTTAATATAAATGTTTTTAGCTAAGAAAAATTGAGCAGGAGGGTCCGTAAAGGATAAAGACAAGGATAAAGTTACCGTGTAATGGAAGTTGATTATGTGTAATAGATAGGCATTTATGATATTACTACAATACCTATCATATAATGAAACACTTTAAGGTCTTCGCACCTGGGATAGATGACTTTAATATAATAATTTTATTTAATTAATGCATTAAGTACGTTAAATATCTAGTATCGTGTAGCACTAAATACAGGTTTCAAGTACCCGGATTTGGGGGCGTCACAGGTTGGTATCAGAGCTGTAGATTAGAAACCTTAGGTTAGGATACATTGGGCTATAACATTAGGAAAGTCAGACAGGAAAAAAAGTGAATAACTCATATAGAGTTTAAAAAAAGATGAATTGTGGAAATTCATCATAAAATGAATAAAAATAACTTAAATGAAAATGTATTTGTTATATGTTTATATAAATTGTATTATGTACTAATCGAGTTATTATTTGCGTGTAGATGTCAGGCAGAGGAGTCCAGGATATTCATATGATAGTTGAGGAGCAGATCGCTCCACCCCCACTTGCACCACAGCCTGTACAAGAGCCAGTACATGTGATTATGATAGATTCTGAGTCTGATGAAGATGAGGATCCCGAGGAAGGATTGTTTGTGGATGAGCTTGAGGAGGTCCTATAGGCCAATGTTGTGGAGGATGTTACTCATGGGATGGAGGAGGCATTAGCACAAGTAGGAGCTGTGGTTTTTCATTTGATGGACCAGAATATAAGTCTGACAGCTAGGCTATAGACAACGAAGAATAGAGGCCGGTATCTTGAGAATTGTATTGAGTATATATGTACCGAAGACAACATTTTGAACCCGTTATGGCCATTATGCATTTAGTGATGTCATTCAGATTAACGAATGCACAAGCAACCTTTATGGATCTGATAAAAAAGATATTCAAATCGTATCTACATAAGTTTGTAGTGGTGTTTATCGATGATATCTTGGTTTATTCAAAAGCGCAAGAAGAACATGCGAAACATCTAAGAGTGGTGTTGGAAACGCTGAGAAAAGAAAAACGGTATGCTTAATTTTCAAAATGTGAATTCTAGATGGAACGTGTTCAATTTTTGGATCATGTAATTGACAAAAATAGAATTTCGGTAGATCCTGCAAAAGTGGAAGCCATAATAAATTGGGAGTAGCCGAAGACACCAACATAAGTGAGAAATTTCTTAGGATTAAGCATATATAATCAACGATTTATCTAGGATTTTTCTAAGATAGAAACTCCGTTAACAAATCTGATGAGGAATATAGTAAAGTTTGTATGGACAAACAAGTGTGAAGAAAGTTTTCGTGAATTAAAGAAGAGATTAAGTGAAGCACATGTGCTGTCTCTACTAGACGATACGGGATAATTTTTTTAGTGTATAGTGACGCATCACATAAACGATTAGGCTGTGTACTCATGAAAAATGGCAAGGTCGTCCATATGCATTTCGACAGCTGAAAGATTACGAAAAAGAATATGCAACCCATGATTTAGAACTGGCGGCGATAGTGTTTGCTCTAAAGATATGGAGAGATTTTCTTTACGGAGAAAAATGTGAGATATACACAGATCACAAGAGTCTGAAGTATATTTTCACACAAAAGAAATTGAATATGCGAAAAAGTAGATGGTTGGAGTTGATTAAAGATTATGATTGTGAAATTTTGTATCACCCTGCAAAGGCTAATGTAGTAGTAGATGCATTGAGTAGGAAAGGCAGAGAGAAACTGTTCATGGTAACTTCTCAGGAGGAATTAGTTAAATAAACATCCAGGATAGAGATAGAAATTAAGTATCCGAAAGAATCAGGTGAAAAATTATTTGCAGTAGAGATTCAACCAACCCTGTTAGATAAAGTGAAGGTAGCTCAAGAAAAAGATGAGGAGTGTGATTGAATCAAACTTCGAATAGCAGAAAAGGAAGAAATAAAATTCAAACTGGACAAGGATGAAATCTTGAGATATGAAGATCAAGTGTGGGTACCTTTTGTACCTGCATTAAAAGAAGAAGTATTACAGGAGGCTCATGAAGCAAGATATTCGATTCACTGTGGAAGCACCAAAATGTATCAAGATCTTCGTCAACATTTTTGGTGGCCAAATATAAAACGAGAGATCGTGGAGTGTGTTGCACGATGCTTAACTTTTCAGAAGATTAAAGCAGGACATCAAAGACCCAGTGGTTTGTTACAACCATTGGAGATACCAGAGTGGAAATGGGAGCATATTACGATGGACTTCGTGGTAGGTCTTCCAACTACTCAAAAAGTTATGTGCAATATAGGTCATAGTGGATCGTTTGACAAAGTCAGCACATTTTTTACAGATAAAAGTTAGATTCAATCTGGATTAATTAGCAAAGTTGTATATCAAGGAGATTATCTCATGGCATTGAGTACCGGTGTCAATCGTATCTGATCGAGATCCTCGTTTTACATTGAACTTCTGGAAAAGTCTTCAAGAAAGAATGGGAACAAAGTTATGACTAAGCACAACTTATCATCTGCAGAAAGACGGGCAGAGCGAGCGTACTATTCAAACATTAGAGGATATTCTATGAGCATGCGTTATGGATTTCAAAGGTAATTGGGATGATCATTTGCCATTGGTAGAATTTGCATACAAGAATAGTTATCACGCAAGCATTGGCATGCCACCGTACGAAGATTTATACGAACGGAAATGCAGAACTCCATTATGCTAGGATGAAATGGGTTAACACAAACGTTTAGTACAGAAGATAATTCAGCAGACAATAGAAATTTTCAAAACCATAAAAGCTCGATTGATTGCGGCACATGATCGACAAAACTGCATAGAAAGCGTAGAGACTTTGAAGTAGATAACTATATATTTTTGAAAGTTTTTTCGTGGAAAGGCAAAATTATGTTCGAGAAGAAAGGAAAATTGAGCCCCAAATTCATCGGACCGTTTGAAGTTTTGAAGAAAGTCGGAGAAATAGCCTATGAGGTAGCTTTTACCTCCGAAGATGTAGCACATTCATAATGTTTTTCACGTATCAGTACGGTGACCATACAAACCCGATTATAAACACTTAATTGCATATAAACCTATATAAATAGAGAATGATCTAACATACGAAGAAGTTCCTGTCCAGATAGTCGATAGAAAAGAACAGATTTTGCTAAACAAAGTCATTCCATCAGTGAAAGTTATATGGAGAAATCATGACATTGAAGAAGCTACTTGGGAGCTTGAAGAGAAAATGACGCAAAACTATCCCCATCTTTTCCAATAGGTTATATTGTATGATTCTAAGGACTGAATCTTTTTAAGGGGGAAGAATATGAGAACCGTGAATATTGTATATTGCATATTGTGAATAAAATAATATTTTATTTCAAAATATATGTTTTATGATTAGATTATAATTAAATATAATTATAAATGTGATATGTAACAATATTGATGCTATGAATTATGTGTGAAAAAAATAATATATAATAATAATAATGAATGAAAAATAGAAAATTTGTACGGAAGATATTAGTTAATCATTTTAAAGAAGTAACTAAATGATTATTTAGCTATTTGAGGAAGAAAATGGTATTTTAATGATATTATGTGTAAATAAATCAAATAATGTAAATCAAACTATTTATTTGATTAAAGTGAATAATATATTATTATTAAAAAAATTGTGCAAAAATAATTTATTGAGGAAGATGGGAAAGAGCAACTATAAATTACTTAATTAAAAATATTGAGAAATGTATTTGTTATATAATTAGTAAATGATTTATATTACATATTTTAAATAACTAATTCACTCGAAATATGATATATGAAATATTAGGGGTATTGTATGTATAATGTAAGTTGTATTTCCTATAGGAAATAAGGTAAGATATATATTATGATTATTATAATATATAATGGTTGTATACATGTTGAAGGATATTTAGGATTTAAGAAATAAAACCCAATTTGTATCAACGCATTATTTAGAGTTCACATGGAGAAGTATGAGGTGGCTGGTAATTAGTTAATATGCAAAGTGACTAAGCTTAATGAAGCATGAGCTGTCACAAACCTAATGAATTAAGAAGCCATTAAGTGTTGGTCTGATGAATGTTTGAAGCTATAATAGAACATAGACATTTTTAGCTTTCATTATTTTAGCACTCCACCCGTTCCAATCCTTTTCCTTCCTCTCTAACTGTCGAACCATATATACTCCAAATATATGACCAAATCTTCTTGGCTCTACTATAATCGTCTAATTTTGCAACAAATTAAAGCTTAAGAGACTGAAGATAGAATCAGGGTTGTTGTAACAAGGAATTCAAGTTAAATAGTGAGTAAGGAGGTAAGTTATGAGTTTTATGAAAATTATAAGAACTGATTGGTTATTAAGATTGTATAGTTGCAATTGGGCTATAATTGAAATAGTGTTTAGGCTGTATATTGTAAGTAGAATAGTTGTTGTTGTGCGAAGTAATAAGGGAGAAAAATCTGAGTTTACATATGTATAAACATATATGACTTCTGACCCAAAAATGAATGCCTGTGTTATGTTTGATAAAAGTCCTTGTTGGCTATTGGGTATCCAAATGAGTCACTGACCCAGTTGGTTTATTAACTGTCTTTCCACTTGGCTTAACGTGGTGAGAACGTGGGAAAGTGATTCAACCACTCCCGTATTAAATACCCATCCTTATACGATCAATTAAGACACAATTCAGTATTCAGTTGGCCAAATACAGAGCGCTCCCCATTACAGACCAACCCTAATTATTACGAATTGTGAGATATAACGTTCTGTTCTCGATCGTAGTTCGGAGACGTCTTCAGTAATAACAGGAGGTTTTCCGCATCAAAGGTTCAATAAAGCTTCAAGAGGTATGCCTTTGATTCTCCTATTATGTGTAAATATATGAATAGCATACGTATAAAAATCCTTCATTTGTAACAAATGAGAATTTTGTATATTAATTTTAAATATTTATTGAATTAAATAAATATTTTAATTAACTTATTTATTGAGTTAAATAAATAATTGATGTGATTAAGTATGGAGTAATTTAATTAAGTGAAATATGTTAATTAAACTGATATGTAATAATTTTGTGGTGTAGTTCTAATTTAATTGAGATAATTAAATTAGATAAATATTATGTTACATGAGGTTATGATTAATGAGTAATTATAATTGTTATATGGCAAATTTTATTTAGTTAATTGATGTTAGATTTAATTTAATTAAATTGGGATAGTAAGATTTAATTAGATAAAGTGTGACATTGGAAACTATGTGTTAAATGAGTTATTAAAATAAATTAAAAGACTTTTAAATTAGTTTTACCAAATAAGGCCCTTAAATCTGTTATAATCCTATTTTACAATGCAAGACCATTAAATCTGTTTTAATCCTGTTTTACCAAACAAGGCCTTAACTTCTAAAAAACTGTTTTAAATTTAAAGAGTTTTTGCCAAACAAG
The DNA here is from genome assembly GCA_020205555.1 of Panax stipuleanatus. Taxonomy (NCBI): domain Eukaryota; kingdom Viridiplantae; phylum Streptophyta; class Magnoliopsida; order Apiales; family Araliaceae; genus Panax; species Panax stipuleanatus. The sequence goes on along the minus strand of CM035115.1, from coordinate 131,424,087 downwards.
CCTTATGGCTTTTGATTTTCAAACAAAAATATAACTGATATATATTTAATAAGGGATATTAAGTACTGTCAAGTTATATTTTATAACTATATGTATAAGTCAATTATACATATTATATTATACGTTAAGTTAGAATATTAGAGTTAGAGGAAGAGAAAGAAAGAACAGAGGAAGAAAACTAGAGAGAAAAGAGAGAAAGAAGAAGAAGGAGAAGGCTTTGTTAAACTTGAAACCCATCATCATCTTCATCATCATCATCATCATCATCATAAGAATCACCATCTTCATCTTTTTCCTCTAAGAAGCAAAGGTATAATTTAATTTTAAGTTATGTTCTTCAGTGTTTTCATGGTTTTAGTTATCTATAAAATAGTTTTTCATGAAATTCATGTAAATATGGATTCTATATGTAATTCGTGTTATAACATGCTTATATATGATTTATATGATTGTTTATATGGTTAAATTCATGTAAATATGATGAACATGAATAAATCATGTTCATAGAAATTTACAGTGAACTAATTTGAAAAATAATTTCTTAAATATCAAAATTTGGATTTGATTACGCTATGATTATGTGAATTAAGTTTAGATTATGATAATATGTTAAGAAACAAAGTTAACATGATTGAATTATGTGATTTGATTTAAAAACAAACTCACAGTGTTAATTTTTGTCAAGAACACTTAACAATAGTGTTTTCTTCAAAATAACAAAATTAAAGGTTGTTAATCATATATTGTGATGTATATAGGTGTTAAAGCACGCTAGAATCATGAATTAATCATTCTATAAAGTTTTATACGCAATGTGTTAGTTAAAAATCAGAGTTTGGTGCGAGAAAATAAGCCAAATTGGTTTTTTCCCTGCACAGTTCGCGAACTGGGATTTCCCGCAGTAGGGATACCCGCAGCAGGCCTATCAAGGGCAAAACACCCGCCCCGGTTGGTGTACATGCTAAAAAATAATTACTTTATGTTTTGTGTAGCTTTTGTCCGTAACATGAAAAGCTAGCCTAATGTGATGAACTTGATGACATGTTAAGCATATATTGAGATGTTAGAATGATTTATTAACGTATTTCACATGATTAATTTGGAAGAATGAAATATATAATGTAAATTATAATTTGATTAATTATGATTTAATAAAAGTGAATGTATGATTTAACATCATAATTTGAGTATAGTTTGATTGATTATTAAGATATATGGTTTGATCATTATGTGATAATTGATAATTAAACCTAATAATGATGAGTTAACTTAAATGGGTTAACCAATGACGTGAATTAGTTATATGGTAACTAATGTATGTTATTATTGTTAATTATGTGTACGTAGGATAATTGTGGAACGTGATAGTAATTGTTAGCTTGCGCTCGAGGCAAGTGTTCTAAACTCAAACCTTACTTTTACGTTTATGCAAGTTTCCTAATCCTTATTTTATTGAGCAAGTTGTTCTATCCTTTCTTGTTATGATTATCACAAGAGTCTGAAGTATAGTTGTTCTATACTTCAGACTCTTGTGATCGGTATATACCTCACACTTCTCTTCATATAAGTAGTGTCTCCATATCTTTAGAGCAAACACTACTGCCGCCAATTCTAAATCATGGGTCGGATACCCCTTCTCATAATCCTTCAGCTAACGTGACGCATAGGCAATCACTTTGCCACTCTGTATCAACACACAGCCTAATCCTTTATGTCAGGCATCGCTATATACCACGAAATTCCCCGTACTATCTGGCAAAGATAACAAAGGCGCAGTACTCAACCTCTTCTTTAGCTCCTGAAAACTTTCCTCACACTTTTTCGTCCAAACAAACTTAACTGTTTTACGAGTCAAATTCGTCAACGGAGTTGCGATTCTAGAAAAGTCTTGGATAAATCTCCGGTAATAACCTGTCAATCCCAAGAAACTCCTCACTTCAGACGGCATCTTCGGCTGATCCCAATTCATTACAGTTTCAACTTTCGACGGATCCACCGAAATACCATCCTTGTCGATCACGTGGCCAAGAAATTGCACACGTTCTAACCAGAATTCGCACTTCGAGAATTTATCGTAAAGCTTCTCTCGTCTCAGCGCTTCTGAGGTTAGTCGTAAGTGTTCAACATGTTCCTCCTCAGTCTTGGAATAAACCAGGATGTTATCTATGAACACCACTACGAACTTGTCTAGAAATGGCTTGAACACCCTGTTCATTAAGTCCATAAATGCAGCTGGGGTATTCGTGAGATTAAATGACATCACTAAGAACTCGTAAGACCAAATGACATCACTAAGAACTCGTAATGACCATATCGAGTCCTAAAAGCTGTTTTCGGTATATCTTCCCTTCTCACCTTCAACTGATGATATCCACTTCTCAAATTGATTTTCAAAAAATACTTCGCACCCTTCAGTTGATCAAACAAGTCATCGATCCTAGGTAAATGATACCTATTCTTGATCGTAACTTTGTTCAATTCTCTATAATCAATGCAAAGACGCATCGACCCATCCTTCTTCTTAACAAACAAAACTGGCGCTCCCCACGGTTAAATGCTCGGTTGAATATACTTCTTGTCCAGTAGTTCTTGTAGTTGAACCATCAGTTCCTTCATCTCAACTGGAGCCATTCGGTACGGAGCCTTCGAGATTGGAGCAGTTCCCGGTGCTAAGTCGATCACGAACTCTATCTCCCTGTCTGGCGAAAGTCCTGGTAAATTGCTCAGAAACACGTCCAAAAACTCCCTAACCACATATATCTCTTCTATCTTTGAGCCCTCCTTACGCGTATCTACTATGTAGGCTAGATATCCTACACAGCCTTGCGTCAAAAATTTCTTGGCTTGCATAACCGTCAGACAACTCGTTTGTCTAGGCGATTTGCTACCATAGAACACTAACTTTGACGGAGTCGTAAGGTTTACCGACTTCTTCTGACAGTCGATTACCGCCCCATGGTTGAACAACCAATCCATACCCAGTATAACATCGAATTCCCCAAGTTTTATCGGAATCAAATCTACTCTCAGCTCTTGACCCTTAATGTCCAATCTACAGTTCTTATAAACGAACCTAACAGGAATAACCTCCCTATTCGCAATCTCTATGTTCAAGGGGGTAAACTAACTCCTCTATAGGTAAGTCTAGGGTTTTAGTAAAATCATCAGATATGAATGAACAAGTAGCACCCGAATCAAATAATACATATGCATTTATACTATTGACCGAAATAATACCTGACACCACGTCTTTTGATTGCACAGCATCCTGTACCGTCATATTGAATGTCTGGGCAGTGGGTTGAACAGCCTACAATGGTGCAGTGATAGTAACGGTACTGCCGCTTCCATTCCCTCCGCTCCCTGTTGACCTTGTCGTCAGCTTCTTAGGGCAATTGCGAGCCATGTGATCCTTGGATCCACATATAAAGCAAGCTCCCTTCTTCTGGTTTGGGAAATTAGGCGCAATGTGGCCTTCTTGACCACAGTTGAAGCACACCCGCTTCCCCTTCATGCACACGCCAGTGTGATTCTTACCGCATGTGGTACATGCTTTAAACTTCCTCTTCTGCTGGTTTCCTTGCTGACTCCCAGTAGAGGTGTTGTCATTCCATTTCCTCTTCTGGTTTACAGCGCTGCTCCCACCAGCCTTGGTTTCTATCTCATTCTTCTTCTTCTTGTCTTGGTTGAACTTCGTCACCGCGTCGCTTCCTCCCTCAGCGAGTATAGCCTTTTTCAGCACAGCTGCAAATGTGTTTAGTTGGAACATGGAAACCTTACTGTAGAGACAGGGTTTCAGTCCCCGTTCAAACCTCCTTGCCTTCCTAGTTTCAGTACTGACCTGGTATGTAGCGAACCTGGCCAGTTCGTTGAACTTAGCGACATACTCAGACACCGTCATCCCTCCCTGCTTAAGCTCTAGGAATTGGACCTCCATCTAGTCCTGCGAACTCACTGGGAAGTACATCTCGTAGAACATTTCCTTGAAATGTTCCCATGTTATGACTCTCTCTCCCTCTCAAGTCTTATTAGCCTGCCACCAGAAGCTAGCATCCGACTTTAATATGAAAGCCGCAAACGCTATCTTCTGGTCTTCACCTACTCTGGCTACGTCGAAGACCTTCTCCATTTCCATAACCCACGTCTGAGCATCGATAGGGTTTGTTGATCCCTTGAACTCAGGCGGTCCTACTGCCTTGAATTCCTTGAAAGTCGTACCTTGCACTTGCGGCTGATTCGCAAGAGCTCCTGTCAATAGGTTCACCAACTGCTGAACTAAGTTGGGATTCGTCCCATCGTTATTGTTGTTGTTGTTGTTGTTCGTTGAACCCTCAGGGTTTTGACGCGTTGGTCTTCTTCTAGGAGGCATTTTCTGTTAAGAAAATATTATTATTAGATCCTTTATTCAATTTTTAAATATTCAAGTTCATACTTAAATGTTTTAATAACTCAGTTCACATAGAACACATAGCACGTCAATAAATTTCTTTTATTTATTACTCGTAGTTTAAAAACATCAATTAGATAGCATTTCTGCTATTTACATCATTCTTCCTGAACTGGAAAAGTTGCAGGATTACATTATTAACTCATCCCATTCTTATCTCAAGTTATGGGATTTACATTATTTACTACAAAAAGTCACATATAAACAAAAACTCTACTGCCTAGGCATATTATTACGTCGCACAGCCTCTCTGCGTTCCTCTTCCATTACCTGAAACGCCGTTCTTTGGTCCACCACATACCACGGTAAACCTTAGAACTGAGCTGGGTAGTAGAAAACACGGTCCTAGGCTCTTTCTATAGCTGTGTGGAAAGCATACCCTGTTTCCCTCAGCTTAGCCCTCTTGGCTTCAGCTTCATCTTCAGATCGATTGGCTCGTTGAGTAGCCCTCAAGCTTATCTCTTCAGCTCTGGCTCGCTTCCTCGACTCCTCCTGGATGTCCTGCTTCAGCTTCGCCAGTTCAGCTCGAGCAGCATATTTATGATTCTCCATGTGTATCAGGTTCCACTGTGCATCTCCTAGGTCACTTGCCATATCCTCGATCGTCTCGTCTCGCTGCTGGATAGTTTTCTCGAGCTCTCCGACTCGTCCAGAAGCTCCACATTATTGTCGTAGACTGCCTCGTACATTTCAACACTAGTAGAGTGAGGTGGGAATTCCTCTTTGGGATCCTTTTCCTCCTCTTCAGACTAGTCCTCATCCTCCTCCTCTGGAATAGGTGTCAGCTCACGCTCCCGACCAGCTACGGTGATCACTGGAGATGGCTCTCTCCTAACTAGCTGCTCCCAAACAACATGTATGTCACGGGGCTCCTCCTCTCTAGGCACCTGAGGTACATCCTCCCTAGCCTGACTAGGTTCTCCAACGTTCGACATCCTGACAAAAGAATTTTAAAGTTTAATATTACGTGATATCGAATCGTCACTCTTCGAATACAAAAATGTAAACACATAACACATAAGGTAGTTTATTATCTTTACCTATCACCACTATCTTTTCGATCTTCCTATAAGGCTACTACCTAAGGTTTTTCCCCCACCTAAGGTTCATAACCTATAGCTTTGATACCAACCTGTGACACCCCCAAATCCGGGTACTTCGTTTCCACATGATTTGGTGTTCACTTTCTAATATAACATACATCTACCCAATATAACTTCAAAATAAAATACAACCTTTAATCAAAATAATAAAATCTCCCTTAAAACAAGGGTTACAACCTTCTTAAAAATCAATCCTAGGGTTACTCTAACCTTAACATAATAATAATGTGCGGAAATAAAAACATAACATTAAAGTCTATTACAATCATTTCAAATAATAAAAACAAGTCTTCACTTGTTTTGCTTTCCCTTGCCTTTACTCGTAGACGGGGCGTCAACATTATCAACCTTAGCTGCAATTGTTATATAATGCAAGAGTGAGCAAACAACAGCTTACTGGAGTTTAAAAAAAATAAATACATGAAAGGATATCTTTAAAAAGAATTTGAATAACTTAGCTTACTTCAGCAATAAAGAATTGAATAATAATTCTCTATCAACATTAGAATTCAAATATAGAATTTATCTGAGGGTCATAAGACCTTTGAACTTTTGTCCTAGGTTATAAACATTTCCATTTAAACATTTAACAGTCAATAAGACTATGAACCTTAACTCATACTTAGGGGGATCAGCCCTTCGTACCATGTATTGTGCACAAACATCTTAACGCTTCTACGTAGTAACCTCCCCTAGTAAATAGGGTTGTTCAACTCAGTAACTGAATACAAGTTCGCACCAAAGGAAGTTTGGTTTGGATAAACTAAAAGGGTAATTTGGAATTCAACGTTCATCAACCAAGGAATAGTTGAATCGACTTTCAATAACTTAGAATAATTCATAATAAAAGAATTACGAATTAACATATTCTTTAGAATTAAACTTAAAGCATTTAAAAGATAAGTTGGACCTTGCTTGAACAATTAAGTCAAGGTCATATTAATTCAATAATAAACTTTGATAATATTTACTCAATATGAAATTATAAAGAATACAAATAACTTGCATCATTATGATCAATAAAATAGCTCAAGTAAAGTATAGTTTAGAAAACTTGCCTCAAGCGCAAACTACTAAAACAATCACGTTCTAACACTTCCTACACAAATATATTTAATCACAATAATCTAAATTAGTTAACATGTAACTAATTTACATAATTAGTTAACCCATCTAGGTTAACTCATTTTTATTTATTTATTAAGTTTAATAATTAATAACTACATGATTTAATTACATCACTTAGGCATGCTCACATAATTAAATCAAATAATAACTATGTATTTCATATTAAATTATAATTAAATTAATTATAATTTAAATATTTAATCTAATTATAGTTACTCAAATTATAATTACATCTTATTTAATTAAATTATAAGCAGATTATAATTTATAATTAATTAACTACATCATGCATTTACTAAATTATAATTACACAAATTATAATTTATAATTAATCATGCAAATATTGAATTATAATACACAAGATTATAATCTATAATTAATCATGAATTTATTATAATTACATAATTTATAATTTAAAATTATCATTCACTTGATTAAAATTAATCAACTATAATCATTATAATTTAACAAAATTATAATTTAAATTAAACCTTCACTCTAATTATAATTATTCAAAAGTATAATCACAAATTATATTTTATTAATATAATTTATTAATATTCATTTAGTATTATAATGTATGCTTAATCATGCTATAAAAGTTATTACATAAAATTAGCTTTACAAAATACAAAAGAAAACAAGTTTTCGTTTTCCTCTTGATAGGCCCGCCGGGCGCAGACAAGTTCGTGAACTGTGCAGAGAAAAAGTCAATTTGGCTTATTTCTCCACACCAAATTCTAATTTCAGTTCATGCAATTCATATCACTTCATATAAAACATAAACTTAAAGCTTCTAACATGATTCTAACATACATAAACATGCTCCTAGGCACAAAATCATCTTAAACAACAAGAATCCATGATTTAAAAACTCCAATTTTGATATTTTTCAAAAACTCATAGTTTTCACAAAATAATTCACTATAAATAAAATTCTCTACCAATTCAATTCACAACACATGCAATATTTTCATAATTGAAGATAACATCATAATAAATTCTAATTAGGCACACAGACAACCAATTAAATCATAACTTTTATTTTAAAACTCAACCAATTACATGAACTTCATATGAACACATCTTTTTCATTAAAACATGCTTTATACAACGAATTGAATTCTGAAAATCCTTGATTATGACATACAATTCATATAATAACCATTATAAACACATGATATATATATATATATACATCATATTTATATAACTTTCTTGCTAAATTATAAACACAGAGAACTCAAAATCATAAAGATCATAAAACATATAAACAAAATAATAAGGGAATTGAGATTACCCTTTGCTTTGATGATTGAAAAAAATATGAAGATGATTTCTCCTAAGTTCTTCTTTGTTTTCTCTTCTTTCTTTTTGTTCTTCTCCTTTATCTCTAACTCATTGTGTTCTTTTCTCTCTAACAATCTAACTTTCTAACGTAGCTTTACATAATATACATACTGATATAATAATATACGTATACTAATTAAACTTAATGATATATTTAAATTAGCAGTTACAATATTTCAAAAGCCACAAGGCTTTGTTTGGCAACAGATTAATTTAGAAAATAGTTTTATTAACTAAGGCCTTGTTTGGGTAAAATGGATTTAAAGCTAGTGCAAGGGCCCTGTTTGGCAAAATCTTTTAAAACAATAAAACCATTTAAAAACTCTTTTTTATTTTAATAAATTATTTTAACACATACTTTAATGTTACACTTTAACTAATTAAATCTCTAACATTCTAATTTAATCAATTAAAATCCAACATCAATTAATCACATAAAAATTTGCCACATAATTATAATTACTCGCTAATTATAATTCATGCAACACTTCATCACACAATTCATCTAATTTAATTATCTCAATTAAATTAAAACTATACTATAAATTAATATACATCAATTAAATAAATTATTAAATATTTATTTAATTAACATATAACACTTAATTAAATCACTCCACAAAATCACATAATTTATTTATTCCACTCAATAAATAATTCACATAAAATATTTATTTAACTCAATAAATATTTAAAATTATTATATAAAATCTCAATCGTTACAGATAACCCAGGGAATGTTTTTGGACAAGGTTGTAATCCTTTTTATAAGAAAAATTTTATTTATTAATAAAGGTTATAATTTATTTTACATCCTTATTTATGGGCAGTAGTTATGTTTTATTTAGATAGTGAACACCAAATTTCATGCAAATAAATTACCCGGATTTGGGAGTGTCACATCATTGGTATCAGAGCAGAGTTTAAGATCTCATGTATGCTATATAAGTTATATTTACAATCTATGACATAATTATATGTTTAAAAGCTTGAAAAACATTATAAATGGCAAACTTAGATATACTAAATGTTAGGGGATAATATTACAATATATTGTAGCCTCAACATAGTGTATATGATCTGCATATTTTGGGTTTAATTGAATTTGTATTTTAAAATTAATTTGAAACCCTAATTTGCAAACAGCGTTCTTTGAACAGCCATAACGTTATATGTGATAGTCGGTTTTGAATGATTTTGGTATGTATGTGTAATACTCGTTGTAAGTTTTCCAACGATATATTATGAGGCTAAATCGGAGTTATACGGACTGAGATATGGCTTCTTAAAGTTTGGGTCGCGAAATGACATTTCTGTAATTTTTTGTTGCTAGAGGTTGATTGTGAAGGCTGACTCGTGCGCTTGACCCGACCAGCGCGCCCGACCCGATCTGTGATTCTGACCCATGTTGGCAGATTTTTCCATATTAATTTCCAGAAAATGATTTATTAATTATTTTAATTATGGAAATTAACTAATAAATAGTAATAATAATTATTAAATACTGGAAAATTAACAGAAATTTATTATTAGAATATAATTAATGTTTCCACTAGAATTTTGAATTATTAACTGTTTTGGATAATTGTGGTTAATTTTTTATTTATTAATTAATGGTTTATTAAATATGAAAATTAGCAAATTTATCATAAAAATTCCAAGAAAATTACAGTGGCTATTTTGTGATATTAAGTTACTGTTATGATTTTGCCGATGGAAAATGACTAATTTTGATAATTTCTAATTAATTATGCAATAGTTTATTAATTATGATAATTAGCATAATTATCAGAAAATTCTAAAAAATTACAGTAACATTTTTGAGATGATAATCTACTGTTAATAAAAATTTTGGAAGAAATTAACAGATTTGGATATCTTTGGTTAATTTCCATCTATTTATGCATGATTAATTAATTGTGATAATTAGCAAAATTATCAAAATAAATTCTAGAAAGTTACAGTGATATCTTTTAATGTTAATATACTGTTGAAAATTTTTTGGATGCATTTTAATGTTTTTATAGCATACTTGGTATATTAATTAAGTATTAATGCCTATTATTTAATTCCTTTGTTAATATTTTTGGAATATTAATATGTGATGCTTGGATTAAATTATCATGCTATAATTACATGAATACCCTTGTTCCTAATGGGAATGATTTAGGTTGTGGTAATTTAATCAAATTATTTCTTAAATTATACATCGTGTGCGCTGAAAAATTAAATTTAAATAATTAGACATTTATACGGATTGTGATTCCTAAACCTGACGAAGTCTCCCTTCAATATTTATGTCCTATTATTTTTATGTTAATTTCGTTCATACGGCAAAGATGATTTATATACTGTGGTGAACTACTCGAATATCTCTAATAAATTCTCACATTTAAATCAAAGCAGAAAATGGCTTCAAAACACATTATCGCAGATCTTAACCAAGAAAATAAACTTGATGGAGATAACTATGACGTGTGGCACCGGAAAGTCAGGATGGTCTTGGATGAGCAAGAGGTTGAAGAAACCATATTGTCCAAGATGACAAAACCGGAGGGTAAAGATGCAAAGAATCCGGTCAAGGTTGCAGCCTTCGAAAGTTGGCGCAAAAAGGACCGTATCTCTCGCATAACGTTGCTGAGTTGTATGAACAATGACTTTTTATTTGAGTATGAACAATACTCTGCTGCACGCGATATGTGGGAGTCTCTCAAAACTAAGTTTGGTGGCACGTCATTGACAAGGCTGAGGGAATTAGCCATAAGATTCGATGGTTATAAATATAAAGATAACCACACTATGAAACAACACCTTCGAATCATGGCTAATATGATCCGAAAATTGAAAACCGGTGGTACTCAATTGTTAGACGAACAGCAGATTTCAGCAGTGGTTCGCTCCCTTCCCGATAATTGGGAACATATGCGGGTCAACATGACTCATAACGAGAATATCAAGAATTTTGATGATATTCGTCGTCACTTGGAGCTCGAGGCTAAACGACTTGATGTTGTCAAGACCTCCCGGGCATATGTGGCTTAATCAAACTCTCGTAAAGGGTTCAAGCCCAAGAAGGGGAAGAAACCTGCTCATCCTACTGCGCCTAGAGTGGCTGCAAGTGGGGGTGTTGCCAAACAAAAAAGAGGCAAACGAGGTTCTGGTAAGAAGGATAAAACCAAAATGACATGCTATAACTGTGGCAAGGCAGGATACTTCACTCGTGAGTGCACTGAGCCAAAGAAGGTAATTCTTAGTGTGAATCTATCTATGTGCTTAGTATCAAGTACTATTTTTGTTTCTCATTCTCTCCATATGTGGATTGTAGACTCCGGAGCAACGGACCACATAGCTAGAGACCAGAGTGGTACCGCCGCATTCTAGTTGGCAGAAAAGTATACATGGGGAATAATTCCAGTGTGGACGTGCTAGGCATTGGCACTTACAAACTAGAAATGCGAGAATGCTCAGCATTGATCCTTTATGATGTACTTTATCCACCAGATGTCCGACAGAATTTATTTTCAGTTTTATCAGTACTTCGGTTAGGTTATTCTGTTAGTTTTGAGAATAATTCTGTAACAGTTTCGCATAGGACGAATGTTTTTGGATATGGTTTTATGATGAATGGTTTTATGATTTTGGATACTATTGATTCTAGCATTAATAGTAGTGATTCTTATTCCTTACTTGTTGAAAATGATCATAATGGTTTAATTTAATGGTGTAGACACCCAAAATTTTGTTTTCCTTTTACTAACCCTGCAGGAGGGCAAAATAGTCTTTTCAGCCCCGGTCCCAATACCGGGATGCCAGATCAACCCCGATCCTAATACCGGTATGCCAGTTCAACCCCAGTCCCAATACCGGGACGCCAGTTCAACCCTGATCCCAATATTAGGATGCCAGATCAACCTCGGTCCCAATATCGGGATGCCAGATCAACCCCGATCCCAATACCGGGATGCCAAATCAACCCCGGTCCCAATACCGGGATGCCAGTTCAACTCTGATCCCAATATCGAGATGACAGTTCAACCCCGGTCCTAATACTGGGATGCCAGTTCAACCCCGGTCCTAATATCGAGATGCCAGTTCAACCCCGGTCCCAATACCTGGATGCCAGATCAACCCTGGTCCCAATACCGGGATGACAGATCAACCCCGGTCCCAATATCGGGATGACAGATCAACCCCGATCCCAATACCGGGATGCTAGTTCAACTCCGGTCCTAATACCGGGATTCCAATTCAACCCCCGGTCCCAATACCAGGACGCCAGATCAACCCGATCCCAATACCGGAATGCCAGTTCAACCCCGGTCCCTATACCGGGATGCCAGTTCTGTGACGCCCCCAAATTCTCTAAATTTCCTGCAGCAGATTTGGTGCTCACGTAAATATTCTATAAGATAATAACTTCTATAAATCCAAAATTCACAGTATTCCAATCAGTTAAGAGTTCTCGTCAGAACAATTATCACATCTGGATACCCTCACTTGGATGTATAGATTTATGATCTTACAGATATTTCTTGCATTTTAATAATTCCTATCTATCTGACCTTCACAGTACAAATGATAAGATTGTTCTTGGAACTGAGGGGAGACCTCAGTGCTTACAGAACTCTCAAGATCATTCAATACCCTCATTCAGATATATAGTTCATATAGATACTGTACTTGTTACTATTTACTATTAATAATGCAAAACTATTCAACTAATAAACTAACAACATAATAACATCCGGTTACATAAGGTTCAACCATTACATCAAAATATTAATAATTACAATGTAGTCTTACTAAAACAAAACCATTATTATAGAGTTATTCTCTACCCACAAGTATGATTGCCTGAACTTCCTGGTGTGTGAGATGCAGCTGCAAAGGAAAAGAATAATTGCAAGGATGAGCTTTAAAAGGCTCAGCAAGTTTTAAAGAGTTATAGTTTATACTCACACAATATCTAAATTGAATGAACACATATAGTTTAGAATTTTTTTCCACATATACACTGAGTCCATCCATTACGAGTTTTTATCAGTCATAAAGACTTAGCAACCCAGGTTGATTCGGTTAACCACACCACACTCCTAACAGCCACAAAGACTTATAAAAGCTCTGTTCGGATATCTTATAAGTGATCAGCCTAATCATATCCTAGGAGTATGCATATCATCCTACCAATCCAACAAGGTCAGTGCTATAACTGCCTATCAATATAACCCCCGATTAGTGCTATAACTGTCGATTTGAATAGTATCAGTATATATATCTATACCAAACAATATTGGTTTTTCCACATTTTATGTTTTGATATCAAATCAAATATATTTTTCACAAATAACAGTTCATATAGTTTGGTTATGCTTGAACAATAAGTCATAACCTTCTTCAAAGCATAGATATCACCAATAATGTGTATAATAAGTTCGTATGTCAATATATAAGACTTACATTTAATATTAAAATTAAATGAAGTTAAAAAAATTTGCTTTTATCAAGATCGGCTACTTAAGTTATTTGAAAGTATACTCGCAACCTATATATGTTATAACAGTCATTAGAAATGATAACAATGAAGTTCTAATTAAACTATTATTGTCTAGGTTGATTTTGGTGTCCGTTCGGTATTTTATTGCTTCATTGAATAGTTATCGAATTAGTTTTTTGATAAACTTTATTTAAAAGTTTTAATATCTTGTTTAGATATTTTAATTATTATTTATAATAATTTTCAAATGCTCAAAATAATTTTTAAATAATTTAATGTCATTTAAAATAATTTTTAAATTATTAATATCATTTTTAAATATTTTATAACCATTTAAAATGATTCTTAAATCATCAATATTATTTTTAAATAATTTATTTTTATTAATAATGATTTTTAAATCATTAATATCATTTTTAAATAATTTATTATTATTTAAAATGATTTTTAAATCATTAATATTATTTTTAAGTAATTTATTATTAATTAATTTTATTATTATTAATATTTAAATATTAATAAAATTTTATGTCAAAATATTAAAAATTATTTATTATAATTAAAATGATTTTTCAGAATTTTTTATTAATTATTTAGTATTTATTTTTATTTATTTTAATTAATATTATTATTTTTTAATTTTAACCCGTCGCTAAAGGTCTACAGCGACGGATCTGTCGCATTAGCTGTTCTTGGCCAACTCAAGAACAAGTCAGTCAACACGTGGAGCCTCGTTTAACTAGATCTTATTGGCAATCTGTTTGGTTTCTAGGTAGTCAATTGTAATGAAGTTGTAGTACTAGTGTAATACTACACACCTATGTTCATTTCACTACCTAACAACATTTCTACAAGTTCCCATGGACAGTCAAACTACCCTACCAACGCTGTTCTTTATTTCTGGGCTGCCCAAAAATGCATAATCAATGTCGGTCAACTGTTTCTCTGGCCTTATATCTTGCATGTTGTTCATGTTATAGGTGTTCTAGTGGTTGGGTGCTACACACTAACTAATAGGGTACCTTAAGATAGCACTTAGAAGGTTTAGAAATCATCAATCTGCAAGATCTAAGCCCCTAAAGAACTTGTCAGATCGCTGTTTACAATTTTTGGGTTACCCAGAAATCAAATCTGGACGGTCAACGACTTTTGACCCTTAATAACTTCTGATCCATGACTGTTTAAGGCTTGAAAGTGCTCTACTTATATAGTACTCATGTCAGGGTATAATCTAACTAACAACTAACACCAAAACAAATTAACAGGTGAGAGATCAAGGCGGTCAAACCACCTGTCAAAGGTGTTCTTCAATCTTTCTGGCACTACTAGAAAATCAAGCATACGTGATGGATCCTGGTGATGATTTTTTAAAAGCAATCACAGTAGACAATATTTTGTGATGAATTATTTGAGTCATCACAAAAAATAGTATATATATGATGGATCTAGTGATGGTTAATTTTGTCATAGTGAATATATATATGTGAAGGCTATTTCAATCACCAAATATTGTCCAAAAATAATTTTTACTTTTTGTTATGTCATGCAACCATCACCTATATATTTCTCCTTAAAAATATTTGGTGACGGCCAAAACCATCACGAAAAGAAAATCACATGTGATGAAAATTTATGACGACATTTAAAGTAATCACAAAAAATGGTATTATATGATGGACTTTTTCAACAATCACAAAATAATAATATTAATGATGGCTCCTAGTAATGACTAATTTTGCCATCACTATAAACTATTTGTGACGGTCAAGAAAATCACTAAAAAACAAACATATATGACCAATAAATATATTAGGTGATGGAATTTACTAATAATCACAAAATATTAGTATATATGATAGCTCTTACTGATGTCTAGTTGTGTCATCACTATAGAATATTTGTGACAACCATTACAATCACTCGATTTTTCGCATAAATTATTTTTTATTTTTTGAAGGGAGGTGGGTACAATTGATAAAAATTTCAACGAACACATAAATATATTTGTTTTGCTATTTATCGAAGGATGTCTTTTTCAATTAATTTTTTTGACTGAGTTTGAACCATCACATAATATTTCATCTAAAGAAAAATATTAAAGCTTAATGTGCAATCACTTATATTTTTCTTTGTCGAGCCTGAACAAATTTTATCCAACATTACTATCATCCGCATCTAATATATTTAATATCATTATGAATAATATTATCTAACATAAGTAATACTCCCTCCGTCCCATAATAAGTGATTTTTAGCTTAAATCACACATACCAATACATAAGTTAAAATGATAAAAATACTCTTAATATATTTTCTTTGTTTTGTTTGAGCTGACTTTTTTTAATTCTTTTTTGGTCTCTCTTTCTCTTTCTTTAACTTTTCAACTTCCCAATAAATACGCAATAAATACCATTGGCTGCATAAGGGCACATATAAAAAAATATTGTAAAAATTATATTGGAGTTCTAACACATCACTTATTTTGAAAAAAAATATTAAGACTAAAAAATCACTTATTGTGGGACGGAGATAGTATATCTTTTGTTCCCTAAAAAGTCTTCAAACATTAAAATAATTTATCCACTAAAAATGACAATATTAATTAATAAAAATCAAAAAATATATGCCCACAAAAAATTAAATGTCAGTGATACAATGTCAAATATAAAATGTAGTACGCACAAATAGTATATTAAACCCTTAAAAGTTTAATAAACGTCTTGATCTACTAGTTTTTTTCAATTTTTCTTTTTTCTTTTTAATTTCATGTACTCACTACAAGAAATTATGAATTAGTAAAGGTAATTTTGTGAATGAATTAATTTCTTCACGTGAGGAGTTTTCTAGCGAAAGAATTGTGAAGGAAAAAAAGTAGTGACAATATAGTTATTAACAAAAGAAACATCATTCACTACAAGAACTAGGGATGTAGTGAAGAAAAATTTGTGAAGGAATTCATTCATTCACATTAGGAGTTTTTTAGCGAGGGAACATTGAAGGAAAAAAAAATTTAGTGACAATATAGTTATTCTGAAGGAAACATCCTTCACAATTTAAATTTTTTTCTTTCACAAAATTGAGATGATAGAAGAATGTTTAGCGCCAATTTTTTATAAAAACTTGCAAAAAAAAATATTATTAATGAAGAAATTATTATTCGTTGGATATTATTTTTCAGAGATTTTTTGTGAAAGATAAAATTAGTTACTATTTTATTAAAATAATTTTTTTAAAATTAATTATAATAAATATAAATTGTATAATATATAAATTGATTAAATTTTTTACAATAAATTTATTTTAATAACACTTTTTAAGTATCTCAGTAGCCCAGTTCTCTCCAGTCCTCCCTCTGCACTCTAACCCTTTCAATCTCCCGATCCCCCACCTCAAAACCTAAATCCTCTAATCTACTCTAAATTGCCAAAACCTAAATCTTCTTAGCCTAATCACACCCTGAGTAGACGGTCACTCTCAATCGAATCAAAGGTTGCTCTCAATCGAAGGTTCCACCAAGGTTGCTCTCAATCGAAGGTTCCACCAATCGAAGGATGGCGACAGAAATCGAGAAGAAGCGAAACGAATTAACGAGGGAAGAGAAGAGGTTGTGTAAAGAATTACTCCATCCGAACCAAAGCTAAGACATAAATTTTTAAAAATTGCTTGGTTCGGCTAAGAGGAGGTTGTGTAAAGAATCTAGAATTACAAGTGAGTGGGAAGTTATAATTGGCGTAAAGAATGGACTGAATCATTATCACTAAACTTAAATTTCAGCAGAATAAAGAGGTAAGCCATGAATTTGGTTAAGTTCATAGAAATTGAAAGCATACATAATGATTATTGTTTTGAAATTGTTGTGCTTGGTTGGGATATTATGAATTAACTGTTATACAGGTTATTAAGGATCAATTTTTTTTGTTAGAACCATATTTAAAAGCTTATGAAATCTGGGAATGTAAGTCATGCACATAGCATGTTTGATAAAATGTCTTAAAGAGATTTTATGATAAAATATGAAAATTAGCTAATGTTCAGGACAAGAGAGTATATATATATATATATATATATATATATATAAGTTTTGCAATGATTCAAGTTATTTAGGTATATCCCACTGTGATTTGAAAGACCAGTTTGGGGATTTCCACATTACCACTATTTGATGAAGCAAGAACACTCTTGGGATTAATGTTTAGTTTGATTTATTTTATCTGCTAGATTTTCTTTCCATTTTCTTGAGTGCTCAAATTATAGATTTTTGTTACTGGAGGTTGTCCCTGGTTTCCAATTATGTTATTACCAATTCCTTGTTGGTTATTATTATTTCGCATGCTATATTTCATATTATTATATCTGTTGAGGGGGAACAATCAGATGAACAACTAGGCTTCTAGAAGCTTGAAAAAAATAGTTGTTTTTATACTAAAGTCATCATGTGTTGATCTTCCGTTGAAGCTTGAATTTCTATTATTTGTTTTCCATTTTTGGTGGTATTCCATTATTTAAAAGTTAATTTTATTGTATTTCTTTGTTTTAAATGTTTTTGGTGATAGTAGTTGATGAATGTGGGAATTTTGGTGGGGTTGGCCTATTTTTGAGTTGGGTTCTTAACCATACAAACAAACCATGATCCCCACCTAGAATTTAATTACTGAACCACTTAAACAACACAAAGAGGATTTTAGATATTGTAGGCACATATTGATTTGGCAAAGAGTAAGGGTTCTTTTGTTGATGGGATTATGTTCTGCACGTCGTAATTTTTGATCTTTAGGTATTGAAAGATTTTAATTCCAATGTTTGGTCAAGGGGCTGCATAATATTTTTAGCAGAATGGCAAGTCACCTCTCTAAATTATTTTAGAAAGTATGAAATTATCTTAAATTATTTACAACGGGCATATATATATATATATATATATATATCCCAGGAAAACAATGCTAGAGGGAAAACAAAAGCACCGAAAATTAAATAAAGGTTCTATCGAAAAAAAAGAGAAAAAGAAAAAAAAGAGCATCAACTATAATAAGCAGTAATAGAAGCAACCAGCTAGTTATAAAAGCTAGAACCACTTTGACTCATGCTTTCCAACTCAAAAACAAAGAGATTATATATGATTATTCTATTATATTTTCCCATGGATGTAAAAATTAAATTGTAAGTATAGGCTATAATACTCCTACAATGTCAGTGATAAGAGTATATCAAAGGCTAAACAAATAAAGGAGCTAGATAATTAAGCTATTACTACAAATAAAGGAGCTAGATAATTAAGCTAGATAATTTGGCTATAAGAGTATGTCCCTTTCATGTTTTAGCTATCAACTTTAAAGAGCTTAATGAGTCGAATAGGAATTGTACCTTTGGAATTGGCAAGCAAAAGGCTGGTTAGAAGATATATAATGCAGATTAGTGACATTAGCTTTGGAGTATGTACTTTTTCATTCTGAGTTCGTCAAGGCATGTCCAGGGTAACAGTGTGGTAGCATATACCTAGGACCATTATAACATCTTTAATACTAGCATAGCAACATAGGAAAGGCACATGTGCACCAGCAGATTCCTAGGTCCATTACCCAGCTGCACTACCCATTAATGGGAATGAATTGTCTGAGCAACTCAACCTTAACACACTTATGTTCAATTCTATTCCTTGGTATGGTCTTTTCCCAATTTCAAGTCATTTGCTAGCATGTGCATTTTAATGAGTCTAGTTGTCTTTTGACTATATTGAGCTCAAACCTTGAAACAGTTGAAACCTCTCTCGCTGCCTAGTTCATCACTCTAGGAATTTTATTATATGTCCAACAAATTATTGATATCTTATATGATTAAATAAAAATATTTTTTTGCTCGACTACAAGGAAGAATATATTATTTATTTTTAATGTATGCATTTGGAGAAATAGAGAGAAATTTGTGACATTCACTTTTTCCTTTTCATGTTTCTTGATAAAGTTTACTATCAGATAAATATATAGAAAAAAAATTGTGACTTTCACTTTTTCATTTTCGTTGAACTTGATAAAGTTTACTATTTTTGTTTTAAATTTAAATTTAAAGAGAAATAAGATATCCTTTTATATGTTTTTTTTAAAAGACAACTGCTTTATATTAAAACATCATCAAAACAACATCTAGCCAAGAAACAAAAGGCCTTAACAGTTTGGTTTACACAATGGGGAGTACCCCTACTCAGCATGTTATCTGACAAAAGAGGCCTAACAAAAAACTGGAGGAAAAGGAAATATAACAAAAGTAGGCTCCTGATTAGCACTTGCCTTTGCAAGAACATCAACAACTTTATTCCTTCCCTGAACACATGATGAACTTGCACCCTCCAGTCCCTTTTCAGAAGTTTCCTACAATTTTCAATCAAATGCAACAATGGAATGCTAACACAGGAAGACTCTGAAAGACAATTAGCAACTCAAGATGCATCCGTTTATAAAATAATAACTCTACAATTAAGGTTCCATGCCATGGTGAGACCATCAAACATAACCCAAAGCTCTCTCGTCACCGAAGAAGCCCCTAGAAGATTCTGCGAAGAAACATCCAACCAATTACCCTCTAAATTCCATATCATATCGGCTGCTCCTCCTTTATTAAGGATGTGATCTGATTTGATTCAACAACCATAAGTATTTATCTTGATACAATCAGTTGGTGGGGATTGGCACTGTAGTTTTCATTATGCTCCATTTTCTTGTAGAATGTCACTGCAGTGACATCAACTCGTACCCCAATATACAAAGCATTTGCTAGAGTAGAAAACATTGGGGATGTTACCGCAAAAGGAGAATGTGTTGGCAATATTGATGATCTGGTATTCTAGAAATTTGGGCTGACAGTCCCATTTACTTTATGTTGCTATCAATTAAAAAAAAAACTTGATAAGTTTCTATGAATCAAACTTGTTGACTTGTAAGACTGGTCTGCTAAACTATCTTGTTCATAGTTAGATAATGAGTTGGTCTTGCTGTAATCTGAGTTAAATAAGTGGATGTGCTTACACAATACATATAATATGTGTTGGTGTTGGATGATGTAAATGTTTATACATAATATCTATTGAAGCTGATTGCAGTAAATCATTTTTTATTGTGAAGTTTGGTACTAGGTTGAGCATCTTGATTTTTCATTTGTGTTTCTTGTACTTTACTGGATAACTTTTAGTGGTATGTTGCAGGGTCAAAATGGAAGCCATTTTGAATCAAAACCTGCTCTACCCCCTTTGCCCAATAAATGTGACTGGGAGATTGACCCCTCTGAGCTGGACTTCTCAAACTCAGTTACTATTGGGAAGGTCTGTTTTTCCTAAAGATCATTGATTTCGTTTGATCTAAACTCAGAATATTTATATATGTACATTCTAGAATTCTTGTGGTACCATTAATTTTATGTCAATTGTAATATGTGGTAGCACAGATAATTCTAATCTTATATTATCAAACAAAAAACTGAGGTATAAGATTTCTGAAAAATGATGGCAGTGCACTCTGCACTGGTGTAGTGGCTTTTCATAATATTGTAATACCAAGGGACTCTTAACAACACAAATTTATTGATCATCAACTAAAGCGATACATAGGAAGGTGGAAGATTAGAAGAAAAAGTCCATTTATGGAGACCCAAATGATCCTATATTTATGAAATTGTGTTCAAGGAATTGTTGCTTCTTTTTAAATCATCACAAAACAAATGCTTCAGAAATATATATATGGAAACTATTTATCATACATGCCTTATATCACACTGTGGGGCCAATTCTTTTAGAGTTGAAGAGGATGTGTTGGTGCTTTATGAATTATGAGATTGCAATTAGGATAATCATGGGCAGTTGCTCTTGTATGATGTTAATCATAATATTGTAATTGAGAGTCTTCTAATTGACGATGCTAAGGCACTTTCTTACGAAGCTTTTAGCTATACAAAGAGTTTGGTTGAAAAGAGGATGCAGAGAAGACCACATCCAACATAAGGAACATGTAATATATCAAAAATTCTCTTGAAAGATTTTATATTTATTATGGACTTCATAATTTTGCGCTTACTGGTAATTTATGCTTTTATTTGGTTTACAGATTATTCTTAATATTTCACTATTGTAGTCATTTCCAACTACTTTTATAGTTGTGTTCAATTGTGATAATTAATTATTCGTTGAGGTGTGGATTTCCAATGCTTTTAGTTGGTCTACAATTTGTTGTTTGGTTTTGTTTATTTTGACTTTTATGTTGTTTGTCATGTCATGGGTTTTTCAATCCTCTTTTTTTGTATGATTTCTTAGGAAAGAGTTTTTTTTTTGGTTTTTTTTATTTATGTTGGTAATCATTGCTACAACAAGAGCATATCTTTCTAGGTGGTGGAAAGGAGTAGGCATTTGTGCTTTCTTCCTTTGGAAATAGTTTCTCACTTCAATTAATGACATTATTTTCAAAGTGGTTTCATTCTTGTTAATGATTTTTAATATAAGTTCTTTATATCTACATATTGGAACTCGTTGTGTGATGTTTATATCAATTTTGTTATTGTTTGATTAAGTTTTTCTTGATTGAGTTTTCTATTGTCCATCTTTGGTTGTAGATGACGACTCTATTAAATTAAAGAAAATGGAAAGCTACTTGAGTTATCTTCATCAATACGCAAAGAATATGGTTGAAATACTTGCACTTGATCCCGACCCAGATGATTTGTTTGCTTCATCAAATGCATCATCTGATATTTCAACGAATAACTCAGCCACACATGTTGAGAATGACGACGCAGATGATGACGACTCTGACGAGGTTTTCATGTAGAATTTGGGATGATCTAGATTTTCTTTGATTATCAATTTATTAGTTTAGGAGTTCTTTGATAGATGTTGGATTAGTTAAATGTTTGATGAACCTATGACATATAGCTACCTATTTAAATAGTTGGTTATGAATTGATTTTTAATTAAATGGATCCAATATTTTCATTTTAATAATTTTGTATGATTTTACGTTTTAAATTTATTGAATTTTATGGCATTTACAGATTTGAAATATAAAATTAGCAATTAAATAAATTTTAATATAAGAATTTTGTGATGGTTTTACTATCGCAAAAAATTATAAATGAGTTGCAAAAATAAAAATAATTGTGATTACTTTAGCCATCATAAGAGATTTATGTGTATGATTGCTTTAGCCATCACAAATATCTTAATATTTAGTGATCGTTTTGGCCATCATAAAAACCTTACCAATTCTGTGATGGTCGTAACCATCATAAAAGGACATGATTGCTTTCGCCATCACAAATAATTGGTGATTGTTTTGGCCATCAGAAAAAATCATACCAATTTTGTGATGATCGTGACCATCACAAAAGGATGTGATTGCTTCAGTCATCACAAATAACTACTATACTAATGTGACAAATTTAGCCATCACAAAAGGATTGAATGTTTCGGTGATTGTCAAAATCATCAAGTAAAATCTTTCATGATGGGCGTATACAAGACGGCCATCGTGATGCTTAAAGTCATCACGTAAACCTATTAACATATAATACTTAATTATTAAATATTTATTTAATTAACATATAACACTTAATTAAATCACTCCACAAAATCACATAATTTATTTATTCCACTCAATAAATAATTCACATAAAATATTTATTTAACTCAATAAATATTTAAAATTATTATATAAAATCTCAATCGTTACAGATAACCCAGGGAATGTTTTTGGACAAGGTTGTAATCCTTTTTATAAGGAAGAGTTTATTTATTAATAAAGGTTGTAATTTATTTTACATTCTTTATTTATGGGCAGTAGTTATGTTTTATTTAGATAGTGAACACCAAATTTCATGCAAATGAAGTACCCGAATTTGGGGTTGTCACATCATTGGTATCAGAGCAGAGTTTAACGATCTCATGTATGCTATATAAGTTATATTTACACTCTATGACATAATTACATGTTTAAAAGCTTGAAAAACATCATTAATGGCAAACTTAGATATACTAAATGTTAGGGGATAATATTACAGTATATTGTAGCCTCAACATAGTGTATATGATCTGTATATTTTGGGTTTAATTGAATTTGTATTTTAAAATTAATTTGAAACTCTAATTTGCAAACAGCGTTCTTTGAACAGCCATAATGTTATATGTGATAGTCGATTTTGAATGATTTTAGTATGTATGTGTAGTACTCATTGTAAGCTTTCCAACGATATATTATGAGGTTAAATCGGAGTTATACGGACTGAGATATGGCTTCTCAAAGTTTGGGTCGCGAAATGACATTTTCGTAATTTTTTGTTGTTAGAGGTTAATGGTGAAGGCTGACTCGTGCGCATGACCCGACCAGCGCGCCCGACCCGATCCGTGATTCTGACCCATGTTGGCAGATTTTTCCATATTAATTTCCAGAAAATAATTTCTTAATTGTTTTAATTATGAAAATTAATTAATAAATAGTAATAATAATTATTAAATTCTGGAAAATTAACAGAAATTTATTATTAGAATATAATTAATGTTTCCACTAGAATTTTGAATTATTAACTGTTTTGGATAATTTTGGTTAATTTTCTATTTATTAATTAATGGTTTATTAATTATGAAAATTAGCAAATTTATCATAAAAATTCCAAGAAAATTACAGTGGCTATTTTGTGATATTAAGTTACTGTTATGATTTTGCAGATGGAAAATGACTGATTTTGATAATTTTAGTTAATTTCTAATTAATTATGCAATAGTTTATTAATTATGATAATTAGCATAATTATCAGAAAATTCCAAAAAAATTGCAGTAACATTTTTGAGATGATAATCTACTGTTAATAAAAATTTTGAAAAAATTAACAGATTTGGATATCTTTGGTTAATTTCCATCTATTTATGCATGATTAATTAATTATGATAATTAGCAAAATTATCAAAATAAATTCCAGAAAGTTACAGTGATATTTTTTGATGTTAATATACTGTTGAAATTTTTTTGGATGCATTTTAATGTTTTTATAGCATACTTGGTATATTAATTAAGTATTAATGCCTATTATTTAATTCCTTTGTTAATATTTTTAGAATATTAATATGTGATGCTTGGATTAAATTATCATTCTATAATTACATAAATACCCTTGTTCCTAGTGGGAGTGATTTAGGTTGTGGTAATTTAATTAAATTATTCCCTAAATTACACATCTTGTGCGCTGAAAAATTAAATTTAAATAATTAGACATTTATATGGATTGTGATTCCTAAGCCTGACGAAGTCTCCTTTCAATATTTATGTCCTATTATTTTTATGTTAATTTCGTTCATGCGGCAAAGATGATTTATATACTGTGGTGAACTACTCGAATATCTCTAATAAATTCTCACATTTAAATCAAAGTAGAAAATGGCTTTAAAACACATTATCGCAGATCTTAACCAAGAAAACAAACTTGATGGAGATAACTATGACGTGTGGCACCGGAAAGTTAGGATGGTCTTGGAGGAGCAAGAGGTTGAAGAAACCATATTGTCCAAGATGACAAAACCGGAGGGTGAAGATGCAAAGGATCCGGTCAAGGTTGCAGCCTTCGAAAGTTGGCGCAAAAAGGACCGTATCTCTCGCATAACGTTGCTGAGTTGTATGAACAATGACTTTTTGTTTGAGTATGAACAATACTCTGCTGCACGCGACATGTGGGAGTCTCTCAAAACTAAGTTTGGTGGGCACCTCATTGACAAGGCTGAGGGAATTAGCCATAAGAATCGATGGTTACAAAAATAAAGATAACCACACTATGAAACAACTCCTTCGAATCATAGCTAATATGATCCGGAAATTGAAAATCGGTGGTACTTAATTGTCAGATGAACAACAGATTTCAGCAGTGGTCAATATGACTCATAACGAGAATATGCGGGTCAACATGACTCGTAACGAGAATATCAAGAATTTTGATGATATTCGTCGTCACTTGGAGCTCGAGGCTAAACGACTTGATGTTGTCAAGACCTCCCGGGCATATGTGGCTTAATCAAACTCTCATAAAGGGTTCCCAAGAAGGGGAAGAAACCTGCTCATCCTATTGAGCCTAGAGTGGCTGCAAGTGGGGGTGTTGCCAAACAAAAAAGAGGTAAACGAGGTTCTGGTAAGAAGGACAAAACCAAAATGACATGCTATAACTGTGGCAAGGCAGGATACTTCGCTCGTGAGTGCACTGAGCCAAAGAAGGTAATTCTTAGTGTGAATCTATCTATGTGCTTAGTATCAAGTACTGTTTTTGTTTCTCATTCTCTCCATATGTGGATTGTAGACTCCGGAGCAACGGACCACATAGCTAGAGACCAGAGTGGATTCGTGGAATACCGTCGCATTCCAGTTGGCAGAAAAGTATACATGGGGAATAATTCCAGTGTGGACGTGCTAGGCATTGGCACTTACAAACTAGAAATGCGAGAATGCTCAGCATTGATCCTTTATGATGTACTTTATGCACCGGATGTCCGGCAGAATTTATTTTCAGTTTTATCAGTACTTCGGTTAGGCTATTCTGTTAGTTTTAAGAACAATTCTGTAACAGTTTCGAATAGGACGAATGTTTTTGGATATGGTTTTATGATGAATGGTTTTATGATTTTGGATACTATTGATTCTAGCATTAATAGTAGTGATTCTTATTCCTTACTTGTTGAAAATGATCATGATGGTTTAATTTAATGGTGTAGACACCCGAAATTTTGTTTTCCTTTTACTAACCCTGCAGGAGGGCAAAATAGTCTTTTCAGCCCAGGTCCCAATACCGGGATGCCAGATCAACCCCGATCCTAATACCGGTATGCCAGTTCAACCCCAGTCCTAATACTGGGACGCCAGTTCAACCCTGATCCCAATATCAGGATGCCAGATCAACCTCGGTCCCAATATCGGGATGCCAGATCAACCCCGATCCCAATACCGGGTTGCCAAATCAACCTCGGTCCCAATACCGGGATGCCTGTTCAACTCTGATCCCAATATCGAGATGCCAGTTCAACCCCGGTCCTAATACCGAGATGCCAGTTCAACCCCGTTCCTAATACCGAGATGCCAGTTCAACCCCGATCCCAATACCGAGATGCCAGATCAACCCCGGTCCCAATACCGGGATGCCAGTTCAACCTCGGTCCTAATATCGAGATGCCAGTTCAACCCTGGTCCCAATACCGGGATGTCAGATCAACCCCGTTCCCAATGCCGGGATGACAAATCAACCCCGGTCCCGATAACGGGATGACAGATTAACCTCGATCCCAATATCGGGATGCCAGTTCAACTCCGGTCCTAATACTGGGATTCCAGTTCAACCCCCGGTCCCAATACCAGGACGCCAGATCAACCCGGTCCCAATACCGGAATGCCAGTTCAACCCCGGTCCCTATACCGGGATGCCAGTTCTGTGACGCCCCCAAATTCTCTAAATTTCCTGCAGCAGATTTGGTGCTCACGTAAATATTTTATAAGACAATAACTTCTATAAATCCAAAATTCACAATATTCCAATCAGTTAAGAGTTCTCGTCAGAACAATTATCACATCTGGATACCCTCACTTGGATGTATAGATTTATGATCTTACAAATATTTCTTGCATATCAATAATTCCTATCTATCTGACCTTCACAGTACAAATAATAAGATTGTTCTTGGAACTGAGGGGCGACCTCAGTGCTTACAGAACTCCCAAGATCATTCAATACCCTCATTCAGATGTATAGTTCATATAGATATTGTACTTGTTACTATTTACTATTAATAATGTAAAACTATTCAACTAATAAACTAACAACATAATAACATCCGGTTACATAAGGTTCAACCATTACATCAAAATATTAATAATTACAATGTAGTCTTACTAGAACAAAACCATTATTATAGAGTTATTCTCTGCACACAAGTATGATTGCCTGAACTTCCTAGTGTGTGAGATGCAGCTGCAAAGGAAAAGAATAATTGCAAGGATGAGCTTTAAAAGGCTCAACAAGTTTTAAAGAGTTATAGTTTATACTCACACAATATCTGAATTGAATGAACACATATAGTTCAGAGTTTTTTTTCCACATATACATTGAGTCCATCCATTACGAGTTTCTATCAGACATAAAGACTTAGCAAC
The DNA here is from genome assembly GCA_020205555.1 of Panax stipuleanatus. NCBI lineage: Eukaryota > Viridiplantae > Streptophyta > Magnoliopsida > Apiales > Araliaceae > Panax > Panax stipuleanatus. Next base: position 131,396,415 of record CM035115.1, on the reverse strand, counting down.
CCAGGTTGATTCGGTTAACCACACCACACTCCTAACAGCCACAAAGACTTATAAAAGCTCTGTTCGGATATCTTATAAGTGAACATCCTAATCATATCCTAGGAGTATGCATATTATCCTACCAATCCAACAAGGTCAGTGCTCTAATTACCTGTCAATATAACCCCCGATCAGTGCTATAACTGTCGGTTCGAATAGTATCAGTATATATATATATATACCAAACAATATTGGTTTTTCCACATTTTATGTTTTGATATCAAATCAAATATATTTTTCACAAATAACAGTTCATATAGTTTGGTTATGCTTGAACAATAAGTCATAACCTTCTTCAAAGCACAGATATCACCAATAATGTGTATAACAAGTTCGTATGTCAATATATAAGACTTACATTTAATATTAAAATTAAATGAAGTTAGAAAAATTTGCCTTTATCAAGATCAGCTAATTAAGTTATTTGAAAGTATACTCGCAACCTATATATGTTATAACAGTCATTAGAAATGATAACAATGAAGTTCTAATTAAACTATTATTGTCTGGGTTGATTTTGGTGCCCGTTCAGTATTTTATAGCTTCATTGAATAGTTATCGAATTAGGTTTTTGATAAACTTTATTTAAAAGTTTTAATATCTTGTTTAGATATTTTAGTTATTATTTATAATAATTTTCAAATGCTCAAAATAATTTTTAAATAATTTAATATCATTTAAAATAATTTTTAAATTATTAATATCATTTTTAAATATTTTATAACCATTTAAAATGATTTTTAAATCATCAATATTATTTTTAAATAATTTATTTTTATTAATAATGATTTTTAAATCATTAATATCATTTTTAAATAATTTATTATTATTTAAAATGATTTTTAAATCATTAATATTATTTTTAAGTAATTTATTATTAATTACTTTTATTATTATTAATATTTAAATATTAATAAAATTTTATGTCAAAATATTAAAAATTATTTATTATAATGAAAATGATTTTTTAGAATTTTTTATTAATTATTTAGTATTTATTTTAATTAATATTATTATTTTTCAATTTTAACCCGTCGCTAAAGGTCTATAGCGACGGATCTGTCGCATTAGCTGTTCTTGGCCAACTCAAGAATAGGTCAGTCAATACGTGGAGCCTCGTTTAACCAGATCTTACTGGCAATCTGTTTGGTTTCTGGGCAGTCAATTGTAATGAAGTTGTAGTACTAGTGTAATACTACACACCTATGTTCATTTCACTACCTAACAACATTTCTACAAGTTCCCATGGCTAGTCAAACCACCCCACCAACGCTGTTCTTCATTTCTGGGCTGCCCAGAAATGCATAGTCAATGTCGGTCAACTGTTTCTCTGGCCTTATATCTTGCATGTTGTTTATGTTATAGGTGTTCTAGTGGTTGGGTGCTACACACTAACTAATAGGGTACCTTAAGGTAGCACTTAGAAGGTTTAGAAATCATCAATCTGCAAGATCTAAGCCCCTAAAGAACTTGTCAAATCGCTGTTTACAATTTATGGGTTACCCAGAAATCAAATCTGGACGGTCAACGACTTTTGACCCTTAATAACTTCCGATCCATGACTGTTTAAGGCTTGAAAGTGCTCTAGTTATATAGTACTCATGTCAGGGTATAATCTAACTAACAACTAACACTAAAACAAATTAACAGGTGAGAGATCAAGGCGGTCAAACCACATGTCAGAGGTGTTTTTCAATCTTTCTGGGATACCCAAAAAACAGCCAGTCAACGTCGTTCAACGGGTTTTGACACCTTATATCTTCGAATCTGTTATTCTGATTATCATTTTACCACTTCTAGGCTATTAACAACACTGCAAGCTATAACTACCAACCTTTAAAACATCTAAACAATAAACAGATAGCGATCTACAAGCCCTAACATTCACTGTAAGAACCCGAATTTTCAGATATTATTAAATAATGATTTAATAAATAAAATTCTTAAACTGTGAGATGGGTTCGAATAATAATATATATATGTGATATGAGGTATGTGGTATTACATTACATAGGATAATATGGACTATGTAATATGTGTTTTTGTGATTTATAAATATATTAATAATATATATTTGTTACTTATCGTAGAGACGATCCAGTTGAGATAAAGGAGGTGGATAAATTCCTATCGATATTAAATAATTTATAGAATTATTTTATCATAGTAAGTTGGTGACATTAAATATCCTTAATGTATTAATCACCATATTCTTGAGTATGTGTATTAATAACTAGTATGTTTATAATATAGGTTATTAATAGCACTTAAGCTATCCGTGAATAGGTTTGGATAGTGAAGCATGAGTTAGTTAAGGAATTAACTAATAAGAATAAATATTAGTTAATATAAGTTGTGAGTTATATTATGGAATAATATAATGAGAGTATTGAACCTTAATTAACTATGATGATATAGTACAATGTTTAATTTACTTAAGTAAAGGAGTGAATTAATATGTGTGTTGAATATGTAATTATAGTTGATACTTTTATATATATTACTTAGAATAGTAATATGTGAGAAAGTCTAATGTGCGAATAACGTTAAATATATATACGTTATTAAAGGGAGATGGAAATCATTATATCTTTAAATGAATATTTGAAGAAATTGTTTTGGGAACAATTTATAGAAAAGAAAGAGATATGATTTTTCTAATAAAGGATATTAAAATAATTTCTAATGTTGAATTATTTTAATAAAAGGAGGAAATGTTATTTTTGAATAATAATATTACCTTATATGTTTTTGTATGAGGTGTGTTTGATTAATATGGTAAATATATTAAAACGTATTTGCTATATGTAATTAAATTGATGGAAACGATTTATTATAATATAAAATAAACTTATTATCTATTTTCTATATATAATATATGTACATGTGTCATACATATAGTTATTCGATATTATATTAAGAATAATATCATGAGACAATAAGTAAATTATTTTCTAATAACGAATGTGCTTATTTGGAGAAAACATAATATTTTATGATATGGCTAAATACATAATTTTAAATGGAGTTTAATTAATGAAAGGAAACTAAGTTATTTTAATATATTAAATAACTTAAGTTATTATTTGATCGTGAATATTATTATTAGAATAATTAATAGAGTATATATTAATTATTATAAGCGTAAATGTTATACTTATTATAAGTATAATTAATTGAAGTAATTTAACATTTTAATAGCTTGAGTTATTATATTTTCGTAAAGGTTATATATAATATTTGAATATTCGATTTATAAAATATTTATATGTGGACCTTGGATTTAATAGTTCTAATTTAATTGAACAGGTTATAAGTAGTAATGTGGTGAGAAATGAGTAAGTGATGAGAATAATGATAAGCTTAAGATTGAGCTTGTGAGAGATGCCTTGTGTGGCACAATAATAGATTCAGTAATGAATTGACTAATTTAATGATGGAGGAATTATTAATTAAACAATTAATCTAAATTAATTGTTAATTGTTATTATGATAGTATGTTAAATTATTATGGCTAGTGATAGTATAATAATAAGGAAATCGATTATAAGTATAATCGGATTTGTGATGAGATAAATTATCTTATAATATTAATTATTGTTATGAACAATATACTATTATCAAGTAATTAATTGATAATATGATGATTAATGAGTAAATGATTTATAAATATAAAAAGATTTATATTTATTTAACGTGATAATAAATCATGTAAAGTGTTAATCAATTAGCGTGGGAATTATAATTCCATGGGTTAATGAGAAATGGATTAATTAATATTACTATTAATTAATTGATAAGATAAGTAATTTATTAATTTCTATGTGCAACCATGCGATATTAAAGTATAACGTATGATAGTTAACTATATGTTATGCGAAGTATAAAGTGCAATGCGACTATGTTATATATGAATATAAACTATATAGTAAAGTTATTGAGTTGTAATAGGTACATGAAATGTGGGTTTGACAATGTGTATATTAAGTATACAATAAAATAATATATCATGAATATATAGCAAACAATTATTGAATTAATGAAATTTAATAATAAAGGAGACAATACACTGTGATGATACCCGATAGAATTATATCCGGTAGAATGAAATGTACACGAATTTATATGTGCAAGTTAAAATTTACTACACGATAGTATTATTAGAATTACATTGTGACTTAAATGTATATAGAATGTATATATAACCTAAGTGTTGGCATACATTAGTTGTATATTTCAAGTTGCTGAGAGTTTAGCAATTGTCCCAACTTGGGTGCACATCTTCATTTCTTCCTCACGTGAGCTCACAAAGCCTATGCTACTTCTACACTTAGCTTCAATGATAGCAAATGATTATGGAGGGAGTCGGATTCATGATGAATCCACCAACTCTCAACCACTCTCCCTTAACCATTGTACAAACTTGCAAACCATTAGTTTGATTTGTGAGGTAATTGTATTACCTATGTAACCAATTGTCTATAAATAGAGCACTTCTCCCTCTTAATTCTATTGCTGAGAATTCCAAGTGAAGCTAGTATAGTATACTGAGATATAGAAAGAGAGAGATATCAGTTAAGAGAGGAATTCAAATTGCAACAACTTGATTTCAGAGGTACATTCATGTTCATCTATTTCAAATTTCTAATTCTTGAATTGAGTATGGAATCCATGATTATGTGATTAAGCAATGTTTATTAATTGCTCCTTAGTTGCTATGCTAGCTTATAATCATGATAGAACTGTAATGTAGTAGCTTAGAATGATAATCGTTGCGAAATTTTGAGTTTGGGCTAAGTTCTGCCGAAGCAGAGCAGTCACTGTCTCTGGCCGGCCAGTGGCGCAGCTGCGCCAGTTTTATACTGGCCAGCAGCGCAGCTGCGCCGGTACCAGACTTGAGTTGGGCAAGGCCCTGCGCAGCTGCGCCAGTTTTGAACTGGGGCTCTGCGCAGCTGCGCCGGGACCAGTTTCTGGGTTTTGTTTTCTGTTGCAGGTTCTGTTATATGCTAGCATAAGTTATATAATTAGAACAAGCATGTGGACATAGATAACATACATATATGATTACCTTGATATGAAATGAGCATGTGTAACGATATTAGTACACACGATTGAAGAAAAACTTATAGTTTTGAAATGAAACTTATAGTTTCGATTGTGAACTTGGACACATATGTAATATGTATATAATCTGATATTTTAAACATGATAGTATGGTTTATATTGACATGAAATGCATGCTTAAAGTATTAACCGTACACTAGTATTAGAAGTTAAGACAATTTTCGAAATGATAAACTTAAGACTTTCGAAAACGAACTTAACCAAGACTAATGTCTTTTAGATTCTGACCATGTGAGAACATTTATGTGGTTTAGATATGTGTTTCGAGTGCACATGAGTTATATGTTGAGATGCCTTACATGTACTAAGATTAGTGTACTTTTCAAAGAAAGATTTGAATGTGAAAACTAATATCATAAAGTACTAAGTGAACTTACGTTATGAACATGCAAGCATGTATATTAGGATTTCATTGTGCCTATAGACATGTTGACATGAGCATCATTTGATGGAGCATGGATTTCACCTATGCACGCATATTCATAGAAAATGAATTTCTAAAGCATAAACTATGTGATTAACATATACATGTGTGATATACGCACGAGCATGTATACTTAGTATTGTTTAGCCTCGTGGTGTGTTGATATGACTTTAGTAATGGACCATTAGTAACGTGGGCTTGATTTGTTTAAAGTTTATCGGCATATGGCCTTAATTGGATTAGGATGAGCATGCTAGGTTTCGAACTTGAAATTTATAACCATAGAGCATGCGTATTGATTAATATCAGTAACTTGAATGATATTGATTGAACTCGGGTGGTCCAGCAGAATGAAATTTCATTCCTGGTTTGATCAGTGAGTGGCGCAGCTGCGCCACTCTTAAGGCTAATACCTGCGCAGCTGCGCCAGCCTGTTTTCAGGATTTGTGCAGTCTGTTTGTTCTTGATTTTGTAGTAGACTTGTATTATTACTTAAACTGCAAATCATGGTCTGACCCCTACTGGTTTATGACTATATGATAAACATAATGACCTTGCATGCCTAGTTTAAAATATAACAAGGATTTTGAAAGGTGAAACTTAGAAAAGTTTGAAGGTAATGGTTTCGATAAGGTTTGAGAAACATGAAAGCAATATAGATCACGTATCTATGAGCTTTAAATACTTGTCGAACACATAGCGAGTCGAGTAAAGGTGTATGAATGTTGATATTAAAAGTATACCTATACTAGCTATTATAGGAGTATGTTAAGAAAGTGAAACGAAGGTTCTAAGAACCAAGCTAGACAACAATGTAATACTTATTATTATATTGAGAATGTATGGAAATGTATAACTGATGAGTGTGATCTCTATGATTAATATAACTGTGTAGGATTACACAAAGTGCAGAGATTCTTAAGCAGTTAAGTCGTAGTTGTTAAACTACGAATCAGGCAAGTCTTTCAGTTCCTATTTGATATATGAATTCAATAACTATTAGTTGAATTATATTATGCTGTGATAATGTGAACTTATATATGAACTGTATATGAGATATAAATGAGATTGAAAGTTGATCTTTGATGATATACTTGTTATGTGAAAAGTAACATGCGTAGTAAATATAAACTGTTTATAAATGCATGAACTGAGTATGATGTTATATGCTATGTGATGCATGAGGACTGTTAGAATTGCTGAGCTGTCGAGCTCACTCTTGCAAATAACCACTTTTGCAGGTTAAGGATTCACGGTAAAGATTTCGTGCTTCTTGATTGATAAAGATAGATAGTATCGCATTGAAGAATATTACTTAGAATATTGTCTGGACCATATTTAGATTCTAGATGATGTACTCGATAGTTGTTTACACTGTTTAATACTTGTTGTATTGTAAGAATGTATTAATTAATACACAGAGGATATCGAGTTGAGTTGTTAATGTTTATACGATAACTCAGATAAGAAGGAATCATATTATATAGTTGATTCAAGATTTGTAATCGGTATCAAAGTTATGGAATCAATAAAAAGATTTTTATTCAAAGGATATTGAAAAGTTTAAATTATTCCGCATTTTAGTAACATCGAATATGATGTAAAGACGAGATCTTGGATATGAATAGAATTTATATTCTAAATTGTAATAAAGCAAGTTGTATTCTTTTACTAATGATTAAAAGATGTAATAGTTCCGCGTTAGTAGTATCGTGACTGCACCGAATCAAAGGTTTCGAAGGAACGTGGATTTGGGGGCGTCACATTCACTGTCAGACCGTATTTTTCAACTTCGGCAGTTTTGCTTAAATCTCCATTTTGATGCTTTTAAATGTTATATATCCATGTTTTAGCAACCCAGAACACTAAATAACTTACTAATTAACATCCTTAAACAATAACAACAACAATCAAATTTTCAAAATTTCAAATTTAAGCTAGGGTTAGGTTTTTACCGTTTTTGAGCACTTTTTGATTCTTCCCTTTCTGATTCTACTACTGACTTATTGAGTGTTGTTTCTGAGTTTTTTAGTGGTGTATATGAAGTATAATTTTCGTGGCCTTATGTTTACTTTACTTATCTATGTATCAAAAGCTCAAGTGGGGGTTAAAAACCTACTTCCTCTCGTCTCTTGACATGTAAGCCTAGTTATTAATTGTTATAGGTTGTGTTGTCAAACAACTATGGTAAAATCAGTTGGGGCAAATCTTTTACTTGTTAGGCAAAAGATTTGTTCCTATCTCATTTTAAAAGAAAACAAATAAGGGCATTTTGATAATTTTCTACTTAAATTCAAGGGTAATTTAGTCATTTCATATTTTCTCTAGAAACTTAAAAACAAGAATGAACAATTAGGTTTTGTTAGTTTAGAATTAGGGTTTATAATTGAAATTAGGGTTTTATAATTAGGGTTAGGGTTTCCTAATTTCTAATTAGGGTTTCTAGAAATCTTTTGCACTTTAAATCTTTAATACATCATATTAAATTAATATATGTATATATTCATAATCCTATGTAACATTATCGCTATATTATGTTATAATTCTCATTTATTATAATAATTAGGGTTAGGGTTCCTTATTTAGATAAAATCTTAAATTAGGGTTTACTTATAAAACCTTCCATAGTTATATCTTATATGTTAATGTATATATATATATATATATATATATATATATCAATAATAATGATAAATACACATTTCACAAGATATAAAACATATTAGTATTTTCTGTTTATATTAATATTCCTGTTTAATGTTTGGAATATTACAAGTTCAACACCGGTCCCAATACCGGGATGCCAGTTCAACCCCGGTCCCAATACCGGGATGCCAGTTCAACCCCGGTCCCAACACGGGGATGCCAGATCAACCCCGGTCTCAATCCCGTGATGCCAAATCAACTCCGGTCCCAATACCGAGATGCCAGATCAATCCCGGTTTCAATACCAGGATGTCAACACAACCCCGGTCTCAATAACGGGCCTTCAGGTCAACCCCGGTCTCAATACCGAGCCATCAGGTCAACCCCGATCTCAATACCGGGCCATCAGGTCATCCCCGCTCTCAATACTAGGACGTCAGGTCAACCCCGATCTTAATACCGGGATCTCCACTCAGCACCGGTCACAATCTGAGAGGTACAGTTAAGCCCCGGGCACAATCGGGAGATCTAGTTCAGCCCTAGAGACAACTATGGGAAGCCAAATCCACAGGAGACCACCCCGAGAGGGGAAAAATGGTTATTTTACCAACTTGAAGCCGATTAGGCCAAACTCAAGCCAAATTGATGCCACGAAGGTCAGGAAGAACCATAACGGTGATCCCGAGTGAAAACAGTGCAAGACAGCTCAACGTACAAACTACGAGGAAACGAAGACCTGGTTATGAACTCGTCTTTTTGGGCTCGAAAAATGTTTACTCCCATGTCATTGCAAAACTCTCGGCGAGGGCTTTTCGAAAAGGTATATCAAGCTTCAAACGGACGCTCCGATCAAAAGTTAGAAAGTTTTGAATCTGACCTCGCGTTGCTTGGAGTGCACGTACTTCGAGACCACGGGAGCCGCCACATGAGCCCTGCCACGTGTAGCCGCATGTAGAGTGGAGGCAGCCGCAGGTAGGCCCGCTTCTACCAGGTCTATATATATGAATGCACCCCAACTCTTTTTATATAGAAAAACGCTTTGGAACTCTGCCCATTTCATTTCTCAGCCCCTCTCTTGTACTCCAAACCCAGATTTTATCATTCTAACGCGTAGATATACTCATATACTACCACATATCAAAAATTAACTGGTAGAAACGGACGTTTGAAGCCTAAGATTTGGCAAAAAGCCTGTGTAGCAGTCCATTGTGAGTATTTTTACGATTAGAAATTTCATATTACTTCATTGCACATTTATACACTTGCACGTTAAGTTTCGTTTTCTGATTATGCCCGGAACTCAGTTCTGTGGTCGTTTTTGCTTACGTTTTCGTACATTATAGTACATAAACACGTTTTCTGGCATTTCCACCACCCGGATCGTTGATCCGCGGCTTTTAACAGCTTATATATATATATATATATATATATCTACGTTTATAGCTACTTCGCCAGATTGGGTTATCTTTTCAGTCCGGGTTTGACTTTTTTATGTATATATTTAACTATATATATACTAACTTTTCAATTCTGTCAAGTCCGGATGTCAAATTCGCGGTAGCTACTACTTTTATATATATAAATATATATATGTATAAATTTTTTTAACTTTATTTGGGCCTGGATTTCTACTTCGTGGCCTTTTTATTGCTTAATATATATATATATATATATACACTAGCTGTATATATTAACTTTTTACATTTTAGTTTGGTCTTGGATTATTTTGTGGCCTTTTTACTACTTTTATAAATATATATATACTTATATTTTTGTCCGGGCAAAGGATAGATTGTCCGTCGCCCTTTACAGTTCTTTTATATATATATTTACTTTCTGCTGAGCCTGGACAATTTTGTGGCTCATTTACAGCTTTTATATATATATATATATATATATATATATATATATTTCAATTCTGTCCAGCCTGGATCACTTTGTGGCTCTTTTACAAATTTTATATATATATTTCCATTCAGTCGAGCCTGGATCATCCCGTGGCTCTTTTACCGCTTTTATATATATATATATATATATATTTCAATTATGTCCAGCCTGGATTACTCCATGGCTTTTTACAGCTTTTATAAATAAATATATATATATATATATATATATTTACATTCCAGTCCCGGCATCGGAGTGAAAACTCATCGCCCTTTACAGCTTTCGTATATATATATATATATATCATTATATATATATATATATATATATATATATATATTCTTTACTCATTTTGATTAAATTGATGCTTTAAATAGTCATTTGATATGAATCGGCACTAACATCTCTATGGGCGAACTAGATTTCTTTAAATCTCGCCAATTCTAGCTTTCAAACGGTTCAAAATAGGTTCAGACGGAACCGGGAAGCTAGAATGGCTGAAATTTACTTAAATCTAGTAGTTTTTCAAGTTTTATTTTTGAAAGCAACCTCGCGGCCCTTAGATCGCTATCTAGTGGGAACGAGACGATTTGGCTACGCGCAGGCCAGGATTTACTGATGAATCCTTGGTTCTGGCGATATCTGGACGTAAATATACATTTTATGTACATATTTGAGTTGTGCAGGTTAATTGGCTTCCCTCTGGGAGCCTAGGAATCATGGGATTCCTGATCAAACTGATCAGAATCTGATTCCCACGAAGGACAAACTCTACTTTACAAATGTATCCTGTCAGTTTTTCTGTAAAAAATGTACATCAAAAAGACCTTAAAACGGTTATCCGGGTTTAAGGTCTCAATATAATGAAAATATAGTTTGTCATGTTAGAGTCACTCCGATGGCTGTCATACCCATGAGAAGACCGACACTTGTATATATTCTGTGGTCGAGGATGCTTCGCAGCCCGACAAATCACCACTTAAATTGAGCCAAAAGGCTAAAAAGATAAAAAAATGGAAGTATCTTAATGCTTCAATTCTTACGTGAACTTACGGGTTTGAAAATCAACCTTTCAAAACATCATTTTAATATCTTGTCTAATAAAAGAGACTTTTGCAAATCAAATCAAACCCTTCGTATGTAGGTTCAACGAAGCACGTCCATACTTTTAAAACAAACCAACATAGGCCCAATTTCTTCCAGCATTCACACACACATTGCATATTAAAATGGAAATAATGAAAAGATGTGGTACCGTGCTTTCACGGGAGTTGTGGGGTGCCTAACACCTTCCCCACACTTAACCAAGCCCCAAACTTAGAACTTCGGTTTCAAGATCAAGTTTCGACAGTGTCCAGTAATTGGGCTTCCTTTCAAACAAAACTCAGTTGAGTTGGTACAATCATTTTAAATCTACTAATTGGCGACTTTGTAAAAACGTTCAAATCGTCGACATGATACATGTTGGCCTTTTCCTAAAAAACCCTTCAAAACTTTTTTCACAAAAAAAGATATAATAAGGGTAAACAAAACTTAGGAAGAGAGAAAGATTCGGGTCCAACTCGAACCGAATTTTTTCCCGACGTCGACAGGTGGCGACTCTGCTGGAGACAGTAGAGGGCTTAGGCCGCACTCAAATCTTTTCAAAATTTCCCTTTCATATCTGCGTATGTGTGAATGTTGCGTCTCTACATTGAATTAATGCGTGAATGCTGCGTATTTACATTGAGTGAATGTGAATGAATGCTTTACTGCTTTATATTAGTGCTTTGCATCAATGTCATCATATGCATACGGTGAGACGCGATGTATGTGAATGTATGTTGTGTGATTCCTCCACCAGAAGGCAAACCCGTCGACGACAGAGTAATGTCTTTGAGGATGGCTAAGTCTTCGGGGCTCATGAAAAAGCACCACTCAGATCCGCTCCAGTTGAAAGATCGGATTAATTTCCCCTCTAGTAGATTGCGATGATCTGAGGACCTTCATGCCGAAAAGCGGCGAGAGTAGCCTAAGATAGGTTAGCCTCTGATTAACCAAGCTCGAAAGGAAGCTTCTTCATGCCTTCCTCTTTTAATTCAATGTCAAGTTTTCAATTCCAATGTAAATGTCATAATGTACATTCCATGTCATGTAAAGCCTGTCATGTTATCCTATCATCAAAACAACTGACCTTTGTCTTGCAAGATAAGATTAAAAATCCTCTAAATATGACACATTGCATAACATGTATATAGTTAGTGTCTATCAAGACTAAACTACCTACTTGTCTTGTAGGTAAGAGTGGTCTCATTACTAGATCACAATCTAAAAAGGCACAAAGCCTATCCACCAATATGGCTGAAAGTGGCCAACACAAATCAGGTTCCGTATCTCGAAAGGAGTTTGAGGGACTCAAGAATCAAATAGCAGAATTGGCTATCCTCCTAAAAGGACAAAGTAAAAGTACTCATGGTCAGACAACACCCAATCAAACAAAGTCCTCCTCACAGGGTGGCAATCAAAGTACTGACAAAAAGGGGGAAAAACAGATCCCTGAACCTCGGTTCGATAAAAGAACCAACAAAACCCCTGAAATCACAAATTTCAGGGAAGATCGGGAAACTGGCGATATCCGAGGAAAGTCCAACAAATGGAAGAAACCATCCGGGCAATCAAAGGGACTGGAAACCTTGGAAGTGTCACCTATTCAGATCTCTGTATATTCCCAGGGGCTAGATATCCTAACAAATTCCAAGTCCTAGAGTTTGAAAAGTACAATGGGACAAGCGATCTCTATAAGCACTTGAAAGTATACATCGGTGAGCTAGGGTTTTATGCTGAAGATGAAAGCCTCAGAATGCAGCTTTTCCAAAAGAGTCTCACTAGAGAGGCTAGGACATGGTACGCCAGACTTGATAATGCAAAAATCCACAGTTGGGAAGAGCTAGCTCATGCCTTCCTAACTCAATACAACTTCCAGTCTCAGACGGCTCCGGATAGGTATCAAGTGAACAAGGTCAAAAAACAAAATAATGAGTCTTTCCGTGAGTATGCCCAAATATGGAGACGTCTGGCAGCACAGGTCAGCCCGCCTATGAGCGAAACTGAAATGGTAATGACTTTCATAGACATCCAAGAGGCACCTTACTATGAGAGGATCTTAGCTGGAATAGGAAAGTCATTCTCAGAGATGATCAAACACGGCGAAATAACAGAGATGGGCCTGAAAGCAGGAAAGAATAAAGATCCCACGGCCTTGAAAGTAGTCGCCGATCATATACAGTCTGGAAACTATACGAGTGATCCCATAACGATACCCAAGAAAGGCGATGAAGATGTATCCCTCATTGTACAGGGGCAATCTAGGAGACCCAACCATAGTCCCCCCATTTGGAAGAGGGAAGGCAATCTATCATTACAACAAACTGCATTCAACTAATGCCAGGACTGAAAGAGAAAATTTAAAAGAATAGAAAATTGGGTGTTCACTCCACTAGGCGATTCCCTTGAAAACATGTTGGTGATGTTAATAGATCACAAGAAAATTACCGAACTGGCTCCACCTCTGGATCCAAAAAGCAAAAGATACAATCCTAGCCAGAGATGTGCTTACTATTCAGGATCTCCAGAACATGATACACAAGATTGTTGGTCCTTAAAGCATAAAATCCAAAACCTGATCGAAAACAGCGATGTTGTGGTCCAACAACCTGACCATCCAAATGTTAACACCAACCTTCTGATGCCGCATGATGCGGAGGGAGTAAACATGATCGGGTCAGGAAGTGATGAAATGCATCCAAATCGTAAATACATACGAAGGATAGATGAATACACCCAAAGGAACAGAACAAATGTCCTAGAGCTGAAAACTGCTGAGGAGGGTATGATAATGATGCAAAAATTAGATACAATCCAACATCAAGTAACTCTGCTGGCTAATCTAATAGTGCGCCAACATCAGGATACAAGGCAGCTTTTCACTCAACTATCAGAAAGCCAAAAGAAAGAGGAGGTTATTCATAATGTAAGCATATCTCCTTCCAAGATCAGCCAGCTAAATGAAGAAGATCAAAGCATGCTGAGCAGACGAAAAAGGTGGAATGGTAAAATTACTAGAAGATCTTGCCAAAGGAAAAATCGTCGGGAGGAATCCGAATTCCCAAATAGGAAATATCAAGAAACATTCCAAACACTAGCAAACCCTCGAAACCCTACGGCACCGAGAGTCGGGGAAAGTAGGCGGAGAAAGGTATTCATGCCTTTGGGGGACTCATTGGAAAATGTGTTAACATTATTGGTGGCGCAGAAAAAGATTACTGAGTTGCTACTTCCTGCCAAGCCCGAGATGAAAAGTTATGATGCCACCAAGATATGTTTATACCATTCTAACTCTCCTGGACATGTAACTGAGGAATGCTGGTCTCTAAAACACAAAATCCAGGATCTCATTAAAAATAGAGAACTGAAGATAGAAGTCCCCATGACCAGAAAAGGCAAAAGGGAAATAAAGAGCTTAAGATGTCCACTCGAGACAGGCAGTTCAAAAGAGGTAACGACTGTAAGCACAAATCATGGCAGAACACAAGGTGGACTGATCTTAATGCTGGGAGTGACAGAGGAGACAAGAGAGTCCTCTAAGGAAATTCATCCACCACCATCAAATATCTTATTGCCCAAAGCTAGCAACCACATTCCTAGTTTTACCCTCCTGGATGATGAGGAGGAAATACTGATCCTTCCCAAGGTGGAAAAAGTCAAAAAGAAAAGTTCCTTGCGAGAAATACAATAACAGTTTGAGAGTGATCTCATAGTCAAATACTCTCAAGCCCATGGGAAATGTGAAGGAACAGATGAAGAAAAAAGTGGTGAAGTTCTCAAGGAAGCCAACCCATCGAGGAATCTAGAGTTCATCCCTTTCTATGATGAGTCCAGTTTGAGCCTCCTTAAGGGATATACTGATTCAGGAGGCGATCAAGTTATGGCCGGGATTAAAGATATTCATGACCAAGAGGTAACCTCTATCGCAAGCCTCGAAGGCAACATAACCACTAAAAACTGGACTATCAGGCCTCAGCTAGCCAAGAAGACGTAGATCCAGAGGAAAGTTGCGAGTTCCAAGAGATGCTGGGACGTTATCACTTTATTAGCGTAATGCCTTTTATTTTCCATGCATATAAAAATCAAAAAAAATCAAATAATCAAAAATCAAAAATCGAACCTCTAACACAAAGCGTAAACTACGAATGACCTGATCTCCCTTCACCCGGGAGTACGTAGGCAGCCATTCCTGATGCGGTAAAACCAAAACAAAAAGTTCAAAAACCCATCAAACCATGCTCAAACCCAAACAAACACTTTTCAACTGTTCAAGCTGATAGTAGTGTGCATACAAGCCAATCATGTATGATGACAAAGCACATACTTTGTAAACAATCTTATTTATTTATTAATAAAATATTCATTTAAGGCATATAATTATCTACATGGTGCTATTTTTATAATATGTAAATAACCCATAGTTTTAAGCAATGCTTTTAGAATCATGATGAGATCATGATAATGAGATCTAAATTCTTAGAAAGCTTAAAAACTAAAATAGTTCCCAATTGTGGGATTACTAAAATGGGGATTAGTAAATCCGGATAGATTGGTACATATGTTGCTTGCTCATTGGATGAGGATGACTGATCTCATGGTCATTTGTGTGGAGACACTAAAGCAAGTATGTAGGTGCTTATTGGAGAATAAGTTCACTGAACGTGACTCGCTATGGAATACCTAATGGAGTTTTACTCGCCTGTCACTAGGAATTCCTAATGTGATAGTAGTACATGTGATCCTTGGACTTGAGATCATCATAGTATCTTGTATGTAACAAATTATACTTTGACTAATTCCTTAAGGCCTTTTAAGGCATATATAGGGTATGCTTGGGTGTAATGAGTTACATATGGAGATAATGAATGATCAATAAAGAATCTACCACCTCTAGTAAAAGAGGAGATATGTCCTATGTGATTCGTTAAATGACAACCCAGGAATCCTTGGCCAAGGTAGAATGAAATTAGAAAGAGTTTTCTAATTTGCATTATTTGGAGTTGTGCATTTTCTAATCGAAATACATATGATTAAATAAATTAAGACTTGACAGTAAATCCATGTCTTATATTTAATTGGGACATTGTATGGTGGAAGGATTGAATTGTACGGTAACTATTAACTCACAGGTTCTTTTATGATTAATGTTGAAATCTATATTATCTGAAAAGTCGTTGATCGCTAGGGAGGCTTATCCCTATTGTAGAATAAATGTTATTTATTTAAATAGATTATTAGTTTAATTTGTTTATTTAAATAAGATTAGAATTGTTCTAATTGATTTATTCACAACCGGTTTAATATGGAGAACCTAAAGGGTCACACCATAAAAGGAAGAAGAATTATTTAAGAAGAAAATGGCATGATAGTAATAATGCATTAAGTATAATTAATTTAATCTATGATGATAGAATAAATTAAATAACTTAATGTTTATTATTTAATATTTTAGAAATATTAAATATAAATTAATAAGAGGAGTCTTATTAATATTATTATTATTATTATTATTTTAATTCTAAAGGAGTTTATGAATTAATATAATATCAGTACTCTCTCTCAATCCTAATAAAGATTAGGATATAAATTAATTAAAAGTATTTAATTAATTAATTAAATAAAATCCTATTCTAATTGGATTAGGAGGGTTAACCTGATATCTATATAAGAGAGACTTATATCAGAAATAAGGTACGTGAATTTTTCAAGAGTTGGGAGTACACATATTCTATAGAGATAGAAACAAGGGTTAAGCCAATAACCCATCTTACTGAGTTCTTCATCTTCCTTGGTGGATCACCGTTAGAGGCCAAACATTTGGGTGGCTGACATTGATCAAGGGAAGGAGCCACTACAGAGGAATCAAAGGAATCAAAGGAGTAGAACTTGTACCTGAGGAAGCTTGGATCTTCAAAGGTATAATTATGTTTTTCTCCTTCCTCATTCACTGATAATTGATGCATAAGAACGATCATGGTAATGGGTTTGTATAAATTTTTGAAAATCTAGTTTTTACGCTTCCGCCCTATTTATGTGATTTGATTGCATGATTGCGTTACGTACAAACCCAACAGTGGTATCAGAGCCAATCTTGTGCTAATTATCAGTCTATGTAATTCCATACATGTATAATATGAGATTGGATCGAGTTCTGGGCAACAAATTTTTTTCTGATTCTGCGAAGCTGCGCAGCTGCGCCGATTCCTGGCCTTCTTGCTGCGCCAGTGTCTTGGCCTGGTTTTCATGCTGCGCCGGTTCCCTTTATATTCCTGGCGCAGCTGCGCCACTAACAGAATCTGAATTTTTTTTTGTTTTATTTAATTAAATGAATGATTTATTTAATTAATAAAGATTTAAAATAAAGATGTTTATTTTATATGAAATGAGATTTCAGAATTGCTAAAATTAAAGAGTTTAATTTAGAATTATTTTTGAATGAAATAAAGGAGTTTATTTTTCCAAAAACAAAGTTTAGCAAGTTTTGCCCATTAACTGATATTAATATATATATGGAATGAATTTACTTTCATGAGATGAATAAGTTTTATCGATACGTATGATGATATGTATGGTAATAAAAGGGATTGATTATGGACTATGACCAATGTGATTGGATTTTATTTTGGATGAATGCTTAAATGTATGGGTTTTATAAAATGGGGTCTGCGTACCTCGTCTTCTCTGATTTTATCCTCGGTGTAAAATTCTATCTCCCTTCTATGTACTTCCCCTTGACTGCTGATCAAGGTTTCTATTTAAAAATAATTTATGTAATAGAGATAGTTAGAATTATCTTGAAGAAACTGGAGACCAAGGAGCAAGGAGCGCGTGAAGACCCGTTTGTATGGAGCCCGGGTTTAAATGTAACAGTTACGTTTAAATTTAAATTTTTGCACTCCTAGGTTAAACCTTTTGGTTCACTTGGTGGCTCTAGTGAACCAAACTAGAATAAAAGTCCATAATCAATCCGGGTAGAATATAGTATTCTATATTGCATGCTAAATATTATATATATTATATTTTATACAAACATGCTTCGCATGTTTAATAAAATGACGCATATTTTATATATATATGTGCATGCGCGCTTAAAAAGATGAGACAAATAATAACAAACCCCTCAAAGAAATATTATTAAGTCTGAAGCGTTCAAATGATATTTGGAATATCGAACGTCGCCTTCTAGCATGATTAGTTAATAGAGTATTAAATATTTAATATGAGTTTGTTGTGCTATCCACAAGGCGAGTATTGAATATTTAAGATGTTAATTAATCACATTTGATGCTTATCAAGAAAATTGAACGATCTAGTCTTGTTGTGCTATCCACAAGGACGAAAATTTTTCTTTTTTGAATTTATAGAAGTGCTAGGCTGGACTTAACTTAAATCATTTTAGTTCGGATGTGCACACATATGACCATTATGATTTAAGAGGCAAAATAAAAGGAGTTACATGGTGATGTAATTGACAAGAGTTGTCTACCTATTTATTTGTATATCGCTTGTTGTGCTATCCACAAGGTTATATACATTTGAAATGGGATCCTTAATCTCACTAGCAAATCTTTAATTAGATGTTGCCGAACTATATGAGTGAGGGTAATATAGTTTGATGAAAATAGTGGGAGATACCAATTTAAAATAAAGACCTAAATTTATTTTGGTATGCAAAGTTAATAAAATGAATGTTTGCTAAAATGTTGTCTTTTCACATGCAGAATTTTAAAAATGTCAAAATCACTAATCTCACTACGAAGCATACTTGATGCAAATAAGCTTACCGGCCCGAATTATGAGGACTGGCTAAGAAATCTGAGAATTGTTCTCACTGCTGAAAAGATTTCTTATGTCCTAAATTCCACTATTCCTGAATCTGTTTCAGAAACAACCTCTGAGGAAGAGATTGCCACTTTCAATAAGTGGCAAGATGATGCATCTGTGGCTCAATGCATCATGCTCGCATCCATGAATAACGAGCTTTAGCGTCAGCACGAAAAAACGGATGCTCCTGCTATGCTGCTTCACCTCAAGGAGTTGTATGGTGAACAGAGTAGGACTGCTAGATATGAGATATCTAAAGAGCTCTTCCGATCTCGGATGACCGAGGGCACTGCCGTCGAGACTCATGTTCTGAAGGTAATCAATTTGATTGAACGCCTTGGACAGCTTGGGTTCGTCATGGATGGGGAGTTGAGTCAAGACTTGGTCTTGCAGTCACTCCCTGAGACCTTCTCGCAGTTTGTGGTTAATTTTCACATGAATAAGCTAGATGTCAGCTTACCTGAGCCGCTTAATATGCTGAAAACTGCAGAAGGTCACTTCTCATCCAAGAAGAACCATGTCTTGATGGTGGATTCTTCCAATAAAAGGAAGAGGCCCAAGGTGTCTTCTGAAAAGAAGAAATCTAAGAAGGCTAAGGGAAAAGGGAAAGAAAAGGAGCAAAAGAAACCTGAACCAACTAAAGGAATGTGCTTTCATTGCAATGAGCCGGGACATTGGAAGAGGAACTGCAAGAAGTTTCTAGCAGAGAAGAAGCTTGGAGAAGCTTCGACTTCCAATCAAGGTTTGTTTATGATTGAAATTAATTTTTCTGAAAGTCATAATTCTACTTGGGTATTGGATACCGGCTGTGGTTCTCACATATGTAATACTGTGCAGGGACTGGTCAGAAGTAGAAAGCTGAACAAAGATGAGGTGATCCTACGAGTGGGAAATGGAGCAAAAGTTGCTGCATTAGCTGTAGGAATTTATTGTTTAGCAATGCCTTCGGGTAAATCCATTTATCTTAATAATTGTTATTATGTTTCGAATATTATTAAAAACATTATTTCAATTTCTGTATTGGATATGGAAGGTTTTGACGTTATTATAAAGAACAATGGTTGTTCTATTTATAAAGACGATGTTTTATATGGTATTGAAAATTTACGAAATGGACTTTATACACTTGACTTACAAGAAAATATATTTCAAATTGAACAAATTAAGAAAAGGAAAAGAGATGATATTAATTATACCTATATGTGGCACTGTAGACTCGGTCATATCAATGAAACAAGATTATCTAAGTTGCATAAAGATGGGCTCCTCGAGCTATCTGATTATGAATCATATCCAACTTGTGAATCTTGTCTCATGGGTAAAATGACTAAATCTCCTTTTAGTGGAAAAGGAGAGAGAGTTACAGAGTTGTTGGCATTGATTCACACAGACGTTTGTGGACCTATGACAACAAGTGCACGGGGTGGGTATTCTTATTTTATTACTTTCACTGATGATCACTCAAGATTTGGATATGTGTATTTAATGAAATACAAATCAGAATCATTTGAAAAGTTCAAAGAGTTCAGAAGTGAAGTAGAGAAACAAACGGGCAAGAGTATTAAGATACTTCGATCAGATCGAGGTGGAGAATACTTAAGCAGTGAGTTTCTCAATTGTCTCAGAGAAAATGGTATAATCTCACAATGGACTCCTCCAGGTACACCACAGTTAAATGGAGTATCTGAAAGGAGAAATCGAACACTGTTGGACATGGTTCGATTCATGATGAGTTTTACCGACCTTCCAATTTCCTTCTGGGGATATGCCCTAGAAACGGCTACATACCTACTTAACAAGGTACCTACCAAATCCGCCCCAAAGACTCCATATGAGATGTGGAAAGGGAGGAAACCAAATCTTAAGCATGTTAAGACTTGGGGTTGTCCAGCTTATGTCAAAAAGTTTGAAAATGATAAGCTACAGACTAAATCCGATAAGTGTAGATTTGTGGGATACCCTAAAGAAACCGTAGGGTATTATTTCTATCATCCAACTGATCAAAAGGTGTTTGTTGCGAAACATGCTACCTTCTTGGACAAAGAGTTTATCCATGAAGGGGTCAGTGGGAGCAAGATATATCTTGAAGAAGTTCAAGAACCACAAGTTACCACGGACCAAAGTCAGGTACCTAACCAAGTAGAAGAACCTACTGTACCACACCCTGTTCGTAAATCTGGAAGAGTACCGAAGATACCTGAGAGGTATGGATTCGTTATAGAGGATGACGATGAGGTACACATCATGAATGATGATGATCCATTGAATTACGAACAGGCTATGAGTAATAAAGACTCAGGGAAATGGCTTGAAGCCATGAAATCTGAAATGGACTCCATGTATGAAAACAAAGTATGGTCTTTGGTTTCACCACCTGAAGGTATTAAACCTATTGGGTGTAAATGGGTTTTTAAGAAAAAGACTGGAGCAGACGGAAAGGTAGAGACCTATAAGGCCCGACTGGTTGCAAAAGGTTTCAAACAAAGACAAGGAGTTGACTATAATGAAACCTTCTCACCAGTAGCCATGCTCAAGTCTATTCGGATTTTGCTTGCGATTGCAGCTTACAACGACTATGAGATCTGGCAGATGGACGTGAAAACGGCCTTCCTCAATGGGAAACTTGAGGAGGATGTGTATATGACACAGCCAGAGGGATTTATTTCAAAATTTAGAACAAATCAAGTCTGTAAGCTACAACGATCCATTTATGGGTTGAAGCAAGCTTCTCGTAGATGGAACATTCGTTTTGATGAGACAATCAAAGAGTTTGATTTTATCAAAAATGAGGATGAACCATGCGTATACAAGAAGGTTAGTGGGAGCGCAGTATCATTCCTTGTATTATATGTTGATGATATATTACTGATAGGGAATGACATTCCTATGTTACAATCCATTAAAATCTGGTTATCTAAAAACTTCTCCATGAAGGACTTGGGTGAAGCATCCTATATTTTGGGGATAAAGATCTATAGAGATAGATCTAAAAGGATGCTCGGCTTATCCCAAGGAACGTACATTGATACGATGCTAAAGAGGTTTAGCATGGAAGATTCCAAAAGAGGTCTCATGCCGATGAGCCATGGAATAAATCTCTCCAAGAAACAGGCCCCAAAGACACCTGAGGAGAGAGACCGTATGAGTAAGATCCCTTATGCTTCTGCAATAGGATCTATCATGTACGGTATGATATGTACTAGACTGGATGTTGCTCACGCACTTAGTGTAACAAGCAGATACCAGTCGAATCCAGGAGAAGAGCACTGGAAGGCAGTGAAAAATATCCTAAAGTACTTGAGAAGGATTAAAGATATTTTTCTTGTCTACGGTGGGTCTGAATTAAAACTCGAGGGATTCACGGACTCAAGTTTTTAAACAGACCAAGATGACAGTAAATCTATTTCAGGGTATGTGTTTACCTTGAACGGAGGTGCAGTGAGTTGGAAGAGTTCCAAGCAGCAAACGGTTGCTGATTCAGTGACAGAGGCAGAGTATATAGCTGCAAGTGAAGCTGCAAAGGAAGTTGTTTGAATGAAGAAGTTCATAACTGAACTTGGTGTGGTTCCTAGCATTGGAGAAGCAGTTCCCGTATACTGTGACAACACCGGAGCGGTTGCACAGGCTAAAGAACCCAGGTCTCATCAGAACTCTAAACACGTGTTGCGGCGATTTCACTTGATCAGGGAGATCATTGAAAGAGGAGACGTCACCTTGGAGCGTGTAGACTCTCAAGACAACATTGCAGATCCATTTACTAAAGCTTTCACACAACAGCAGTTTGATCGTCACTTAGAGAATATGGGTATGAGATACCATGGCGATTGGCTTTAGTGCAAGTGGGAGATTGATAGTAGTGTGCATACAAGCCAATTATGTATGATGACAAAGCACATACTTTGTAAATAATCTTATTTATTTATTAATAAAATATTCATTTAAGGCATATAATTATCTACATGGTGCTGTTTTTATAATATGTAAATAACCCATAGTTTTAAGCAATGCTTTTAGAATCATGATGAGATCATGATAATGAGATCTAAATTCTTAGAAAGCTTAAAAACTAAAATAGTTCTCAATTGTGGGATTACTAAAATGGGGATTAGTAAATCCGGATAGATTGGTACATATGTTGCTTGCTCATTGGATGAGGATGACTGATCTCATGGTTATTTGTGTGGAGACACTAAAGCAAGTATGTAGGTGCTTATTGGAGAATAAGTTCACTGAACGTGACTCGCTATGGAATACCTAATGGAGTTTTACTCGCCTGTTAATAGGAATTCCTAATGTGATAGTAGTACATGTGATCCTTGGACTTGAGATCATCATAGTATCTTGTATGTAACAAATTATACTTTGACTAATTCCTTAAGGCCTTTTAAGGCATATATAGGGTATGCTTGGGTGTAATGAGTTACATATGGAGATAATAAATGATCAATAAAGAATCTACCACCTCTAGTAAAAGAGGAGACATGTCCTATGTGATTCGTTAAATGACAACCCAGGAATCCTTGGCCAAGGTAGAATGAAATTAGAAAGAGGTTTCTAATTTGCATTATTTGGAGTTGTGCATTTTCTAATCGAAATACATATGATTAAATAAATTAAGACTTGACAGTAAATCCATGTCTTATATTTAATTGGGACATTGTATGGTGGAAGGATTGAATTGTACGGTAACTATTAACTCATAGGTTCTTTTATGATTAATGTTGAAATCTATATTATCTGGAAAGTCGTTGATCGCTAGGGAGACTTATCCTTATTGTAGAATAAATGTTATTTATTTAAATAGATTATTAGTTTAATTTGTTTATTTAAATAAGATTAGAATTGTTCTAATTGATTTATTCACAACCGGTTTAATATGGAGAACCTAAAGGGTCACACCATAAAAGGAAGAAGAATTATTTAAGAAGAAAATGGCATGATAGTAATAATGCATTAAGTATAATTAATTTAATCTATGATGATAGAATAAATTAAATAGCTTAATGTTTATTATTTAATATTTTAGAAATATTAAATATAAATTAATAAGAGGAGTCTTATTAATATTATTATTATTATTATTATTTTAATTCTAAAGGAGTTTAGGAATTAATATAATATCAGTACTCTCTCTCAATCCTAATAAAGATTAGGATATAAATTAATTAAAAGTATTTAATTAATTAATTAAATAAAACCCTATTCTAATTGGA
Source organism: Panax stipuleanatus (assembly GCA_020205555.1). NCBI lineage: Eukaryota > Viridiplantae > Streptophyta > Magnoliopsida > Apiales > Araliaceae > Panax > Panax stipuleanatus. The sequence goes on along the minus strand of CM035115.1, from coordinate 131,372,175 downwards.
TTAGGAGGGTTAACCTAATATCTATATAAGAGAGTCTTATATCAGAAATAAGGTACGTGAATTTTTCAAGAGTTGGGAGTACACATATTCTATAGAGATAGAAACAAGGGTACTGAGTTCTTCATCTTCCTTGGTGGATCACCGTTAGAGGCCAAACATTTGGGTGGCTGACATTGATCAAGGGAAGGAGCCACTACAGAGGAATCAAAGGAATCAAAGGAGTAGAACTTGTACCTGAGGAAGCTTGGATCTTCAAAGGTATAATTATGTTTTTCTCCTTCCTCATTCACTGATAATTGATGCATAAGAATGATCATGGTAATGGGTTTGTATAAATTTTTGAAAACCTAGTTTTTACGCTTCCGCCCTATTTATGTGATTTGATTGCATGATTGCGTTACGTACAAACCCAACACAAGCCAAGTCTGAACTATGTAAGACCTGATCTCCCCCAACCAAAGGAGTACGTAGGCAACCATCTCTGGTGTGGTCTAACCCTCAAAAGAAACATCCAAAATTCCAACATAGTCAACAGGCCTTTCTGAGGAAAAATAAAGCTAGTTTATGAACCCATGGATAGGCGGGATAGCAGTGCCAAAATGGCATCCCTCTCTAAAGATGGAGGAGCAGCTATGAGCTCATGGCCCTCAGTCTCCATGCGGGCAAGAATATCCACCGCCATCTGCATAATGCTGCTATGGCCATCTATGAAAGCACTCATGTCTACAACCAAGATGTGCGTATATGATCTGAGTGCAGTGCTGTCCGCAACTGAAACATCTCGGGTAGCTATGGCCTCATCCCTCTCAATATAAGCGGCATCTCGGGCGACCAAAGCCTCCTAAATCTCGATAAGTGTTGCATCCATAATAGCTCAAGCCTCGTCTCTATCAGCAAAAGTCGTGTCTCTGCAAGAAAGGGTTGTCAACATCAACGCCCTAGCCTGATCTCTCTCGAAAGTCATCCGAGCTAATGAATCAACAAGAGCTAGATCTGTCCGGTAGGAATAATCGGAGGGTCACCAACTAAAGCTGCTGTCAAACTAGTGGCTCTTTTACCACTTTTATATATATATATATATATTTCAATTCTGTCCAGCCTGGATTACTCCGTGGCTTTTTACAGCTTTTATAAATATATATATATATATATATATATATATATATATATATTTACATTCCATTTTCGGCATCGGAGTGAAAACCCATCGCCCTTTACAGCTTTCGTATATATATATATATAATTATATATATATTCTTTACTCATTTTGATTAAATTATTGCTTTAAATATTCATTTGATATGAATCGGCTCTAACATCTCTATGGACGAACTAGATTTCTTTAAATCTCGCCAACTCTAGCTTTCAAACGGTTCAAAATAGGTTCAGACGGAACTGGAAAGCTAGAATGGCTGAAATTTACTTAAATCTAGCAATTTTTCTAGTTTCATTTTTGAAAACAACCTCGCGGCCCTTAGATCGCTATCTAGTGGGAATGATACGCTTTGGCTACGTGCAGACTAGGATTTGCTGATGAATCCTTGGTTCTGGCGATATCTGGATGTAAATATACACTTTCTGTACATATTTGAGCTGTGCAGGTTTATTGACTTTCCTTTGTGAGCCTAGGAATTGTGGGATTCATGATCAAACTGATCAGAATCTGATTCCCATGATGGACAAACTCTACTTTACAAATGTATCCTGCCAGTTTTTCTGTAAAAAATGTACATTCGAAAGACCTTAAAACGGTTATCCGGGTTTAAGGTCTCAATATAATGAAAATATAGTTTGTCGTGTCAGAGTTACTCCGATGACTATCATGCCCATGAGAAGACCGGTACGTGTATATATTTTGTGGTCGAGGATGCTTCGCAGCCCGACAATCACCACTTAAATTGAGCCAAAAGGCTGAAAAGAAAAAAAATGGAAGTATCCCTATGCTTCAATTCCTACGTGAGCGTAAGGGTTTGAAAATCAACCTTTCAAAACATCATTTAAATATCTTGTCTAATAAAAGAGACTTTTGCAAATCAAATCAAACCCATCGTATGTAGGTTCAATGAAGCACGTCCATACTTTCAAAACAAACCAACATAGGCCCAATTTCTTCCAGCATTCACACACACATTGCAGATTAAAAGGGAAATATTAAAAAGATGCGGTACCGTGCTTTCATGGGAGTTGTGGGGTGCCTAACACCTTCCCCACACTTAACCAAGCCCCGAACTTAGAACTTTGGTTTCAAGATCAAGTTTCGACAGTGTCCAACAATTGGGCCTCCTTTCAAACAAAACTCGATTGAGTTGGTACAACCATTTCAAATCTACCAACTGGCGACTTTGTAAAAACGTTCAAATCGTCGACATAATACATGTTGGCCTTTTCCTAAAAAATCTTTCAAAACCTTTTTAACAAAAAAAGAAAAAATAAGGGTAGACAAAACTTAGGAAGAGAGAAAGATTCGGGTCCAACTCGAACCGGATTTTTTCTTGACGTCGACAAATAGCATGCTAGATTAGGCCATATTAGACAAGATAGAATGGCCAGGTTAGCTCAAGCAGGTCTTTTAGGCCCACTCGCTAAGGTCAATCTGCCCATATGTGAACATTGTTTGGCAGGGAAATCAACAAGAAAATCATTCGGTAAAGCCACTAGGGCAGAGACACCATTGCAACTCATTCACTCAGACATCTGTGGCCCTATGAATGTAAAACAAAGGCATGGACATTTTTATTTTCTTACAATGATAGATGATTATATGCGCTTCGGGTACACTTTCTTGATCTCTCATAAGTCTGAGGCATTAGATTGCTTTAGACATTATTTGATTGAGGTCTAGAATCAGTTAGATAAAAGTGTTAAGGCACTTCGAACTGACCGAGGCCGCTAGCATCTGTCCGATTAGTTTAAAGAACTCTGTGAGGAAATAGGGATAATCAGGCAACTGACAATCCCTAGAACTCCGTAACAAAATGGTGTGGCAGAGAGGAGGAACCGAACATTATTAGACATGGTTAGGTCTATGATGGCGTAAGCCAATTTGCCTATCCCCTATTGGGGTGATGCATTGTTGACTGCGACATATATACTTAATTGTGTGCCTTCAAAATCATTGGAGTCCACCCCATATGAAATATGGACTGGCAGAAAGCCCGAATTGGGCGTAATGCGGGCTTGGGGATCAGCTGCTTACGTGCACAACACTTCTCACCAGCATGGGAAGTTAGGCTTGAGGGGTAAGAAGTGTATATTTGTAAGATATTTTGAACACTCCAAAGGCTATGTGTTTGTTGGAGAGCAGCCTGATGGGACTGTATCGGAGATAGAGTCACGAGATGCGGATTTTCTTGAGATGGATTTCCCTAATAGAGGTGTGATGTGAGCAAGGAGATGAATCTTTATGAGATGGATGAAGATTTAGGCGCCCCAACGCGTACAGTAGAAGTCGAAGAGGACATTCCTCAAGCTCCTGTAGAAAGTGGGAATGACATGCCTTCGAGTAGTTCTCATCCATCAAATGAGGAGTCTCATGTTCCTCAAATGCGTAGAAGTCAAAGGGGTAACGTTCCACGTCGTCTCTTTGAGATTGAGGGGAATGCCTTTGTGGCTAATGCGCAGGACGATGAGGAACCTCGATATTATCGAGCTGCTCTATCATCTTCTATGAAAGATAAGTGGATGATTGCAATGGAAGAAGAAATGGAGTCCATAAGAACTAATCAATTCTGGGACTTGGTTGACCTTCCACCAGGGCGAAAGGCTATTGGGAACAAATGGGTTCTTAAAGTCAAACGCAAGGCAGATGGTTCCATTAAAAGTTACAAAGCTCGTCCTGTAGCCAAGGGCTATACCCAGCAAGAGGGAATTGATTACGAGGAAACTTTCTCACCAATTGTGAGGTTTGCCTCAATTCGCCTAATCCTAGAGATTGTCGCTCATTTGGATTTGGAGTTATATTAAATGGACGTTAAGACAGCTTTTCTCAATGGAGATTTAGTTGAGGAGATATACATGAATTAGCCATAAGGTTTTGTCATGGAAGGACAAGAGCATAAAGTATGTAAGCTCAAACGTTCTATCTATGGTTTGAAACAGGTGTCCAGACAATGGTATCTGAGATTCCATCTAGCTATCATTAGTGATGGGTTTGCGATGATAGAGGAAGACCATTGTGTATATATCAAACGGTCTGAAGATAAATTCCTTATCTTATCTATGTATATCGATGACATCCTACTAGATGGGAATGATAAGGAGATGATTATCGCCACCAAAGAGTGGCTATCCTCTAACTTTGAAATGAAAGACATGGGGGAAGCAGCTTATGTTCTTGGGGTTAAGATCTATAGAGATTGCTCAAGAAAGCTTCTTGGTTTGTCTCAAGAGACTTACCTTAAGAAGGATCTTGAGAAATTTCAAATGAACAACTGCAAACCCATAGACACTCCTATCGCTAAAAGCAACGCTATTGGACCGGAACAATGCCCTACTTCTCCTAAAAAAATTAAAAAGATGTCCCATTACCCATATGTCAATGCTATAGGAAAGCTAATGTATGCAGTTGTGTGTACTCGGCCTGATATAGCATATGCAGTCGGTTATCTCGGTTGGTATCAGTCAAACCCTGGGATTGCTCATTGGAAGTCAATCAAGAGGATATTGCGATATTTGAAGGGTACTTTGGACTACATATTGTGCTATGGAGGACCGGACCTGCGCTTGATTAGTTACTCCGATGCAAGTTGGGGAGGTAACCAGGGGATGCGCAAGTCGACCTCAGCATATGCATTCTTGCTACATGGCGGTGCCATTACTTAGTGTAGCAAGAAATAGACTTGCGTTGCTCTTTCTACGATGGAGTCAGAGTTTGTAGCTTGTGCGTCAGCTGTTCAGGAAGCCATGTGGCTGAGGAGATTTTTCGAGGACCTTAGAGTCGTCTCTCATGCTTCGGATCCTGTGACTATTTTTTGTAATAGCACGGCAGCCTTAGACTACACTAAGGACCCCAAGTATCACGACAGGATGAAGCACATTGACTTGAGGATGAACTTCATCAGAGAGAACAAAGCAAATAATGAGGTGATATTGAAATTCATGCTCACTGAACTTATGGTAGCTGCTCCTTTGACGAAGCCGATACCTAAAGATGCTTTTTGTAGGCATATTAGTTCATTAGGGCTTCGTAGGGTTTGATGTACTTTCTTATTTTCTTGTAATCACTCATTACTTGGCTTGTATTAGAGATGTTCATCATTATTTAGAGATTATTTATCATTTATGTGAGATTCATTTGTTTCGGCTTATGATTATGTTCTTTTAGCTCATATAATAAATTTTAGATGTTCACACATTTTATTATGCATATTGGATATGCACACACTAAATATATGTCAACAGGTTGATTGGCTCACTCACACAAGCAATCACCCTTGGCGCTTTAAAAAGCGAGCAAGGTTGAGTTAGTTCATAATTTGGCGCTTTGAGCAGCGAGTTGTTGATGCTTTAGATAGCAATCAATTGGCGCTTAGTAGCGAGCAAAATGGACATGATGTCACCTTGGCATGAGCCAATATGAGGTTAACTTTGATTAACCAAATATAGTATGCCCCACCATCTATATTAACATGTACTGATAGCCGAATACAAAATTTTAGGTTTGGCGCTTGGAAAGCGAGCAACCTAAAAATTTGAGTCAGGCACTTATGAAACGACTGGGCTAAGATCCGTACGATATGGCCATTGGACATATGCTCATGTAGATGAGATTGTCTGCTGTGACATGATAACCGAACATGAAGTTTCAAATGTGGCACTTAGATAAGCGAGCAATTTTAAATGTTTAAAGGTCCGCACAATAAGGCTATAGAATACGATATTGTGAGCGAGTTACATGTGCTCAGTGACCACGTAAGGGAGGTGAGAGAATGAATCCCTGTTTCCTCACCTTGTGAGTCCTATAGGATAAGTTTTTGTTTCTACATAAAGTGCTCTTTGTGATCTTTGACTATACTATAAAGACATGGATTAATGTTGCTACTTTGGTTTCGATTCTTAAGGTCAGGATTGATGAGACTATAAGGACCGATTCTGGGAAAGCAGTTGATTCATTTTTTAGTAGTATTAGGGCAAAGGGAAGATAATTTGATTTCACCTCGTTCTGCACTTATTGTCGACAACTATAGCGCTTTGATAGCGATATAGTAATAAGTGAGATACGAAATGGACTTGGGCCCAAAGATGGTTAAGTAAGGCTCTCTGAGGGATTAGAGATACTTAACCTAGTGAAAATTCAAATTTGTCTTGGGTACTCTGAGTTTATGGATTGTAGCCTCTACGTGAACTAATTAAGTTTGACGTGAGAGCTCCCGTATTATTTTTCTTTAAAAGGGTAGATGTCTCTATGTTGGCCTTAACGGGTTTGATATAGAGCTCCCGCATTTCAGGTGAATTCAGCGATCACACGGTTCGGCAGTTAGAGGTTTACATGTTTTGTTTTGAGCTAGTTTTGGCAGATATGAGGATTACATCGTCCCCACCATGGGCGAGTGGGAGATGTTGGATATTGGGTATCCAAATGGGTCACCCATGGACGGTCCGACCCAGTTGGTTTATTAAATGTCTTCCCACATGGCTTAACGTGGTGATGTGACGCCCCCAAATTCGGGTCTCTAGAACCTCGGAACTGGTACGTTACGGTGCTACAAACATCTTAATAAATACCATCTTTATTCATAACTAAATAAATACAACCTGGCTTTTATGTCAATTAATACAGTATTCCCTTCTGTTCCAGAATCTGTAACCATTACAATTGGTTATTACATTTGTAGATTGTTCATGATCTATAATTTAATTGATATTCACAAGTTTAAACCTAACACACATTGAGTCTTTAACAGTGTTCAATATAGTATACTGAGTAGTTTCCCACAAATAACCAACAAACTAGTTTCCGTCTCGTCTACACTGTTTTTTACAGCGAGTTAGATCGGTTGCTAGTTCGTATATACCTCCGCTCCCTGAAAGAATCGTTTAGCCCAGATACTGTACATCAACCATTAAAAGAGTACGACTGTACCAATACTTTATCATATAACTTGTTAATTAATACTTAATCTTTCACTTTATAAGTCCTTCTTTATAATCTAATAAGCCGAATACCTAAATCCAGCAAACCAAATGCCTAATCCAGCAACCTGGATTATCCACACCACTTTATAAGTTCATAACAATTTAATTCATTTCCTTTACAACATTTATGAGTAAATATAACTCACCATCTAATTTCAACTCTCCCGTAACATATACAAATCGTTCTTATAACTAAACGATTTACAAACTTACTAACCATTAGTTAAATTGTCAGAATAATTATGTTAAATGCTTTTTATAACAACATACATCTTCTATAATCCGATATCTTTAATGATTTCTTCAATATCTGCAAAAGTTTTAGTTTTGCAAGGAATGAGCACGACGGCTCAGCTAGTTCAATAGTCTACACCTTTCATGCTTCACATAGCATACAAATTTCATATATTCATGCATCAAAAATTTTAGCCAATGCATCTACCCATGCTTCATGCATTTCTATATGCATCATACCTTTCATGATATGCATCTCTATATCGTTCATACTTATCATACAACACAATATATTCTTCATGTTGTAAATTTAACACATACTTCACATATTTCACATATTTTATGCTTTGCATTTAGTCACATAGTATACATGTAATCAACGAGTTCATATAAAGCATTTATTACATTAACAACCATAACATGGTTTAATACATATTATCACATAAGAGCAAGCTACTGAAGAACTTGCCTCGAAGCGTTCCTTTAGTAAAACTTGTCCTTCTGTTGTCCTACACGATTAAGTGCATATACAATCACAATTAGCTACATAACGACGTTTATTAGTCATTTATGCTAGCAATACTTTATCTTTCATTATTTTCCCTTTTTAAATCTTGAGACACAATGTGCAATCATGTTTTCAAGTCTTTCTAGGACTTTCTATTATCCATTTGATTTATTTACATTAAACCTCATTGCACGTCTTATTATGTCATAAGTTGATCGACTCTAGTCGATTTAATTTGCTTTGACGATTTCTGACTCAACAGTTTATAATTACTTTTTATTCTGATGAATGCCTAATACTCTCATTAAGCCTTCTTAATCTCTCTATCATTCATCTTAAACTGTCTTCTAATATTATTAATCATTTAATAATATTTTATTCCTTTAGTAATATTATTAATCATTTAATAATATTTAAATTATTTAAAACTCATAAATAATTTTAATTTAATTGTTTATCTCTTAGTATTTAATTTATGTAGTAAACATATTAAACCCTTCATATAACATTTACTAAAAATAACCAAATTACCCCAATATGGTCATAATATAACATATTAATGATTATTAGTCACTAAAATCATATTAACAAATTTTAGGACTTAATATAATCTAATATTTCTTAATTATTCTTAACTTAATCGTAGGCATGAAAAATACCAAATCATTTAAGTATTTTTTTTTATCTTTTGGCAACACATATATACATATATTCCATTCACAAAAATATTTTTTTTGGAAATTTTCATGTTCGTTTAGTTTTTTTCAAAAGTCCGTTTTTAGTTCGTATCTTAAGAAAATTAGCTATAAAATAATCAACTCCAAGAATTCCCAACTCTTGGTAAACTCTTACACGTATTAACATGAACTTTCAGTTTAAATTTCGTGGCGATCGGACTTATAGAACTCCAGTTATAGTCATTTCTGTCGAAAAAACCTAAAAATTTAAATGACCATAACTCGGTCCATTTAAGTCGGAATAAGTTCATTTTTGGATAAGAGCTACTTTATATCATATATTTTCATGGCCCAAAAGGCCAAAATTTATTTCATGTTCTAAGTTGCCGAAACTGCCTCCAACAGTTTTGGGCAGCTTGCTCATTCTTATTTTTTAGATTTTGCCTACTTAGCTAAAAACAGTCCACACAAAAATCTACAAGGATTTTTTTTAGTGATTCCACTTGAAAAAGTTAGGGGACTCATATATCTAACTCCAGGACTTAACCACGCTCAAAAATTCAAAATATAATGAGAGATATGGTTGCTTGAATTTCATGTTTCGTTTTCTTAAAATCTGATTTTTCTAACCTTTGTGTTTTCTAAGAAAACTTACATGATCTCTTGATTAATCCAACATTAACCATTATAAATCATCATAATACATCCTAATACTTCTTATACTCAAAGAAGAGATGGATGATGGCTATTCCTTCTTGGGTGATCTTGAAAGCCCTCTTCTCTTTACTTCTCCCCAACCGTGGCCTCCCTCTTCCATTCCCTCTCAAGCCATCAAATTTTCTCTAAGAATTTTGGGTGAGAATGAGGGAGAAACTCATGGTTTCTTTTTCCTCTTCTTTCTCTTTTTCTCTCTCTTCTTTCCCCCCTCATCCATGGCTGCCCTCTCACTCTCTTTCTCTCTGTTTGGTCGAATGGGGATGAGAGCAAAAAGGAGAGAATGATTTCTCTCTTTTCTTTCTTTCTCTTTCTTTCCTTTTTTTTTTTTTCTTTTTCTTTATTAAGTTAGTTTAGAAAATTAAGACCAATGGCAAAGTAGTCTTTAACCATCACTAGGAATGGAAAAAGTGGTCTTTAAGTCATCTCAAAGAAATTTCCTGAAAATTTCATCCTCATCGGATATATTGGTCATAATCAATTTTCTTTAAGGATAAAATTGTCATCTTACTATAATTAGGAAATTTTCTAAAAATTTCTTTCAAAGATGTCATGGTCATTAACAAATTTCTCTTGGGCAAAATTGTCATTCCCTATTACTAGGAAACTTCCTATCAATTTCCTTCCTTCGACACAAAAGTCATTAATAATTTTTTGTTAGGGAAAAATAGTCTTTTGCCACTTCAAGAAAATTTTCTAGGAAATTTTTTAACAATCATCACCCATCATTACTAGTGGGGCCCACCCTTATATACCAACACTTTTTCTACATTTAACTCAAGTATGGATAGTTCCTAACCATAGTTATTCTGCTAGCACATATCTCATTATTTTGGGTTACTAAATAAATCATCATTGGACTAAGATTGGGTCAGGCCTTTAATTCTTTTTGGGCTTCTTAACTAATTGTTTGGGCTAGGTAAACTAGCATGGCCCAATGCCTTAATTAGTGTACAAAAGGCCCAAAATATCTCATCTCCCATTGGGCTAAAGGATTGGGCTTTAACTAATTTATTTTGGGCTTGCAAATTAATCTCTTGAGCCATGAATTCCACATAGTTCAATACTTTTATTTTTTATCCTACCCTAATTATTTAGTTAGGGTTTCCATTACACACATTTGTAATTTAAATCCTTTCTCATGTATCTTTAATTTCATAACCCAATTAAACTTGCTTTACTTAGGTTATAAAATTAATTAATTGAGATGTATAAAATAAATCTCTTAGGGTTAGTATATATTTTAAATACTATTATTTTTCCTATACCATAACACTTAAGTTATTCAATTTTTCTTTCCTAATATATAATTAGGTTACATTAGTTTCTTTTATTTGTTTATATAATAAACAAATATAATCATCACATAATATTCATACCAAATAATTTATAACTTTGAGACATATCCCACAAATCTCATATTGTATTTATCCTTATCATTCCTCTTGCTACATTATATATAGCACATCACTAGGTATATATATATATATATGTCTATACATATACTCATCTGCTTTTAAACTCATAGCAGCCCTTCATGTAAAATTTTATTTCCTTAATAAAATTTTCACATGTATCATTATAAAATTTCTTACACTATTCAATTCGCATCAAATTTGTAGGTATCGTAATACCTTATCCTTAACATTCCTTCAAATACATATAACTCTATTTCTAGGATTTTGAAATTTTATAACCCTTATTTTCTCTATTCTCATTCAAATAGTAAATCATATAGGTTTTACTTAAAAATTTTAAGTAAATCCTCAAATTCCCATCTAGGTTTTATTCTTTAACCTTTATTTTAATCATTTAAAATCTTATAAATTTTCGGGTTGTCACAGGTGAGAACGTGGGGAAGTGGTTCAACCACTCCCGTATTAAATACTCATCCTCAGACGATCAATTAAGATACAATTCATTATTCAGTTGGCCAAATACAGAGCGCTCCCATCACAAACCATATCTAATTATTATGAATTGTGAGATATAACGTTCCGTTCTCGATCGTAGTTCGGAGACGTCCGTTGGGCTTCAGTAATAACAGGAGGTTTTTCGCATCAAAGGTTCGATCTCGCTTCAAGAGGTATGTCTTTGATCCTTCTATTATGTGTAAATATATGAATAGCATATGTATAAAAATCCTTCAGTCCTCTTAGAAGCTTTAGGGTATAAATTAAGGAATTTGGTCCAGCTTGTGATTTATAAACACTTCATACCTGTTTTATAAAATAACTCAAGTAGGTTTAACAAGTTAATTTGAAGTTAAGGTCTGTTTTATAGCTTATGAACGAATTGGCTTTTGGTGGTAAAGCAGTTGTAACAGGGTAACTTTTAGCCTTGTTAAGTCTGTCTAAAATGTTTATTTGAACTAGTTAGCATTTTTTATAAATATTATGCTATATCAAGTACACCATATTAAAAATTGGCTTTCATTGGACTTATGGTTTGAAAGTTAAAAATATGCAAAGTAGCTGGGTCAGTGAGGGTTGCTGCAGTTTGGCTAAGCAGATGGGTTGAGCTGGGCATTTGGTTTTTAAGTGAGTTGTCTTGTGATTTTAAGTATGAAGTTTATATAAGTTGAAATAAAATACTAAAATACATATAAATTAGTATTTTAAACATAATTAACATATAGTATTTCAAATAAGGATTGTAAATGTCATAGATGCAATAATGGATGATTTTGGTATGGAAACACAAAACGTAAGTTATAAATTACTTGAACTGGTGTATGTTAAGCTATATAAGAGTATTGATGAAATAAATTAAGTATACGATATATAGTAATTTGAATTTATATATAAATTAATGAAGAATAAATATGTTGATATATTAACTATTAAAGGTTATTAAGAATTATATTTACATATATATGTAACAAGCTTATTAACATAAGAGAAGTTAAAAAAAGGATATTAAACTTGCAAAACACAAGTTTAACTAGAATTTGTGTGAAATATCGTAATGATATGTATTGAAATAACATTATATGTGTTCATAGGTGCTATACGGGAACCTAATATTTTAAATTTGTGTAATCGCGTAAAGTTAAGAGCTTCGAATTAAGAAGACAAGTACACTAACCTTCTTTTCTACGTTACAAATCTTGAACAAAGATTCTTGTTAAGCTTGAAATGAATGTTTAGCGTCTTGAATTGGTAATTCTCTTATGAATGTATTATTCAAATGCTATTGAAGTTTTCTTTGATTCATCAATTTGTATTGAAAGTCTATGCTATTTGAGTTCGGTTAGACTATAATTGATAAATATTCTAAAATTCTCCAGGAAGTGTTGGCTTGTTTGTATATATGACAAATTAATACACACACGCAAGTGCACATGGTCAACAAGTAATATAATGAAAGTAAAGTATCGTTCCCACGGAGAATATCAAACTAAAATCTAATCTAACAAGCACCAGTTTTTTAACTATTTCGGTCTCTTTAAATAGATGGATAAATTGTGACTTAACTAAAATCACTATGAATCAAATTAAACTAATTATCAAATGATTATATCAGATAAAGGAGAGCTGAGATTATAATTTCACTTATTGCAGCATTTCAATCAATACACTTCCTATCGAGCCTAATTAATTACTTTGAATTGCTAGTCGAGAACACAAAAGTAAAATATGGCCATCTCTCAATGTACCATACCCATATCACATTAAATCCACAATTGATAGAATGAATGTGAACACCCCGATTAACTAACCCACTATATCTCTATGTGAATTATAATTAAAGATGGTTTAAGCACAAGTTCTCACTAGACTACACGCGGTGCTTTGGTATATCTCTATCCTAGGCACGAATCATGAATTCTAACGCCATGTAGAAGACACAAACACATGCTCACATGATCAGATCTGAACCTATAATAAATCTCTCAATTCCATATAAGTTATTAAAGTAATTGGTGATCAAGTAATTAGCCAATTCACACAAATTATATTAGACAACCCATTCATAATCAATTAGATCTCAACAAGGAAGTATATCAATTTCAATTAATCAATAAGATTTATTATAATCCCAAAATAGAGTTTAGTTCATATATGAATTTATCTGTAATTCCTGTAATTCCAAAGAAAATAGGAAGTGATGTGCAAATATGAATTTCTCTGTAATTCCAGCCTTGAATCTTCAATGGTTTTTAATTGCTTCAATCTCCAAATATCTAACCAAATCTAAACTAAAACCAGAAATGAATATGAACAATCTAAGCTAAATCCCCAAAATAGAGAGTAGAATATGTCTAAGTCTCCAGGTTACCCCAAAAATGGCTAAAACTACGTTCTGATATATTGCATCAACCTCCAATGACCCCTCCTCCAAGCTACAATTCGACTGGCCACTTAAATGAAAAGTTAAACTTTGGCCATACAGGGACTGGCGCAGCTGCGCTTCCTACTAGCTTGAGTTGGGCGCAACTGCGCTACAGGGCATTATCAGTTGGAGTCAGGCGCAGCTGTACAGTGCTAAAGGCTAACTAGGGTGTAGCTGCACAGAAGCTCAGTTCTGCAATCTGCTGCTGCTGTTCCTTCCATTCCCAGGATGTACTGATCACTTTAATATTCCATTTACACCATTTGCTGCTCAATGCTACCAAAAGAGTTCCCATATTTGAATCCTACAAAATGAGAATATGATGCATGAAAAGTTACTTAAACATATGGGATTAAGCAACAATTATAGTTAGTTAATATTGAATAAGTAGGTATAAAACCTACTTATCAAATACCCCCAAATTTGAACCGTTGCTTGCCGCCAAGAAATAAAACAAAAAGAAATGCAACAACTGAGCAATATTCAATATACACCTAAGATGCATATGAATCCAAGCACTAGTAAGTATGAAATTCAAATGATATTCCTCAGAGAAACCACAATGACCATCAAGCAAAGTTTCCAACCAAAAATACACCAATAAGCCATATCATTCTGCAAATTCAAACTTGTCATCACTGATGTAGTGTGTAGTGTGCTTAGCAACCATTAAACTTGTTGTGATAAAAATGTATCACATAATAAGATTCTCAGAGGGTGAATCACAGTTCTAATTTAATATTCTCAGCAAATGGGATAAGTTTCAGTCATGACTTCATATTAACTGAGCTAAGGAGTCAACATGGAGTTTATTATGCTATCACGAGGGCAATATTCGCATTTTTCGGTGTATACACCTGATTGTGCAATGTCTAGTCCTCTTAGGCTTTTCAATGATACCCATATAGCGAGCATTCGACCAACGACTCCCAAACCAAATGGCTTTAGAGCGCTGGGTGTAAAGACATCCCCTAGGGCGTACTTACTCGAATATCAAAGGCCACATAACTAAACAAGCCAAGCATTTATTCATCTTTTTTAACTTCACTACTCCAAAGTTATCCCCCAAACTTAAGTCTTTGCGTTATCTTTGTGTAAACTACCCATTCATTGAATTTCTTTAATTAAAGCTTCGATTTCCCACTAGAAGGCTATTATTTAACTATTTACATCAAGCAAATCATAATGGCTACTTAAAAGTGCTATTCAGTTACCTCAGTTTCAAACAAGATAGGATCCACATCATAATCTATCATTATAGCCACACCTAAGTCATCAACAAAGTTTAACAAGCAAGTAGTTCCAATCTCATCATAGTCCAAATGAATTTTAAACCAACAAAGATGCTAGGATTCATGCAATGTGATATAATTAAACTAAATGCAATAAAAAAAATTTAAAATACAAAAACTACACTAAACTATCATATTAAGATAAATAAACTAAACTAAGCATTAAAGTAACTAAGCATGAAATTAAACTAAAATGCAACTACATGAACTGAATAATTTAAACTAAAAATGCAAACTAAACTACTATGACACCAATACCCCCAAAATTAAAATATTCAATGTTCTAATTGGAGATAAAGGTTAAGGAAACTTCCCTAGGTGGCATTGTCATTTCCACCTGCTTAGGTGGTGTGTCTGGTTATGGATATGGAATGATGGAGCCATAGGTAGGAAATTAGACATGTACTCCCTGCTGGCAGAAGGCTTGAGACAGAGCCCCAAATAAATCACTCGTAAAAGCCTAGAAGTTGGTGTGCATTGCATCCATCCTTCTCTGTAAGCGGCGCATCTCACGCTCCTGCCTGACATATTAATGTAGAGGTACCCCTACTGTCTGTGGAACAGGGACGTCCTCCTATTCTTCTTCTTCCTCCTCACTCTCCTCTTGATCGGGCAAAATAAATCCAAGGCCTCGAGGATGAGACTCGCCACCATTCCAAATAGTGTACTTCTGAATTGCTGCGTGATCAATGTCGCGCATTGGCAGCTGCAACGCTTCATTATCCCACTGAACGCCTACTTTGTCACACAATTTTGTAATGATCGAAGTATGTGGGATTTCCCCTGATGTACTACCTCTCATATACATCTGCATTGATTGGTTGATGAGATGCCCTACATCAATTGACTTCCCCTTGATGATACCATATAGAATTGTGGCTCTGTCTGTAGTGACGTCTTGATGATGGGTATTAGGTAGCAAATTAGCGCAAATAAAATTGTACCAAGACTTGGCATACCGACTTAGAGCGGCTTGTGGGAAGTGGATTTTTCTATTAGTACTTGCTTTTGTGGTCCACTTAGTGCCCGACTTGCATATCTTCTCTATAAGCCTATCCAAGTCTGTATCAAAATCGCTGGTACTCCACCCAGCTAGTATTATTAGATGGCAGAATGTCCAAGTAAAATAGCTGGTTAATAGCTTGCTTGGTGTAGGGTACTTGCTTGCCTCACACATATGCTATCCCATTCTGTGTTTACCTTGCGTTAGTGTAGAATTCTCTAACTATCGCCATTGGGGCTGACAAGGATATACTTACAACTAGCGGCCAACAATGCTCACGAATCTGATCCTTCATTTTCCCATCCTCCTTGTTAGGATTTAATCCCTTTTCTTGCATAAGTGACTTTCCTACCATAACATCCCGATAGTAATGATGGGCTGAGAGGTTTACGAACTTTGAGGCATCCAAAATATCTTGGCTACTTCCCTCACCATCATCACCACTACTGGATGAAGAAGATGATGGAGTTCGAACTCTCTTCAGTGCCATGATAGTAGACTAAGGCTTGGTAATGGACTGTTATGTGCTTGATGTGCGTACTACCCCTAAATTAATTCAATTGCACTCCCAAGACTCACTCAATCCTTGTATCAAATAGGTTGTGTGCAAACCCTAAATACTCCCTTGCCTGTGTTGTTGCACTGAATCAGGCAGTGGATAGGCGAAGAGTATGGATAGTGTTTATATGGAGATGAGAGAGAGAGTATGTAGAGTTGTATTGGGATATGGATTGAGTGTTTAGATGTTGAATATGAAAAGGAAAGGGTTTGGAGTGAAAGAATTATGCACACAAGCCAATCATGTTTGATGATAAAACATATACTTTGTAACAATCTTATTCATTTATTAATAAAAGAGTTATTTAATTAAAGACATTTAATTATCTACATGATGCTGTTATAATAAATATGATAAACCCATAGTTTTAAGCAATGCTTTTAGAATCATGATGATGATCATACTAATGAGATCTAAATTCTTAGATAGCTTAAAACTAAAATAATTTCCAATCATTGGATTACTAAAAAGGGGATTAGTGAATCCGGATAGATTGGTACATACGTTGCTCACTCATTGGATGAGGATGATCGATCTCATGATCATTTGTGTGGAGACACTAAAGCAAGTATGTAGGTGCTTATTGGAGACTAAGTTCACTGAACGTGGCTCGCAGAGGAATACCTAATGGAGTTTTACTTGCCTATCAATAGGAATTCCTTAAGTGATAGTAGTACAAGTTATCCGTAGACTTGAGATCATCATAGTATCTTATGTATGATAAGTTATACTTTGACATGTCCCTTAAGACTTTTAAGGTATATCAAAGGATATGTTTGGGTATAATAAGTTATATATAGAGATAATGAATGATCAATAAAGAATCTACCACTTCTAGTAAAAGAAGAGAATGTCCTATGTGATTCGATAAATGACAACCCAGGAATCCTTGGCCAAGGTGGAATGAAATTAGAAAGAAGTTTCTAATTTGTATTATTTGGTGTTGTGCATTTAAGATCGAAATACATATAATTAAATAAAATAAGACTTGATAGTAATTTCATGTCTTATATTTAATTGGGACATTGTATGGTGGAAGAATTGAATTGTACGGTAACTATTAACTCAAAGGTTCTTTTATGATTAATGTTGAAATATATATTATATGGAAAGTCGTTGATCGCTAAGGGGGCTTACCCTTATTGTAGAATAAATATTATTTATTTAAATGAATTAAATAGTTTAATTTGTTTATTTAAATAAGATTAGGATTGTTCTAATTCATTTATTCACAATAGGTTTAATATGGGGAACCAAAAGGGTCACACCATAAAAGAAAAAATATTTATTTAAGAAGCAAATAACATAATCGTAATAATAAGTTAAGAGTATTTAATTTAATCTATGGTGATAGAATAAATTAAATAGCTTAATATTTATTATTTGTTATTTTAGGAATATTAATAAGAGGAGTCTTATTATTATTATTACTATTATTATTATTTAATTCCTAAAGGAGTTTGGAAATTAATTAATAAGATACTCTCTCATATATATTCCTAATAAGATTAGGAGGCTAATTAATTAAAAGAGTTTAATTATTCCCAATAGGATTGGGAAGCCTAATTAAAAGGGTTTAATTAATTAATATGAAACTCTAATCATAAATAGTTTAGGAGGGTTGCCTACATCTATAAATAAAAAAGTCTTATTATAGAACAAGGTTAGACACTTTATTCCAAGAGTTGGGAGAGCACTCCTTTTTTAGAGTGAAGGAAACTAGAGTTTAGCCAAACACCCTTCTTCTTGAGTAAACATTATTCCTTGGTGGATCACCTCTAGAGACCAAATAATTGGGTGGTTGACGTTGATTAATGGAAGGAATCTAACCCGATAAATTCAAGGAGAGCAAAAAAAGATTTGGAGTTGAAATCGTACCTGCGAAAGCTAGAATCTTCAAAGGTATGAATCTTATTCTTAATCTTTTTGTTTAATTAATAACTGTGCATAAAGGATGATCCGGGTATATGGTTTGTAAAATTTTAAAACTCTAATTTACCATGCTTCCGCTATTTTAATGCAATTTGATTGTGTTCACGAATCTTACAAACATAACAGTGGCATCAGAGTCAAACCTTTATGCGAGTTATTAATTGTTTAGATTTGATATGTGTTTTGAACAATTTTGTTGGGCATAATTATTGGCATAAAATTATATTTTTTGGAGAAAAACTGCATAATTCGCGAACTGAAAAAATTGAATCTGGAACCTGGGGCCGTCGCCGAATTACTTAGTAATCCGGGCGCTGCAGCGCTGGATCCGAGTCCTGTCTGATAACCTCGCGCCGCAGCGCCTGATTATCAAAGTAATTGGGGCACCGTAGCACCGAATATGATCTTTGGACTGGGTGACCCGGCGCCGCAGCGCTTGAAATTAGTTGATTCTCGGAGCTGCAGCGCCGGTACCCAGAAAATAAATAAAAATTTCATTTATTTATTTATTTGATTTCTAATTAAAATAAAAAGTTTATTTAAATTAAAATTTGAATTTCATATTTTTCAGTAATTCTAAATTTAAATAAATTTGATTATTTTTATTTGGAATTGGATTAAAATAAAGACGTTTATTTTAATTAGAATTTAATTTCATGCTAACTAATTAGATTTGGAATTGGATTCTATGATAACTAATTGAAGATGAAATTTAATTCCTTGTTTCCTAAAAATAAAGTAGTTTATTTGTGAATTAGGAAAAGGGTTTCCATGTTTCTTTAAATAAAGAAGTTTATTTAGCTATGAAATAGGATTCCATATTTATCAAAATAAAGTAGTTTATTTTGATAAGGAATTAAATTCCACATATTTTATTTTTTTCCCATAATAGTCTTAAAAGGTTAAAATAAGGTAGTTTATTTTTGACTTGGAATTGGATTCCATATTAATTAAAATAAAGGAGTTTATTTTGATTAAAAATAAAAGAGTTTATTTTTTGGATAAATTAAAATAAAAGGTTTATTTTGATTTAAATTTAGATTAAAAATAAAAGACTTTATTTTAATTCAGTAATGAATTTTATGCTAACTAAAATTGCTCATTAAATTGATATCAATATATATATTGAATGTTTATTATTCATGAGATGAATGTTTTATTTATTGATTCATATGTTGATGTGTATGATAATAAATGGGGTTGATTATAGACTATTGATAAATATGATTGGATTTTATTTTAATTGGATGCTTGAATGTATGGGTTTTATAAATGGGGCCTGCGTACCTCGTATTCTCTAATTTTTTTTGATGTAATTTTTATCTCCCTCCTATGTACTTTCCCTTTACTGGTGATCAAGGTTTCTATTTATTATAAAATAGTTTATGCAATAGGATTAGTTAGAATTACTTGAAGAATTGGAGACCAAAGGAGCAATGAGCGCATGAAGACCCGTTTGTAATGGAGCCCGAGATTTAAATGTAATAGTTATATTTAAATTTAATTCTTGCACCCCTAGGTTTGACCTTTTGGTTCACTTGGTGGCTCTAGTGAACCAAACTAGAATAAAGTCCATAATCAATCTGGGTAGAATATAGTATTCTATATGTGCATGCTTACTATTATATATATTATATATTATAAAATATGCTTCGTGTCGATGTCGAAAAAAATCTTTGGCGATCCCCCTTTCCCTATGTGTTTCTACCCTTGTTTGTTTTCCATTTGATTTGTTTGATCTGAAGGGTGAATTTTTAGAAAAAGGCCTACATATAATGTCGACGATTTAAAAAGTTTGATTTTACAGAGTCGTCAGTTGGTATGCTTGAAATGGTTGTACCAACTCAACCGAGTTTTATTTGAAAAGTTTTGCAAGTAGGCCCAATTACTGGACTCTGTTTGACTTGACCTTGGAAACCGAGATTCATAGAGTTCGGGAGCTTGATTAAGCGGGGGGGGGGGGGTGCTAGGAACCCCCCGACTTCCGTGAAACACGATTATCGCATCTTTTCAATTTCCCTAATTTTTGTGTGTGTGTGTGTGTGTGTGAATTGCAGTAATTGGGCCTAAGTGCTTTATTTGAAAGTAGTATTGTGCTTCGTTGGACCTATATACGAAGGGTTTGATTTAATTAAAAAGTTCATTTTTAGACAGGATATGAAAGTGATGTTTTGGAAGATGGTTTTCAAACTCTTTCGCTCGCATAGGAATTGAAGCCTTTTGGAACTTCCATTTTATTCTACATTCAGCTGATTTTGATTTTATTGTCGAAATGCGAAGCATCCTCGACCAAGTAATATATATACAAATGTCGGGCTCCTTATGGGCATGAAAGCCATCAAAGTGACTCGAGCACCCCAAACCACAATTTATTATGATGAGACCTTCAATCCGAATAACCGTTTTAAGGTCCCTTTGATTTACATTTACAAAAAAAAAACAGGCAAGCTGTATTTAAAGTGCAAAGTTATTTATCGTGGGAATCAGATCTAGATCCATGTGGTTAATCGTAGATCCCGTGATTCCTAGGCTCACAGAATATTATCAAAAAGCCTGCACAACAAAGACATTGAAATAAAATACAAATTAAACTCTAGACGTCGCAAGACAAAGGATTCATCAGTTAAATCCTTGCATGCACATAGCCAAAGCTTTCCGTTCCTTCTAGATATGGATCTAGGGTCGCATAGTTGCTTTAATATTTAGAAAACTAAAAAGAAAACAAGAGTTAAATAAATCTTAGTCATTCTAGCTCAACAGTTCCAGTTTGACAACTTTTGAACCGGATAAAAGTGAGATATGGCTATATTTAAATAAATCTAATCAATAAACTCTACATTAGAACAGATTTACATCAAATGAACAGTTAAAACAGATATTTAATCAAATTGAATAAATAATATATATATATATATATATATATATATATATATTAAAGCTGGAAAAAGCCAAGGATTTACAATCCAGGCGTGACTGATTAATGTAAATATATATATATATGCTTATATATATATTGAAGCTGAAAATGCCACGGATTAGCAATCTAGGCCAAACGAGTTAGTATAAATGTATATATATATATAAAATTATATATATTAAAGCAAAAAAAAGCCACGAATTAGCAATCCAGGCTAACGAAGTTAGTATAATTATATATATATATATATAGTTATATATCTATTAAAGCAGGAAAACAACCACAGATTTATAATCCATGCATGACTAAATTAATGTAAATATATATATAGTTAGATATATATTAAAGTCGAAAATGCCACAGATTAACAATCCAGGCTAAATAACACTTATATATATATAAGCGATAAAAGCCACATATTTGAAATCTAGGCTGAAATAGCACTTAAAAATGTATATATATACTTATATATACATAGATTGAAGTCAAAAAAGTCACGGATTTGAAATTCAGGCAAAACTAGAAGCTATAAATATATATATACGCTCACATATATATGTTAAAGCAGTAAAAAGCTTCAGCTCACAAGAAATCTTACAGTGTATAGTGCTAGAGGCTTTAAACCACTTGGTAGACTTGAAAACTCCGTTTCCACCTGTTAAAATTTGATATGTTAGTATATATACGTATACAAGTATATGGAAAGAGTAAAATTAAAGTTTGGAGCACTGTAGGTAGGGTTAAGAGCTGAAATGGGCAGAATTTCCTCTTTTTTTCTCTTTTTTTCTCTCCTTTTTTTGGCTAGTGGGGGGTCTTATTTATAGACCAGGAAGTCGCGGCTCTACCTGCAGCTACCAGGTAGGCCCGGGCCCGTGGGTCCCGTTGTCTCGAAGTATGTGCACTCCGACCAACACGAAGTCTACTTCGAACTTTCATAACTTTCAATCCGGGAGTCCGATAGAGGCGTGCTATACCTTTTCGAAAAGCCCTTTTCGAGAGCTAAACAATGGCATGGGATTTGACTTTTTCTGAATCAGGGAAGATGGGTCCATGAATAGATCTTCAAGTTTTCACAGTCCGTCCGTTGAGCTGACTTGTGTTGTTTTCACTCAGGATTGACGTTATGGTTCTGCATGACCTTCATTGCATTGATTTGGCTTGATTTGATGTCAAGTTGGAAAAATAACCATTTTGCCTTTCCATAGGTTGTCTCCAGGATTGACAGGATTTTCGACTGTTTCTCGGGGTTGTCTCCGAGGTTTGATCCCAGCCGACTCTATTCTTCCTCAAGGTCATCTCCGAGGTTGACTTGATATCCCAGGGTTGTCTCTGGGGATGATTTGATGCTTTAGGGCTGTCTCTGAAGGTTGATTTGGTCTCTCGGGGTTGTCGCTAGGGTTTGGCTTAATATTCCGGGGTTGTCGTCGGGGCTGGATTTGATCTCCCGGAGTTGTCTCCGGGGCTTGATTTGATCTCCCGGTGTTGTCATCGGGGTTTGATTTGATCTCTTGGTGTTGTCGTCGGGGTTTAGCTTTAGTGATTTGGACTTCCAGGGTTGTCTCGGGAAGGTAAAAGATAATTTTACCCTCCTGCAGGGTTAGTAACAGGAATGCAAAATTTTGAGTGACTACAGATGCCCCTCTTTATCATGTTTATGCAATGCAATGGAATGAACAGGATAAATACTGCTAGACACTGGAAATATGATACATGCAAATGTAATGCAATGCATGATATAATATATTGTGCTATATGCATCTGCGGTGTTAGCTGCAACGGTATTCTATCACTGACCGCTCCCGCCACTTCTGCTGGTGATGGAGTTGTCCATGATGGTTTTCACTGAATTCTTTTGATGCTTACTCGAACGGTAGTTTGCAAAGCTTTCATCATCGGATCTTTCCCGATGCTACATTAGGTTGAAGCTAATGGTTTACCATGTCCGTCGGTACTACCAAGACTGATTCTATAAAATGTTGTGGAGATGTTTTTAGGATCCCTGCTGGGGAGATTCTTCCTTGGCTGATGCTATTGGACATTTTTGAACTCGACGTTGGGGTTGTCACCAACATTCTATGTCTTCAGATACGCTTTATGACTTTTCCTTCGCTGGGGATGTTCCTCTTATGACAAGTGACCTCATTGGGGATTACTTATGCCTATCATGATGATAGCTTACACCGATTTACATCATCGAATCTTTCTCGACACTACGTTGGGGTTATCGCCAACGGTTTGGATTGTTGCTCGTTTGATGTTGGCGCTTCTACCGGGGATAGAATTCTCACTATCTACTCGAATAATAGTTAACAACAATTTAACCATCATCGAACCTTTTCGATGCCTACCCGAATGGTAGTTTAAAACGGTCGACTGAACTGATTTGATGCCTACTCGAACGGTATCTTGCAGAGTTTAACCATCACCGAACCTCCTCGGTGCCTACTCGAATGGTAGTTTACAACGGTAGATTGAACTGATTTGATTCCTACTCAAATGGTAGTTTGCAGGGTTTGACCATCACCGAACCTCCTCGGTGCCTACTCGAACGGTAGTTTACAACGGTCGATTGAACTGATTTGATTCCTACTCGAATGGTAGTTTGCAGAGTTTGACAATCATCGAACCTCCTCGGTGCCTACTCGAACGGTAGTTTACAATGGTCGATTGAACTGACTTAATTCCTCGGCTGGGGATTCGAATAACAGATTCCATCATCGGTTCTCCCAAAGAAGGATAGTTTTTTATGATTTTCATCATCGGATCTTTCCCGATGCTACGCTGGAGTTGTGGCCAACAGTTCATAATATCAGACATTATAACCTTTGTTGAACCAGTTCTCAACGGTTTTCATCACTAGATCTTTCCCGATGCTACGCTGGAGTTGTTGCCAACGATTTGCAATTTCAGACACACCTGATCTCGATGTTGGGGGTATCTTTCTGATAAGTCATACCCTCGGACAAGTCTGGATACTTTGACGCATTCAAAATCCACTGTTCACAACGTCGGACCTTCCCGATGCTTTGACAGAGGCAGTTTTCAGCAATTTCCATAATTGGCATTCCAAATACCACATCAGGGTTCATACCAATGGCTTACATGAAGATTTTCTTTCATTAGGAGTTTAACACCCGGATTCAGGGTTTCAGGCCTTTTCCGCTCAATAGCGTAGCAATTTTTTTCCTGATTTAACTTTTCAGCTTCTGGGAACTCCTCTTTAACCTCATTTGGACTGAACCAGAGGGGCTGGGACCCACCTTAGGCTGTCGCGGGTCTACCTGCAGCTATCGCAGGTAGAGTCATGGCTCCCTACGGGTCTATTTTAGTGCCCCCGTGGCTTTCACAGGTCATTTTTAAGTTGAACTATATAGAAAATTAAAAAAATTCTTCTTCAGATCTACTTAGTTCGGGATGGTTTTTGCAAATTTCATCACCGTACAATCGTTATGCACAACACTGGTAACGTTTACATCCTTTCTTTTTAAGTTTTGAGCGTTAGAACTTTAGCTTTCATATGAAATGCTTCTAAACACAATATAGTGAATATGCATGCTTATATGACTTGATAAAAATTTTCAAACTTAGTAAATGTGTATGTTTTACCATGTTGAACGTTTTGATGTGAAAAAAAACTAATTTTTGAGACAGTCATTTGGCGCCTTTTTTGGCCAGTTGATTCATCCTGTTTGAGAACAAATGAGCCTGGATTTTCAAATAAAAATACACATGGTAATTTAGCTGCCATTGTGAGTTTGCTTTTGCTATTTTTCATATATATGAAATGCTCATGATTTTGGGTTGGTGTGCACTAATTTGATCCAATATTTTTCAAAAATACTTTTATTAGCACGAAGTTAATAATTTCAAAGTCTAGTATAACTAGAAGATTCAGAATACATATGATTCCTCCATGAACTCAAATTTTCTCCAATGCTTCATTGCTTAATAATTCTATCTAGTTCTATCACCATTAAAACTTACTACACTAAAAATCCTCAATTCTTCATCCACAACTTTTTTATAACCCACTATAGTTCTTCAAACATACCACGCGTTATGAGTTCTGTAAGAACCCGGATTTTCAGATATTATTAAATAAGGATTTAATAAATAAAATTCTTAAACCGTGAGATGGGTTCGAATAAAAATATATATATGTGATATGAGATATGTGGTATTATATTACATAGGGTAATATGGACTATGTAATATGTGTTTTTGTGATTAATGAATATATTATTAATATATATTTGTTATTTATTTTAGAGACGATTCAATTGAGGTAAAGGAAGTGGATAAATTCCTATCGATATTAAATAATTTATAGAATTATTTTATCACAGTAAGTTGGTGACATTAAATATCCTTAATGTATAATCACCATATTCTTGTGTATGTGTACTAATAACCCGTATGTTTATAATATAGGTTATTAATAGCACTTAAGCTATCCGTGAATAGGTTTGGATAGTGAAGCATGAGTTAGTTAAGGAATTAACTAATAAGAATAAATATTGGTTAATTTAAGTTGAGAGTTATATTATGGAATAATATAATGTGAATATTGAACCTTAATTAACTAAGGTAATATGGTACAAGGTTTAATTTACTTAAGTAAAGGAGTGAATTAATATATATGTTGAATATATGATTATAATTAGTACCTTCTATATACTACTTAGAATGGTAATATGTGAGAAAGTCTAATGTGCGAATAACGTTAAATATATATATACGTTATTAAATGGAGATGGAAATCATTATATGATTAAATGAATATTTGAAGAAATTGTTTTGGGAACAATTTATAGAAAAGAAAGAGAAATAATTATTATAAAGGATATTAAAATAAATTCTAATATTGAATTATTTTAATAAAGGAGGAAATATTATTTTTGAATAATAATATTACCCTATATGTTTTTGGTATGATGTAATAAGTGTGATTAATTAATATGGTAAATATATTAAAACGTATTTGCTATATGTAATTAAATTGATGGAAACGATTTATTATAATAGAAAATAAACTTATTACCTATTTTCTATATATAATGTATGTACATGTGACATACATGTAATTATTTTAGTAGATATTATATTAAGAATAATATCTTGAGACAATAAGTAAATTATTTTCTAACAATGAATATCTTTATTTGGAGAAAACATAATATTTTATGTTATGGCAAAATACATAATTCCTAATGTATTTTCAAGAAAGTTTATTAATGAAAGAAAACTAAGTTATTTCAATATATTAAATAACTTAAGTTATTATTTTATCGTAGATTTTATAATAATTAATAGAGTAAATATTAATTATTCTAGTGTAAAGGTTATACATATAATTGTTCAAGGTAGCTAAATAATTTAGCATTAAAGTGCATGTGTCACACAAACCTTATATTAAAAGAATATTAAAGTGTGATGGGAGTGATAATAAGCTTAAGTTAAGCTTGTGAGATATGCCTAGTGTGGCAAAGTGGTGGAATAAACATTCATTAAATAAATTAATGAATGAATAATTAATGGAATTAATTATTATTATTATGTAAATAGATTCCTATGTGCAATGATGTGTAATTATAAGTTATATGGTAGCTACATCTATATAATATGGAATGAAGTGTGACACTTCAAGAAAACTATATAATATAGGAAACTATATGATTAAGTGTAATAATAAAGTTACAATAATGGGGTGTGACACTACTCAATTAAAATATATTCGGTATTGTCAAATGTACATGGATTATATGATTGGGTGTATGTGTGACCCTATCATATCATATGGTAATAACATTAAGTTATTAGATATAAGCTTGCAAGTTAGCCCTTGTGAGAGCAATAATGGTCAATTAAGTGGTTAGGGTACATGAATAGTGGTAGTTGGTGGGAGTTAGCCACCAACTTCCCTTTTGCCCTTTGGGTAATAACCATAGGAGAATAATAGCTTGATAATGAATAGATGCAATACATTGGTGTGTAGAGTTTGTTAATTCAATTACTACATTGTTGCTAAGAAAGCATATAATAAGAAATGTAATTACACCATGAGCATGTTATAAGGTGTAATGATGAGGAAGGACCATGAATAGTAGTAGTTGGTGGAGTTAGCCACCAACTCCTCTTTGACCATTGGGTATTACCCATAGGAGGGTAATAGATTGATTATAATAGAGAACATGTAAATTAGTAATGTAATGATATTACTTTATGAACATATTATAAGATGTAACATTGAGTATAATATTATTTTAGGAGATTATATTATTATAAACTTGTGGACTATTAAGTACTACGTTCATATAATTATGCCTTGTGTGGCATAAATAATGAAGTTAAATCAAGGGGATTTAATTGGAAGTATTAGAAGAAAATGAATGGTTGATATTAATTATCATTATAATATTTGAGTATGTTTATGATAATAATTTTATGGAAAATTATGGTATGAGAATACTCAACTATTTTATATCTAGTCCAATTAAGATATTAATGGGTTAAACCAATGTACATGAGGTACATTATTATATATATTGGTATGCTTGTAATATGTGGGTGTACATATGTATATATATATATATATATATATATATATATATATATATATATATATATATATATGTATACCTATAGCTTAATGTAATATAGTAACATTAAGTCATTGAAATTGATTTAGTGAGCCAAAAATGAGATATAACATAAGTATGCTAGCATGCAAATATACTAATGCTGAGTTTGTAGCTTGTCCCAAAATCATTGTCCATTTCTTATAACACATGTGTGACGAACGAGAATTTTGTAAAGATATTGAATATTTATGGAGATAAATAAATATTTTTAATGATTTAGTTATTGAATTAAATAATTAATTCATGAATTTGTGGTAGATTAATTTAATTATATGTGTGACATTAATTAAATTAATATGTAGTGATTTAATAGTTCAAAGTATTTAATTAATTGAGTTTATTTGATTAATTGAATTAATTAAATAAGCATATGTTACTTTAATTAATTTAATAATTAATTAATGAGTTAATGAATTGGCATAATTAATAAATAAAAATATTAATTATGTGACAATGTGATTTAATGTGAATTATCTTATTTTATTTAATTGATTTAAATAAAATTAATTAATCAATAAGTAAGGTGACAATTAACTATATAGTAAATTAGTTTATTAAAATAAATGGGGAAAGAAAAGAAGAGGAAGGCAAACAAGGCTTTAGGAGAAGTTTATCCGTTGTTAATACAACGGATACTTATATAATACGTATATTCGTTATTCTAAGTCATTATCAGAGAAAAGTTAGAGAAATTTGAGAGAGAAATCAGAGAGAAAAGAAGAAGGCATTGAGAGAAATTGAGAAAAGAAGACTTGAGAGATCATTGTGTTGTTATCAATTGATTATCTTCAAACTAACTAAAGGGTAATTCTTCTTTATGTTTTCAAAATTAAAGTTTTTCACATACGTATTCTAAAGTCTGTGAAAAATTGGGTTTTCCAATTGGGTTATGATATGGCTTTATCTATATGGGTATGTAATTATAACATGTTTTCTAACGTATATACATGTTTTAAAGTAATCAATTTTATATAATTTGGCCTTAATTGGTTTTTTCGAAAAGTTACAGAGTTTTCTACGATGTTGTAAAAATTTCTCTGTCAGTACTTATTTTTGGGAAATTAAAGTGTGAGGTTATTATATATGTGACCGTATATGTTAGTATTATGTGTTGGATCATGTATCCATGATTTACACTGATCACACCAAATAACTTTGTTAATAAATGGGTTTGATGAAATTACAGAGTATTGAATATGGGTGAATAACCCATATGGGTTAAATTAATGATTGAATCATATGTTTATATTTAAATTGATACATGAATATGATTATATATGTTAAAACAAAGAAAATGGAATTGAAATGAATGGATTCGGTGTAGTAACGAATCCGTAAGGAGATTTTTATGTTTTTCATTAAACTCTTGAAAGTTATGAAGAACAGTGAATTTGATGATGTTAATTCGTATAATTTTATGTGTTAAAATGTTAAGAATGTGTTAGAAGTGTTATATAATGTTCCTATGAAGTTTATACTTCATGAGTAACACTACAAATCATTATATTGGTGTAAAATTGGAGAAAATGGCCAAATTCTGTGTTCGTTCGCGAACTTCAGATTCTGAGTTTCCGCAGCCGCGCGGCCGCGCCGGGTGCAAGGCTAAACGGCGCGCGGCCGCGCCTGTCCGAAAATTTTGAAAAAAAATTGCTAAGTGTTGGAAAATTTTGAAATGTGTTTTGAGTCTAATGAACATGAACACATGTTGTATAAATATAATAAAATATTGATATGAGTTTAATAATTTATGTTATGTAATTAATTAATAAATTAATTACATGACTTAAACTATTATTTGTAAAGGTTAAATAATGTGTTATAAACATTAAGACATTATTTTAAATTTAATTAACATGATGACATGTTATGTATGTAATGAGTTATTAATACAAGTTAATAACTTAAGATACGTGATTAATTAACAAGTTAATTAATCAACGTAAACCATTATTTGAAAACCTAATAATGAGTTTGAAGAATACTATTGTAAATCAATCATCATATCGAACTTGTGATTAATTGATATTGTGAATGTATTGATAGGTAAGAGTAATTAAAGAAGTGAGTAATAATTGTAGCTTGCGCACGAGGCAAGTTTCCTAAACTCAAATCTTTATATTTGAGCAAGTTTTCTATCCCTAACTTATTATTATTGTTTGGCAAGTTTCCTAAACTAAACTCTTTAAATTAAGCAATTGTTATGCTTAATTACTATTGTTGAGCAAATTCTTACTCTTGAATATCCAAGTTTAGAATTTCATATGAGATGCCATGATTCTTTTAAAAGTATCATTTAAGTGTACAATACTTATTCGATTGTATACCTTGAGAAGTTAATATTCAATTTGAATATCATTTATTGAGTTATCCAAACCAACTTTATTTGGTGCGGATTCTGATGTCAAACTGAGATGAACAACCCTAATATAGGGAATTAATGAAGATGCTTAAAGCGTTAAGATAGTGTGCACAGTATCAGTACGAAGGGCTGATCTCCCTAAGTACGAGAAGTAAAGTCTATAGTCTTGTGACTGTTAAAGGTTGGAAAGGTTAATATACTTGACAACCTAAGACTCGGTTCAAGGTCTTAATGACCCTCAGAAGTAATTTGACTCTTGACTAATATTCTTGATTCAAAAGTTGAGAAGTAATTTGACTCTTGACTAATATTCTTGATTCAAAAGTTGAGAAGTAATTTGACTCTTGACTAATATTCTTGATTCAAAAGTTGAGAAGTAATTTGACTCTTGGTTAATACTCTTGATTCAAATGTTGAGCTTTCTGTTATTCAGAATTCTTTCACTCGCATGTTATTATTCTGTCATATTTTTATACTTGCGGGCATCCGTGCTCACTCTTGCATAATAACATTGCAGCTATTAATGAACGAAGTGATGTACCTTCTAGTAGCAAGGGCAAAGGAAAAGCTAACAAGTGATGAAGATTTGTGTTGTCATGAATAATGTTAAAGTTTAAGATTTATGTGTGATGATTTAAGACTTATTTATTTACGTTTCCGCAAAAGAGATTTAAGGTTAAGTATAACCTGGGATTTATGATGTATTTTTATTTCAGATGATGTAAGATGATGATTTATTTATCTAATAAATGAATTTCATTATTTATGGGTAGATAGTTGTATGATATTGGAACAGTGAACACCAAATCCTGTAGAAATTAAGATACCGGATTTGGGGGTGTCACAAGTTGGTATCAGAGCCGTAGGTTATGAACCTTAGGTGGGGGGAAAACCTTAGGATAGTAGCCTTCATGAAGATAGTAATGACAACTCTGATTAAGTTCTAAGAAAGATAATAAAATTACCTTATGTGCTATGTGCTTTTGTGTTCATACTTGTTAGAGTATTGATTAACATCACGTAAAAACTAAGACTTAAAACTTATTTTGTCAGGATGTCAGATACTGGAGGAGCTAGTCAGTCCAGGGATGTTGTACCCCTAGAGACTAGAGATGAGGAGCCCCGGGACATATACACTGTCTGGGAGCAGTTAGTACATCCAGAGCCATCTCCTGTAAATCCAGATTTTGGTCAGGAGCATGAGCCGGAGATTGACTCAGAGGAGGACCCTGAGGAGGTTGAGATCCCGGCTGGCGCAGCCGAGGAGGAGGAAGAAGAAGACCCTGAAGAGGAAGAGGAGGAGGAAGACCTTGAGGAGTTCCCACCGAACTCTGTCAGTGCTGATATGTATGATTTATTGTATGATCGCAATGTAGAGTTACGAGATACAATTTAGGAGTTGAGGGAGCAGTCAGTTGCTCAGGGTGGTGAGATTGAGACACTCCACACCCGTCTTGGCAATGTGGAGTGGGATTTGGTTCATGAGAAGGGCCAAAGTGAGCAGAAGACAGAGGAGATAGAAAAGTTAAAGAATGAGTTGAAAGAGAAATCTGAAAGACTCGCCATAGTGGAAGAAGCTTGGGTGAGAAATGCACGACGTGCAGATCTGGCAGAGGATGATGCGCGTGCGAAGAGAGTTAAGGTTGCAGAGACGTGCTACACGTTTCTGAGGGCAATGGATGAGGCCCAGGACCGAGTTATGAGATATCCAATTCAGTTCGAGGGACTGCCTGGGTATATGTTAGATCGCAGGACTATGTCCCGCATTATAGAGGAGGAACGTAGTGAAGCTGTCCGACGCCTTAGTAGGCCGTGATAGGATAATATGATATTGTTAACATTTAAACAATCGTAAATAATGTAAATTCCAATGTAATTATAAACAAAGGAATATTGTGATAATGTAAGTCCTGTAGAAACTTTATTTCAAGATAGTTGATGTACATGGCAGAAATGCTATCGTATTGTATTAAAAGCTTTTGGTTTTAATAAAATAATAAAGTTGTTTAAGATGATATGGGTTAAGTGAGTATGTTAAAGTATTTAACATTATGTGATACTCTTTGGAGTAGTTAATGTAAATTCCGATGTGATTAAAAAAAACAAAGGAATATTTTGAGAAACTAAATCCTGAAGATTCTTTATCTTGGGATAGTTGAAGTAAATGGCAGAGATGCTATAGTACTATGTTTAAAACTTTTGATTTAAATAAAATATCAAAGGTTATTTGAAAAGAAAAGAGTAGTTAAAGTGGTTATGTTAAATATTTGAGTTAATTCTTAAATATTTAAGTGATTTAATAAAGATCTAATGAGCATATATTCTTAACAGAAATATGCCGCCAAGAAGGAGACAAAATCGTCGACAAGCCCAAGAGGGATCAACCAATAACAACAATGATGCCAATGCGAACCCCGTTCAGCAGTTGGTAAATCTGTTGGCTGGAGCGATGAACAATCAGCCTCAAGCTCCACCAAACACCTCATTTAAAGACTTTAAGGCAGTGGGACCGCCAGATTTTAAGGGTTCCACGAACCCGATAGAAGCTCAGACTTGGGTTATGGAAATGGAGAAAATTTTTGAGGTCGCCCGTGTTAGGGAGGACCAGAAGACCGCCTACGCGACATTTATGTTAAAATCAGAAGCCAGCTATTGGTGGAAGGCAAATAAGATCAGGGGAGGAGAAGGTGTAATAACCTGGGACAGGTTTAAAGAAATGTTTTTCGAGATGTATTTCCCGACCAGCTCCCAGAATCAAATGGAGGTGCAGTTTCTGGAGTTGAAGCAGGGGAATATGTCTGTGCCCGACTACGCGGCAAAGTTTAACGAATTGTCTAGGTTTGCCCAATATCAGGTGCATACTGACGAAAGAAAGGCTAGGCGTTTTGAACAGGGACTGAAACCCTGGTTGTATAGCAAGGTGTCGATGTTTCAATTGAACACTTTTGCTGGAGTTCTGGAGAAGGCAATTCTCGCTGAAGGTGGAAGCGAAGCGGTGTCTAAGTACAATCAGGATCAAAAGAAGAAGAAGAATGATAGTGAAGGAAACAATAAGGCTAGTGGTAATCACACAGGGGGAATTAATAATCATAAACAAAAATGGAATGACAACCCGTCGTCTGTAAGTCAGCAAGGTAGTCAGAAGAAAAAGTTAGAACCATGCCCAACCTGTGGGAAGACTCACTTGGGAGTCTGCATGAAAGGAAAAAAAGTTTGTTATAACTGTGGTCAGGAAGGCCACATAGCACCTAACTGCCCTAACCCTAATAAGAGCGCCTGCTATACATGTGGGTCAAAGGATCACTTGGCTAGAGACTGTCCAAAGAAGGCATCTGGAGGGGCAGGGTCAGGTGGACATAAGGGAAATAATAGTGGAAATCCTCTTACCATTACCGGACCGACTTCAACAAACCGACCAACTGCAAGGACATTTAACATGACCGTACAAGACGCTGTGCAGTCTCGTGATGTGGTGTCAGGTATCATTCCGATCAATAAAGTCAATGCTTATGTTTTATTTGATTCGGGTGCTACTTGTTCATTTATATCCGATGACTTTGCAAAGAATTTAGAATTGCTTAAAGACGAATTGGAAATCCCTATGAACATAGAGATTGCGAACAAGGAAGTAATTCCTGTTAAGTATATACACAAGAACTGTAGAGTGGATATTAAGGGTAACGTTATGAATGTAGATCTTATCCCGATTAAACTTGGGGAATTTGACGTTATCCTGGGAATGGATTGGCTATTCAATTATGGAGCCGTAATTGATTGCCAGAAGAAATGTATTAACCTTATGACTCCATCAAAGGTTGTGTTTTATGGCAGCAAATCGCCTAGACAAGCGAGTTGTCTGACGATGATGCAGGCCAGGAAGTTATTAAGACAAGGCTGTGTGGGGTATTTAGCCTACATAGTCGACAGTCGTAAAGAGAATTCAAAGTTAGAAGAAATACCAGTCGTAAGAGACTTCGTGGATGTTTTCCCGGATGATCTGCCAGGACTTCCGCCTGACAGGGAAGTAGATTTTGTTATCGATTTGGTGCCAGGAACGGCTCCAATATCGAAAGCACCGTACCGGATGGCTCCGGTAGAAATGAAAGAATTGATGGTACAGCTACAAGAGCTGTTGGACAAGAAATATATTCAACCGAGTGTATCACCGTGGGGAGCGCCGGTATTATTTGTTAAGAAGAAGGATGGAACGATGCGACTCTACATTGACTATAGAGAATTGAACAAGGTTACCATTAAGAATAGGTATCCGTTGCCAAGGATTGATGATCTGTTTGATCAATTAAAAGGAGCGAGATATTTCTCGAAGATAGACCTGAGAAGTGGTTATCATCAGTTGAAGGTGAGGCCCGAAGATGTCCCAAAGACAGCGTTTAGGACACGATATGGTCACTACGAATTTTTGGTTATGTCATTTGGTCTAACAAATGCGCCTGCAGCATTTATGGGCCTAATGAATGGAGTGTTCAAGCCGTTTCTGGACAAATTCGTAGTGGTTTTTATTGATGATATATTGGTCTATTCTAAGACCAAGGAAGAACATGTTGAGCATTTGAAGTTGACGTTAGAAGTATTAAGAAGAGAGAAGTTGTATGCCAAATTCTCAAAGTGTGAATTCTGGATTGAAAGGGTGCAATTTCTCGGACATGTGATTGATAAGGACGGAATTTCGGTGGATCCCTCCAAAGTCGAAGCGGTGATGAATTGGGATCAGCCGAAAACACCGTCGGAAGTAAGAAGTTTTCTTGGATTAGCTGGTTACTATAGAAGATTTATTCAGGATTTTTCCAAGATCGCCACTCCATTAATGAATTTGACTAGGAAAGTTGTGAAATTCGTTTGGACGGAGAAGTGTGAGGAAAGTTTTCAAGAACTTAAGAGAAGGTTAAGTACAGCACCTGTGTTGTCCCTTCCGGATGACACAGGAAATTTTGTGGTATATAGTGATGCGTCGCATAAAGGGCTAGGCTGTGTGCTTATGCAAAACGGCAGAGTCATTGCGTATGCGTCACGACAACTAAAAGATTACGAGAAGGGATATCCAACCCATGATTTGGAATTGGCTGCGGTGTTATTCGCTTTAAAGATTTGGAGACACTATCTCTATGGGGAAAAATATGAAATATATACAGACCATAAGAGTCTGAAGTATATTTTCACACAGAAAGACTTGAATATGCGCCAAAGATGGTGGCTGGAGTTAATAAAGGATTATGATTGTGATATCTTATACCACCCAGGAAAAGCGAATGTTGTAGCCGACGCCTTAAGCAGAAAGGGTCGAGAAAAGTTGTTGATGCTGACAGCACAGGAAGAATTGATTTCAGCAATGGAAAAGCTGGAATTGGAAGTAGGATGTCCAATGGAGACTGACGAGAAACTGTTCCACCTGCAAGCTGGTACAACTTTATTGGATAAGATTAAGGAAGCACAAATCCTGGATAAGGAATGTGAGGAAGTAAAGAGAAAGATATCTGAAGGGACTGAACTTAGATTTAAAATGTATAGCGAAGGATTTTTGAGATTTGAAAGTAGAGTTTGGGTACCGCCAATACCAGAAATCAAGGAGGACATTCTGAGCGAGGCTCATAGTTCGAGGTATTCCATTCACCCCGGAAGTACCAAGATGTATCAGGATTTACGACAACACTTTTGGTGGCCAAATTTGAAGAGGGACGTTGCCGATTGTGTTGCCAAGTGTCTGACTTGCCAAAGGGTCAAGGCAGAACACCAAAGACCAAGTGGTTTATTACAACCTTTAGAAATCCCAGAATGGAAATGGGAACATATTACAATGGATTTTGTTGTTGGCCTTCCGACGACCCAGAAAGGCTATGACGCAGTATGGGTTATCGTCGACCGATTAACGAAATCCGCACACTTTCTTCCAATCAAAATCAGATTTAACCTAGAACAATTGGCAAAGTTATATGTAAAAGAGATTGTTTCGAGGCACGGGGTGCCAGTGTCAATTATTTCTGACCGTGATCCGCGCTTCACATCGAATTTCTGGAAGCGACTACAAGAATGCATGGGAACACAGTTGAGGATAAGCACCGCTTATCACCCTCAGACTGACGGACAAAGTGAAAGAACGATCCAAACATTAGAGGATATGCTTAGAGCATGCATAATGGATTTTAAAGGCAATTGGGATGATCATTTGCCGCTTGTAGAATTTGGTTATAATAATAGTTACCACGCTAGTATTGGTATGCCGCCTTACGAAGCATTGTACGGTAGAAAGTGCAGAACCCCACTGTATTGGGATGAAGTTGGTGAAAGACAATTGCTAGGACCAGAGTTAGTCCAACAAACGGCAGAAATAGTTAAAGTAATTCGGACAAGATTAGTAGCGGCTCAGGATAGGCAGAAGAAATACGCCGATCCACACCGCAAGAATGTAGAGTTTGAATCGGGTAGTTTTGTATTTTTGAAGGTCTCTCCTTGGAAGGGAAAGATCAGATTTGGTAAGAAGGGAAAATTGAGCCCAAGGTTCATTGGACCCTTTGAGGTACTCCGAAGAATTGGAGAAGTAGCCTATGAGGTAGCTTTACCTCCGGCACTGGAGCATGTCCACAACGTTTTCCATGTGTCGGTATTACGACGTTATAAACCCGATTACAAACATGTGATAGAATATGAACCCCTACAATTTGAGAAAGATTTATCATACCAAGAAGTTCCTGTTCAGATAGTTGACAGGAAAGAGCAAGTTCTCAGGAACAAAGTAATACCTTCTGTTAAGGTAATTTGGAGGAACCACAACGCTGAAGAAGCTACGTGGGAACTCGAAGAGAATATGATGAAGAATTATCCACACTTATTTTCTTGAATAGGTGAACGTGATTCTGGGGACAGAATCATTTTAAGGGGGGAAAGATGTGACAAACGAGAGTTTTGCAAAGTTGTTTTGAATATTTATTGAAATAAATAAATATTTTGGTTATGAGAATGTGATGGGACGAAATTATTAATCGAACAGCGATTCTGAGGACAGAATCCTTTTAAGGGGGGAAAGATGTGACGAACGAGAATTTTGTAAAGATATTGAATATTTATGGAGATAAATAAATATTTTTAATGATTTAATTATTGAATTAAATAATTAATTCATGAATTTGTGGTAGATTAATTTAATTATATGTGTGACATTAATTAAATTAATATGTAGTGATTTAATAGTTCAAAGTATTTAATTAATTGAGTTTATTTGATTAATTGAATTAATTAAATAAGCATATGTTACTTTAATTAATTTAATAATTAATTAATGAGTTAATGAATTGACATAATTAATAAATAAAAATATTAATTATGTGACAATGTGATTTAATGTGAATTATCTTATTTTATTTAATTGATTTAAATAAAATTAATTAATCAATAAGTAAGGTGACAATTAACTATATAGTAAATTAGTTTATTAAAATAAATGGGGAAAGAAAAGAAGAGGAAGGCAAACAGGGCTTTAGGAGAAGTTTATCCGTTGTTAATACAACGGATACTTATATAATACGTATATTCGTTATTCTAAGTCATTATCAGAGAAAAGTTAGAGAAATTTGAGAGAGAAATCAGAGAGAAAAGAAGAAGGCATTGAGAGAAATTGAGAAAAGAAGACTTGAGAGATCATTGTGTTGTTATCAATTGATTATCTTCAAACTAACTAAAGGGTAATTCTTCTTTATGTTTTCAAAATTAAAGTTTTTCACATACGTATTCTAAAGTCTGTGAAAAATTGGGTTTTCCAATTGGGTTATGATATGGCTTTATCTATATGGGTATGTAATTATAACATGTTTTCTAACGTATATACATGTTTTAAAGTAATCAATTTTATATAATTTGGCCTTAATTGGTTTTTTCAAAAAGTTACAGAGTTTTCTACGATGTTGTAAAAATTTCTCTGTCAGTACTTATTTTTGGGAAATTAAAGTGTGAAGTTATTATATATGTGACCGTATATGTTAGTATTATGTGTTGGATCATGTATCCATGATTTACACTGATCACACCAAATAACTTTGTTAATAAATGGGTTTGATGAAATTACAGAGTATTGAATATGGGTGAATAACCCATATGGGTTAAATTAATGATTGAATCATATGTTTATATTTAAATTGATACATGAATATGATTATATATGTTAAAACAAAGAAAATGGAATTGAAATGAATGGATTCGGTGTAGTAACGAATCCGTAAGGAGATTTTTATGTTTTTCATTAAACTCTTGAAAGTTATGAAGAACAGTGAATTTGATGATGTTAATTCGTATAATTTTATGTGTTAAAATGTTAAGAATGTGTTAGAAGTGTTATATAATGTTCCTATGAAGTTTATACTTCATGAGTAACACTACAAATCATTATATTGGTGTAAAATTGGAGAAAATGGCCAAATTCTGTGTTCGTTCGCGAACTTCAGATTCTGAGTTTCCGCAGCCGCGCGGCCGCGCCGGGTGCAAGGCTAAACGGCGCGCGGCCGCGCCTGTCCGAAAATTTTGAAAAAAAATTGCTAAGTGTTGGAAAATTTTGAAATGTGTTTTGAGTCTAATGAACATGAACACATGTTGTATAAATATAATAAAATATTGATATGAGTTTAATAATTTATGTTATGTAATTAATTAATAAATTAATTACATGACTTAAACTATTATTTGTAAAGGTTAAATAATGTGTTATAAACATTAAGACATTATTTTAAATTTAATTAACATGATGACATGTTATGTATGTAATGAGTTATTAATACAAGTTAATAACTTAAGATACGTGATTAATTAACAAGTTAATTAATCAACGTAAACCATTATTTGAAAACCTAATAATGAGTTTGAAGAATACTATTGTAAATCAATCATCATATCGAACTTGTGATTAATTGATATTGTGAATGTATTGATAGGTAAGAGTAATTAAAGAAGTGAGTAATAATTGTAGCTTGCGCACGAGGCAAGTTTCCTAAACTCAAATCTTTATATTTGAGCAAGTTTTCTATCCCTAACTTATTATTATTGTTTGGCAAGTTTCCTAAACTAAACTCTTTAAATTAAGCAATTGTTATGCTTAATTACTATTGTTGAGCAAATTCTTACTCTTGAATATCCAAGTTTAGAATTTCATATGA
This sequence comes from Panax stipuleanatus, assembly GCA_020205555.1. Lineage (NCBI taxonomy): Eukaryota > Viridiplantae > Streptophyta > Magnoliopsida > Apiales > Araliaceae > Panax > Panax stipuleanatus. The sequence continues at coordinate 131,332,715 of CM035115.1, read as the reverse complement.
GATGCCATGATTCTTTTAAAAGTATCATTTAAGTGTACAATACTTATTCGATTGTATACCTTGAGAAGTTAATATTCAATTTGAATATCATTTATTGAGTTATCCAAACCAACTTTATTTGGTGCGGATTCTGATGTCAAACTGAGATGAACAACCCTAATATAGGGAATTAATGAAGATGCTTAAAGCGTTAAGATAGTGTGCACAGTATCAGTACGAAGGGCTGATCTCCCTAAGTACGAGAAGTAAAGTCTATAGTCTTGTGACTGTTAAAGGTTGGAAAGGTTAATATACTTGACAACCTAAGACTCGGTTCAAGGTCTTAATGACCCTCAGAAGTAATTTGACTCTTGACTAATATTCTTGATTCAAAAGTTGAGAAGTAATTTGACTCTTGACTAATATTCTTGATTCAAAAGTTGAGAAGTAATTTGACTCTTGACTAATATTCTTGATTCAAAAGTTGAGAAGTAATTTGACTCTTGGTTAATACTCTTGATTCAAATGTTGAGCTTTCTGTTATTCAGAATTCTTTCACTCGCATGTTATTATTCTGTCATATTTTTATACTTGCGGGCATCCGTGCTCACTCTTGCATAATAACATTGCAGCTAATAATGAACGAAGTGATGTACCTTCTAGTAGCAAGGGCAAAGGAAAAGCTAACAAGTGATGAAGATTTGTGTTGTCATGAATAATGTTAAAGTTTAAGATTTATGTGTGATGATTTAAGACTTATTTATTTACGTTTCCGCAAAAGAGATTTAAGGTTAAGTATAACCTGGGATTTATGATGTATTTTTATTTCAGATGATGTAAGATGATGATTTATTTATCTAATAAATGAATTTCATTATTTATGGGTAGATAGTTGTATGATATTGGAACAGTGAACACCAAATCCTGTAGAAATTAAGATACCGGATTTGGGGGTGTCACAACATGAATAGGCCAATGGTCTAGGCTATGTCTTCAATTGCCCAAACTCTAGGATGGTGATGATGGCTATACATATGATTTCAATGATGAAGGAGGGAGTGGCCCAAATAGTGAAACTCAACCACTTCCAATAACTCTTGCTTGCCCAATGAACTTCTCTTCTTTCCTTTGGTTTAAATTGTGGGGCAAAAACCAAGTTTGTGTAATGGCTTTCCTATAAATAGAAGCCTCCCCTTTACAATTCTAGGTTGCTAAGTTCTTGATGAGTTTATATAGAAGAGTTTGTGATGCTATAGAAATCTGAGAAAGAAGCTAGCATAGTAATTCAAAGCTCCAAGAGGTATAACTCTTACTTTAAATTCTTAGTTGTGAATTTATAAATTCATAAGAGATTTCATGAATTAGTGGAGAATTGTTATGTAAGATGATGTTAATATATTGAGTAGAGTCTAAATATATGTTATAGATACAATATGATGGCTTTCAAGCTTGTTACATGAAGTAAGAAAAGGATTAGCTGAAGCTCTGTTTTAGCAATACAGCTTCTGGTTTGGAAACGGGGACGCGCGGCCGCGCTTCTCCCTAGTACAAATGGGGCGCGGCTGCGCCCTCTGCAGAAACTGTTGGTGATTTTGTGTTTTCTAGTTGGTTAAGCATACTAGTTAGACTCTAATAATTGCATAAAGGGGTCTGACATGTGTACTAAGGTTGTCATGCACATAGTGAGTTGTATTAGTTGGTTTAACATAATTTCCTAAAAGAAAACGTAAAGTTTTGAAAATGAGACTTGACGAATTTTGTGTTCTTTGAGTCGGACTTTTGAGACATGTGTAAGTGTCTTGGTTATGTGTATCAATGGGTATGAAGGTAGTTGTTGATTAATTACCTTGGCTAATAGTAAACAATTATACCTTGTTGTAGTGGAGTTTTTAATGAAAACTTAAGGTTTTATAAATGAATTTTGGCGTATATAAGTCATGTTTATATTATGACTTTTTAAGCATGATTATATGGTTTAGATATGCATGATATGTGAGTCGAAGGTATTGAGCATACACTAGAACACATTGTTTAAATTAAAAATGATTTCAAAAGACAAACTTAGAGTTTTTGGACATATATATAGGATGTCCACGTTCTGATCATTGAGCATGTATAGATGACTTATATATGTGTTCTAATACATGAGAATCATGACTACAAGGTACTTTGCATATACTTAGTTACCTTTGTTGACTTAAAGCGATTTTTATGAAATGTTTAGAATGTGTAAGATGATAGCATCAAACACGGAGTGAGTTACATTATGATCACACGAGCATGTATATTAGGATTCATTATGCCTATAGACATGTTGACATAAGCATCATGTGATGAAACATGGATTTCACCTATGCACGCATATTCGAGAAAATAAATTTCAAAAGCATAGACTATGTGATTAAGTATACATGTGTAGTATAAGCACGAGCATGCCTACTTAATGTGTGTGTATAATATATATCAGAATGCATGATATGTTAGGACCAAACTAAGTCTATGAAATCTAAGTTCTGGTTCTGGCAGGGAGTCGCGCGGCCGCGCCACTCCCAAGCTTAATTGCCGCGCGGCCGCGCCGTGTTGCAGAGCTGCCAAGAACAGTTTGTTAACTGTCTGGTCCTAAGTTATTTTCCTTAAGGACCCTAAGGACCGAAATAGAATGGTTTCTATAGAATAAGTATGAAGGTATGATGTTGTAACATCGTGGTTATCCTAAGATAGAGTGAAACGAAACCAAGATTAGAAAACGATATACGAATTGTTATTCTATTAAGAGCATATGAAATGTATGACTGATGGATGTAAATCCATGATTATATAACTGTGTAGGAATACACGAAGTGCAGATAGCTTTAAGCAATTAAGTCGTAGTTGTTAAACTACGAATCAGGCAAGTCTTTCAGTTCCTATTTGATATATGAATTCAATAACTGTTAGTTGAATTATATTATGCTGTGATAATGTGAACTTATATATGCACTGTATATGAGATATAAATGAGATTGAAAGTTGATCTTTGATGATATACTTGTTATGTGAAAATTAACATGCGTAGTAAATATAAATTATTTATAAATGCATGAACTGAGTATAATGTTGTATGCTATGTGATGCATGAAAACTGTTAGAATTGCTGAGCTGTCAAGCTCACTCTTGCAAATAACCACTTTTGCAGGTTAAGGACTCACGGTAAAGATTTCGTGCTTCTTGATTGATAAAGATAGATAGTATCGCATTGAAGAATATTACTTAGATTATTGTCTGGACCATGTTTAGATTCTAGATGATGTACTCGATAGTTGCTTACACTGTTTAATACTTGTTGTATTGTAAGAATGTATTAATTAATACATAGAGGATATCGAGTTGAGTTGTTAATGTTTATACGATAACTCAAATATAATGAATCATATTTTATAATTGATTCAAGGGTTGTAATTGATTCAAGTTATGAAATCAATAAAAGATTTTATTCAAGGAGGATTGAAAAAGTTTAAATTATTCCGCATTTTAGTAACATCAAATATGATGTAAAGACGAGATCTTGGATATAAATAGAATTTATATTCTAGATTGTAATGAACAAAGTTGTATTCTTTTACTAATGAATAAAAGATATAATAATTTGGCGATAATAGTATCGTGACTGCACCGAATCCGAGGTTTCGAAGGAACGTGGATTTGGGGGCGTCACAAGTTCAGGAACTTACCACAATAATATGAGTTTAAGAACTTATCATAGCCATAAGTAGTTCAAGAACTAATCAGGAACTGTCCATACGATTAGGGGTTCAAAAACGTACTATACGATTATGAGTCACAAATATACCATAAGTATGAGTTTTAAGAACTCGCACCTATTCTTAATATTCTCTAACTATCGAATATATATATATATATATATATATGTGAGAAAAGAATCACCTCCTCGTCATATGTATATCGATAGCGCGACACCAATATTTTAATGATTATTACTGGAGTCAGGTAACTCCAGGTTCTTATCTTCTATAACTCTTCGAGATTCTTCTTTGAATCTTATTTATCTTCTTCTTTACTTAATAATAAATTTTCCAAATTCATCTCTTAGCACTTAAACTTAATTTCAGTTTATTCATTATCCTTATCTATGCGGTTATAGCCTAAGGTAACCTTACCTAAGGTTTATAACCTACAGCTTTGATACCAACCTGTGACGCCTCCAAATTCGGGTCCATTGAACCTCGGGCCTGGTACGTTACGGTACTTCATCTTCATACATATTCTAACATAAATTGTTTATTTCACATAATTCTATAACATTTCCCAAGGTCTATTAACCTTAACTGAATACATACCTTAAGTAACTTAAAAGGTTCACATATATGATTTACATCAAATAACTTAATAGTTATAAATGCATAATAATCTACTCTTGGAATTAACCTTTGCCTCTGTCTTTCTTCGAGCCTTCGTCTTAATCTGAAATTTGTTATCATGATATAGCAAGGGTGAGCAACTACTTTGCTCAGCAAGTTTAAACACAACAAGGATATATTATGATTGAAAGAAAGAATAAACTTTTGAATTTTCAATAATATAATAATTGTGAAAGAGCATGAATCATAATTTCAATAATTGAATGACTGAATCAATAATGTTTGTTGGTCAACAATGACCATGAACAAATTTAACTAAACCTTATGGTAATGAAGGTGATCAGTCTTTCATACCTGATGAACATATGCAACATGCACTAAGTGCAAATCAATAATCATAGATGTGGAATAATCAACAATAATTATCCACTACCATGCTTAAAAAATAATAACTTGAGTTTGAGTTAGGAAAACTTGCCTGTACCGTCGATTACTGCTACACAATCTAATTTAATCTCTTTATTGTAAAGACCTATCATTGTTAATATTGATCTTTCAATCAGTATATCATATTATGCCTCATAATACCACTATTTTATAAGTAAATTATCTAACATTTAACTACATAATCAAATATTGGATAACGCCTTAACATCATATGTATTCATAATTCTAAACCTATCACACATTGAGTCTTTAGCAGTGTTCAACACAGTATGCTAAGTGGTTTTCCACAAAAAACCAACAAACTAGTTTTTCGTCTCGTCTACACTGTCTTTTCAGCGAGTTAGATCGGTTGCTAGTTTGTATTAACCTTTGCTCTCTAAAGGAATTGTTTAGCCCAGATACTATACATCAACCATTAAAGAGTACGACTGTACCACTACTTTATCATATAACTTATGAATTAACACTTAATCTTTCATTTTATAAGTTCTTCTTTATAATCCAGTAAGCCGAATACCTAATCCAGCAACCTAGATTCAAACTGAGTTTCAATTCAGTAAACTGTTTTCCAATCCAGCAGACTGGATTCAAACTGACCTCCAATCCAGCAACCTGAATTCAAACTGTCCTCTAATCCAGCAACCTAGATTCAAACTGACCTACAATCCAACAACCTGGATTCAAATAATCCTCCAATCCAGCAACATGTAGACCTGGCAAAAGAGGCCCAGGCCGGCGGGCCAGCCCGGCTCGCCCGCGAAAATATGGGCTACGGGCTTTAATATTGTAACTCACGTAAAGCTGGGCCATTTTGGCCCGTCCCGTTTTTGGCCCGGCCCGCGGATGGCCTAGCCCGGCCCGGACCGTGGCCCGTGAGTTATTTTTTAAAAAAATAAAACAATGCTACTTGTGAGGATTGAACACAAGACTTCTAAGTTAATATTTAATAAATAAGAGTTCAAACCAACTGAGCTCCAACAATTGTTATTAATAAATAATAAACAGCCATGACTTGAACGACAAATATATTGTTGAAACACTAAGCACAACTCTGACCTTGTTGCCACATCTCTAGTTGAATCGTTAATCTTATATAATTTGCTATAATAATGGGAGGCCAAATACTGATTTACTTTGTAATCTTGTTATAATCATGAGGCTGAATACAGAATTACTTAGATCTTCATTATCATGTAAACGAACTAGTGGTTTTGTGACCAAGACAAACCAACATAAAACAGATTACATAACTATTTATAATCATCTATGTTTACAAGATAAATTCGTCATTATATCTGTAGCCTGAAAATATACCCCTATTAATCCCTCCCTCCTATAGCAACTGTTCAACGACATGGAGAATTGTTTGAGTCACATATATAAATTAGTATTCTAAATTTAAGGGGAAAAAATGTCAAGAATCATGTTTAACAGTTAACACCAACAGGCAGGTATTATCTATAACATGCTGAACCTATGAACTTTAGCAAAAAAAAATTGAAGTTTCTGGACCTGAACACAACTATCATCATGGTACAAATTTTGAAGCAAACTTCTTGCACATTTGAACCCAACCAAATTTATTGACAAACTAAAATTTCTCTCAGCTTTGTAGTCCAGATAATTAAGTAAGTAATTAGAGTGAAAAAAACATCAATAGCCAAAAACATATAAATTAGAGTAACTCCCATACCATAACAAACAATTGAACTGAAAATTTAACTACCATTACCAAAATATCAGTTTAAATATAAGTCTTGTTTTAAGGTTTCATCATATGGTGTACAGGTGTAGCAAGATTTTGCAAAAAAAAAAAGGAAAAAGCCTGCGAGCCGGCCCGGCCCAACCCGGGGCCACGGGCCTAGAAAAACCTGGGCCAAATTTGGCCCGACCCATTTTGGCCCGGCCCGTTTGCCAGGTTTAGCAACATGTTTCCCTTTTCAACATATTAAATTTTCAATTCATCTACTATACATTCAATATAGTCTATTGAATGTCCAATCAATAACTTAGCTCCTCTTTGAAACTCTCATTTAATATTATTAATTATTTAATAATATTTAATTTATTCACTTACTAATATAATTAATTATTTAATAATATTTTAAATCAATTATTTAATAATACTTTAATCTAAATATTATTAATCACTTAATAATATCTTAATCTAATATTATTAATATCTTAATAATATTTTAATCATTTATTACACTTATAAACAATTTATTTTAACTATTTAATATGTACTAATTCATTTATTTAACACTCATAAAAGGCAATAAATATAATATTTCATCAACAATGACCAAAACACCCTCCATAAACCTGATTATATCATATCTAGGGTTTTCAAACCATAAAATCATATTTTTTAAACTTTTAACATCACATAATTAATTTAATTCATTTGTCAATAATTCCATCATTTATATGAAAATTAGTAAAACATCTTCAAAAATATTATTTTTCTGGAAATCAACATAATATTGTTCTCTTATGAAAATATATTTTTTCTGGAATTTTTGAAATTCATTTACTATATTTAAATAGTCCAAATTAGCCGAATCTTGCTATTTTATCGTAAATCGAAACATTGTCCGAAAATTCTAAAATTTTTAGTGTATGTCCCTGTTATGTATATGTACTTCCACTAAAACGTTCACAATTTTTGGAGTTACACAAAAATAATTATTCAAGTTTACTTTTAAAAGTAGTCAATGACCGTAAAAGACATAACTCTCATTCTACATGGCCAACAATTCTCATCTTTTTACAGGACTCAGATAATTTATCATATTATCACTCCAAATTTTCTCAAAATTTTTAGAACATAAAAAAATGACGAAACAGCCCCTAGAAGTGGCTGGTCAGCAAGATTTTTTCCCCTTTATAAAAAATCTGGACTGTTTCTACTAAAACAGCTCCTACGACTTGTAAACTCAATATTTTTGAGTGCTATCACTTGAGTTTACTAGTTAACTTACATATCTAGCACCCCTCTTTGGCGGATTGTAAAAAAAAGTTATAGATCTCAAGTTATAACCCTTCAAAGTAGTTAAAAGTTAGGGTTTTCTAACCCTTAAGAAACTAGTTTTCATTTCTATGCTTTTAATCCAACTTTTGACACTCAAAAGGGTTAGATCTACACATAACACACTCTAAATCATGTAGATCTAAGATTTTGAAGTTCAAGAACATAAATTCAAGTTTTGATCTAGAATAATCAAAATAAAAAACATAAACTTGTTTAGCAGTATACCTTTGCTTGAGTTCTTCCTTCTCCTTCTTCCTAAGTTTGATTATGGAGCTTTGATGACTTACAAAAACTCTCCCTTCTCTCCCTCTATGGCTGCCGCCCCTCTCCTCTCTCTCTCCCTCTCTCTCTATCTTTGATTTTCTTAGCAAGTTGGAAATAAGAGATGAAAAAGAAGAAAGAAAGAAAATGGATTTTTGTTTTATGTTATTACATATACCTAATGTATATCTAATACATCTCCCACCATAATCTAGTTTCTTTCTCTCACTCATCATCTTTAAGCTTGCTTCCACTCTTTAGATTGCCTGTAGCTTTGGTTAAGATGAGTGGCTTGATTTATGGGTTGACACATGTGAAGAGTTGTTAAGGGTAAGTAAATTAAATTATTACATACATTCCCTTCCTTCCTTATTCCTTGTGGGCCAAATATTGTGCCCTTCTCTCCCCCATTTTGGTTAAATTTTTAATGTTTTATTTACTTAATCACATGTCCACAAAGTCCCTTAACAAGTGGCTAAAGTTTGGGCCATGTAAATTAACATAGTCCAATACTTTTAATTTTATCCTATCCTAATCAATTAATTAGGGTTTTCATCAACTCAATTGTAATTCAAATCCTTACTCATGTACATTTAATTTCTTAACCCAATTAGACTTACTTTAATTAGGTTATAAAATTAATTAGTTGAAATATATAAAATAAATCTCTTAGGTTTAGTATATATTTTAAATACTAATATTCTTTAATATCATAACCCTTAGATTATTTAATTATCATACCTAATGTATAATTAGGTTATGTAGCTTTCTATTGAATTTTTCTTTATATAATAAATAAATATATATACATAACATATTTATTTATTTAACCACATACATATTTCACATAAGTCACAAAGTAAAAAAAAATATCCTCATTTACATTGTGACCTAAATCCTTGATTATACTTAATTCATAAATTAAGTAAAAAAATTCGGGTCATCACACTACGTCTATCATAAATTTGATCTCCCTATCTGGTAAAAGACATGGCAATTCGTCCGGGAATACATCCACGAATTTTTCACTACGTTTTTGCTCCCACTCGTTGGGTATCTACAACGTGGCACAGATAACCTACACATCATTTTCTTAACAGCCTTCTGGCTTGTGTCATCGTCAGACAACATGAATGTCTAGGCGCTTTACAACCATAAAACACTACCTTAGACTGCTTTGAAGTCAAAAGGTTTACACTTTTCTTCTGACAAACTATCATGTTAGGAATGGTTAAGATATGTATATTTAAATTTGATGATGTGATTGTAATGTATAATTGATCAGTAGTTTTGTAAAGTCCTTATCTGAGAAATATTTGTACAAGAACTTAGAAATAGAACGATCAAACTTGTTAGGTTGATCCTTTGAGTTGATTCACTGTATAAGTGATAGGATCAAATTGATCGTATAGTATTGTTAAACAATCATAGAGTTACTCTACATGTTCGTAGTGTTAATCAAGTTTGTAGAGTAACATAGATGCTTGTAGAACATCAGGCAGATGTGTTGGTTTATAATATCTAAGAACATACAATCAAACTGCATATAAACTAGCGGAAGCATGGTAAAATCAGAATTTTTAATTTTACAAACCATAACCAGGATCGATCTTTATGTGCAATTATCAATTAACAAAAGATAGAGAATTATACCTTTGTAGAACTAAGATTCCTCATGTATAAGTTTAACTCCAATTCCTTCGCGTTCTCCTTGTATTCCATCAATTATATTTCTTTTATCAACGTTAGCCACCCAAGTGTTTGGCCTCTAGATGTAATCCACCAAGAAATAATAATGATTCAAGAACTGGGTAGTGGCTAACCGGCCTTAACCCTAATTAGACTTCTCTTATTTATAGGTAATCATCCTAAACTATTTATGAATAGGCATCCATCTTTTTATGCTAACGCTGAAGCTCGTTACTCATAGATGTGAGCATGATGCATTAAGTCACGGTTGCATCATCTTGCCATTTCTTAAAAGTAGAAATCTCTTCCTCAGAGGATGTTTCTGCAACAGTTGCAGGGACAGACGAATTTAGGACATAAGAAATATTTCCAGCTGTGAGAACGATTCTCAGATTCCTTAACCAGTCCGTGTAATTCGGTCCAGTCAGTTTGTTAGTATCAAGTATGCTATGCAGTTATAGTGAGTTTGACATTTGTAAAATTCTGCATGTGAAATAGAAAATATTTTACCATACATTTATTTTATGAATTACCAAAACAAATTAGGTTTTTATTTAAATTGGTATCTTCCACTATTTTCATCAAACTATATTACCCTCTTTATATAGTTCAGCAAATCTAATTAAAGACTTGCCAGTGAGAATAAGGATCGTATTTCAAATGAATATAGTCATGTGTGACACAACAAACTATATATAAATAAATAGGTAGACAACTCTTTGTCAATTACATCATCATGTAACTTCTTGTATTTTGCCTCTTAGATTATTATGATCATGTGTGACACATCCAAATCAAAATTATCCAAGTTAAGTTGGACCTAGCACCTCAATATAAGTGAAGAGAAAAAATATTGTTCTTGTGTGACACAACAAAACCACATTGTTTAATTCTCTTATAAGCATCAAATGTGATAAAATATCTCAAAAATTAATATAAGCCTTGTGTGACACAACAAACTTATAATGATTATTTGATATTCTATCGTTTTATAATGCTAGAAGGCGACGGTCGATATTTCAAATATCTTTGAACGTTACAACTTAATATAATTTCATTGAGAGGTTTGTTCTTAATTGTCTCACCTTGTTTAACGTGCATGCACATATATGTATAAAATACGCGTCATATTTATTTAACATGCGAAGCATATTTGATAATATATATATATATATATATATATATATATATAATTAGCATGCACATATAGAATACTATATTCTACTTGGATTGATTATGGACTTTTATTCTAGTTTGGTTCACTAGAGCCACCAAGTGAACCAAAAGGTCAAACCTAGGGTGTAAGAACAAAATTAGATATAACTATTACATTTAAACCCGAGTTACATTACAAACGGGTCTTCTAGCGTTCCTTGCTCCTTGGCTCCAACACTTCAAAATAATTATAACTAGTCCTATTACAAAAAAAAAACCATTCACAATAAATAGGAACATTGATCAGCTGTCAAGGGAAAGTACATAGGAAGGAGATAGAATTTGTAACGAATGAGATTTTATATATTAATTTTAAATATTTATTGAATTAAATAAATATTTAATTTAATTTATTTATTGAGTTAAATAAATAAATTATGTGATTGTTGTAGAGTAATTTAATTAAGTGTTATATATTAATTAAATGAATATTTAATATTTAATTTAATTGATGTATATTGATCTTATGGAATAGTTCTAATTTAATTGGGATAATTAAATTAGATGAAGTTTATGTGATAATTGTTACATGAAATTATAATTAGCGAGTAATTATAAATTGTTATGTGGCATTTTTATGTGGTTAATTAATGTTAGCTTTTATTAATTAAATTAGAATATTAAAGATTTAATTAATTAAAGTGTGATATTAGAATATGTGTTAAAGGATTTATTAAAAGAATAAAAAAGGCTTTTAAATTAGTTGTACCCAAACAAGGCCCTTAAAACTGTTTTTAAAAGGTTTTACCAAACAAGGCCCTTACTTTTATTTTAATCATGTTTTACCAAATAAGGCCTTAACTATTAAATAATCTATTTTTAAAATTAAAGGGATTTTTCCAAATAAAGCCTTATGGCTTTTGGTTTTCAAAAATTTTGTAACTGCTATGTATTAAGTAGAGATATAATTATTTGATAGTTATGTATTATATAATTATGTTTTATATTATAGACATATATCAGTTATATATATTTTATATTACGTTAGTTAAAGTTAAGTTAGTCAGTGTTAGAAGAAGAGAAGAAAATACAGAGAGAAAAGAGAAAGTTAGAGAGAATACAGAGAAAGAAATAGAGAAGAAGAAGAGAAAGAAAGGAAAAGTTTGAGAAATCAAAGCAATCAACATCATCTTCTTTCTCACTAAGCATAAGGGTATAATCTCAATTCTCAATTTTTTTTTAATTATGTTTTCTTTATGTTCTTCATGAAATTTAATTCTCTGTTAACTGAGTTCTTATGAAAATTGTATAAACATAATTTATATATATATATATATATATATATATATATTATGTTTATAGCATGCTTTTATATGAATCTCATGCTTAATTAAGTTGTTAATTCGTAGATACAGGATGAACATGAGAGATTCATGTTCATCAAGAATCACATTAAAGTATTTTGAAAATATGTATAGTTTTCTTTTAAAATCAAAAGTTTATAATTGATTGCTCATTTTTGTTTAAATTAATTGAAGATGATGATAGCATGTTTAAAAATTTATTTACTATGCTTGAAATTATGTGAATTGGTTTAAAAACAAAGGTTCAGTGTTCAATTTCTTCAAGAACACTTAACAATGGTTTTTCTTCAAAAATCATGAAATTGAGTTTTTGATTATGTGTTTTAATGGTTCAATGTGTTAAAACATGTTAGAAATTTAATATTATGTTTCTGTAAAGTTTTATATGTAATTAGTTGGCTTTTTCTCTGCACAGTTCGTGAACCTGTCTGCCGACGCTGCAGGGGAGCCGCCCTGAGGGGCCTATCAAGGTAAAAAACCCCGCCCCGGCGGAGAGGTGGCAAAAAAGAATTTTTTTTTAAATCTTGTGTACTTTTGTTTAGATCATGAAAGTTAACCAAATGTGATTGTGTGATAACATGTTAGACATACATTAAAATGCTAAATGAATATTAATAGATTATATTAATAAAATATAATATATAATTATAATTAAAGTAAATATTTAATTTAAATTATAATTTTGTTAAATTATAATGAATCTTATTTGATTAATTTTAATCAAGTAAATTTTAATTTAAATTATAATATGCTTAATTATAATTTAATAAATGCATGTTGATTAATTATAAATTATAATTTGTTTAATTATAATTTAATTAATATATGATGTAATTATAATTTGATTAATTATCATTGAAGTGAATGTTTAAATTGAATTATAATTTATTTAATTATAACTTAATTAATATGAAGTACATAATTATTATTTGATTAATTATGTGAATGTGTAATTATGTGGTGTGATTAATTATGTGATAATTAATTATTAACTTGATAATTATATAAGTATGAGTTAACTTAGATGGGTTAACTAATTATGTGAATTAGTTACGTGTTAACTAATTTAGATTATTATGGTTAAATATATATATGTAGGAAGTGTTAAAGAACGTGAGTTGTAACTGTAGCTTGCGCTTGAGGCAAGTGTTCGAAACTCAAACTTGTTATTGTTATACTAGTGTTTTAAATTCAAACATTTATTGAATTTGAGATTGTCCTTTTATTTCTACAATGGACAAATACTTATTTAAAGTTCAAGATTTAATTAAAGTGACCTTGACTTAATTGTTCAAGTAAGGTCTATCTTATCTTTCGTATGCTTTAAGTTTAAATTCTAAAGCACAAGTTATTTTATAATTCGTTATTATTGAATTATTCTTAATTATTGTGAGTCGATTCAACTACTCCTTAGTTGATGATAGTTGGAACTCCAAATTTTCTTTTAGCTATCCAAACTAAACTTTTTTTGGTGCGAACTCATATCAAATACTGAGATGAACAACCCTATTTATTAGGGGAGGTTACTATGCAAAAGCGTTAAATATTTGTGTACAATACATAGTACGAAGGGCTGATTCCCCTAAGTACGAGTTGAGAGTTCATAGTCTATATGACTGTTAAAGGTTTTAAATATAAATGTTTATAACCTAGGACAAAGTTCAAGGTCTTACGACCCTTAGATGTTTCAATATTCGAAATTCCAAATATCGATGAAAGAATTATTATTCAATTCTTTATTGTTGATGAAAGTAAAGTTGTTCAAATCTTTTGAAGTTATTCAGTTATGTCATATTATTGTTGTATTCCAAGTAAGCTTTTGTTTGCTCACTCTTGCATATTTAATAATTCCTTGCAGTTAAAGCCGAGAACGTTGACCTACCGTCAACGAGTAAAGGAAAATGCAAGATTAACAAGTGAAGACTTGTTATCCTTTGATTTTGATTGCAATAAGACTTTATGTTATATTTTTATTTCCGCATTATTATTTATGTTAAGGTTAGATAAACCCTGGGATGATTTTGAATAAGGTTGTAATTCCTTTTTAAGGAAGATTTTATTATTTATTCAAGGTTGTAATTTATTTTACATTTGTGACACCCCCAAATTCGATATCTTAATTTTCACAGGATTTGGTGTTCACTGTTCAAATATCATAAGGCTATCTACCCGTAATAATAGAAATTCATTTATTAGATAAATAATCCATCATCTCCCTTTAATAGGGTTACAATATCTGAAATAATAAATATATATTAAATCCCAGGTTATACTTAACCTTAAATATCTGTTGCGAAAACGTAAACAAATAAGTCTTAATTATCATACATAAGTCTTGAACTTTAACATTTCACTAACACCACAAGTCTTCAACACTTGTTAGCTTTTTCATTGCCCTTGCTACTAGAAGGTTCATCACATCTTTCATTCTTTGCTGCAATGTTATTATGCAAGAGTGAGCACGAATGCCCGCAAGTATAAAAATATGACAATAATAACATGCGAGTGAAATCAAAGAAATCTGAATAACAGAAAGCTCAACTTTTGAATCAGGAATAAAAATCGAGAATCAAATTACATTTGAGAGTCATATGACCTTGAACTAGGTCCTAGGTTGTCAAGTATATTAACCTTTAAACCTTTAACAGTCATAAGACTATGGACTTTACTTCTCGTACTCAGGAAGATCAGCCCTTCGTACCGATACTGTGCACAATACCTCAACGCTTAAAGCATCATCAATTCCCCTTTAATAGGGTTGTTCATCTCAGTTTCACATCAGAGTCCGCACCAAATAAAGTTTGATTTGGATAACTCAATAGTAGTTCTGAAATTTAGAACGCTCATCAACTATGGACTAGTCGAATCATTAAGGGTTCGCTAGTCTTAAAGGTTTCAACAATAAATGATATTCAAATTTGAATAATAACTTCTCAAGGGTATACAATCGAATAAGTGTTGTATACTGAAATGATACTTTTAAAAGAATCATAACATCTCATACGAAATTCTGAACTTGAGTAATCAAGAATAAGAACTTTGCTTGATATAGAATTTAAGTCTATAACTTGCTCAATATAAAAGTAAGGTTTAAAAACTTGCTCAACAATAATAAGTTAGGGATAGAATATTTGTCTCGTGCACAAGCTACAAATCTAGTTAAAATTCAATTCTTCAACGTCCTACACATTACATTATGCATACGATGTCGATTAGTTTCATAACTTCTATGTTCAACTGTTGAACTTTTCATTTAAGTCAACTTACAACTGGGTTCCTAGTGTTAACTTATTAACTAACCACATAGCATGAGTATGAACTCACAATATGCGTATCATATAGGTATAATCCTTCAAACAATCATAATCAAGTTTTACAATCACAATATTCAAGTTTGCACTTATTTTGTTAACTTGAACATTCATATTATCTTATACATGTTAATGACTTAGTTTATTAATATAAACTTTAAATCATATAATATTCATGTTTTATAACTTAAAGCAACATCTTTTATCGTCGAGAGCACTACACTTGCGTACGTGCATGTTCGACGCCCTCCGATTGCCTCCGAATACGCATCAGTCACAAAGATGGCCAATTTGACCCCTCTTAACGACTTCAAATCGAAAAACTTAATGAATGAAAGTTGTAGATCTACTCGTTATCTTTCCGAATCATCTTGAATCGCCTTAATCGGAGTTCGTACGAATAAGTTATGCTTATTTTACTACATGAGGTCAAAATAGTCTCGAAAACCCCAAAAAAAAAACCCCGAACAGCACCCACCCCCACTGGGGCGGGGCTTTAGGCTTGTGAGGACCCGCTGGGGCGGGCCATACTGTTGTTACATTTTCTAGTTCGCCATTTTTACACTTTGTTGGCCCAATAATCCCAATTAAATGCAAATCAAACTAGTACCGTAATTTCTATGAAGTATAAACTTCATAGAAACATCATACAATGTTATTAACATATTTTTAACATCTTAAATCATGCAATTACTCGAATTAAATCATGAAATTTCACCGTTCTTGGTGTTCTTGATAGTTTTGAAGAAAAACATGAAATTTAACGTCACAGATTCGTTATTATAACTCCGAATTCGTCCGTTCAAAGTTTGTTTTCTTTGTTTTAACATATATAACCATAATCATGCATCAATTTTAATATACACATATGATTTAAGCATTTATTTAACCCATATGGGTTATTCATACCATATTCAATACTCTGTATTTCACACAACCCAATTATTCAACAAAATCACTTGGTGTGATCACTGAAATCCATGAATATATGGCATAGAATATATCATGGACATATGTTAATATATATATATATATATATATATATATATATATATATATTCATGAAATCAACAATTGTCATTATTCACTCCCTTCACAGAGAACTTTATAATACGCAAATGAAAAAAACTATGTTCTTCACAAAATTCCAATTTAAGGCATATTCATAAGAAATTGATTACTTTAAAACATGATTATATGTTAGAAAATATGTTATGATTACTTAGCAACATTTATTTCATCATTTGTATAAAAATCTCAAACTATGTTTTTCTCAAAAAACTCAAAGATACATTTAATGGAAAACATAAAAATTTTGAAAAACTTAGATAAAGGAATTAATTACCCTTTGTTAGATGATGAAGATGATTCAAAGACAAAACAAAGACTTCTCAATCTCACTCTCAATTAATTCTCTCTTACTTCCTCTCTTTCTTTTCTCTCTAATAATACTCTCTGAAGTTTGAATATCCCAAAAACATAAGTCTAATCCTAACCATATACTTATACGTATAAAATTTTGTCGTTGTAATATAAACTGACCAACTCCTATTAAGGCCTCGTTTGGCTTTCTTCTTTTCTTTCTTTCCCTTTATTTTAATAACTAGTTAAGTTATATAGTTAATTGTCACACTATTAATTAACCAATTAATTTTATTTAAATTTATTAAATAAAATAAGACAAACTCACATTAAACACATTGTCAGATAATTAATATTTTTATTTATTAATTATGTCAATTCATTAATTCTCTAATTAATTAAAGTAACATTATGCTTATTTAATTAATTCATTTAATCAAATAAACTCAATTAAATATATACTTTGAACTATAAAATTACTACACATTAATTTAATTAATGTAACACATATAATTAAATTAATCTACCATAATCTTATGAATTAATTATTTAACTCAATAATTAAATCATCGAAAATATTTATTTATTTCAATAAATATTCAAATAACTGTACAAAATTCTCGTTCATCACAACATTCCTTATTATGGGTAGATGTATGTTCTATTTAGAAAGTGAACACTAAATCATGTGGCAATGAAGTACTCGGATTTGGGGGTGTCACAGAATTTACATCTGAAAAATTAGAAAAGAAGAGGTACGCAGACCCCATTATAAAAACTCAATCATTCAACCATACTCATAAAACAAATCCAATCATTCATTGGTCAATAGTCTATAATCAATCCTATTTATTATCATTGATTGGTCAATAGTCCATAATCAATCCTATTTATTATCATACATATAAACACGTGTATCTATAAATAATATTCATCCCATGAAATTAAAAAACATTCAATATATATATATATATATATATATATATATATATATATATATATATATATTGATATAATTTAATGGGTAATATTAGTTAATATAATATAAAATCGAATTTTAACTCCAATTAGTTATCATGGAATCCAATTCCAACTCCAATTAGTTAGCATGAAATCCAATTTTGAATCCAAATAAACTCTTTTATTTTAATCCAATTCCAAATCAAAATAAGCTCCCTTATTTTTAATTTAACATTTTTGAAAAAAAAACTTGGAAATAAATAAAATATAAATAATTTCTTTTTATTTTATGGCGCTGCGGCGCCGGGTTTGAACTAAAAATCGGGCACTATGACACCTCAAATGAACTGCAGTTGGGCGCTTGCGGTGCTACAGGGCAGAACCAGTTTTCCAGTTTCGCGATTTTTGTGTTTTTCTCATAACATGATTCTATAAAAATAATTATGCCCAATTAAATTGTTTTAAACACATATCAACATATATGAATCAATAACAATTAATAACTTACATAAAGTTTAGTTTTGATGCCACTGTTGATTTGTAATATCTAAGAACATACAATCAAATTGCATATAAACTAGCGGAAGCATGGTAAAATGAGAATTTAAAATTTTACAAATCATAACTAGGATCGATCTTTATGCGCAATTATCAATTAACAAAAGATAGAGAATTATACCTTTGTAGAACTAAGCTTTCTTAGGTACAAGTTTAACTCCAATTCCTTTGTGTTCTCCTTGAATTCCACCAATTGGATTCATTTGATCAACGTTAGCCACCCAAGTGTTTAGCCTCTAGAGGTAATCCACCAAAGAATAATAATGATTCAAGAAGTAGGTAGTGGCTAACCCTAACCCTAATAATACTTTTCTTATTTATAGGCAACCCTCCTAAACTATTTAGAAATAGGATTTTTAATTAAACTCCTAATCTAATTAGAAACTTATATGAGAGTGCTTTTATTAATTAATTCCTAAACCATTTAGGAACTAAATAATAATAATAATAATAAGACTCTTCTTATTAATTTATAATTAGTGTTTCCAAAATATTAATTAATAAATATTAAGCTATTTAATTTATTCTATCACCATAGCATAAATTAAATATACTTAACTTATTATTACGATTATGCAATTCACTTTTTAAATAAATATTTTTTTTTTGTGGTGTGACCCTTTAGGTTCTCCATATTAAATCGGTTGTAGAATAAATCAATTAGAACAATTATATTCTTATTTAAATAAATAAATTTTAATTCATTTAAATAAATAATATTTATTCCACAATAAAGGTATTAATCCCTGCATTTCAAATAATGAGTTCAACTAAGATAATAAGAATTTAAGTTGCATAATTCTAAATTGTATAAATCTTATAAGAGATAGAATTTTTTTATTATTTCTTTTGAGTACACATTTTATCAAGCCATTCTTTTAGGCTTTTATTAGAACTTGTACATTTACAATTCAATTCTAAGGATATATTTCATCCTAGGTTTTAGAGGGAACCTAGGAAAGAATTAGAGGGGAATTTAAGAGAAACTTATCTTCAATCGGTAGGTGATTCTGATTTTTGCCAAGTGATAGATTCGAACATATAACATTGCACATTAATAGAAGATGCCTTGCCACTAGTATAACCTTTGGTATCTTTTACTTGATCAAGTAAATATAGCAATAATTTATGATATTAAAATTTATATAAACTAGAATCAAATGATGTTATCAATTTTAAATTCTAAAATTACACAAATTGTTTTGAAATATATAGATTGCAATGAAGATAGAAAAGATTGCTGTTTTGCCCTATGTGCCGGATACAATTACACTATTTCTATAAACTAGAATCTAATTTGATTAAATTTAACGTAAAATCTTAATATTACCCTCTCAAAACACATTAAAATTTGAAACGATAAGAGAGAAACAAATCAATTTTTAATATAGAAATAATATGAAAAATTAAACCATTAATACTTTCTTGAAATCTAATATAAACGATAATAAATAAATAAATTTCACACTAAAAAACAAATAAAAAGGAAAATGGAGGGAGTACTACCTAATTTAAGCACCAATTAGTAGTCATTACTCATATTTTATCTTCCCCTCTCATGATAGTAACACAATGATTCACACATAACACAACGATTCAAACATTCTTTTACTCATGTTTTCTCTACCCTAACGTGTTGGTCAAACAATGACTCGCATTCATCTTTCTCTTATTTGACATGCGACGAGCAATCTCTTGTGAAGACGCGTCATTTGAGACGCTTTTTGAAACAAAAAATTTTAAGACCCCTCTCTAGGGAGAAATTTAAAGAACTACCATATTCAACAGCAAAACTGACCAACTGTAATCCATGTTTATATAACTGATCTAACAAAACTGCCCACAACATAAGCTACTGTTGAGAAGGGATGGGGAAATGAAGGGAAGAAGTGGGTAGGTGGGAGGGTTAGGGTTGAGAAAGAAAAATCACTCATTTATATACACAAAAAAAAAAAGAATAAAGAAAAGAAAAAGCTTGGACATGAGAAATGAATTTCAAGTCCAACTTATCAGAAATTACGAGATGTTCCTAATTTTGCAGCTTTAGTTGCAAGAAGGGAATAATTTATGGGTTTGATGGGCTCTCCATGTGCTTGTTTACCAAATCTTTTGCTATTGAATTACTCTCAATCAATATGGAGTTGCTCTCACCAGCTACTGCTCCATCGCCCCCTAACCGGAACTGATCCGCCTGGATGGGGTTCATTCTCCGACTTTCAGGTGCCCTTGTCGAAAGCCGATTATTATTAGATAGACATTGATAAGAATTCACCATAAGAGACTCCATCCCGTACTGAGATCGGACAGCTGAACTGAACATGGGTTGCATGAAGCGCTTTTTCTCAGGAACGTCACGCAATGATATTCGACAAACTGGACATGTTGAGTGCTGTTGCAGCCATATATCAATACAAGTTGCATGAAAAGAGTGTCCGCAGAATGGTAGGATACGTAGTGTATCTTCCGCGTGATATTCTGCTAGGCAAACCGAGCACCTATCACAAGAATGCAATTACGTTAGAAGATAAAGTGAAATATCAGTAATATAGAAGCTATAGTTCTGAGAAGGAAAGTACATTCCGCGCCATACATTACTAGCCAAGCTGTTACTGCAAGAAATGTCCCACTTCAGTGTTAGGTGCAATACATCATTACATTTTTTAATTTTTGTTCTCTTTTTTTCTCGGTTATAATGTTGCACTACAAAGAATAATAAAAAGCCAACTTCATAGCTACTGTTGCAACAATATCACAAAACCTAATGGAGCAGTAAGCAGGATAGGAAATAATAGTAATGCAGAAGAAGGCAAGGATAAGAGTTGGGCAAGTAAATAGAAATTTTAAATTAGAAGGTCTCTAATACGCAATAATTACAGGAACTACGCACTAAGCGCAGGTCCTCAATTCAGATATTGTTCGATCCTTTGATATTTTATAATCTCAAAAAAGAGAATCAGTGATCAACAGATGCAATAGCTCTATTGACTTTATTTTCCACCTAACAACAAGCTTTATCATCTCCCTGAAGCTCCAAATATGTGCTACATGTGTGTGAAGAATGTTTAAACTTCGCCCATTCCACTCCAAAATACATATGTACCCACACATACGTGAACAAAATTCAATTTGGGATCTTAATAGTAAATCTGAGTTGCACTAGCTCCAACTTATCAAAACCAAAAAAGTATGCATTCGTATGCAAAGAGGAGCAGACTTTATATTGTGGCATACGGCCTTCTGCCAGACGCAGTGATCTTGCATTCCCCATGATCCAGGTATATTTAGTTATCTCCCCTAAAACTAGAAACATAAAGCTGGAATACACCATGAAATTGCTCAAAAGATTTATGATACCAATACAATTAGGCATAAGATTTTACTTATATAGGTCATGTCAAAGTCATTTTCTCACCACTACGGTTAGCTCAAGTATGTCACAGCTGCATGTTGATATCATGTTGTATTGACAACTAAGTTCAGTGTCTATGCTTCATAGCTACACCAACTAGTGTTCTCGTATAAAGTGAAACTTCATCAAAGCTAATCTCAACCAGACAACCACTTGGTGTCTTTTAACAATCAAAACCTTGTAGGTAAATAAATTCCATAACTGGATCAACTTATTATTATAATATAGACGAGCAACAAGAATCTCTATATTATAGTTTATTCAAAAAAATCAACAAAGGAAAATCGGTCATATATAAACCCCAAAATTTTGAGGAGAGACCTGGTCCAGCCCGTGTTTGTGGAGGCCCGGCTGGCTACTAATGGTCCCTCCTGTTGGCTGGACAAGGACACTCCCTAGTAATCCTCAGCTGGATAGTCGCAGAAGTACTTCCTTGAAGTGCATGCTCACTTACTTTCTAGCAGCCTCCAACAGTACTACAAGGAAGCTTAATCTACCAACACAACAAGATTAGGTTGCAAATGAACCAAGCACCATTTAATGAAAGGTTGAGCAAAGCTTAGTGTCAATTCATTTATTGAAGTAACAGGTTCGACTGAGATGCAAATGAGCGATTCCTGAAGTCATTGGTAATGCTCAGCTAATTGGCAGCTTTGCCTGAGATGAATTGAAACCTATTTATTGAATGTCTTCAGGTTACTTGAGAAAGAAGTGACTCTCTCTTTTTTATCTAAAACCTTGGAAGTGTCAACTAAATAAGCTGCTGACAATACAATATACCAACTTACAAAACGAGTTGACCAAATTCATCTCATTACCGTAACAATCCATGGTTCTCCCTCTCGTGCTATCAATGTTTTTTCCTTTTTCATAACCTATAAGGAATGATTTTCCTATTATTATAGCTAGAACTGGTTTCTATGAATTCAAATTAGCTTTTCTCTAAAAAGAATAATTTGATTAGAAAGAAGGGAGATATAAACTGGGATGACAAGAAATCCTCCAGTATGGAACAAGTGAAAAAAGAGAGCAATATCCTAATGAAGGACATCACATGCTAATTCCTTTGAAATATGTGGTGTAAACTCTATTCAAAGACCCAAATGCCTAAGTGCGTGGAATAACACCCCATCACCCATCAAAGAGAATGAAAGAGCATTATCTTTGAAGATCCTTACATTTCATTCTATCCATGGCTACCATAATTTAGCAAAGCACGCCATAAGCCATAGCTTGTAGCAAACTTTTCAAAGATGAAGGGCACACCAAAGCTTACTAAAAAATCCCAAAGATTATTCCACAACCCCCTTATCACATTGGATAATGGCACATCAAATGTTTATGATTTTTAGAACTTTGACTACACGTAGTGAACTAATTCGCCAGGGGGGTGATCATATGTTCTCTGGCACCTTAGATTCGAAATTCCAAGAATACAGCAAACCTGTTAGGAGACTAAACAAAAAAAAAACAAGAAAAACAAATAGGACTTGGAAGGACTAACATCAGTCGGGTCCAAAGTCCACAAGCTCCTATCAAGAGAGGATGACCAACCATTGATGCAGGACAAAGTGGAGAGGATGAATAAATGGGATTAAAAAAAAGAAGATAAAAAAGATAAAAAGTAAAAAACCCAAAAGCAATAGGCTTGAAATCAATAATATCAATTCATTGAATAAACTTCTAGGAATTACAATACGTACAACATATGACTTGGAGACCAAGTGAACTTCGGAACCAAGTAAAACTCTAATTAACGAAATAAACTCCTTACTCATACCTAAAATAATATCGCCTACCATAAATAAACTCTATATTCTTCCAAATACAATAATAGACAACTATATTAAATACTAAATATTGATATCTAAATAATAACAAAATGTATTAATAATAACTCATCCGCAAGTTTTGAAGTGTGAAAGAATGAGAATCCATGATCTTAAGATGTCCACCAACGAAGGTTGAGAATCCCATGATCCAAAATTATGAATACCATGAGAATCAAATGTACTATCTTGAAAAATAAAGTCAACATGATAAGCTCTTGGGACTTCTTGAATGAGAGGCTTTGAACCTTCCAACAATTTTTTCCTAGTGTGGCTCATTCATGATCTCTTCAAGTAGCTCTTCAATTGGTTTAACATTTACATAGGTCCCTTGAAGACGTGCAGTAATTTTTGTGATTGCTTTTGAATATTCCCCTTATTTGTTGTACTTGTAAGTGCTTCCATTCTTCTAAGGCATTAAGCATCAAGTTTTGCACTCATTTCCTCCCAAAACAAATTTTCAATGTTCTCCATGAGTAGTATTGTTTGGCTCTGTTTTTGACATTTTTTTAACACTATTATCTAATACAGGGACCTAACTGAAAGAAAAATAACAAAACAGGGGCTGCTTTGGAAAGACCAAGACTACAGGGTTGATTTTGCAAAAATAAAAGTTAAACTGTCAATTTCGAAAAGTTTAAGAAGTTGGGGACAGGAACGAAAATAAAAAGTTTGGAAAAGACTGGGGTACCTAATTGTCATATGGCAGAATAAGTCATTTAGTTTCTTTACGAACAGAGAGGCTAGTGGGCAAGTGCTGCTTATTCCTTTTTTTTTTCTCTTTTTCTTCCCTTCTCTTTCATCTCTATGGTCAGCGGCATAACAGGTGGAAATGGCGTTCTTCTTCGTCTCTTCTTTTCTTTCTTTCCTTTTTTTTCTTTTCTTTTTTCACTAATGTGTTTGAGATTTTGCAATCTTGTTGGCTGATGGGGCTGATGCTTTTCAATCGGAGAAGGGGATTTGCTATTTGTAATTGGGCAGCAAAGGTGGCAAGTATGATGGTGGTTTCCGGCTGCAGCAGAAACAATTTTTTTTAATTTTTTTATTTCTATTTATGAGTGGATTACTGATATGATTGGTCATGAAGAGGGTATTGTGACCATGAAGTGGATGATTGTTTGGCAGCGGCTGGTTTTGTTTGGTGGTGGTGGTGGTGATAATGAATAGCCAAAATGGGACGTTTACTACTGACGTAAAGAGAATAAAAAGTTAATAAGACTAAAAAGCAACAAAAACACAAGACTTGAAATCAATAATATCAATTCATTGATAAGCTTGTAGGAATTACAATGCTTACATAGAAAACATAAGACTAGGACCAAGTGAACTTGGGGGACCAAGTATATCTTTAATCAAGGAAAAATTCCTGATACCTACCATAAATAAAATCTAGATATTCATCCTGGAATAATAAAAGACAAGTACATTAAACACCAAATATTTATATCTAAACATTAATATGATATATCAATAATATAGTAACTATTTTATCGTGTTCATCCTCAATCACCCGAGGTAAAAATTTCGCATAAGCGACAAAGAAGATAAAGAATTATTAGCATCCCAAATTGAAATTGGAATTCCAATTAACAGAATCACCCTCTAGACGAGTTAAGCAATGTGATATAGTCTAGGAAAAGCCATAAGAAAGGGGTGATAACCAAAATAAATATCCTCCCCAAAACTATGACACCCCCTCGCCACAAAGTCTGTCGTGCATTAAAGAATTAGAGAGACTACATCCTCTGAGAAATGAACTTGCAAGGGCTAGGGTGGTGGACTGCACTGTGAGTGAGATATATTCTTTCAGCTAAAGACCAAATATGCTTGCCCAAGAGAGTAATTCTCTAAATGTACACGCTGAAGTTACAAACCTGCTTGAGACGGGCATTTTGACACAAAACTCTCCAAAGCTTAAACCTCCTTCCTTCTAATAAGATGAAAAAACAAAATCCTACCCAAATAAATAATTTCTACCACTCTCCATAACCCACCCAAAGGAAATTCTCGTAATCTTTTCAAGGAACACAAAGCTTAAAAATCAACTATATGGGGAAACTCAAAAGGCACACCGAGTCAAGGTGATAGAGCCCTCAAAGAACAAACTTCTTTCTATCCATCTATGTATTTGGCAACTAAGAAATGAATCTTATGTAGGTCCGTCAACTCCCCTATCCCAGTAAATACACCTATTCCAGGTTTATGAACTCTTTTAGATTCTTCTAGATAAAACTTCACAAGTTTCTTAATGATAAGAATTGAAAATATACTGATATTGTACACCATACAACTTAACATAATTTTTATTATACTAATAATTCCAACGAAATTAGTATATATATTTTTTCAAAAATTCTTAAATAGTACTCCCGTCCCATAAATATTGCAATACATTCCATTTTAGAAAGTCCCAAGAAATTACAACACCTCCTTTTTAAGTAACTTTTGTGAAGTTAAATGACTAATTTACCCATAGTCAAATCAATTTTATCATCTTAATATATAGTGGGTCCCTCCACTAACTAAAAATTTTTGTGGTTCATATTCTTAGAGCACTCTTAAGCACACATTTCATAAGGATCAATTAAGAAACCTAATAAGATTTTGAAAGTTTATTAAAATTTGTAGAAAAAATTGTGTTGCAATATCTATAGGATAGAGGGAGTATTTCTTAAAACTTATTGTATCATGAATTATATTTATTGGTATTGAAATTTCAATGTATGTATGCATATATATATTTATATGCATACAAAAAATCTATTTAATATGTAAATACGTACCGAGTCCTCGAATTCCAATTTTTAAGTTTTGTCAAATCGAGGATCCCGTATGGCAAACTCAAATCCTTGTTTCTTAGTTTGGCAATCATCCGCACTAAGACCATAGTTCAAATTTGCAATAGCGACCTAGGTTTCAAAAGGGTTTTTTGGACTCGGTTTCGGTAGTGGTATCGGTTTTGGTATTGAGCACTATGCACCATTATGCTACTTGATATACACATTAATTATACATTTTAATATTCCCTTGGCCCACGAACAACCCAACTTGTATTTTGCATAACCTTGACTTAATAAAATCAAGTAGACGTTAGCCCTTAGGACTTTCGAGCTCAATTAGGACAAGAGACTCCAAGAACAGGCTAAATTTTAAATATAATCTAACTACTGGTGTCTAGGCAAATGGTTCAAAAGGCAAACGCCTCAAGAACGTGTGGTTATTCAATTAGTCACCGTAGCCACGTAGAGACTCCCACCGTTCTTACACTTACCTGGCTAGTGATTGATTAATTTTGGATTTAGTGGACCTTAAGGTGTAACTTGGAACAGTTAGGAGTTGTCTATATTTTATTTAGGTTAACCATAGAATTAAGATTTTTTTTTTATTACTTTTAATTTCTTTTTGTGTGGCTTAGTAGCTTATTTGTTTAGTGATTTGTGCAAGCATGGAATTTGTTTAGTGATTTGTGCAAGCATGGAATCTTACTTTGGTTGGAATAATAATTTTGCCTCGACTCATGACTCTTATGAAAATTTCAATGCACACCGGGTAAATTAATTTTTACCAACTTACCATAACCCTGATCCATAATCGTCTCCCTACTGCTATTCATATCCAAATTCATGTCCAGCTCCTCTATATACCCAATAGAAAATTCAAATGAAAATAAGAAAAAATTGATCCCTTTGGAGGAAGCCTTAGTCAAACCAATCTAAAGGAGTCAAACAATTCTAAGCCGATAAGTTCATCCAATAAGCCTAATTCAATAATTGATCACGTCACATGTGAGGAGTCTGCTGAAAAAGTCTATAAGCCTAAAGCTCCATACCCTAAAAGACTTATTTCAAGAAAACAACCTAGTGATTATTCGAACCAACCCATAGAAGTAAATAAGATCCAAGAATTGTCTGAAAATAAATTCATGGGCGAGGAAACAACTTTTAACTTTTGTCTAGATCACTTTGGTCAAAATTGAGATGAAATTGAATATTTGAATGAGGTCATTGAGATGTTGAACTCCACAACCCAAAAGTCTAACTCTAGATTGGAACCTATAGTTGAACAGAGTATGCCACCTTTTGAGGTCAAACTGAGCTTGACCTTAAACCCTTTTCTGAAAATGTTAAAGTCTACTTTTTGCCCATCCAAAACACTTTCCCTAATCACCGAGTCTGACCTAACAAATGAACAACAGTTTGTGCAGCATAGGAGTCTTATTTGTCTAGATAATGTAATTTTGGATAGTGTATGGGTCAATCCACTTGAAGAGGTACCTAAAAATCTTGCAATAACGATGGTTCAAAATGATTTAGCGACTCTTGGTGACAAATATGGTTGGCAATTTTGGATAGATTTTATGCCGTTGAAACTTTTCAAAAGAGAATATCATTTTTCTTTGCCAATCATTCTCAATTTTAGAAGGATAAGTTTGTCATGTTCAAAATTGCTCTTCTAAAACAAATTCTGACTATTTCCAATTACCCAGACCTCCTGAAAATCCTAAAAAATCCACACAAACTTGCTTGTTTACATCACTCATTTACCATCGCATAATTTTCAGGATATATAAAATTTGTAGATATGTTCATTTGTTTTCTTTTTCACCACATGTTCTTGCAGCTCAGTGCTGGGGTACAAGGTAAAATTCTTTCATTTTTTGTTCTCTTTCTTCATTTGCATACATTGAGGACAATGCATGATTTAAGTATGGGAGGAGTTTTACATTTTTGTTGTTAAGATTTTTATTTATGTATTTTATTTTTCTTACTTTTAGGAAACAAAATAAAACAAAACACAAGAAATCCAAAAAAAAAATTGAAACTTTGGTTGACTTTTATGAGTTGAATTGATTCTAATTTCTAATGAGTGTCTGTGGAGCAAAAACCCACGAGTAGAATTAAAATATTTAGATCTCTTGAACCTTTGATTAGATGCAATCTTTGTTTGAAACACTGTTTGGAATAAAATTAAAATTCATATGCATTTTTTGAACTACATAGTTGCACTAATTCTTAGTTGGGTATAAACCTACGAGTCAAGTAATCTAAAGACAAAAAATGAGAAAAAAATGAAGAAAAAAGAGAAATAAATATATAACTGTTTTAATGTCCATTAAACAAAATAACTGGGTATTCAAGCCTCAGGAGGCATCGATATTCAAGCTAAAAAGTGTGATGGATATAAGCAGTTTAACTAGTCAAAGTTTTGTGACTTTTTTCCTCGAGTTAGTAAGCCCTTAGGGTGTCTCTATACCTAGTGCCCTAAAGCCAACTGGTTTGGGAGTCATTGGTCCAATGCTCGCTAAATGGGTAATTCTGAAAAGCCTAAAAAAATGAGACATTGCACAAGTCAAGAAAAAAATAAAAAAAGAAATAAAAAAAACAAAGGAAAAAAATGAGTTCGCATGATTTTCATGAAAAAAATCTCTACTAAGAGTTACATCGCATCATAGTTGTTAAGGCGCCACGGCGAGTCATGGCAGTAGCCAACTGCCTGGACGCCTAGGCGACAAGGCGACTGCCATGGCATCAGTATGGCGACAAATCGTTTACAATGTGCAATTTATATATTATTTATTTTACTTAACAAGTATATTGGCAATAAAATTTCAGATACATTAAAACTTAAAACATAACACTATGGAATAACATTAAAGGCATAATTATATAAATACCTAGCAATAACAATTGAAAAACAATATATATAAATTTTCTAACCACACCAGCATCCAAGCAGTATTATATATATACATAAGCATTATTAAATGGCCTTGTGTATGTATATTGTATAATCATGTATTAGTATATAAATATATATAAATTCATATATATATATATAAAAATAAATAAATTTATATAAATATATAATTTATTTATTAAATAAATTTAATATATTTATGTATTAAATAAATTTTAATACAGAACTATAAATTTATATTTATATTTATGTATAGCAACAGTCAGACTCAGTATAAAGAAAAAGAAAACACACGCAACAGTCAAACTCAGTAGCCAAGCAATAAGTAGAAAAGGGGAAGAAAAAAAAGAGAAGAAGACATACCTGGCATCGAAGTCGCCGATCGAAGTAGTCGTCGTCTCGCCGATCGTAGTTGCTCGGTCGCAGCCTCTTCGATTTCTTCTTCCACGCGCACTTCGCTACTCTCTATGTCAATTCTCTCGACTTCGATGATCAATCTTTGATGAGTTCTCTACGAATCAATCGACTCGACCATGGCTAGGTTTGGTGTTGATACTACGACGACGTTTTTTTAACCCATTTCAGATTTGGGTCGATCCATACCCATGGAGACCAAGTCGCTCGACCAGCCAGATAGTCGTCCAAGTCGTCGCCACGTTGTCCAAGGCGACGATTGTTTTTGCTAGGCTCTCGCCTTTCAGCCATCGACCAAGTAGTACGCTCGCCTTTCATGTCTCCTTCCTACTGGACGCCTTGGCGACGCCTTAACAACTATGTATCACATACACAATACATGCATCACATGGAATTAATTTTATGAAGGACTAAGTCAAGAATAAAGATAGAGTATTTTTGATAAGATGAAAGTGTGATTTTGAATTTAATCTTGCTTATGTATAATGCCCATAGATATTTAGAAGTTTTCTTTCAATTTCGTAACTTGTTAAAAATAAAAAATCTCTTGATTTTTGTGGGTATATTCACTATAAACCCTCATGAGATATAACTCATCCACTTAGAGTAACCTTGGGTTTAAAGGCTTGTTGCACATGCTAAGTGCACTCGTGTTTTCCTACGAAAATGGGATAGTTCTAGTTTTCTTTTCTTTTCTTTTATTTTATTTTATTTTACTCAAGGATGAGTAAAAGCTAGATATGAGGATATTTGACATACAAATTAATTATACATTTTAATATTCCCATTTTTATGAATTTATATGTATATTTTATTTAACTAATACATTTTATTTTGTTTTGTAGGAGGTAATGTTCTCTTTATCTCTTGATCAAGTAAAAGGATAATTGTTCCAGCTTTTGAAGATTAAAATGGACTCTAGAATATTATCATGATGGAGTTGGAATCAATTTGAAGATAAAGAGATAAGAAATAAAAAGGAAGACTAAGTTCAACGTACCTTAGATTATGTTACAATTTATTTTTTCCTATAAATAAGACTTTTGTTTCAGAGAGAAGGGAGTTTTTTTATTTTCTATTTTCCTTCTTCCAGTAATCAAGTTCGGCGGAATAGTGCTTTCATTTAGTTCGAATGATGATTTAGCAAGGAGTTGTTCATTAGTTTTTCTACTTCTTGTTTCTTCTAGTAAAATATTCAAATGGTCACATGTTTTATTATATATGATTAATTCGATTCATTTTTCTATTATGTTTTCCCTAGTACTGTTGTGTTCTATCATTTAAGTGTTTGTGTTTTAAATTAATAGCCCAACTTTATTAGTTTAGTTTATTCCTTTAGTTAAATTAGTCTCAAGCAGTTTATGTGTTTCTATAATTTGCATGGCCAACTAAATTTTGATACCTAGGATGATGATAAAACTAGGTATTTCATAATAATTAGTTTATTTCCGTTTCGAAATTACTGTCTAATTGTTTTCGCCTTCATATTTACCTTTGTTTAAAATTCATACATGATTCTTATATTAATTAAGAGGTTTTGATAAGTTATAGTTAATCTGTGAATTTTTCATAACTTATGCTTGCCCATAATAATTATATGAATCATTATTTTTAAAGGAAAGAACAAAATTAGAAATTAATTCGGAAAGTAAAAAAGTATTTATTATGTTAGCACTTGAGGAGTACTCTTGTCGGACTCTTCAACAAAATACCGTCTAGCTGGATGATAAGTACACAATATTCATGATTTTTTATTCCTTTACATTTGGTTTTATTACATGTTTCATGTGTATATGAGCTTAATAAGTTGTTTATTATTTTCAGGTGAATTAAAGCTAAAAGGATGGAAACAAGTTGATTTGGAGTTGAATTGAAGAGGAGTTTGACCAGCAGTTGACTTTCTCAATATTTGGAGATTCCTACATGGAATTGGATTGATATTACTATTAGAATGAGGACTTCTTTGGACTGAGATTTTATTTCCTTATTAGATTCTATTTCTTTATGGAAACTAGTTATAATTGTAATTCCTTTTAGGATTTGGATTCCTAGTTTTTATAGGATTTAGGCCCTTGTCTAGCACTATAAATAGAGGATGATAGTTAAGGTTTTATTCATTCAATCTTCTACCAACTATCATACCTCATTGAAGTGCAGACTTGGAGCATGTCAGGCTAGTTTCTTTATTCAGTTCTAAAGGGAGGTGGAACCTTGTTACAAGTAATTAATTAATTGAGTATTATTATTTATTCCTTCTTGTATGAAATTTCTTCTGATAATCTGTTTTCATTGATTGCATGCTAATTGATCTAATTAATTTGATATGGCCAATTGAGTTAATTTAATCATTATCATATACTAGATTAAGATTGGTATTACGTGTAATTGATATCTGTCTTCATCACAAGTAGTAAATTAGTGATACTAATTGTGGACAAGCTTTTGTGTATTGCTAAGATTATCAGAAAACAAGTTAAACAAATCGAGCTTATGTGTTTGTTGCTTGGATTAGCCTAATTCTCTATTTCTTAATACTTCTATCATATTAAATCTAGAGAGCTTGTTCTAGGTTATATGCTAGTTGAATCTGGTGAAGAGCTTGTTTCATACAGTGAATATCTAAGGAGAATTTCGGATAGCAGAGCTTATTGTTATCTAGGGTTAATAGTTTCATTGAAGGGTAAAGAATAATAACTTGATTAATTGATTACTGTGCTTGGTGAAACTGAACTACAGAACTGAAGTTTTTACATATTTGGTTAATCTCTTTATTTAAATTCTGTTTTTCTTAGTTTAAAACAATTTCAAAAATCCCCCATCTTTATTTTCTGTTAAAATAGTAGAATAAATCTAAAACAAACTTACTCTCTGTGGGATCGATCCTTGCTTACTACTGTGCTAATTATTTAAATTCGTGAAGTGAAAGTGAGGTTAATTTAGGAGTGTAAACGACAGCTCCCAAATTTTGGCGCCGTTGCCGGGGAGTGTTATTTGTTTTTGTTTATTCTTTGTTTTCGTTTATTTTTATTATTTTCTTTTTATTTTATTTTATTTTTTTTCTTTTTGTTTTATGACTCAATCATCTCACTCTAATTTTGATCAAAAGATAGAGAAAATTGCAGATACAAAAGAAACTCTTGTTCCAATACTTAAAAAGGAAAAGATGGTGGTGCCGAACAACAACCGAACTTTAAAAGAACTGGCTACTCCAGACCTTGATCATCCATCCCTGTGTATTAAATATCCTACCGTAGAAGTTGCTTTTGAACTTAACTACGGACTAATTCGCTTTTTGCCTATTTTTCGTGGTCTAACAGGTGAAAATCCATATACGCATCTAAAGGAGTTCCATATGGTGTGTTCCACGATGAAATCACAAGGAGTGTCAGAGGAGCATATCAAACTTAGACTTTTTCCTTTCTCATTAGCAGATTTGGCTAAAGACTGGTTATACTATCTTCCTTCAGGATCGATACGATCATGGACTGATATGCAAAGGCTATTCTTGGAGAAGTATTTTCCTGCATCAAGAGTTGCCGATTCAAGGAAGAAGATATGTGGAATTAGTCAGTTCAATGGAGAAACTCTCTACGAGTATTGGGAAAGGTTCAAGAAGTTGTGTTCCAGCTGCCCTCCCCACCAAATTAATGAGCAACACTTGATTCAGTACTTCTACGAGGGACTGATACCAACGGAAAGAAGTATGATCGATGCGGCTAGTGGAGGAGCATTAGTAGACAAGACACCGGAGGCTGCAAGAAATTTGATTGCAAACATGGCCGTTAACTCACAACAATACGATCATGCTCCACAAAGAGTAAGTGAGGTAAGCACGAGTGAATTGGCACAACAGATTTCTAACTTAACTGCTGTGGTGCAACAATTAACAACAGGAAACGTACCGGTTGCAAAAGTATGTGGAATTTACTCAAAATCAGGGCATACAACAAATGATTGTCCCATAGTGCAAGAGGATGTAATTATTCATCAAGTTAATGCTGTGGGGACATTCTTCAGACAAAATCCACATCAATGTGATCCTTGGGCAGAAACTCACAATTCCGGATGGAGAGATCATCCCGACTTGAGCTATAAAGGTACTAGGCCACCAATGCAACCTGTCCTTTCAAGTATGCAGCAAGATCTTCAGCAGACTCAACCTCAGTACCACACAGAAAACCAAGAAGTACCTGTCAATTCTGGGACATCTATGGAGGATATGTTCAAGGCATTCATGAGCCGAACACTACAGTTCATGAGTCAGACACAGCAGTTCCAGCAGGAGACAAGAACTTCTGTTCAAGATCTGAGGGATCAAGTTGGTCAGCTTGCAACCACAGTAGGAAGGTTGGAATCTCAAGGCTTCGAGGAGTTACCTCTTCCGTTTGTTGAGAACTTCAGTACAATGGGATTTGACGAAGAGGAGCAGGAGGATTCAGGGCTTACTCCAGGAACGGACTGTAATATGGAATTTGACGAAGAGAATGAACAAGAGGAAAAAGAGAATAATTTGATAAATTCTGCAGATCTCGACAAGAAAGATGTGGATTCATCTCCATCAGTACAACTAACAGAAACAAGGAGTGCTACACACCATCGTACCTTTACCATGGAATTGGACAATGCAAAGTTCCAGTTCAACGCAGATCAGGCTAAAAGGTATCTTGATAATATTAAATCTGTTTTTGTTATTGATGTTGTGGATTATTTAGTGCAGGAATCTTTTGATGGAATACAATTATACGAGGAGGATTTGGTGGCTGGAAAGGAGCAAAATCATGAAGTACACAATGTTCCTCAATTAAGGAAGAAACTGTTACCAATCCACTTGAAGTTCACAACTCCAATTACATAGAACGAGAGGGAAGATGTCAGGCCAATGACAATAAACAAGGGCAGCTGCTTGGGAGGCAACCCAATTTTGAAATGAAATAGGACCATCTTGATGCCTTGAATTTTTTTTTTTTGAAATTTTTTGAAAAATTTGATTTCCATAATTCTATTTTACCTATGTGTTCGAAGGTTAAAGTCAAAAATGAGAATCAATGCTAAAAATTCAAAATCTGTTTAATGCTTAATTGGTTAATGATTGAGAAAAACTAAGTCATGATCCATAGTAATTGATTTAAATTGAATTTGTGTCTCATGAGCACTTGAACGTGTGATATATGCTTAGTTGGCTAAGTTATCTGTGGAGTTGTCTATGTGCACTAATCTCATGCTCTAGAACTATTGAACTGCTTAAGCGTTTTGCAGGACCATGTAAAAAAAATAATAAAAAAAATTGGAAACCAGTGAAATTGTTGAAAAAGAAACACAAGAGAAGTCATGTGGTGGGATGAGATGGAGCGTAAAACGCACTCTCCCATAAACACGTGCGGATAAGTGAGATGGAGCATAAAATGCACTCACTTACAAAAGAATGATTGAGGAAGGTGAAACGGAGCATAAAATGCATTCACCGAAAATAAAAAAAATTAAAATGAAAAGATTCTGATAAAAAATAAAGCAGAAAAAGTATGTTTTGAGTTTTTGAGTGGTGTGCACGGTTTTTGCTCCATGGTAACTAAGTTGAGTAAGTATGTGGATCATAGACAAGGGCTTATGTGGTTACAATTTAACTTAATAAAACTCATTGGTGAAGTGGTGAGGTACTTATCTTGAGTTGATTGATGAAGCGTTGATCATGTTTTTGTGGGTTTAGTGTTGATAATTATGATTTGATCTTAAAATCTTTTGACGTTATGGTTGAGTAGAGTTTCTGGAAATTAAATTTTTAGTTTACACGAGGACGTGTAAAAGACTAAGTGTGGGGGAATTTGATAAGTACACAATATTCATGATTTTTTATTCCTTTACATTTGGTTTTATTACATGTTTCATGTGTATATGAGCTTAATAAGTTGTTTATTATTTTCAGGTGAATTAAAGCTAAAAGGATGGAAACAAGTTGATTTGGAGTTGAATTGAAGAGGAGTTTGACCAGCAGTTGACTTTCTCAATATTTGGAGATTCCTACATGGAATTGGATTGATATTACTATTAGAATGAGAACTTCTTTGGACTGAGATTTTATTTCCTTATTAGATTCTATTTCTTTATGGAAACTAGTTATAATTGTAATTCCTTTTAGGATTTGGATTCCTAGTTTTTATAGGATTTAGGCCCTTGTCTAGCACTATAAATAGAGGATGATAGTTAAGGTTTTATTCATTCAATCTTCTACCAACTATCATACCTCATTGAAGTGCAGACTTGGAGCATGTCAGGCTAGTTTCTTTATTCAGTTCTAAAGGGAGGTGGAACCTTGTTACAAGTAATTAATTAATTGAGTATTATTATTTATTCCTTCTTGTATGAAATTTCTTCTGATAATCTGTTTTCATTGATTGCATGCTAATTGATCTAATTAATTTGATATGGCCAATTGAGTTAATTTAATCATTATCATATACTAGATTAAGATTGGTATTACGTGTAATTGATATCTGTCTTCATCACAAGTAGTAAATTAGTGATACTAATTGTGGACAAGCTTTTGTGTATTGCTAAGATTATCAGAAAACAAGTTAAACAAATCGAGCTTATGTGTTTGTTGCTTGGATTAGCCTAATTCTCTATTTCTTAATACTTCTATCATATTAAATCTAGAGAGCTTGTTCTAGGTTATATGCTAGTTGAATCTGGTGAAGAGCTTGTTTCATACAGTGAATATCTAAGGAGAATTTCGGATAGCAGAGCTTATTGTTATCTAGGGTTAATAGTTTCATTGAAGGGTAAAGAATAATAACTTGATTAATTGATTACTGTGCTTGGTGAAACTGAACTACAGAACTGAAGTTTTTACATATTTGGTTAATCTCTTTATTTAAATTCTGTTTTTCTTAGTTTAAAACAATTTCAAAAATCCCCCATCTTTATTTTCTGTTAAAATAGTAGAATAAATCTAAAACAAACTTACTCTCTGTGGGATCGATCCTTGCTTACTACTGTGCTAATTATTTAAATTCGTGAAGTGAAAGTGAGGTTAATTTAGGAGTGTAAACGACAGCTCCCACTGGACACTCCATCTAAGCTCGTGTAAAATAGACAACAAGGTTTTAAGAACTCAATCAATCCTTCTCTTACTCCTATTCTACATTATCATCCTCTTTTTGTTCCTCGATAATAGTTATTACTCCCTCCATCCCACAATTATTGCAATACACCATTTTGCACAAATTTTAAAAAACTTTCAAAATCCTACTTGGTTTTCTAATTGGTCCCTATAAAATGTGGTTAAGAGTACTCCAAGACTGTGAACCACAATTTTTAGTTAGTAGAGGGACGCACTATATAATTAAATGATAAAGTTTATATGCCTATAGTAAATTTGTCATTAAACTTTACAAAAGTTGCTCAAAAAGGAAGTGTTGCAATTTTTTTGGACTTCTACAAAGTTGTGTTACAATAATTATGGGATAGAGGAAGTATTACTTTTTGACAAGTTATTATGTACATATACATATTTATTTATTAATATTTATTATTATTATTATTATTTGATAAGTTAATATGTAAATATACATATTTTATTTACTGTTATTATTAAAACACCCTCTATCCCACAAAAAGAGTTCCATTTTTGATTTTATTACTATTATTATAATTACTCCTGTTGCACCGTTATTACGCCTTTATTTCCCCATTATGCCGTTATTTCTTCTCATTAAAGCGAACTGCGACTATACACGGCCTTTACATTAATAATGCTTGAAAATACGATTCGTGTCTCGTTATCAAAGCCATAACTAAAGAAACAAACCGATACACCGACATTTCAGTAACACGGTCGTTTCTTTGAATCATGACACTAATATATCCCAAAACACTATGTAGTTAACATCAACTCTTAAAGGCGCTGTAAGGCAAGTCATCAACTCACGAATACCACATCCCACTATAGAATCATAATTAATAAGTAGGGGCGGAACTAGAACATTTTTAGAGGGGAGTCAAAATACATCAGTAAAAAAAATTATTTATTGACCCTTTGAGTGCTTCTTTCAAATTCATTTTGTTCAATTCTAGTATTTCACAACATCTTATTCCAACCCTTGTCAACCTTTGAGTTGTGAGTCTAATGGCTTTAAATACATAAACATATATACATATATATATACATATACATATATACATATATATATATATATATATATTTTAATTTCTCCCGAACTATGGGACTATTAATCAGACTTTGAAGTTTTTAGTCAACTGATTAGCTACTTTTATAGATAAATTACAAATTATAATATTATCTATTCAAAACCTTATATTGTGGTTCGTGAGACTAATTAGCTTGAAAGAAGTAATTCCAGCAACAAAAAAAAAGAGATTTAATAATCTTGATAAGTTAGAACTATGGTGCACTTATGGTCACTATAATGGGATCCAAACAAAATTGTTTTATTTCTTTAGCTTTCTATTTTTAATTAGTTTACAGAGAGAATTGCTACCACCTTTTTCTGCCCCACTTTAATGATAAACAAAAATCAAGAGAAAAGCAAAGGAGAAAGGAAAATACATAAAAAAAAAAAGGGAAAGGAAAGCCAATAACCCCCGGAGATTTCAAAGCCCCGGAAACCCCCCCCCCCCCCCCCCCCCCCCCCCCCCCCCCCCTCCCCCCTCCCCCCTCTGCCCTCTGCCCTCTGTTAATGAGGGTTATTGCCATAAAATTAGGTCTATATTGTCCTAGCAAAAATAATGTTGTTTAGCAAAATATACAGTTAGTGACACTTTTATAGTTGTTCTAGTGACACTTAAAACTTCAAGCAACACTTACTGCAATAAAAACAACATTTTTGCTCTGGCAATATTAATCGCCTAAAATTTCTATTAAACATATTCTCCTAGATTGCAAAATACCCTCAGAGATTTCTAAAAGGGGTCATAACATTCTTGAAATCCTGAAGAACCTTTTAAAGATAAAGGATAATGTCATCTGCCTACAGCACCACCACGTAAAAAATCTACCTTCTTCCCATATTAATCATCGGAAGAATACCGACCAATGAAGTGAAAAAGAGAAGGTTCTATGAATTCAAGATATCAGATATGACATGCTCTGAAGTCTTGATTATTTGCTATGCTCCGAAGCTCTGACATTCTCAGGAAAATATCCGTTCTTGATTATTGTTAGACTGCATAGCAGTGTTAGACCTAAAACAATCTGTAAGTCTAGCGAAACACTACTTTGTATGGATTCCTGATGAACAGGTTCTACTTTTGGGAGTGTTCATATGGAAACCGAAAATACTAATACCTAGATTCGTGTTTGGAACGCCAAGAATCCTTGTTTGACAAGAGAAAAGACATTAGTTATTTGGAATTTGAAAATTATTAAAAATAAATAAATTAAATTAAATTCCTCATTGCCATTCACATTATGAGACAGTAATCTTGGGAGGGGCATAGCACTCATGAGAATGATTGCTTACCTTTGGGTATGACTTTCCATAATTGTCCAAGTGTAAGTTAGATAAATTACAAGTATGGTCCTGGATTCCCTTCTCCACAGGATCCCTTTTTCGTATTTCTTTAGTGGGTTTGCCACAGGATGTAGTCTTTCGTTGGGCATGTGAATTAATTTCCTCAGCTTCATGATTATTTTCATTTTTTCAGTTTGCATATCAACCTTTTTTACATATTTTCAGGGGCGTGTGGTTGTGAGGGTGTTAATTACCTTAATATTTCACTGGCCTTTATACACTTCTGATGAAGCAAGAATTCTAATTGTAACAAATAGTTAACAACACTGGGATATCCCTTCCTAGACCAGAGAACACCTTTCTACTTGCTTCCTGTTTATCACAACACGAAATGGATTGCCGCTACAATTTTTTAATCCATAATTACATTTAAACCTTAAATTCCAAGATTATGAACTACTTTAACTTAGTACACGGGATCTTTCTCCTTTTCCCTTCATTTCAGTATAATAGAAAGGCTTGTTTGATGATAAAAATATCTAGTCATTATGAGCCAGTTCTTCTAGAAAAGATTCCAATGTCAAATGACTGATGAATAGCAAAAACATTCATTAGTTTATGAAAATAAGGCTCCTCAATTTCTTAGATTGATGCTCATTGTGAGTTGATGTTTGAAAAAGAAACTACACCTCTGAGTGCCATAACAACTCTACTATCTGAAGCCTTTAGCATTAGAATAGAAAGAAGCTGCTGTAGTGCAGAGTTGTCATGGTAATTGTCCCAAAAATACCATAAAAAGCACATCATGTATGAAAACCACATGAATTAATTTTACTTTTATCATCTTTCCAGTTTCCATTATGACGTCAAAAAACAATCAATCCCATGACTCGGAAAACTGTTTCCACAGTTAAAAGTCTTTAAGCCTTTTGCACTGCTTCTTCTAGTAAAGAAGTAAAGGAATTTGCTCTTTGATATAGAACATCTGTGAAGTGGAAGTAGGAAAGGATGTGAAATGTTCTTCATCAGAAACATTGCTAGGGACCCATAGAAGGATTTCAATTTGCTGTCCAAAGTCCAAACGCAGCACATGAGAAAGGTAGATAGAAAACTTTGTGCATACAATTGATTCCTAGAGAATCATTAGCACGACTTCACTGAAAAATGCAATGAGAAACACTTTCTCTTGATAGAAATTTGATCAAATAATTAAAAGATTTCATACTTTCTTGTTGCGTCAGCCAATATTGAAGGTGCCTCAAAATATAACATGGTGGTGATGCAGGAACATGAACTAAGACTAAGAGTTATGTATATTTGACCTAATCAAGAGATACGAGCACAATTATTTTCATAGCTATTTTTTCACAGTTGGCTGGCAATGCCTGAACAACCCTCCTCCTTTATTTTCATGCATTTTTATTCTTTTAGCTTATTTTATTTTATTCATTATATTACCTCTTTCTTCTTTTTCTTTTTTCATTTTCATCTGTTTTATCCCTTGTTTTTCTCGTCTTTAATAAGGATTTATTTTCAGCTTACCCCACTTACTAGAAAGGATTTAATTTCAACTTACCCCAACTAGTTTGGGATAAAAGGCATTTTTGAGTTGAGAAATGATAAGAATACAAGGCTGTGTTTAATAAGTCCCAATCACCCCGTATATATAAAAAACAATAATTAAGAGGAAAAAATGAGGACATGTTAAACTACAGAATAGACACTAAACTGTATAACTAGAACTTACAAACTAAAACTAATACTACTCCAAAGAAGAAGCACGGGAATGGCTGATGGGATATCATAATGAAGCACACCAGACAGCATACAATGTTCCCCAAATCCTATGGGACTCCTCTACATTGAGGAGGAATATGACACAGAACAAACCAGGATAGATTCATTAAAATCCTCAAGTTCCAATATCTTGGTAATGTAAATGGTTAGTGTACAGGAAGAGAGTTGCGAAATTAAAAAGCACAAAAATAAAAGTGATCCGATTCATTCTATTTACAGAAATTAGCCACACAGAAAAAAAAAACCTTTAAATCAACTGAGAACACGCACAAACCCCCTTTTGTAAAGATATTAACCCACAGTGTTTGCTCCCACAAAAGATTCTAAAATTTTCCATATCCAAGGGGACCCAACCAGTCACCAAAGATGCTTAAAATAGGCAACCACCTTGAAAACCCCAAACCTTGTTAAATGAATAACTACCAAATCTCTTAATGAAAAAGTCATCATGCCAAGGCAATTGAATGTTCCCATTTACATCCCAGATAACGACTCAATTCAGCATTTTCACAATTGCATTATACGGTGTCAACTACATCCTCTCCATTCTCTATAGTTTCTGTCAAGTAGGCCAACAAATTAGAAAATAAGCAAACTGGGTAAAGTTTCGCTCAGTCCCCTGCAAGCGAGATGCAAAAATCTATCAGACTTTCACCTCGATAGTAGAGAGCATTTCTAAAGCACCAAAGATTTTCTAAAGTGAATGAACATACAAAGGCTTCCCAAAATTAATGAAGCTTAAATCTATTGAGTTATGATCTTTTTGAGTGGCAAGGATACAATTTCCTCTTAACTCAATATATAGATCCAAATTACTGTTGTAAAGTTGAGGCCAAAGCTGAATATTCGAACTCCATACCCCATACTTCACATCAGAATAAAAAGGGTAAAGTACACTACTCTCAAAACTAACTTAATGTTATTTTCCATCAGCACCTCCTTTAAAAGTATCTTATAGTAAATGGAACCACCACTAGATTTTCACCTTTCCAGGTCTAAATTTCCTACACAAACAAAACTTAATCAGGAGGGCTATTATCAAAACATATATCATCCCAAAATAATAAAACAACAAAAAACCATCATATCTGACCTTAAAGATCATTTTCCAAATGCAATACCCATGGAAACCCACACCGCATAAAGTGACTCCCACCAATTCCTGCACTTTTCATATGTGGCGCAAGCCTTTCTTCATAAGTGGTCATGTTCCTTGGGTAGTCTGCAATGATTTTACCTCCAAAGGAGTTGCACTTATAAGGCTCTATCCCTCAGAAAATGACCCTTTTTCAAGGGCAAAATCCATGGAAACCCACAACAGCATATCAAGTAACTCCCATCATTCCTCCACTTACCATATCTGGCTGCAATGCCTTTCCCATCAGTGCTCATTTTTTCCCCTAGACTCCTGATATGAATTGACCTCCAAATCATTCTAATTGTAATGCTCTGCCCTTTAGCTTGGAATGACCTTTCTCGGCATGCAGTCACATACCTACCAAAATTTCTAAAATATCTCCCCGTACGAATAAGTCTGTCTTTGAAATGAGTTGAGGCTTCAACCAACAGTCCAGTTTAAACACAAATGTAAAGCAAATGCAATGAAGAGTATCAAGTTCCATGCCACTTGATTCTTCCCAATCAGCATGGCAAAGACAGAAGTTACAAAAATACTGCGAGAATATTGTTTGAACACTAGCAAGGAACCCGTATTTAGAACCTATTCTCCCAAGAACCAAAATGTCCTTTTGTTAGAATTAATGGAAATATTGTGGTCAATCACCTCAAAACATGGGTGAAAGAAGAATATTTATAACAAGAAGAGGCTGCCACTGACCCACAATTTCTCTTTTAAAGAACAACACATGATATCACTGTGATGAATATCTAAGACTTGAAAGGGGCAAGAAAACATAATTGACTCAACTATGAAACTTCACTGCTTAACACCCTCGCAGTCATGTACTTTCGCAAAGTAACCCATCCATGTTGACCATGTTTCTGTGACCCTCTGTCGTCTAGAAACTGCTTTCCTTTGAAACTTTGACAGATAAACAGATGGTACAAACAAATTATAAATGAATTTTGATCACAGCCTCTTCAATTTACTCCAGTAGCATTCTAGAGATTATGTATGCATATAATAGCAATAGAACATATTATGGAGTTCTGCAGACTTATTTGCAAGCAGTGATTTATGACCTCATAAAAGTTAAAATCTGCTAGAGTAAACATAAGGTAATCTATTCCCACAAAACAAACTAATAACAAAGTATCACTAACTAGAGGGGTTCACTTAAACTTACTGAGCATCTTCTGCGAAGTTAAAAAAGGGATCACTATACTTCTTTGTCGGAAAGTTGGCCACAACAAGGGGCTCAAGTCCATGCAAACCCCGTTCCAGCTGTACCACGCAAAAGTCAACCATCATACTTGGTTCACATGGAAAAAGTGATTTATAAATAAAAAACAAAAGTAATATCAAATAGTATAATAAAAAGAGGGTAAAGAATTAAGTCAGTCTCAAATACAAACCAACAAAACATCAAAATGAAAGCAACCCATAAAGAAAAAATGAAAAAAAATGAAAAAGTAAATCTGCACAAATTTGGCATTGCTAGTAGGCTAGCTACCTACTACAAGTTGGTTTTAGGGGTATAGGCAAATAGAACGTGAAGAAATGGGCAAAAAAAAAAGTATAAGCATAAAGTAGTGGCAAAATTTATTTATTTTTGATATTCTGAGATTAGAGAAACAAATTTTGATAACCAGGTTAACAAAATTTCAATACAATAGTATACAAATTGTGAGAATTTTTGAAGATTTCCTTGAAAAATGTAACCAGAACATTTGTGCACACACAAGCATACATACTAAATGTGATAACAATATATTTTGTTACACTAGAGTCCGCAACTTGCATAGTACACTCCGTTTTCACGTTTTTATTACTAAATTTTGGTGACTCCTTTACAGGTAATAACTAACACATACCAAATAACCAAACCAATCTAATTACATCCAATTAGGATGTAATTTAATTGACCAAATGCAAACAAGCACGGAAAAAACAGAGAGAACAGAGATATAAATAAATGTTGAATAAAAAATCGAAACTGAATGCATTGAAATAGAGCTTACAATGCTTAGATCAGATCTAGACGATATATGAAAGGAGCGCCGCGACGCATTCAATTGAATTCGAGCACAAATGAGCCTGGTGCATACAAATACAATAAACATGGTACTCACAGCAAATCCAATCACTGTCATAACCAAATTTATCCCTGGAGATATCATCTTTTTTGGCTAAATGATGTAATTTCAAACAAACCCAATTCAATTCAGGTGCTATTTCCTTCCAAGTTTAAGAACCAAAGAATTGAAAATTGAATTTCAATTCTAGTTATGTTCATAACTGAAAAATAAAAACGCAATTATACTCTGTACTAGCTCACATCATCAATTCAATCCACACTTCCAAAAACCCACAAACTGTAACAACAAGACTCATCACGAACTGTAACAACAAGACTCATCATGGGTCTCTCTATCT
The DNA here is from genome assembly GCA_020205555.1 of Panax stipuleanatus. Taxonomy (NCBI): domain Eukaryota; kingdom Viridiplantae; phylum Streptophyta; class Magnoliopsida; order Apiales; family Araliaceae; genus Panax; species Panax stipuleanatus. Next base: position 131,288,068 of record CM035115.1, on the reverse strand, counting down.
ATAAAATTCAAAACAACAATCCCTCTAAAATTGGCTGCTTTTTCTCAAGAACTGTCTCTAGCCATGGATATAGGTGTATACATATACTTTGTCTAGAATTTAGGTGCGTACAGATCAGGGAAAGTGAAATTGTTGGATTTTTTTTTGTGGGGTTCATCTACTATAGAAGGCATGATGATGGGATTAGGGGGAGCCACAGTGTGAAGAACCCCATTTGGAGAATGAGCCAAATAGAGAATGATAAGAGCATACTCAGTAGATTGAGAAAGACAGAGTGACTGAGAGGGATTAACAAAGTAACAGAGGCTAGTCAGAGAGATCTGAGAATTGAGATCCAAAATTATCTATTCAGCTATATGAAGAAAGTGGACCTGGACCTGGAAGATCTATGAACATAGGGACATAACGAATGATTAATAAAAAATCTATTATTTTTAAGTAAAAAGAAGATATATGTGTTATGTGATTTATTAAATAATAGTTCAATAGTTTTTGATTAAGGGAGAATATAATTAGAAATGAATTTATATTTTATATTATTTGGAGTTGTATATTTTTTAATCGAAATACATATAATTAAATAAAATAAGACTTAATAGTAATTTTATATTTAATATTTAATTGGAACATTGTATGGTGAAATGATTGAATTGTACGGTAATTATTTACTCACAAGTTCTTTTATGATTAATGTTGAAATTTATATTATCTGAAAAGTCATTGATCGCTAGGAATGTTTATCCCTATTGTAGAATAAATATTATTTATTTAAATAGATTATTAGTTTAATTTATTTATTTAAATAAGATTAGAATTGTTCTAATTGATTTATTCACAATCAGTTTAATATGGAGAACCTAAAGGATCACATCATAAAAGGAAGAATAATTATTTAAGAAGGTAATGGTATAATCGTAATAATACATTAAGTATAATTAATTTGATCTATGGTGATAGAATAAATTAAATAGCTTAATGTTTATTATTTAATATTTTAAAAATATTAACTATAAATTAATAAGAAGAGTCTTATTAATATTATTACAATTATTATTATTTTAATTTTTAAAGGAGTTTAAGAATTAATTTAATATTAGTACTCTCATTTATTCCTAATAAAATTAGAAAATAAATTAATTAAATGAATTTAATTAATTATTTCCAATTTGGTGGGAAGCCTAAATTAATTAAAGGAGTTTAATTAATTAAATAAAACTCCATGTCTAATAGGATTAGAAGGATTGATCAATATCTATATAAGAGAAGTCATATAATAGATATTAGTTGATGCAATTTTAATTGTTGTATAGTACTCCTTTAGTCCTTTACTACAGTAGATAAAAAACTAAGGTTTAGCCAACCACTCTCCTTCTTGATAATTACTCTCTCGTGGTGGATTATTTTGTATAAACCCAACAGTGATATCAGAGCTAAATCTTTATGCAATTATTAATTTTTTTAATTTCATATATGTATGAGTATTTAAAATAATTTATTAAGTATAATTAATTATATAAAATTATTTTTTATGGAAGAAAGAAAAAAAAATCGAGTGAATTTTTTTTCTCTGCCAACCTGAATCCGTGTTATCTACAAAGGGTATATCCGTGGATCCTGATTCATTACCAAGGTGACTAACGTGGGTTCATCACTTTTCTTATATATATATATATTTAAGATGATTTACAAAAATATTCAGGATTGCAAAGTAACTTTTATATATATATATATATATATATATATATATATATATATATATAGTAACAGTAACCTTATATATATAATATTCTTAATAATTTTATAATTAAAATAAAGATTTTATTTTAATCTTGAAATTGAATTTCATGCAATTTAAAATTATCCATTAAATGAAACTCATATATATATAGAATGTTTTAATTCATGAGATAAATATTTATTTATTGATTCATATAGTGATATGTATGGTAATATATGGGATTAATTATTGGACTATTAACCAATATGATTGGATTTTATTTTATTTTAGTTGAATGTTTGAATGAATGGGTTTTATTAAATGGGGTCTGCGTATCTCGGTCTTCTCTAATTTTTTTTATGTAAAATTCTATCTCTCTCCTATGTACTTTCTCTTGACTACTGATCAAGGTTTCTGTTTAAATTAAAATAGTTTACGTAATAGGATTAGTTAGAATTATCTTGAAGACATTGGAGACCAAGGAGCAAGGAACGCGTGAAGACCCATTTGTATGGAGTCCGAGTTTAAATGTAATAGTTACATTTAAATTTAAATTCTTGCACTCTTAGGTTTGACCTTTTGGTTCACTTGGTGGCTATAGTGAACCAAATTAGAATAAAAGTTCATAATCAATCCGGGTAGAATATAGTATCCTATATGTGCATGCTAAGTATAATATATATTATATTTTATGCAAAACATGCTTCGCATGTTTAATAAAATGACGCGTTTTTTATATATATATGCGTGCATGCGTGCTAAACAAGATGAGACAAATAATAACAAACCCCTCAAATAAATCATATTAAGTCTAAAGAGTTCAATGATAGTTAGAATATTGGACGTCGTCTTTTAGCATGATAAATTAATAGAGTATTAAATATTTAATACGAGTTTGTTGTGCTATTCACAAGGCAAGTATTGCGTATTTAATATATTAATTTAATCACATTTGATGCTTATCAAGAAAATTAAACAATATTATTTTGTTGTGCTATCCACAAGGACAATATTTTTCTTTTTTAAATTTATGAAAGTGCTAGGTTGGACTTAACTTAAATTATTTTAATTCGGATGTGCACACACTTGACCATTATGATTTTAAGAGGCAACATAAAAAAGAGTTACACGTTGATGTAATTGACAAAGAGTTATCTACCTATTTATTTATATATCGTTTGTTATGCTATCCACAAGGCTATATACATTTGAAATGAGATCCTTATTCTCACTAGCAAATCTTTAATTAGATGTTGTCGAACTATATAAGTGAGGGTAATATGGTTTGAAGAAAATAATGGGAGATACCAATTTAAAATAAGACCTAATTTATTTTGGTATATAAAATTAATTAAATGAATGTTTGCTAAAATATTGTCTTTTCACATACAGAAATTTAAAAATATCAAAATCACTAATTTCACTGCGTAGCATACTTGATGCTAATAAACTAATCGGGCCGAGTTACACGGACTGGTTAAGGAATCTGAGAATAGTTCTCACTGCTAAAAAGATTTCTTATGTCCTAAATTCACTTGTCCTTGAAAATGTTCGAGAATCAGCCTCTGAGGAAGAGATTGTCACTATTGTAAAGTGGCAAGATGATGCATCTGTGACTCAATGCATCATGCTCGCATTCACGAATAACGAGCTTCAGCGTCAGTATGAAAACATGAATGCTCTTAGTATGTTGCTTTACCTCAAGGAGTTGTATGGTGAACAAAGTAGGACTGCTACATATGAGATATCTAAGGAGCTCTTCCGATCTCGGATGACCGAGGGCACTGCCACTGAGACTCATGTCCTAAGGGTGATCAATCTGATTGAACGCCTTGGACAGCTTGGGTTCGTCATGGATGGGGAGTTGAGTCAAGACTTGGTCTTGCAATCACTCCTTGAGACCTGCTCGTAGTTCATCATAAATTTTCACATGAATAAGTTAGATGTCAGCTTGCCTGAATTACTTAACATGTTGAAAATTACAGAAGATCACTTCCCATCCAAGAAAAACCATGTCTTAATGGTAGATTCTTTCAAGAAAAGGAAGAGGCCCAAGGTATCTTCTGAAAAGAAGAAATCTAAGAAGGCTAAGGGCAAGGTGAACACAGAGGAACAAAAAAAATCTGATCTAGCTAGTAAAGAAATGTGCTTCCATTACAACAAGCTGGGTCACTGGAAGAGGAACTGCAAGAAGTTTTCTGGCAGAGAAGATACTTGGAGAAGATTCGACTTCCAATTAAGGTTTGTTCATGATTGAAATTAATTTTTCAGAAAGTCAAAATTGTACTTGGGTATTGGATATCCGCTGCAATTCTCATATATGTAATACTGTGTAGGGGCTGGTCAGAAGTAGAAAGCTGAACAAGAATGAGGTTGTCCTACGAATGAAAAATGAAGCAAAGGTTGTTGCATTAGCTGTAGGCACTTATTATTTAGCACTGCCTACGGGTAAGTCCATTTATTTAAATAATTATTATTTTGTTCTGAATATCATTAGAAACATTATTTCTATTTTCGTATTAGATATGGATGGATTTAACATTATAATAAAGAACAACAGTTCTATTTATAAAAGCAATGTTTTATATGATGTTGAAAATTTGTGAAATGAACTTTATATGCTTGACTTGCATGGAAATATATTCAAATAGAACAAACTAAGAAAAGAAAAAGAGATGATGCTAATTATACCTATATATGGCACTGTAGACTCGGTCATATCAATGAAACAAGATTATCCAAGTTGCATAAGGATGGGCTCTTAGAGCTATCCGATTATGAATCATATCCAACTTGTGAATCTTGTCTCATGAGTAAAATGACTAAATCTTCTTTTAGTTGAAAAGGAGAAAGAGTTACACAATTGTTATCGTTGGTTTACACAGACGTTTGTGGACCTATGACAACGAATGCACGGGGAGGGTATTTTTATTTTATTACTTTCACTGATGATCACTAAAGATTTGGATATATGTATTTAATGAAATACAAATCTGAATCATTTGAAAAGTTCAAAGAGTTCAGAAGTGAAGTAGAGAAACAAACTGACAAAAGTATTAAGATTCTTCGATCAGATCGAAGTGGTGAATACTTAAGCGGTGAGTTTCTCGATTGTCTCAAAGAAAATGTTATAATCTCATAATAGACTCCACCAGGTACACCACAGTTAAATGGAGTATCTGAAAGGAGAAATTGAACATTGTTGGACATAGTTTGTTCCATGATGAGTTTTACCGTTCTTTAAGTATCATTCTGGGGTTATACTAAATAAGGTCCCCTCAAAATTCGTCCCCAATACTCCATATGAGATGTGGACAGGGAGGAAATCTGGTCTTAAATATGTTAAGATTTGGGGATGTCCAGCTTATGTGAAAAGGTTTCAAAATGATAAGCTTGTGACAAGATCTAATAAGTGCACATTTATGGGATATCCTAAAAAAGTTTGGGATACTATTTCTATAATCCTACTGACTAAAAGGTGTTTGTTGTGAAACACGCTGCCTTCTTGGAAAAAGAGTTTATACTTGAAGGGGCTAGTGGGAGGAAAAATAGATCTTAAAGAAATTCAAGAACCACAAAACACTACAGATTAATTGGATGAACCTGTCCAAGTAGAACACCTACTGTACAGCACCCTATTCGTAAATCTGGAAGAGTACCGAAGATACCTGAAAGGTATGGATTCATCATAGAGGATGACGATGAGATACACATTATGAATAATGATGATCCATTGAATTACGAACAGACTATGAGTAATTAAGACTCAGAAAAATGGTAGATGACCATAAAATCTAAAATGGACCTATGAAGTAATGCACAAGACCATTTGAATTTTACTTGCGATTGCAATTTATTATTACTAGATCTGGCAAAATGGACGTGGAGACACCCTTCCTCAAATATACATTATTAGAGGAGAATGTATGTATAATACAGCCAGATGAATTTGTTTCAATGGGTGAAGCAAATCATGTATATGAGCTATAACAATCCATTTATGGGTTGTAGCAAGCTTCTCGTAGATGGAACATTCACTTTGATGAGACAATCAAAGAGTTTGATTTTATCAAAAACGAAGATGAACCATGTGTGTACAAGAAGGTTAGTGGGAGCGTTGTTTCATTCCTTGTATTATATGTTGATGATATATTATTGATAGAAAATGACATTCCTATGCTACAATTGATCAAAATAAAGTTGTCTAAACATTCCTCCATGAATGATTTGGGTAGAACATCCTACATTGGGGATATAAATTTGTATAGATAGATTTAAAAGGATGTTCGGCTAAACCCAAGGAACGTATATTCATTAGATGCTAAAGGCTTTTATCATGACAAACTCCAAAAGGTGTCTCATGATGATGAGTCATGGAGTGCATCTCTTTAAAATTGTCCTCAATAAAAGAGAGATCGCATGAGTTACTATTATGTATGCAATAAAATATACGAGACTTGATGTTGATCAGTCATATTCTGGAGAAGATCACTGTAGAACAGTGATAAACATCCTAAAGTACTTAACTGACACTAAGGATGTCATCATGACACATGATGGGTCTGAATTAAATTAGAGGACTAAACAGACTCAAGTTTTCAGACTGACCAAGACGACAACAAATTCACTTTAGGATAAGCCGTTACCTTGAAAGGTGGTGCAGTGAATTAGAAAGGTTCCAAACAGCAAGAGGTTGCTGGTTTAGTGACAAAGACAAATTATATAACTGTAAGTGAAGCTGCAAATTGATGTTTCGGATGAAAAGTTCATTACAGATCTAGGAATAGTTCCTAAGTCTCATCTTGAATCCAAAAATGTGTTGCGGCACTTTGATTAAAGAAATCATTGAAAGAAGAGACGTCACCTTGGAGTATGTAAACTCTCAAGACAACATTGCAGATCTATTTACTAAAGCTTTAACACAACAGCAGTTTGATCGTCACTTAGAGAAGATGGGTATGAGATACCATGGCGATTGACTTTAGTGCAAGTGGGAGATTGAAAGTAGTATGCAACAAACCAATCATGTATGATGATAAAGCATATACTTTGGAGACAATCTTATTTATTTATTAATAAAAATATTCATTTATTAAAGGCATTTAATTATCTATATGATGCTGTTTTTATAATATGTAAATAACCCATAGTTTTAAACAATGCTTTTAGAATCATGATGTTGATCATGCTAATGAGATCTAAATTCTTAGAAAGCTTAAGACTAAAATAGTTCTCAATCGTTGGATTACTAAAAAGGAAATTAGTAAATTCGGATAGATTAGTACATATGTTGCTTGCTCATTGGATGGGGATGATTGATCTCATGATCATTTGTGGAGACACTAAAGCAAGTATGTAGGTGCTTATTGGAGAATAAGTTCACTGAACGTGACTCGCTATGGAATACATAATGGAGTTTTACTCGCCTGTCAATAGGAATTTCTAATGTGATAGTAGTACAAGTGATCCTTGGACTTGAGATCATCATAGTATCTTATATATGTATTGAATTATACTTTGACTTATTCCTTAAAAATTCTTAGGATATATCAAAGGGTATGCTTGGGTATAATGAGTTACATATGGAGATGATGAATGATCAATAAAGAATCTATCACTTCTAGCAAAAGAAGAGATATGTCCTATGTGATTCGTTAAATGACAACTCAGTAGTCATTGGCCAAGGCAGAATGAAATTAGAAAGGAGTTTCTAATTTGCATTATTTGGAGTTGTGCATTTTCTAATCGAAATACATATAATTAAATAAAATAAGACTTGACAGTAATTCTATGTCTTATATTTAATTGGGACATTGTATGGTGGAAGGATTGAATTGTACGGTAACTATTTACTCACATGTTCTTTTATAATTAATGTTAAAATCTATATTATCTGGAAAGTCGTTGATCGCTAGGAAGGCTTATCCCTATTGTAGAATAAATATTATTTGTTTAAATAGATTATTAGTTTAATTTATTTATTTAAATAAGATTAGAATTGTTCTAATTGATTTATTCACAATCGGTTTAATATGGAGAACCTAAAGAGTCACACCATAAAATAAAGAATAATTATTTAAGAAGGTAATGACAGAATCGTAATAATACATTAAGTGTAATTAATTTGATCTATGATGATAAAATAAATTAAATAACTTAATATTTATTATTTAATATTTTGAAAATATTAAATATAAATTAATAAGAGGAGTCTTATTAATATTATCACAATTATTATTATTTTAATTTCTAAAAGAGTTTAGGAATTAATTTAATATTAGTACTCTCATTTATTCCTAATAAGATTAGGAGGCAAAGTAATTAAATGAATTTAATTAATTATTCCCAATTTGGTGGGAAGCCTAAATTAATTAAAGGAGTTTAATTAATTAAATGAAACTCCATGTCTAATAGGATTAGAAGGGTTGACCAATATCTATATAAGAGGAGTCTTATAATAGATATCAGTTGATGTAATTTTAATTGTTGGAGAGTACTCCTTTTCTATAGTGGATGGAAAACTAGAGTTTAGCCAATCACCCTCTTTCTTGATAATTTCTCTTTCTTCGTGGATCATCTCTAGAGGCCAAACACTTGAGTGGCTAACGTTGATCAAAAGAAGGAATCTAACCCGAAAAATCAAGGAGATCACAAAGAACAAGGAGTTGAACTCGTAGCTGTGGAAGCTTCGTTCTACAAGGGTATGATTCCATAACTTGTTATTAATCGTTTTAAATTAAAAAAATGCATAAAGGATGATCCGGGTAATGGTTTTGTAAAAATTTTTAAACTCTGATATACCATGCTTCTGCTAATTTTTGCAATTTGATTCCACCATAATTTCGTACAAACCCAACACTTGTATTCATCACGGGAGAACAGTATCCCGTGGCTATCAAACTATAGTTTGTGAATACCAACAACACAGCCGAGTATGAAGGCTGTATAATGGGATTGAAACATGCCCAATCTATGGGTATCCAATAGTTAGCAGTCTTTGGAGATTCTGAGTTGGTCATCAGACAAACCACCGGGGCAAATCATACCAAAGAATTGCATTTGGTGCCCTATCATGGGCAGGTCATCAAAATGGCTACGGATTTCGAAGAAATAGCCTTCATCCACATCCCTCAAAACAGAAATGATTTCGCAGATGCATTAGCAACCCTGGCTTCCTTGATCCACATATCTGATAGGAGAGGAATCCCTGATATCAAATTTGCAAGCCAGAAGGCACCAGCTTATGGAAATTACATTGGAGAAGTATTTGATGAATTACCTCCCATCAAACAGCCCTGGTATGAGGACATCAAAGAATATCTACGAGATGGATTTACGCCCATTAAGGAAAGCCAAGCTGAAAGAAAGCGGATCCATAGAATGATTATGAAGTTCTACTTAAGCGGAGATGTACTCTACAAAAGAGATGATGAAATAGGCCTTCTAAGGTGCCTAGACAAAGACCAAGCCCAAAGACTTATGGACGAAGTCCACGGTGGAGTCTGTGGTCCCCATATGAGCGGTCTTTTACTTGCCAAGAAGATATTAAGAACAGGGCATTACCGGATCTCCCTCAAAGCCGACTGTGATGATCATGTCAGGAGATGCTATCAATGCCAAATCCATGGAAATGACATCCACACTCCTCCAAACGAGCTGTATAATATGAGTTTGCCATGGCCTTTTTCCATGTGGGGGATGGACCTGATTGGGCTAATAGATCCCAAAGCCAGCAATGGTCATCAGTTTATCTTCACCATGATCGACTACTTCACCAAATGGGTCAAAGCTGCCTCCTTTCCCAAAGTCACTAAGGAGGTGATCATTGGTTTCATTAGAAACAATGTAATCTGTCGATACGGACAACCGGAGGTGATCGTATCAGACAATGCTAAAAATCTGAACAACCAGATGATGAAGGAATTATGCAGCAAATTCCATATCAAACATCTTAATTCTGTCATCTATCGTCCCAAGATGAATGGTACTGTCGAAGAAGCCAACAAGAATATTAAGAAGATCATGCAAAAGATGTCCGCCAATCACGAAGAATGGCCTGCCTTATTGCCTCTAACTTTGTTAGCCAACAGAACGTTAATGTACGTTTCTACTGGGACTACCCCCTATTCATTGGTCTATGGCATGGAAGGTGTACTCCTCATAGAAGTAGAAATAGAATCATTAAGAGTATTGATAGATGCTCAGATGGAAGAAGACCAATGGATACAAAAGAGATACCACCACTTGTCTCTGATAGATGAGAAAAGGGTGGCAGCCATCCTCCATAGTCAGTTGTATCAGCAAAGGATTGCTCGGTCCTACAACAAGAAGGTCCGGTCTAGGCATTTCAAAGAAAATGACTTGGTGCTGAAGAAGATCCTCGCCAATCAAGATGAAGTAGAGGAAAATTCGCTCAAACTGGGAAGGCCCTTTCATCGTCAAGGAAGTGTTGACAGGAGGAGCCCTCAGATTACAAGAAATGGATGGGGAAGAATTTCCCCAACTTATCAATTCAGACAACGTGAAAAGGTACTATGTCTAAGTTTCCTGCAAACCACCATCCTGGTCCTGAAAAGAATCAAATCAAATCAATTCAGGTCTTTACTACAAGGCCTGAACTACTAAAGACATGATCTCCTCGCACAGGAGTACGTAGGCAGCCATTTATGGTGCGGTCAAACCAAACAAAAAAAATCCAAAAACCCCTCAAACCAAGCTTAAACCCAAATAAACACTTTTCAACAGTTCAGGCCAAGCCTGAACTACGAAAGACTTGATCACCCTCAACCTCGAGAGTATGTAGGCAGCCATATATGGTATGGTTTAACCTTCAAAAGAAAAGCCAAACACTTTACCTATACACTCAAATATCCCATTAAATACCAGTCTCCAGACACCAAACCTCATATAAAACCCAAATCTGATAAAACCTCCAAGATCTACGAACCTTTCTAAGAGATCCTCCGACATCTCAATGTTAGCCCATTAAGGAAAAGCTCGTGATACATCAAGACAGCCAGTCATAAAGAAAATGGCAATCATCAAGCAAAGATCAAGACATATGCAAAAGGGAAGTGAATCAAAATATATTTCTTTGCCATATAATACTGTTTAACATATACAATGTCTCTTGTACATGACAACAATGGCTAATCTAGTCTATGCAGGAAAATGAAAGCTAGTCTATAAGCCCTCGGTCAAATGGGATAGCAAATCCAATATATCATCCCTCTCTGGAGATGAAGGCGCAGCTCTGAGTTCTTGGCATGCAGCTTCAATATGAGCTAAAAGATCTACTGCTATTTGAAAGGTGTTACCATGGTCATCTATAAAGGCACTTATATATGCAACAATACCCTTTGTGTATGATCTGAGAGTCGTACTATGAGCAACAGAAGCATCCCTGGTAGCTCGAGCCTCATCTTTCTCAACAACAGAAGCATCCCTGGAAGCCTGAGCCTCATCTCTCTCGGCAAAAGCAGCATCTCAACCAGAAAGGGTCGTCAACACTAAGGCTCTAGCCTGATCCCTCTCAAAAGTCAAAAGCTGTATCGCCTGCTCCAAAGACTCTACAGAAGGTGGGGCAGCTGCAACTGAAGAACTAGGGGTGTCACTGATCAGAGCTGCTGTCAAACCAGCAAATAACTCAACTTCGGTAGGAGAAACATGATCCTCTATAGGCTCATCCTCATCGAAATCAGTGCTAGGCTCTGAATAAATAACCATAAATGATGCAATATCTGCCTCTAGCCATGCAGAATACTCCGAGGAATGACCCAGATGACTCGAGGAAAAATCATGCCTCTCTCGATGGGTCCAATAATCATAAACTCTGGCTAAAAAATCGTTGACAAAGACGAGGCTGGTAACCGCTGATCAAAAGTTCTATCAAAAGAATGGACATCCTAGTACTGGTCAAACTGTCCCATGACAGCCAAAGGATGATATGTAGTCACTCCTTGTAGAGCGGCCAAAGGAAAAAAGTTTATACCCACTGCATGGAGAAATGATCCTCAATCGTGGCCAATAAGATGATATGTAGTCACTCCTCGTAGAGCGGCCAAAGGACAAAGCTGTAAGGGGAGCTAAATCCTTAGCAATGCAAAATAGAGAAATGATCCTCAATCATGGCCAATAAGACAAACCAAGACGATGTATCTACATAGTCAGACGATCGAAAAGAATAAGCTGCAGATATCTCATGTGTCAAATAATATCCATGGGGTCTGAAGATGCCGATCGGTCTCAAATGCATCATAAACCAGATGTATAACAAGACAGCGCTGCCTCTAAAGAACTTAGTATGGTGAGTACGGTAGAAAGTGGCAAACATCAACGTCTCGACTAATATCATCGGTAGGATAGTCCGACCCTCCCTAAGGGCACTAACTACGGTGACCAGGCCAATATCAAGATGGTCCATATACAGCGGCATATACAAATATTCTATGACGCACATCAAGAAAACGTCCACCCGAGCAACCGCCAACAATCCTCAGCAATGGTAAAATCCTCTAAATGCACCAAATAGCTGTCTGCAGACCTAAAGTGGTCAATTAAGAAGTCCATGGACACTACATGCCCAGATGTGATCTCGTCCAAAACAACTGTGCGCTGCAGACCTGTTATGGTCATAAACTGCTGCCACAACTGGCCCACAATTGCTCTAGCACATGACCTATCCAGGGGTAAATTAGTGATACGCTCGTACTCCTCCAGTGTCGGAGTCAACTCATCGATCCCAAATCTGAAAACCTGTCTATCAGGGATCCAGCTCGATATCATGCCCTCTGCAAAACCCACTGGGACCTGGAATGACAGAAGGGCCATGGAATGCCCCAACATACGATCAACTGCCACACGGTCTAAATGAGGTAGATCATCATACCACGACCTCAAAGACAAGACTATCAAAGTCGGAGGATTGTGCTCAATACGGCTAACCGTGGATGACGACATCTATAGAACCGTATCATGAGACCATCTAAGGGTCAATGCTAAACTCAATAATATACATGCATATCCATGACATATAATGCATGCATCATGATAAATGACAATAATGAATAGAAAACATTATACATACATTCCTAAATACATCATCATCTAATACATCATCTTTTTCTGAAAGCTAAAAAATAAAAAGTACAGGAAAATGGGGCACATCAGCCCAATATCTAATAGAGGCCTATCAAAAGAGATAACGGGCCTATCAAAAGAAATCTAAGATGTCTACATCTAGCCGATCAACCTGCTGTAACTCCGCCTGAGTTATTGTATCTCTGCCAGACGGGATATCGGGTCGGTATAGTGGGGGATCTGCTCCAGTAAAGCTGTCAAAATATGGGCCACCAGAGAGGCCAGAACCAGAGCTGGATGGATCAAAAAAATTTGCCTCTGAAGGATCTCTGCCCAAATGCCTGATAAAAAGATGTGCCCGGTCCAATCGCTAGGTTAAGCTTGAAATCTGCTCCAAATGAGTAGGCTCTCGGACACAGGCAATCCAGTCTATCATCATCACAGACCCGGGAACCATTTCTGCCAAGAACTGAGTGGCACAGGTCTGAGCCCCAATGGTACGAGAGGTCCATCAGCCATAAAAATCCTTTTGGGTATAAGGGCCCTCTGACAATGTAAATCTGTCCAAACCCGCCAGGGAAATCTATGTGATCGGCTGAGATAAAGACCAATGACGTCCAGTGGGAGGAAGATATGGAATGCGAATCTCCCCTACAGTAATCTTGATGGCATGCTCTCCCAAGTAGAGCTCCCAACCTCCCTCCATCAAGAAAGGGATCCGACGAGTGGATAATATATACTCCATACCGGTCGAAAAACCATTTTCAAAACTGACTGTCAGATGATCAGGGGTGTAAGGAACCCATGTGACGGAATCGACGGTCAACAACTCCAACTATAAACTAGAATGAGTAAATCTCTCTACCACAAGGACCTCTATAAAGGTGGAATGATGCCATTGTCGTCCTCGCGGATAGGTCTCCAGACCTAAAGTAGTAACCGGGCGTAGGCAAGGGAGCCTCTCATATACCCAAAACTGGAAATGCAAAGATTAAATGTCCTCAGTGATAAAGATCGACAAACCGAACGATGGAAATTAAAAGACAAAGGAGAAATTACTCACTAGCAGAAATGGATAAAAGCCTAGCCAAGCCTCGGTTACGCCCTCTGAGCATAGGTGCATCCCTCTAAGGAAGTAGGCAAAGGTGAATGAGCCCAATTAAACTCTCTGATACGGTCCACATCCCGAGTGGTGCTGACCAAAGAGAAAGAAACCATCGAGGAGTTGTCCACTAGGAAACAACTAATCTCAATCCTTTAGTGGTATGCTAATTTCAATCCTTCTCTTTTCCCACTTTGATTTAGACTTTAGAGTTTAGACTCACTTCATTGCCCTGGTGCATATGGTCGGTCAATTCACATAGTTTTACGTCAAAAAAATAATAGAAACTGATAATCTAACATCCTTTATGACACAGATTGGTTCTAGTGCACTGCAAGGTTGTGTGAAACCTACACTTTTACCTATCTCTGACTTCAATCTCTCATCCATCCTCCCTCTGTTTTTGATTTCCCCAAATTGCAAGGTTAGGGTTTATTTTTTACCCCCAAATTTTATTTTTTCAGTTTTATTAATTTTTTTATGTCTACTATTTGCTTAATTTTCATCCTGAAGAATGTTTATATTTGTATTTTACTTTATTCTCTAAATTTTGAAGTATGTATGCTCGTGAACACATTGAGTATAGTATCGTTGAATCAGTGAATTTAGAATTAGGTCCTCCACAAGTTGTGTATCTTACCCAAGTGGAGTGGTATGCCAATCGAAAAATAGCTTCTGAACTTATCTGAACTTTTTTCTACTAGTATACCCTTTTTGATAGATGCCAAAGGGGGAGATAAAGTTGAATTTCTGAACTTATATGAACTTTTTTTTTGGTTTGCTGAATGGGTTATGGTTAAAGACTGATTATGATTGTTTATTTATGGTTTTTAGTTGTTAAGACTGATTTTTAAGACTTTAATATTGTCCGATTCCTGCAAACGGATAAATATGTTTAAATTAATGTTGGTATTTGATAAATGATTTTGGATATTCAAACTAACATATTTGCATTGACTGGTGCATAATAGAGGTATAATGAGTAATCTAATTTTATTAGATTAATAATATGCAAAGTTTAAATTCCTGAAATATAGTTGCTATATATATGCATGGATTTAGGGGGAGCTATAACTCTATGGTGTTGTCATCATCAAAAAGGGAGAGAAGGTTGACTTGGTCATATTCTAACCTTATGTTTTGATGATGACTTGATTTTTGTACTAAATTCTCTTTATAAAATTTCAGGAACTTGACAAAAAGGAACTGTTGTCCATTTTATACAATAACAAATATGCGCAAGTGCACACAGTCAATCAAGTAATATAGTAATAAGAAAAGTGTCGAACCCACATGGAACAGTTATCAAATAACTATTTTAATTATCCAATTCCTACTAATTTAACCTATTTAAGCAGTCACTCCAATTGATTTTTTAGAATTAACTAAATGAAAGTGATTAAGATTCAATTAACTGACAATTAATGAGTACTAGATGATTAAAGCATAGCAATACAATTTTCCCAATTACTCTACAATAACTTTCTTACCTTATTTCCACTTACTTTATTCCACCGAATTGACAACTAGGTTTACTCCACAATTTACTAACACCTTTCGATTATTAGCAAAAAATACCTATTTTAGTTATTTTACTACTTTCGTGTAAAATACTTAAAATAGATTCATTAAGTTCACACCCATATCACTGTTGCACATGGTATATAAGTACGTTCGTCTCGTACACTGCTTTGTTATTCTAAATAAGAATCAACAAATTCATGCGTTGTTATATTCAGTTCTAATCTAAGATATCCTCTTTCAATTCAATCAAAGATATAATATTAATTGTTGGCCAAACAATCATTAAATTATGCACAGAATATAACAATCAATTTAGAAGAATTATCAAGTGAAAATAATGATAATTGAATTAAAGTTTTGTAAAAGGTTCTATTGTACTCCTAATAGAAGTTTAGTTCATCATCAACTTAGGAACAAAAAGATAATAACTGATAGACATCATGATAAAGAAATTAGTTTAAGAGGAAGAAGGAAAAACTCTGTCGATGATCTTTAATCTTCAATGCAAAGTATGTCTCATGAAGTCTCCAATGCAATATCAATTCGCTCCAAAAGAATAGCCCCCAATTGATTATCAGTAAAAAGATAGCTTAAAACTAAGAGAACAACTAGTATTTATAAACCTAACAAAACCTTATTACAATTGGTAAGTCAAGAATCCTTCTTTAAATCAACTTTGGCACTTAAGGAAACAAATCTGCACAGCTCTCGTCAGACCGGCGCGCCCCGCACCCGGTCCTTTTATAAAATGGCGCGGCCCGCGCTGCTATGGCAGGGAGCAATCCTCAGTCTGGTGCGCCCCACGCTGCCTTCAGTCCATTGATGGCACGCTCCGCGTCGGTACAGTAGATTTCCATAATGCTTAATTTAGCCAGCCCTTTTTCCATCCAAGCCTCATACCTGCAAAACCACATGAAAACCATTAAAAGTAACATGAAATGCTCGAGAACTATCAATATACTAAGCCTAAAAGTGCCAAATGAGTAGGTTATTAACCCACTCATCAAATACCCCCAAACATAAGCAACTGCTTGTCCTCAAGCAAACAAACACAAACTCTACTTGACATAACCTAGCCTAACCCAACTCAACATAATGAATGCAACTAACGAGATCGAGCAAGAACCACAATAAATAGATAATGCATACATATTCCTCATAGATCAACCCTTAGCTTACAGTCAACCTCGCATCATGTACAATCATAGCCTCTTACATCCTCACCTTATTGGCACTACTTTAGCCTCTTTCCGTGCGTGTGTGTCCAATTTATTATCAGCAGTTCAAAGTAGTTTATGTGATTAATTACAAGCAAACACTCACCCTTCTCAAAGATAGCCAACCAAACATGGCACCCACATAAAAATTAAGGGAAGTAGGTTGTAAAGCAATAAAATATAAACCATTAAATTCTCATACTTTGCGGGTACATTTTAATGCTCCATCCCACCAATTATTCTTCTTGTCTGACTTGTGCAATGCCCAAGCCCCTTAGGCTTTTTAATGTTACCCGTGTAATGGACTTTCGACCAACGACTCCCAAACCATACAGTTTTAGGGCGCTAGGTGTAGAGACATCCCCTAGGGCGTACTTGTCCGAGTAACAAAGGCCACGAAGTTGAACTAAGCCAGTTTTCTTATTTCTCAAAAAAAATAAATTCACGTGGTCTTTTTTTTACATATATATACTAAATGAAACCAAAATTCCCCCAAACTTATGTTTCGGTCAACGCTCAGTTTTAATCAGTGATCAAATAAGTGCTTATGTTCTATCACACATAAATTTCTAATCACAACTGACAGTCAATTGGTGTGCTTGAAAGTGGAAGAGAACAAGAATAATGCTGTGAGGTTACTATGATCGAGTCTAATCAGTTCATGATACTCAATTTTGTGCAAGAAAAGGGTAAACCAAAGTCATCATCGACCATTATTTAAGCTACCACGTCTCAATGCTCAATGCTCAATCTCAATGCATTATGTTATATGCATAATTCTATTAAAACAAATCCTACGTGAATGCAATATTTTTTTTAGAATGCATACGATAATTATAAATTACTAATGCAACCTAATCATGCAAGCAAACACAAAAAATATTCCCCCCAAAACTTAAAACAAGTAATGTTCTCATTACGTCAAAATAGGAAATATTAAGGACGAAGACTTCCCTGAGCGACGAGTTAAGACTCGTCATGATCTTCATCATCTGATGGGGGATATGCAGGTAGAATAGGAGGGATAGGTAACTGAACTAGCTCAGAATTAGGCATAAATCGAGAAAAGGCATCCGCTAGTGTTGTGAATGTGCCAATGTTGTATGCATGCATTGTGGCCTGACATTGAGCAAGCCGCAGACTTTGCCATTGACTTTGTCTCTAAAAACTGGTGGACGGCTCTGCTCCCGCCTCTTCAGCCAGGGGTGCTAAAAAAATTCAGTTTTTCATTTTTTTTACCAAACCGGTTGATACCGGTACCGGTTTTTTTCGATATCGATTTTTTGGTTTTTTTATACTTTTCTGTACCGGTAGCGGTAATGAAAATTTTGCATTCGATAAAAATCAAAGAACCGAGAAAGACCGAATTTTAATAATTAATACATACTTACATGCTACAACAGCTTACTTGATACTTCATTTACTTTATGTCTTTATGACTTTACTCTCTCAGACTACTCTCTCTCTTTACTTTGAACAGCAGCCCAACACTCTTCACTTCTTCAATCACTCTTCAGTCTTCACACTCACACGCACGCACCCAGCCACTCTACCCACCGTTTTCGACTACCACTCAGCCACCCACCGCCTCCGACTCTTCTCCGACTCCGACTCTTCACTCTTCTCTGACTACCGCATCTGAGATCTATTCATCGATAGACGGTAAGTCGTGAGATCTACACCCAGATCTGATTTCTCTCTAATAAATTTATTTTTAACTGAAGGATGTTTACAATTTCTTATATTGATGATTGCTTTAGGGCTTTCTTTAATTTGTGATGGGCTTTCTTTAATTTTTATCTCAAGATTAGCTTCTTTTTGACTATTAAGCTACAGGAAGTACAATACTATCTACTTCAAAAAATATATTGAACCAAAGTTCTTGACCAACCATGCTGTGCTCCTGCTCCCAAGTTAAACCTTAACTTTTTAAGATGATAAACAAGGATATAAAAATAGCATCAGATGTTTATTAATTAGGCAAATGCACAACATCCTCTAAATTGTGTTGTTATCTTGTCCAACACTTGTACAAGCTAAAGTGTAAACCGGTAGCAATGAAAGGACATCAATTCAAATCCTGGCTCTAAATATCTTTGGAATTCCTCCATTTGAAATTATAGTTGAACTAAAGGTAGAGGATTTAGAGGGTTATCAAATGATACATAGTGCGATACAGTCAAAACAAGGTATTATAGTAAGAAACGAATAGAGAGATAGACTTCTTGTAATGATTTATGAACTAATGCAATGTATAATTTTTCTCGTAATCAAAAATGGTAGAACCTTGTTCAGAGATGTTTTTGCTGGTATTGATCCAGATTTGGATGCTCATATCCGGGATGTGATATGGTTCCGAATCAAACAGAGTTGGTGCAGCCATGCAGATTGCACAATTAAAAAAAACGAGGCTGCTGTACTACCAATTTACCAAAGCACTGCCAACTTTGAACCTGCACAACACAACCCACGGAAGATATAATCATGGATTACTGATTACAAGCTTGGGTATATACAGAATACAGTATTCCAATTGCAAACAAGAATATAAAATAATAATAATAAATTATTTAATTATTACGGTATAACTGAAAATTGAACCAAAAAAACTGAAACTGAATTTGTACTGAACCGGTATCGAAACCGATTATTCGGTACCGATATCGGTACCAGTTCTTGGTTTTTTGGTATTTTTGATCAAGTACCGGTTCGATTTTTTCGGTACCGGTTCAGTTTTTTATCGATGAGCACCCCTATCTTCAGCCATTGGCTCATCTGCTCCTGGTGGTGACTGCGGTGATGGAGGTCGGATCATAATATATCCCGCTCCCCACGGGTGTGACTGTGCTCCTTTCCATGCCCAATATTTCTCGATAGTTGGATGATCAACCACAATCGTGGGTATCTGAACCGGCTCCGAAGCGTGCCACTGTACCACTGCCTTGCGACATAAGTCCGTGATGAGGAACCCATGTAACAAGTCACCGGTGGTACCTCCTCTCAATATGCGCTCAATCGATTCTTGAATACAGCGGCCCACGTTGACTTGTAGAATTTCAATGGTGTTCCCTGTCCCAAACCAGTGGTGGACGATGCCGTAGAGAAGTCGTGCCCTATCCTTGGTCACGTCATTTTGATGGTGTGTAGGCATGAGCCGGGCACAAATAAATGCATACCATACTTTTCCACATTTGCTTAGAGCGGCGTGGGGAAAATTAAATTTTTCATCGGTCCCTGCTTTGGTTACCCATTTAGTGTCGGGCTTACAAAGTGCCATGATCAGATCGTCTAGGTATGGAAGGTGATCCTCATAGCGCCCCAATCTTGGAGTCTCAAGCCCGAAGTGTTCATTGATGACCCTTGCCTCAAAAGAGATGGGTTTTCCTCTAACCATAACTACATAACCAACCCTTTCAATGGCGTTGGCATAGAATTCCTTTACGATGTTTATCACCGCAGGCTGTGGTTGCTCAACAAACTGAAACCAGTTCTGCTCCACAATCATGAGGGCCATATCTCCATCCAGGTCGGCATTGGGCTTCAAACCTCACTCCAAAACCAATGTCTTCTTATCAATGATTGTTTTGAACCTAGTCTCTGCTGCCTCACTCACAAACTTGGTTGTATCGAACGGTGGGCTAGCACTAGAGGTAGAAGTTTGTGGCCTTTTTGATGCCATGATAACAAGAGCTCCCTTTGAGTTAGGCAAATTATCAAACAGTTGGTAGGCTACCTTGTTTTTCCCCTAAAACTTACTTTCCTTTGTATGTCTCAGGTTTCCCCCAAATAAACATAATCAATCTTAACCTTGGGTCATCAGTAACCCAAGGGTTCCCAATAAAATAGCAAAATAAATCAATGGCAATTATGAGATAATATGCAACAATATCACACTATCAAGTAATTAACCTTGTTACCTTTGTCTTCGCATTAATCGGATATATATGGGTGAAATTTCCTTTATTCGCTTTGACTCATTGACGTTGGAAAATTTAAGAATCCCGCGGGTCGGTTCGTAACCCGATTTTCCTCAAATTGATCTTCCTAAGTTCTCTCTACCCTTATTCTTTTTATTTTGGAAAAAGGTTTTGAAGGGTTTTTAGGAAAGAGGCCAACATGTATTTATGTTGACGATTTGATTTGATTTAACAGAGTCGCTAGTTGGTAGATTTGAAAATGGTTGTACTAACTCAACCGATTTTGATTTTGAAAAGAGGCCCAATTGCTGGACACTGTCGAAACTTGATATTTGAAATCAGAGTTTTGAGTTCTGGGGCTTGGTTAAATGTGGGAAAGGTGTTAGGCACCCCACAACTCCCGTGTAAACATGGTACCGCATCTTTTCAATATTTCCCTTAAAATTGTGAATGCGTGAGTGAATGCTGTTTGAAAATTGGGCCTATTGATTTGATTGATTGAAAGTAGTGCTTTGCTTCGTTGAACCTAGATACAAAGGGTTTGATTTGATTTGAAAATCAATCTTTGATTTGATTTGCAAAAGCATTTAATTTGATTTTCTTGAAAAGTTTTTCTTTTGATTTGAATTGAAAATGATGTTTTAAAAGCTGGTTTATCAAACCTTTACGCTGCTATATGAATTGAAGCCTTTTGATACTTTTAATTTATCTTTATAGTCTTAAGGCTGCATGTGAATGGTGATTTGCCGGGCTGCGAAGCATCCTCGACCACAGAAATATATAAGTGTCGGTCTCCTCATGGGTATGAAAACCATCGGAGGGACGCTGCCACGACAATCCATATTTTCACTAGATTGAGACCTTAAATTCGGATAACCGTTTTAAGGTCTATGTATGTATATTTTACAGAACAACTGGCAGGGTACATTTGTAAATCAAAGTTTGTCCATCGTGGGAATCAAATTTCGATCGATTTGATCGTGAATCCCACGATTCCTAGGCTCACATATGAGTAGCCAAAACCTGCATAGTTCAAATTTGTACAAAAACAGATATATATACATCTTCACGTCGCAATGGAACCAAAGATTCATCAGTAAATCTTGGCTGCGCGTGACCAAAGCGTCTCGTTCCCACCAGATAGCGATCTAAGGGACGCGGGGTTGCTTTTGAAGCAGAAACTAGAAAGAAAGCTAGATTTAAAGAAATCTTAGCCATTCTAGTTTCCCGGTTCAGTCTGAAGGTTTTGAACCGTTTGAAAACTAGAATTGGCGAGATTTAAATAAATCTAGTCCGCCCGCAGATATGTCATTGAAGATTCATATACAAATGAATGTTAAATGCAACAGTTGAATAAATTCAATAAAGCAATATATATAATTATATATATAAAAACTGTAAAAGGGCGATGGGTTTTCACTCGCAAGACCGGACTGGAATTGAAATATATATATATATAAAAACTGTAAATAGCTACGAAATAATCCAGGCTGTGACATAAATGAAATATATATATATAAACAGTAATAAGGGCGATGAGTTTTCACGCCGGTGCCCGTGCTAGAATTGAAATTGATAGAAAGTTGTCACCTAGTGACTGGGGAGAGCACCCAGTATAGGGAAGTGTGCAAAAGCAGTAAAAAGGCCACGAAGTAATCCAGGCCGGACTGAAAATATATAAATATATATATATATATATATTAACAAAAATGTGAATTTGTAGAAAAGTAGTCAACCAGTGACTGGGGAGAGCACCTAGTATGGCGAAGAGTGCAAAAATAGTATAAAGAGCGATGGGTTTTCACGCCTGTGCCCGGACTGAATTGAAATATATATATATATATATATATATATATTAACAGAAATGTAGTCAACCAATACTGGTGAGAAAACCAGTTATGGTAAAAGTCGCTTATATATGCGTAAATATATATAAAAGCTGCAAACTACCTCGGATTTGACATTTGGGCTTGACAGAATTGAAATGTTAGTATATATACAGTGAAATATGTACAAAAAAGGGCCAAACCCGGACTGGGAAGATAACCCAGTCCGACGAAGTTGCCAGAACGTGTGTGCTAGTGCATTGAAGCTGTTGGAGCTGACGGATCGTCAATTCGAGTAGTAGAAATGCAAAATTTTGAGTTTATGTACAAAAATATACCAAATTTTGACGAAAACTGCCACGGAATTAAGTTTCGGGCATATTTAGAAGATAAAACTTCGTGTGCAAGTGGAAAATAGTGCAAAGTAGTAGTATTGACTTCCTGATCATAAAAATACTTACAATGGACTGTAATACGGGCTTTTCGCCAAATCGTAGGCTCTATACGTACAAATCTACCAATTATTTTTTGATATGTGGTAGTATATGGGTATATCTATGTGTTAGAGTGAAAATATTTGGGTTTGGAAGAGGTGTAAAAGTCGAGAATTTGAACTGGCAGAGCTTCGCTGCGTTTCTTGCTTATAAAAATGAGAGGGGGGTGCCCCTCTATTTATAGAGGGAAAAGCCACAGCTCTACCTAGAGCAGCCACAGGTAGAGGTACGGCTCCCCTGGTGGGGCCTGCGGTGCCAGGTTCTGTTGTCTCAAAGTACGTGCACTCCGGACAACGCGTAGTCGAAGTCGAAACTTTCTAACTTTTGATCGGAGCGTCCGTTTGAGGTGTGCGATACCTTTTCGGAAAGCTCTCACCCAAAGTGTCACAATGACATGGGATAAAACATTTTCCGGATTCAAGAAGATGGGTTCATAACCAGGTCTTCGATTCCCCGCAGTTTATCCGTTGAGCTGTCTTGTGTCGTTGGCACTCGGGATCGTCGTTATGGTTCATTCTGACTTCGATGGCATCAATTCGGGTTGAGTTTGACCGAATCAGTTGAAGTTTGATAAAATGACCATTTTTCCCCTCCCGGAGTGGTCTTTGATTAATCTGGCTTCCCAGCGTTGTCTCTGGGCTGAACTGCACTTCCCGGGTTGATACCAAAGATGATCTATACTTCCCGGGTTGAGACCGGGGATGACTTGACATGTCCTCAGCTGATGTCGAGGTTGACTTGTACCTCCCGGGTTGATGCCGGGGTTGAATGGACTTCCTGGGTTGAAACCGGGGTTGATCAGAACCTCCCGGGTTGCTGCCGGGGCTGAATTGACCTCTCGGGTTATTGCTGAGGCTGATTTGAAGACCCGATATTTGAGATTGGGATTTGAACTGACGGCCCTATTGGAGATCAGGATTGATCTGATGGTCCGATTGGAGATCAAAGCTGGTTTGACGGTCCGATTAGAGATCGGAGCTGGATTGACGGTCCGATTGGAGATTGGAGCTAGATAGACGGTCCGATTGGAGATCGGAGCTGGATTGACAGTTCGATTGGAGATCGTAGCTGGATTGATGGTTCGATTGGAGATCGAAGCTAGATTGACTATCCGATTGGAGATCGGAGCTGGATTGATGGTCCGATTAGAGATCGGAGTTGGATTGATGATTCGATTGGAGATCGAAGCTAGATTGACGGTCCGATTGGAGATCAGAGCTGGATTGCGGGTCCGATTGGAGATCAGAGCTGGATTGACGGTCCGATTAGAGATCGGAGCTGGATTGACGGTCCGATTGGAGATCGGAGCCGGATATATCGATATTGATGATCGATTTAGTTAGAGTACCGATATTGGGGATCGGATTTGAGTTTACCGACATTAGTGGTCGGATTTGAGTTGAAGGACCGGCATTGGTGGCCGGATTTGAGTTGATTGACAGTTTTGCCCTCCTACAGTGATAGTATTGGGGCAAAAAAATTTCGAGTGTCTACAAATGCCCCTCTTTATCATGTCCATGCAATATAATGGAATGGACAGGATAAAGATTAGTAGACACTGGAAATAAAAGTGCCAGCACTAATTTGAAGTCTGGACGTCTTTGAGTGGAATGGGGCTTCTGCTAGCTGCTTACGTTATTACTCTGCTGGGGATAACGTTGTCCTGTACAACCATTGATGTTTGTTGGGAAACTATCGCGAACTAATTTTGTCATTTTTTGCTGGGGATGACGTTCTCTGCGATAGCTTTGTAGATCCTAATTGAGGTTGATATGATTGATACTACCTCAATGATCCCTTTGAGGATGTGTATAACAGATTCCATCATTTGGGATGGATTATTATAATTGTTTCAGCCACCGGATCCCTTTCTATATTTGTCGGGAGGGTTGAGTCGACGGTTGAAGCGTCATTGGGGTTGATCCAATAGCTGAACTGGATTTTGGGCTGTACTTGAACTTCGCTGGGGCTGAGCTAACGACTGTAAACTATTTTGGTCAGTACCCGAACTTCGCTGGGGTTGAGCCAACGGCTGAAAACTGCTTCGGTCAGTACCCGAACTTCGCTGGGGCTGAGCCAACGGCTGAAAAGTGCTTCGGTCAGTACCCGAACTTCGCTGGGGTTGAGCTAATGGCTGAAAAGTGCTTCGGTCAGTACCCGAACTTCGTTGGGGTTGAGCCAATGGCTGAAAACTACTTTGGTCAGTACCCGAACTTCACTGGGGTTGAGCCAACGGCTGAAAAGTGCTTCGGTCAGTACCCGAAACTTGCTGGGGTTGAGCCAACGGCTGAAAACTACTTCGGTCAGTACCCGAACTTCGCTGGGGTTGAGCCAACGGCTAAAAACTGCTTCAATCAGTACTCGAACTTCGCTGGGGTTGAGCCAACGGCTGAAAACTGCTTCGGTCAGTACCCGAACTTCACTGGGGTTGAGCCAACGGCTGAAAACTGCTTCGGTCAGTACCCGAACTTCACTGGGGTTGAGCCAACTGCTAAAAACTGCTTCGGTCAGTACCCAAACTTCGCTGGGGTTGAGCCTACAGCTGAAAACTGCTTCGATCAGTACCCAAACTTTGTTGGGGCTGAGCCAACGACTGAAACTGCTTCGGTCAGTACCCGAACTTTGTTGGGGTTGAGCTAACGACTGGAAACTGCTTTGGTCAGTACCCGAACTTTGCTGGGGTTGAGCCAACGGCTAAAACTTCTTTTGTTAGTACCCGAACTTTGCTGGGGTTGAGCCAACGACTGAAAACTGCTTCGGTCAGTACCCGAACTTCGCTGGGGTTGAGCCAACGGCTGAAAACTACTTCGGTTAGTACCCGAACTTTGCTGGGGTTGAGCCAATGGCTGAAACTGCTTCGGCCAGTACCCGAACTTTGCTGGGGTTGAGCTAACGGTTGAAAAATGCTTTGGTCAGTACCCGAACTTCGCTGGGGTTGAGCCATCGGCTAAAAACTGCTTCGGTCAGTACCCGAACTTCGAAAAAATGACCGTTTTCGGCAGTTTTGCGCAATTCTTGCGTAGTTTTTCCACAGTTTAATTTGTTGATCCCCAGATATGGCTCCGGGATGAATTCCAAGGGTCTCTGGGGAGTTTCCCTTTCCGTCAGGATCACGCTGCTTAAACGCAGGATTTCTGGCCAAACCGCTCAATCGCGTAGTGATTTCTCTTTAGATTTGACTCGATAGCCTGTTTAAACTCTGTTTCGACTCAAACTGAACCGGGCTCAGGGGAGTGGGACCCACCTGGGCAGCCGCAGGTAGAGGTTGGGCAGCCGCAGGTAGAGGTGTGGCAGCCTCAGGTAGAGGTGTGGCTACCTGGGCTTTAAATGGAGCTCGAGAGTTTTCATTTTGCAAGTTTCCCATTTGAGCAGTAAAAGGATTTTCGATATTCTTTTTCAGATCTACAGAGTTTTGGTAGTCGGATTCTGATTCCGTCAGTTCCTACGCGTTCAGTGCAGCGCAGGTAACGTTTTACATGCTTTTTTTTCGCACTTTTTGACCGTTAAAAGCATGCGAACCACCTAGGGTGCTTTTAGACGCAATGTATGCCTATATGACCTGTAATTTTTTTTGACTACATATGTATGCATATCTTGCTGTAATGCACGTTTGAATGTAAGAAAATTTAGGTTCTAAGACAGTCAATTTTTCAACTTTTTGATCAGTTTACTCATCCTTTTTGAGGCCTAGTGAGCTTGGATTTTCAACTAAAAGTGTCTCGGGTAATTTGGCTACCATATGAGTTTGATTTTTTGATTTTTTTCAGTAAATATGAACTGTTTTTATTTTAAGGTAGGTGTGATACTGAATGGCCACCTAGACATGCCTGTGTGCATGTGGACAGTCCATTTTACAAAGAAGACTCTGGCAAAATTTTCCAAAATCTTAGGCATTGAAAAACATGCATTTTTGACTCTGTGGGGAAATTTTTTACTGACCCATGCAGGTTTTGAGTTTTTAGGTTTTGAAATCTTGCAGTTTTGATTTTATTGGGTATTTTTGACTGACCCATGCATGTATTAGGACCTAGAGATATATGTTGGACTGATTAAAAATGATAAGCCACAGGTTTTAAACTTACCGCACCCTGTCTGAGGTGATTTGGAGACTTGTTGCCATCGATGGATCGTGATAGACCTGGCAGTTCTAGTAGGGTCTCCTCGGGTATTAGACGTAGGAGGGCTTCTGATGTGCCACAGCCATGTCCGGCTAGGACGCCTCGGTGATTGGTAGAGGGCAGGATTTGTCTAGCACAGGACGAGCAGCCACTAGACATTGATGATGAGGTTCCTTTCAGTGCTCCTACTCCCGCTCAGGCTCCACGTGCGGAGGTCCCTGGCATTGTTGTGCAGACGCAGGAGTTGTTGGGTGACTTGAGTCGCCATCCTTTGAGATATCTTCACGCCAACGAGGTGACCTGAAGTCTTTCTTCTCTCTGGATTCTTTTTTTCCATTTTTGCCATTCTCGGGGCACAAGATTTTTACTTGGGTTGGTTTTTGATGTAGGTCCCTGGCTTCACGCAGCCTCGAGGGAACTGGTTTAGCGTGCACTCCCTGTATCACACTTTGTATGAGGATTACAAGGAGAATGTAGATGGCTGGGTATTTCAGGCCTTCTTCTCGATCCTTCCTCGTCGTTGCCCCTGGGGGTATATGAGGGCTTTGTCTGAGCACTGGTTCCACTAGACTCAGTCCCTTCATTTGCTGGATTATGAGGTGATGACGACTCCTATGGACTAGAGATTTATCATCGACATTGAGTTCGAGGGCGAGTCAGTGCCTGTCATGACTGATATTTTGCCCGCTATCGTTCGGTCCCTGTTGGGAGTCCCGACGACCGCAGTCACGGGCAGTCCGATCTGGTCCCTTGAGTATAGATGCCCAGGATGGGACTTTACAGTTGCCTCTTCCTGATGACTAGAGGACTAGAGATCGCATTCTGAGGCGATTGTTTTTGTCGATCATCAGGGGTTGTTTCGTGGCGGACAACTCATCTGCTATGTCCTTCGCTTTGATCAGCGCCACTCGACATGTAGAGCGCCTCAGTGACTATGATTGGGGCTCCTATACCTTTGCCTATTTTCTCCGGGGCATGCGTATGCTTTTGGAGGGTGTGACGGAAGCCTGGTTAGGATTTTACCCATTCCTGCTGGTGAGTACATCTTTCTGTACCTTTTTGATTTCAACATTTTTTGTCAGTCTTGATCACTGAGGACTTTTGGTATTTATATGATCAGCTTTGGGCATTTGAGAGGCTTCCTTGCCTACGACCTGCTATTGCATTAGGTCTAGAGACTTATCCTCGAGGACGGAGATGGCATCACTCCACTTTGATGGAGGTCCCTGTTGCTGAGGGATTTACTCATGCCCATCTATAGTTAGAGCTTTTGACGGTGGGTTTGATCACCTGGGCGCCGTACACATCCGAGCACTTGACCGTCGGATTCGAGGGAGGAGTCCCTACTAGCCGGGAGTTTAAGTTATCGACCCGCAGGGTACCATTGTTGACGGAGGGAGGCTGGGAGCTCTATCTTAGAGAGCGTGCTATTAGGAGCATCACGAGAGAGATCCGCATTCCTATTGTTACTCCAGCTTGGCATCATTGGCCATTGCCTGTGCCTTTGACAGACATCCCTTTGGAAGGCATTGATGGCTTCACCCTATCAGAGGGTCCTTACAGCCAGGAGGCATTTAGCAGTTGGTGGAGTCCTCATACTATTGGAGCTCAGACTCGTGCTACCCAGTTCATGGCATATATGGTGCCAGGATCAGTGATGATGACGGATTGGATAGCTTGCCTCAGGGAGCCGACTCATGTAGACCAGATAGCAGATCTGACCAGGGAGTTGGAGCAGGCTCGTTTCTTTATCAGATATCTTGGTCGAGATCCTTCAGAGGCTTATTTATTTTACCCGTCCAGCTCAGGAACAGGTCCCTCCTCAGGTCCATTTAGTAGCAGTTTTGCAGGGGCAGATCCTCCCTTATACCACCCAGATATGCATGATCCCAGCAGCTCTGTGCAGACAGAGGATCTGGAGCAGGTCGATCGATTTGATACCAAGGTCTTTGACTTCCTCTGATAGCTATGGCAGCTATATTTTTGGTTAGCCACTGTTTTGGCTATTCGGCGTCTGTGCCATCATTTTGATAGACCACTTATATTATTTGGGTGGTGGTGCCCCATTTTCCTTGTATTCTTTCTTTCACTTTGTATCAGGCTACAGGGATGTTGTACGCAGTAGATAGCTTATTGTAGATATTTTTGCCATATCTTATCTTCAGCACCATGGTTATATTACTATCATCATACATGTATATTGTCATTTGTATGCATTCAGACAGCTACAATTTGAGTTGACCTCTGGACGGTCTTGTGGTACGGTGCTACAGATGACGTCGTCTGCAGTCAATCGCATTGAGCATTTACCACCATCTGCGGTGGCAGCATCATTGAGGTCCTGGCATGATAGTCTGCCCTTTCCTGCTAGGGGGACAGTGGACCAAATATTGGGGCATTCATTGGCCCTTGCAGATTTTTGGGTTCCAGTTGGATTTGTTAAGGGCTTTCTACCCTGCTGGATTACTAACAGGAAGGTGTTTTGCTTTGGACGGCGTGAGCTGACGCCGACTCTAGAGGAGTACCAGAGATTTACTGGCTTAGATTTAGAGTTGCCGTGCGCTCGGACGGCGATTAGTGATATTAGGAGGCCGTTCATCAGGTTGTCCGATCTTCGTCAGAGTGTAGTCATGGACGAGATTGTTTCTGGGCATGTGATCTCTATGGACTTTTTGATTGAGCGCTTTGGCGTGCATGATAGCTATGATCACCACGTCAGAGATTTTGTCTGTTCAGCAGAGGCATGTCATACAACCAGGATAGATATGTTGCTGATGTGTGTTGTGTTATATGTCTACATGCCGTTGTGATTGGATCATCTGGATGTGGGATTGGTAGTAGTGGTCAGAGCCCTTAGACAGGGTAGCACCATTATCCCAATGATATTGGCTGAGACATTTAGATCCGCCACTTATTGTAGTACCTATCCAGGGGGTTTTTTAAGGGCAGCTCGGTCTTGCTGTATATATGGCTGATGTCCCATATACGACCGATTGGATCCTTCAAGCCTAGGGGTTTTTGATTTACTCACGAGACATCCAGAGCTTTCTCTTTTAAGCCTGCAGAGTGCATTGATGCAGAGTCTTGGTCTGCATTTTTGTCGGATATTGAGCATCCGTTTGTGATTTTGCCATGCTCTGGGCTAGCATCCCCATATAGCTTTATCACTCATGCATCTGGCCTGGATTATTTGCCCCTAGCGGGTTTGAGAGGAGTGACTACCTATCATCCTTTGGCAGTCATGTGTCAGTTTAATCAGCTACAGAGCTTGCACTATTTCGGGGGGTCTGCTGATCAGAGGATGTCGGCTTCTTCCATGTCATCCACCGACTTGGTCAGAGTATATGAGTGTTGGACTCATCGAGAGAGGGCTGATTTCTCCAGTAGCCATCTGGGTTATTCTCCAGAGTATTCTGCGTGGTTGGAGGCAGAGACAGGAGTGGTAGCAGAGGCTTCTTCATCTCCTAGTATGGACTCTGACGAGGAGGAGCCCATGGACGATCTAGATTCTCCTACCGAGGATGAGCTATTCACGGGTTTGACCGCTGCTCTGGTTAGCGATTCCCCGACCAATCCTGTGGACACAGATTCGACTTTAGCAGACTCACTATTCAGGATGACCTTTGAGCGAGACTCGTCTAGAGCACAGATGTTGGCTGCCTTGTCTGGCAGAGATTTAGCTTTTACTGAGAGGGATGGTCTCAGGGTTGCTTTAGATGCGGGATTGATTGAGCGGGATGAGCTCCGCTCTGCTCTGGATACTGCAGTTATACAGCGAGACGAGGTTCGCTCGGCTAGGGATGCAGCATATGTTGAGATCGAGGAAACTTTGATTGCTCGAGACGCAGCTTTTGTGGAGGGGGATGAGGCTATAGCTTCCCGTGATTTCTATATTGCTATAGTACTACTCTTTGATCTTACACCCATAGTTTGGTCACAGAGATGAGTGCTTATATTGATAACCATAGTGCCACCTTGCAGATGACTATGGATGTTCTGAGCCGTATGGAGGCTAAGTGGACTGCACTTATGGCTGCTCCACCATCTTCAGAGAGAGATGCCATACTGGCATTGCTGACCCGTTTATCCTTGGGTCCATAGACTAGCTTTTATTTTTTTTGCACAGACTAGATCAGCCATTTTTGTCATGTATAGGGCATTATGTATATATCAAACAGTTTTATATATCAGAGAAATATATTTTTGATGCACTTTCCTGATTGGAGATATATTGTCGTTGCTGAGTGATTACCACTTCTTTCACGACTCGCAGCTGTAGATGTATCTTGAGCTCCTCCTTGATGGACTGACAGTTGAGATGTCAGGGAGTATCTCAGATGGGCCTGTTGACCAGGGTAGTTTGGTATAATTTAGTTTATATTTGTCTTTGGTGTCTTGGAAATGGTCTTTTATTTTTTTATTTTTCTTAAAGGTCAAATCGCGCCGTAGATGGCTGCCTACGTACTCCCGGGTTAGGGGAGATTAGGTCATTCGTAGTTCTGGCTAGTTCTAGGATGATTTGATGTTTTTGATTTTTGGATTTTTGAAATTTTTTGTTTAGTTTGACTGCACCAGAAATGGCTGCCTACGTACTCCCGGGTTGAGGGAGATCAGGTCATTCGTAGTTCCGGCTTTCTAGTGAAAAACTGAACCTGATTTGATTCGTAGGACCCGGATGTGGGTAAGCATGTGTCTCAGACGTAATACCTTTTTATGGTGTCTGAATTAATGAGTTAGGGAAATTCAGTCCCATCCATCTCTTGCATTTTGATAGCGCCCCCAGTGAACACCTCTTTGACAATGAAAGGGCCTTCCCAGTTTGGGGCAAATTTTCCTTTGGCTTCATCCTGGTTGGTCAGGATTTTCTTTAGCACCAAGTCATTTTCTTTGAATTGCCAAATTCGGACCTTCTTGTTGTAGGATCTAGCAATCCTTTGCTGGTATAACTGCCCGTGGAAAATGGCCGTAGCTCTCTTTTCATCTATCAGAGATAGTTGATGATATCGGTCTTGCAACCATTGATCTTTATCTATTTGAGCGTCTATCAACACTCGCAAAGATTCCATCTCTACCTCTATGGGAAGGACTGCCTTCATGCCATAGACCAACGAATAGGGAGTAGCCCCAGTAGAGGTGCGCATTGAAGTCCTGTATGTTAACAGGGTTAGAGGCAGTAGGTCAGGCCAATCCTTGTGATTGGCGGACATTTTCTGCATGATCTTTTTGATGTTTTTGTTGGTCGCTTCAACAGCGCCGTTCATCTTGGGCCGATAGATGACGAAATTGAGATGCTTGATGTGGAACTTACAGCACAGATCCATCATCATTTGATTGTTCAAGTTTTTTGCGTTGTCTGATACGATCACCTCCGGTTGTCTATATTGACAGACGACATTATTTCTGATGAAACTGATGATGACCTCTTTTGTGACCTTGGGAAAAGAGGCTGCTTCAACCCATTTGGTGAAGTAATCGATCATGGTGAAGATGAATCGATGACAGTTACTGGCTTTGGGTTCCACTAGACCTATCACGTCCATTCCCCACATAGAGAAAGGCCATGGTGAACTCATGTTATGCAACTCATTTGGAGGAGCATGAATGGCATTTCCATGTATTTGGCATTAAAAGCATCTCCTGACGTGATCATCACAATCAGCTTTGAGCGAGATCCAGTAATGTCCTGTTCTGATTATCTTCTTGGCCAGCAGATGGTCGCTCATGTGTGGATCATAGACTCTGCCATGGATTTCATCCATTAGTCTAAGGCTTGCTCATTGTCGAGGCATCTTAACAGGCCTATTCCAGCATCCCTTTTATAAAGTGCGTCTTCGCTCAGATAGAACTTCAGGGCCATTCTGAGAATCCGTTTTCGCCCTGATTGGCTTGCACCACCTGGTGTGGATCCATCACGGAGATATTCCTTGATGTCTTGAAACCAAGGATGCTTGCAGGAGGTATTTGATCTGATGCTTCTCCCACATAATTCCCATATGTCGGGGCTTTCTGAATTGTAAACTGAATGTTGGGAAATCCACTCTTATCGGATGTGTGGATTAATGAAGCCAACATTACTAATGCATCAGTGAAGTCATTTTGACCCCGAGGAATGTGAACGAAGGTTATTGCTTCAAATTCCCAAGATATTTTGAGGACTTACCGATGGTAGGGCAGCAAATGCAGTTCTTTGGTGAGATACGTGCCGATAGTCTGTCTGATAACCAGCTCGAAATCTCCAAAGATAAGTAGGTGTTTGATAGACATGGATTGGGCTAGCTTCAACCCCATGATACAGCCTTCATACTCGATCGTGTTATTGGTGTTGCCAAATTGAAGTTTGGTAGCCACATGACATTGATCACCTATAACAGAGATGAGGACTGCCCCAGCTTTAGCACCTTCCATGTTTACCGCTCCGTCGAAATACATTTTCCATGGTTGGACTGTATTCTCTGACTGGGGTTGTTAAATTATTAGGATCCCATCGTCTGGGAAATATATCTCTAGGGGCTCGAACCCTCCTGAAGATGCTTCAGATAATTGATCTGTAATGCTTTGACCCTTGATTAACTTCTAAGTCACGTAGACAATGTCGAACTGCTGTAGGATCAACTGCCATTTGGACAGTCGGCAATTCAACCTTGGTTTGTTGAATACGTATCTGAGTGGATCCATGCGGGATATGAGGTAGGTCGTATGCCCATGCAAATAGTATTGCAACCTCATGACCGCCCATGCTAATGCACAACATGTCTTTTCGATCAGGGTGTATTTCTGTTCACCACTGCTAAATCTTTTACTGATGTAGTAGATGGCTCTTTCCTTGCTACTATCATCCTTATGTCCCAACATGCAGCCCATTGCATTGGCATTGACGGATAGGTACATAAATAAAGGGACTCCCTCCCTTGGGGGTATCAGAACAAGAGCTTCAGTCAGCTGTTTCTTGATGGCAAAGAAGGCTTGTTGACAATCCTCATTCCATGTGGTGGAGGAATTCTTCCTTAACAGCTTGAAGATGGGCTCACAGGTTGCGGTGAGCTGGGAAATGAATTTGCTTTTGAAGTTGATCCTTCCTAGGAATCCATGTATCTCCTTCTCGGTATGAGGTACGGGCATTTCAGTGATGGCTTTAATTTTGGCGGGGTCTAACTCAATGCCCCGATTACTCACCAAGAATCCTAACAATTTGCCTGCTTTGACACCAAAAGCGCATTTGGCGGAATTTAGCTTGAGGTTGTATTTACGTAACCTGTTGAACAGCTTCCTGAGATGGTCTATGTGATCATCCTCCCTTCGGGATTTGATGATGTCGTCGACATAGACCTCTATTTCTTTGTGCATCATGTCATGAAAAAGAGCCATCATGGCTCGCTGATACTTGGCTCCGGCATTGATGAGGCCGAAGGATAGTCGCCGGTAGCAGAAAGTTCCCCAGGGAGTGATAAAAGCTGTTTTCTCCCGGTCTTCTTCAGCAACCATAATTTGATGGTAACCAGCAAAGCAATCTATGAATGAATACATGCCATACTGCGCAGTGTTGTCGATCAGGATATGGATGAAAGGTACCGAGAAATTGTCCTTCAGACAGGCTTTGTTCAAATCCCGGTAATCCACGTAGACTCGTACCTTCCCTCTGGGTTTAAGTACGAGGACTATGTTTGATAGCCATTCGGGGTATGTTGATACCATGATGATTATGGCTTTGAATTGCTTAACGATTTCTTCTTTGACTTTGAGACTCCACTCAGGTCTCAATCGCCTGATTTTTTATTTGACTGGTATGAACCCTTCTTTGATGGGCATTCGATTGATGACAATGTCTGTGGATAGACCGATCATGTCTTCATGTGACCATGCAAACACATCCTGGTACTGTGTTAAGATTTTGTTCAGGTCGACTTTTTGATTTGGTGTGAGGTCTGAGCCTATTTAGATTTCTTTGATGTTTTCAGAGGTTCCTATATTGATGGTGGAGGTTTGGTCGAGGTTTGGTCGAGGTTTGTCTTCGACCAATTCCTTGATCTCCTCTGGCACCTCATAGTCATCTTCCTCCTCTTGATCGATATCCATCAAGTCGAAGCTCAATTCTACATCCAAGTTGGAGTCATTTCGATAGGTTGGCATCTCATCAGTAGAGACACACACATCCAATGCTTGGGTCCTGAAAACAAAAATACTTTCATTAATATACACAACTGCTTAAACATACATAGCATTCTGTAAATCATGACAAAGTTGCTGCTATAGCTATGCAATTAAAGGTAAGCAGTAAATGAAAGCATGATCTGTGGATCATTCCTCTTCTTGATGTGAGGAATTTGGACATGGTCGTCATCACTGTCAGGGAGTTTGTTATTCATACCCTCATAGTTGAGAATGACTCTCATGTTAGCGAATGGGTCTCGTCCTTCGTACAGGATCTTTTCTTTTCCCTTTTCGCTGTTGGCCTCAGTCTTGAGGGGTTTTCTTTCATGGACAGGTATAATTGGAGGAAATAGTATGGCCGATACTGTAATCGAGACTTTCCTCATGAGTTTCACCCATCTAGCATTTGTAAGGTTCGGGAGCAGAGTTATGGAGGCATGAGCATTGGGATGTTTGTGTGGATTCTGGTGGTTTGACCCGGATGAATATCCCAATCCTGCTCTTCCCATCTGACTTGGGATTTGGATTGGCATCTTAATGCTTTGCTTATCCTTTCCCAACCCTTCTCCAAGTTGGAAACCCGAAGACACCATTTCTTGGCCTACGGTCATTACTTCAGTGGAGACTTTAGACTGTAGGGCTGGTGCCCCATTGGGTATATACTGAGTATCGCTCACCTCGAGAGCTTAAAAACTTGCAGGCTTGATCCCTGCGTCCAGGCTAATCACTGGCATGTCCCCATGTATATAGGTAGGGTATTCTGGCTTTGCATTGACTGTGATGAGGCTGCCGTTGATGATGTACTTAAGTTACTGATGGAGGGTGGATGGCACTGCCCCCGCCATGTGGATCCATGGTCTGCCCAACAGCAAATTGTATCCAGTGGCAATATTGAGCACTTGGAAGGATACGTAGAAGGTGTGTGGTCCAATTTCCAAGGGAAGCTCGATTTCCCTTATAGCCTGGCGATGAGATCTATTGAAAGCCTGGATGACCACATAACTGGTTTTGATCCGGTTTGGATTGATCTTCATTCTTTCCAATGTGTAGTATGGACAAATATTGAGGGAAGATCCTCCATCAATAAGTACTCCTCCGATCACGTATTCGGAGGACATTACGGCTATATGCAGGGACTTATGGTGGCCCATTCCCTCGGTCTGGATATCATCGTCTACGAAGGAAATCACATTGCTGTTGAAGATGTGTTCTATCACATGACAAAATTTCTCTGTGTCTACCGTATGTGGTAGATGGGCTTCCTCTAGTACCTTCACTAGGATGTTGCGATGGTCTTCTGATGATAAGACCAGGTCGAGGATAGACACTTACTTGGGTGCGTCTTTCAAGCTTTGCACTATCTTGATTTCATTGTGTCCCATTTTGTTGAGGAACTCTTTGATCTTTTCTTCAGCCACATTTTCTTTTGCTTTGGTAACTAGTTTAATCACCCGCTGAGGCAGGTACAATGGATTATCCTTTGACAGGATGGAAATGTGGTTTAAAGTAGAGCTTTTAATGTCCCCGTAGTTCCATGGGACCTTCTTCAGGCTGATGATTGGATACTGAGGTCTGAAGAGCAAGATTAGAGGCTGAGGTGCAGCCACCTTCACAGGATTTTGGACTTCTTGGACCCCTTTACCTGTCAGTACCAGGGGTGTGATGATTGATTCTTTATCGCAGGATATGACGGCCACTGTGTCCTTATACCATGTATTGGGGATCCAGAGGCTATCTTTATCTACCAAGTCGAGGATTTGATCTCCTCTGATTAGGTCACCTTTCTCAATCAGGTCTTGAATTAAATTATGAAGTGCCCATCATTCTTCTGTATCATGGTCGGGAGAGTTGGAATGGTACTGAAATATTTGGTCAGGTTTGAATTTTCTGGATTGAGGGTTCAACGGAGGTAGCAAGTCTGCAACCATTCCCTCGTTGATCAGCATTTAGAGGATTTCTTCTGTTAGTTCCCAGTAGGCACACAATAGATCTAGAAGGGGAGTTGAATAGATTCTTTGAAGTTTTAAACTCTTTTGCATTTTATTTTGTATAGATAAGAAGTTAGCATATGACAAACATAAGAATCATTTCAAGCACAGCGGAATAAGTTAAATCTCCCCTTCATTGATATATTGATAAACATTGATACATCGTTCTTGGAGTTAGTTAGTTGTAAGTAGTTAGTACATACATAGCAGTTATAGCAGTTAAGTACATAATGTAAAGACATAAAGTAAATGACAGGAAGTAAAAGACACAAAAGGATTTTAAGTGGTTTAGAGCCAACTCGACTCCTAATCCACTCTTCTGCACTCTAGCAGGAAATCTACTAATGAATGGGCAGCACCCTGAATCACTAAGATTCCTTCAAGGCCAGTAGCCCTGGAACTTCAGTTCACTTTTGAACTCTTTAAGCCCTTTGGCTTAGAACTCCTTTAGTTCACTAAGAACTCTTCAAGCCCTTTGGCTTGGAACTCTAGTTCACTAAGAACTCTTCAAGCCCTCCCGCTTGGAACTCTAGTTCACTAAGAACCCTTCAAGCCCTCCCGCTTGGAACTCATTTAGTCCCTCCGGACAAGGACCCTTTGGCCCTGGCTACTTGTAGTTATAGTTGTTGTTGTTTGTGCTTTGCTGCTAAGATGTCTTGAAGCTTGATCATCTTGGTACTTATCAGCTAGGCTTGGTCCTCAGCATTCTGCTTCGAGTCTGGACCTCTTTTATGGTGCAGCTGATCTTCAGTCTGTTCAGCTCATCTTCACTTGCTGTTAGCTGTGCACCATCACCACATAGGACTGCTAAGGCTTTTCATTGTGGGTTACCTTCTTCTGACCCTTAGCATCCCTTGAACCCTTCTTGAATGATATGCAGACATGGTTCTGCATCTTTTTCTGTTCAGCTTCTGGTTCTTCATAGTGATCCGTAGAGTGGCTCTTCTGATCTTCTTTATGCTCAGCCACCTTCCTGAATGCTATCTTCTTGGCCTTCTCGGCTCTCAGCTTGGCTGCCATCTTCAGTGGCATTCTCATCCTTGTTGAGTGAAGCTTTAGTCTGTTCAGTCCTTCTTCAAGTCTGCTTCACTTCCACCTTCATAGTCTTACTGCTACTGAGACTTGTTCTCTTCAGCTCTGGTGGAACTTGTAGAGTCAACAATGTAGCATTCCAACAACTTGACGAATCTATAACTCAGCAACAACTCTTATCTTTGAAGCTTGTCCTTTAAATACCCTTCCATAATCTTCCCATTGGAAAGTAGCCGTTGGAAGCTATTTGAATTGCTTCGCAGATCTCGAGTTATTTGGTTCAGACTGCTAATGTGACGTGATAGGTTCTTTTTGACTTAACTGACACAGCAGTCTGCTTTCTCACCTATCGCCTCAGAGATGTCACTGTTCTGTGTCAGGCAGGTACTCTTCTTTATTTCTACTTTCTGATTCTTTGATTCGAATCCTTAGGAGTTATCTTTTTGCATCGATGCTCTCAATTAGCAACGTTCAGATGTTAGTCTTCATATTGATTCATTGCTAGTGCTTCAACACTCAGATGCCCGAACTCCACATTTTTGATGCATATGTTCTTGGACCTTTATCGTAGTATGTCTTTGTTGACTTTTGCTCTTTGACTGGCTGAGACAATACTACGATTCTGAAGAGTGTTCTTGGATCTTCAATGTGGAACACTTCTTCCTTTTCTTGTGCAGTCCTTCAATACTTCTGTTTGCCTTGACTGATCTCAGGAACTGATATCTTGACTTGTCGTTCTGACCTCTTCTGAATAGCAAGACACTTTAAATTTGTGGCATACCCAGCTCCTTTCTCCTGGTGATCTCCCGTTCACCTATCTTCAATGGTCTGACCCATGGTTAATTACTTCTGTCTTGTTCATCAAAAGCTGGCCGGTATCTCTGTAGGTTGTATCAGTTCCTCCTTCACTTTGGTAAACACTACAATCTTGAGTGATTCTCAAGATCATTATTTTCTGTTCTCTTGATAGCTACTGCACTTGCTGACTTTCTCTAGTTAGTCACTTAGTATGGAGTCTTCTTTTGATTGGCTTGTGGAAGACTTCATCTCGAATGGCTTCACAACTCAGTCTGCATGTTGATAGAGTTGATGATTAGATCTTCTGTTAGCTTGCATGCCATTCGGTGAGTGTTCTCTGGTACTCTTTATGTAGGATGTATCTTTGTAGCTTAGACCAGAGGCTTCATGCTTTGGATATATTGGGAGTGCCCATTTGATGAGAATCATGTTGACACTACGATTCTTCCCTTAGCGTTGTAGAGCAACTTTTGTGGAAGCTTTAGTTCTGCAGACTACGATTTAGCTTTGTTGCTGCAGACACTACGATTCCGAGATCAGACCTTGACTGACTACGATTCTGCCTTCATGCTTGCTGCCTTCGTCTGATCTTACCCGACTACGATCTCTGCCTCTGATGTTCATTAGACTCCACTACTTTAAGTGTGATCTACGATTCTAGACTTAGCTCTGGCAGTTTCTCGATCGACTCATAGACAGGCTGCCTCTTTGATTCTGAACATGACTTCCTCAGCAAACTACGGCTTCTAGGAAGTACTTCTCGACACACTACGATCATTCCTCGTTTCTCCTGGCAGACTACGAACTCCAAGATCTACTATCCAGCAGACTACGATTTCGCCTTGATAGCTCTCGAGTCTCCTTTGTCTCTCTTGGCAGACTTCGATTCTGATGCAGTGTTTCGACTATCAGACAGGCCTATCTATTACATTATAAGATCAACCTAACAAGCTTGATCTTTCTATCTTTATAGTCCTTGTACATCATTTTTTAAGGACTTTACAAAAACTGTTTTGCTTATGTAGGATCAACCTAACATATTTGATCAGTTCATTCTAAGTCCTTGTACATATATTCCTTTTATCTATTAGAGGACTTTACAACTTTTGTCAATGCAAGCATACTTGCATATACATTCATTTATATCATAATCAAATCATATATAAATAGGAATAACATTCTCATGTATATTCCTAACAATTACCCCCTATTTGATTATGACAAAAACAATTAGTGTATATGCTTGAGATAAATGAATCTTATATACAGTGAGCAGCTGTATTTCTAAAGCAGATAATCATGAATGTCATTGATGATAATATAAAATTACATATGTTATGACACTCTACATTCTGGATCCAGAACATACTTAATTAGATAGAGATGTACCTCTTCTGCTCTATGTATGTCTCCAGAATGTCTGTTAATCAGCTTCTGTTGCTGCTCATCTTTCTTTCTTCTTTTTCTTCTTTCCCCTGCTCCCCCTCAGATGCATGCTTCTCTTCTTTGTTTAGCCCCCCCTTAGATTCGATGTTCATGGGGTCATCATCTTTTGGCTCCCCCTCAGATGATGATTCTGATTCTGCTTCTGCTGCTGCTTCCTTCTTCTTCTTTGCCTTTGTCCTCTTGGCCTCTCTGATCTTCTTAGTGGATTTCTTCAGTCTCTTCATTGAGTGCTTTCCTCTTGAATGTCTCTTTTGATGTATCTTTTTCTCCCCCTTTTTGTCATTAATCACTTGTGAAAGCTGCTCCACGTTTGACATAAACTGCTCCATCATATGAGATAAGTTACCAACCTCAATCTTGAGTTCTTGTTGGCTTAGCTCAAGCTGGAGGGAGAGAGACTGTTTCAGATCTTCAATCTTGTTAGAGAGAAATAGGATTTGGTCTTTATTAGCCTTCTGAACTTGTAGAGCTTCTTCCTTCTGATCACTCAAGGCCTTCTGAAGTACTTTATCCCGTAGTTGAAGCTTGAGATATATATCTGAAAGTCTGGCTTGAAGTCTTGTTGTCAATTCATTGTCTGCTCCTACTGACAGGTCCTTTACTTCTGCAGCCATACGTGAGACTTCCTCAACCAGTTATTTTGATGACTTCTGAAGTTCCTGCTCTTGAGAAGATCTGATATCATATTGTTCACTTCCCATCTGATTAGTTGTTTGATCATTCTCCTTTTGAGTATTAGTTTGTACTCCACGATTTTCTTCTTTCTGAGCATCAGATTGGACTCCACGATTCTCACTCTTGGATAGATCTTCAAAGACTGAGAATCTGGTAAATCGTTGAGTTCCATGCTGCTTGGTCAGAATACATCTTCTCAACTTCATCATAACCATCTTTATTGGTAAAGTGAGAGAACTCTACGATTGTAAACTTGGGAAGAATTCTTCTTCCATCTGAATCTGCTCGACAGTCATAGGGGATATAATGATTTTTAGCATGTATGTATATCTTGAAGTGAGAATTATCTTTGATCAGCAGAGTTGCAAACTTCTTCACTCTTGGGAAGTTTTGTGCCACCAATTCTAGGTTGGGGAGTTGAGAGAAGCACTATGAAAGATAACTGCTGTCTCCAGTGAGAGATGCCTTTGCCCATGGCATGTGAGGATGAAACCATCTTATAGCATGATCCTTGACTTCAGTATCATAAAGCAAGGTTGAGGAATCTAGCTTTATAGTATCTTGATGGTTGAGTAGATGTGCTGCAGTCATTTTCACCACTTGCAACCTTCCATTCCCATGATTTATCCATTTCTTTGGAAGTGCATCTAGTGGTTCTTCATCAATTTCTACCACTATTCTCCTCTTGCGTTAAGCAGGACAAGGAATGTGAAAATCTTCTGGCACATCATTCTCAGGACTACAGTCTCCTTCAATTTCTTCACGTTATGAGCTGGAGTCAGATTGTTGCAGACTTCCTTCAACTGACTTATCAGTTTGTTCATGCATTTGATCATCATCTTCCTCATCAGCAGAGCTTGTCTTTAGAGACGATTTTCCTCTCTTTGAAATCATCTGAGCAATCAATCGATTGCTCTTTCTTCTCCTTGGAAGCTCAGCTTTATGAGTTTCAGACTCTTCTTCATCTTCAGAACTTGAGGTTTCTGATTCATCAGACAGACTTCCTTGAGGTTCAACAGTAGGAGTGACAGATACTTCTTCTTTAGATTCTTCCTCTTTTGCTTCATCAGATAGACTTCTTGACACTTCTGCATTAGGAGATCTAACTGCTTCATGTTCAGATTCTCCCTTATCAACAAAATGGCTACTTTGAGGATGAGCCACAGGACTTGCATATTCTGTTTCATCACCAGACTTGCTCCCCGAAGGTTCACCCTTGGACTTCTCAGTTCCCATCTCATTTTCTGACTCCACGTTTTCTTCTTCAGTGGATAAACTTCTTTGGGAAATTGACATTTGCCTCTGCACCACTTTGGCTTTCTTCTTCAAAGGCTTTGCAGACTTGGGCACTGGGATAATTGCACCTTCAGAGGATGAAGACTCTTTTTCTTTCATGGCACTTGCCTTCCTTTTCTTTGAGGAACTCTTGCTGCTGCTGCCATATGTTAGCCGTTTATTCTCCGTTGGATTGTTCTTCTAGTTTGCAAACAGCTGTGTAGTCATTATCTTATGGCTATTAAGGACTTCACCCTCATCATCCTTAATTTTGTTCTTCAGCCTCTTCTTCAAAATGATACTCAAAAACCTTCCATGGAAAACCTTTGTGAGTGGTTTTCCTGATAGCCTTTTCTTCTCCTCCTTGTCCAGCCATTTAGACATTTGATCAAGCAGGATAGCTCCAAAATTTATCCGCTTCTTCAGAACTATGGCAGACATAATCTTTAACTGCTGATCACTCACAGTATCATGTGCAGTGTCCTTACATAGTATACATTTGCCTACAATCTCTGTAAGGAACTCAAATTCTTCAGGAAACTCCTTTTTCTTCATATCCTTCAAACTGGGATTTCTTTTGTATCCCATAATCTTCTTGGCTCCTTTGATATCAACTTTATCAAGGCTTTTTAGTCCTAGGTCAGGAAAACCTAAGTACTGATTGATATCAGAAGACTTCAGCTTCAGAATCTGCCCTTTTACTTTGGTAGAAAGAGTTCCAGAACTCATAGTTGCATTTGAGTGAAATTCTTTAACCATGTCAACATATATCCGAGTGTTTGACTCAAGGCATTTTGAGAATCCAGCCTTCTTCACTAGTTCAAGAATATCTCTAAACTTCTTCTTATATTTCTTGAACGTTTTGGTTCCGAGCTGAATGCCAGTGATTACTCGCCAGTTTTCCATTTGAAGAGTTAGAATTTTCTGAGTATAACTCTGTGAGGATCTTGTGAGATGTCAGGGAGCGATTCAAGGTTTGATAACTGTTTGAGAGGATCTTGGTTGTTTGGAAGTATTTAGGTTTTGGCTTTGAGAGGATGAGTGTATGGGTTTGACAGGTTTGCAGCTTTTGATGAACTCGCTAAAGTGAAACTGTCAATTATTTAAAATTCCCTCT
Source organism: Panax stipuleanatus (assembly GCA_020205555.1). Taxonomy (NCBI): domain Eukaryota; kingdom Viridiplantae; phylum Streptophyta; class Magnoliopsida; order Apiales; family Araliaceae; genus Panax; species Panax stipuleanatus. The sequence goes on along the minus strand of CM035115.1, from coordinate 131,244,595 downwards.
TGTAACTGTTCCCTTTACGTTTCTTAGTGGGACAGCTGTATGTTGCTGATAGGTCACAATCTGTGACTTCTCCATCGTGTTAGTTAACTAGATTTAACTTTTTCTTCTGTTGACTATTGACTTCTTCAATTCGTGGAGTGACTTGTGTCTTTTCTTAGTACTCCACGATTTCCCTGACTACTCTACCATCTTCGCTTCTTCTTCGATGATCGTAGTCTGTGGTCATGCTTCAATAGACTGATAGTAGCGTGCATACAAGCCAATCATGTATGATGATAAAACACATACTTTGTAAACAATCTTATTTATTTATTAATAAAATATTTATTTATTAAAGACATTTAATTATCTACATGGTGCTGTTTTTATAATATGTAAATAACCCATAGTTTTAAGCAATGCTTTTAGAATCGTGATGTTGATCATGCTACTGAGATCTAAATTCTTAGAAAGCTTTAAAACTAAAATAGTTCCCAATCGTGGGATTACTAAAAAGGGGATTAGTAAATCCGGATAGATTGGTACATATGTTGCTTGCTCATTGGATGAGGATGACTGATCTCATGGTCATTTGTGTGGAGACACTAAAGCAAGTATATAGGTGCTTATTGGAGAATAAGTTCACTGAACGTGACTCGCTATGGAATACCTAATGGAGTTTTACTCGCCTGTCAATAGGAATTCCTAATGTGATAGTAGTACATGTGATCCTTGGACTTGAGATCATCATAGTATCTTGTATGTAACAAATTATACTTTGACTAATTCCTTAAGGCCTTTTAAGGCATATATAGGGTATGCTTGGGTGTAATGAGTTACATATGGAGATAATGAATGATCAATAAAGAATCTATCACCTCTAGTAAAAGAGGAGATATGTCCTATGTGATTCGTTAAATGACAACCCTGGAATCCTTGGCCAAGGTAGAATGAAATTAGAAAGAGGTTTCTAATTTGCATTATTTGGAGTTATGCATTTTCTAATCGAAATACATATGATTAAATAAATTAAGACTTGACAGTAAATCCATGTCTTATATTTAATTGGGACATTGTATGGTGGAAGGATTGAATTGTACGGTAACTATTAACTCACAGGTTCTTTTATGATTAATGTTGAAATCTATATTATCTGGAAAGTCGTTGATCGCTAGGGAGGCTTATCCCTATTGTAGAATAAATGTTATTTATTTAAATAGATTATTAGTTTAATTTGTTTATTTAAATAAGATTAGAATTGTTTTAATTGATTTATTCACAACCGGTTTAATATGGAGAACCTAAAGGGTCACACCATAAAAGGAAGAAGAATTATTTAAGAAGAAAATGGCATGATAGTAATAATGCATTAAGTATAATTAATTTAATCTATGATGATAGAATAAATTAAATATCTTAATGTTTATTATTTAATATTTTAGAAATATTAAATATAAATTAATAAAAGGAGTCTTATTAATATTATTATTATTATTATTATTTTAATTCTAAAGGAGTTTAGGAATTAATATAATATCAGTACTCTCTCTCAATCCTAATAAAGATTAGGATATAAATTAATTAAATAAAACCCTATTCTAATTGGATTAGGAGGGTTAACCTAATATCTATATAAGAGAGTCTTATATCAGAAATAAGGGACGTGAAATTTTTCAAGAGTTGGGAGTACACATATTCTATAGAGATAGAAACAAGGGTTAAGCCAATAACCCATCTTCTTGAGTTCTTCATCTTCCTTGGTGGATCACCGTTAGAGGCCAAACATTTGGGTGGCTGACATTGATAAAGGGAAGGAGCCACTACAGAGGAATCAAAGGAATCAAAGAGTAGAACTTGTACCTGAGGAAGCTTAGATCTTCAAAGGTATAATTCCATGTTCTCTCTTTTCTGTTATTGATAACAAGCACAAAGCATGATCATGGTTATGGGTTTGTATAAATTTTGAAAATCTAGTTTTTACGCTTTCGCCCTATTTATGTGATTTGATTGCATGATTGCGTTACATACAAACCCAACAGTGGTATCAGAGCCAGGTTTGTGCTAATTATCAATTTTATAATTCCATGTATGAATTGATGTGAGAATTGGATCGTTTTTCTGGACAAAAATCATTTTCTGCAAGTTTCTACGGCAAACGGCGCAGCTGCGCAGCCTCCCAGTTCATTACTGGCGCAGCTGCGTCGGTCTGCAAAAACTGCTGCTTCCGTCTACCTGCGCAGCTGCGCAGATGCCCAGTTCATTACTGGCGCAGCTGCGCCGGTACCTGGACAGACCCTGAAAATTTATTTTAATTAATTAAGTAAACTGTTTATTTAATTGATAAAGTTTTAAAATAAAGAAGTTTATTTTATCTGAAATATGATTTCAGAATGCTAAAATTAAAGGAGTTTAATTTGGATTTATTTTTGATTAAAATAAAAGAGTTTATTTTGTTTCAAAAATAAAATTTAGCAAAACTTTTGTCCATTAAATAACATCGATCCATATATGGAATAGCATTGTTATTCATGAGATGAATGGATATTTATTGATGCATATGTTGATGTGTATGATAATAAATGGGGTTGATTATGGACTATGACCAATGTGATTGGATTTTATTTTGGATGAATGCTTGAATGTATGAGTTTTATAAAATAGGGTCTGCGTACCTCGTCTTCTCTAGTTTTATTCTCGATGTAAATTCTATCTCCTTTCTATGTACTTCCCCTTGACTGCTGATCAAGGTTTCTATTTAATTTTAAAATAAGTTAATGTAATAGAGATAGTTAGAATTATTTTAAAGAAATTGGAGACCAAGGAGCAAGGAGCGCGTGAAGACCCGAGCCCGGGTTTAAATGTAATAGTTACATTTAAAATTTAAATTCTTGCACTCCTAGGTTTGACCTTTTGGTTCACTTGGTGGCTCTAGTGAACCAAACTAGAATAAAAGTCCATAATCAATCCGGGTAGAATATAGTATTCTATATCGCATGCTAAATATTATATATATATTATATTTTATACAAACATGCTTCGCATGTTTAATAAAATGACGCGTATTTTATATATATATGTGCATGCGCGCTTAAAAGATGAGACAAATAATAACAAACCCCTCAAAGAAATAATATTAAGTCTGAAGCGTTCAAATGATATTTGGAATATCGAACGTCGCCTTCTAGCATGATTAGTTAATAGAGTATTAAATATTTAATATGAGTTTGTTGTGCTATCCACAAGGCGAGTATTGAATATTTAAGATGTTAATTAATCACATTTGATGCTTATCAAGAAAATTGAACGATCTAGTCTTGTTGTGCTATCCACAAGGACGAAAATTTTTCTTTTTGAATTTATGAAAGTGCTAGGCTGGACTTAACTTAAATCATTTTAGTTCGGATGTGCACACACATGACCATTATGATTTAAGAGGCAAAATAAAAGGAGTTACATGGTGATGTAATTGACAAGAGTTGTCTACCTATTTATTTGTATATCGCTTGTTGTGCTATCCACAAGGATATATACATTTGAAGTAGAATTCTTAATCTCACTAGCAAATCTTTAATTAGATGTTGCCGAACTATATGTGTGAAAGTAATATAGTTTGATGAAAATAGTGGGAGATACCAATTTAAAATAAAGACCTAAATTTATTTTGGTATGCAAAGTTAATAAAATGAATGTTTGCTAAAATGTTGTCTTTTCACACGCAGAATTTTAAAAATGTAAAAATCACAAATCTCACTACGAAGCATACTTGATGCAAATAAGCTTACCGGCCCGAATTATGAGGACTGGCTAAGAAATCTGAGAATTGTTCTCACTGCTGAAAAGATTTCTTATGTCCTAAATTCCACTATCCCTGAATCTGTTTCAGAAACAGCCTCTGAGGAAGAGATTGCCACTTTCAATAAGTGGCAAGATGATGCATCTGTGGCTCAATGCATCATGCACGCATCCATGAATAACGAGCTTCAGCGTCAGCACGAAAAAATGGATGCTCCTGCTATGCTGCTTCACCTCAAGGAGTTGTATGGTGAACAGAGTAGGACTGCTAGATATGAGATATCTAAGGAGCTCTTCCGATCTCGGATGACCGAGGGCACTACCGTCGAGACTCATGTTCTGAAGGTAATCAATTTGATTGAACGCCTTGGACAGCTTGGGTTCATCATGGATGGGGAGTTGAGTCAAGACTTGGTCTTGCAGTCACTCCCTGAGACCTTCTCGCAGTTTGTGGTTAATTTTCACATGAATAAGCTAGATGTCAGCTTACCTGAGCTGCTTAACATGCTGAAAACTGCAGAAGGTCACTTCTCATCCAAGAAGAACCATGTCTTGATGGTGGATTCTTCCAATAAAAGAAAGAGGCCCAAGGTGTCTTCTGAAAAGAAGAAATCTAAGAAGGCTAAGGGAAAAGGGAAAGAAAAGGAGCAAAAGAAACCTGAACCAGCTAAAGGAATGTGCTTTCATTGCAATGAGCCGGGACATTGGAAGAGGAACTGCAAGAAGTTTCTAGCAGAGAAGAAGCTTGGAGAAGCTTCGACTTCCAATCAAGGTTTGTTTATGATTGAAATTAATTTTTCTGAAAGTCATAATTCTACTTGGGTATTGGATACCGGCTGTGGTTCTCACATATGTAATACTGTGCAGGGACTAGTCAGAAGTAGAAAGCTGAACAAAGATGAGGTGATCCTACGAGTGGGAAATGGAGCAAAAGTTGCTGCATTAGCTGTAGGAACTTATTGTTTAGCAATGCCTTCGGGCAAATCCATTTATCTTAATAATTGTTATTATGTTCCTAATATTATTAAAAACATAAGACTCTCTTATATAGATATTAGGTTAACCCTCCTAATCCAATTAGAATAGGGTTTTATTTAATTAATTTATATCCTAATCTTTATTAGGATTGAGAGAGAGTACTAATATTATATTAATTCCTAAACTCCTTTAGAATTAAAATAATAATAATAATAATAATAATATTAATAAGACTCCTCTTATTAATTTATATTTAATATTTCTAAAATATTAAATAATAAACATTAAGCTATTTAATTTATTCTATCATCATAGATTAAATTAATTATACTTAATGCATTATTACTATCATGCCATTTTCTTCTTAAATAATTCTTCTTCCTTTTATGGTGTGACCCTTTAGGTTCTCCATATTAAACCGGTTGTGAATAAATCAATTAGAACAATTCTAATCTTATTTAAATAAACAAATTAAACTAATAATCTATTTAAATAAATAACATTTATTCTACAATAGGGATAAGCCTCCCTAGCGATCAACGACTTTCCAGATAATATAGATTTCAACATTAATCATAAAAGAACTTGTGAGTTAATAGTTACCGTACAATTCAATCCTTCCACCATACAATGTCCCAATTAAATATAAGACATGGATTTACTGTCAAGTCTTAATTTATTTAATCATATGTATTTCGATTAAAAAATGCACAACTCCAAATAATGCAAATTATAAACCTCTTTCTAATTTCATTCTACCTTGGCCAAGGATTCCTGGGTTGTCATTTAACGAATCACATAGGACATATCTCCTCTTTTACTAGAGGTGGTAGATTCTTTATTGATCATTCATTATCTCCATATGTAACTCATTACACCCAAGCATACCCTATATATGCCTTAAAAGGCCTTAAGGAATTAGTCAAAGTATAATTTGTTACATACAAAATACTATGATGATCTCAAGTCCAAGGATCACATGTACTACTATCACATTAGGAATTCCTATTGACAGGCGAGTAAAACTCCATTAGGTATTCCATAGCGAGTCACGTTCAGTGAACTTATTCTCCAATAAGCACCTACATACTTGCTTTAGTGTCTCCACACAAATGACCATGAGATCAGTTATCCTCATCCAATGAGCAAGCAACATATGTACCAATCTATCCGGATTTACTAATCCCCTTTTTAGTAATCCCACGATTGGGAACTATTTTAGTTTTAAAGCTTTCTAAGAATTTAGATCTCATTAGCATGATCAACATCATGATTCTAAAAGCATTGCTTAAAACTATGGGTTATTTACATATTATAAAAACAGCACCATGTAGATAATTAAATGCCTTTAATAAATAAATATTTTATTAATAAATAAATAAGATTGTTTACAAAGTATGTGCTTTATCATCATACATGATTGGCTTGTATGCACACTACTATCAATCTCCCACTTGCACTAAAGCCAATCGCCATGGTATCTCATACCCATCTTCTCTAAGTGACGATCAAACTGCTGTTGTGTTAAAGCTTTAGTAAATGGATCTGCAATGTTGTCTTGAGAGTCTACACGCTCCAAGGTGACGTCTCCTCTTTCAATGATCTCCCTGATCAAGTGAAATCGCCGCAACACGTGTTTAGATTTCTGATGAGACCTAGGTTCCTTAGCCTGTGCAACCGCTCCGGTGTTGTCACAGTATACGGGAACTGCTTCTCCAATGCTAGAAACCACACCAAGTTTAGTTATGAACTTCTTCATCCAAACAGCTTCCTTTGCAGCTTCACTTGCAGCTATATACTCTGCCTCTGTCACTGAATCAGCAACCGTTTGCTGCTTGGAACTCTTCCAACTCACTGCACCTCCGTTCAAGGTAAACACATACCCTGAAATAGATTTACTGTCATCTTGGTCTGTTTAAAAACTTGAGTCCGTGAATCCCTCGAGTTTTAATTCAGACCCACCGTAGACAAGAAAAATATCTTTAGTCCTTCTCAAGTACTTTAGGATATTTTTCACTACCTTCCAGTGCTCTTCTCCTGGATTCGACTGGTATCTGCTTGTTACACTAAGTGCGTGAGCAACATCCGGTCTAGTACATATCATACCGTACATGATAGATCCTATTGCAGAAGCATAAGGGATCTTACTCATACGGTCTCTCTCCTCAGGTGTCTTTGGGGTCTGTTTCTTGGAGAGATTTATTCCATGGCTCATCGGCATGAGACCTCTTTTGGAATCTTCCATGCTAAACCTCTTTAGCATCGTATCAATGTACGTTCCTTGGGATAAGCCGAGCATCCTTTTAGATCTATCTCTATAGATCTTTATCCCCAAAATATAGGATGCTTCACCCAAGTCCTTCATGGAGAAGTTTTTAGATAACCAGATTTTAATGGATTGTAACATAGGAATGTCATTCTCTATCAGTAATATATCATCAACATATAATACAAGGAATGATACTGCGCTCCCACTAACCTTCTTGTATACACATGGTTCATCCTCGTTTTTGATAAAATCAAACTCTTTGATTGTCTCATCAAAACGAATGTTCCATCTACGAGAAGCTTGCTTCAACCCATAAATGGATCGTTGTAGCTTACAGACTTGATTTGTTCCAACTTTTGAAATAAATCCCTCTGGCTGTGTCATATACACATCCTCCTCAAGTTTCCCATTGAGGAAGGCCGTTTTCACGTCCATCTGCCAGATCTCATAGTCGTTATAAGCTGCAATCGCAAGCAAAATCCGAATGGACTTGAGCATGGCTACTGGTGAGAAGGTTTCATCATAGTCAACTCCTTGTCTTTGTTTGAAACCTTTTGCAACCAGTCGGGCCTTATAGGTCTCTACCTTTCCGTCTGCTCCAGTCTTTTTCTTAAAAACCCATTTACACCCAATAGGTTTAATACCTTCAGGTGGTGAAACCAAAGACCATACTTTGTTTTCATACATGGAGTCCATTTCAGATTTCATGACTTCAAGCCATTTCCCTGAGTCTTTATTACTCATAGCCTGTTCGTAATTCAATGGATCATCATCATTCATGATGTGTACCTCATCGTCATCCTCTATAACGAATCCATACCTCTCAGGTATCTTCGGTACTCTTCCAGATTTACGAACATGGTGTGGTACAGTAGGTTCTTCTACTTGGTTAGGTACCTGACTTTGGTCCGTGGTAACTTGTGGTTCTTGAACTTCTTCAAGATATATCTTACTCCCACTGACCCCTTCATGGATAAACTCTTTCTCCAAGAAGGTAGCATGTTTCGCAACAAACACCTTTTGATCAGTTGGATGATAGAAATAATACCCTACGGTTTCTTTAGGGTATCCCACAAATCTACACTTATCGGATTTAGTCTGTAGCTTATCATTTTCAAACTTTTTGACATAAGCTGGACAACCCCAAGTCTTAACATGCTTAAGATTTGGTTTCCTCCCTTTCCACATCTCATATGGAGTCTTTGGGGCGGATTTGGTAGGTACCTTGTTAAGTAGGTATGCAGCCGTTTCTAGGGCATATCCCCAGAAGAAATTGGAAGGTCGGTAAAACTCATCATGGATCGAACCATGTCCAACAGTGTTCGATTTCTCCTTTCAGATACTCCATTTAACTGTGGTGTACCTAGAGGAGTCCATTGTGAGATTATACCATTTTCTCTGAGACAATTGAGAAACTCACTGCTTAAGTATTCTCCACCTCGATCTGATCGAAGTATCTTAATACTCTTGCCCGTTTGTTTCTCTACTTCACTTCTGAACTCTTTGAACTTTTCAAATGATTCTGATTTGTATTTCATTAAATACACATATCCAAATCTTGAGTGATCATCAGTGAAAGTAATAAAATAAGAATACCCACCCCGTGCACTTGTTGTCATAGGTCCACAAACGTCTGTGTGAATCAATGCCAACAACTCTGTAACTCTCTCCCCTTTTCCACTAAAAGGAGATTTAGTCATTTTACCCATGAGACAAGATTCACAAGTTGGATATGATTCATAATCAGATAGCTCGAGGAGCCCATCTTTATGCAACTTGGATAATCTTGTTTCATTGATATGACCGAGTCTACAGTGCCACATATAGGTATAATTAACATCATCTCTTTTCCTTTTCTTAATTTGTTCAATTTGAAATATATTTTCTTGCATGTCAAGTGTATAAAGTCCATTTCGCAAATTTCCAATACCATATAAAACATCGTCTTTATAAATAGAACAACCATTGTTCTTTATAATAACGTCAAAACCTTCCATATCCAATACAGAAATTGAAATAATATTTTTAATAATATTAGGAACATAATAACAATTATTAAGATAAATGGATTTGCCCGAAGGCATTGCTAAACAATAAGTTCCTACAGCTAATGCAGCAACTTTTGCTCCATTTCCCACTCGTAGGATCACCTCATCTTTGTTCAGCTTTCTACTTCTGACTAGTCCCTGCACAGTATTACATATGTGAGAACCACAGCCGGTATCCAATACCCAAGTAGAATTATGACTTTCAGAAAAATTAATTTCAATCATAAACAAACCTTGATTGGAAGTCGAAGCTTCTCCAAGCTTCTTCTCTGCTAGAAACTTCTTGCAGTTCCTCTTCCAATGTCCCGGCTCATTGCAATGAAAGCACATTCCTTTAGCTGGTTCAGGTTTCTTTTGCTCCTTTTCTTTCCCTTTTCCCTTAGCCTTCTTAGATTTCTTCTTTTCAGAAGACACCTTGGGCCTCTTTCTTTTATTGGAAGAATCCACCATCAAGACATGGTTCTTCTTGGATGAGAAGTGACCTTCTGCAGTTTTCAGCATGTTAAGCAGCTCAGGTAAGCTGACATCTAGCTTATTCATGTGAAAATTAACCACAAACTGCGAGAAGGTCTCAGGGAGTGACTGCAAGACCAAGTCTTGACTCAACTCCCCATCCATGACGAACCCAAGCTGTCCAAGGCGTTCAATCAAATTGATTACCTTCAGAACATGAGTCTCGACGGTAGTGCCCTCGGTCATCCGAGATCGGAAGAGCTCCTTAGATATCTCATATCTAGCAGTCCTACTCTGTTCACCATACAACTCCTTGAGGTGAAGCAGCATAGCAGGAGCATCCATTTTTTCATGCTGACGCTGAAGCTCGTTATTCATGGATGCGTGCATGATGCATTGAGCCACAGATGCATCATCTTGCCACTTATTGAAAGTGGCAATCTCTTCCTCAGAGGCTGTTTCTGAAACAGATTCAGGGATAGTGGAATTTAGGACATAAGAAATCTTTTCAGCAGTGAGAACAATTCTCAGATTTCTTAGCCAGTCCTCATAATTCGGGCCGGTAAGCTTATTTGCATCAAGTATGCTTCGTAGTGAGATTAGTGATTTTGACATTTTTAAAATTCTGCATGTGAAAAGACAACATTTTAGCAAACATTCATTTTATTAACTTTGCATACCAAAATAAATTTAGGTCTTTATTTTAAATTGGTATCTCCCACTATTTTCATCAAACTATATTACCCTCACTCATATAGTTCGGCAACATCTAATTAAAGATTTGCTAGTGAGATTAAGGATCCCATTTCAAATGTATATAACCTTGTGGATAGCACAACAAGCGATATACAAATAAATAGGTAGACAACTCCTGTCAATTACATCACCATGTAACTCTTTTATTTTGCCTCTTAAATCATAATGGTCATGTGTGTGCACATCCGAACTAAAATGATTTAAGTTAAGTCCAGCCTAGCACTCCCATAAATTCAAAAAAGAAAAATTTTCGTCCTTGTGGATAGCACAACAAGACTAGATCGTTCAATTTTCTTGATAAGCATCAAATGTGATTAATTAACATCTTAAATATTCAATACTCGCCTTGTGGATAGCACAACAAACTCATATTAAATATTTAATACTCTATTAACTAATCATGCTAGAAGGCGACGTTCGATATTCCAAATATCATTTGAACGCTTCAGACTTAATATTATTTCTTTGAGGGGTTTGTTATTATTTGTCTCATCTTTTTAAGCGCGCATGCACATATATATATAAAATACGCGTCATTTTATTAAACATGCGAAGCATGTTTGTATAAAATATAATATATATAATATTTAGCATGCAATATAGAATACTATATTCTACTCAGATTGATTATGGGCTTTTATTCTAGTTTGGTTCACTAGAGCCACCAAGTGAACCAAAAGGTCAAACCTAGGAGTGCAAGAATTTAAATTTAAATATAACTATTACATTTAAACCCTGGCTCCATACAAATGAGTCTTCATGCGTTCCTTGCTCCTTGGTCTCCAATTTCTTCAAAATAATTCTAACTATCTCTATTACATTAACTATTTAAAATTAAATAGAAACCTTGATCAGCAGTCAAGGGGAAGTACATAGAAAGGAGATAGAATTTACATCGAGAATAAAACAAGAGAAGACGAGGTACGCAGACCCCATTTTATAAAACCCATACATTCAAGCATTCATCCAAAATAAAATCCAATCACATTGGTCATAGTCCATAATCAACCTCATTTATTATCATACACATCAACATATGCATCAATAAATATCCATTCATCTCATGAATAACAATGCTATTCCATATATGGATCGATGTTATTTAATGGACAAAAGTTTTGCTAAATTTTATTTTTGAAACAAAATAAACTCTTTTATTTTAATCAAAAATAAATCCAAATTAAACTCCTTTAATTTTAGCATTCTGAAATCATATTTCAGATAAAATAAACTTCTTTATTTTAAAACTTTATCAATTAAATAAACAGTTTACTTAATTAATTAAAATCAATTTTCAGGGTCTGTCCAGGTAACGGCGCAGCTGCGCAAGTAATGAACTGGGTAGCTGCGCAACTGCGCAGGTAGACGGAAGCAGCAGTTTTTGCAGACCGGCGCAGCTGCGCCAATAATGAACTGGGCAGCTGCGCAGCTGCGCCGTTCGCCGCAGAAACTTGCAGAAAACGATTTTTGTCCAGAAAAACGATCCAATTCTCACATCAATTCATACATGGAATTATAAAATTGATAATTAGCACAAAGTTAGGCTCTGATACCACTGTTGGGTTTGTATGTAACGCAATCATGCAATCAAATCACATAAATAGGGCGGAAGCGTAAAAACTAGGTTTTCAAAATTTATACAAACCCATAACCATGATCATGCTTTGTGCTTGTTATCAATAACAGAAAAGAGAGAACATGGAATTATACCTTTGAAGATCTAAGCTTCCTCAGGTACAAGTTCTACTCCTTTGATTCCTTTAATTCCTCTGATAGTGGCTTCTTCCCTTGAATAATGTCAGCCACCCAAATGTTTGGCCTCTAACGGTGATCCACCAAGGAAGATGAAGAACTCAAGAAGATGGGTTATTGGCTTAACCCTTGTTTCTATCTCTATAGAATATGTGTACTCCCAACTCTTGGAAAATTTCACATCACTTATTTCTAATATAAGACTCTCTTATATAGATATTAGGTTAACCCTCCTAATCCAATTAGAATAGGGTTTTATTTAATTAATTTATATCCTAATCTTTATTAGGATTGAGAGAGAGTACTAATATTATATTAATTCCTAAACTCCTTTAGAATTAAAATAATAATAATAATAATAATATTAATAAGACTCCTCTTATTAATTTATATTTAATATTTCTAAAATATTAAATAATAAACATTAAGCTATTTAATTTATTCTATCATCATAGATTAAATTAATTATACTTAATGCATTATTACTATCATGCCATTTTCTTCTTAAATAATTCTTCTTCCTTTTATGGTGTGACCCTTTAGGTTCTCCATATTAAACCGGTTGTGAATAAATCAATTAGAACAATTCTAATCTTATTTAAATAAACAAATTAAACTAATAATCTATTTAAATAAATAACATTTATTCTACAATAGGGATAAGCCTCCCTAGCGATCAACGACTTTCCAGATAATATAGATTTCAACATTAATCATAAAAGAACTTGTGAGTTAATAGTTACCGTACAATTCAATCCTTCCACCATACAATGTCCCAATTAAATATAAGACATGGATTTACTGTCAAGTCTTAATTTATTTAATCATATGTATTTCGATTAAAAAATGCACAACTCCAAATAATGCAAATTAGAAACCTCTTTCTAATTTCATTCTACCTTGGCCAAGGATTCCTGGGTTGTCATTTAACGAATCACATAGGACATATCTCCTCTTTTACTAGAGGTGGTAGATTCTTTATTGATCATTCATTATCTCCATATGTAACTCATTACACCCAAGCATACCCTATATATGCCTTAAAAGGCCTTAAGGAATTAGTCAAAGTATAATTTGTTACATACAAAATACTATGATGATCTCAAGTCCAAGGATCACATGTACTACTATCACATTAGGAATTCCTATTGACAGGCGAGTAAAACTCCATTAGGTATTCCATAGCGAGTCACGTTCAGTGAACTTATTCTCCAATAAGCACCTACATACTTGCTTTAGTGTCTCCACACAAATGACCATGAGATCAGTTATCCTCATCCAATGAGCAAGCAACATATGTACCAATCTATCCGGATTTACTAATCCCCTTTTTAGTAATCCCACGATTGGGAACTATTTTAGTTTTAAAGCTTTCTAAGAATTTAGATCTCATTAGCATGATCAACATCATGATTCTAAAAGCATTGCTTAAAACTATGGGTTATTTACATATTATAAAAACAGCACCATGTAGATAATTAAATGCCTTTAATAAATAAATATTTTATTAATAAATAAATAATATTGTTTACAAAGTATGTGCTTTATCATCATACATGATTGGCTTGTATGCACACTACTATCAATCTCCCACTTGCACTAAAGCCAATCGTAATTGGTATCTCATACCCATCTTCTCTAAGTGACGATCAAACTGCTGTTGTGTTAAAGCTTTAGTAAATGGATCTGCAATGTTGTCTTGAGAGTCTACACGCTCCAAGGTGACGTCTCCTCTTTCAATGATCTCCCTGATCAAGTGAAATCGCCGCAACACGTGTTTAGATTTCTGATGAGACCTAGGTTCCTTAGCCTGTGCAACCGCTCCGGTGTTGTCACAGTATATGGGAACTGCTTCTCCAATGCTAGGAACCACACCAAGTTTAGTTATGAACTTCTTCATCCAAACAGCTTCCTTTGCAGCTTCACTTGCAGCTATATACTCTGCCTCTGTCACTGAATCAGCAACCGTTTGCTGCTTGGAACTCTTCCAACTCACTGCACCTCCGTTCAAGGTAAACACATACCCTGAAATAGATTTACTGTCATCTTGGTCTGTTTAAAAACTTGAGTCCGTGAATCCCTCGAGTTTTAATTCAGACCCACCGTAGACAAGAAAAATATCTTTAGTCCTTCTCAAGTACTTTAGGATATTTTTCACTACCTTCCAGTGCTCTTCTCCTGGATTCGACTGGTATCTGCTTGTTACACTAAGTGCGTGAGCAACATCCGGTCTAGTACATATCATACCGTACATGATAGATCCTATTGCAGAAGCATAAGGGATCTTACTCATACGGTCTCTCTCCTCAGGTGTCTTTGGGGCCTGTTTCTTGGAGAGATTTATTCCATGGCTCATCGGCATGAGACCTCTTTTGGAATCTTCCATGCTAAACCTCTTTAGCATCGTATCAATGTACGTTCCTTGGGATAAGCCGAGCATCCTTTTAGATCTATCTCTATAGATCTTTATCCCCAAAATATAGGATGCTTCACCCAAGTCCTTCATGGAGAAGTTTTTAGATAACCAGATTTTAATGGATTGTAACATAGGAATGTCATTCTCTATCAGTAATATATCATCAACATATAATACAAGGAATGATACTGCGCTCCCACTAACCTTCTTGTATACACATGGTTCATCCTCGTTTTTGATAAAATCAAACTCTTTGATTGTCTCATCAAAACGAATGTTCCATCTACGAGAAGCTTGCTTCAACCCATAAATGGATCGTTGTAGCTTACAGACTTGATTTGTTCCAACTTTTGAAATAAATCCCTCTGGCTGTGTCATATACACATCCTCCTCAAGTTTCCCATTGAGGAAGGCCGTTTTCACGTCCATCTGCCAGATCTCATAGTCGTTATAAGCTGCAATCGCAAGCAAAATCCGAATGGACTTGAGCATGGCTACTGGTGAGAAGGTTTCATCATAGTCAACTCCTTGTCTTTGTTTGAAACCTTTTGCAACCAGTCGGGCCTTATAGGTCTCTACCTTTCCGTCTGCTCCAGTCTTTTTCTTAAAAACCCATTTACACCCAATAGGTTTAATACCTTCAGGTGGTGAAACCAAAGACCATACTTTGTTTTCATACATGGAGTCCATTTCAGATTTCATGGCTTCAAGCCATTTCCCTGAGTCTTTATTACTCATAGCCTGTTCGTAATTCAATGGATCATCATCATTCATGATGTGTACCTCATCGTCATCCTCTATAACGAATCCATACCTCTCAGGTATCTTCGGTACTCTTCCAGATTTACGAACATGGTGTGGTACAGTAGGTTCTTCTACTTGGTTAGGTACCTGACTTTGGTCCGTGGTAACTTGTGGTTCTTGAACTTCTTCAAGATATATCTTACTCCCACTGACCCCTTTATGGATAAACTCTTTCTCCAAGAAGGTAGCATGTTTCGCAACAAACACCTTTTGATCAGTTGGATGATAGAAATAATACCCTACGGTTTCTTTAGGGTATCCCACAAATCTACACTTATCGGATTTAGTCTGTAGCTTATCATTTTCAAACTTTTTGACATAAGCTGGACAACCCCAAGTCTTAACATGCTTAAGATTTGGTTTCCTCCCTTTCCACATCTCATATGGAGTCTTTGGGGCGGATTTGGTAGGTACCTTGTTAAGTAGGTATGCAGCCGTTTCTAGGGCATATCCCCAGAAGAAAATTGGAAGGTCGGTAAAACTCATCATGGATCGAACCATGTCCAACAGTGTTCGATTTCTCCTTTCAGATACTCCATTTAACTGTGGTGTACCTAGAGGAGTCCATTGTGAGATTATACCATTTTCTCTGAGACAATTGAGAAACTCACTGCTTAAGTATTCTCCACCTCGATCTGATCGAAGTATCTTAATACTCTTGCCCGTTTGTTTCTCTACTTCACTTCTGAACTCTTTGAACTTTTCAAATGATTCTGATTTGTATTTCATTAAATACACATATCCAAATCTTGAGTGATCATCAGTGAAAGTAATAAAATAAGAATACCCACCCCGTGCACTTGATGTCATAGGTCCACAAACGTCTGTGTGAATCAATGCCAACAACTCTGTAACTCTCTCCCCTTTTCCACTAAAAGGAGATTTAGTCATTTTACCCATGAGACAAGATTCACAAGTTGGATATGATTCATAATCAGATAGCTCGAGGAGCCCATCTTTATGCAACTTGGATAATCTTGTTTCATTGATATGACCGAGTCTACAGTGCCACATATAGGTATAATTAACATCATCTCTTTTCCTTTTCTTAATTTGTTCAATTTGAAATATATTTTCTTGCATGTCAAGTGTATAAAGTCCATTTCGCAAATTTCCAATACCATATAAAACATCGTCTTTATAAATAGAACAACCATTGTTCTTTATAATAACGTCAAAACCTTCCATATCCAATACAGAAATTGAAATAATATTTTTAATAATATTAGGAACATAATAACAATTATTAAGATAAATGGATTTGCCCGAAGGCATTGCTAAACAATAAGTTCCTACAGCTAATGCAGCAACTTTTGCTCCATTTCCCACTCGTAGGATCACCTCATCTTTGTTCAGCTTTCTACTTCTGACTAGTCCCTGCACAGTATTACATATGTGAGAACCACAGCCGGTATCCAATACCCAAGTAGAATTATGACTTTCAGAAAAATTAATTTCAATCATAAACAAACCTTGATTGGAAGTCGAAGCTTCTCCAAGCTTCTTCTCTGCTAGAAACTTCTTGCAGTTCCTCTTCCAATGTCCCGGCTCATTGCAATGAAAGCACATTCCTTTAGCTGGTTCAGGTTTCTTTTGCTCCTTTTCTTTCCCTTTTCCCTTAGCCTTCTTAGATTTCTTCTTTTCAGAAGACACCTTGGGCCTCTTTCTTTTATTGGAAGAATCCACCATCAAGACATGGTTCTTCTTGGATGAGAA
This sequence comes from Panax stipuleanatus, assembly GCA_020205555.1. Taxonomy (NCBI): domain Eukaryota; kingdom Viridiplantae; phylum Streptophyta; class Magnoliopsida; order Apiales; family Araliaceae; genus Panax; species Panax stipuleanatus. Next base: position 131,227,632 of record CM035115.1, on the reverse strand, counting down.
GTGACCTTCTGCAGTTTTCAGCATGTTAAGCAGCTCAGGTAAGCTGACATCTAGCTTATTCATGTGAAAATTAACCACAAACTGCGAGAAGGTCTCAGGGAGTGACTGCAAGACCAAGTCTTGACTCAACTCCCCATCCATGACGAACCCAAGCTGTCCAAGGCGTTCAATCAAATTGATTACCTTCAGAACATGAGTCTCGACGGTAGTGCCCTCGGTCATCCGAGATCGGAAGAGCTCCTTAGATATCTCATATCTAGCAGTCCTACTCTGTTCACCATACAACTCCTTGAGGTGAAGCAGCATAGCAGGAGCATCCATTTTTTCATGCTGACGCTGAAGCTCGTTATTCATGGATGCGTGCATGATGCATTGAGCCACAGATGCATCATCTTGCCACTTATTGAAAGTGGCAATCTCTTCCTCAGAGGCTGTTTCTGAAACAGATTCAGGGATAGTGGAATTTAGGACATAAGAAATCTTTTCAGCAGTGAGAACAATTCTCAGATTTCTTAGCCAGTCCTCATAATTCGGGCCGGTAAGCTTATTTGCATCAAGTATGCTTCGTAGTGAGATTAGTGATTTTGACATTTTTAAAATTCTGCATGTGAAAAGACAACATTTTAGCAAACATTCATTTTATTAACTTTGCATACCAAAATAAATTTAGGTCTTTATTTTAAATTGGTATCTCCCACTATTTTCATCAAACTATATTACCCTCACTCATATAGTTCGGCAACATCTAATTAAAGATTTGCTAGTGAGATTAAGGATCCCATTTCAAATGTATATAACCTTGTGGATAGCACAACAAGCGATATACAAATAAATAGGTAGACAACTCCTGTCAATTACATCACCATGTAACTCTTTTTATTTTGCCTCTTAAATCATAATGGTCATGTGTGTGCACATCCGAACTAAAATGATTTAAGTTAAGTCCAGCCTAGCACTCCCATAAATTCAAAAAAGAAAAATTTTCGTCCTTGTGGATAGCACAACAAGACTAGATCGTTCAATTTTCTTGATAAGCATCAAATGTGATTAATTAACATCTTAAATATTCAATACTCGCCTTGTGGATAGCACAACAAACTCATATTAAATATTTAATACTCTATTAACTAATCATGCTAGAAGGCGACGTTCGATATTCCAAATATCATTTGAACGCTTCAGACTTAATATTATTTCTTTGAGGGGTTTGTTATTATTTGTCTCATCTTTTTAAGCGCGCATGCACATATATATATAAAATACGCGTCATTTTATTAAACATGCGAAGCATGTTTGTATAAAATATAATATATATAATATTTAGCATGCAATATAGAATACTATATTCTACTCGGATTGATTATGGGCTTTTATTCTAGTTTGGTTCACTAGAGCCACCAAGTGAACCAAAAGGTCAAACCTAGGAGTGCAAGAATTTAAATTTAAATATAACTATTACATTTAAACCCTGGCTCCATACAAATGAGTCTTCATGCGTTCCTTGCTCCTTGGTCTCCAATTTCTTCAAAATAATTCTAACTATCTCTATTACATTAACTATTTAAAATTAAATAGAAACCTTGATCAGCAGTCAAGGGGAAGTACATAGAAAGGAGATAGAATTTACATCGAGAATAAAACAAGAGAAGACGAGGTACGCAGACCCCATTTTATAAAACCCATACATTCAAGCATTCATCCAAAATAAAATCCAATCACATTGGTCATAGTCCATAATCAACCTCATTTATTATCATACACATCAACATATGCATCAATAAATATCCATTCATCTCATGAATAACAATGCTATTCCATATATGGATCGATGTTATTTAATGGACAAAAGTTTTGCTAAATTTTATTTTTGAAACAAAATAAACTCTTTTATTTTAATCAAAAATAAATCCAAATTAAACTCCTTTAATTTTAGCATTCTGAAATCATATTTCAGATAAAATAAACTTCTTTATTTTAAAACTTTATCAATTAAATAAACAGTTTACTTAATTAATTAAAATCAATTTTCAGGGTCTGTCCAGGTAACGGCGCAGCTGCGCAAGTAATGAACTGGGTAGCTGCGCAACTGCGCAGGTAGACGGAAGCAGCAGTTTTTGCAGACCGGCGCAGCTGCGCCAATAATGAACTGGGCAGCTGCGCAGCTGCGCCGTTCGCCGCAGAAACTTGCAGAAAACGATTTTTGTCCAGAAAAACGATCCAATTCTCACATCAATTCATACATGGAATTATAAAATTGATAATTAGCACAAAGTTAGGCTCTGATACCACTGTTGGGTTTGTATGTAACGCAATCATGCAATCAAATCACATAAATAGGGCGGAAGCGTAAAAACTAGGTTTTCAAAATTTATACAAACCCATAACCATGATCATGCTTTGTGCTTGTTATCAATAACAGAAAAGAGAGAACATGGAATTATACCTTTGAAGATCTAAGCTTCCTCAGGTACAAGTTCTACTCCTTTGATTCCTTTAATTCCTCTGATAGTGGCTTCTTCCCTTGAATAATGTCAGCCACCCAAATGTTTGGCCTCTAACGGTGATCCACCAAGGAAGATGAAGAACTCAAGAAGATGGGTTATTGGCTTAACCCTTGTTTCTATCTCTATAGAATATGTGTACTCCCAACTCTTGGAAAATTTCACATCACTTATTTCTAATATAAGACTCTCTTATATAGATATTAGGTTAACCCTCCTAATCCAATTAGAATAGGGTTTTATTTAATTAATTTATATCCTAATCTTTATTAGGATTGAGAGAGAGTACTAATATTATATTAATTCCTAAACTCCTTTAGAATTAAAATAATAATAATAATAATAATATTAATAAGACTCCTCTTATTAATTTATATTTAATATTTCTAAAATATTAAATAATAAACATTAAGCTATTTAATTTATTCTATCATCATAGATTAAATTAATTATACTTAATGCATTATTACTATCATGCCATTTTCTTCTTAAATAATTCTTCTTCCTTTTATGGTGTGACCCTTTAGGTTCTCCATATTAAACCGGTTGTGAATAAATCAATTAGAACAATTCTAATCTTATTTAAATAAACAAATTAAACTAATAATCTATTTAAATAAATAACATTTATTCTACAATAGGGATAAGCCTCCCTAGCGATCAACGACTTTCCAGATAATATAGATTTCAACATTAATCATAAAAGAACTTGTGAGTTAATAGTTACCGTACAATTCAATCCTTCCACCATACAATGTCCCAATTAAATATAAGACATGGATTTACTGTCAAGTCTTAATTTATTTAATCATATGTATTTCGATTAAAAAATGCACAACTCCAAATAATGCAAATTAGAAACCTCTTTCTAATTTCATTCTACCTTGGCCAAGGATTCCTGGGTTGTCATTTAACGAATCACATAGGACATATCTCCTCTTTTACTAGAGGTGGTAGATTCTTTATTGATCATTCATTATCTCCATATGTAACTCATTACACCCAAGCATACCCTATATATGCCTTAAAAGGCCTTAAGGAATTAGTCAAAGTATAATTTGTTACATACAAAATACTATGATGATCTCAAGTCCAAGGATCACATGTACTACTATCACATTAGGAATTCCTATTGACAGGCGAGTAAAACTCCATTAGGTATTCCATAGCGAGTCACGTTCAGTGAACTTATTCTCCAATAAGCACCTACATACTTGCTTTAGTGTCTCCACACAAATGACCATGAGATCAGTTATCCTCATCCAATGAGCAAGCAACATATGTACCAATCTATCCGGATTTACTAATTTCCTTTTTAGTAATCCCACGATTGGGAACTATTTTAGTTTTAAAGCTTTCTAAGAATTTAGATCTCATTAGCATGATCAACATCATGATTCTAAAAGCATTGCTTAAAACTATGGGTTATTTACATATTATAAAAACAGCACCATGTAGATAATTAAATGCCTTTAATAAATAAATATTTTATTAATAAATAAATAAGATTGTTTACAAAGTATGTGCTTTATCATCATACATGATTGGCTTGTATGCACACTACTATCACTTTATACACTTGACTTGCAAGAAAATATATTTCAAATTGAACAAATTAAGAAAAAGAAAAGAGATGATATTAATTATACCTATATGTGGCACTGTAGACTCGGTCATATCAATGAAACAAGATTATCCAAGTTGCATAAAGATGGGCGCCTCGAGCTATCTGATTATGAATCATATCCAACTTGTGAATCTTGTCTCATGGGTAAAATGACTAAATCTCCTTTTAGTGAAAAAGGGGAGAGAGTTACAGAGTTGTTGGCATTGATTCACACAGACGTTTGTGGACCTATGACAACAAGTGCACGGGGTGGGTATTCTTATTTTATTACTTTCACTGATGATCACTCAAGATTTGGATATGTGTATTTAATGAAATAAAAATCAGAATCATTTGAAAAGTTCAAAGAGTTCAGAAGTGAAGTAGAGAAACAAACGGGCAAGAGTATTAAGATACTTCGATCAGATAGAGGTGGAGAATACTTAAGCAGTGAGTTTCTCAATTGTCTTAGAGAAAATGGTATAATCTCACAATGGACTCCTCCACGTACACCACAGTTAAATGGAGTATCTGAAAGGAGAAATCGAACACTGTTGGACATGGTTCGATCCATGATGAGTTTTACCGACCTTCCAATTTCCTTCTGGGGATATGCCCTAGAAACGGCTGCATACCTACTTAACAAGGTACCTACCAAATCCGCCCCAAAGACTCCATATGAGATGTGGAAAGGGAGGAAACCAAATCTTAAGCATGTTAAGACTTGGGGTTGTCCAGCTTATGTCAAAAAGTTTAAAAATGATAAGCTACAGACTAAATCTGATAAGTGTAGATTTGTGGGATACCCTAAAGAAATCGTAGGGTATTATTTCTATCATCCAACTGATCAAAAGGTGTTTGATGCGAAACATGCTATCTTCTTGGAGAAAGAGTTTATCCATGAAGGGGTCAGTGGGAGTAAGATATATCTTGAAGAAGTTCAAGAACCACAAGTTACCACGGACCAAAGTCAGGTACCTAACCAAGTAGAAGAACCTACTGTACCACACCATGTTCGTAAATCTGGAAGAGTACCGAAGATACCTGAGAGGTATGGATTCGTTATAGAGGATGACGATGAGGTACACATCATGAATGATGATGATCCATTGAATTACGAACAGGCTATGAGTAATAAAGACTCAGGGAAATGGCTTGAAGCCATGAAATCTGAAATGGACTCCATGTATGAAAACAAAGTATGGTCTTTGGTTTCACCACCTGAAGGTATTAAACCTATTGGGTGTAAATGGGTTTTTAAGAAAAAGACTGGAGCAGACGGAAAGGTAGAGACCTATAAGGCCCGACTGGTTGCAAAAGGTTTCAAACAAAGACAAGGAGTTGACTATGATGAAACCTTCTCACCAGTAGCCATGCTCAAGTCCATTCGGATTTTGCTTGCGATTGCAGCTTATAACGACTATGAGATCCGGCAGATGGACGTGAAAACGGCCTTCCTCAATGGGAAACTTGAGGAGGATGTGTATATTACACAGCCAGAGGGATTTATTTCAAAAGTTGGAACAAATCAAGTCTGTAAGCTACAACGATCCATTTATGGGTTGAAGCAAGCTTCTCGTAGATGGAACATTCGTTTTGATGAGACAATCAAAGAGTTTGATTTTATCAAAAACGAGGATGAACCATGTGTATACAAGAAGGTTAGTGGGAGCGCAGTATCATTCCTTGTATTATATGTTGATGATATATTACTGATAGGGAATGACATTCCTATGTTACAATCCATTAAAATCTGGTTATCTAAAAACTTCTCCATGAAGGACTTGGGTGAAGCATCCTATATTTTGGGGATAAAGATCTATAGAGATAGATCTAAAAGGATGCTCGGCTTATCCCAAGGAACGTACATTGATACGATGCTAAAGAGGTTTAGCATGGAAGATTCCAAAAGAGGTCTTATGTCGATGAGCCATGGAATAAATCTCTCCAAGAAACAGGCCCCAAAGACACCTGAGGAGAGAGACCGTATGAGTAAGATCCCTTATGCTTCTGCAATAGGATCTATCATGTACGGTATGATATGTACTAGACCGGATGTTGCTCACGCACTTAGTGTAACAAGCAGATACCAGTCGAATCCAGGAGAAGAGCACTGGAAGGTAGTGAAAAATATCCTAAAGTACTTGAGAAGGACTAAAGATATTTTTCTTGTCTACGGTGGGTCTGAATTAAAACTCGAGGGATTCACGGACTCAAGTTTTCAAACAGACCAAGATGACAGTAAATCTATTTCACGGTATGTGTTTACCTTGAACGGAGGTGCAGTGAGTTGGAAGAGTTCCAAGCAGCAAACGGTTGCTGATTCAGTGACAGAGGCAGAGTATATAGCTGCAAGTGAAGCTGCAAAGGAAGCTGTTTGGATGAAGAAGTTCATAACTAAACTTGGTGTGGTTCCTAGCATTGGAGAAGCAGTTCCCGTATACTGTGACAACACCGGAGCGGTTGCACAGGCTAAGGAACCTAGGTCTCATCAGAAATCTAAACACGTGTTGCGGCGATTTCACTTGATCAGGGAGATCATTGAAAGAGGAGACGTCACCTTGGAGCGTGTAGACTCTCAAGACAACATTGCAGATCCATTTACTAAAGCTTTAACACAACAGCAGTTTGATCGTCACTTAGAGAAGATGGGTATGAGATACCATGGCGATTGACTTTAGTGCAAGTGGGAGATTGATAGTAGTGTGCATACAAGCCAATCATGTATGATGATAAAGCACATACTTTGTAAACAATATTATTTATTTATTAATAAAATATTTATTTATTAAAGGCATTTAATTATCTACATGGTGCTGTTTTTATAATATGTAAATAACCTATAGTTTTAAGCAATGCTTTTAGAATCATGATGTTGATCATGCTAATGAGATCTAAATTCTTAGAAAGCTTTAAAACTAAAATAGTTCCCAATTGTGGGATTACTAAAAAGGGAATTAGTAAATCCGGATAGATTGGTACATATATTGCTTCCTCATTGGATGAGGATGACTGATCTCATGGTCATTTGTGTGGAGACACTAAAGCAAGTATGTAGGTGCTTATTGGAGAATAAGTTCACTGAACGTGACTCGCTATGGAATACCTAATGGAGTTTTACTCGCCTGTCAATAGGAATTCCTAATGTGATAGTAGTACATGTGATCCTTGGACTTGAGATCATCATAGTATTTTGTATGTAACAAATTATACTTTGACTAATTCCTTAAGGCCTTTTAAGGCATATATAGGGTATGCTTTGGTGTAATGAGTTACATATGGAGATAATGAATGATCAATAAAGAATCTACCACCTCTAATAAAAGAGGAGATATGTCCTATGTGATTCGTTGAATGACAATCCAGGAATCCTTGGCCAAGGTAGAATGAAATTAGAAAGAGGTTTCTAATTTGCATTATTTGGAGTTGTGCATTTTCTAATCGAAATACATATGATTAAATAAATTAAGACTTGACAGTAAATCCATGTCTTATATTTAATTGGGACATTGTATGGTGGAAGGATTGAATTGTACGGTAACTATTAACTCATAGGTTCTTTTATGATTAATGTTGAAATCTATATTATCTGGAAAGTCGTTGATCGCTAGGGAGGCTTATCCCTATTGTAGAACAAATGTTATTTTTTTAAATAGATTTTTAGTTTAATTTGTTTATTTAAATAAGATTAGAATTGTTCTAATTGATTTATTCACAACCGGTTTAATATGGAGAACCTAAAGGGTCACACCATAAAAGGAAGAAGAATTATTTAAGAAGAAAATGGCATGATAGTAATAATGCATTAAGTATAATTAATTTAATCTATGATGATAGAATAAATTAAATAGCTTAATGTTTATTATTTAATATTTTAGAAATATTAAATATAAATTAATAAGAGGAGTCTTATTAATATTAATATTATTATTATTATTTTAATTCTAAAGGAGTTTAGGAATTAATATAATATTAGTACTCTCTCTCAATCCTAATAAAGATTAGGATATAAATTAATTAAATAAAACCCTATTCTAATTGGATTAGGAGGGTTAACCTAATATCTATATAAGAGAGTCTTATATCAGAAATAAGGGACGTGAAATTTTTCAAGAGTTGGGAGTACACATATTCTATAGAGATAGAAACAAGGGTTAAGCCAATAACCCATCTTCTTGAGTTCTTCATCTTCCTTGGTGGATCACCGTTAGAGGCCAAACATTTGGGTGGCTGACATTGATAAAGGGAAGGAGCCACTACAGAGGAATCAAAGGAATCAAAGAGTAGAACTTGTACCTGAGGAAGGTATAATTCCATGTTCTCTCTTTTCTGTTATTGATAACAAGCACAAAGCATGATCATGGTTATGGGTTTGTATAAATTTTAAAAACCTAGTTTTTACGATTCCGCCCTATTTATGTGATTTGATTGCATGATTGCGTTACGTACAAACCCAACATAGACAACTTCACCATTAGACTCGGAGGGATTGACAATTCTCATCTACAGCTTGTAATCTTATGAGGAGATGCTGCTTGCTTCAGTAGAGAATCTTGTGATGAATTTCATATTAGCATTCCTTCTAAAGTAAGGTAGCTCATGAACGGCCAACCTCTTAGCTGAATGCTAAGGATCAGGTTTGTCCCTGAGGAGCTTACTAGATAAAAGGCTTTAGACATGATTAGTATTGACATCACATTTGACCTTTCTGCTCATTTGCTATGATCAGATGGTTGATCATAGGTACTCCACAATTTTGAGATGGGTGGCTGATAGGGTTATCAGTAGCATGTTTTGGGACATTACTGTTGACTATAATGGATATTCATTTGGGTCATCAGTCACAGAGTTTGGGATTCTATAGCTGGAATCTTTCTATTTTGGTTTAGCTACTGTTTATCTCACACCTCTTGGCAAGAACTCTATTTCTTCATTTTGCTCTCTGAGCTGCACCATCTCTATATTCCTATTTATTCTTTTGCAATTTCTACCATCTTCAATTTTTCTTTCTATCAGCAATCCTAATATCATCTTTTTCTTTCGCCAGATCAAGCTTCTGGATAAATCTCCTGATCCTTTTCTTTGATTTGGATACATTCTTCATACTTTCTCCAGATTATGTCCTGATAACTGTTCAAGCTGAGAGGCTGCTGCAGTTTCTCCATCTGCAGTTGTACTTTTTCTGGACTCTACGATTGGTGATAGTCCTACAATCGTTGTAATACCAGAGAATTTCCTAATATTATTAAATGAATATATTAATGGAAATGAGAATTTATTAGAATATAAATGATTTTGTGTTATGAGAATGATTAATTCAATTATATTAAATTGAATAATTATAATAATTGAGAAATTGATGGAGTTTGCGATAAACTCGTTGATAGCCTTGTGTGGCACAGTGACGTAATATAAGAATGATTATATTTAAGCGAACAATTAATCTATATTAATTGTTATCGTAGAATATTAATTAATTATTGTGGAATATTAATGGTGATTAATTTAATAATATGTGATTATTATTATTGCAAGAAATATAATAATAATAAGCAATGTATGATATTTAATCATATAAATTAATAATCAATGAGGAATGGATTAATTAATATTATTATTAATTAATCAATGAAATAATAATTTATTTATTTGACATTTTGAATAATAAAATAAATAAGTAAGTTATTAATATAATAAGATTATATTGAATGTTATGTGCAAATGTGCAAGAATTAAATATAAAGTATGGAATACGACTATATTATATAGTGTAGAGAAACACTTAGGTGTGACCATGCAAGTATACATAAACTATGTTATATAGTGCAATGTGAATACATTGCACATAGAGACCATGTATTAAGATTGATTGAAATATATAAGCTACATGTTTATGCTTGTGTGACAATAAATATGTGGGTATACATTGTATAATATATCATGAACATATTGTAAACTATTAGTTTTAATAAAGGAGATAATGTAATGTGATAACATCCGATTAGATTATATTCGGTATTAACAAAATGTACATGGATTATATGTGTCAATTTACACTTACTACATTATGTGAATTATTGTGACATTTCAATTAAAGACCTAAGTGTCTAAATATGTGTGTATATATAACCTAAGTATTAACACTAGTTTGTTTACAAATTGGAAATGTTGAGATTTCTATGCCTTGTCCCATATTAATAGACATAAACCTTGTACACGTGAAATGCATCATGAAGCTAGCCTACTCTCTTCTCTCAAACTCAACATTCTAACAAATTATGATATGGGGAGTGGGCACAACAGTGTTCTTCAACCACTCTACCAACTCTTCCTTAGCCGATATACAAAGCTTCAATCTATTGGTTCAATTTAATGGACAATTGCATTGTCTGTGTAAGGATTCTTCTATAAATAGCAGCCATGTTTCTTCGTTTTCAATTTGCTGAAAGTTTGCATAAGTGGTGAGTGAAAGCAATATACATATATCAGTAGGAGAAGTTGGATTAGCAGCAAACTCTATTTGAATCCTAGCAGAGGTATAATCCCTCTTCCTTTGTTCTTCATTTTCATTTTCTGTTTCTGAAGTTTCCTTCAAATTCTTGATTATGCCAAATTGGTTCATAATTGGTTTGTAGAACCCTTATATTGTTGTTATATGAACATACATACATGATGGAACCACTATATAGCTTTCTTGACCTTCATTTCCATTTTTGCTCTGTAATTTCTATAAAACATCAAATTCGTGAATTTGGTTGGAGTTCATGAAATTGGGAATTGATAAATGGCAATTGACTGTTATATAAGCATATATATATATATATATATGTGTGTGTGTTAGTAAGTTAAAGAAGGCTAATAGCATCTGGGTATGTTGAAATCGATGAAATAGGAGGTTTTGGGTCGGTTCTGCAGAAACTGTCCCCACGCCGCAGCGCCATTGTTCGCACTGCAGCTCCACTAGCGCCGCAGCATCATCTTGATGCTGATGTTGCCGCGCCGCAGTGCCACCAGCGCCGCAGCTCCAGCTTGATGCTGTTGTTGCCGCGCCGCAGCGCCAGCTTGCTACTGTTGTTACCGCGCTGCAGCGCCGCTGTGCAGGCAAGCCCAGAAATGACTGTCTTGACTATCTGTTTATCCAGTCCAAGAGCAGTGATATTATAATTCATACTAAATAAATGTAACATGATTTATGGAGTCCCTCTTATGCAATATATGTTTCCATAGTTACTTAACATAAAAAGAGAACCCATGATTTTGAAAACACAAGCGTTGAACATGGACTCTAACATGTTATATTAAGATTCTAGGTTCTAATTTTTTGAGCATGTTATATGGCCTTAAAATACGTGTCAAACATGTTAACATATGAATCTAGATAGCATGAGCATGTTAGGCCTTATTAGTGAGCTTTACTAATGAGAATACAAGTTTTAAACGTACACCTTGACATGTTAACTTGAAGTTTAAATTCTGAAGTTTATGAACGTGTTGGATAATACTATTGACTTCATTAACGTCATGCATATATACATACCATGCTAGATGTCATGATTAAAATTTAGCGTAAACAGAGCATGTTTTCAACTAATAACTGTAATAGTCACATGTATGAAATGTGAATACTCATAAGTATGTATATGAATACCTTATGTGTTTTAAAGAGCGAGCCTGATAGGTCTTATGAATTCCATGACCTTGAATGGCTTAAAATTATTGAAAGTGTTGACTTAGAATCTATTGCATGTATGATTGGAACGAGGAAAGGTTGTATACACTTAAAAGTATCCTTTAACATGTATATATGCTATATGATATCCTATGTCGTTACTTGAATCCGATTGACGGTTAACTCACAATAATGCTGTAAAGTGCTAGAAAGGTTATGTTTGCTAATTATTGCGATCTTATATGATATGAGAATGTGTTTATACTCAAAAGGAGGAACGTCAAGGGTAGAAATTAAATAACTGTGTAGCTAGGCTAAAACTTAGCTTATGTGTTGATCATATATTCGAAGATAAAATGTGGAGTTAAATTATATGACTAATGAATATTATATATATACGTAATTGTATTACGATAGGAATTCGAAAGTGTTGGCTAGCTTTACGTGAGTAAACTACGCTAAAGGCAAGTATCCTAACCGACGCATTTACTTTATACAAGAAAATCTATGATTGTGCAAGTTTCCTAACTTACACTCTTTTACTGTACAAGTATTCTATCTTTGTATATTGCGAACTAGTTTCCTACTTAATCGTTTGAATTGAATCAGCATACTTGAACTCTTATTTCATTAAAGCTATTATTCATGTTAAACTTAGTATTATTCTTGAATATTGTGAAAGTGTCTATGCTATTTGATTCGGCTAGACTCATATTATTGAAAAGCGACCCAAACTAATTGATTGGTGCGGGATCTTGTATTTGACTGAGAAGAACAACATTCTTTGAAGGGAATATATAATTGTCGGAGAACCGACGTGCACACTTGAGTATGATTGATTGTTATGCATAACGATGGTGCTTTAGGCTGATCACCTGTTGTACCTGTTTTTGTTGGATTTTTAGTTTATTACTGTTAATTCTAGTAGAAGTTCATAGTCCTTAGTGACTACTTAGTATTCAGTTATCTTGAAATCTTGAATTGATTTATTATTGAATCACATTGATATTATTCTGTCCTTAGCGACTATTATTGAAAACTGTTGATATTCTTGTTATCCTTGAATTATCAAACCTTGTTATACCCTTTCGAGAATTAAGAATTATATCACTTACACTTATTGTATATTACTTGCTGGGCAATTTGTGCTCATTCTTGCTTTCCCTAAAATATTTTAGTTAAGGCAGAGCATGGCGAACCTTCAGGCATTGATAAGGGCAAGGCTACCAACTAGCTTGTGTCTTTTATGTTTTCAAATATTTTAATGTTGTATTAAGATGATGTAGTAAGACTAGATTCGATTATGTTTAAGCTTAAGTTAGATTATGTAATAAGTCGTTAATTGATATTATTATGTAATCTATTAAGTACTGTAGGTTGCGAGACTTGGGGGAATAATTATAATAAATCATTATAAATTATTCTAGATTAGAATTTCCGCTGTGATTGTGTGATTTTTAGTTATTATTATTGTGATGTATTACCATGAGCACGTGATGAACCGAATTCGAGAGACCAAGTGGCGGTCACGGATTTGGGGGCGTCACAATCGTAGTGAGGAAGAACTTCTTTGTTCTGTGACTTCTTTTTTTCTTCTCCTGAAGTTCACAGCTTTTTCAGCTTTTCACTTGATCTTTCTAAGTTAATCAAGTTACTATCTTTTCATCGAAGCACGAGTTCTTCTTCTCCATAATTATCAGAAGATATCCTTTCAGATCTTCTTCTGACTGGAATCATCTCTATCAAATAAGCTTCCTTGATTCATGGAGAGTGATATCTTTGAAACTGATCACTCCACGATTGTTGACATAACTACGAACGTAGTCTCCTTCATTTGACACCAGACTAGATGTTTCGGCTGCTCGTAGTCCTTCCTTAGAATCTTCATTATGTGTTAAGGATGAGTGGAGGATTCCTTGAGACTATCAACTTATCAACATTTATCAGCCTTTCTTCAGTAATTTGCCATTCCTCCTTAATCAGAACTGGAATCTCTGATGCTGATTTGAGAAGCACTACAATTTTGGTCATTGTGACACAATCGTCGTGTGTTGACATGCACAGGCTTGGCAAGGTCTTGATCGTAGAGAACACTACGATTTTCTTTCAGCTCCTTGATAGACTGCATTCGTGGAGTTCTGCTTCTTTGATATTTCCTCTGAGTGAATATGCTTTGAACAGATAAGCATAGAGGATCTTGTTAATCTCGGCATGACTGACCAGCATCCGTATGGTGATCAACAATCTTGTGAGCTTCATTTATGTGAGCTCAACAAGTCTTCAAGAATAGGCTTTGGCATAGAGTAATTTGTCAAGCACATTGCTGAAATGTCTTGAGCCACCAGCTGGTTAAGTCCTTGTGACTGAAGCCATCTGCTTCAGTATTCCTTAGTGTGGTCGAGTAGACCAAGTACCTGCAGGTTTAGATAATTTCTACTTTGGTATCCAATTTTGATTGGATCCCGCTAGGTTAGTTTCTCAAAAACCGCTATTCCTCATATAATAGATTTTATATCCATTTTAGCATCAATGAACATATATATGCATGAATTAGATTTAGATATAACATTTATCATGCATGATTTTGAGTGTGTGCAAGATTAGTCATTTTAATAAGACACTCATTTTCTTTGATGGTTTCATCCTTTGCTCGGATATGTTCACAAGTTTTGAAAGTTTGCAGAGTAGGAATCAATTCTTTTACTTAGTTGTATCTGGTTGATTCATGGAGATGATCAGTTTCTAAGAATCTTCAAGATACTACTTTAGAACTGATCATACTCTACTTATTATCAAAAACTTAGAACATAGGTTTGTACATACATACAACCCTTTAAGCAAGGATTACTCCACTTAAACTTAATTAATTCTTGATATGCTCATGAACTATTTCAGACTTCTCTCAAGATGTTATCCTCAGCCTAAAACTTGGGTGGAGAGAAGGTTTGTTAGCAATTAAGTTTCCAACCTTAGTGTACTTTCTCTCTTCCCCTTTTTAGGCAGAGTATGGTCTCTTGATAGAATACTGATATAGTACATGAGATGATGCAACATGATGAACATATTTATATCAATGAGGAACTGTACCTTTACACTGTCAGCCTTTTGACAGTCATTTACCTTGCTATAATGAGGTTAGGCATTGATGTGCATATCTTTACATTTATTTCTGACAGCTTATAGCTCCAGTTATACTTCAATCAATTAGTCACAGCCTTGAAGGGGTAAGCTAGGAAAGTCTTGGCATCTTTAGATCTTTAGCAATCTTGAACCTCAAGGTTCACATCCAACTGCTGGTTGGTCAAAAACATAGTTGAGAGAATCTTCTTTCTCCTCTGTATAAGCGCAGCATGTATGACCTTTCATCATTCAGAATAGAGGATGATTGATTCTTTGCTGTTGATCCTCCTTGACTTCCCTACTCTGGTCTTCAGACTACAAGATTGACTATGGAAACGGATTGGTCTTGATGCAATGGCATTTAGGAACTAGACCAATCTGAGCAGCTTCAGGTGTATATTTACCTGTACACATTATGTCCAACGTGTGAGCTCATCTGCATTTACAAGTTACTTACTGCTAAACTAAGTTTAGAACAATGTTTGTTCCTAGGATCAGACTCAAAGCGATTAGCTTTAGAATATAGCATGAGAACCTGCTCTGACACCAATTGTTAGTTTCCAGTAGGCACACAATAGATCTAGAAGGGGGAGGGGGTTGAATAGATCCTTTGAAGTTTTAAACACTTTTGCATTTTATTTTGTATAGCTAAGAAGTTAGCATATGACAAACATAAGAATCATTTCAAGCACATCGGAATAAGTTAAATCTCCCCTTCATTGATATATTGATAAACATTTATACATTGTTCTTGGAGTTAGTTTAGTTGTAAGTAGTTAGTACATACATAGCAGTTATAGAAGTTAAGTACATAATGTAAAGACATAAAGTAAATGACAGAATGTAAAAGACACAAAAAGGTTTTAAGTGGTTCAGAGCCAACTCGACTCCTAATCCACTCTTCTGCACTCTCGCAGGAAATCCACTAAGGAATGGGCAGCACCCTGAATCACTAAGATTCCTTCAAGGCTAGCAGCCCTGGAACTTCAGTTCACTTTTGAACTCTTCAAGCCCTTTAGCTTGGAACTCGTTTAGTTCACTAAGAACTCTTCAAGCCTTTTGGCTTGGAACTCTAGTTCACTAAGAACTCTTCAAGCCCTCCGTCTTGGAACTCATTTAGTCCTTCTTCTGACCCTTAGCATCCCTTGAACCCTCCTTGAATGATATGCAGACATGTTTCTGCATCTTTTCTTGTTTAGCTTCTGGTTCTTCATAGTGATCCGTAGAGTGGCTCTTCTGATCTTCTTTATGCTCAGCCACCTTCCTGAATGCTATCTTGTTAGCCTTCTCGGCTCTCAGCTTGGCTGCCATCTTCAGTGGCATTCTTATCCTTGTTGAGTGAAGCTTTTGTCTGTTCAGTCCTTCTTCAAGTCTGCTTCACTTCCACCTTCGTAGTCTCACTGCCACTGAGACTTATTCTTTTCAACTCTGGTAGAACTCGTAGAGTCAACAATGTAGCATTCCAACAACTTGACGAATCTATAACTCAGCAACAACTCTTATCTTTGAAGCTTGTCCTTTAAATACCCTTCCATAATCTTCCCGTTGGAAAGTAGCCGTTGGAAGCTATTTGAATTACTTCGCAGATCTCGAGTTATTTGGTGCAGATTGCTGATGTGACGTGACAGGTTCTTTTTGACTTAACTGACACAGCAGTCTGCTTTCTCACCTACCGCCTCAGAGATGTCACTGTTCCGTGTAAGGCTGGTAGTTTTCTTTATTTCTCCTTTCTGATTCTTTGATTCGAATCCTTAGGAGTTATCCTTTTGCATCGATGCTCTCAATTAGCAACATTTGAATGTCAGGATTCATATTGATTCATTGCTAGTGCTTCAACACCCAGATGCCCAAACTCCACGTTTTTGATGCATATGTTCTTGGACCTTTATCGTAGTGTGTCTTTTTTTGACTTTTGCTCTTTGACTGGCAGAGGCAATACTACGATTCTGAAGAGTGTTCTTGGATCTTCAATGTGGAACACTTCTTCCTTTTCTTGTGCAGTCCTTCAATACTTCTGTTTGCCTTGACTGATCTCAGGAACTGATATCTTGACTTGTCGTTCTGACCTCTTTTGAATAGCAAGACACTTCAAATTTATGGCATACCCAGCTCCTTTCTCCTGGTGATCTCCCGTTCACCTATCTTCAATGGTCCGACCCATGCTTAATCACTTCTGTCTTGTTCATCAAAAGCTGGCCGGTATCTCTGTAGGTTGTATCAGTTCCTCCTTCACTTTGGCAAACACTACGATCTTGAGTGATTCTCAAGATCATTGTTTTCTGTTCTCTTGACAGCTACTGCAATTGCTGACTTTCTCTAGTTAGTCACTTAGTATGGAGTCTTCTTCTGATTGGCTTATGGAAGACTTCATCTTGAATAGCTTCACAACTCAGTCTGCATGTTGATAGAGTTGATGCTTAGATCTTCTGTTAGCTTGCATGCCATTCGGTGAGTGTTCTCTGGTACTCTTCATGTAGGATGTATCTTTGTAGCTCAGACCAGAGGCTTCATGCTTTGGATATATTGGGAGTGCCCATTTGATGAGAATCGTGTTGACACTACGATTCTTCCCTTAGCATTATAGAGCAACCTTTGTGGAAGCTTTAGTTCTACAGACTACGATTTAGCTTTGTTGCTGCAGACACTACGATTCCGAGATCAGACTTTGACAGACTACGATTCTGCCTTCATGCTTGCTGCCTTCGTCTGATCTTACCCGACTACGATCTCTGCCTCTGATGTTTATTAGACTCCATTACTTTAAGTGTGATCTACGATTCTTGACTTAGCTCTGGCAGTTTCTCCGTCGGCTCATAGACAGGCTGTCTCTTTGATTCTGAACATGACTTCCTCAGCAGACTACGGCTTCTAGGAAGTACTTCTCGACACACTACGATCATTCCTTGTTTCTCCTGGCAGACTACGAACTCCGAGATCTACTATCCTGCAGACTACGATTCTGCCTTGATAGCTCTCGAGTCTCCTTTGTTTCTCCTGGCAGACTACGATTCTGATGCAGTGCTTCGACGATCAGACAGGCCTATCTATTACATTATAAGATCAACCTAACAAACTTGATCTTTCTATCTTTATAGTCCTTGTACTTCATTTCTTTTTAAGGACTTTACAAAAACTGTTTTGCTTATGTAGGATCAACTTAACATATTTGATCAGTTCATTCTAAGTCCTTGTACATATATTCCTTTTATCTATCAGAGGACTTTACAGCTTTTGTCAATGCAAGCATACTTGCATATTCATTCATTTATATCATAATCAAATCATATATAAATAGGAATAACATTCTCATGTATATTCCTAACATCTTCCATTGGCTGGTTCAGATTGGTGAAATTCCTTTGAAATAGGAATTTCCTTTTTACTCGAAAATTCTCTTCTTTGACCATCTGTTTGGTCCAGGGCTCTTGTTCATGAGACTGGTAATGATCCCTATTGTGGTCGGAATTGACTTCCACCTGAGGAGAATGACTGCCAATTGATTGATAAATTTGCTTCAGCATCTTCCTCGTGAGTTGATGCTGGTAGACGACCAGTTCAGCCAACTGCTCAATTTGTTCCTTAAGGGACTTAATTTCTTGCTCCATCTGGAATCGCTTCTCAAAAGTTTCCCCACTCTTTGGGCTATTGAGATTGGATTGACTTGGTTCCCCAACGTAGCAGAGGTATTTAGATCATTCTCCATTTGAGGTACTGATCATGTTAACATTTTCCTCTTTGTGTTGTGGGAGAGGATTGTCTTGGACATGGGGTTGGTTAGGCTTTGTTACCATAATTTCCCTGATGTCAATTAAATCTTGAATCTTGTGCTTAAGAGACCCACAGTCTTGGGTGTCATGGCCTGGAGACCTAGAATGATAAACACATTTCTTGTTAGGGTCGAAGTTCCTTCCGTTAGTGTTGGTTGGTGGAAGAAGTTGAACAATCTTCTTCTGAGCTGTCAGAAGTTTGATCCCATTCTCGAGGGAATCCCCTAGTGGGGTGAAATTTCTCTGACGCCTGACTTCCACGTTTTTATGGAATTGAGGGTTTGCAGGTTGTGCTGAAGCTTGGAAAGGGGTATAGTTCCTCCTTTGAATGGGCATGTGGTTTGAATCGCCCCTTGAATTTTATCCTTGTAAGACCAAGGAGACTTCTTCGTCTTTCTTTTTATGGACCCTCCATGGATTATTCCCGTAATTTTTGGATTGGATATGTTCGGCGACAGCTTTGAGGGCGGTTAGATCTTTTATCTTCCCGGATTTGAGCCCTATTTTTGCCATCTTGCCATGCTTGATCATTTCAGAGAATGGTTTCCCTATTCCCGCTAGGACCCTCTCATAATAAGGCGCTTCTTGGATATCGAAGAAGGTCATGACTATTTCAGATTCAGTCATGGCAGGGGTGACTTGTGCTGCGACCCGTCTCCATCGCTGGGCATATTCTCTGAATGATTCAGTGTTCTTTTTATTGATTTCGGTTATTTGATATATGTCTGGAGCTAGCTGTGATTGAAAACTGTACTGGCTGAGGAATGCATAGGTCAACTCTTCCCAGCTATGAATTTTGGAGTTATCTAATCGGGCATACCATGCTCTGGCTTTTCCGGTTAGACTCTTTTGGAATAGTTGCATTCGAAGCTTCTCATCCTCAGCATAGGATCCGAGTTCTCCGATGAAGACTTTTAGGTGCGTATATGGATCTCCCAACCCATCATATTTCTCAAACTCGGGGGTTCTGAATTTCTCAGGATAACGAGCCCCGGGGAATATACAGAGGTCGGAATAATTCACACTTCCAAATGCCCCAGTCCCTTTGATAGACCGGAGAGTTTCTTCCATTTGTTGCATTTTCTTGAGAAGGTCACCAACTTCTTGTTATTTGCTGAGGGTGGTGATTTCAGGAGTTTTGTTAATTGGGTCCAGGTTTTGTGGTCCAGGAATATGAGTTTCGGCCTTTTCAGTCTCTTGATTGTTACCACTACCAGGTGCTCCTGGTTCTGGATGAGTTTGAGATTGTTTCCCTTTAAGGGCCTTGCTTTGTTCTGGCAGATAATCGGCTAGCTTGGCTATCTGATTTTTTAGTCCTTTGAATTCTTCCCTGGAGACAGGGGTGGATTCTGGTGAAGCACTTGAAGCCATGCCCGCGGATGGACTGAGTGCTTGCTTTAATTTAAATCTGGTGATAGGACCAATTTTTACACCTACAACAAAACGTAGGCGTGTCAATTTCCTGAGGGAGGTAAGGATTAGATGCATGATGTGTTTTTTAGTGGTTATCCTACAAAACCGAGGTTAATTGTTTTGATGGCAGGATATTTGACAGGAAAGTAAATCTTTCATTATTATCATTTACATTGTGCTCCTCAGTAATTAGAGACTTGACATGGAATTGAAAGAGGAAGGCATGAAGAAGCTTCCCTTCAAATTTGGTTAATCAAAGGCTGACCTATCTTAGGTTTACTCTCATGGCTTTTGTTTCGGCATGAAGTCTCCCAGATCATCGCAATCTACTAGAAGGGAAATTAATCAGATTGTTCAACTGGAGCGAATCTGAGAGGTGTATTTTCATGAGGCAACCCCAGAGACTTAATTGTCCCCAGAGTCATTACGTAACATCGACCGGGTTATCCTCCTTGTGAGAGGGACACACAACATACATTTTCATACATCGTGGCTCACCGTTTATGCATGTGATGACAGTTGGGTGCGAACCACTAATATGGGTGCGAAGTAGGAAAACATTCATTCACATTCATTTAATGTAAAGATGTAGCATTCACTCATCCATTGACCGTGGAGACGCATAATTTCACACATTCAATAGTTTTGAAAGGGAAATATTTGAAAAGATTTGAAAGCGGCCTAAGCCCTCTACTGTCCCCAGCAGAGTCGCCACTTGTTGACGTTGGAAAATTTAAGAATCCCGCGGGTCGGTTCGTAACCCGGTTTTTCTCAAATCGATCTTCCTAAGTTCTCTCTACCCTTATTCTTTTTATTTTGGAGAAAGGTTTTGAAGGGTTTTTTAGGAAAGAGGCCAACATGTATTTTTGTCGATGATTTGATTTGATTTAACAGAGTCGCCCGTTGGTAGATTTGAAAATGGTTGTACCACCTCAACCGAGTTTGATTTTGAAAAGAGGCCCAATTGCTGGACACTGTCAAAACTTGATCTTTGAAATTGGAGTTTTGAGTTCAGGGGCTTGGTTAAGGGTGGGGAAGGTGTTAGGCACCCCACAACTCCCGTGTAAACACGGTACCGTTTCTTTTCAATATTTCCCTTAAAACTGTGAATGCATGAGTGAATGCTGTTTGAAAATTAGGCGTATTGATTTGATTGATTGAAAGTAGTGCTGTGCTTCGTTAAACCTAGATACAAAGGGTTTGATTTTGATTTAAAAATTAGTCTTTGATTTGATTTGCAAAAGCATTTAATTTAATTTTCTTGAAAAGCTTTTCTTTTGATTTGAATTGAAAATGATGTTTTAAAAGCTGGTTTATCAAACCCTTACGCTGCCATAGGAATTGAAGCCTTTTGATACTTCCAATTTATCTTTATAGCCTTAAGGCTGCATGTGAATGGTGATTTGCCGGGCTGTGAAGCATCCTCGACCACAAAAATATATAAGTGTTGGTCTCCTCATGGGTATGAAAACCATTGGAGGGACGCTGACAGGACAATCCATATTTTTACTAGATTGAGACCTTAAATCCGGATAACCGTTTTAAAGTCTATGTATGTACATTTTATAGAAAAGCTGGTAGGGTACATTTGCAAATCGGAGTTTGTCCATCATGGGAATCAGATTCCGATCGATTTGATCGTGAATCCCACGATTCCTAGGCTCATATATGAGTAGCCAAAACCTGCACAGTTCAAATTTGTACAAAAATAGATATATATATATATATATATATATATATATATACATCTTCACGTCGCAATGGAAACAAAGATTCATCAGTAAATCCTGGCTGCGCATGACCAAAGCGTCTCGTTCCCACTAGATAGCGATCTAAGAGACGCGAGGTTGCTTTTGAAGCTGAAACTAGAAAGAAAGCTAGATTTAAAGAAATCTCAGCCATTCTAGCTTCCCGATTTAGTCTGAAGGTTTTGAATCGTTTGAAAATTAGAATTGGCGAGATTTAAATAAATCTAGTCCGCCCGCAGATATGTCAGTGCAGATTCATATACAAATGAATGTTAAACGCAGTACTTGAATAAATTGAGTAAAGCAATATATATAATTATATATATATAAGCTGTAAAAGGGCGATGGGTTTTCACTCGCAAGCCCGGACTGGAATTGATATATATATATATATATATATATATATATATATAAACTGTAAATATCCACGAAATAATCCAAGTTGTGACAGAAAAGAAATATATATATATATATAAACAGTAATAAAGGCGATGGGTTTTCACGCCGGTGCCCGTGCTAGAATTGAAATTGACAGAAAGTAGTCACCTAGTGACTGGGGAGAGCACCCAGTATAGGGAAGTGTGTAAAAGCAATAAAAAGGCCACGAAGTAATCCAGGCCGGACTTAAAATATATATATATATATATATATATATATATATATATATATATATATAGACAGAAATGTGAATTTGCAAAAAAGTAGTCAACTAGTGATTGGGGAGAGCACCCAGTATGGCGAAGAGTGCAAAAATAGTATAAAAGGCGATGGATTTTCACGCCTGTGCATGGACTGGATTGAAATATACATATATATATTGACAGAAATGTAGTCAACCAATACTGGTGAGAAAACTAGTTATGGTGAAAGTCGCTTATATATGCGTAAATATATATAAAAGCTGTAAACTACCTCAGATTTGACATCCGGGCTTGACAGAATTGAAATGTTAGTATATATACAGTGAAATATATACAAAAAGGACCAAACTCAGACTGGGGAGATAACCCAGTCTGGCGAAGTTGCCAGAACGTGTGTGCTAGTGCATTGAAGCTGTTGGAGCTGATGGATCGTCAATCCGGGTAGTAAAAATGCAAAATTTTGAGTTTATGTACAAAAATATACCAAATTTTGACAAAAACGGCCACGGAACTAAGTTCCGGGCATATTTAGAAGATAAAACTTCGTGTGCAAGTGGAAAACAGTGCAAAGTAGTAGTATTGACTTCTTGATCGTAAAAATACTTATAATGGACTGCAATACGGGCTTTTTGCCAAATCATAGGCTCCATATGTCCAAATCTACCGGTTATTTTCTGATATGTGGTAGTATATGGGTATATCTACGTGTTAGAGTGAAAATATTTGGGTTTGGAAGAGGTGTAAAAGTCGAGAATTTGAACTAGCAGAGCTTCGCTGCGTTTCTTGCTTATGAAAATGAGAGGGGGTGCCCCTCTATTTATAGAGGGAAGAGCTACAGCTCTACCTAGGGAAGTTATAGGTAGAGATGCGGCTCCCTTGGTGGGGCCTATGGTGTCGGGTTCTATCGTCTCGAAGTACGTGCACTCCGGACAACGCGCAATTGAAGTTGAAACTTTCTAACTTTTGATCGGAGCGTCTGTTTGAGGCGTGCGATACCTTTTTGAAAATCTCTCGCCGAGAGTGTCGCAATGACATAGGATAAAACATTTTTCAGATCGAAAAAGACGGGTTCATAACCAGGTCTTCGATTCTTCGCAGTTTATCCGTTGAGCTGTCTTGCGTCGTTGGCACTCGGGATCGTCGTTATTGTTCATTCTAACTTTGATGGCATCAATTCGGGTTGAGTTTGACTGAATTGGTTGAAGTTTGATAAAATAACCGTTTTACCTCCTGGAGTGGTCCTTGGTTGATCTGGCTTCCCAGGGTTGTCTCTGGGGCTGAACTGCACTTCCCGGGTTGATGCCGGGGATGATCTATACTTCCTGGGTTGAGATCGGGGATGACTCGACATGTCCTCGGTTGATGTTGTGGTTGACCTGTACCTCCTGGGTTGATGCCGGGGTTGAATGGACTTCCCGGGTTAAAATCGGGGATGATCAGAACCTCCCGGGTTGCTGCTGGGGCTGAATTGACCTCTCGGGTTGTTGCCGAGGCTGATTTGAAGACCCGATATTTGAGATCGAGATTTAAACTGAGGGCCCGATTGGAGATCAGGATTGATCTGATGGCCCGATTGGAGATCGGAGCTGGTTTGACGGTCCGATTGGAGATCGGACCTGGATTGACGGTCCGATTAGAGATCGAAGCTAGATAGACGGTCTGATTGGAGATCGAAGCTGGATTGACGGTTTAATTGGAGATAGGAGCTGGAATGACTGTCCGATTAGAGATCGAAGCTGGATTGACGGTCTAATTGGAGATCGGAGCTGGATTGATGGTCCGATTGGAGATCAGAGCTGGATTGATGGTTCGATTGGAGATCAGAGCTAGATTGACGGTTCGATTAGAGATCGGAGCTGGATTGACGGTCTGATTGGAGATCGGAGCTGGATATACTGCTATTGATGATCGGATTTGGTTGGAGTACCGATATTGGGGATCAGATTTGAGTTTACCGATATTGGTGGTCGAATTTGAGTTGAAGGATCGACATTGGTGGCCGAATTTGAGTTGATTGATAGTTTTGCCCTCATACATTGTTAGTATTGGGGCAAGAAAAATTTTGAGTGTCTACAGACTCTAATCTGTGATGTTCAATTGTGGGTATGATTTGTGTGGGTATGTATACTTGATGAGTGCCGTATATGTGGAAGGGATTGGGAGTGATGAAGGAGAAGGGTTGTGTGAATAGGATTTGGATTTTGGGAGAGTAGAAGTTAGGGGTTAATAGAATTTAGACATGGAGAGATTAGAAGTTGGGGGTTAAAAGAATTTGGATTTGGGGATGAAAAGTTCAACAAAAGGGGTTGCGAACCCTTGTTTTACAACAAATCCAGCTGACCGGCGCGCCCCGCGCCCGGTCTTTAGCATGGCCGGCACGCCCCGCGCTCTGTATGCATATCGTGGACTTAAGTGGCGCGCCCCGCGCCCAATTCGTGATGTGGGTGGTGCGCCCCGCCCTCAGTATGCAGATCGTTTGTGTTGTTGACGCGCTCCGCACCTTGTTAAGCGCACTACGCGCCTATCTGATGGTAGTAAAACTCTGGTGGCCTAGCGTGCTCTGCGCTTCTTGTCTCTGCTTCTTGGCGCGGCCAGCGCCAGTGTAAGACCCCAACTTTTATGAATAAGGATTTAATATTCTTATATGTTATTTTGAAATAGTAAGGTGTTGATTTGATATAATGCTTTAGTTATGGGTGAAATGTGCAAATTTTGCAAAGTTAACAAGTGATAATAAAATATTCATTGTGTCGGAGAATATTCGTTTGGTCGTGGAATATTCTTGTTGTCGGGGAATATTCGTACGACGGCGCAACCATTTGTGAGCTCCATAACGGAAAACTGTCGGATGAAAAAAACGACAAGAATAAGTTTTCTAAAAATAACGGCGTGGTTGTTATCGTTAAAACTGTTGAAATACCTGGTGGTTAAAATATAGTAATACGCGGTGTTGCACAGTAGCACACGGTATTGCACAGTAATTCTAAGTATTGATTCTTACGTAAGAAGTCATTACTTAATAATTGTTACAGTAATTACTGTTCAATATTTTATAATATTGATTCAATAATTGCTAAATTGATAATTGCATAATATTTTATTAATTCAACTGTCATTGCACAGTATTTCAAATTATTAAATCAATAATTTATATTATTTGAATAATATTATTAGATAGCATTATTGGCAATGTCTAAGGAAGTTCTGTCTAGGAGGGGTTATTTAATTGTGCGCCAATAAGGAGAAATTCTTATCGGAAGGTCCCCTCTTTCCTGAGAACGACCTGGTTGTCAATATTGTAGTTATGTAATATTAATTGTGAATAATTAATTATTAACTTATATGATAAGAAAATATTTATTTTTGTGGATATAAAAGAAAGAATTAGTGCTGAGGTATTTTTATCAGTATTGGTTATTAATATTGTGGAATTAGTGCTGAGGTATTTTTATCAGTATTGGTTATTAATATTGTGAATTATAATATTAATGATGAAAAAAAATGTTATTAAAAATGTGTTTTGTGAAGCCAAGTGAATTGAGATAAATAGAGGGGGTTTTATTGAAATATTTGTTGTAAATTTTGTTTATTACATGGACCCCCACTTACCTATTTTTCAAAACTGTCGGTAGAAGTTATCTCAGTTTTGTTATATATATATATATATATATAGGTATTATATATATATATTTATATAATGATTGGGTTGGGGGGGGGGGGGGGAAATCACGGATGGATTAATGGAATGATGAAAATGGTGGAAAAGGTGGAATGGTGTATATATATATATAATATGTGTGTGAGTGCGTGATGTGTGTGTGTGTAATATTGGTGTGTGGTGGGTGGTGGTAAGTTGCCCGGGAAAGGAGGGAATATATATATTATATATATATATATATATATATATATATATAAATGATGCGTATGAATGAGGGAGTATACATTTATATATATATATATATATATATATATATTATATAAGTTTTGTTTTATTAGATTATAAATAGAATATATTATATTTTATTTAAAGTTTTTGTTTTATTAGAATATTTTATTGCACAGTAATGAATAGTAAATCAAAATTTTTTGCCGGTTGCAGCGCTCGTGAAAAATACTGTTGGTTCGTGATTTATAAAATTCAAATAGTACCTTTCCATTCTCGTATAAATAGGATGCTTAGTTTAGAATTGAAAATCACACCAGAATCAGAGAATTCTTCTTCTATAATATCGAGCGTATTTCTTGTGAGTATTTAGATACTTTGAGTGTTGATAACAGTGCAAATTTTCGTCCACATAATATCCGATATTCCAGGCAAAACTACTCTCCTGTTAAGGTAAGGGGTATTATTTATTTCATATTCTCTTACGATATTATTTTTCGTATTCGTAAGGAATTTTTTTTTCGTCCAATATTCGTAAGGAATATTATTTTCGTTCAAATATTCGTAAGGAATATTATCTTCGTTCAATATTCGTAGGAATATTATTTTCGTTCAACGGTTGTAAGGGATGGTAAGGGATGTTATTTTTTTCGTAAATGATGTTATTGCTTTCAATATCATTTCATCGAAATATTGGTATGAATTTTATTATAAAATTTTTACCTTTTCCGTTGGGGTTACTATTCACGTATACGACACTATTCACGTATACGGCACTATTCACGTATACGACACTATCCACAAAAAAATTAAATTTTCTTCTATTTGTCCATGTTGGCTATTATGGGTCCTATCTTTGATTGAATCCAAGTTTTGAGCTTTATTCTTGAATTTTTCTCCACAAAGTATTATTATGGAGTATTTTTGAACTTGAATAAACTAAAATACGAATCCTTAATCTTTGTCCTTTATCTCGCTGGATTCATTCTTTTAAATGTTTTTCATCATCCTCAGTCTTAAATGGTGATATAACTGAATATCTTTGGCCTGTAGTGCAAAGATGAATGATTACCTTGATAGTAGTGTGCATACAAGCCAATCATGTATGATGATAAAGCACGTACTTTGTAAACAATCTTATTTATTTATTAATGAAATATTCATTTATTACAGGCATTTAATTATCTACATGTTGCTGTTTTTATAATATGTAAATAACCCATAGTTTTAAGCAATGCTTTTAGAATCATGATGATGATCATGCTAATGAGATCTAAATTCTTAGAAAGTTTTAAAACTTAAATAGTTCCCAATCGTGGGATTACTAAAAAGGGGATTAGTAAATCCGGATAGATTGGTACATATGTTGCTTGCTCATTAGATGAGGATGATTGATCTCATGATCATTTGTGTGGAGACACTAAAGCAAGTATGTAGGTGCTTATTGAAGAATAAGTTCACTGAACGTGATTCGCTATGGAATACCTAATGGAGTTTTACTCGCATGTCAATAGGAATTCCTAATGTGATAGTAGTACAAGTGATCCTTGGACTTGAGATCATCATAGTATCTTGTATGTAACAAATTATACTTTGACTTATTCCTTAAGACCTTTTAAGGCATATATAGGGTATGCTTGGGTATAATGAGTTACATATGGAGATAATGAATGATCAATAAAGAATCTACCACCTCTAGTAAAAGAGGAGATATGTCCCATGTGATTCGTTAAATGACAACCCAGGAATCCTTGGCCAAGGTGAAATGAAATTAGAAAGGAGTTTTTAATTTGCATTATTTGGAGTTGTGCATTTTCTAATCGAAATACATATAATTAAATAAAATAAGACTTGACAGTAAATCCATGTCTTATATTTAATTGGGACATTGTATGGTGGAAGGATTGAATTGTATGGTAACTATTAACTCACAGGTTCTTTTATGATTAATGTTGAAATCTATATTATCTGGAAAGTCGTTGATCGCTAGGGAGGCTTATCCCTATTGTAGAATAAATATTATTTATTTAAATAAATTATTAGTTTAATTTATTTATTTAAATAAGATTAAAATTGTTTTAATTGATTTATTCACAACCGGTTTAATATGGAGAACCTAAAGGGTCACACCATAAAAGGAAGAATAATTATTTAAGAAGGTAATGGCATAATCGTAATAATGCATTAAGTATAATTAATTTAATCTATGGTGATAGAATAAATTAAATAGCTTAATGTTTATTATTTAATATTTTGGAAATATTAAATATAAATTAATAAGAGGAGTCTTATTAATATTATTACAATTATTATTATTTTAATTTCTAAAGGAGTTTAGTAATTAATTTAATATTTAGTAATCTCATTTATTCCTAATAAGATTAGGAGACAAATTAATTAAATGAATTTAATTAATTATTCCCATGTGGTGGGAAGCCTAAATTAATTAAAGGAGTTTAATTAATTAAAAGAAATCCCATGTCTAATAGGATTAGAAGGGTTGACCAATGTCTATATAAGAGAAGTCTTATAATAGATATTAGATTGATGTAATTCCAATTGTTGGAGAGTACTCCTTTTCTATAGAGGATAGAAAACTAAGGTTAAGCCAAACACCCTCCTTCTTGATAATTCATCTTCCTTGGTGGATCACCTCTAGAGGCCAAACACTTGGGTGGCTAACGTTGATCAAAGGAAGGAATCTAACCCGGAATTCAAGGAGATCACGAAGAACAAGGAGTTGAACTAGTACCTGTGGAAGCTTCGTTCTACAAGGGTATGATTCCATAACTTCTTATTTATCGTTTTAAATTAATAATTTGCATAAAGGATGATCCGGGTAATGGTTTTGTAGAAATTTTTTAAACTCTGATATACCATGCTTCCGCTAATTTTTGCAATTTGATTGCGTCACGATTTCGTACAAACCCAACAGTGGCATCAGAGCCAAACCTTTATGCAGTTATTAATTATTTTAATTTCATATACATATGGGTATGTATTCAGAATAATTTATTGGGCATAATTTTATTGTATAAAATTATTTTTTTATGAAAAAAAAAATCACGAAATAGTTCGCACTTTATAATTTCGCTGTGTGAATCGCTATATTCTTTTAAAAGAATTCATTGGAAGCAAATTGTTTTAACTAGGAATCATATCATTGCTTAAAAGTGGCGAACATGCAGGATTCTTAAGTGGTGGTTTGATATCATATATATATATAAGAGTAAAAATCACCTCCAAGATTGAAAGTGACCCACGCGAATTGTTTTAAAAGAATCATCCTGCTGGAAGTTTATATTATATTATATATATATATAAAGACTTAGCAGGATTCTTTCCAAAAAAAAGACTTAGTATGATTCTTTCCAAAAAGGTATCTGAATTTTTTTTTTTTAAGAAGGACGGTTACTATATATATTATATATAAAACAGTTATATATATATATATAATATATTTTAAATAATTTTATAATTAAAATAAAGAGTTTATTTTAATCTTGAAATTAGATTTTATGCAAATTAAAATTGCCCATTAAATGATACTCATATATATATGGAATATTTTAATTCATGAGATGAATATTTATTTATTGATATATATGGTGATATGTATGAAAATAAATGGGGATTGATTATGGACTATTTGACCAATGTGATTGGATTTTATTTTAGTTGAATGCTTGAATGAATGGGTTTTATTAAATGGGGTCTGCGTACCTCGTCTTCTCTAATTTTTTTTTTCTTGATGTAAAATTCTATCTCCCTCCTATGTACTTCCCCTTGACTGTTGATCAAGGTTTCTATTTAAATTAAATAGTTTAATGTAATAGAAATAGTTAGAATTATCTTTAAAAATTAGAGACCAAGGAGCAAGGAGCGCGTGAAGACCCGTTTGTATGGAGCCCGAGTTTAAATGTAATAGTTACGTTTAAATTTAAATTCTTGCACCCCTAGGTTTGACCTTTTGGTTCACTTGGTGGCTCTAGTGAACCAAACTAGAATAAAAGTCCATAATCAATCCGGGTAGAATATAGTATTCTATATTGCATGCTAAATATTATATATATTATATTTTATGCAAACATGCTTCGCATGTTTAATAAAATGACGCGTATTTTATATATATATATGTGCATGCGCGCTAAACAAAGATGAGACTAATAATAACAAACCCCTCAAAGAAATAATATTAAGTCCGAAGTGTTCAAATGATATTTGGAATATCGAACGTCGCCTTCTAGCATGATAAATTAATAGAGTATTAGATATTTAATATGAGCTTGTTGTGCTATCCACAAGGCGAGTATTGCGTATTTAAGATGTTAATTAATCACATTTGATGCTTATCAAGAAAATTGAACGATCTAGTCTTGTTGTGCTATCCACAAGGACGGACATTTTTCTTTTTTGAATTTATGAAAGTGCTAGGCTGGACTTAACTTAAATTATTTTAGTTCGGATGTGCACACACTTGACCATTATGATTTAAGAGGCAAAATAAAAGGAATTACATGGTGATGTAATTGACAAGAGTTGTCTACCTATTTATTTGTATATCGCTTGTTGTGCTATCCACAAGGTTATATACATTTGAAATGGGATCCTTATTCTCACTAGCAAATCTTTAATTAGATGTTGCCTAACTATATAAGTGAGGGTAATATAGTTCGATGAAAATAGTGGGAGATACCAATTTAAAATAAAGACCTAAATTTATTTTGGTATGCAAAGTTAATAAAACGAATGTTTGCTAAAATGTTATTTTCTTTCACATGCAGAATTTTAAAAATGTCTAAATCACTAATCTCACTACGAAGCATACTTGATGCAAACAAGCTTACCGGACCTAATTATAAGGACTGGCTAAGAAATCTGAGAATTGTTCTCACTGCTGAAAAGATTTCTTATGTCCTAAACTCACCTGTCCCTGGAACTGTTCCAGAAACAGCCTCTGAGGAAGAGATTGCCACCATTGTAAAGTGGCAAGATGATGCATCTGTGGCTCAATGCATCATGCTCGCATCCATGAATAACGAGCTTCAGCGTCAGCACGAAAACATGGATGCTCCTACTATGTTGATTCACCTCAAGGAGTTGTATGGTGAACAAAGTAGGACTGCTAGATATGAGATATCTAAGGAGCTCTTCCGATCTCGGATGACCAAGGGCAAAGTGAACATAAAGGAACAAAAGAAATCTGATCCAGCTAGCAAAGGAATGTGCTTCCATTGCAACGAGCCGGGTCATTGGAAGAGAAACTGCAAGAAGTTTCTGGCAAAGAAGAAGCTTGGAGAAGCTTCGACTTCCAATCAAGGTTTGTTCATGATTGAAATTAATTTTTCAGAAAGTCAAAATTCTACTTGGGTATTGGATACCGGCTGTGGTTCTCACATATGTAATAATGTGAAGGGACTGGTCAGAAGTAGAAAGCTGAACAATGATGAGGTGATCCTATGAGTGGGGAATGGAGCAAAGGTTACTGCATTAGCTGTAGGAACTTATTATTTAGCAATGCCTTCGGGCAAGTCCATTTATCTTAATAATTGTTATTATGTTCCGAATATTATTAACAACATTATTTCAATTTCTGTATTGGATATGGAAGGATTTAACGTTGTTATAAAGAACAATAGTTGTTCTATTTATAAAGACGATGTTTTATATGGTATTGGAAATTTGCGAAATGGACTTTATACACTTGACTTACAAGAAAATATATTTTAAATTGAACAAACTAAGAAAAGGAAAAGAGATGATATTAATTATACCTACATGTGGCACTGTAGACTCGGTCATATCAATGAAACAAGATTATCCAAGTTGCATAAAGATGGGCTCCTCGAGCTATCCGATTATGAATTATATCCAACTTGTGAATCTTATTTCATGGGTAAAATGACTAAATCTCCTTTTAGTGGAAAAGGAGAAAGAGTTACAGAGTTGTTGGCATTGATTCACACAGACGTTTGTGGACCTATGACAACAAGTGCACGGGGTGGGTATTCTTATTTTATTACTTTCACTGATGATCAAGATTTGGATATGTGTATTTAATGAAATACAAGTCAGAATCATTTGAAAAGTTCAAAGAGTTCAGAAGTGAAGTAGAGAAACAAACGGGCAAGAGTATAAAGATACTTCGATCAGATCGAGGTGGAGAATACTTAAGCGGTGAGTTTCTCAATTGTCTCAAAGAAAATGGTATAATCTCACAATGGACTCCTCCAGGTACACCGCAGTTAAATGGAGTATCTGAAAGGAGAAATCGAACACTGTTAGACATGGTTCGATCCATGATGAGTTTTACCGACCTTCCAATTTCCTTCTGGGATATGCCCTAGAAACGGCTGCATACCTACTTAACAAGGTACCTACCAAATCCGCCCCAAAGACTCCATATGAGATATGGAAGGGGAGGAAACCAAATCTTAAGCATGTTAAGACTTGGGGTTGTCCAGCTTATGTCAAAAATTTTGAACATGATAAGCTACAGACTAAATCCGAAAAGTGTAGATTTGTGGGATACCCTAAAGAAACTGTAGGGTATTATTTCTATCATCTAACTGATCAAAAGGTGTTTGTTGCGAAACATGCTGCCTTCTTGGAAAAGGGTTTATCCATGAAGGGGTCAGTGGGAGTAAGATATATCTTGAAGAAGTTCAAGAACCACAAATTACCACGGATCAAAGTCAGGTACCTGACCAAGTAGAAGAACCTACTATACCACACCCTGTTCGTAAATCTGGGAGAGTACCGAAGATACCTGAGAGGTATGGATTCGTTATAGAGGATGACGATGAGGTACACATCATGAATGATGATGATCCATTAAATTACGAACAGGCCATGAGTAATAAAGACTCAGGGAAATGGCTTGAAGCCATGAAATCCGAAATGGACTCCATGTATGAAAACAAAGTATGGACTTTGGTTTCACCACCTGAAGGCATTAAGCCTATTGGGTGTAAATGGGTCTTTAAAAGAAAGACTGGAGCGGACGGCAAGGTGGAGACCTATAAGGCCCGACTGGTTGCAAAAGGTTTCAAACAAAGACAAGGAGTTGATTATGATGAAACCTTTTCACCAGTAGCTATGCTCAAGTCCATTCGGATTTTGCTTGCGATTGCAGCTTATAACGACTATGAGATCTGGCAGATGGACGTGAAAACGGCCTTCCTCAATGGGAAACTTGAGGAGGATGTGTATATGACACAGCCAGATGGATTTGTTTCAAAGGTTGGAATAAATCAAGTCTGTAAGCTGCAACGATCCATTTATGGATTGAAGCAAGCTTCTCGTAGATGGAACATTCGTTTTGATGAGACAATCAAAGAGTTTGATTTTATCAAAAATGACGATGAACCATGTGTGTACAAGAAGGTTAGTGGGAGCGCCGTTTCATTCCTTGTATTATATGTTGATGATATATTACTGATAGGGAATGACATTCCTATGCTACAATCAATTAAAATCTGGTTATCTAAACACTTCTCCATGAAGGACTTGGGAGAAGCATCCTATATTTTGGGGATAAAGATCTATAGAGATAGATCTAAAAGGATGCTTGGTTTATCCCAAGGAACGTACATTGATGCAATGCTAAAGAGATTTAGCATGGAAGATTCCAAAAGAAGACTCATGCCGATGAGCCATGGAATACATCTCTCCAAGAAACAGGCCCCAAAGACACCTGAGGAGAGAGACCGAATGAGTAAGATCCCTTATGCTTCTGCAATAGGATCTATCATGTACGGTATGATATGTACTAGACCGGATGTTGCTCATTCACTTAGTGTAATGAGCAGATACCAGTCGAATCCAGGAGAAGAGCACTGGAAGGCAGTGAAGAATATCCTAAAATACTTGAGAAGGACTAAGGATATTTTTCTTGTCTACGGTGGGTCTGAATTAAAACTCGAGGGCTTCACAGACTCAAGTTTTCAAACGGACCAAGATGACAGTAAATCTGTTTCGGGGTATGTTTTTACCTTGAACGGAGACGCAGTGAGTTGGAAGAGTTCCAAGCAGCAAACAGTTGCTGATTCAGTGACAGAGGCAGAGTATATAGCTGCAAGTGAAGCTGCAAAGGAAGCTGTTTGGATGAAGAAGTTCATAACTGAACTTGGTGTGGTTCCTAGCATTGGAGAAGCAGTTCCCCTTTACTGTGACAACACAGGAGCAGTTGCACAGGCTAAGGAACCCAGGTTTCATCAGAAATCTAAACACGTGTTGCGGCGATTTCACTTGATCAGGGAGATCATTGAAAGAGGAGACGTCACCTTGGAGCGTGTAGACTCTCAAGACAACATTGCAGATCCATTTACTAAAGCTTTAACACAACAGCAGTTTGATCGTCACTTAGAGAAGATGGGTATGAGATACCATGGCGATTGGCTTTAGTGCAAGTGGGAGATTGATAGTAGTGTGCATACAAGCCAATCATGTATGATGATAAAGCACGTACTTTGTAAACAATCTTATTTATTTATTAATGAAATATTCATTTATTACAGGCATTTAATTATCTACATGTTGCTGTTTTTATAATATGTAAATAACCCATAGTTTTAAGCAATGCTTTTAGAATCATGATGATGATCATGCTAATGAGATCTAAATTCTTAGAAAGTTTTAAAACTTAAATAGTTCCCAATCGTGGGATTACTAAAAAGGGGATTAGTAAATCCGGATAGATTGGTACATATGTTGCTTGCTCATTAGATGAGGATGATTGATCTCATGATCATTTGTGTGGAGACACTAAAGCAAGTATGTAGGTGCTTATTGAAGAATAAGTTCACTGAACGTGATTCGCTATGGAATACCTAATGGAGTTTTACTCGCATGTCAATAGGAATTCCTAATGTGATAGTAGTACAAGTGATCCTTGGACTTGAGATCATCATAGTATCTTGTATGTAACAAATTATACTTTGACTTATTCCTTAAGACCTTTTAAGGCATATATAGGGTATGCTTGGGTATAATGAGTTACATATGGAGATAATGAATGATCAATAAAGAATCTACCACCTCTAGTAAAAGAGGAGATATGTCCCATGTGATTCGTTAAATGACAACCCAGGAATCCTTGGCCAAGGTGAAATGAAATTAGAAAGGAGTTTTTAATTTGCATTATTTGGAGTTGTGCATTTTCTAATCGAAATACATATAATTAAATAAAATAAGACTTGACAGTAAATCCATGTCTTATATTTAATTGGGACATTGTATGGTGGAAGGATTGAATTGTATGGTAACTATTAACTCACAGGTTCTTTTATGATTAATGTTGAAATCTATATTATCTGGAAAGTCGTTGATCGCTAGGGAGGCTTATCCCTATTGTAGAATAAATATTATTTATTTAAATAAATTATTAGTTTAATTTATTTATTTAAATAAGATTAAAATTGTTTTAATTGATTTATTCACAACCGGTTTAATATGGAGAACCTAAAGGGTCACACCATAAAAGGAAGAATAATTATTTAAGAAGGTAATGGCATAATCGTAATAATGCATTAAGTATAATTAATTTAATCTATGGTGATAGAATAAATTAAATAGCTTAATGTTTATTATTTAATATTTTGGAAATATTAAATATAAATTAATAAGAGGAGTCTTATTAATATTATTACAATTATTATTATTTTAATTTCTAAAGGAGTTTAGTAATTAATTTAATATTTAGTACTCTCATTTATTCCTAATAAGATTAGGAGACAAATTAATTAAATGAATTTAATTAATTATTCCCATGTGGTGGGAAGCCTAAATTAATTAAAGGAGTTTAATTAATTAAAAGAAATCCCATGTCTAATAGGATTAGAAGGGTTGACCAATGTCTATATAAGAGAAGTCTTATAATAGATATTAGATTGATGTAATTCCAATTGTTGGAGAGTACTCCTTTTCTATAGAGGATAGAAAACTAAGGTTAAGCCAAACACCCTCCTTCTTGATAATTCATCTTCCTTGGTGGATCACCTCTAGAGGCCAAACACTTGGGTGGCTAACGTTGATCAAAGGAAGGAATCTAACCCGGAAATTCAAGGAGATCACGAAGAACAAGGAGTTGAACTAGTACCTGTGGAAGCTTCGTTCTACAAGGGTATGATTCCATAACTTCTTATTTATCGTTTTAAATTAATAATTTGCATAAAGGATGATCCGGGTAATGGTTTTGTAGAAATTTTTTAAACTCTGATATACCATGCTTCCGCTAATTTTTGCAATTTGATTGCGTCACGATTTCGTACAAACCCAACATACCTGATGAATATCTTTGGCCCGTAGTGTAAAGATGAACAGGTGTTGAGATGAACATGACCAGTTGATGATATAAATGAATATCTGTGGCCCGTAGTGCAAAGATGAATATTTAATTCGAGATGTATATTGATTGATGTTATAGGGATAAAATATTGATGATGGAGTTTTGAAATCCTAGAAGATAGTAGACTTCATTCTCTACTTAACTCTTCTAATGAATTGTTATTTTCGCTGCAATTGTTGATCTAAAACTTGTTATCCTTAATATTTTATTTGATTTGTTGAAGACTAACGATAAATTGTTCTTTATTATCTTAGTCATAATATTCTTTATTGGGCTAGTTGAGCTCACTCTTTTCATCTATTGTCCTCTTCAGGAAATGAGAATGTCGCGGGAACTAGTCGGGAATCAGTGTGATGGTCAGAATAGAGAAGTAGTAGTCCTCACTATTTTTGTAAAATAGTGGGATAATAATTGAAATGAATAAGGGATGAATTTGAATGTTTATATTTCGTATTATATACGATTTGTATTGAAACTCATAGTTGTATGCTCGTATTTCCCACGACCTTTTGTTATAAAAGATTTGTATTTGGAATTCTGTACCATGTATTTGGCGACTCAGAATGGGTTGGTATTGAACCTATTTTGGGGGCGTCACAGCCTGTCTGGTTTGTGGAATGATTATTGTCCCTTCCCTTGCTCCACTGAAGATGACACCTACAAATTTCACGAACCAGTATGTGATTCACCTAAAAAATTTTGACTAACCAAAACTATAGGCTTTAACTAAGTGATCTAAGAGTAAAATAAAATAAAGAAAGAAAGAAATAGAAATTGGGTTGCCTCCCAATCAGTGCTTAGTTTATAGTCGTCAGCCAGATTTAATATCGTGGCTCAGTCTTGGTCTGTGAGGATGATTGAGGTTTGTTTACGATCCACCTCTCCGCCAAGATACTGCTTATGTCTTTGTCCGTTAACTTTGAATGTCTGTTGGCTATTCGATTCCTGCACTTCAATTGCGCCATACGAAAAAACCTTTGTGATCGTGAAGGGTCCAGACCATCTTGATTTCAATTTACCCAGGAATAGTTTGA
Organism: Panax stipuleanatus; assembly: GCA_020205555.1. Lineage (NCBI taxonomy): Eukaryota > Viridiplantae > Streptophyta > Magnoliopsida > Apiales > Araliaceae > Panax > Panax stipuleanatus. The sequence continues at coordinate 131,189,902 of CM035115.1, read as the reverse complement.
GACGAGAATTTAAGAGTAGTACTGATTTCCCTAGTTCAAAGGTTTGTTGGATAATTCGCTTATCATGCCATCTCTTAGTCTTTTCCTTGTACAGTTTGGCGTTTTCATATGTGTGCACCCAGAATTCATCCAATTCGTTTAGCTGCAGAAGTCGCTTTCCACCAACTGATTCGAGATCCAGATTTAACTTCTTTATTGCCCAATAAGCCTTGTGTTCTAGTTCCACCGGTAAGTGACAGGCTTTACAGAACACCAGTCGATATGGAGACATACCGATTGGAGTTTTGTAATCCGTTTGATATGCCCATAATGCTTCATCCAGCTTGCTTGCCCAATCTTTCCTTGATGGATTAACAATCTTTTCCAGAATCTTTTTCACTTCCTGGTTTGACACCTTCGCTTGCCCATTTGTTTGTGGGTGATATACCGTGGCAACCTTATGCTGAACTCCGTATTTAGCCAAGAGAGCCACAAACAACTTGTTGCAGACATGTGTACCCTCGTCACTGATGATGGCCCTTGGAGTCCCAAATCTGGTGAAAATGTTCTTTCAAAGGAAGTTCAAAACTACCTTGGCATCATTAGTTGGTAGAGCCGCTGCTTCCACCCATTTGGAAACGTAATCTACTGCAACCAAGATGTACTTGTTATTTAAGGATGACGGGAATGGTCCCATGAAGTCGATGCCCCATACATTAAATAATTCTACTTCTAAATTTGTATTTAATGGCATCTCTTGTCGACTCGTTATGTTCCCCACTCTTTGGCACCTGTCGCATCTTTTGACAAATGCATGAGAATCTTTGAATAATGTTGGCCAAAAGAAGCTAGACTGTAGGACCTTGGCCGCTGTACGATCACCTCCATAGTGTCCGCCATATAATGAAGAGTGGCAGTGTTGCAAGATTCCCTCAACTTCGAATTCGGCCACACATCTCCGTATCAATTGATCTGCACACTGTTTAAAAAGGAAGGGCTCATCCCACATATATTGCTTCACCTCAAACAAGAACCTCTTCTTTTGCTGAAAACTAAAATCGAATGGCACAATCCCGCTTACGATGTAATTCATGAAATCGGCGTACCAACGGGTCTCTGTTGCCACCGCAAATAGTTGTTCATCTGAAAAAGATTCATTGACCACGGTTTTATCGGTTTCCTGCTGCTGTTCATTCTCCAACCTCGACAAGTGATCGACTACTTGATTCTCTATCCCTTTTCGATCCTGAATCTCTAGATCAAATTCTTGAAGCAATAAGACCCAATGAATGAGTCTCAGTTTGGCATCTTTCTTCAAGATGAGATATTTTATTGCTGAATGATCTGTGAATACCACTACCTTTGTTTCAATCAGATAGGCTCGAAACTTGTCAAATGCAAACACCACGGCGAGGAGCACTTTTTTAGTTGTTGTGTAGTTTACCCGAATATCCATCCAACAAATAGTAGAACTGATGCCCTGCAAGCCTATCCAACATCTGGTCATTGAACGGTAAGGGAAAGTGATCCTTTCAGGTTGCTTTGTTCAATTTCCTATAATCCATGCATACTTGCCATCCCGTTACCGTTCTAGTTGGAATTAGCTCATTGTTCTTATTTTCCACAGCTATCATTCCTCGTTTCTTCGGCACACACTGAACTAGACTAACCCATAAACTATTTGATATTGGGTAAATGATGCCTTCATCAAGCCATTTAATGATTTCTTTCTTTACAACTTCTTTCATAATTGGATTCAATCTGCGCTGCTGTTCCATAACCGGTCTGATGTCTTCTTTTAGCAAGATTTTGTGCATACAAAATGAAGGACTGATTCCCTTAATGTCAGCTATCGACCAACCAATCGCAGTTTTAAACTTCGAAGCACTCTTAGTAATTTTGTCTCTTGTGATTCTGTGAGTGAAGCTGAGATGATAATTGGCAGCGTAGAAGATTCTCCTAAGTACGCATACTTGAGGTGACTCAGTAGTTGCTGCAATTCTAGGACTGGAGGTTCCTTAATGGATGTCTTTGGCTGTGGCTTTGATTTCTCAGACCTATTTAATTCCTCAAATCTCTTTCCATATGGCCTGAATGAAGGAGATGCGTTTAATATGTGCAAATACTCCAAGGAATCTGGAAAATTTGCTGCATCTGAATTTCCTAATGCTATCTCAAGTGGATCCACAAATACATTACTTGCTACGAACTCATTTACCATGGTTTCAACTAAGTCAATTCCAAAAAAAATCCTCGGTCTCTTTTGGAAACTGCATTGCCTTGAAAACATTAAACGTCACCTCTTGATCTTGTACCCTCATCGTGAGTTCTCCTTTTTGAACATCAATCGGTGTTCTCCCCGTGGCTAAGAAGGGACGCCCAAGTATGAGTGGAATTTCCTTATCTTCCTCAAAGTCAAGCACAATAAAATATGCTGGGAAAATAAATTTGTCTACCTTCACCAATATGTCCTCTACTATTCCCCGCGAATAAGTTAGAGACCTGTCTGCTAGCTGGAGGGTCACGTTGGTGGGCTTTACCTCCGGTAAACCCAACTGTGAGTATATGGTATTGATACTAGCCCCCAAGTCGCACAGTATTTTTCTAAAAATTTTCTCCCCTATTGTACATGATATTGTGAAACTACCTGGGTCCTTGAGCTTTGGTGGTAATTTTTTCTGTAGAATTGCACTACACTCCTCCGTAAGTGCAATAGTCTCGAACTCTTTTAACCTTCTTTTTCTCAACAGGATTTCTTTCATGAATTTCGCGTAACTCAACATTTGTTCTATAGCGTCTGCGAATGGGATATTAATATGCAATTTCTTGAATACCTCCACAAATTTTAAAAACTGTTTATCTTCCTTAGCTTTACGAAGTCTCCCTGGATATGGAACTGGTGGTACATATACGTTGGGCTTTTTTATCTCTGTCGTCTCTCCTGTTTCACCTGATTTTCCTGCCTTTTTAGCTGACTGCTCCCCATTACTCTCATCAGTAGGTAACTGTTTAGTTGGCCCTTCTGTAGCTAAATCCTTTAAGTTTTCCCGTTCCTCAAGGTGATTGCCTTACAGTGCTCTTTTCCATCCCTTGGGTTCATTTCTATGTCGCTGGGCAATGATCCTTGAGGGCGAGAATTCATAGCTGTAGCCAATTGTCCGATCTGATTTTTAATATTCCATAGAGTTACCTTATGAGTATTCTTCCATGTCTCGTTATGCTTGATGTATTTTACTAACAACTCCTCAAGTTCTGGTTTCCTTTCTTGTTGGGTCGGTTATTGTTGTTATCTTGCCTGGAATCCTCGTAGAGCTTGTGGTTGAGCTTGTTGCTGATTTTGATTATTACTCCACGAAAAGTATGGGTGATTTCTCCAACCTGGATTATAACTGTTTGAATTTAACCCATACTGCTGCTGCTTACCAAAATTCCCCACAAACTTTACCGACTCGGTGTTGATAGCACACTGATTTGCTGGATGGGCCCCTGTACATAACTCGCATACCACTTCCATTTTTTGAACATTTTGTACACCCAAAGCCTCTATTTTCTTTGTCAAAATGGAAACCTGCGCTGATAGTTCTGTTACGGCGTCCAACTCCAATACCCCTGCTACCTTTGGTTGAGATGTTATGCTCGTTGGCCATTTGTAGTTGTTAGCCGCCATGATTTCTAACAAGTCATAGCCATCCTCACAACTTTTGGCGTTTAAAGCTCCACCTACAGCGGCATCAATACTAGTTCTCAACTGCCCGTCCAGACTATTGTAGAAGGTATGAACCTGTAGCCATAATGGTATCCCATGGTGTGGACATTTTCGGAGCAGTTCCTTGTACCTTTCCCAAGCCTCGTATAACGACTCTGAATTAAACTGTCTGAAGGAGAGGACAACATCCCGCATCTTTGCCGTCTTCGCTGGTTGGAAGAATTTGGCAAGAAACTTTTGTACCAAATCATCCCATGTTGTGATGGATCCTAGTGGCAAGGAATGTAGCCTACTCTTGGCTTTTTCTCTCAGTGTGAAAGGAAATAACCTCAGCTTAACTGCATCTTCTGACACTTGATTAAACCAGAATGTATCACAAATTTCTAAAAAATTGATCAGGTGATCATTGGGATCATCCGTTGGTGCTCCCCCGAACAGGCATGAATTTTAGATTATATGAATCATGCTTGATTTGATCTCAAAACTATGTGCTGTAATGGCTGGTCGTGCAATGCTAGACTGAATGTCTGTAACCTTCTGTATTCCATAATCCCGAAGTGGCTTGTATTCTTCGTTATCCATGTTAGCTTGATTTGCCATTGTCCCCTGATTAGTTCTTCGTCCTTATCGGAAAGTTCTTTCAATTTCACTGTCGTGAGGAACTAACTCGAACCCCTTGGACTGTGTTTGCATAAACAACTGAAATTAGCCTGTTGAACACACAAATCCCTGACCGCTGGTTGAACATACTTGAACATAATTTAAGCTTGTAGAAGCAAACAACTAAAATAAAAATATGCTTGAATAATCTAAATTAATAAAAACTAGTAATAAAATAATTATTGAAACCGTTCCCCGGCAACGGCGCCAGAAACTTGTTGTCCGTTTTATACAATAACAAATACGCGCAAGTGCACACGGTCAATCAAGTAATATAGTAATAAGAAAAGTATCGAACCCACAGGGAACAATTATTAAACAACTATTTTAATTATCTAATTCCTACTAATTTAACCTATTTAAACAGTCACTCCAATTGATTTTTTAGATTTAACTAAATGAAAGTGATTAAGATTCAATTAACTGACAATTAATGAGTACCAGATGATTAAAGCATAAGAATACAATTTCCCCAATTACTCTACAATAACTCTTTTACCTTATTTTCACTTAATTTATTCCACCGAATTGACAACTAGGTTTACTCCACAATTTACTAACACCTTTCGATTATTAGCAAAAATACATATTTTAGTTATTTTACTACTTTCGTGTAAAATACTTAAAATAGATTCATTAAGTTCACACCCGTATCACTGTTGCACATGGTATATAAGTACGTTCGTCTCATACACTGCTATGTTATTCTAAATAAGAATCAACAAATCCATGTGTTGTTATATTCAGTTATAATCTAAGATATCCTCTTTCAATTCAATCAAAGATATAATATTAATTGTTGGCCAAACAATCATTAAATTATGCACAGAATATAACAATCAATTCAGTAGAATTATCAAGTGAAAATAATGATAACTGAATTAAAGTTTTGTAAAAGGTTCCATTATACTCCTAATAGAAGTTTAGTTCAACATCAACTTAGGAACAAAAAGATAATAACTGATAGACATCATGATACAGAAATTAATTTAAGAGGAAGAAGGAAAAATTTTGTCGATGATCTTCAATCTTCAATCCAAAGTCTATCTCACGAAGTCTCCAATGCAATATTAATTTGCTCCAAAAGAATAGCCGCCAATTGATTATCAGTAAAAAGATAGCTTAAAACTAAGAGAACAACTAGTATTTATAGACCTAACAAAACCCTATTACAATTGGCAAGTCAAGAATCCTTCTTTGAATCAATTTTGGCACTAAAGGAAACAAATCTGCACAGCTCTCGTCAGACCGGCACGCCCCGCGCCCAGTCCCTTTGTAAAATGGAGCGGCCCGCGCTGCTATGGTAGGGAGCAATCCTCAGTCTGGCGCTCCCTGCGCTGCCTTTAGTCCATTGATGGCGCGCTCCGCGCCGGTACAGCAGATTTCCATAATGTTTAATTTAGCCAGCTCTTTTTCCATCCAAGCCTTGGATACAACAGAAACAAGGTGTTTTTCCATCCAGCAGATTTCCATAATCATTTATCTTATATATGGAAATAAGGTGTTTTAATTAGACTTGGATACAACGGTAATATTTGTGGGCAATAAAATAAATGGGTGTATTTCAGTTAAACTCACGAATTATACATTACACTTTACTAAGCAGTAAAAGATATATTATTCTCTTGGTGTAATTATCAGCTCCCGTACAAAATTATCTCTGATATTTTTCAGCTTGTTTTTGTGAGCTTTAAATTGGTGATATCTCTTTATTCTTTAATCATTGCATTACATTCATAGTTGAGCCTTGCATTGCTAATAGACCTCTATATTTGTAATTTATTTTTGATTATACTTAGTGTGGTCTAAAGGTTCTAATCCGTGTGGGTTAGGGAAGTTTTACAAACATGTTCAAGGAAGCAAATGTGCTTAAAGAGTGCATAGGTGCACAAGGAGCAAAAGTGCTCAAGAGAATTTAATTATTTTAATTCTTGTAAGAATCTGTTTTGTGAAAAGTATTGATTTGTAATTGAAAGAAATAAATAAAGTGAGTCTCCAATACTAGTTGGTATTGGACGTTGAGTAGATTACTATTATAGAGGGTAATAGTTGAACCACATAAAAATCATTAGTGTTCATTTAATTAATTGTGTTTAATTACCTTGCTCACAAGAAATAATCTAAATTAGATTTATAATCATAAGTTGGATATATTAATTGTTTTAAGGAAATTAACAAAAACTTTAGTAATATAGAATTTTGTTAAGGTTGTTAATTCAACAAGCTGTATTTGGAAGTTAGTAACCTACATTGTTAATTCGGGTTCCTGGATTAATTATTTCAGCAAGCTTAATTGAGTATAAGTTTAACTTAAAATAAAAATTGGTCATAGTCTGTTATCACACTTATTCAACCCCCCTTCTAAGTGTGTCTATCTGAATTTCACAACCCCCACGACCTCCGACACAAGATAAGGAATTCCCTCGCCGACCACCCTATGGCCTGAAGATGTTAGCAACGACTACCCTTGTAAGACCCCAACTTTTATGAATAAGGATTTAATATTCTTATATGTTCTTTTGAAATAGTAAGGTGTTGATTTAATATAATACTTTAGTTATGGGTGAAATGTGCAAATTTTGCAAATTTAACAAGTGGTAATAAAATATTCATTGTGTCGGGGAATATTCGTTTGGTCGTGGAATATTCTTGTTGTCGGGGAATATTCATACGACGGCGCAACCATTTGTGGGCCCCATAACGGAAAACTATAGGATGAAGAAAACGACAAGAATAAATTTTCTAAAAATAACGGCGTGGTTGTTACCGTTAAAACTGCTGAAATACTCGGTGGTTAAAATACAGTAATACGCAGTGTTGCACAGTAGCACACGGTATTGCACAGTAATTTTAATTATTGATTCTTACGTAAGAAGTTATTACTCAATAATTGTTACAGCAATTACTGTTCAATATTTTATATTATTGATTCAATAATTGCTACATTGATAATTGCATAATATTTTATTAATTCAATTGTCATTGCACAGTATTTCAAATTATCAAATCAATAATTCATATTGTTTGAATAATATTATTAGATAACATTATTGGCAATGTCTAAGGAAGTTCTGTCTAGGAGGGGTTATTTAATTGCGCGCCAGTAAGGAGAAATCCTTATCGGAAGGCCCCCTCTTTCTTGGGAACGACCTGGTTGTCAATATTGTAGTTCTGTAATATTATTTGTGAATAATTAATTATTTATTTATATGATAAGAAAATATTTATTTTTGTGGATATAAAAGAAGGAATTAGTGCTGAGGTGTTTTTATCAGTATTGATTATTAATATTGTGAATTATAATATTAATGATGAAAAAAAATGTTATTAAAAATGTGTTTTGTGAAGCCAAGTGAATTGAGATAAATAGATGGATTTTTATTAAAGTATTTGTTGTAAATTTTGCTTATTACATGGACCTCCACTTACCCATTTTTCAAAACTGTCGGTAGAAGTTATCTCAATTTTGTTATATATATATATATATATATATATATAATGATTGGGTTTGGGTGTGGGGGGGGGGGGGGGGGGGGGGGAATGATGGAAATGGTGGAAAAGGTGGAATGGTGTATATATATATATATATATATATATATATATATATATATATATATATAATATGTGTGTGAGTGTGTGATGTGTGTGTGTGTGTAATATTGGTGTGTGGTGGGTGGTGGTAAGTTGCCCTGGAAAGGAGGGAATATATATTATATATATATATATATATATAGATATATAAATGATACGTATGAATGAGGGAGTATACATTTATATATATATATATATATTATATAAGTTTTGTTTTATTTGATTATAAATAGAATATATTATATTTTATTTAAAGTTTTTATTTTATTAGAATATTTTATTGCACAGTAATGAATAGTAAATCAAAAAATTTCGTCGGTTGCAGCACCCGTGAAAAATACTGTTGGTTCGTGATTTCTAAAATTCAAATAGTACCCTTCCATTCTCCTATAAATAGGATACTTAGTTTAGAATTGAAAATCACACCAGAATCAGAGAATTCTTCTTCTATAATATCGAGCGTATTTCTTGTGAGTATTTAGATACTTTGAGTGTTGATAATAGTGCAAGTTTTCATCCACATAATATCCGATATTCCAGGTAAAACTACTCTCTTGTTAAAGTAAGGGGTATTATTTATTTCATATTCGCTTACGATATTATTTTTTATATTCGTAAGGAATTTTTTTTTCGTTCAATATTCGTAAGGAATATTATTTTCGTTCAAATATTCGTAAGAAATATTATCTTCGTTCAATATTCGTAGGAATATTATTTTCGTTCAACGGTTGTAAGGGATGGTAAGGGATGTTATTTTTTTTAGTAAATGATGTTATTGCTTTCAATATCATTTCATCGAAATATTGGTATGAATTTTATTATGAAATTTTTACCTTTTTCGTTGGGGTTACTATTCATGTATACGACACTATTCACGTATACGGCACTATTCACGAAAAAAAATTAAATTTTCTTCTATTTGTCCAAGTTGGCTATTATGGGTCCTATCTTTGATTGGATCCAAGTTTTGAGCTTTATTCTTGAATTTTTCTCCACAAAGTATTATTATGGAGTATTTTTGAAATTGGATAAACTAAAATACGAATCCTTAATCTTTGTCCTTTATCTCGCTGGATTCGTTCTTTAAAATATTTTTCATCATCCTCAGTCTTAAATGGTGATATAACTGAATATCTTTGGTCTGTAGTGCAAAGATGAATGATTACCTGATGCATATCTTTGGCCGGTAGTGCAAAGATGAACAGGTGTTGAGATGAACATGACTAGTTGGTGATATAAATAAATATCTTTGGCCCGTAGTGCAAAGATAAATATTTAATTCGAGATGTATATTAATTGATGTTATAGGGATAAAATATTGATGATAGACTTTTAAATCCTAAAAGATAGTAGACTTCATTCTCTACTTAACTCTTCTACTGAATTGTTATTTCCGCTGCAGTTGTGGATCTAAAACTTGTTGTCCACAATATTTTATCTGATTTGTTAAAGACTAACGATAAATTTTTCTTTATTATCTTAGTCATAATATTCTTTACTGGGATAGTTGAGCTCACCCTTTTCATCTATTGTCTTCTTCAGGGAATGAGAATGTCGCGAGAACTAGTCGTGGATCAGTGTGATAGTCAGAATAGAGCATTAGTAGTCCTCACTATTTTTGTAAAATAGTGGGATAATATTGAAATGAATAAGGGATGAATTTGAATGTTTATATTTCGTATTATATACGATTTGTATTGAAACTCATAGTTGTATGGTCGTATTTCTCACGACCTTTTGTTATAAAAGATTTGTATTTGGAATTCTGTACCATGTATTTGGCGACTCAGAATGGGTTGGTATTGAACCTATTTTGGGGGCGTCATAGTTGGTATCAATGCTTAGGGATATGATCTCTGGCGGAGATCGGGGAATAGAACTAGGAGGGGAGAGACGAGTAAATCCTTCACTAGTGTCCTACCTAAGCCTATTTGGTATTCATTTGGTCAGTCGGAGCATAGGGTTAATATGTGATATGTTAATTTGTTTAATTAACCATTGTTTTGTGGCAGTATTTGAGAATGACAGCTGAAAATTTAAGCAATGGAGTGAATGAGATCGTTGAGACACCTTAAATCACCAACCAGGAGAACGTGCAATAGGAAGGCTATATTCCTCCTGTAAACAACGCCGCCGATCAGACGATGAACGATGGGATGTTTAGAAGCTTTTTGCAGTTCATGCAAAACCAGACGAGGGAGACTAGCGTTCATAATACAGGTGGAAATAATAACTCGCGACTTGTCACTGCCAAGCAGTTCAAAGAGTTGGGACCACCAGAATTTCAAGAAAAGCCAAATCCAATCAAGGCAGAGATGTGGGTTAAGCAAATTACCAAGATATTTGATGTCTTAGGATGCACGGAGGAACAGAAGGTTCCATTCGCCACCTTTATGTTCCGTGGAGAGCCAGATTACTGGTGGGAATCTGTGAAGCGTACCCAGCCTGCTGCACTCAAGATGTCTTGGGAGACGTTCCAAAAATAGTTCAATGACAAATACTTTCCAGAAAGTATTCGTCACATGAAAGAGGTAGAGTTTATCAGACTGGAACAGAACAACATGACAGTGTCCCAGTACGAGACTAAGTTCGCGGAGTTATCCCGGTTCGCACCTCATTTGGTGGAGAATGAGGAACGTATGACGCGGATGTTTCTAAGAGGTTTGAAACCAGATATTCGTCAATACCTCATTTCTCATAAATTTTCTCTATATTCGGATGTAGTGAACAGGGCCCAGCTATTAGAACGAGATAATGATTATGTTCAACCAAGGGACAACAACCAATGTCGTACCGGTGGCAACAGTCATCGAAACAATGACAACCAGCAGGGAGGAAAGTATCATGACAGAAGCGGTAACCACTTTGGTGGTAATCGTGGCCATGATAATAGAAGAAGTGACTCGGGGGGAGATTTCAAGAAGAGAAGGTACAACAATGAGAACGTGAAAATGTCGACAGCAGCACCAGCATCAACTGTTTCTAGGGGAGGAGAATGACCGCCGGTTGTATGCTATAAATGCGGGCAAGAGAAACACATCAGCCCTAACTGCACACAACAATTCAAAGTATGTTATAACTGTAGAAAGGAAGGTCATATAGCTCGAGATTGTCCTATAGCAAAACCAAGTCCAGCGGGGGTGGTGATTCCAAATGCCGTCCCGGACAAGTCAAAGTCGGTGGTTCATGAAAGAGCATTTGTCGTGACTGCCTAAAACGCGAGGAACCCGAACGAGGTTATCACGGGTTAGTTAATCGTAAACTCTTGCGAAGTTTATACCTTATTAGATACCGGTTCTACCCATTCTTTTATTTCACCTGCTTGTACTAAACATTTGAATTTGACCCCTGAGAAATTAGACTTTGACTTATCTGTTGAAACTCCGTTGGGTTTAACCTTCGTTACATCTACAGTTTACAAATCTTGCTTGATTCAAATTGGTACCCTTACCCTACCTGTTGATCTTATATCTTTGAAAATACTTGCATTTGATGTGATTTTTTTTGAATCTACTGGTTAACCATACATCATACCAAAATTGATTATTTTTGTAAGGTTGTTAGTTTTCATATTCCTAACCAACTTGTTGTGCGAATTCAAACAACCAAACCATTAAAATCAATCATTGTTATTTCAAGTCATAAAGCTATTCGTTTATTGAAAAACGGATGCCAAACTTTCTTAGCCCATGCCACTGATTTAAATCAGAATACATCAGATTTGAATGATATTTTTGTTGTTAATGAGTTTCCTGATGTATTTCTCGAAGAACTTCCCGGTCTACCCCCAGAACATAAAGTTGAATTCTTTATTGACCTTGAGCCCGGTACAAAACCCATTTCTAAAACCCCATATCGAATGACTCCTATTGAACTTCAGGAGTTAAAGGTTCAACTACAGGAGTTGTTAGACATCTACTTTATACGTTCTAGTACATCGCTTTGGGGTGCTCCTATTTTATTCGTAAAGAAGAAAGACGGTAGTATGCGACTTTGTATTGACTATCGGGAGTTGAACCATGTCACCATCAAGAATAGGTATCTGTTATCTCGCGTTGATGACCTGTTCGACCAGTTGCAAGGTGCGCAATTCTTCTCAAAGATCGATCTTCGTTCTGGATATCATCAGTTAAGGATTAGAACTGATGACATTCCAAAGACTGTCTTTAGAACTCGATATGCGCATTACAAATTTCTAGTTATATCTTTCGGATTGACCAATGTCTATGCTACGTTCATGGATATGATGAACCGAATATTTGAGAAATATTTGGATCATTTCGTGATTGTCATTATTGATGACATCCTAATATTTCTTTATTTAGAATGAACTCAACATGCGACAACGACATTGGCTCGAGCTGTTGAAAGATTACGAAATACCATTCAATACCATCCTGAAAAAGTGAACGTGGTAGCTGACACAATGAGTAAAAGATCGTATGCGAGAACGAATGCGATGATGTTAAGTATACGTGTAGAACCAGCTTTAATTGATAAAGTTAAAGCTGCTCAAGCTACAGACCCGGAGCTGATGAAGATGAAGAAGAAAGTGCAAGAAGGTGCTATTCCAGAAGCAAGAATCGATGAAGAAGGAATATTTCGAGTCAACTCCAGACTTTGTGTTCTTAACGACTCTGAATTGAAGTATAAAATCATGAAGGAAGCACACAACACCCCTTTTGCAATAGTACCAAAATGTATCGTGATCTTTGACATACATTTTGGTGGAGCAATATGAAGAGAGAGATCGTGGAGTTTATCTCGAGGTGTTAAACGTGTCAACGTGTCAAGGCGAAGCATCAAGAGCCATAAGTTATGAAGAGCCCCGAGTCTCTCGCTGGTGTCTTCTTGTGTGGGGTGCACCAAAGCCAGACTCTCCGTAGGAGACGACGTTTTTGTGCGGTGGCAAACCAATAGGTACTATTGTGAGGTACTTTTGTTGAAGCACCATGAGAGTCACAGTTGGAATCGAATAAATGACCTGGGAGTTAAAATCGGAAATAAAAACGAAGTATCCTCACCTTTTCGAAGTACCAGGTACGTACGTCAATTTTGAGGATGAAATTTCATAAGGAGGGGAGGTTGTAAGACCCCAACTTTTATGAATAAGGATTTAATATTCTTATGTGTTATTTTCAAATAGTAAGGTGTTGATTTGATATAATGCTTTAGTTATGGGTGAAATGTGCAAATTTTATAAAGTTAACAAGTGGTAATAAAATATTTATTGTGTCGGAGAATATTCGTTTGGTCGTGGAATATTCTTGTTGTCGGGGAATATTCGTACTACGGTGCAACCATTTGTGGGCCCCATAAAGAAAAACTGTCGGATGAAGAAAACGACAAGAATAAGTTTTCTAAAAATAACGACGTGGTTGTTACCGTTAAAACTGTTGAAATACCCGGTGGTTAAAATACAGTAATACGCGGTGTTGCACAGTAGCACACGGTATTGCACAATAATTCTAATTATTGATTTTTACGTAAGAAGTCATTACTCAATAATTATTACAGTAATTACTGTTCAACATTTTATATTATTGATTCAATAATTGCTACATTGATAATTGCATAATATTTTATTAATTCAATTGTCATTGCACAGTATTTCAAATTATCAAATCAATAATTCATATTATTTGAATAATATTATTAGATAACATTATTGGCAATGTCTAAGGAAGTTCTGTCTAGGAGGGGTTATTTAATTGCGCGCCAGTAAGGAGAAATCCTTATCAGAAGGCCCCCTCTTTCCTAGGAACGACCTTGTTGTCAATATTGTAGTTCTGTAATATTATTTATAAATAATTAATTATTAATTTATATGATAAGAAAATATTTATTTTTGTGGATATAAAAGAAGGATTAATGCTGAGGTGTTTTTATCAGTATTGGTTATTAATATTGTGAATTATAATATTAATAATGAAAAAAAATATTATTAAAAATGTGTTTTGTGAAGCCAAGTGAATTGAGATAAATAGAGGGGGTTTTATTGAAGTATTTGTTGTAAATTTTGCTTATTACATGGACCCGCACTTACCCATTTTTCAAAACTGTCGGTAAAAATTATCTCAATTTTATTATATATATATATATATATATATATATATTTATATAATGATTGGGTGGGGGGTGGGGGGGGGGGGGGGGGAATCACGGATGGAATAATGGAATGATGAAAATGGTGGAAAAGGTGGAATGGTGTATATATATATATATATATATATATATATATATATATATATATATATATATATATATATATATATATATATATATATATAATATGTGTGTGAGTGTGTGATGTGTGTGAGTGTGTGATGTGTGTGTGTGTAATATTGGTGTGTGGTGGCAAGTTGCCCTGGAAAGGAGGGAATATATTATATATATATATATATATATATATATATATATAAATGATACATATGAATGAGGGAGTATACATATCAATGATATATATATATATATATATATATATATATATATATATATTATATAAGTTTTGTTTTCTTAGATTATAAATAGAATATATTATATTTTATTTAAAGTTTTTGTTTTATTAGAATATTTTATTGCACAGTAATAAATAGTAAATCAAAAATTTTCTTCGGTTGCAGCGCCAGTGAAAAATACTGTTGGTCCGTGATTTCTAAAATTCAAATAGTACCCTTCCATTCTCCTATAAATAGGATGCTTAGTTTAGAATTGAAAATCACACCAGAATCAGAGAATTCTTCTTCTATAATATCAAGCGTATTTCTTGTGACTATTTAGATACTTTGAGTGTTGATAACAGTGCAAGTTTTCGTTCACATAATATCTGATATTCCAGGCAAAACTACTCTCCTATTAAGGTAAGGGGTATTATTTATTTCATATTCGCTTACGATATTATTTTTCGTATTCGTAAGAAATTTTATTTTCGTTCAATATTTGTAAGGAATATTATTTTCGTTCAAATATTCATAAGGAATATTATCTTCGTTCAATATTCGTAGGAATATTATTTTCGTTCAACGGTTGTAAGGGATGTTATTTTTTTTCGTAAATGATATTATTGCTTTCAATATCATTTCATCGAAATATTGGTATGAATTTTATTATGAAATTTTTACCTTTTTCGTTGAGATTACTATTCACGTATACGACACTATTCACAAAAAAATTAAATTTTATTCTATTTGTCCAAGTTGGCTATTATGGGTCCTATCTTTGATTGGATCCAAGTTTTGAGCTTTATTCTTGAATTTTTTTCCACAAAGTATTATTATGGAGTATTTTTGAAATTGGATAAACTAAAATATGAATCCTTAATCTTTGTCCTTTATCTCTCTGGATTCGTTCTTTAAAATATTTTTCATCATCCTCAGTCTTATATGGTGATATAACTGAATATCTTTGGCCTGTAGTGCAAAGATGAATGATTACATGATGAATATCTTTGGCCCGTAGAGTAAAGATGAACAGGTGTTGAGATGAACATGACTAGTTGGTGATATAAATGAATATCTTTGGCCCGTAGTGCAAAGATGAATATTTAATTTGAGATGTATATTGATTGATGTTACAGGGATAAAATATTGATGATGGACTTTTAAATCCTAGAAGATAGTAGACTTTATTCTCTACTTAACTCTTCTACTGAATTGTTATTTCCGCTGCAGTTGTTGATCTAAAACTTGTTGTCCATAATATTTTATCTGATTTGTTGAAGACTAATGATAAATTATTCTTTATTATCTTAGTTATAATATTCTTTACTGGGCTAGTTGAGCTCACCCTTTTCATCTATTGCCCTCTTCAGGGAATGAGAATGTCGCGGGAACTAATCGGGGATCAGTGTGATGGTCAGAATAGAGAAGTAGTAGTCCTCACTATTTTTGTAAAATAGTGGGATAATAGTTGAAATGAATAAAGGATGAATTTGAATATTTATATTTCGTATTATATACGATTTCTATTGAAACTCATAGTTGTATGGTCGTATTTTTCACGACCTTTTGTTATAATAGATTTGTATTTAAAATTCTGTATCATGTATTTGGCGACTCAGAATGGGTTGGTATTGAACTTATTTTGGGGGCGTCACAACCCTATCGAACTCTTCATCGTCTTCATCCTTCTGGGGGACGATAAAAAATTCGAAGGGCTGTACCCCCAATAAATCCTCATCACTAGCGCAGTCCACGAGGATCGGGTAAGCACTACACACATAAATTTCTCTTCACATATTTATTAACTCGATAATCTAATTATATCTTTTAATTCTTTCAGGCTCTAGCTGCCTTCGGTCGAGTACTGAATATGCTTATAGCAATAATGACCAAGGAAAAAGAATTAGAAGCCGAAGTCGAACGCCTCTAGAAAGAAGTCCAAGTCATGAGTTCTGACTTGGAAAAAGAGATAGGCCACTGTGCTGACACTATGCTCAAGTCCCAAGATCCATTGCTCCAGCTAAATACGTTAAAATGGCAGTGTTCCGAACTAGCCGAACAAAGGCAAAAGCTCTTGGAAGACAGGGTCAAGCTGAAGGAAGAAAACGAGGGATTGAAGAAGGTCGTTAAAGGTTGTGAAGGCCAAATTCGGGACATGCACATCTGAAAAAAAAATATGGTTAAAGGCTTATCCAAACTCAAAAAAGAGCTGAATGACTTTAGCGCCCAAAGCTAACAAATCTCTGAAGCCAATCGGCAGAAGGTCATCAGAAAGTACAAAGCGTCCCCCGAATTGGCCGTGTGACACCCCCAAATCTGGGTACCTTTAAACTCGAATCCAGTGCAACACTATACTACACATTCAACATAAACATATTGATATAAAGGTAATTACTACTTATTACAATATGTCTATCTTACTATCCCAGGTTCTCAGACCTTTAAATCTTTATAACATGATAATTTATAAAATATAATACATCACAACTATTATTCATCCTAACTATTACAATAAAAAATATCATTCTCTATTCGTTCATCTTCCCCTTTCCTTTGTCCTTAGTTGAACCTTCCATTCGTTCTGGCTTCGTTGAAAACATTTAATTTACAACAAGGATGAGTATTTAATTGCTCAACAAGTAATAATAGTTAATAGTAACAACAAAATCAAGAATCAAATGTTCTTTCAATATAACACTTCAACAACTGAACAATTATTGTGAGTTCTTTCGAATCAATTTGAACAACGAAACTTCTTGTTTGATATTTTTGAAACAACATACTGAGTGGTTATACGACCTTGAACATTTTCATTCATAAATGGTTTAGTAGTAATTCAACTAAAAACCGATTCATTTTCATTAGGGAACTTTAGGTGATCAGCCTATCGTACTCTATGTTGTACAACAATATACTTGAATGACTATATGCTTTTGTTTATCACCTGACAGGGTCAATCGGTATAATCGACCAAAATTCCCCCATTAACAAGGTTGTTCTTCTCAGACTGTATTCCAAACCAAAATAATTTGGTTGGACAACTCTACTTAACTTCAATAACATTTCAAAGATTCAATTTCAGATCAATAAAATATTCTAACATGCGTCTAGCTGAAACAAATGGCATTGACTATCTTTTTAATGGTTCATGTATATCAGAACTTTAAATATGCATATAACAGAACTTGAACAACTTATACATATATCAAAAGATTTGTATAGGTTCAAAGTTCACACAATATACAAGTATTGCATGCATACGAAGCATTCATAAGATCATAATTGAAATAAACGTAAAACTTGAACATAAAATTAATGTACAAGGATAGAACACTTGCCTTTGGCATTCTTTAGACTTGACGTTAATCGTCCTTCAAAAAGTCTTACACATTTAAGTTTATATTAACGCACCAATTAGTCACATAACGACACCAATTATTATTTATATTAACTTTATTACATTGCTTTTAATGTCTGTTTCATTAGAATCGGAACGTTTTTCAAGTCCGTCAATACTTGTCTCCACGTTCGTACGTTATACACTCAACGTTTTGCATTCTCAAACTCCTAAGAGACACACCCATGCTTACGCCTAGCACTCCCCATTCCATTTGTCTAATACTTAATGATCAATGTTAAGTATTTTATGTTTCATAAGGTTCGTCTATTAGAACTTAAAACAATTTCTTTCACCGTCGGAAGCATTTCACGTTACGTATGCGAGCGCCCGACGCTCGACTGCACAGCAGCCCCAAAATAACCTAGCCAAGTCCGAACATTGCAGAGGCGCTGCTGGCCAGCCCCAGATTTCCTATTTGCAATTTTATTGTATCTACTTCGCCGCTTCCTAACTTCGTCATCTGTTATCGAAATGAGTCTGTTCTTATGTTATTTTAAAGA
The DNA here is from genome assembly GCA_020205555.1 of Panax stipuleanatus. Classification (NCBI taxonomy): domain Eukaryota; kingdom Viridiplantae; phylum Streptophyta; class Magnoliopsida; order Apiales; family Araliaceae; genus Panax; species Panax stipuleanatus. The sequence continues at coordinate 131,171,626 of CM035115.1, read as the reverse complement.
TTATAACATCCTCTACAAATCCCCCTAGATAGATAATTTTTCAGGTTCTCTAACTAGTCAGAAAATTGGCTCAAAAATGTTGCATAAGCCACTTTTTGCTAACTAACGTTTACAACGTCGAATCTTTAAATCATCGAAACTTGCTCATCCGAAGTCGGATTATGCTCATTCTTTAGCCTATGACTCACTTTTTCTATATTCTACAAGATCCCTAGAAAATTGGTGTTTCTCAAAAGTGTTAATTACCCTCTAACTTGGCCTGAATGTCATACCAAGATAGGGTTTAATTTAGTCTTTTAACGTCTTTTACGAAAAATTTAGCCACTACTTAGTTATGACGTATTTTATCTCCGTTCCACTTGGAACTTTTTTGTGACCCCCACATCTATAAATCCTTCTACTTTCAATTAATCTAACATAAACAAAAATTATTTAAGTTCAAATTAAAGTCCTCTACAATTATCTTTTCCATCATCATGCATAGGCTTATGATTTTTAATTTTTGTTCACTTGTCATGCAAATTATCGGGTAGTTTTAACAAGTGTTAATGTGATGCCCCCAAAATAGGTTCAATACCAACCCATTCTGAGTCGCCAAATACATGGTACAGAATTCAAATACAATCTTTTATATCACACGATCGTGCAAAATACGACCACACAACTGTGAGTGTCAATACAAATATGTAGATAATATTAACATTCAAACTAAGACCTCATTACAATTATTATCACACTATTTATTAGAAATAGTGAGGACTACTACTGCTCTAACTTGGACCATCACTCTGTCCCCCGACTAGTTCCTGCGACATTCTCAATTTCTGAAGAGGACAATAGATGAAAAGGGTGAGCTCAACTAGCCTAGTAAAGATTGTTATAACTAAGATAATAAAGAACAATTTATCGTTAGTCTTCAACAATTCAGATAAAATATTATTGACAACAAGTTTTAGATCAATATTCGCAGCGAAAATAACAATTCATTAGAAGAGTTAAGTAGAGAATGAAGTCTACTATCTTCTATGATTTAAAAGTCCATCATCAATATTTTATCCCTGTAACATCAATCAATATACATCTTGAATCAAATATTCATCTTTGCACTACAGGCCAAAGATATTTATTTGTATCACCAGTGGTCATATTCATCTCAACACCTGTTCATCTTTGCACTACGGGCCAAAGATATTCATCAGGTAATCATTCATCTTTGCTCTACAGGCCAAAGATATTCAGGTATATCACCATATAGGACTGAGGATGATGAAAAATAATATAAATAACGAATCTAATAAGATAAAGGAAAAAGATTAGGGATTCGTAATTTAGTTTATCCAAGTTCAATAATACTCTGTAATAATCAATTGTGGAGCAAAATTCAGGAATGAAGATCAAAACTTGGATCCAATCAAAGATAGGAACCTTAACAGACAACTTGGACAAATAGAAGAAAATTTAATTTTTCCGTGAAAAGTGCCGTATACGTGAATAGTGCCGTATACGTGAATAGTAATCTCGTCAGAAAAAAAGAAGAAGAATTTCATAATAAAATCTATGACAATATTTTGGTATAATGATATTGAAAAGAATAACATCATTTATGAAAGAAAATAACATCCCTTACCTTAGTAGAAAACTAGGTTGACTGGTATACCGAATATTACTCTAAGAAAATCTCGCACCAAAAATCACACTCAAAATATTCTTATACTCAAGAAAAATACTCACAATACTATAGAATAAGAATTTCTGACATTGAAGGTGTGGTTTAGGAAGGAGGGGTTACTCCCTATTTATAGTGGAACGGAGGGAGAAAAAACAAAGCATTCTGCCTAACATTTCCCTCCGCCACCCACCTGCCTAATTTTTTTTTCTCTGCCAAATTTTGCCTAACTCCTCTCATTTTCAACAATTGGGGCCCACACTATTTTGAAAAAAAAGGAATGGTTTGCAGGAAACCAACTTGGAAGAAAAAAAAACAAGGCTACTATATATATATATATATTATAATAACATTATTATTTAAACATTTATAATATATTATAATAATATATTTGAATGAATATTTTATCGGAGAAATAATTGTAATTCCATAAAAAATATGCCAAACTTTCAACAATTATCTCTTTTGCTAAAAATTTCACCATTTATATCAAAATTGGATAAATTTTTTCTTATCATATATATCAACAATTATTTATTTACAGATAATATTACAGAACTACAATATTAACAACCAGGTCATTTCCAGGAAAGAAGGGGCCTTCCGATAAAGATTTCTCCTTACTGGCGCGTAATTAAATAACCCCTCCTAGACAGAACTTCCTTAGACATTGTCAATAATGCTATCTAACAATATTATTCAGATATAATGAATTATTGATTTGATAATGTGAAATACTGTGCAGTGACAATTATTGAATCAATCATATAAAATATCAACGCAGCAATTATTGAATCAATCATATAAAATATCAACGTAACAATTATAAGATATTGAACAGTAATTACTGTAACAATAATTAAGTAAGTGCCTTCTTACGTAAGAATCAATAATTCGAAATACTGTGCAATACCGTGTGCTACTGTGCATCAACGCGTATTACTGTATTTTTATCATCGGGTATTTCAACAGTTTAATGGTAACAGTTTTACCGTTATTTATAAAAGGTTATTTCTATCGCTTTCTATATCCGACAGTTATTCCGTTGTGGGGCCCATAAATGGCTGCTCCGTCGTACGAATATTCCCCGATAACAATAATATTCCACGACCAAACGAATATTCTCCGACAACAATGAATATTTTATAAAAACTTACTTATTTAGAAATATTTGCACATTTCATCCATAACTTATCACATTTTTCAAATCAACACCTTACTATTTCAAAATAATATATAAAGAAAATTAAATCTTTATTTATAAAATTCAGGGTCTTACATCCTCCCCTCCTTATGAAATTTCGTCCTCGAAATTGAAGTACGTACTTGGTATGTCGAAGAGGTGAGGATACCTCGCTTTCATTTTCGATTCTAACTCCCAGGTCATTTCCTCAATAGCATGGTTTCTCCACAAAACTTTAACTTGAGGTATAATTTTCGAGCGTAGGACATGCTCCTTCCTATCCAAAATCTTGACAGGTACCTCCTCATACGTTAAATCTTCAGCTATCTCGTCCGGTTCTAACTCAATAATGTGGTTTGGATCTTTCACATATTTACGCAACACGGATATGTGAAAAACATTATGAACAAGAGACATGCTTGGAGGTAAAGCGAGTCTATAGGCCATATTTCGTACTCTGTCAAGGATCTCAAATGGACCAATGAATCATGGATTGAGCTTTCCTCTCTTGCCAAACCTCGTAACTCCCTTCCACGGAGTAATACGTAATAACACATGGTCCCCAACATTAAATTCCACGTCCTTTCGATGAAGATCAACATAACTCTTTTGTCGATCTTGTGCGGTTTGTATCCGTTGTCGGATCATTTGAATCTTTTTCGTAGTCATACGTACTAACTCTGGTCCTCCCAACAATGTTGCTTCACCCACCTCATCCCAGCATACTGGGGAGCGACACTTTCGTCCATACAACGCTTCGAATGGAGCCACGCCTATACTTGACTGATAACTGTTGTTGTAGGGGAATTCCACCAATGGTAAGTACTTATCCCAACTCCCTTTGAAGTCTAGAACACAGAGTCTCAATAGATTTTCAAGAGTTTGAATAGTCCTTTCTGATTGTTCGTCCGTTTGAGGATGATATACCGAACTGAATCGTAAATCCGTGCCCATAGCTTTTTGCAAACTGACCCAAAATAGTGAAGTGAATCTTGGGTCACGATCCGAAACTATGGATATTGACATGCCATACAATCTCACAATCTTATTCACGTACATATGAGCAAGACGTTCAAGGGAATAAATCTCTTGTATAGGCAAGAAATGAGCAGACTTGGTTAATCTATCAATAATAACCCAAATCGTATCTATGCCTTGAGAAACCTTGGGAAGACCCGTAACAAAATCCATGGTAATGTGTTCCCACTTCTATTTTGGAATCTCAAGTGGTTGCAATAAACCCTTCGGCACTTGATGCTCTGCCTTTACACGTTGACACGTTAAACACCTCGAGATAAACTCCGTGATCTCTCTCTTCATATTGCTCCACCAAAATGTATGTCGAAGATCACGATACATTTTAGTACTCCCAGGATGGATTGCAAATGGTGTGTTGTGTGCCTCCATCATGATTCTATACATCAAGTCAGAATCGTTAGGAACACAAAGTCTGGAGTTGACTCAAAGTATTCCTTCTTCATCAATCCTTGCTTCTGGAATAGCACCTTCTTGCACCTTCTTCCTCATATTCATCAGCTCCGGGTCTGTAGCTTGAGCAGCTTTAACTTTATCAATCAAAGTTGGTTCTACGGGTATACTTGACATCATCATGTGGGTCCCCGGAGTCTTGAACTCTATCTCCATCTTTTGTAAATCACACAAAATAGGCCTTGATAGTATCACATTCGTTCTCTCATAAGATCTTCTACTCAACGCGTCAGCTACCACGTTTGCTTTTTCAGGATGGTATTGAATGGTATGATTGTAATCTTTCAACAGCTCAAGCCAATGTCGTTGCCCCATGTTGAGTTCCTTTTGAGTGAAGAAATATTTGAGGCTCTTATGATCTGTATAGATCTCCACTTTCTCTCCATACAGGTAGTGTCTCCAGATCTTTAATGCGAAAACGACAGCTGCCAACTCTAGATCATGAGTAGGATAATTCCTCTCATATTCTTTGAGTTATCGCGAGGCATAGGCTATGCATGAGAACACATCCTAACCCTTTGCCCGAAGCGTCGCTGTAAATGACAAATCCATCCGAACCAGATGGTATCGTCAGAACAGGTGCCGAAATAAGTCTCTTCTTGAGCTCTTGGAAGCTCTTCTCGCATTCCTCTCTCCAAATGAATTTTGTATCTTTCCGAGTCAACTCAGTTAATGGAGTAGCAATTCGAGAAAATCCCTCTGCGAACCTCCGATAATAACCAGCTAAGCCCAGAAAGCTTCGTACTTCGGTTACTGACTTAGGTTGCTCCCAACTTTGTATTGCTTCAATCTTCGCCGGGTCAACAGATACTCCACTTTCGATACCACGTGCCCAAGGAATGCTACTTCCTCAAGCCAGAACTCGCATTTCTTCAGCTTGGCATATAGCTTGTTCTCACGAAACTTTTGAAGTACCAGCTTCAAGTGGTGCTCATGATCTTCACGGCTTTTAGAATAGATGAGGATGTCATCAATAAAGACAACAACGAATTGATCCAAATATTCCTTAAATACACGGTTAATCATATCCATGAAAGTAGCAGGAGCATTAGTCAATCCAAAAGATATGACTAAGAATTCATAATGCCCGTACCGAGTTCTGAAGGCAGTCTTCGGAATATCCTCAGTTTTAATCTTCAGCTGATGATATCCAGAACGAAGATCGATCTTTGAAAAGAATTGTGCTCCTTGCAACTGGTCGAACAGGTCATCAGTACGAGGTAGCGGATACCTATTCTTGATGGTGACATGGTTCAACTCCCGATAATCAATACAAAGTCGCATACTCCCGTCTTTCTTCTTTACAAATAAAACAGGAGCACCCCAAGGAGACATACTAGGACGTATAAAACCGATGTCTAGCAACTCCTGTAGTTGGACCTTTAACTCCTGAAGTTCAATAGGAGACATTCGATATGGGGTTTTAGAAATGGGTTTTGTACCAGGCTCAAGGTCAATAAAGAATTCAACTTCACGTTCTGGGGGTAGACCGGAAAGTTCTTTGGGAAATACATCAGGAAACTCATTAACAACGGAAATATTATTCAAATCTGACGTATTCTGGTTTAGATCAGTGACATGAGCTAAGAAAGCTTGACATCTATTTTTTAATAAATGAATAGCTTTATGACTTGAAATGATATTGATTGATTTTAGGGGTTTGGTTGTTTGAATTCGCACAACAGGTTGGTTAGGAATATGAAAACTAACAACCTTATGAAAACAATCAATTTTGGCATGATAAGTGGTTAACTAGTCAATTCCTAAAATCACATCAAATGCAAGTATTTTCAAAGATATAAGATCAACAGGTAGGGTGTGGGTACCAATTTGAATCAAGCAAGATTTGTAAACTATGGATGTAACAAAGGTTTCTCCCAACGGAGTTTCAACAGATAAGTCAAAGTCTAATTTATCAGAAGTCAAGTTGAAACGTTGAGCACAAGCAGGTGAAATAAAAGAATGGGTAGCACCGGTATCTAACAAGGTGTAAACTTCGCAAGAGTTTATGATTAGCTTACCCGTAATCACCTCGTGTGGGTTCCTCGCATTTTGGGCTGTCACGACAAACGCTCTTCCAGGAACCACCGACTTTGACTTGTCTGAAACCGCCTTTGGAATCACGACCCCCGCTGGACTTGGTTTCGCTACAGGACAATCTCGAGCTATATGTCCTTCTTTTCCACAGCTATAGCATGCTTTTTATTGTTGTGGGCAGTTTGGGCTGATGTGCCCCTCTTTCCCGCATTTATAGCATATGACCGGTGGTCATTCTCCTCCCCTAGAAACAGTTGATGCTGGTGCTGATGTCGACGTCTTCACGTTCTCATTGTTGTACCTTCTCTTCTTGAAATCTCCTCCCGATTCGCTTTTTCTACTTCATGGCCACTATTACTACCAGAGTGGTTACCTCTTCTGTCATGATACTTTCCTCCTCGCTGGTTGTCATTGTTCCGATGACTGCTGCCACCGGTACGACCTTGGTTGTTGTCCCTTGGTTGAACATAATCACTATCTCGTTCTAACAACTGGGCCCTGTTTACTACATCCGAATATAGAGAAAATTTGTGAGAAATGAGGTATTGATGAATTTCGGGTTTCAAACCTCTCAGAAACATCCGCGTCATACGTTCCTTATTCTCCACTAAATGAGGTGCAAACCTAGAAAACTCCGCGAACTTAGTCTCGTACTGGAACACAATCATGTTGTTCTGTTCCAGTCTGATAAACTCTACCTCCTTCATATGACGAATACTTTCAGGAAAGTACTTGTCATTGAACAGTTTCTAGAATGCTTCCCAAGACATCTTGAGTGCAGCAGTCTGGGTACGCTTTACAGATTCCCACTAGTAATTTGCCTCTCCACGAAACATAAAGGTGGCAAATGGAACCTTCTGTTCCTCCGTGCATCCCAAGACATCAAATATCTTGGTAATTTGCTTAACCCACGTCTCTGCCTTGATCGGATCCGGCTTTCCCAAAAACTCTGGTGGTCCCAATTCTTTGAACTGCTTGGCAGTGATAATTTGCGTGTTGTTATTATCTCGACCTGTATTTTGCACACGAGTCTCCCTCGTTTGGTTTTGCATGAACTGCAAAAAGCTTCTAAACATCTCATCGTTTATCGTCTGATCAGTGTTGTTTTAAGGATGAACATTGCCTTCCTGCTGCACGTTCTCCTGGTTGGTAATTAAAGGTGTCTCCACGGTCTCATTCACTCTATTGTTAATATTCTCAGCTGCTATTCTCAAATACTGCCATAAAATAAGGGTTAATTAAACAAATTAACAAATCACATATTAACCCTATGTTCCAAACGACCAATTAAATAACAAATAAGCTTAGGTAGGACACACTAGCGGAGGTTTTATTCGTCTCTCCCCTCCTAGTTTTATTTCCAGATCTTTGCCAGAGACCATATCCCTAAGCTCTGATACCAACTGTGATGCCCCCAAAATAGGTTCAATACCAACCCATTCTTAGTCGCTAAATACATGGTACAGAATTCAAATACAATCTTTTATATCACACGGTCGTGTAAAATACGACCACACAACTGTGAGTGTCAATACAGATATGTAGAAAATATTAACATTCAAACTAAGTCCTCATTACAATTATTATCACACTATTTATTAGAAATAGTGAGGACTACTACTGCTCTAACTCGGACCATCACTCTGTCCCCCGACTAGTTCCTGTGACATTCTCATTTTCTGAAGAGGACAATAGATGAAAAGGGTGAGCTCAACTAGCCCAGTAAAGAATTTTATAACTAAGATAATAAAGAACAATTTATCGTTAGTCTTCAACAATTCAGATAAAATATTATTGGCAACAAGTTCTAAATCAATATTCGCAGCGGAAATAACAATTCATTAGAAGAGTTAAGTAGAGAATGAAGTCTACTATCTTCTATGATTTAAAAGTCCATCATCAATATTTTATCCCTGTAACATCAATCAATATACATCTCTAATCAAATATTCATCTTTGCACTACAGGCCAAAGATATTCATTTGTATCACCAGTGGTCATGTTCATCTCAACACCTGTTCATCTTTGCACTACGGGCCAAAGATATTCATCAGGTAATCATTCATCTTTTCTCTTCAGGCCAAAGATATTCAGTTATATCACCATTTAGGACCGAGGATGATGAAAAATAATATAAATAACGAATCTAATAAGATAAAGGACAAAGATTAGGGATTCGTAATTTGGTTTATCCAAGTTCAATAATACTCCGTAATAATCAATTGTGGAGCAAAATTCAGGAATGAAGATCAAAACTTGGATCCAATCAAAGATAGGAACCTTAACAGACAACTTGGACAAATAGAAGAAAATTTAATTTTTCCGTGAATAGTGCCGTATATGTGAATAGTAACCCCGTCGGAAAAAAAATAAGAATTTCATATTAAAATCTATGACAATATTTTGGTATAATGATATTAAAAAAAATAACATCATTTACGAAAGAAAATAAAATCCCTTACCTTAGTAGAAAACTAAGTTGACTGGTATACCGAATATTACTCTGAGAAAATCTCGCACCAAAAACCACACTCAAAATATTCTTATACTTAAGAAAATACTCACAATACTATAGAATAAGAATTTCTGATATTGAAGGTGTGGTTTAGGAAGGAGGGGTTACCCCCTATTTATAGTGGAACAGAGGGAGAAAAAACAAAGCATTCTGCCTAACATTTTCCTCCGCCACCCACCTGCCTAATTTCTTTTTCCTTCTCTGCCAAATTTTGCCTAACTCCTCTCATTTTCAACAATTAGGGCCCACACTATTTTGAAAACAAAGGAATGGTTTGCAGGAAACCAACTTAGAAGAAAAAAAAACAAGGCTACTATATATATATATATATATATATATATATATATATATATATATTATAATAACATTATTATTTAAACATTTATAATATATTATAATAATATATTTAAATGAATATTTTATCGGAGAAATAATTGTAATTCCATAGAAAATATGCCAAACTTTCAACAATTATCTCTTTTGCTAAAAATTTCACCATTTATATCAAAATTGAATAAATATTTCCTTATCATATATATCAACAATTATTTATTCACAAATTATATTACAGAACTACAATATTAACAACCAGGTCGTTCCCAGGAAAGAGGGGGCCTTTCGATAAAGATTTCTCCTTACTGGCGCGTAATTAAATAACCCCTCCTAGACAGAACTTCCTTAGACATTGTCAATAATGCTATCTAACAATATTATTCAAATAATATGAATTATTGATTTGATAATGTGAAATACTGTGCAGTGACAATTATTGAATCAATCATATAAAATATCAACGTAGCAATTATTGAATCAATCATATAAAATATCAACGTAGCAATTATAAGATATTGAACAGTAATTACTGTAACAATAATTGAGTAAGTGCCTTCTTACGTAAGAATCAATAATTCGAAATACTGTGCAATACCGTGTGCTACTGTGCAACAACGCGTATTACTGTATTTTTATCACAAGGTATTTCAACAGTTTAACTGTAATAGTTTTACCGTTATTTATAAAAAGGTTATTTCTGTCGCTTTCTATATCCGACAGTTATTCTGTTGTGGGGACCACAAATGGCTGCGCTGTCATATGAATATTCTTCGACAACAAGAATATTTCACGACCAAACGAATATTCTCCGACAACAATGAATATTTTATAACCACTTGCTTATTTAGAAATATTTGCACATTTCATCCATAACTTATCACATTTATCAAATTAACACCTTACTATTTCAAAATAATATATAAAAAAAATTAAATCTTTTTTTATAAAATTTGGGGTCTTACAGTTAACCCCAACAAAACCACCTTATATCTTCAAGATCCTTCACGATCTTCCACAAACAACAGCAAACACCAACAACATCCAAAGCTACAGAAAATCTTGACAAAGAAAAAGATGAAGAGTTAGGGTTTTGAGTTTTACCTTTTCTTGTTCTTCTTTTTTCACTTGAGCTAAATGACCAAGCTTGACCCTTACTTCTCCTCTTCCTCTTCTATCCGACCCTGTCTATTTTTTCTCTTGATCTCTTGTTCTCTCTCTTATCTCTAACACTTATCCAAATAATGCAAAATGAAGAGATGATACTTGGGTTTTTGCTTATATAAATCCAAGTTTACTTCGTTTACAAATAGGTCACCCTCCTAGGGTCTCTCATGGTCTTGCCCTTCATGTTACATATCTTGCTAATCATCCCGCTTGTTAAACAAACCTAAATCACATAATTGTTAGCATTTAAAGCATTGCTTATTGGATAAATACTTACCATAAATAGGAAGTATTTGGTCCCCTTGTCCCCCCTTGTTGGCTGGGTACCTCCCCCCTTCCAAGCACCTTTTTGGCTTGCCTTATCCCACATGCTCAATTTCCAACATATGAGACATGTCTTCCCCTTCCTTTGGCTCCAAGTTTATAGGTTTTAATCCTAAATCTCAAGCCTTTGCTCAACCCTAGCCAAGTCATCCCATACCCTAGGCTCAACGTTAGCCAAGTCACTCCTAACCCTAGTCAAGTCCTTTCAAAACTTAGGCTTAACTTAGCTTGGTTACAATTAAACTTAGTTTTAATTCTAGTTTCTTTCTAGTTAGCTTTTATAACTTTTATGTTTAGTCAAAATATTGACTTTCGAGTTTCGTAATTTTGTTTGCGCTTTCCATCCCCATTTCCAGAATAAACGCTATGTCGTAATTTGAAAAGTAAAAAAAAATGGAAAGTTTCATCAAATGTATAATTTAGCCCCTATAGTAATTGGACTTACAAATCAATCAATAAAGTTTCAAATTGTTTACAATGTTGACCCCAAAATGAATTTTCGGCGAAAATTGACCGAAATACCCGATTTGACCGGCAATCCATTTGGTTTTATATGATTTTACTTCATTAAAAAATTAAAATACTTCTAAAAATAATTAACCCCAAATTAATTACTTCTAAATACAATTCACCAAAAAAATCCCTAAATATTAGCTAGGAAAAATAAAATTCAAATGTTAGCTTATTCCTCACCTCAAACTCAATTGAAACCTAAATCCTCTAAATACACCCAAACTCAAAAGATCAAAAACTAATCCATCCCCATAAAAAAATTAAAATTGGGAAAAAATCTTTTTCAATTCCTAACTCTCTGTTCAATCATCCGCCCTAGAAAAAAATAAATTCAAACTAAGAAAATTTCAGAACATATTCGTTCTTAATCTATTTCAATTTATCCAAAAGGCCAAGAAATCTTCAAATATATTAACAACTAATAAACCATTAGATCGAAGAACAAACACAATCCCGATGAAGCAAATCACTTAACGTGTGTGTGGAAATTTAAAATATCAAAATTTTGAATCACTTACAACGCTGGTCAATGAACATGAGTGTTTTATGTAATTATTTGGTGGAAGTTTATGGTGGTGATGCCGTGACAAAATCTTGACAATAAAAGTATCAAACCTAGCAAGCCCCAGCTGCCAAAATAGTCCCAATAGTCCACATAAAGATCTTTTTACTTATAATAATACAACCTAGATCCACATACTTCTTCTTCTACTGCTCACTAGGACCGATAGCCAGCTCTGTAGGGTCTCATCCAATGGCAGAGAATGAGTTGCTTTATAAAAATCTTGCAAATTCCTACTCTGATCATCATCTGTAACTGAATCTGCATTTATTTCCAATAGCACACCCCATATATCTCTCTTATACATACTCATCCTTTAAGCACATTAGCACCGAGAATCAAAACACACGAAACATGCACTGCAAAGTTGGGAATTTGTTTTTGATTCAATTCAGTTTTTGCACAGATCTTAGAACACCCACAAAATCTTGTAGCTTTTCCACCCAAAATCAAAATCCACCAATGATGTAGCACAAATTTGTGAAAAGATTGGCGCAACTCAATTTTTTTGCATATCTAAGAAAGACCCACAAATGTGGATCTAGAATTGCTTTGGTGATTTGCTCAAAGATTTATTTTAGTGATTTTTTTGTCTTAAGTTTTTTTGCAGATCTAAGAAGACCCACAAACGTATTGCTTCTTTTGTAAATGTATTACTTATTATTTTAATTATTTTTAATAAAGTCAATAGTATTTAAAAACGATCAAATTGTATAAAACCAAAATAGTTGTCGACAAATCAAGTATTCCAGTCAATTTTTGCCAAAAAATTATTTTTGGGTCGACATTATAAGCAATTATGAACTTTATGTATCGATTTGTAAGTCCAATTACTTTAAAGCCAAATTATGAATGTGATAAAATTTTGTGTAACAAAAATGTATTTAGCCCTAGAATAAAAATAAAAAATAAACAAATTAAATACAAGTATAGCTTCTGAGTCAACTCACTCTAAGAACAACCAAAATATCTCAGTTAACTCTACCACAAATCTCTGTCATTAGACCTGCAACTTATTATTCATACCCAAAAAAATAGGGGTACTAGGTTTAATATTGTGTACCCAAAAAATACGGGTAAATTTACTTAATCATGTTTTCACTCGCCGCTTTTATACCCAACCCTTAAATTTTGTGTTAGTTTGAAGATAATACAACTAACAATAAACAAAGAGAATTGATATTTCCACTAGAAAATTGATAGTTTCACAAGTCTTCCCTCACATAAATAACAAATGGGACCTATATTTATGTGAGTAAAACATTGTGAAAATAATAATTTCCTGAATAAATTATGCAGTCTATCTCTAAAGTGAGTTAGAAATGAAATATTAAATACAACCCTCACAAAAATCATGAATGGAAATGACAACAATCAAAGTCTTTTCTATTGTATGAAAACTACTTACTTAACATTATGGTTTTTGTTCAGGAGCAAGAGGAGGAGCAAAAAGAACTTGAGATTTTAAGTTGGTGTTAGGAATGAATCTTTATATATAGTCTTGTACTGGAATTAAATGATTCATCATCCATCCCACATCAATTCATCACATAAATGCAGTGCACACCTGTGTAAACTGGCCCATCAAGTACGTTAGAAATTACATGGTTAAATTTAATGTTGCATATTACTAAAGTATATTTGTAATCAATAAGTTTGTAAAGTACTTAAAGGAAATAAATGCACAAGGACTTATATTAGAAAAATTAAATATGTTAGGTTGATCTTAATAAGTTGATCTGATGTATAAACAATAGGTCCAAACTAATCACTAAGTTACTCTGACATCTCGTAACATAATGATAATAGATCACAAAGTCAACTCTTATTCTTAAAGCATCAGATGGATGGCAGAGTTCACTTTAATTCGTAAGGCAAAGTTTAAATTGTAAAGTGAACATATGCTCACAAAGTTGCAAGGCTATCTCAGAGCTGAAGGAGGAATCACGGAGTTTACAAAGAAGATTGTAAAGCTGCCTTCGGAATCGTAAAGTAAAAATTGAGATAGCAGAGTAAAGAGGAACGTACAAAGTCTACCTTAGCATAGTAGATATGCAAAAGTATCCAGAGAATAAAGATAAGTCTGCTAAGACTGCCCAAGCAAAATAGAACATCCATTCGTAGAATAGACAACAGAGCAGATAGTAGAGCATCAATTAAGTATTACTCATAAAGCAAAGTGCAGAACTCTGAAAGTAGTATGCATAAAAGCCAATCATGTATGATGATAAAACATATACTTTGGAGACGATCATATTTATTTATTAATAAAAGTATTCATTTATTAAAGGCATTTAATTATCTACATAATGCTATTTTTATAATATGTAAATAACCCATAGTTTTAAGCAATGCTTTTAGAATCATGATGTTTATCATGCTAATAAGATCTAAATTCTAAAAAAGCTTAAATCTAAAATAGTTATCAATCATTGGAATACTAAAGAGGGGATTAGTAAATCTGGATAGATTGGTACATATGTTCCTTGCTCATTGGATGAGGATGATTGATCTCATGATCATTTGTGTGGAGACACTAAAGCAAGTATGTAGGTGCTTATTGGAGAATAAGTTCACTAAACGTGACTCGCTATGGAATACTTAATGGAGTTTTACTTGCCTGTCAATAGAAATTTCTAATGTGATAGTAGTACAAGTGATCCTTGGACTTGAGATCGTCATAGTATCTCGTATGTAATGAATTATATTTTGACTTATTCCTTAAAAACCCTTAGGGTATATCAAAGGGTATGCTTGGGTATAATGAGTTACATATGGAGAGATCAATAAAGAATCTACCACTTCTAGTAAAAGAAGAGATATGTCCTATGTGATTCGTTTAATGACAATCCAGTAGTTTTTGGCCAAAGTAGAATAAAATTAGAAAGGTGTTTCTATTTTGCATTATATGGAGTTTTGCATTTTCTAATCGATATACATATGATTAAATAAAAAAAAACCTGACAGTAATTTCATGTCTTATATTTAATTGGGATATTGTATGGTGGAAAGATTGAATTATACGGTAACTATTTACTCACAGGTTCTTTTATGATTGATGTTAAAATCTATATTATTTGAAAAGTCGTTGATCGCTAGAGAGGCTTATCCCTATTGTATAATAAATATTATTTATTTAAATAGATTATTAGTTTAATTTATTTATTTAAATAATATTAGAATTGTTCTAATTGATTTATTCACAACCGATTTAATATGGAGAACCTAAAGGGTCACACCATAAAAGGAATAATAATTATTTAAGAAGATAATGGCATAATCGTAATAATACATTAAGTGTAATTAATTTAATCTATAGTGATAGAATAAATTAAATAGCTTAATATTTATTATTTAATATTTTAGAAATTTTAAATATTAATTAATAAGAGAATTCTTATTAATATTGTTACAATTATTATTATTTTAATTTCTAAAGGAGTTTCGGAATTAATTTAATATTAGTACTCTCATTTATTCCTAATAAGATTATGAGGTAAATTAATTAAAGGAGTTTAATTAATTAAATCCCAATATGTTGGGAAGCATAATTAATTAAAAGAGTTTAATTAATTAAATAAAACCCTATGTCTAATAGGATTAGAAGGGTTGACCAATATTTATATAAGAAGAGTCTTATATTATATATAAGTTGATGCAATTCCAATTGTTGTAGAGTACTCCTTTTCTATAGTGGATAGAAAACTAGGGTTTAGCCAACCACCTTCCTTCTTGATAATTCCTCTTCCTTGGTGGATCACCTCTAGAGGCCAAACTATGACGATTTTTTTTTTGGGAGGACTAAGTGATACCTGTTATAATTAACATGACCCAGGAGACAAGCTATTCATTCAAAAGGTGATCCACATATACTCCTTTTAAAAAAGTGAATCCTGGATTGTTTTTGTTTAAAAGGAGACTATTGATATATATATATATATATATATATATATATATATATATATATAGTATTCTTAATAACTTTATAATTAAAATAAAAAGTTTATTTTAATCTTGAAATTGAATTTCATGCAATTTAAAATTGCCCATTAAATAATACTCATATATATATATATATATATATATATATGAAATATTTTAATTCATGAGATAAATATTTATTTATTGATACATATGGTGATATGTATGATAATAAATGGGATTGATTATGTGACTATTGACCAATGTGATTGGATTTTATTTTAGTTGAATGCTTGAATAAATTAGTTTTATTAAATGGTGTATGCGTACCTCATCTTCTCTAATTTTTTTTGATGTAAAATTCTATCTCCCTCCTATGTACTTCCCCTTGATTGCTGGTCAAGGTTACTATTTAATTTAAATAGTTTATGTATTAGAAATAGTTAGAATTACCTTGAAGAAATTAGAGACCAAGGATCAAGGAGCGCGTGAAGACCCGTTTGTATGGAGCCCGGGTTTAAATATAATAGTTATGTTTAAATTTAAATTTTTGCACTCCTAGGTTTGACCTTTTGGTTCACTTGGTGGCTCTAGTGAATCAAACTAGAATAAAAGTCCATAATCAATCTGAATAGAATATATTATTCTATATGTGCATGTTAAGTATTATTTATATTATATTTTATGCAGACATGCTTCACATGTTTAATAAAATAACGCGTATTTTATATATATATATATATATATATATATATATATATATATATATATATATATATATATATATATATATATATGTGCATGCGCGCTAAACAAAATAAAACAAATAATAACAAACCCCTCAAATAAATTATATTAAGTCTAAAGCGTTCAAAGATATTTGACATATCGAACGTCGCCTTCTAGCATGATAAATTAATAGAGTAAATATTTAATATGAGTTTGTTGGGCACATTTGATGCTTATAAAGTTAATTGAACAATATTGTTTTGTTGTGCACACACAAAGACAATATTTTTTCTTTTTTGAATATATGAAGTGCTAGGTTGGACTTAACTTAATCATTTTAGTTCGGATGTGCACACACTTGACCATTACAATCTAAGAGGCAGAATACAAGGAGTTACATATCGATGTAATTGAGAAAAGTTGTCTACCTATTTATTTATATATCGTTTGTTGTGCACACACAAGACTATATACATTTAAAAAGAGATCTTTATTCTCACTAGCAAATCTTTAATTAGATTTTGCCGAACTATATAAGTGAGGGTAATATAGTTTGAAGAAAATAATAGGGGATACCAATTTAAAACAAGACCTAATTTATTTTGGTATTAATTAAATGAATGTTTGCTAAAATATTACCTTTTCACATGCAGAAATTTAAAAATGTCAAAATCACTAATCTCACTGCGTAGTATACTTGATGCTAATAAACTAACCGGACCGAATTACACGGACTAATTAAGGAATTTGAAAATAATTTTTACTGCTGAAAAGATTTCTTATGTCCTAAATTCACCTGTCCCTGGAACTGTCCCAGAATCAGCCTCTGAGGAAGAGATTGCCACCATAATAAAGTGGCAAGATGATGCATCTGTGGCTCAATGCATCATGCTCTCATCCATGAATAACGAGCTTCAATGTCAGCATGAAAACATGGATGCTCCTACTATGTTACTTCACCTCAAGGAGTTGTATGGTGAACAAAGTAGGACTACTAGATATGAGATATCTAAGGAGCTCTTCCGATCTTGAATGTATGAGGGCACTGCCGTTAAGACTCATTTCCTAAGGGTGATCAATCTGATTGAACGCCTTGGACAACTTGGGTTCGTCATGGATGGGGAGTTGAGTCAAGACTTAGTCTTGCAGTCACTCCCTGAGACTTTCTCGCAGTTTGTTGTTAATTTTCACATGAATAAATTAGATGTCAGCTTGCCTGAATTACTTAACATGTTGAAAACTGCAGAAGGTCACTTCCCATCCAATAAGAACCATATCTTAATGGTGGATTCTTCCAAGAAAAGGAAGAGGCCCAAGGTATCTTCTGAAAAGAAGAAATCTAAGAAGGCTAAGGGTAAGGTGAACATAAATGAACAAAAGAAATCTGATCCAGCTAGCAAAGGAATGTGCTTCCATTGCAATGAGTCGGGTCACTTGAAGAGGAACTGCAAGAAGTTTCTCGCAGAGAAGAAGCTTGGAGAAGCTTCGACTTCCAATCAAGGTTTGTTCATAATTGAAATTAATTTTTTAGAAAGTCAAAATTCTACTTGGGTATTGGATACCGGCTATGGTTCTCACATATGTAATACTGTGTAGGGACTGGTCAGAACTAGAAAGCTGAACAAGGATGAGGTCGTCCTACGAGTGGGAAATGGAGCAAAGGTTGCTGCATTAGCTGTAGGCACTTATTGTTTAGCATTGCCTACGAGCAAGTCTATTTATTTAAATAATTATTATTTTGTTCCGAATATCATTAGAAACATTATTTCTATTTTCGTATTAGATATGGATGGATTTGACATTATAATAAAGAACAACAGTTGTTCTATTTATAAAAGCAATGTTTTATATGGTGTTGAAAATTTGCGAAATGGACTTTATATACTTGACTTGCATGAAAATATACTTCAAATAGAACAAACTAAGAAAAGGAAAAGAGATAATGTTAATTATACCAATATGTGGCACTGTAGACTCGGTCATATCAATGAAACAAGATTATCCAAGTTGCATAAGGATGGGCTCTTAGTGCTATTCGATTATGAATCATATCCAACTTGTGAATCTTGTCTCATGGATAAAATGACTAAATCTCCTTTTAGTGGAAATTGAGAAAGAGTTACAGAGTTGTTAACGTTGGTTCACAAAGACGTTTATGGACCTATGACAACGAATGCATGGGGAGGGTATTCTTATTTTATTACTTTCACTGACGATCACTCAAGATATGGATATGTGTATTTAGTGAAATACAAATCTGAATTATTTGAAAAGTTCAAAGAGTTCAGAAGTGAAGTAGAGAAATAAATTTGCAAAAGTATTAAGATTCTTCAATCAGATCGAGGTGGTGAATACTTAAGCAGTGAGTTTCTCGATTGTCTCGAAGAAAATGGTATAATCTCATAAAGGACTCTACCAGATACACCACAGTTAAATGGAGTATCTGAAAGGAGAAATCGAACACTGTTGGACATGGTTCATTCCATGATGAGTTTTACCGATCTTCCAATTTCATTATGGGGTTATGCCCTAGAAGCGGCTGCATATCTATTAAATAAGATCCCCTCAAAATTCGTCCCCAAGACTCTATATGATATGTGGACAGGGTGGAAACCTGGTCTTAAGTATGTTAAGATTTGGGAATGTCCAGTTTATGTGAAAAGGTTTCAAAATGATAAGCTTGGGACAAGATCTGAAAAGTGCACGTTTGTAGAATATCCTAAAGAGTGTTTGGGATACTATTTATACAATCCTACTGAGAAAAAGGTGTTTGTTGCGAAACACTCTGCCTTCTTGGAAAAGGAGTTTATCCTTGAAGGGTCTAGTGGGAGGAAAATAGATCTTGAAGAAATCCAAGAACCACAAACCACTACAGATCAAGTGGATGAACCTGTCTAAGTAGAGACACCTTCTGTACAACACCCTATTCGTAAATCTGGAAGAGTACCAAAAATACCTGAAAGGTATGGATTCGTCATAGAGGATGACGATGAGGTACATGTCATGAATGATGATGATCCATTGAATTACGAACAGGATATGAGTAATAAAGACTTAGAAATGGTAGATGACCATAAAGTCTAAAATGGATTTTTGAATCAATGCTCAAGTCCATTTGGATTTTACTTGCGATTGCAGCTTATTTTTACTAAATCTGGCAAAATGGACGTGGAGACGCCCATCCTCAAATATACATTATTAGAGGATAATGTATGTATGATACATCCAGATGGATTTGTTTCAATGGTTGAAGCAAATCATGTATATGAGCTACAATGATCCATTTATGGATTGAAGCAAGCTTCTCATAGATGGAACATCCGTATTGATGAGACAATCAAAGAGTTTGATTTTATCAAAAATGAGGATGAACCATGTGTGAACAAGAAGGTTAGTGGGAGCGCTGTTTCATTCTTTGTATTATATGTTGATTATATATTACTGATAGGGAATGGCATTCCTATGCTACAATCGATCAAAATAAAGTTGTCTAAACATTCCTCCATGAATGATTTGAGTAGAACATCCTACATTGGGGATATAAATCTGTATAGATTGATTTAAAATGATGTTCGGCTTAACCCAAGGAACGTATATTCATTAGATGCTAAAGGCATTTAGTATGACACACTCCAAAAAGGTGTCTCATGATGATGAGCCATGGAGTGTATCTCTCTAAAAGTATCCTCAATAAAAGAGAGATCGCATAAGTTACTAACATATATGCAATGAAATATACGAGACTTGATGTTAATCAGTAAGATTTTGGAGAAAATCGTTGTAGGACAATGATAAACATCCTCAAGTACTTAACTGACACTAAGGATGTCATCATGACACATGATGGGTCTGAATTAAACTAGAAGACTTAACAGACTCAAGTTTTCAGACTAACCAAGACAACAACAAATCCACTATAGGGTAAGTCGTTACCTTAAAAGGTGGTGCAGTGAATTGGAAAGGTTCAAAACAGCAAAAGATTGTTGGTTTAGTGACAAAGACAAAGTATATAACTGTAAGTGAAGCTGCAAGTTGATGTTTTGGATGAAAAGTTCATTACAGAACTAGGAATAGTTCCTATGTCTCAACTTGAATCTAAATATGTGTTGTGACACTTTGATTAAAGAAATCATTGAAAGAGGAGACATCACCTTAGAGCGTGTAGACTCTCAAGACAACATTGCAGATCTATTTACTAAAGCTTTAACAAAACAGCAGTTTGAGAAGATGGGTATGAGATATCATGGAGATTGACTTTAGTGCAAGTGGGAGATTGAAAGTAGTATGCATACAAGCTAATCATGTATGATGATAAAGCATATACTTTGGAGACGATTTTATTTATTTATTAATAAAAGTATTCATTTATTAAAGGCACTTAATTATCTACATGATGCTATTTTTATAATACGTAAATAACCTATAGTTTTAAGCAATGCTTTTAGAATTATGATGTTGATCATGCTAATGAGATCTAATTCTTAGAAAGCTTAAAACTAAAATAGTTCCCAATCGTTGGATTACTAAAAAGGGGATTAGTAAATCCGGATAGATTGGTACATATGTTGCTTGCTCATTGGATGAGAATGATTGATTTCATGATCATTTGTGTGGGGACATTAAAGCAAGTATATAGGTGCTTATTGGAGAATAAGTTCACTGAACGTGACTCACTATGTAATACCTAATGGAGTTTTACTTGCCTGTCAATAGGAATTCCTATTATGATAGTAGTACAAGTAATCCTTGGACTTGAGATCATCATAGTATCTTGTATGTAATGAATTATATTTTGACATATTCCTTAAAAACCCTTAGGGTATATCAAAGGGTATGCTTAGATATAATGTGTTACATATGGAGAGATCGATAAAAAATCTACCACTTCTAGTAAAAGAAGAGATATGTCCTATGTGATTCGTTAAATGACAACTCAGTAGTCCTTGGCTAAGGCAGAATTAAATTAGAAAGGAGTTTCTAATTTGCATTATTTGGAGTTGCGCATTTTCCAATCGAAATACATATGATTAAATAAAAAAAAGACTTGACAGCAATTCCATGTCTTATATTTAATTGGGACATTGTATAGTGGAAGGATTGAATTGTACGGTAACTATTTACTCACATGTTCTTTTATGATTGATGTTAAAATCTATATTATCTGAAAAGTTGTTGATCGCTAGGGAGACTTATCCCTATTGTAGAATAAATAATATTTATTTAAATAAATTATTAGTTTAATTTATTTATTTAAATAAGATTAGAATTATTTTAATTGATTTATTCACAACCAATTTAATATGGAGAACCTAAAGGGTCACACCATAAAAGAAAGAATAATTATTTAAGAAGGTAATGACATAATCGTAATAATGCATTAAGTGTAATTAATTTAATCTATGGTGATAGAATAGATTAAATAGGTTAATGTTTATTATTTAATATTTTAGAAATATTAAATATTAATTAATAAGAGAATTCTTATTAATATTATTACAATTATTATTATTTTAATTTCTAAAGGAGTTTAGGAATTAATTTAATATTAGTACTCTCATTTATTCCTAATAAGATTAAAGGAGTTTAATTAATTAAATCCCAATATGTTGGGAAGCCTAATTAATTAAAAGAGTTTATTTAATTAAATGAAACCTATGTCTAATAGGATTAAAAGGGTTGACCAATATCTATATAAGAAGAGTCTTATGTTAAATATCAGTTGATGCAATTCCAATTGTTGGAGAGTACTCCTTTTTTATAGTGGATAGAAAACTAGGGTTTAGCCAACCACCCTCCTTCTTGATAATTCCTCTTCCTTGGTGGATCACTTTTAGAGGCCAAACACTTGGGTGGCTAACGTTGATCAAAGGAAGGAATCTAACCCGGATATTCAAGGAGATCGCGAAGAACAAGGAGTTGAGCTTGTACCTGTGGAAGCTTCGTTCTACAAGGGTATGATTCCATAACTTCTTATTTATTGTTTTAAATTAATAATATGCATAAAAGATGATAAACCTTGATTTTAGAATGCTTATGCTAATTTGTGCAATTTGATTGCGCCACAATTTCTTACAAACCCAACAAGCTTAACTCTACAATTCTCATCGCTCTACTTACATCAAAGATCGTAGAGCAAAGTCAGGCCTGTCAAAGAAGACTGACAATGGAACGTTGCTAATTGAAGGTATCCAACAATACATCATTGATCAAAATCGAAGATTAGAAGGTTGTGTCTAAAAAAATACCTTGTTGAAAGTGACTACTCACAAGGGGATGGTGAAATTGCAGTCTCATGTGACAGGCTCCAGTCAAAAAGCAATCTGTCACAACAACTCCAAAAAGTCAACATCAAGGATTCTAAGGTATCTATGCATTAAATGCTCTAACGGACACTTTGCCACAGGAAAACTTTTAAAAGACTATAAATAACCTCAAGAATTTAAATTAAAGGGTTTGTTGATAGCGGTGAAAGTAGAGTGTCGGAACAAAAGGCCAAAAACAAGAACTCACTCTACGAATCACCAAGAACACAAAGCTGAACTGATGAAGGAGTAGAGCAAGTTCGACCGTACAACTCAAGATGTGTTCGAAGCTGCTAAGTACCAGTAGAAGTTAAGCCTCATTGCAAAGCTTAACAACATCTAGAGAGATCCTAAGAGAGATCGAATCATCAAGAACACAAAGCTGAATTATTGCACAAGTAGTGCAAGCTCAACTCTACGACTCTAGACGTGTTCAACGCTGCTAAGTACCAGTAGAAGTTAAGCATCATTGCAAAGCTTAGCAGCACCCTAATGATGATCATTCAAAGCTGTCGAGTACCAGAAGAAGTCAAGCCTCATTGCAAAACTCAGCAGTACCTCAAAGATGATATCATGCAAAACTGCTAAGTACCAGAAGAAGGATCTTTAATGTCATCTTAGCAGCACATTAAACATTTATCAACAAATAGGAAATCGATTATCTTAGTGACTTTCGTCCAAGTCTAAGTGACTTGTGTAGTTCTGAGTGACCTTATCTGTGTGAGAAAATTATCGAATCTAAGTGATTCAGGGGACTAAGTGTACTTGTCTTAGTGACCAAACTGTCGAGACTAAATGACTTAATGCCTAGACTAAGTGACTCAAAGGAAGCTAAGTGGTTCGGTTGTAATAGATCTTAGTGATCTAGTCTTAGTGACCCTATCTTTAGTGGATTTCCTACTTGTTGAAGTAAAAGAAGGGACTAGGAGTTGTTCAGTCTCCGAACCACTTAGAACCTCTTGTGTAATTTACTTTAAGTCTTTAGATTTTGCTATTATCTTTTATATCGTAGAGTGACTAATATCTATAGGTGTTAAACTTAGAACTATGATTTCATTAAATCTTTAAGGGGAGTTTTTAAAACTAATATTCTGCTATGCAAGATAAATTGAGCAAATTAACTATCTGGTAATTGATCTTTAAAATAAGCAATTTTTTTGAAAAGATCTATTTAACCCCTCTTCTAGATCCCTTTTGTGCCTTTGGGAAACAACAAGTGGTATCAATGTAGGTTCTCACAAACATAGAGCTTACACTTTGAGTTGATCTATGGCACTAGATAAAACTAGTTCTAACTTCTAAGTTTGGTGGTAGAAATAAGTCACCCCTATTTAATAAGGAAAAATGTGCTAACTGGAAAGTCTTGCTTGTAGGTTTTTGCATGGACGATAGCTTAAAAACTTGTATGATGATGTGTTTAATGGTTCATACGCTCCATGAAGGCTAGTCCCATGATTCTAACTAGATGATAATCAAGTTCAAAGCTAAACGGAATGTCCTTGGAAAGAAGCCGATGCATTAAGACCACTGATCATCGTTAGTGAGATATCAAGATCGAATGAGTTCATACAACTAAACCTTCGATGGGTGCTCAAAGCTCATGTCTGACAATAAGGCTCTCTTGTCAGAATTCAAAGCAAAATATGGTCCAGCCGTTGTCTTTAAAGATAAAAACTCTGGGAAGACTAGAGGCTATGATTTGATAAGAAATGGAGCTGTCTCGTTTAGTAAGGTAGCCCATGTTGATGGAATGAAGCACAATCTGTTAAGCACAAGTCAGCTATGCGATAAAGGTTATCAAATCATCTTCCTCAACAACCAGTGTCAAGTTTGAGATCTAGAAACCAACTCATTAAAGCTAACTGGATCAAGAGAAGGAAATGTATATGTGGTCAATCTCGCTGAGTTAAGTTCTTCAGTATCAGCTTGCTTTTTCACCAAACCCTCAGGAGATGTAAGTTGGTTATAGCACAGGAGGTTGTTCCACCTTAATTTCAAAAGCATGTCAAAGCTCGTGTCAAAGGATCTAGTTAGAGGTCTACCCAAGCTGAGGCTCGTCAAAGAGAGACCGTGTAAATCTTGTCAGCTGAAGAAGCAGACCAAGAACTCATTTAAGAATAAATTAGTTAATTCAAATGCAAGGCCCTACAACTTCTCCATATTGATCTATTCGGGCCTATCCCAACTGTTAGTCCTTAAGGAAAAAGATACTCACTGGTTTTATTGAATGATTATACAAGGTCCACATGGGTATCCCTCTTAATTTCCAAAAACGAGACCAGCAATCGATTAATCAGCTTCTTCAAGCTGGTGATGAATGAGAAAGGCAAGAAAATAAAAGCAATAAGGAGTGATTATGGAAGAGAATTTAACTATTCTGAAGTAGATCAGTTCTGTGAAGATAATGGCATTCATCACAACTTCTCAGCTCTAAGAACTCCACAATAAAATGAAGTAGCTGAGAGGAAGAATAGAACATTGATCAAAGCAGGGAGGAAAATTCTAGCGATAACTCATCTTCCAGAATATTTTCAGGCATAGACTGTCAATACTACTTGTTATACTCATAATAGGTTATTGATTCACTCTACTCTCAAGAAAATGTCCTACGAGTTATGAAAAGGAAGGAAGCTAAATAAACTACTTTCATGCATCTGGCTGTGCGTCCTATATCCTCAACAGACAATAAAAAGGCAAAGCAGCTTAACTTGAAGAAATCATAGAGCTGGATCCTCAGATCGCAAAGTAGGAAAACGATCGGTGAAACTGCAGTCGTAAAGCCAAACCTTATGATCGTTGGTAGCTGTCGTCTAGCACTACAAAATTTACCTTACTCTTTATTCAACTAATTCAAGAACTAGTATAGTAATAAGCAAGGATCGATCCCACAAAGAGTGAACTGTATTTTAACTATCCAATGATTTCCAATGAATTGAGGTTTTTAGTTTTGAAAAAAGTTTAAATTAACTAAAGTGAATTAATAAGAAAATATCAATAAGTAAAAGAGTTTAATTCCTCTGTTCAGTATCCCCTTTTTACAATTATGATTTAATCAAGTGATTATACTATTTACCCTTTCAATGAGATTAATAACCCTAGATAACCGCAATCGCAAATTATCCAAAATTCTCCTTAAGTGTAGATCTAATGCGACGATCGCCAACAAAAGATTCTAACTAACATCCAACCTAGAACTATCAACCTAGATTTAATATGATAGAAGCATTAAGCATAAGAATTAGATTATTCCAAGCAATAATTACGCAATCAGAAATTATTTAACTTGTCTTCTGAAAATCTTAACAATATTTCAAAGCTTGACCACAATAAAATATCATTAATTGTTACTTAGATTAGACACACTTCGTTTGCTTAAAATATATCTTAATCTAACAAATGATATCAATTTACTAATTTAATCCTGCAGAAACCAAATTAGTTAATTGAATAACATACATGAAAGTTTATATGGATAATCAGAATAAATCTCAATATGAAAGAATAAATATTATAAACTTAATCAAACCATAAATTGTTAATCAGGTTCAACATCCCTTCAAAATTGAATAAGTGAATTAGCTTGACATGCCTTGATGAATAGCTCTAAGATGAAAGATGAAATTGTAAGATCTAAAAACTCCCTCAAACCTAATAAACAACTGATATATATATAGTCTAACAAAACCCTAGTCTAATAAGGCAAGTCTGCAGTCCTATCCCTAATCAACTTTGTATTTAAAACACTTAATATCTGGCCAAGTGGTCCGTCTGGCGTGCCCTGTGCCCATCTTCTACACACCCTGGCGCGCCCCGCACTAGGCCTGCAGGGGTTCTAGACTTCGAAGCGGCGCGACCTGCATCGGTCCCTTTGTATTTGCAGCGCGCCCCGCGTTGGTCTACCTTCTAGCCCAATTTTGCTTATTTTCTCCTCTTTTGCCCAATCACTCTCCATTTCTGCACATTAACACAAAACATATGAAAAGTTTTATGCACATTTAAGTAATAACAATATAACAAGCTAAGAAATACCTATTAAGTAGGTTAAAAACCTACTTATCGAATACCCCCAAACTTGAACAATTACTTGTCCTCAAGAAAATAAACACATTGAAAATAACTTAACAGAATGGATGTAACCTAACAAAATCGAGCAAAAATATCAGTATCCAAATACAGGTTGTATACTTCTTACGAATGAACAATTTAGCTCACAATCCACCTTGACTCATGACCCATCATAGACTCTCGTATTATCACATCACATACATGACTCTAATTCTCCCTCGTGCGTGTGTGTCCAATTGTATATCAGTAATTCAAAGTGGTTCATCTGATTATTCCCAACAAACAGCCTACTTTCACACAGAATAATCAACAAATCTCATGCTTCATGGGTGCGTTTTAACGTTCCATCCCACCAATTATTTTATATTTCTAATTTGTGCAATGTTCAACCCCCTTAGGCTCTTCAATGTCACCCATGTAACGGACCTTCGGCCAACGACTCCCAAACCCGAAGGCTTTAGGGCGCTAGGTGTTAAGACATGTCCTAGGGTTTACTTGTTCGAGTAATAAAGGCCACGAGGTCAAACTAAATCAGTTTTTATTTCACAAGTACTTTTTTTTCAATTTCTTTTCCTTTTTTTATATTTTTTTTCTTTTCTGAGCCTTAAATTCCCCAAACTTATGTTTCAGCCAATTCTTTATCTCTCATCTGTTGATCAAGTAAATGTCAGTGTTCCTAATACAAATGAATTCCTAATCACTACTGACAGTTAATCGGGTGCTTGAAAGTTGAGAGAAAACTATAATCATGCAATGACGTTACTATGTTTGAAACTAATCAGATCATGAAGCTCAATTTTATGCAAGATTTAGTGCAAATATCGAAATCATCAACCATGTATTTCATTACCTTGAAGTACTGCTCAATCTCTATGTATTATCCTATATGCATGCTTCTACTGACAAAATTCCTAAATGAATGCGATATTTTTAAATTTTTTTTATAAAATGCATATGAATTAAACAAATTAAATCTACCCTAAATGCAATCTAATCTATATGTGAAAACACAAAAATCTAAATTTTCCTCCCCCCCCCCCACACTTAAATTAAGGAATGTCCTCATTACTTGGCATATGAAATAATAAAGACGAGGACTTCCCTGAGCGACAAGTTAAAACTTGTCGGAATCGTCATCCTCGGGAGGAGGATAGGTAGGCAGAACTAGTGGAGTGGGCATTTGAACTGGATCATTCGGAGAGAAACGCGAGAAGGCATCGACTAATGCAGTGAATGCCCTAACGTTGTACATATGCATAGAAGCTTGATGTTTGGCAAGTCGTATACTTCGTTGCTGACTGCGTCGTTGAAAAGTGGCTGGTGACTCTTGTGGCGACTCTGCTTCATCCACATCAGACATCTGCTCATCTGATCGAGGTGGTGGTGAGGGTGGTGTGGATGTCGGTATCATGATAAACCCCTCGCCTCGAGGAGGGGATCGTGCCCCTGTCTGTGGTCTGTATGACTCAATCGTAGCATGGTCAATGATAGTCATTGGTTGTTGGATAGGCTCATCAGTGTGCCATTGAACTCCCGCCTTTCTACATAAGTCCGTGATGAGGAAACCATGTAGTAACCCACCTGTGGTTCCTCCCCTCAGCGATCGTGCAATGGACTCTTGAATGCACCGTCCGATGTCGACGCTCAGAATCTTGACCTCATTATTGGACCCTTCCTCATGAGTTACAATACCATAGAGTAGTCGTGCCCATTCTTTAGTGACGTCATTTTGGTGACGCGTTGGCATAAGTCGGGCACATATGAAAGCATATCAGGCTTTGCCGTATCTACTCAAGGCAGCGTGTGGAAAAGAAATCTTTTTGTCTGTGCCCACTCTGGTGACCCACTGAGTGCCTGGCTTGCAGAGCCACTCTATGATCTCATCGAGATTTGGGAGATTGTCCTTGTAGCGGTCTGTCTGTGGTGTCTCCACCCCAAAATAGTCATTGATCGCCTCCGCATCGAAGGACACCGGCTTGCCCCAAACCAAGACCACGTGATCAACATGCTCTATTCCGTTGGCATAGAATTCCTTCACAATGTTGAGCACCGCTGGCTTAGGTTGCTCGACCAGTTGAAACCACTCACTCTCCGCTATCATCAGTGACATGTCGCCGTCGAGGTTCGCATCTGGCTTCAGCCCTCTTTCTAGTACCAAAGTCTTTTTGTTTATGACTTTGGCGTAGCGTGTTTCCGTGCCCTCGCTCACAAATCGAGTAGCATCATATCGTGGAGGAGCACTAGAGGATGAAGTCCTCGGCCTTTTGGATGCCATAGTTATGCTTGCTCGTTAAATTGGTCTTCAAAAATTGAGGATAGCCTGTGAAAACCTGATGAAGCAATTCGTCGAACACTTGGTGGGCGACAATGTCTCTCCCCCAAACTTAGTATAATTTGTTAGAACAAATATCCCAAATATAAGAAATTCAATTCAACCTTGGGTCTTCAGTAACCCAAGAATTCCCAATATAACAATAATCAATTCAATGAAAAATATGATCCTATAAGCAATGTCAATGAAAACCTTCGTTACCTCTTGATTGTTGATGCAATTTGATGTTTGTGCTTGAATGCTTGATGTTGGGCCTCTTACTTCTAACTCCAATTGTGTCCAATTACTCTTGCTTCCAATTTATTGTATGTAATTGAGGAAATTCGAGAGTGAGGGTAGTTAGATGAATTTTTGATGTTGATTGTGCTTGGTAGAATGGGATTTATATGTAGAGAGAGAGAGAGTAGAGGTAGGCTGGAATTTGGATTTGAAGAGAGGTGGATTTAGATTAGGGTTAGAGAGATTTGTATAGGCATAGGAGTAGCAGGGTTTGCTTAGGATTAGTTTAGTTTGAGAGGAAGTAGATTTAGATTAGGTTTTGGGAAGGAAAATACATGATTTAAAACCTTTTTGAATTCAGAAACCGCCGACCAGCGAGCCTCGCGCCCGGTCTTCCCTCCTTGCAGCGTGGCCTGCGCTGGCGTGTTCTTTCGAGGCTGATTCCCTGCAACACTAGCACGCTCCATGCCTAGTGCAGCCCCCTCACCAGATTGGATTTTTACGAACCTTAAATGCTGCTGGGGTAGCACGCCTTGTCCTTCTTTCTATGGGCGCGGCCCGCACCAGCATTATCGATTTGGTTGGCTTTTACTTTGATTGCCCATGCCTTCCTGCCATAAGTGAATTGCAAAGTCCTTTCACATAGAATAGTTTACATGTTCTAAAGTCCTAAGAATGAAATCTATATAAAACTAAATTAATAGAAACTCTAAGTATTAAGAAATTGGGTTGCCTCCCAAGTAGCTGCCTATGTTTAACGTCGTTGGCTCGACTGTACTCCAATCAATTATCCGGAAGCCAGATCCATCAGCATCACAACTTTAACTTCCTGTACTTGACTGCTATCCAGAAAAGACTTTAGCCGATGCCCGTTCACCTTGACCATATTTCCTATTTTTGGATTCTAGATATCGACTGCACCACGAGGAAAAATATTAGTGATAATAAATGGGCCTTCCCAGCAAGAGCGCAACTTTCCTGAAAATAATTTTAAACGTGAATTAAAAAGGACTTTCTGTCCCACGATGAAATTTTTCCTCAAGATCTACTTATAATAGAAAGCTTTCGTCTTAGTCTTGTACAATTTAGAACTTTCATATGCTTCAGTACGCATCTCCTCGAGTTTTTGTAACTGCAACTTCCTATTGACGCCCGCTTGATCCATGTTCATATTGCACTGCTTGATTGCCAGAAAGCCTTATGTTCGAGCTCTATAGGTAGGTGGCATGGTTTCCCGAACACGAGCTTATAAGGCGACATACCTATCAGAGTTTTGTATGCCGTCCTATACGCCCATAACGCATCACCTAATCTCAGACTCCAATCCTTTCTGTTTGGGTTGA
Organism: Panax stipuleanatus; assembly: GCA_020205555.1. Lineage (NCBI taxonomy): Eukaryota > Viridiplantae > Streptophyta > Magnoliopsida > Apiales > Araliaceae > Panax > Panax stipuleanatus. The sequence goes on along the minus strand of CM035115.1, from coordinate 131,140,930 downwards.
CTACCTTTTCTAAAATGGACTCGATCTCTTGGTTAGATACCTCTGCTTGGCCGTTACTCTGCGGATGGTAGGATGTAGATACCATGTGAAGAACGTTGTACTTCTTCAACAAGGCAGCTAACACCCTGTTACAGAAATGTGTTCTGCGATTGCTGATGATGGCCCGTGGTGCTCCAAACTTGATAAATATATTAGTCCTGACAAAATCTTCAACAACTTTAGAATCATCAGTTCTGGTGGCTTTAGCTTCCACCCATTTTGAAACATAGTCAACTGCTAGTAAGATGTAAATATTCCCAAAAGAAACAGGAAAAGGTCCCATGAAATCAATACCCTAAACATCAAAGATTTCTACAATTAGTATAGGGTTTTGTGGTATTTGATTCCTATGAGATAAATTACCAGTTCTTTGATAATTTTCACATGATTTACAAAACAAATAAGAGTCTTTAAAAATTGATGGCTAAAAGAAACCACTCTCTAGCACCTTACGTGATGTTCTCTTTGGGCCAAAATGTCCTCCACAAGCATAGGAATGACAGAAAGTTAGAATAGAGTTGAATTCATTATCAGGTACACAACGTCTAACTATCTGATCGACACAAAATTTCCACAAATATGGGTCATCCCACATATAATGTTTTGCTTCACTCCTAAGCTTTTCTTTCTAGGATTTAGAAAATTCACTTGGTAAATACTTACTTACAAGATAATTCACAATATCAGCATACAAGGGAGTTGTGTTGCCAATGGCAAGTAGATGCTCGTCCGAAAATATGTCATGCAATGGTAGTGCTTCCTCCTCCTTTAAAATTCTACTCAAGTGATTTGCCACCAAATTATCAGCACCATTTTTATCCTTAATCTCCAAGTCGAATTCTTGCAGCAGCAAGATCCACCTTATGATTCGAGGCTTGGATCCCTTCTTGGTAAGCAGGTACCTGAGAGCAGCATGGTTAGAATAAACTATTACTTTAGTATAAAGTAAATATGATCTAAATTTTTCTAAAGCAAATACAACAGATAAGAGTTCTTTTTCCGTGGTTGAATAGTTTATCTGAGCTGCATTCAATGTTCTTGAGGCGTAGTAGATGGCATGGACAACTTTGTCAATCTTTTGGCCCAAAATGGCGCCGACATCATAGTTGCTTGCATCACACATTATCTCGAACGGGAGCTTCCAATTTGGTGGTTAAATGATAGGGGCTGACGTCAATAACTTCTTCAAAGTATCAAAAGCCAACTTGCATTCTTCACTAAACTGGAACTCCTCATCTTTTTGAAGCAACTTGCATAAGGGCAATGCTATCTTGGCGAAATCTTTGATAAACCTGCGATAAAATCCTGCATGTCCAAGAAAAAAACGTATCTCCTGTACACTGATGGGGTAAGGCAATGCAGAAATAATATCAATCTTAGCTTTATCAACTACTAAACCATTAACTGATACTACATGACCATGGACAATTCCTTGTCCATAAAGTGACATTTTTCCCAATTTAGCACAAGGTTTGTTTCTAGACATCTATCCAGTACATGTGTCAGATTATCTAAACAGGCATCTAATGAATCACCATGAACTGTAAAATCATCCATAAAGACTTCGATGCATTCTTCCAAAAGATCAGAAAAAATACTCACCATGCATCGTTGAAAAGTACCTGGGGCATTGCAAAGTCCAAAGGACATTCGCCGGTAGGCAAAGGTTCCAAAGGGACAAGTGAATGTAGTCTTTTCCTGGTCTTCGGGGGTGATCACAATCTGGTTATAGCCTGAAAAACCATCTAGAAAGCAATAATAAGAATGCCCAGCTAAACGTTCTAACATTTGATCAATAAAAGGAAGGGGAAAGTGATTTTTCTAGTTACGGTGTTCAACCTCCTATAGTCGATACACACTCTCCAACCTATTTGCATTCATGTGGGAACTAATTCATTATAGTCATTCTTGACAACCGTGATACCGGATTTCTTAGGAACTACCAACACCTGACTTACCCATTGACTATCAGAGATGGGGTAGATGATTCCTGCATCAAGCAATTTAATTACCTCTTTCTTCACTACCTCCATCATCGGTGGGTTGAACCATATCTGTGCATCTCTCTTCGGTTTAGCTCCTTCCTCTAACAAAATCCGATACATGCACATCACGGGACTAATTCCCTTGATGTCTGCTATAGTCCAACTAAATACTGTGATGTGGTCCTTTAGGACTCTCAACAATTTTTCTTCCTGGACTTCAGTTAGATTACTAGCAATTATCACAGGTAAAGTTTCATTAGCCCCTAAATATGCATATTTCAAGTGTGCTGGTAATTGTTTTAATTCAAGAGTTGGAGCTTGCTCCACAGATGGTAATAATTTTTGATGAGATATAGGTAATTGAATTAATTGGACTGCATGCTTATCTGTGTGTTTAGGCAATGAATATAGTGCAGCCACAGTTTCCTTCAATTCTTGACTGTGCTCAAGTTCATATGTCCCATCCATGTCCAAACTGCTAGAAATAGCAACCTCCAAACTGTCCTTTTTGAATTTTCTCAAAAGTTTTCTGCACTAAATAATCACATACATCAATTGCAAAAACCTGACAAATATCACTAGGGTACCTCATGGCATCATAGATGTTGAATTGGATCTTCTCGCGATTAAAATCCATTGTCAAGGTCCCATTGAGCACATCGATTATAGTTCTCGCTATTTTTAGGAAGGGTCTTCTTAGCAAGATGTGAGAAGGGTTTGGGGATGTATCATCTTCCATATCCACTATGTAAAAATCTGTAGGAAAGATTAGTTCGTTTACCTGCACCAAGACATCTTCGACTACCCCTCAGGGGAAGGTTTTAGTACGATCAGCCAATTGAATAATAACACCAGTATTTTTCAAAGGTCCAAGATTCAGAGACTTATAAACAGATAATGGCATCACATTTATTGAAGCACCTAAGTCTAGCATGGCCTTCTCAAATCTAGTGTTTCCTATATTATATGAGATCGTAAACATGTCTGGATCTTTACATTAAGGTGACATTTTTCTTTGAAGGACTGCTGATACATTTTCCCCAACCGTGACTTTCTCATCATTTTCCAATTTAAGTTTATTAGTGCATAATTCTTTCAAACATTTAGCATACCGTGGCACTTGTTTAATTGCGCCAAGTAGTGGAATATTTACTTCTACTTTCCTAAAGGTTTCTAGAATTTCTTTATCTTGTTCATCCTTCTTTGATTTTCTAGAATTTCTGTGAGGAAAGGGAAGTGGAATATCATTAATTTGACAAGGAGGGTTAGAGTGTACCTTAGTTTTCTCCGATTCCTCCTTTGCTTGCTCTTTCTCATACTCAACTGTTGCTGTTGGTGTATTCATCTGTTTTCCACTCCGCAAGTTGATAGCACTAACATTCTCCTTTGGGTTCACAACATCTGCGAAGGAAGTTTCCCTGAACCTTGAGAGTCCAATCGACCTACAGTAGTGGCTAATTGGCTCATTTGACTCTCCAAGCTGTGGATGGAAGACTTCATCTCTTGTTGGAATTGTTGTGTCTGTTGCATGAACGCCTTGAACATGTCCTCCAAGGATATTCTAGGATTGGCCAGTGCTGCTGCTCTGGGTTGGTACTGTGGCTGATTTGGCTGAAACTGCTGTTTAACTAGTTAAAACCCTTGCGCCAGTGGCCTAGCACCCCCATAACTGAAGTTGGTATGATCCCTCCATCCTGGATTGTATGTGTTGGAGAAAGGATCATATTTTCTTTGCGGCTGAGCTTGGCAGTTTCCCACTGCATTAGCTTGCTGTGTGCTATCTTCCTCTTGTAATGTCGGGCATGCATCTGTAAGGTGCCCCGCTATTAAACAGATCTGGCAAGCTTGTGCAACTGGTGCGTTATCTGTAGCTAATTATTTTACCAAAGCAGTTAAGTCAAAAATCTGTTGTTCTACATTAGTCGTGCTTACCTCACTTACCTTTTGTGCTGGATGATCATTCAGTGTTCCATACTATTGTGCATTAGCGGCTATGTTTGCAATTAGATTCTTTACAGCATTCTGTGTTTTATCCACTAATGCTCCTCCACTAGCAGCGTCAATCATACTCCTGTCCATTCGTAAGAGTCCTTCATAAAAGTAGATTGTGAGGTGTTGATCGTCGATCTGGTGGGGTAGACAGCTGGAGCAAAGCTTCTTAAATCTCTCCCAATACTCATATAGTGTTTCACGACTAAATTGTCGGACTCCGCAAATTTCCTTCCGTATGTTGGCTACTCTCGAAGTAGGAAAGAACTTCTCCAAAAATAGCCTCTTCATGTCGTTCCATGATTGTATTGATCCTGAGGGGAGATAATACAACCAATCTTTTGCTAAGTCCGCCAGTGAGAAAGGGAAAGCTCACAGCTTTATCTGCTCCTTCGTAATATTATGTGGATTCATGGTCGAGCACACAACATGAAACTCCTTCAAATGCTTGTACGGATCGTCACTTGTAAGATCACGAAAAGTAGGCAAAAGGTGAATTAGTCCATATTTTAGTTCAAATGCAGCATTCAAAGCAGGATATTCAATACAAAGAGGTTGTTGAGTAAGATTAGGAGTTGACAACTCCTTCAAAGTCCTATTATTTGGCACCACCATCTCCTCTTCTGATTCGCTTCTAGAAGATTGGTCCGAAAGTAGTGTGAGTGCGATGTTGAGGGCAGATGATGGAGCTTCTTCGGAATCTGCAAGTGAACCTTGGTTTTTCTGAGCTTCCTTCCTAAGCATTCGCGCGGTTCTCTCTATTTCTGGAACAAATTTCAAGTCAAGAGAGTGAGAGGATCGAGGCATAAAAACAAAAACAAAAATATGAAAACAATCGAATAAATAAAAACAAATAACACTCCTTGGCAAAGGCGCCAAAATTTGGTAGCTGTCGTCTAGCACTACAAAATTTACCTTCTCTTTATTCAACTAATTCAAGAACTAGTATATTAATAAGCAAGGATCGATCCCACAGAGAGTGAACTGTATTTTAACTATCCAATGATTTCCAATGAATTGGGGTTTTTAGTTTTGAAAATAGTTTAAATTAACTAAAGTGAATTAATAAGAAAATATCAATAAGTAAAAGAGTTCAATTCCTCAGTTCAGTATCCCCTTTTCACAATTATGATTTAATCAAGTGATTATACTATTTACCCTTTCAATGAGATTAATAACCCTAGATAACCGCAATCGCAAATTATCCAAAATTCTCCTTAAGTGTAGATCTAATGCGACGATCGCCAACAAAAGATTCTAACTAACATACAACTTGGAACTATCAGCCTAAATTTAACATGATAGAAGCATTAAGCATGAGAATTAGATTATTCCAAGCAATAATTACGCAATCAAGAATTATTTAACTTGTCTTCTGAAAATCTTAACAATATTTTAAAGCTTGACCATAATAAAATATCATTAATTGTTACATAGATTAGACACACTTCGTTTGCTTAAAACATGTCTTAATCTAACAGATGATATCAATTTACTAATTTAATCATGTAGAAACCAAAGTAGTCAATTGAATAACATACATAAAAGTTTATATGGATAATCAGAATAAATCTCAATATGAAGGAATAAATATTATAAACTTAATCAAACCATAAATTGTTAATCAGGTTCAACATCCCTTCAGAATTGAATAAGTGAATTAGCCTGACATGCCTTGATGAATAGCTCCAGGATGAAAGATGAAATTATAAGAACTAAAAACTCCCTCAAACCTAATAAACAACTGATATATATATATATATATATATAGTCTAACAAAACTCTAGTCTAATAAGGCAAGTCTGCAGTCCTATTCCTAATCAACTTTGTATTTAAAACACTTAATATCTGGCCAAGTCGTCCGTCTGCCGTGCCTCACGCCCGTCTTCTACACATCCTGGCGTGCCCCGTGCTAGGCCTGCAGGGGTTCTAGACTTCGAAGCGGCGTGGCCCACGACGGTCCCTTTGTATTTGCAGCGTCCCCCGCGCTAGTCTACCTTCTAGCCCAATTTTTCTTGTTTTCTCCTCTTTTGCCCAATCACTCTCCATTTCTGCACATTAACACAAAACATATGAAAATTAACATGCACACTTAAGTAATAACAATATAACAAGTTAAGAAATACCTATTAAGTAGGTTAAAACCTACTTATCAATCGTAGTGCCCGCCAAGGAGGTCGTAGAGTCCCTAGTTCCAAATATATTGGAACTCTACGATTCAATGAATATGCAGAACCAAATCTTGAAGACCTTAGACAAGAAGGCACAAGGACAAATGTTCCACCTAGAAGAAGATGGGCAAGAGATCATACTAAAAACCTAATCATTTTGGATCCCAATGCAAGAGTCAGAACAAGATCAGCCCCTTAGAATGAATGCTTCCACCCAAGCTTTCTCTCAGATGGAGCCTAAGAAAATTAAAGAAGTTATGGAAAATTCAAGCTGGATTTAAGCTATGTAAGGGGAGCTGAATCAGTTTGAGAGAAGCAAATTATTGAAACTGGAAGCCATCAGGATGTTTCTAGCCTATGCATCCTACATGAAGTTTAAAGTCTTCTAGATAGATGTCAAGAGTGAAATAAGTATGATTTTAAGCCAATCATATTTGATATGATGTAGCATATACTTTGTAATCTTATTCATTTTTTAATAAAAGAATTAGTTTATCAAAGTCATTTTACTTTATCTACATGGTGATGTTATATTAAATGTGATAAATCTATAGTTTTGAGCAATACTTTTAGAATCATGATAATGATCATGCTAATGAGATCTAAATTCTAGATAGCTCTAAAACTAAAATCGTTGCTAATCATTGGATTACTAAAAAAAGGGATTAGTGAATCTAGATAGATTGCTACATACTTTTCTTGCTCTTAGGAAGAGGATGATTGATCTCATAATCATTTGCATGGAGACACTAAAACAAGTATGTAAGTACTTCTTAGAGAATAAGTTCAATGAACGTGACTCGCTAAAGGAATACCTAATGGAGTTTTACTCGCTTGTCAATAGGAATTCCTATAGTGATAGTAGTACAAGTGATTCTTGGACTTGAGATCATCAAAGTATCTTGTGTATAATGAGTTATGCTTTTACATGTCCCTTAAGATCCTTAGGGTATATCAAAGGGTATGATTGGGTATAATAAGTTGTAGATGGTGATAGGTGAATGGTCAACAAAGAATCTACTGTCGACGCTGGGAAAATTTGATTCCTAGAGTTTGGTTCTTACCCTTTATATTTTGTTATATGGTTTAAGTTATCTTGCTTAAAGGGTGAGATTTTAGGAAAAGACCGACAAACAAAGTTGATGATTTAAAAATTTGATTTTGATGATTGGGCCGAATTAGACAGAGTCGCCAGTTGGTATGAGTTTAAATGTTTTGGGTTTGTACGAAATCATGGTGCAATCAAATTGTACAAATTAGCAGAAGCATGGTATATCAAAGTTTAAAAATTTCTACAAAACCATTATCCGGATCATCCTTTATGCAAATTATTAATTTAAAACGATAAATAAGAAGTTATGGAATCATACCCTTGTAAAACGAAACTTCCACAGGTACAAGTTCAACTCCTTGTTCGTCGCGATCTCTGTGAATATCTGGGGTAGATTCCTTCCTTTGATCAACGTTAGCCACCCAAGTATTTGGCCTCTAGAGGTGATCCACCAAGGAAGAAGAATTATCAAGAAGGAGGGTGGTTGGCTAAACCCTAGTTTTCTATCCTTTATAGAAAAGAAGTACTCTCCAACCATTGGAATTGCATCAACTGATATCTATTATAAGACTCCTCTTATATAGATATTGGTTAACCTTTCTAATCCTATTAGATATAGGGTTTCATTTAATTAATTAAACTCTTTTAATTAATTAGGCTTCCCAACATATTGGGATTAATTAATTAAACTCCTTTAATTAATTTGCCTCCTAATCTTATTAGGAATATGTGAGAGTACTAATATTAAATTAATTCCTACACTCCTTTACAAATTAAAATGATAATATTTATAATAATATTAAAAAGACTCCTCTTATAAATTTATATTTAATATTTTTAAAATATTAAATAATAAATATTAAGCTATTTAATTTATTCTATTACCATAGATTAAAGTAATTACACTTAATGCATTATTACAATTATGTCATTACCTTCTTAAATAATTATTCTTCCTTTTCTGGTGTGACCCTTTAGGTTCTCCATATTAAACCGGTTGTGAATAAATCAATTAGAACATTTCTAATCTTATTTAAATAAATAAATTAAACTAATAATTTATTTAAATAAATAATATTTATTCTACAATAGAGATAAGCCTCCCTAGCGATCAACGACTTTTCAGATAATATAGATTTTAACATTAATCATAAAAGAACCTGTGAGTAAATAGTTACCGTACAATTCAATCCTTCCACCATACAATGTCCCAATTAAATATAGGACATGGAATTACTGTCAAGTCTTATTTTATTTAATTATATGTATTTTGATTAAAAAATACACAACTCCAAATAATATAAATTAGAAACTATTTTTTAATTTTATTCTGCCTTGGTCAAGGACTACTGGGTTGTCATTTAACGAATCACATAGTACATATCTCTTCTTTTACTAGAAGTAGTAGATTCTTTATTGATCATTCATGATCTCCATATGTAACTCATTATACCCAAGCATACCCTTTGATATACCCTAAGGGTCTTAAGAAATAAGTCAAAGTATAATTCATTACATACAAGATACTATGATGATCTCAAGTCCAAGGATCACTTGTACTACTATCACATTAGGAATTTCTATTGACAGACAAGTAAAACTCTATTAGGTATTCTATAGCGAGTCACGTTCAGTGAACTTATTCTCCAACAAGCACATACATACTTGATTTAGTGTCTCTACACAAATGATCATGAGAACAATCATCCTCTTCCAATGAGCAAGAAACATATGTACCAATCTATCCGGATTTACTAATCCTTTTTTTAGTTATCCCATGATTGGGAACTGTTTTTGTTTTAAGCTTTCTAAGAATTTAGATCTCATTCGCATGATCAACATCATGATTCTAAAAGCATTGTTTAAAACTATGTGTTATTTACATATTATAAAAGTAACATCATTTAGATAATTAAATGCCTTTAATAAATGAATACTTTTATTAATAAATAAAAAAGATTATCTCCAAAGTATATGCTTTATCATCATACATGATTGGCTTGTATGCATACTACTTTCAATCTCCTACTTGCACTAAAGCCAATCGCCACGGTATCTCATACCCTTCTTCTCTAAGTGACGATCAAACTGTTGTTCTGTTAAAGCTTTAGTAAATGGATCTGCAATGTTGTCTTGAGAGTTCACTATCTATAGTGATTTCTCCTCTTTCTGTGATTTCTTTAATCAAACTGCCGCAACACATGTTTGGATTCAAGATGAGACTTAGGAACTATTCCTAGTTCTGTAATGAACTTTTCATCCAAAACATCAGCTTCACTTACAGTTATATACTTTGTCTTTGTTACTAAACCAGCAATTTTTTGTTGTTTGGAACCTTTTCAATTTACTGCACCACCTTTCAAGGTAACGACTTATCCTAAAGTGGATTTGATGTCGTCTTGGTCAGTCTAAAAACTTGGGTCTGTTTAGTCCTCTAGTTTAATTTAGACCCGTCATGTGTCATGATGACATCCTTAGTGTCAGTTAAGTATTTTAAGATTGTTATCTATGTCTTATAGTGATCTTCTCCAGAATATGACTGATCAACATCAAGTCTCGTATATTTCATTGCATACATGATATTAACTCATGCGATCTCTCTTTTATTGAGGACAATTTTAGAGAGATACACTCCATGGCTCATCATCATGAGACACCTTTTGGAGTTTACCATGATAAACGCCTTTAGCATCTAATGAATATACGTTCCTTGGGTTAAGCCGAACATCCTTTAAAATTTATCTATCAAGATTTTTATCCCCAATGTAGGATGTTCTACTCAAATCATTCATGGAGGAATGTTTAGACAACTTTATTTTGATCGATTGCAGCATAGGAATGTCATTCCCTATCAGTAATATATCATCAACATATATTACAAGGAATGAAAAAGCGCTCCCACTAACCCTTTTTGTACACACAAGGTTCATTCTCGTTTTTGATAAAATCAAACTCTTTTGATTGTCTTATCAAAATGAATGTTCCATCTTTGAGAAGCTTGCTACAACGCATAAATGGATTGTTGTAGCTCATATACATGATTTGCTTCAACCATTGAAACAAATCCATCTGGCTGTATCATACATACATTTTCCTCTAATATAGTATATTTGAGGAATGGCGTCTCCACGACCATTTTGCCAGATCTAGTAATAATAAGATGCAATCGCAAGTAAAATTCAAATGGTCTTGTGCATTGCTTCAAAGATCCATTTTAGATTTTATAGTCATCTACCATTTCTCTGAGTCTTAATTACTCATAGCCTGTTCGTAATTCAATGGATCCTCATCATTCATGACGTGTACCTCATCACCATCCTCTATGACTAATTCATACATTTCAGGTATCTTCGGTACTCTTCCAGATTTACGAATAGGGTGTTGTACAGTAGGTGTCTCTACTTGGACAGGTTCATCCAATTGATCTGTAGTGGTTTGTGGTTCTTGAATTTCTTCAAGATCTATTTTCCTCCCACTAGCCCCTTCAAGGGTAAACTTCTTTTCCAAGAAGGCAGCGTATTTCGCAACAAACACCTTTTGCTCAGTAGGATTGTAGAAATAATATTCCAAACTTTCATTAGGATATCCCACAAACGTGCACTTATCAGATCTTATCCCAAGCTTATCATTTTGAAACCTTTTCACATAAGCTGGACATCCCCAAATCTTAACATGCTTAAGACCAGGTTTTCTCCCTGTTCACATCTCATATGGAGTCTTGGGGACGGATTTTGAGGGGACCTTATTTGGTAGATATGTAGCTTTTTCTAGGGCATAACCCGAGAATGAAATTGGAAGATCAGTAAAACTCATCATGGAACGAACCATGTCTAACAATGTTCGATTTCTCCTTTCAGATACTCCATTTAACTGTGGTGTACCTGGTGGAGTCAATTGTAAGATTATACCATTTTCTTTGAGACAATCGAGAAACTCACCGCTTAAGCATTCTCCACCTCGATCTGATCGAAGTATCTTAATACTCTTACCTGTTTGTTTCTCTACTTCACTTCTGAACTCTTTGAACTTTTCAAATGATTCTGATTTGTATTTCATCAAATACACATATCCAAATCTTGAGTGATCATCAGTGAAAGTAATAAAATAAGAATACCCTCACCGTGCATTCGTTGTCATAGGTCCACAAACGTCTGTGTGAACCAACGTTAACAACTCTGTAACTTTTTCTCCTTTTCCACTTGAATGAGATTTAGTCATTTTACCCTTGAGACAAGATTCACAAGTTGGATATAATTCATACTCAGATAGCTCTAAGAGCCTATCCTTATGCAACTTGGATAATCTTGTTTCATTGATATGACCGAGTCTACAGTGCCACATATAGGTATAATTAACATCATCTCTTTTCCTTTTCTTAGTTTGTTCTATTTGAAATATATTTTCATGCAAGTCAAGTATATAAAGTCCATTTCACAAATTTCCAACACCATATAGAACATTGCTTTTATAAATAGAACAACTGTTGTTCTTTATTATAATGTCATATTCATCCATGTCTAATATGAAAATAGAAATAATGTTTCTAATGATATTCGGAACAAAATAATAATTATTTAAATAACTAGACTTGCCCGTAGGCAGTGCTAAATAATAAGTGCCTACAGCTAATGCAGTAACCTTTGCTCCATTTCCCACCCGTAGGATAACCTCATCCTTGTTCAGCTTTCTACTTTTGACTAGTCCCTGCACAGTATTACATATATGAGAAGCACAACTGGTATCCAATACCCACGTAGAATTTTTACTTTCAGAAAAATTAATTTCAATCATGAACAAACCTTGATTGGAAGTCGAAGCTTCTCCAAGCATCTTCTCTGCCAGAAACTTCTTGTAGTTCCTCTTTCAATGACCCGACTCGTTGCAATGGAAGCACATTCCTTTGCTAGCTGGATTAGGTTTATTTTGATCCTTCACTTTCGCATTGCCCTTAACCATCTTAGATTTCTTCTTTTCAGAAGATACCGTGGGCTTCTTCCTATTCTTGGAAGAATCCACCGTTAAGACATGGTTCTTTTTGGATGGAAAGTGACCTTCTGCAGTTTTCAACATGTTAAGTAATTCAGGCAAGTTGACATCTAACTTATTCATGTGAAAATTTACGACGAACTACGAGAAGGTCTCAGGGAGTGACTGCAAGACTAAGTCTTGACTCAACTCCCCATCCATGACGAACCCAAGCTGTCCAAGACTTTTAATCTAATTGATCACCCTTAGGACATGAGTTTCAATGGCAGTGCCCTCGGTCATCCGAGATCAAAAGAGGTCCTTAGATATCTTATATCTAGCAATCCTACTTTGTTCACCATACAACTCCTTGAGGTGAAGCAACATAGTAGGAGCATCCATGTTTTTATGCTGACGCTGAAGCTCGTTATTCATGGATGCGAGCATGATGCATTGAGCCGCAAATACATCATCTTACCACTTTGTTATGATGGCAATCTCTTCCTCAGAAGCTGATTCTGGAACAGTTCCAGGGACAGGTGAATTTAGGACATAAGAAATCTTTTCAGCAATGAGAACTATTCTTAGATTCCTTAACCAGTCCGTGTAATTCGGTCAGATCAGTTTGTTAGCATCAAGTATGCTACGCAATGAAATTAGTGATTTCGACATTTTTAAATTTCTGTATGTGAAAAGATAATATTTTAGCAAACATTCATTTAATTAACTTTATATACTAAAATAAATTAGGTCTTATTTTAAATTGGTATGTCCCACTATTTTTTTCAAACTATATTACCCTCACTTATATAGTTCGGCAACATCTAATTAAAGATTTGCTAGTGAGAATAATGATCCCATTTCAAATGTATATAGCCTTGTGGATAGCACAACAAACGATATATTAATAAATAGGCAGACAACTCTTTGTTAATTACATCAACATGTAATCCTTTTTATTTTGCCTCTTAAATCATAATAGTCAAGTGTGTGAACATCCAAATTAAAATAATTTAAGTTAAGTCCAACCTAGCACTTCCATAAATTAAAAAAAGAAAAATATTGTCCTTGTGGATAGCACAAAGAAATAATATTATTTAATTTTCTTAATAAGCATCAAATGTGATTAAATTAATATCTTAAATACTCAATACTTGCCTTGTGGATAGCACAATAAACTCGTATTAAATATTTAATACTCTATTAATTTATCATGCTAGAAGGCGACGTTCGATATTCCAAATATCTCTATACGCTTTAGACTTAATATAATTTCTTTGAGGGGTTTGTTATTATTTGTCTCATTTTGTTTAGCGCGCATGCACATATATATATAAAATACGCGTCATTTTAATAAAACATGCGAAGCATGTTTGCATAAAATATAATATATATAATAATAGCATGCACATATAGAATACTATATTCTACCTGAATTAATTATGTACTTTTATTCTAGTTTGGTTCACTAGAGCCACCAAGTGAACCAAAAGGTCAAACCTAGGTGTGCAATAATTTAAATTTAAACATAATTATTACATTTAAACCCTGGCTCCATTACAAACGAATTTTCACGCGCTCCTTGCTCCTTGGTATCCAATTTCTTCAAGATATTCTAACTATTTCTATTATATAAGCTATTTAATTTAAATAGAAACCTGGATCAGCAGTCAAGGGGAAGTACATAGGAGGGAGATAGATTTTACATCAAGAAAAATTAGAGAAGACGAGGTACGCATACCCCATTTAATAAAACCCATTAATTTAAGCATTCAACTAAAATAAAATTCAATCACATTGGTCAATAGTCCATAATCAACCCCATTTATTATCATACATATCACCATATGCATCAATAAATAAATATTCATCTCATGAATTAAACTTTCCATATATATATGAGTATCATTTAATGGGCAATTTTAAATTGCATGAAATCCAATTTTAAGATTAAAATAAACTCTTTATTTTAATTATAAAATTATTAAGAATATTATATGACCGTATATATATATATACATACATATATATATATATATATATATATATATATATATAATATACCAATACTTTCCTTTTACAAAGCAGTCTTATTCACTTCGCCACTACGGTTTATATATATATATATATTATATTCAAATACTTTCCTTTTACAAAGCAATCTGATTCACTTCGCCCCTTATTTTTTATGAAAATCGTGAGTCACGATTAACGCCACAGATTCAGCAGTGAGGAAAAATAATAATTTTATACGACTAATTATGCCCAATAAATTATTTTAAAAACATACTCATACATATATAGAATCAAAATAATTAATAATTGCATAAAGGTTTTGCTCTGATGCCATTGTTGGGTTTATATGAAATCATGACGCAATCAAATTGCACAAATTAGCGGAAGCAAGGTATATCAGAGTTTAAAAATTTCTACAAAACCATTACCCGGATCATTCTTTATGCAAATTATTAATTTAAAATGATAAATAAGAAGTTATGGAATCATACCCTTGTAGAACGAAACTTCCACAGGCATAAGTTCAACTCCTTGTTCATCTCGATCTTCTTGAATATCCGGGGTAGATTCCTTCCTTTGATCAACGTTAGCTACCCAAGTGTTTGGCCTCTAGAGGTGATCCACCAAGGAAGAAGAATTATCAAGAAGGAGGGTGGTTGGTTAAACCCTAGTTTTCTATCGTCTATAGAGAAGGAGTACTCTCCAACCATTAGAATTGCATCAACTGATATCTATTATAAGACTCCTCTTATATAGATATTGGTAAACCTTTCTAATCCTATTAGACATAGGGTTTCATTTAATTAATTAAACTCTTTTATTTAATTAGGCTTCCCAACATATTGGGATTAATTAATTAAACTCCTTTAATTAATTTGTCTCCTAATCTTATTAGGAATATGTGAGAGTACTAATATTAAATTAATTCTTAAACTCCTTTAGAAATTAAAATAATAATAATTGTAATAATATTAATAAGACTCCTGTTATTAATTTATATTTAATATTTTCAAAATATTAAATAATAAACATTAAGCTATTTAATTTATTCTATCACCATAGATTAAATTAATTACAATTAATGCATTATTACGATTATGCCATTACCTTCTTAAATAATTATTCTTCCTTTTATGGTGTTACCCTTTAGGTTCTCTATATTAAACCGGTTGTGAATAAATTAATTAGAATAATTCTAATCTTATTACAATAAATAAATTAAACTAATAATCTATTTAAATAAATAATATTTATTTTACAATTGGGATAAGCCTCCATATCGATCAACGACTTTCCAGATAATATAGATTTTAACATTAATCATAAAAGAACCTGTGAGTAAATAGTTACCGTATAATTCAATCCTTCCACCATACAATGTCCCAATTAATAATAGGACATGGAATTACTGTCAAGTCTTATTTTATTTAATTATATGTATTTCGATTAAAAAATGCACAACTCCAAATAATGCAAATTTGAAACTCCTTTCTAATTTCATTATATCTTGGCCTAGGACTACTAGGTTGTCATTTAACGGATCACATAGGACATATCTCTTCTTTTACTAGAAGTGGTAGGTTCTTTATTGATCATTCATTATCTCCATATGTAACTCATTATACCCAAGCATACCCTTTGAGATACCCTAAGGGTCTTAAGAAATAAGTCAAAGTATAATTCATTACTTACAAGATATTATGATGATCTCAAGTCCAAGGATCACTTGTACTACTATCACATTAGGAATTCCTATTGACACGCAAGTAAAACTCCATTAGGTATTCCATAGCGAGTCACGCTCAGTGAACTTATTCGCCAATAAGCACCAACATACTTGCTTTAGTATCTCCACACAAATGATCATGAGAACAATCATCCTTATCCAATGAGCAAGCAACATATGTACCAATCTATCCGAATTTACTAATTCCCTTTTTAGTAATCCCACAATTGGGAACTATTTTAGTTTTAAGCTTTCTAAGAATTTAGATGTCATTAACATGATCAACATCATGATTCTAAAAGCATTGCTTAAAACTATAGGTCATTTACATATTATAAAAAGAACATTATGTAGGTAATTAAATGTCTTTAATAAATGAATACTTTTATTAATAAGTAAATAAGATTGTCTCCAAAGTATATGGTTTATCATCATACATGATTGGCTTGTATGCATACTACTTTCAAAATGGTTGTACCAACTTAGCAGGAGTTTGAAAGATTTTGCAATATGGCCTAATTTGTGACTCCGTTTAATTGGTCTTGGAAACCGTGATTCATAGAGTTCGGGGGCTTGCTTAAGCGAGGGGAAGGTGTTAGACACCCCCCCGACTTTCGTGAAATACAGTTACCGCGTCTTTTCATTCCCTAAGCATGTGAAGTGTGTGTGTGTGTATTTGTGATGCAGTTAAATGTGCTCAAAAATGCTTTATTTGAAAGTAGTGCTATGCTTCGTTGGACCTATATACGAAGAGTTTGATTTATTGAAAAGTCTATTTTTAAACAATCATATGAAAGTGATATTTTGAAAAGAGTTTTTCAAAACCTTTCGCTCGCATAGGAATTGAAGCCCTTTGATACTTTCATTTTATTCCATATTCGGCTTATTTTGATTTTATTAAGATGTGAAGCATCTTTGATAATATATAAATATTATACATATAAGTGTCGGGCTTCTTATGGGCATAAAAGCCATCGAAGTGAGCCCGAGCACCACAATCACAGTTTTCACTATTTCGGGACCTTAAACCTGTATAACCGTTTTAAGGCTCTGGATTTACAAGTACAAAGGTTTGCAAGCTAACTGTACAAGTCAAAAAGGTTCATCACGGGAACCGGATCTAGATCCATTTATTGAACCGTAGATCCTGTAGCTCCTAGGCTCACAGAGTATTCCATTAATAGCATGAAAAATGAATATACTGAAATAAAACATATATTTATTTTAGACATCTCTAGACGAAGGATTCATCAGTTAAATCCTCGTAAGCGAGTAGCCCAAAGCTTGCAGTTTTCTCTAGATACAGATCTAGGGTCACGTGGTTGGTAAATACTTATAAAAAACTAGAAAGAAAACTAGATCTATACAGATCTTAGCCATTTTAGCTTACAGGTTCAAGTTTTATAACCTTTGAACTGGTTAAAAGCTAGATCTGGCTAGATCTAGTACTGATCTAGTCAATAAAGTATTAATATTGACTATTTACATGAAATAAACGGTGAAAAAGTCAGATCTAACCAATAGTAACCGCTAACTATATATATAGCACTTATATATATATTAGAGTAAGCGAAGAAAATAGATCTGGCGAAATCTTACAGTATTGCATGAGAATGGCTATCGAACGGCTTCTGGGGCTGCAAAACTCAGTTTTCACCTGTTAAAATTTGATATGTTGTAGTATATATGTATATGAGTGTTTATAAAGAAGTTTTACAGTAATTGGAGTAAGATACAAGCTCTTTCTGGCTGATTCTCTCTCTCTCTTGGCTCCTTTCTCTCTTTCTTCTCTGCCTAATCTTCTTCTATTCTTCTTGTGACGCCTCGAAATCCGGTCTATCTTCACTTTCGGATTCCCTCCATCATTATTACTTCACACTCCATCCATACCTCATTATATTCTGAAGACTAATAATATATTCATTTAATTCCCAGGTTCTATTACCTTAAAATCTTCATTCATTACAAATAATGATAATTACATTATTCATATCATCTTACAAGTGTGACTTAACTAGTCACCATATCTACAAAATAGTTTTAACTAACTATTCTACAAGTCTTGGCTTGATCTTCACGCTTGTTCATAACATGAACAATACTTCATCTTGTGACGCTAATGGTACTCGCAACCATAGCATCTCATCATAGCAGGACATCGATTGCCTTGATCTTCACATGGTCCTTTAATACATACTACCGTCGTTCACTGAATTTTTTTTTATTTAAAGCAAGTGTGAGCATTCAATTGCTCAGCAAGTCATAGCAGTTGAATAATAATAACTCAAGAATCAAAATTCTTTTAAGTCTTCAATAAGCGAACAAAGGTTATGAAGCAGCTCGAATAATAGGAATACGTTCTGATTCCTATCATTTTAAAATATACATCACATTTACTTTGTCATAATTTCATCCTTCTACCTTTTTCATACACATCATGTCTGGCTAGAATCATTAGCACAGACTCAACAATAACGGTTCTTAAATAAATCGAACTTCCTAACATGAAACAGTTCAATCATAGAACAGTTCAATCACAGAAATACCGAAGTGTTAACATTGTCGCACAAGGCCTCATACATACTATCATCTTGTACAAACATTACAAATTTGCACATACAAAATACTTTCTTATGTTCAACATCTGAGAAAGTTAAGAAACTAACATTAATAATAGAATATGAATGAAGTTAGAAAATTTGCCTTAGCGCTGAATGTTAGGTTTTGTGACACCCCCAAATTCGGGTACTTCATTTCCACAGGATTTGGTGTTCACTATCTAAATAAATCATAACTAACTACACGTAAATAAGGAATGCAAAATAAATCAATAATTTACAACCTTAATAAATTAAATCTTCCTTCAAAAGAGTTACAACCTTGTCAAAAACATTCCCAGGGTTTCTAACCTTTAAACAACGTCAATTTGGAAATTAAAACTTCTCTTAATAAAATTAAGTCTTATTACAAATCATATCAAATACTTGCTTGCTCATTTGATAACAATAGAAAATAAGATAACATGCATAAACGTAAACAAGAAAGGATATAATAACTTGCCTCGTGCGTTGGCTACACAATTAATACTCACGCTTCTCGAATACCCTACACATACCATTAGAATTGTAATGCCGATTAGCTACACTAACATTAACTTAACAAGTTAAATTCCATTTTAGTTGAACTCGTTATCTTAGTTAAGTTCTGACCATCATCATACAAAGCTCTAAAATCACAAGTCTTACTAAAGCAACACAACACTTATTTAACATCTCTAGATTTTATTAGACAATAACTTAAAGTTTTCACAACTTACTTACTTTTCAATTTAAAATCATCAAATACATGTTAAGAATATGTTATAGCAACTTGTTACGAGTCTAACACATAACCATCATCATTAGACCAAATCAGATTAGGTTTTAAAGACTGAACAAATAAATAAAGTAAACTGCCTCTGCTCAGAGTCTGGCGCAGCTACGCTTCCCTAAGCCTTGGCACCAGCTCAGCTGCGTTGGCCCTCGACCCAGGAAGCTCAGCAGGCGCAGTTGCGCCGTTCCTACCTTTACTGCTGGCGTAGCTACGCCGGAACGCAGACAGGAACGTTGCAGGCTGCTCTCTGCTGCAGTGTTCTTCCCCAAAATTCCAACAAACGGCAATTCACAGCTACGCAACAAATATAAACCACATATATGCAACAACACAAATGCATAACATGACTCCAACAACAAAAACCATCTAAGCAACCAAAATCAAAGGTTTTTAAATCCAAATTTTGCTATTTTCCAAAACTCATACATTTAACTAAATAATTCACTATGGATTCAACTTTCAACCAAATCAATCCATAACACATGCATTGTTTTCATTTTTAAAGATAATACCATAAACAACTCTCAATTTGCAGATTAAAACATAACTAAATCATCAATTTTCACTCTAAAAATCAACCAAAACATATAAACTTCATAAAAACATAAATTCTTCATTTAAAACTTATTTTTATAATATGTTGATTTCTGAAAATTGTTATAGTATACATATAATGAATTATAAACATCTACTAATTTATATAACACTTATCTAACCAAATCGTCAACAACCAATTCCAATTATCATGAAAACTCAATTACAGAGAACCAAACTATGAATATCCATGAAGAACAATAGTTAGATTAGATTATACCTTTTGTTGATAGAAGAAGATGATGATGATGATGATGATGGCGATTCTTTGTTTTTGAATTCACAAGCTTCTTCTTCCTCTTTCTTTCTTCTTCTTCTCTCTTTTCTCTCCTTTCTTACTCTGATATTCACTCTGTTTCTATTCTTCTTACTTAACGTATAATATATTATACATATAACTGATATAGATATAATATGTATATAATATAAAATATAACCTGATAACTATTTACTCCTTATAATAAATAGATATCAGTTACTAATCTTTTTGAAAATCAAAAGCCATAAGGTTTGTTTGACAAAAAAAACCCTTTTTTTCTTAAAAATAGATTTTTAGGACTAAGGCATTGTTTGGTAAAACTAATTTAAAATAGACTTAAGGGCCTTTGTAACGACCATGAATTTTAAACTCTTTATTTATTAAATATGTGATTTAATTTTAACGAGTTAGTTTTGTGAGTTTATTTAAACCTTATGTGATGGTGAGAATTTGTAAAATGATTAAAGGAAGTCACTAATGAGTTATTTAACTTAGTGGACTAGCCCTGAGACCTTAATATCAGAGAATTGATAAGATTATTAATAATTAAATATTCAACTTATTTGAATATAGTGATAGGATTTGAATGGGTTTGATTAATTTCAATTATGATTAATTATTTGATAATGTGTTGATTAATAATTATTATGAATAAATAATAATTAATAAGTAAGAGATTAATAAATATAATAATATTATATTTAATTGATTTATACAAGCATGTGATATATAAACCTATAATATATGGTGGATTACCTTATATTATATATAATGCAAGGTGGCACATCAATATGATTATACGTTATATATATTGACTATATGGTAAGAGTAATTACATTATGTGAGTGACATAATAGTATGACTTATGTAACATGATATGTGTGGGTAAACATTCATGTATCCACTATTGACATATAATAAGATCAATAATTAATTAATAATGATTTTATTAAGTTATTATAATTATTATAATAACAGTCATGATAATAATTAATAATAAATGCCTAATTAATTTATATTTGGTGTTAATAGAAAATGTACATGGATTATATGTTGATATATCTATGTGTACCCCTACTTGTTACCTTGTAATTTGAAAATGCATTGTATACCCTTTAATTCATTATAACCTAAGTTATATAAAATGTGTAACCTAAGTGTGTATGTTATGTGTATACATGATATAGCCCAAGTGTGATATTTACATATGCTGAGTTTAGCTTGTCCCAATTTAAGGGTCACCCCTCATTGCTCTTCACGTGAACTCAAGCCTAGCTACTCTACTCTTATCCTAAATTTAAACAAAGGTTAGCTAATGATCATGGGGGAGTAGTGATGATGATGGGATTCACCAACTTTCTACCTAATCTAAGTGAACCATTAGTCAATTGCTCAACCCATTGGTTTGATTTTGAGGATATTCCCATTGTATGGATATCCATTTCTCTATAAATAGAACCCTCCTCTCTTCATTTGATCTTGTTAAGTAGATTGTTAGTTGCTATAGAGAGAGTGAGAGCAATCTGATATTCAAGAGGGAACTCTAGCCAATTCAAAGAAATTTACATAGGTATAAAACTCACATTCATGTTCTTCAATTTCAAGTTCTTGATTTTGTGATTTAGGTGTTAATTGGTTGGAATAAGATTGCTAAGTAACATATAAGTTGATATGAATGCTAGAATGTTGATGCTACATGTCTGGAATGGATTTCATAGAAAGAATTGAGGAGTTTGGCTTAAGCTCTGTTTTACAGAGAAGCTTCTGGTCTGGAAACGGAGCCGCGCGGCCGCGCGTCTCCCTAGTACAAATTGGGCGCGGCCGCGCCCCTCTGCAGAATTTGTTTTCTGTTTCGTTTTCTGTCCATGCTATCTTGATGATACCCTTTGGCCAAGCATGTAAACTAATATTAAACCACACTATAAGCTTCTTAATACTACATATATGCCATGACCATGATAGTATGTGTGATGAAAGGAAAACATATGTTTTAAAAGGGAAACTTATAGTTTCAATTATGAACTTAGACACGTACGTAGCACGTGCATCTTCTGATTCTGAAAGCATGACCGTATAGTCTATATTGACATGAAAGGTACGTTTAAAGTGTCGAACACACTAGCATGAACGAGTGCAAGATTTCAACGACTTTAACGAGAAATTTAAGCCTTTTGAAAACAAACTTGACCAAGATTAGTATCTTTTAGATTCTGACCATATGAGAACATTTACAAGGTTTAGATATGTGTTTCAATTGCATATGAATTATATGTTGAGACGCTTTACATGTACTATGTTACCTTTGTGGACTTAGTATACTTTTCAAAGGAAACTTAAGATTTGAAAGTTAATAACATCAATTACCATGTGGGTTATATTATGAGCATGCAAGCATGAAGATTAGGAGCTCACTATGCCTATAGACATATTAACATGAACATCATTTGTTTATATATAGATTTCACCTATGCATGCATATTCATAAAAAATGAATTTCTAAAGTATAGCCTATGTGATAGGAATATACATGAGTAGTATAAGCACAAGCATACTTACTAAGAATTGTTAGTCTCGTGAGGTGTAATATGGCGATGTAAATAATCTTTGAAACATGAATATGTATTAGTTAAAGTATGTGAATTACGGGCTTGAAAACACGACTTCGAATTGAATATAGAAAAAGCATGCTAGTTTCGAACGAGAAGTTAATAACTTGATAAAGTATGTGTGTTGATTAAATATAAGTAACTTGAAGTATTATGTGTTCAAGCCTATGTTGATGCATAGAAACTAGATAATCTAAAGTTATTAAATCTATGACATGATTAGATTGACTTACGTGAATTATGGATAGATTAATATGATAAGCAGATTCTTGTAAGTGTAGACTCGTATTAGTTTACACATGCTAATTGGAATACCGACTTATTAATGTTAGGTTATTTCATCGAGATTTAATTAACGCTAGAACTTAATTGTAGCTGAGCAATCAGGCAAGTCTCCGAACTTCACTATTTGGTTGTGCAAGTTCTTTAATTCTTATTTGTACAAGTTCATATCCTTCTCATATTGTATTGAGCAGGTTATTATCGTATTGACAGTTAATTATTTAAAGCTTGAACTTTATTTCCAAGCATGCTAATAGGTGGTTTAATTACTTTACAATTATTCCACATCGATATTATTGTTATTCGCACTTGGTGCACTTGATTTCGTACAGTCTTGGACTTGTACATTATTTAAAGTTCTATAATTCTTGAACTGCATCAGATAGAGTCTGAACCCTTATTCGGTCAGACAATTGTATAAATTTTTTATAAAAGCTATCCAAACCAATTGATGGTAAGGATTCTTAGACTGAAAGAACACCCATTGTATATATAGGGGAGTACCCCAGGTATCTAGTATAAAGATACAAACAGCAGAGTTGAATGTTATGCATATACATAGCGTACGCGAGGCTGATCCCCTCAAGTACTTATTCTGTAGCCAGTAACCAAAGGGTCAATCAGCTATTGTTTTCGTTGGATTTTTATAGTTCAAAAGTCTACTTGACTATCAGTTATTCTAAAAGCACTTATTATTCTTGCTTCCGATATTCATATTGTTGAATTCATTATCAGATATATTCCTTTCATCATGATATATCCTTTATTGTTGTATTTCAACTTGCTGAGCAAACTTGTTGCTCATCCTTGCTATATCATGACTTTTATTGCAGTTAAGCCCGAGACTTCAGGAAAGGACAAGGGTAAAGGGAAGATGTAGGATTAGTTTGCAAGGAGCAGACTTTATCTTTATGTTTAATTAATTTACTGTTGTGTAATATGAACCCTATTGACTATTCTAGGGTATGTTTATATGTTTTGTATTTAAGGTTATCGAATCTTGGGACTAGTAACACCTTTTGAATGAACGACATATGTTTATTATATTCCGCATTTAGTTATTGTATGTTGTTTAGAGGTGGATGTTTATGTTAGATCGTGACGACCGGACCAGGGTCAGAGGACCCGGATTCGGGGGTGTCACAGGTTGGTATCAAAGCTTTAGGTTATAAACGTTAGGAATGAGAAACCTATGCTATAACCTTAGTAGAAAACTCAAGTAGAGTATGTAAGTGATGGGTTGAGGAGATCCATCGAGTCTTATTGTGATACTGAAGTTGTTTATTTAAATCAGCTATGATTAATAGACATCCTAAACTTCTTAATGCTAACATAAATAGCATAACACATAAAGTCTAATGTTTTCTTCCTTTCCTCAGGATCATGCCGCCTAGGAGACTACCGCGGAACCAGAGGGAGGAAGGATCCGTTAATAATGGCGGAGGGGAAAATATCGACCCTATGCAGAACTTCGTTAATTTATTAACGGAGGCAATGCAGAACAGACCCCAGCCAGCAGCAGGGCAGCCAGGACATCACTTGGCAAGCTTCAAAGATTTTAAATTGGTAGGACCGCCAGAGTTCCGGGGAACCTTGGACCCAATCGAAGCCCAAACCTGGATAGAAGAGATGGAGAAAGTGTTTGAGGTCGCACGAGTGGCCGAAGCACAGAAGACGAGTTTTGCCACTTTCATGATGAAGGGCGAAGCTAACTATTGGTGGAAAGCCAATAAGGGACGAGCGGGCGAAGGAGTTATTCCTTGGGATAAATTTAAGGAGCTATTTCTCGAGAATTACTTCTCAGAGAATACGCAACAGGATATGGAAGTTAAGTTTCTGGAACTGAAACAAGGTAGTATGTCTGTCGCAGAGTACGCGGCAAGATTTAACGAGTTGGCCCGATTTGCTTCACATTAGGTTGACACGGAAGTCAGGAAGACAAGGAGGTTCGAATTAGGACTGAAACCATGGGTGCAGAAAGCAGTCACGGTATTGAAGATTAAGACTTACTCTGACCTACTAGAAAGGGCTATTATTGCCGAAGGAGGTAATGAAACCATTGCTCGATTCAAGCAAGAAAAGAAGACTGGTCAGGAGGGACAGAAAGGGGGAAGCAGCGGACGCAGCAACCCCAACAAGCGTATATGGATAGAGAGCCAATGCTCTGGAGGCAACAAGTCCGGGGGAGAGGCCAAGAAAAGTGTAAAGTGCAACAACTGTGGGAAGAATCACTCGGGGGAGTGCATGAAGGGAAAGAACGCTTGTTACCGTTGTGGACAACCGGGGCACATGGCTCCTCAGTGTCCGAATAAGCAGAAAGGAGGGTGTTTCTCGTGTGGAGCCCTAGACCATCAAATTAAGGACTGCCCGAAGAGAAAGGGCGACGCAGCTAGCGGCAATCGCAACAACAACAACAACGGACTGAGCATCGGAGGGCCAGCCAGTCAAGCCAACAGACCAACGGCACGCACGTTCAACATGACCATTCAGGATGCGGTGGAGTCTAAGGACGTGGTGTCAGGTATCATCCCAATCAACAATATATATGCATATGTGTTATTTGATTCGGGTGCTACCTGCTCTTTTGTTTCCGAAGAATTTACTAAACAGTTATACTCACCCCGTGAAAGATTAGAACACCCTATGAACGTAGAAGTAGCAAACAAGGAAATTATTCCCGTAGAATACATTCATAGGAACTGTTATACTGAATTGCGAGGATTTAAGCTCAGAGTGGATTTGATACCGATTCGTTTGGGGGAGTTTGATGTAATCCTTGGAATGGATTGGTTATCGGTTCACGGAGCAGTTATTGATTATAAGAAGAAATGTGTAAGCCTTAAGACTCCGAATAAGTCGAAGGTGGTATTTTATGGTAGTAAATCGCCAAGACAATCTCATTGTCTGACGATGGTGCAAGCGCAGAGATTGCTTAGGAAGGGTTGTGTAGGTTATTTGGCTCACGTGGTTGATACTCGACAAGTCGAGGATGAACTGGGTCAGATACCTATTGTAAGGGAATTCGTCGATGTCTTCCCAGACGAGATTCCGGGATTGCCACAGGATAGAGAAATTGAGTTTGTCATTGATTTGGCACCGGGGACAGCACCGGTATACAAAGCGCCGTATCGTATGGCACCAGTAGAGATGAAAGAACTGATGCCTCAATTACAAGAGTTGTTAGAAAAGGGATACATTCGACCTAGCGTATCACCGTGGGGAGCGCCAGTCTTATTCGTGAAGAAGAAAGATGGATCGCTCAGACTTTGTATCGACTATCGTGATTTGAACAAGGTCACCATTAAGAACAAGTACCCATTGCCTAGGATCGACGATTTATTTGATCAGTTGAAGGGGGCGAAGTACTTTTCAAAGATTGACTTGAGGACCGGTTATCATCAATTGAAGGTGAGGCCGGAGGATATTCCAAAGACGGCATTCAGAACTCGGTATGAACACTTTGAGTTTTTGGTAATGTCATTCGGATTGACGAACGCGCCGGCAGCATTTATGGACTTGATGAACAGAGTGTTCAAGCAATATTTAGATAAGTTTGTTGTCGTGTTCATCGATGACATTCTGGTGTATTCAGAGACGGAGGAAGAACACGCCGAGCATCTTCGAATATTGTTGGAGATATTAAGGAGAGAAAAGTTGTATGCAAAATTCTCCAAGTGTGAGTTTTGGTTGCAAAGAGTGCAATTTTTGGGGCACGTTATCGACAAGAATGGTGTTTCGGTGGATCCAGCAAAGGTAGAAGCGGTTATCAACTGGGAGCAGCCGAAGACGCCAACAGAAATCAGGAGTTTCTTAGGATTAGTGGGATACTATCGAAGATTCATCCAAAATTTTTCGAAATTAGCATCGCCGTTGACCAATCTTACTAGAAAGACAGTTAAGTTCGTTTGGACGGAGAAGTGTGAAGAGAGCTTCCTAGAATTGAAGAAGAGGCTTAGTCAAGCACCTGTGTTAGCTTTACCGGATAACACGGGAGGATTTGTAGTGTATAGCGATGCGTCACACAAGGGTCTTGGCTGTGTACTGATGCAACATGGCAGGGTCATTGCGTACGCTTCGCGTCAGTTGAAAGATTATGAGAAGGGTTATCCGACTCATGACCTGGAATTAGCAGCAGTAGTTTTTGCCTTGAAGATTTGGAGGCATTATTTGTATGGTGAGAAGTGTGAGATATATACGGACCACAAGAGTCTGAAGTATATCTTCACGTAGAAAGAATTAAACATGAGGTAGCGCCAATGGCTAGAATTGATCAAAGATTATGATTCTGAGATTCTGTACCATCCAGGCAAAGCAAATGTAGTGGCAGATGCCTTGAGCAGAAAAGGCAGAGAGAAGTTATCGAAGTTAACCGTTCAAGAAGAGTTAGTGAAAGATTTCGAACGACTAGGTTTGGAGGTTAAGTATCCGACGGAGACCATCGAGAAATTATTTTCAGTGACAGCGAGTCCGACTTTATTAGATAAGGTTAAGGAGGCACAAGAGAAGGACGAAGATTGTGTTATTATCAAGAAACGAATTGTTGAAGGTGATGATTTGAAATTCAAGATTGATAGCACTGGACTGCTAAGGTTTAAAGGACGAATTTGGGTACCGTTAGTACCGGAACTGAGAGAAGATATTTTGCAAGAAGAGCACAGTACGAGATACTCGATACACCCAGGAAGCACCAAGATGTACCAAGATTTGCGTCATCACTTTTGGTGGCCAAACATGAAGAGGGAGGTTGCAGAATGCGTAAGTAGGTGTTTAACTTGTCAGAGAGTCAAGGCAGAGCACCAACGACCAAGCGGGTTATTACAACCGTTATAGATTCCAGAATGGAAATGGGAGTACATCACGATGGATTTTGTGGTAGGACTTCCGGCAACGCAGAAAGGGCACGACGCCATATGGGTAATTGTAGATCGTCTTACTAAGTCAGCTCACTTTTTGCCGATTAAGATTAAGTATAGTTTGGACCAATTAGCCAGATTGTATGTCAAGGAAATTATCTCGAGACATGGGGTGCCGGTATCTATTGTATCTGATAGAGATCCGCGTTTCACATCAAATTTCTGGAAGAGTCTTCAAGAGAGATTGGGGACACAATTACGAATGAGTACCGCGTATCATCCGCAGACCGATGGGCAAAGCGAAAGAACAATTCAAACACTTGAAGACATGCTCCGAGCTTGTGTAATGGACTTCAAGGGTAGCTGGGAGGATCACCTTCCATTAGTAGAATTCGCGTACAACAATAGTTATCACGCTAGTATCGGAATGCCACCGTACGAAGCGCTATATGGGAGAAAATGTCGAACACCCTTGTGTTGGGATGAAGTTGGAGAACGTCGACTGTTGGGACCAGAATTGGTACAGCAGACTGTAGAGATTATCAAGGTGATAAGAGCACGGCTGGTAGCGGCTCAAGATCGCCAGAAGAAGTATGCAGACTTGCATCGCAAGAAGAAAGAATTTGAATTAGGAAACTATGCTTTTTTGAAAGTATCTCCTTGGAAGGGGAAGATTCATTTTGGGAAGAAGGGAAAGTTGAGCCCTAGGTTTATAGGACCGTTTGAAATTCTGAGGTGAGTCGGTGAAGTGGTGTACGAGTTGGCGTTACCTCCTGAACTTGAGCATATTCACAATGTGTTTCATGTGTCAGTGTTGCGACCGTATAAACCGTACTACAAGCACGTTATCTCCTATGAACCTATTCAAGTCGAGAAAGACTTATCATACGAGGAAGTTCCTGTCCAGATACTAGATAGGAAGGAACAGAAGCTGAGGAATAAAATCATTCATTCCGTTAAGATTCTCTGGAGGAATCACGCAGTCGAAGAAGCTACGTGGGAGCTAGAAGAGAAAATAAGAGCGAATTATCCGTTATTATTTGAGTAACCTTATTTATACAATTCCGAGGGCGGAATTTTTATAAGGGGGGAGGGATGTAACGACCATGAATTTTAAACTCTTTATTTATTAAATATGTGATTTAATTTTAACGAGTTAGTTTTGTGAGTTTATTTAAACCTTATGTGATGGTGAGAATTTGTAAAATGATTAAAGGAAGTCACTAATGAGTTATTTAACTTAGTGGACTAGCCCTGAGACCTTAATATCAGAGAATTGATAAGATTATTAATAATTAAATATTCAACTTATTTGAATATAGTGATAGGATTTGAACGGGTTTGATTAATTTTAATTATGATTAATTATTTGATAATGTGTTGATTAATAATTATTATGAATAAATAATAATTAATAAGTAAGATATTAATAAATATAATAATATTATATTAAATTAATTTATACAAGCATGTGATATATAAACCTATAATATATGGAGGATTACCTTATATTATATATAATGCAAGGTGGCACATCAATATGATTATACGTTATATATATTGACTATATGGTAAGAGTAATTACATTATGTGAGTGACATAATAGTATGACTTATGTAACATGATATGTGTGGGTAAACATTCATGTATCCCCTATTGACATATAATAAGATCAATAATTAATTAATAATGATTTTATTAAGTTATTATAATTATTATAATAACAGTCATGATAATAATTAATAATAAATGCCTAATTAATTTATATTTGGTGTTAATAGAAAATGTACATGGATTATATGTTGATGTATCTATGTGTACCCCTACTTGTTACCTTGTAATTTGAAAATGCATTGTATACCCTTTAATTCATTATAACCTAAGTTATATAAAATGTGTAACCTAAGTGTGTATGTTATGTGTATACATGATATAGCCCAAGTGTGATATTTACATATGCTGAGTTTAGCTTGTCCCAATTTAAGGGTCACCCCTCATTGCTCTTCACGTAAACTCAAGCCTAGCTACTCTACTCTTATCCTAAATTTCAACAAAGGTTAGCTAATGATCATGGGGGAGTAGTGATGATGATGGGATTCACCAACTTTCTACCTAATCTAACTGAACCATTAGTCAATTGCTCAACCCATTGGTTTGATTTTGAGGATATTCCCATTGTATGGATATCCATTTCTATATAAATAGAACCCTCCTCTCTTCATTTGATCTTGTTAAGTAGATTGTTAGTTGCTATAGAGAGAGTGAGAGCAATCTGATATTCAAGAGGGAACTCTAGCCAATTCAAAGCAATTTACATAGGTATAAAACTCACATTCATGTTCTTCAATTTCAAGTTCTTAATTTTGTGATTTAGGTGTTAATTGGTTGGAATAAGATTACTAAGTAACATATAAGTTGATATGAATGCTAGAATGTTGATGCTACATGTCTGGAATGGATTTCATAGAAAGAATTGAGGAGTTTGGCTTCAGCTCTGTTTTACAGAGAAGCTTCTGGTCTGGAAACGGAGCCGCGCGGCCGCGCGTCTCCCTAGTACAAATTGGGCGCGGCCGCGCCCCTCTGCAGAATTTGTTTTCTGTTTCGTTTTCTGTCCATGCTATCTTGATGATACCCTTTGGCCAAGCATGTAAACTAATATTAAACCACACTATAAGCTTCTTAATACTACATATATGCCATGACCATGATAGTATGTGTGATGAAAGGAAAACATATGTTTTAAAAGGGAAACTTATAGTTTCAATTATGAACTTAGACACGTACGTAGCACGTGCATCTTCTGATTCTGAAAGAATGACCGTATAGTCTGTATTGACATGAAAGGTACGTTTAAAGTGTCGAACACACTAGCATGAACGATTGCAAGATTTTAACGACTTTAACGAGAAATTTAAGCCTTTTGAAAACAAACTTGACCAAGATTAGTATCTTTTAGATTCTGACCATATGAGAACATTTACAAGGTTTAGATATGTGTTTCAATTGCATACGAATTATATGTTGAGATGCTTTACATGTACTATGTTACCTTTGTGGACTTAGTATACTTTTCAAAGGAAACTTAAGATTTGAAAGTTAATAACATCAATTACCATGTGGGTTATATTATGAGCATGCAAGCATGAAGATTAGGAGCTCACTATGCCTATAGACATATTAACATGAACATCATTTGTTTATATATAGATTTCACCTATGCACGCATATTCATAAAAACTGAATTTCTAAAGTATAGCCTATGTGATAGGAATATACATGAGTAGTATAAGCACAAGCATACTTACTAAGTATTGTTAGTCTCGTGAGGTGTAATATGGCGATGTAAATAATCTTTGAAACATGAATATGTATTAGTTAAAGTATGTGAATTACGGGCATGAAAACACGACTTCGAATTGAATATAGAAAAAGCATGCTAGTTTCGAACGAGAAGTTAATAACTTGATAAAGTATGTGTGTTGATTAAATATAAGTAACTTGAAGTATTATGTGTTCAAGCCTATATTGATGCATAGAAACTAGATAATCTAAAGTTATTAAATCTATGACATGATTAGATTGACTTACGTGAATTATGGATAGATTAATATGATAAGCAGATTCTTGTAAGTGTAGACTCGTATTAGTTTACACATGCTAATTGGAATACCGACTTATTAATGTTAGGTTATTTCAGCGAGATTTAATTAACGCTAGAACTTAATTGTAGCTGAGCAATCAGGCAAGTCTCCGAACTTCACTATTTGGTTGTGCAAGTTCTTTAATTCTTATTTGTACAAGTTCCTATCCTTCTCATATTGTATTGAGCAGGTTATTATCGTATTGACAGTTAATTATTTAAAGCTTGAACTTTATTTCCAAGCATGCTAATAGGTGGTTTAATTACTTTACAATTATTCCACATCGATATTATTGTTATTCGCACTTGGTGCACTTGATTTCGTACAGTCTTGGACTTATACATTATTTAAAGTTCTATAATTCTTGAACTGCGTCAGATAGAGTCTAAACCCTTGTTCGGTCAGACAATTGTATAAAATTTTTATAAAAACTATCCAAACCAATTGATGGTAAGGATTCTTAGACTAAAAGAACACCCCTTGTATATATAGGGGAGTACCCCAGGTATCTAGTATAAAGATACAAACAGCAGAGTTGAATGTTATGCATATACATAGCGTACGCGAGGCTGATCCCCTCAAGTACTTATTCTGTAACCAGTAACCAAAGGGTCAATCAGCTATTGATTTCGTTGGAGTTTTATAGTTCAAAAGTCTACTTGACTATCAGTTATTCTAAAAGCACTTATTATTCTTGCGTCCGATATTCATATTGTTGAATTCATTATCAGATATATTCCTTTCATCATGATATATCCTTTATTGTTGTATTTCAACTTGCTGAGCAAACTTGTTGCTCATCCTTGCTATATCATGACTTTTATTGCAGTTAAGCCCGAGACTTCAGGAAAGGACAAGGGTAAAGGGAAGATGTAGGATTAGTTTGCAAGGAGCAGACTTTATCTTTATGTTTAATTAATTTACTGTTGTGTAATATGAACCCTATTGACTATTCTAGGGTATGTTTGTATGTTTTGTATTTAAGGTTATCGAATCTTGGGACTAGTAACACCTTTTGAATGAACGACATACGTTTATTATATTCTGCATTTAGTTATTGTATGTTGTTTAGAGGTGGATGTTTATGTTAGATCGTGACGACCGGACCAGGGTCAGAGGACCCGGATTCGGGGGTGTCACAGCCTTGTTTGGTAAAACATAATTACAACCCTTTTAATTTATTTTAATAACTCCTTTTACTACTTAGTTTAAATGTCACATTTTATTTAATTAAATCTCACTATTTCAATTTAATTAAATTAAAGCTAACATCAATTAATTAAATAAAAGTGCAACATAAATTAAATTACTACACATTTATAATTTACTCATTAATCACAATTTCATGTAACCAATTAGTAAATTTCTAATTTAATTATTTAAATTAAATTAGACATTACTATAATTATTTATTAAATCATTAAATCCGTATTAACAAATACCGCATAATATTCATTTAATTTAATTACTTTAATTAAATTAGAACTACACCACAAAATTACTTACACATTAATTTAATATTAAACATCAATTTAATTAATATATTGCACTTAATTACATTACTCCATAATATAAACACATCAATTATTTATTTAACTAAATAAATAAATCAACTAAAATATTTATTTAATTTAATAAATATTTAAAATTAATATACAAAAATTCTCGTTTGTTACAATCTTCCCTCCTTAAAAGGATTCTGTCCCCAGAATCACAACTTAAAAAAATTCATTCGTCACATTCTTCCCCCCTTAAAAAGATTATTTCTCCAGAATCGTTATACAAGAAAATTAAGCAAATAGTTTGGGGATAAGTTCTCATCATAACATTTTCGAGTTCCCACGTACCTTCCTCAGCAATGTCGTTCCTCCAGATTATCTTACCAGAAGGTATCACTTTATTTTTAAGTACTTGCTCTTTCCTGTCAACTATCCGAACAGGAACCTCTTCATACGTTAAGTCTTTATCAAACTATAACGGCTCATACTCTATCACATACTTGTAATCGTGTTTATATGGTCGCAACACAGAAATATGGAAAACATTATGAACATGATCTAACTCCGGAGGTAACGCAACCTCGTAAGCTACCTCGCCAACCCTTCGCAGTATCTCAAAAGGTCCAATGAATCTGGGACTCAATTTCCCTTTCTTTCCAAATTGAATCTTCCTCTTCCAGGGAGATGCCTTCAGGAAAATGAAGCTTCCTACTTCGAACTCTCGATTTTGACGATGATAATCGACATACTTCTTCTGTCTGTTCTGAGCAGCTACCAATCTCGGTCTGATCAGCTTGACAATCCTAACAGTTTATTGCACCAATTTCGGTCCCAACAGTTGTTGTTCACCAACCTCATCCCAGCATAATGGAGTCCTGCATTTCTTGCGGTACAATGCTTCATAAGGCGGCATGCCAATACTTGCATGGTAACTGTTGTTGTAGGCGAACTCCACTAATGGTAGATGATCATCCCAACTTTCCTTGAAGTCCATAATACAAG
This sequence comes from Panax stipuleanatus, assembly GCA_020205555.1. NCBI lineage: Eukaryota > Viridiplantae > Streptophyta > Magnoliopsida > Apiales > Araliaceae > Panax > Panax stipuleanatus. Next base: position 131,106,880 of record CM035115.1, on the reverse strand, counting down.
CTCTCAACATATCCACTAAAGTCTGAATCATTCTCTCGCTCTGGCCATCAGTCTGAGGATGGTATGCCGTACTCATTTGCAATTGTGTTCCCAAGCATTCCTGTAGTCACTTCCAGAAATTTGACATGAAACGTAAATCTCTGTCTGATACAATTGACATCGGAACACCGTGTCTAGAAATAATTTCCTTAACGTACAACTTCGCCAACTGATCCAAGTTGAATCTAATCTTGATAGGTAAGAAATGTGCTGACTTCTTTAGTCGATCAACTATAATCCATACTGCATCATAACCCTTTTGAGTCGTTGGAAGACCAACCACGAAATCCATCGTGATATGCTCCCACTTCCATTCCGGAATCTCCAGCGATTGTAACAATCCACTTGGTCTCTGATGTTCTGCTTTGACTTTCTGACATGTAAACATTTTGTAACACATTCAGCCACATCTCTCTTCATATTCGGCCACCAGAAATACTGTCTGAGATCCTGGTACATCTTCGTACTCCCAGGGTGAATCGAATATCTCGAACTGCGAGCTTCACCCAAAATTTCCTCTTTGACTTTTGGCACTGGTGATACCCAGATTCTCCCTTCAAATCGTAGCAGTCCATCATTATCAATCTTGAACTTTATCTCTTCACCATTGGCTATTCTTTTCCGAATATTCTCACACTCCTCATCATGTAGTTGTGCTTCTTTCACCTTATTCACCAAGGTTGAACCGGTAGTTACTTGAAATAATTTATCATCTGATTCTTTCGTATACTTAACTTCCAGCTCCAACTTAGCGATCTCACTTACCAACTGTTCCTGAGCAATTAATAACATTAACTTCTCCCGACCATTTCTGCTTAAGGCATCGGCAACAACATTAGCTTTACCTGGTTGGTAAAGAATCTCGCAATCGTAGTCCTTAATAAGCTCCAACCATCTCCTTTGGCCCATATTCAAATCTTTCTGTATAAAAATATACTTCAGACTTTTATGATCTGTGTATATCTCACACTTTTCTCCGTATAGGTAGTGTCTCCATATCTTCAGAGCAAACACTACTGCCGCCAATTCCAAGTCATGGGTCGGATACCTTTTCTCATAATCCTTCAGCTGACGTGATGCATAAACAATGACTTTGTCGTTCTGCATCAGCACACAGCCTAATCCTTTATATGAAGCATCACTGTATACCACGAAATTTCCTGTACTATCCGGCAAAGACAACACAGGCGCAGTACTCAACCTCTTCTTCAGTTCTTGAAAACTTTCCTCACACTTTTTCATCCAAACGAACTTCACCGTTTTTTGAGTCAAATTCATCAACAGAGTTGCGATTTTGGAAAAGTCTTGAATAATACTTTTGTAGTAACCTGCTAATCCTAAGAAACTCCTCACTTCTGACGGTGTCTTCTGCTGATCCCAATTCATTACAGCTTCAACCTTCGACGAATTTATTGAAATTCCATCTTTGTCAATCACGTGGCCAAGAAATTACACACGTTCTAACTAGAATTCGCACTTCGAGAACTTCGCATACGACTTCTCCCGTCTCATCGATTCCAATATCAGCTTCAAATGTTCAGTGTGTTCCTCCTTAATTTTGGAATAGACCAAAATGTCATCAATGAACACCACTACGAACTTGTCCAGAAACGGCTTAAACACCCTATTCATTAGGTCCATAAATGCCGCAGGTGCATTCGTTAGACCAAATGACATCAATAAGAACTCGTAATGTCCATACCGAGTTCTAAATGCCATCTTCGGTACATCTTCTTTTCTTACCTTCAACTGATGATATCCACTTCTCAAATCTATTTTTGAGAAGTATCTAGCACCCTTCAGTTGATCGAATAAGTCATCGATCCTAGGTAAAGGATACTTATTCTTGATCGTGACTTTGTTCAATTCCTTACAATCAATGTAGAGCCGCATCGATCCATCATTCTTCTTGACGAACAATACCGGCGCTCTCCACGGTGACACGCTCGGTTGAATATACTTCTTGTCCAGCAATTCCTGCAGTTGAACCATCAAATCCATCATCTCTACTTGAGCCATTCTGTACGAGGCTTTCGATATCGGAGCAGTCCTCGATGCTAAGTCGATTACGAGCTCTATCTCTCTATCCGGCGGAAGTCCTGGCAAATCGCTCTGAAATACGTCCACAAACTCCCTAACCATTGATATCTCTTCTATCTTTGGACTCTCTCTACGAGTATCCACTATGTAGGCTTAGTACCCTACACAACCTTGCTTCAACAACTTCTTGGCCTACATCATCGTCAGATAACTCGCTTGTCTAGGCGATTTGCTGCCATAAAACACTACCTTCGACGGAGTCGTAAGGCTTAAAGACTTCTTCTGGCAATCAATTACCGCCCCATGATTAAACAACCAATCTATACCCAGTATAACATCGAATTCCCCAAGTTTAATCGGAATCAAATCTACCACCAACTCATGACCCTTAATGACCAATCTATAGTTCTTGTGTACAAACCTGACATGAAAAATCTCCCTACTCGCAATCTCTATGTTCAAGTGGTAAACTAATTCATCTTTAGGTAAGTCTAAAGTCTTAGCAAAGTTATCAGATATGAATGAACAAGTAGCACCCGAATCAAATAATATATAAGCATTAATAATATTAACCAGAATAATACATGACACCACATCTTTTTACTGCAAAGCATCCTGCACGATCATGTTGAATGTTTTGGCAGTGGGTCGGCTCGTCTGCGGTGATCAAGAAATAGCCAAAGTGCTACCGCTGCTATTTCCCCTCCCGACTGTCGCCAACTGGCTTCTTTAGGCAATCCCGGGCCATATAATCCATTGACCCACATGTAAAACAAGCTCCCTTCTTCAGGTTAGGATAATTTGGTGCAATGTGGCCTTCCTAACCACAGTTGAAACATACTCACCTTCCCCTCAAGCACACTTCAGTGTGATTCTTCTTGCATGTGGCACATGCTTCAAATTTTCTCTTCTACTGGCTTCCCTGTTGACTCCCAGTAGATGTGTTGTCGTTCCATTTTCTTTTCTGGTTGGTACCACTACCACCAGCCTTGTTCTCAGTCTCATTCTTCTTCTTCTCCTGGTCTTGATTGTATTTGGTTAAGGCATCACTTCCACCTTCTGCGATGATCGCCTTCTCCAACACTGCAACAAATGTGTTCAGCTAGAACATGGAGACTTTACTGTAAAACCAGGGCTTCAATCCCTTCTCGAATCTTCTCGCCTTTCTTTCGTCAGTACTTACCTTGTATGTTGGAAATCTTGTTAGCTCGTTGAATTTTGCGGCATACTCTGGCACCGTCATCGCTCCCTGTATCAGATCTAGAAACTGAACCTCCATCTGGTTCTATGAGCTTACTGGAAAGTACATTTCAATGAACATTTCTTTGAATCGGTCCCATGCTATCACACCTTCCCCTACTTGAGCTTTGTTGGCTTACCACCAGTTGATAGCTTCCGACTTCAGCATGAATGTTGCGAAAGTCGTCTTTTAGTCGTCATTAATTTTGGCCACATCAAAGACCTTCTCCATTTCCAACACCCACGTTTGGGACACTATTGGATTCACCGATCCCTAAAATTCTGGCGGTCCTACCGCTTTGAATTCCTTGAACGTCGCGGCTTGGACTTGCGGCTAATTCGCAAGCGCTCCTGTCAGTAAATTCACTAATTGTTGAACTGGATTGGCATTCTCCCCATCGTTGTTGTTGTTATTTGTAGAACCCTCTTGTTGTTGACGTGCAGATCTTCTTCTAGGAGGCATCGTTCTGTTAAGACATACTCTTATTAGATCCCTCATCTCTTAAATATTCAAGTTCAAACTTAAACATTTAAAATAAATTAATTCACACTTGAACACATAGCACATCAATAAACTTTTTTATTTTATTCATTCATAGTTTTTTAAAATATACAATAGATAACATCTCTGCTATTTACATTTTCTTTCCTGAACTGAAACAAGTTATAGGATAACATCATTATCTTATCCCATTATTATATCAAATTCTGGGATTTATATTTATTTAATACACAAAGAAACACATGGTTATTCCTATACTATCTAGGCATATTAAGACGTCGCACAGCCTCTCCACGTTCTTCTTCCATCATCCGAAACACTGTTCTGCGATCCACCATATACCACGGAAAATCCTTGAACTGAGCTGGGTAATAAAAGACACGGTCCTGGGCCCTATCTATAGCCGAATGAAACGCATAGTCCATCTCCTTCAGCTTGACCTTCTTCGCTTGAACCACGTCTTCAGCTCGATCTGCACATAGAGTAGCCTTCAAATATGTATCCTCTGCTCTGGCACGTTTCGCTGACTCCTCTTTAATGTTATTTTTTTATTTCGCTAGCTCAGCCAGTGCATCATCCCTCCCACTTTCCACATGAACTAGATCCCACTTCACGTTTCCAAGTTGATCATCCAGTTCTTGAATCATTTCCTCCTTTTGCTGTATGGTGGTTTGACTCTCGTCCTCCAGCTCCTCCAGCTCTCAGACTCTACTATGTAGCTCAATGTTGCGGTTATAGACTTCCTCATACATCACAGCGCTGATAGAGTTAGGTGAAAATTCCTCTTCAGGATCCTCCTCCTCTTCCTCTGACTCGTCCACGTCGTCTCGGTCAAAGACTGGCTCATGCTCCTGACCAACTACTATGATCAATGGAGATGGCTCTCTCTGAACCAACTGCTCCTAGACTGTATGGATGTCTTGGGGCTCCTCATCTCTGGGCATCTGGGGTAACTCCTCCCTAGCCTGACTAGACTCTCCAACATTCGTCATCCTAACACAAAATTTTAAAGTTTAATTATTACGTGATATCGATCGACACTCTTCGAGTACATAAACGTAAGCATATAGCACGTAAGCTAGTTTATTATCTTTAACTATCATCACTATCTTTTCGATCTCCTATAAGGCTACTTCCTAAGGTTCCCCACCTAAGGTTCATAACCTAAATCTTTGATTCCATCTTGTGACCCCCAAATCCGGGTATCTCATTTCCACAGGATTTGGTGTTCACTATCTAAATAAAACATAACTAATTTCTCGTAAATAAGGAATGCAAAATAAATTAGTAATTTACAACCTTAATAAATTAAATCTTCCTTCAAAAGAGTTACAACTTTGTCAAAAACATCGCCAGGGTTTCTAATCTTTAAACAACGTCAATGCGGAAATTAAAACTTCTCTTAATAAAATTAAGTCTTATTACAAATCATATCAAATATGAACAAGTCTTCACTTGTTCATCTTGCCTTTTCCTTTGCTAGTTGACGGTTCGTCAACTCTCTCAACTTTGGCTGCAATGGTTATATAAATGCATGAGTAAGCAAACAAAAACTCACTGGAAATAACAATCAATAGTGATGACATATTACTGAATAGCTTCAACCGAATTGAATAATATTTCTATCATCGATAATCAAAAATTGAATATGGAATTTAGAATTCATCTGAGGGTCATAAGACCTTGAACTATATCCCAGGTTGTAAGTATTTCTACGTAAACCTTTAACAGCCGTTAGACTATATGGACTCTTAACTCGTACTTAGGGGGTCAGCCCTTCGTACCATGTATTGTGCACAAACATCTTAACTCTTTCGCATGGTAATCCCCTATTAATTGGGTTGTTCATCTCAGTATTGATTAACGAGTCCGCACCAAAGAAAGTTTGGTTTGGATAAGCCCAAAGGGTAATTTAGAGTTCAACTATCATCGACTAAAGAGTAGTTGAATTAACTTACAATAATTTAAGAATTTGATAACAAAAGAATTATGAAATAATTATGAGTCACAACAATAGACATTATATTCAATAGTAAAGCTTTAGAATTAAATTTAAAGCATTTGAAGATACAATAAAATCTTGCTTGAACAATTAAGTCAAGGTTACATTATTTTCAATAATGAACTTCAATAAGATATTTGTTCAATATGGAAACTAGAGTACTTGCTCATTTGATAAAAATAAAGAATAAGCTAACATGCATAAACGTAAACAAGAAAGGATATAACAACTTGCCTCGTGCGTTAGCTACACAATTAATACTCACGCTTCTACCCTACACATACCATTATAATTGTAATGCCAATTAGCTACACTAACATTAACGTAACAAGTTAAATTCCATCTTAGTTGAACTCGTTATCTTAGTTCAAGTTCTGACCATCATTGTGACGAACGAGAATTTTGTAAAGATATTTAAATATTTATTAAAATAAATAAATATTTTTAATGATTTAATTATTGAATTAAATAATTAATTCATGAATTTGTGGTAGATTAATTTAATTATATGTGTGACATTAATTAAATTAATATGTAGTAATTTAATAGTTCAAAGAATACATTTAATGGAGTTTATTTGATTAATTGAATTAATTAAATAAGCATATGTTACTTTAGTTAATTTAATAATTAATTAGTGAATTAATGAATTGACATAATTAATAAATAAAAATATTAATTATGTGACAATGTGATTTAAATGTGAATTATATTATTTTATTTAATTAATTTAAATAAGATTAATTGAATTAATTAAAATGTTACATTAACTATATTATAAACTAGTTATTAAAATAAAGAGAAAGGAGGAAAAGAAGGAAGGCAAACAGGGCCTTAAGAGGAGTTAGTCCGTTGTAAATACAACGGTAATATTTATATATACGTATATTGGGTTATCCTAATTCATTATCAAAGGAAAAGTTAGAAATTCTCAGAGAAAAGTTGAGAGAAAAATATCAGAGGAAAAGAGAAAAATTGAGGGAAAGAAAGAGATTTGAGAAAAATCGTAAGTGTTGTCTATGATTATCTTCATACTAACAAAGGAAAATCTTCCTTTTAAAGTTTTTAAAAGTTATATTTTTCCAAAGTCTTCATTTACGTATTTTAGTTTTCTGTGAAAAACTAGTTTCAAAATTGGGCTATGATATGGCTTTATCTATATGGGTATGTGATCATAACGTTTTTTCTAACATATAAACATGTTTTAAAGGATCAATTTTATATAATTTGGCCTTAATTGGGTTTTTCAAATATTTACAGAGTTTTTATACGTCTTTGTAAAAACTCTCTGTTAAGAATCATTTTGGAAAATTAAAGTATGAGGTTATCAAATATGTGACCGTAGATGTTAGTATTATGTGTTAGATCATGTATCCATGATTTACACTGATCACACCAAATAACTTTGTTAATAAATGGGTTTTATGAAATTACAGAGTATTGAATATGGGTGAATAACCCATATGGGTTAAATTAATGATTGAATCATATGTTTATATTTAAATTGATACATGAATATGATTGTATATGTTAAAACAAAAAAAATGGAATTGAAAAAATGAATGGATTCGGTGTAGTAACGAATCCGTAAGGAGATTTTTTTATGTTTTTCATTAAACTCTTGAAAGTTTTGAAGAACAGTGAAAATTAATATTTTGATTTGTGTAATTACATGACTTGGAATGTTAAGAACATGTTATAAGTGATATATAATGTTCCTGTGAAGTTTATACTTCATGGGTAACATTATAAATTAGTGTAATGATGTGAATTGGGAGAAAATAGGAGAAAATCTGTGTTCGTTCGCGAACTTTAGATTCTGAAATTCCGCAGCCGCGCGGCCGCGCCGGCTGCAAGGCAAAATGGCGCGCGGCCGCGCCTGTCCGAAAAATTGAATTTTTTTTGCTAAGTGTTGGAAAATTGTGAAATGTGTTTTGAGTCTAATAAACATGAACACATGTTGTATAAATATGATAAAATATTGATATGAGTTTAATAATTTATGTTATGTGATTAATTAATAAATTAATTACGTGACTTAAACTATTATTTGTAAAGGTTAAATAATGTGATATAAATATGAAGACATTATTTTTTAAGTCTAATAAATATGAAGGCATGTGATGTAAGTAATAAGTTATTAATACAAGTTAATAACTTAAGTTATGTGATTAATTAACAAGTTAATTAATCAACGTAAACCATTATTTGAAAAACCTAATAATGAGTTCAAAGAACACTAATTGTAAATCAATAATCATATCGAACCTGTGATTAATTGATATTGTAAATGTGTGATAGGTAAGAGTAATTAAAGAAGTGAGTAATAACTGTAGCTTGCGCACGAGACAAGTTTTCTATCCCTAACTTATTATTATTGTTGGGCAGGTTTCCTAAACTAAACTCTTTAAATTAAGCAATTGTTATGCTTAATTACTATTGTTGAGCAAATTCTTACTCTTGAATATCCAAGTTTAGAATTTCACTTGAGATGCTATAATTCTTTTAAAAGTATTATTTAAGTGTACAATACTTATTCAATTGTATACCTTGAGAAGTTAATATTCAATTTGAATATCATTTATTGAGTTATCCAAACCAACTTTATTTGGTGCGGATTCTGATGTCAAACTGAGATGAACAATCCTAATATAGGGAATTAATGAAGATGCTTAAAGCGTTAAGATAATGTGCACAGTATCAGTACGAAGGGCTGATCTCCCTAAGTACAAGAAGCAAAGTCTATAGTCTTATGACTGTTAAAAGTTGGAAAGGTTAATATACTTGACAACCTAAGACTCGGTTCAAGGTCTTAATGACCCTCAGAAGTAATTTGACTCTCGATTAATATTCTTGATTCAAAAGTTGAGAAGTAATTTGACTCTTGATTAATATTCTTGATCCAAATGTTGAGCTTTCTGTTATTCAGAATTCCTTCACTCGCATGTTATTATTCTGTCATATTTTTATACTTGCGGGCATTCGTGCTCACTCTTGCATAATAACATTGCAGCTAATAATGAACGAAGTGATGTACCTTCTAGTAGCAAGGGCAAAGGAAAAGATAACAAGTGTTGAAGACTTGTGTTGATGTTAAGAATGTTAAAGTTCAAGATTTATGTGTGATGACTTAAGACTTATTTATTTACGTTTCCGCAACAGAGATTTAAGGTTAAGTTTATCCTGGGATTTATGATGTATTATTATTTCAGATGATGTAAGATGATGATTTATTTATCTAATAAATGAATTTCATTATTTATGGGTAGATAGTTGTATGATATTGGAACAGTGAACACCAAATCCTATGAAAATTAAGATACCGGATTTGGGGGTGTCACACTACAAGTTCAGAGGGTGGGCAACATAATGCTCATGAATATTGGTTTCAAAACGTCTAAGCTTTATTTCTCCAAATCCATGTCATACCAAACTAATCATGTAAGGCAACTTTGAATTACATGTCATACTTATTTGTAAATGTTTCTACATATGTTTACAAGGTCAAAATATAACCACTCCATGTTTATAAAAACTTAGTTTACAAAAATATCCTAGTTTTCCTTTGAAATCGTTTTAAACCAAGTCCAACCAATCTAACGCATATAAAACAACTTCAAACCTTATGTCATGCATAGTTAGACTTCGTATGCATGCTTATCAAGGCCAGAAATTAAAGTACACAAGTTTCATCAAGGTTTACTTTCAAAACTCAAGTTTCTTTTCAAAGCTCGTGCTAAATCGTGTTAACAAAATCCATTATAATTAAGGTAACCTTAACTATATGTCATGTCTATTTTCTTGCATATTTATGTTTTATCACTTAGAATAACGTATTTTATTGTCGGGAGCACTACAATTGCATAAGTGCATGTCCGACGCCCTTCGAATGCTTTTGAATACGTAGCATTCACAAAGATAGACATTTTTACCCCTCTAAAAAACTTCAAATCGAAAAACTTAAAAAATAAAAGTTGTAGGTCTACTCGTTATCTTTTCGAATCATCCTGAACCACCTCAATCGGAGTTCGTATAAAGATGTTATGCCTAATTTACTACAGCAGGTCAAAATAATTTTTTTTTGTCTAACCATGCTGTGGCGCAGCTGCGCACCAAATGGCCTTGGGGGCAGCACAGCGGCGCCACAAGAGGCAGAAGGAGGTTCCAGACTTGGTTCTTCACGAATTTTCATACCATTTCACTTTTCGATCGTCATAACACGAGTTATACACATCCAATTCATTCCGTTTTTGATTCTATAGATTCGTAACTCATAAAACTATAACATACCAAAGCATCAACAATTAACATAAACATTAAGTAACCCAAATATTAATCTAAAACTCATATTCATACTAAGTTTTCATATTTTGACAAGTTTCGTTAATTTCATCACTACGGATTCGTTTCTAAACCAAATTGGTCCGTTTAACTTCCGTTGTTTTCGTATTTAACTGTATTAACAGTATCTAAAAAAAATTTATGGATTACAACAATCCTTAGCCATCAATTTTGTGACTCAAAAGCAAGTATTTCATTATACTTTTCTAGTAATTGAAGAACTTTGAATTCAAGAACATATATAACAGAAATATAACCATTTTAATGCTTGAATTTGATAACTATAGCACTTCATACCTCTGATTGCTCTCCAATTCTATTAACTCTCCATAGCTACTTTTCTCAGACACTCAACAAACGTGAAATGAGAAGGAGGTGGCTTTATTTATAGAGGAATTATTGACCAAACAATACTTTTGCCCATTGATTTAAACTAAAGGGAAGATGAAGAAGCCATTGGGTATGAAGAAGTTGGTCAAGTACTCCTTCCTCTCCATTCTTTACCTCATCATCACCCTATCTAGCCATTGCTGAGCTTAAGCAATAGAGGGGTAGGCCATTGGCCTATCACATGGCTGATTAATATTTGGGACAATGAATTTGGGATAAGCTATATTACTTCCTTACTTATTAGTAAAATGGTCCTCGTTCTACTAAAGTTAATCTCTTTTGGGCTCATTAAGTGAATTATAATGACTTAACATTACTACATTAAATTAAGTTATGGTTACATATACACACTGTCATTTATGTAACCCCCACCAATATACTCATATATAATATATTCCACATTTATATTCATGTATCTCAGGTACACGGAGTTTGTCCAAATAATTTTTTAATTGGGCTAAATATAATTCAGTAGGGTACTCTCAACCCATTATTTCCTATCACACATAAATATCACAATGATTAACATCAATCATTTATTCTCTTTCCATAAATTTTCTTTTAATACTTCTAGTCAAACCTTTAGTCTATTTTAACTTTTATTCTCAGGCCGCACAAGGCTCATTTATCTCATTTACCGGAGTTATATAACTCAAGCTCATAATCTCAACAATAAAATATTAGGGGTCTAGGTCACGTTTGACCTTTTCCCAATTCCACGTTAGTTTAATATCGATTTAATATAAAGTTTGTGACACACTTTACCTTAATACCATATTATTTAACCACCTTAATTAATTATACTCTATGAAATTGTAATCATGACATCCTTATTTAAACTAAACATTTTTCTTAAAATAATTAGTATGTACAATACCAATATAATTCCTCAATTTCTTTTCTTCCATAAAATGTCCCAACACATTTTCAGTCAACCACATCTCAATGCATTAACTTCATATATTCATCTCTATCCAATATTTAAATATATTGGTCCCCTTCTTTTATCAGACAGTTATTATCATTAACCTATCTCAACTATCAAATCTTTTCATATATTATTACACTATGTAATATATTAAAATTCCCTTTTAATTTACATATTCATTCCATTTTCTTTATGTTAAACACATATATTAATTCACCATCTTATGTAAGTGAATTAATCATTTCTATTCAATTTAATATCATGCCACTACCACGCAAAGCTTCATAATATAATATTCTATAATATCACTTAATTAATCAATATTTATTCCGAGTTAATTAATTAACTCTTATTCAAATCATGTTTTTGCTAATTTAATCCATTTATGGACAACTTAATCGCCAATTATGACTTTTATTACCCATATGAGTCCTTAATATACATTTCTTGAAATTCAAATTTCACAACTTACTCAAAACTTTCTACAGACCGGCGCAGCTGCTCTGATCATAAGCTTGGAAGTGGCGCAGCTGCGCCACCTCAAGTCCAGAGGCAAACAAGTTTTGTATTAGCAGAAATAGAACCTTCATTTCTAAATACTTTACATATACCTCATAAATGATAACTCATCTAAAATCAACCTCTTCTTTGATTCCACATCATCGATTACTATTTTCTTTAATAATTTAAATATCAAACTTCGAGTTTTAAATCTCCACTTTTTCTTAAAAGTTTAACCAACTATAAAATCTCATTTATGGAATTCTTTCCATCAATAACACAAAATTCAAAATATATAACACATATATATTCTTATTCAAACCCGACACATTCTATAATAAGAATTTTATTTATTAAATTCTTATTTTAATTGTTTCTAAAAATTCGGGTTATCACACAATCCATCCATAGACATTTTAAGCACTAACTACGACCCATAATACATCATGCTAGTCGCTAGTATATATATTCAAGGGAAAGGTGATTATTCATTTAATGGCACCACGTACTATGATAAAATAATTTTATAAAATATTTAATATCGATGGATAATTTCATCCACCTCCTTTACTTTAATTAAATTGTCTCTACAATAAATAACAAAAATATATTAATAATAGATTTATTAATCACAAAATCACATATTACATAGTTCATATTATCCTATGTAACACAATACTTCCTACCTCATAACACACACATATATATATATTCGAACCCAATACATGTCTTAAGAATTTTATTTATTAAATTCTCATTTTAATAATTTCTGAAAATTCGGGTTCTTACATCCTCTCTCCCTTGTAAGGATTCTGTCCTCGGAATCACCGAAACTTCCTCTACTCTCTACTATTTCGATTATTACATATTCTCTTGAATAATTTTATTCATTCTCTTTTCGGAAGTTTTATTATTATAACCTTCTCAATCGCGTTCTACCATTTTCTCCTTTCTAAGGAACAATCTACTTACTACATTCATCCTTCAGAAGAATAATAATCTTCCACGATTTTTCAATAATCGGGAAGTAGTATGAATAACTCAGATTCCAAATTATGCTGAGGGGTCACAAGATCGTGAACTTTTTTCCACGTTTATAAATGCCTCAACACGAGTCTCCACACTGTAAACCAGAGTGTTTATCAATCACAAAGACTGAAAACACCCTCCACGCGTACTCTAGGTGGCTGGCCTATTGTACCACTACGTTAAGCCACAATGTAGTGTTTTGTAACGACTATATGCGTTACGTTCGGAACCATTGTCCCCGAAAACATGTCCCATTTATAAGGTTGTTCACCTCAGCTTTTCAACGTCAAAATCCGCACCAGAGCAATCTGGTTTGGCATAAATACACAAGAATGCTTGAATTTATAATCACTTTTCAACAATCGCCTAGCCGAAGCAAATAGCTTAGACTCTTATCAATAATTCGGACGTCAATCAAAATAATTTAGTCAACTTTTCATAATTTAAAAGAAAACCAAAAATCATTTTATGACGTCAAAATGCCGCACCAACTTTGTAGTACGTTGAAGATTCTGCCATTTTGTGACTTTGCCATATTACATCATACCATAGTGGGCTGACGATCTTAAGATCACTTCCGACACTAGGTACGATTGCATTGATGGCTCCATCGTTTACCATCCTACACCATATCAAATGATGCACATGGTCAAAATACATTTTGAAAGATTTTTAAATTATTTTTGTCTTAGCCGAAATAAATAGCTTAGATATACGAATAACGATTTTTAAAACTCATTGGTTCAGTCATTTTGACCCAATGTTTTCTAAAGAAAACAGAAGTGTAAACACTAGCACGAAGTCAATAAATTTTAAAAATCTAGCATAGCTAGAAGATTTAGAAAAATCCAAATTTCTCCATCAACTAAAATCTCTTACTCCATTGCTTCATCATTCTATCAATCTTCAATACCATCAATGCTCACTATACCAAAACTCTTAATTCTTGATGTATAATATATCTATTCTCAGTATAGTTCATCGAACTTACCACACCATGGAAGTTCAGGACTTACCAAAATAATACGATTTTAGGAACTTGTCCTAGCAATACGTAATCCAAGAACCAATCAGGGACTGTCCATACGCTTAGGAGTCAAAAATACAGATGATTATGAGTCACAAACTTATCATAGGCATGAGTCTTAAGAACTTACACCTAATCTTAGTATTATCTAATTTAATCTTAGAAACATCTATCTATCAGAATAAACATGAGAAAAGAATCACCTTTTCGCCATATGTATAACGATAGCGTGACACTAACATTCCAACGATTATCAATGTGGTGCACTCAGCGCAAGCACAAAACCTCCGCCCACACAAAGGTTTGTACAACTAAGCCGTCACATGAGTCCTCAATGGAAATCCAACACTTAACTCTATCTTACTCTTCACTTGCTCTTTTGCTCATTACGAACTTTCTATGTTTCATCACATACAACTCCTCATGAGTTCATCTCGTACTATTTTATAGTACATTCTCTCATAGCATCAAGCTATAACCACTTAGTCGTTACAGACCATCTATCATTCCATAGTTCAATCTGATCACGTCGTGATCATCAGTTTATCTTAGGGTTCTTTCCCTATTATCAACCAAACTCCATTCGACTTCATTCTTATTATCTTTATTATATTCATCTTATAGACATCATCTTCACATTTTTATTACCGGAGTTAGGAAACTCCTGAATTCTCATTCTCTAAATACTTCAAGATTCTTCTTTGAATCTTCGCTTAGATATATTTTAATCTTATCTTCCCCTTTCTTAAGTTAAAGTCTAAGGTACACTTACCTAAGGTTTATAACTTACAACTTTGATACCAACCCGTGACACCCCCAAATCTGGGTCCCTTCGAATCTCGGATCCGGTGTGTCACGATACTACTATCGTCAAACTATTACATCTTTTATTCATAACTTAAAGAATATAACTTCGCTTTATTACAATTTAGAATATAAATTCTTTCATTTCCAAGATCTGTATAATGACCCCGAACTTTAATGAGTTTCGATCTTGGTCATTTAACATTCCTGTCTTACATCATATTCGATGTTATAAAAATACGGAATAATTTAAACTTTTTCAATCTCTATTGAATAAAATCTTTTTATTGATTTCATAACTTTAAATCAATTATAAATCCATGAATCAACTATATGATATGATTCATTCTATTTGAGTTACTGTATAAACTTTTACATCTTAATACGAAGTCTTCTATGTATCACATAGTACAACTTTACAACACGACAAGTGTTATACATCACAAGCAACTATCAAGTACCTTGTATAAAACTTAAACATTTTTCAAGATCATATTGTTAGATAACTACGTTAATCTCCTTACGAAACTACGAAACTCTATCAATCAAGTGGCATAATACTTTAATCGTGAGTCCTTAACCTGCAAAAATGGGTATTTGGAAGAGTGAGCTCGACAGCTTAGCAATTTTAACAGTTTTCATGCATCACATAGCATATAATATCATACTCAGTTCATGCATTCATAATCAATTAATATTTCCTATGCATGTTACTTCTCACATAACAGGCATAGAGATTCACTTTACAAGTATATCATCAAAGATCAACTTTCAATCTCATACATATCTCATATACATTTCACATATATACATCAACATTCTCATAGCATAATATAACTCAATTAATAGTTATAGAATTCATATATCAAATAGGAACTGAAAGACTTGCCTGGCTCGTAGTTTGTCAACTACGACTTAACTGCTTATAGCTATCTCCACTTCGTGTATTCCTACACAATTGTATAATCATGGATTCATTCCCATCAGTCATACATTTTTTTATATTCTCAATGTAATAACAATGTTACATTGTTCTCTATCTTGGTTTTTAAAACCTTCCCTTCGCTTTCTTAGTAAACTCTTAGAATAGCTATATATATTGTATACCTTAGCTACACATGCTTAATATCAACATTCATAAACCTTTATCACATACTTGACTCGCTATGTGTTCGACACATATTTAAAACTCAAAGATGCATGATTTGCATTTTGCAAATCTTAATAAAACTTACAAATCCTGGTTTATATAACCATTACACGCTCATATACTTAAAACATCAATCACGTCAAGTATTATAACTTAAGACATTCATACACATGTGCTTTAAGGTCTAGATCAGAGTTAAAATAATCAGGCATCACTTACCTGCGGCGCAGCTGCGCTGCAATTTGGCCTGGGATGGGCGCAGCTACGCCGTCCCCTGGCCAGACCAAAGTTGAATATTCATTTTCTGGTTCCATCTGAGTTCTTAGCATGCATGACTGTTAACACATAACTTATCCACATGTTAAGAGGTCTTAGCCCAAGTTAGGTGTCTCTTGTTTTTACTTTAAATTATTTTCACACTTTAAAGACTTATTTGAAAATTTCCAACAAGGCTAAGTAGGTTCATGCATAAGGAATGAACTACATTAACCATTTCATCATGTAAGGATGTTAGACACCTATACTGCGTATACTCGCATTTAATCAACTCATTTAATCATAGTTAGTATAGTTCATCATTTGAGAACTCATTACAATTCATACTTGAACAACTTATGTGGTGTCTAACTAGATGAGCGCACATGTAAACCATGTTTAGTGACCTAAAGGATACTAGCATGCCATCCTATAAGTTCAGATGGTGGGCAACACAATGCTCATGAATATTAGTTTTAAAACGTCTAAGCTTTATTTCTCCAAATCCATGTCATACCAAACTAATCATGTAAGGCAACTTTGAATTACATGTTATACTCATTTGTAAATGTTTCTACATATGTTTACAAGGTCAAAATATAACCACTCCATGTTTATAAAAACTTAGTTTGCAAAAATATCCGAGTTTGCCTTTGAAATCGTTTTAAACCAAATCCAAGCAATCTAACGCATATGAAACAACTTCAAACCTTATGTCATGCATAGTTAGACTTCGTATGCATGCTTATCAAGGTCAGAAATTAAAGTACACAAGTTTCGTCAAGGTTTGCTTTCAAAACTCAAGTTTCTTTTCAAAGCTCGTGCTAAATCGTGTTAACGAAATCCATTATAATTAAGGTAACCTTAACTATATGTCATGTCTATTATCATGCATATTTATATTTTATCACTTAGAATAACGTATTTTATCGTCGGAAGCACTACAATTGCGTAAGGACATGTCTGACGCCCTCCGATTGCTTTTGAATACGTAGTATTCACAAAGATGGACATGTTTACCCCTCTAAATGATTTCTAATTGAAAAACTTAAAAAATAAAAGCTGTAGGTCTACTCGTTATCTTTCCGAATCATCCTGAACCACCTCAATAGGAGTTCGTATAAAGAAGTTATGCCTAATTTACTAAAGAAGGTCAAAATAATTTTTTTTGTCTGACCATGCTGTGGCGCAGCTGCGCACCAAATGGCCTTGGGGGTAGTGCAGCTGCGCCACAAGAGGCAGAAGGAGGTTCCAGACTTGGTTCTTCATGAATTTTCAGACCATTTCACTTTTCGATCGTCATAACACGAGTTATACACATCCAATTTATTCCGTTTTTGATTCTATGGATTCGTAACTCATAAAACTACAACATACCAAAGAATCAACAATTAACATAAACATTAACTAACCCAAATATTAATCTAAAACTCATATTCATACTAAGTTTTCATATTTTGACAAGTTTCATTAATTTCATCACTACGGATTCGTTTCTGAACCAAATAAGTCTGTTTAACTTCCGTTGTTTTCGTATTTAACTGTATTAACAGTATCTAATAACAATTTATGGATTACAACAATCCTTAGCCATCAATTTTGAGACTCAAAAGCAAATATTTCATTATACGTTTTTAGTAATTGAAGAACTTTGAATTCAAGAACATATATAACAGAAATATTACCTTCTTAATGCTTGAATTTCTAACTATAGCCCTTCAAACCTCTGATTGCTCTCCAATTCTATTAACTCTGCATAGCTACTTTTCTCAGACACTCAACAAACGTGAAATGAGAAGGAGGTGGCTTTATTTATAGAGGAATTATTGACCAAACAATACTTTTGCCCATTGATTTAAACTAAAGGGAAGAAGAAGAAGCCATTGGGTACGAAGAAGTTGGTCACATACTCCTTCCTCTCCATTCTTTACCTCATCATCACTCTATCTAGCCATTGCCGAGCATAAGCAATAGAGGGGTAGGTCATTGGCCTATCACACGACTGATTAATATTTGGGACAATAAATTTGGAACAAGCTATATTACTTCCTTACTTATTAGTAAAATGGTCCTTATTCAACTAAAATTAATCCCTTTTGGGCTCATTAAGTCAATTATAATGACTTAACATTACTACATTAAATTAAGTTATGGTTACATATACACACTGTCATTTATGTAACCCCCACCAATATACTCATATATAATATATTCCACATTTATATTCATGTATCTCAGGTACACGGAGTTAGTCTAAATAATTTTTTAATTGGGATAAATATAATTCAGTGGGGTACTCTCAACCCATTATTTCCTATCACACATAAATATCACAATGATTAATATCAATCATTTATTCTCTTTCCATAAATTTTCTTTTGATACTTCTAGTCAAACCTTTAGTCTAGTTTAACTTTAATTCTCAGGCCACATAAGGCTCATTTATCTCATTTGCTGGAGTTATATAACTCAAGCTCATAATCTCAACAATAAAATATTAGGAGTCTAGGTCACGTTTGGCCTTTTCCCAATTCCACGTTAGTTTAATATCGATTTAATATAAAGTTTGTGACACACTTTACCTTAATACCATATTATTTAACCACCTTAATTAATTATTCTCTATGAAATTGTAATCATGACATCCTTATTTAAAATAAACATTTTTCTTAAAATAATTAGTATGTACAACACCAATATAATTCCTCAATTTCTTTTCTTCCATAAATTGTCCCAACACATTTTCAGTCAACCACATCTCAATGCATTAACTTAATATATTCATCTCTATCCAATATTTAAATATATTGGTCCCCTTCTTTTATCAGACAGTTATTATCATTAACCTATCTCAACTATCAAATCTTTTCATTTATTATTACACTATGTAATATATTAAAATTCCCTTTTAATTTACATATTCATTCCATTTTCTTTATGTTAAACACATATATTAATTCACCATCTTATGTAAGTGAATTAATCATTTCTATTCAATTTAATATCATGCCACTACCACGCAAAGCTTTATAATATAATATTCTATAATATCACTTAATTAATCAATATTTATTCCGAGTTAATTAATTAACTCTTATTCAAATCATGTTTTTGCTAATTTAATCCATCTATGGACAACTTAATCGCCAATTATGACTTTTATTACCCATATGAGTCCTTAATATATATTTCTTGAAATTCAAATTTCACAACTTACTCAAAACTTTCTACAGACCGGCGCAGCTGCTCTGATCATAAGCTTGGAAGTGGCGCAGCTGCGCCACCTCAAGTCTTGAGGCAGACAAGTTCTGCATTAGCAGAAATAGAACCTTCATTTCTAAATACTTTACATATACCTCATAAATGATAACTCATCTAAAATCAACCTCTTCTTTGACTCCACATCATCGATTACTATTTTCTTTAATAATTTAAATATCAAACTTCGAGTTTTAAATCTCCACTTTTTCTTAAAAGTTTAACCAACTATAAAATCTCATTTATGGTATTTCTTTCCATCAATAACACAAAATTCAAAACATATAGCACATATATATTCTTATTCAAACCCGACACATTCTATAATAAGAATTTTATTTATTAAATTTTTATTTTAATTATTTCTAAAAATTCGGATTATCACACAATCCATCCATGGACATTTTAAGCACCAACTACGACCCATAATACATCATGCTAGTTGCTAGTATGTATATTCAAGGGAAAGGTGATTATTCATTTAATGGCACCACGTACTATGATAAAATAAATTTATAAATTATTTAATATCGATGGATAATTTCATCCACCTCCTTTACTTTAATTAAATTGTCTCTACAATAAATAACAAATATATATTAATAATATATTTAATAATCACAAAATCACATATTACATAGTTCATATTATCCTATGTAACACAATACTTCCTACCTCATAACACACACACACACACACACACACACACACACACATATATATATATATATATATATATATATATATATATATTCAAACCCAATACATGACTTAAGAATTTTATTTATTAAATTCTCATTTTAATAATTTTTTAAATTCGGGCTCTTACAGTATAGCTGAGTTGCAGGCTACTAGGGTCGATTTCTGAGACGTTAGATTCCACCATCGCTCCGCCCGAGATTAGTTTATCTCAGGATGAGGAGATGGCTCTTTGGGTCGCATCTCAGAATCCTCCTAGTAGCACTACCGGCCGGTATCGAGTGCTGGGACTGCCGAGGATACCATCCTATACACTATCTGGAGGTATAATATTTTAGTATATTTCTCGTTTATGAATAAAGTGAAATATAATATTATTCATTTTATATTTATTTTTGCAGGCTCTAGCCAGCGTCTGCGTTCGAGAAAACTCGTGGGACCATCATATATGGGCGCTGGCTTAGACGACGCTATGTTCCAGAGGTTTATGGCGGCGGTGTCGGAGAGGTTTGATACGGATTCGATATTCCGTCATCAGGACCAGCCCAGCCATGCTCGCCTCCATCAGCTTGCTCATGACATTACAGCTGGTGTCACCACCGAGAGTACGGGTATCCCTTCGGAGCAGTTCACCGCGATACGTGACGAGGTGGTCTGGATGATGGTTACCTTACTCATGGACTCTTTGGGGACGTTGCTGAGTCAGCCCTCAACTACTCAGGCATACTATGAAAGTAGTATGCATACAAGCCAATCATGTATGATGATAAAGCAGATACTTTAGAGACAATCTTATTTATTTATTAATAAAACTATTTATTTATTAAAGGCATTTAATTATCTACATGATACTGTTTTTATAATATGTAAATAACCCATAATTTTAAGAAATGCTTTTAGAATCATGATGTTGATCATGCTAATAAGATCTAAATTCTTAAAAAGCTTAAAACTAAAATAGTTCCCAATCGGGGGATTACTAAAAGAGGATTAGTAAATCCATATAGATTGGTACATATGTTGCTTGCTCATTGGATGAGGATGATTGATCTCATGATCATTTGTGTGGAGACACTAAAGAAACTATGTAGGTACTTATTAGAGAATAAGTTCACTGAACGTGACTCGCTATGGAATACCTAATAGAGTTTTACTTGCCAGTCAATATGAATTCCTAATATGATAGTAGTACAAGTGATCCTTAGACTTGAGATCATCATAGTATCTTGTGTGCAATGAATTATACTTTGACTTATTCCTTAAGACCCTTAGGGTATATCAAAGGGCATGCTTGGGTATAATAAGTTACATATGGAGGTAATGAATGGTTAATAAACAATCTATCATTTCTAGTAAAAGAAGAGATATGACCTATGTGATTCGTTAAATGACAACCCAATAATCCTTGGCCAAGGCAGAATGAAATTAGAAAGGAGTTTCTAAATTGCATTATTTGGAGTTGTGCATTTTCTAATCGAAATACATATAATTAAATAAAATAAGACTTGACAGTAATTACATGTCTTATATTTAATTGAGACATTGTATGGTGGAAAGATTGAATTGTACGGTAACTATTTACTCACATGTTCTTTTATAATTAATGTTGAAATCTATATTATCTGAAAAGTCGTTGATCGCTAGGGAGGTTTATCCCTATTGTAGAATAAATATTATTTATTTAAATAGATTATTAGTTTAATTTATTTATTTAAATAAGATTAGAATTGTTCTAATTGATTTATTCACAACCGTTTTAATATGAATAACCTAAAGGGTCACACCATAAAAGAAAGAATAATTTTTTAAGAAGGTAATGACATAATCGTAATAATGCATTAAGTGTAATTAATTTAATCTATGGTGATAGAATAAATTAAATAGCTTAATATTTATTATTTAATATTTTAGAAATATTAAATATAAATTAATAAGGAGTCTTATTAATATTATTATTATTTTAATTTCTAAAGGAGTTTAAGAATTAAATAATATTAGTACTCTCACATATTCCTAATAAGATTAGGAGAAAAATTAATTAAAAGAGTTTAATTAATTAATCCCAATATGATTAGGAAGACGATTTAATTAAAGGAGTTTAATTAATTAAATGAAAACCTATTTCTAATAGGATTAGAAGGGTTAACCAATATCTATATAAGAGGAGTCTTATGTTAGATATCAATTTATGTAATTTTAATTGTTGGAGAGTACTCCTCTTCTATAGAGGATAGAAAACTAGGGTTTATAGCCAATCACCATCCTTCTTGAATAATTCTTCTTCCTTGGTGGATCACCTCTAGAGGCCAAACACTTGGGTAGCTAACGTTGATCAATGAAAGAAATTTATCCCGAAAATTCAAGGAGATCAAGAAGAACAAGGAGTTGAACTCGTACCTATGAAAACTTTGTTCTACAAGGGTATGATTCTATAACTTCTTATTTATCATTTTAAATTAATAATTTGCATAAAGGATGATCCGGGTAATGGTTTTGTAGAAAATTTTAAACTCTGATATACCATGCTTCAGCTAATTTGTGTAATTTGATTGCGTCCATGATTTCGTACAAACTCAACCTTTATGCAACTATTAATTATTTTGATTATATATATATATATATATATATATATATATGGGTATGTATTTAGAATATTTTTTTGGGCATAATTTTATTGTATAAAATTATTTTTTATGAAAGAAAAAAAATATGGGTATTGTTCGTGGTTTCGGATAGTACTTTTTGAATGTGATTGTATATTGGATATAATTTATATGTTACTAATATATATATATATATATATATATATATATATAATAGTAAAACGTGACCTGCTAGATTATTTTTTTTAGAAGGAACGTAACAGTAACCTTATATATATATTTATTATATATACGGTTATATATATATATATATATATATATATATAATATTCTTAATAATTTTATAAATAAAATAAAGAGTTTATTTTAATCTTAAAATTGAATTTCATGCAATTTAAAATTGCCCATTAAATGATACTCATATGTATATGGAATGTTTTAATTCATGAGATGAATATTTATTTATTGATTCATATGGCGATATGTATGATAATAAATGGGGTTGATTATGGACTATTGACCAATGTGATTAGATTTTATTTTAGTTAAATGCTTGAATGAATGAGTTTTATTAAATGGGGTCTGCGTACCTCGTCTTCTCAGATTTTTTTCTTGATGTAAAATTCTATCTCCCACCTATGTACTTCCCCTTGACTACTGATCAAGGTTTCTATTTAAATTAAATAGTTTATGTAATAGAAATAGTTAGAACTATCTTGAAGAAATTGGATACCAACGAGCAAGGAGCGCGTGAAGACCCGTTTGCATGGAGCCCGGGTTTAAATGTAATAGTTACGTTTAAATTTAAATTCTTGCACTCCTAGGTTTGACCTTTTGGTTCACTTGGTGGCTCTAGTGAATCAAACTAGAATAAAACTCCATAATCAATCCAAGTAGAATATAGTATTCTACAAGTTCATGCTATTATATATATATATATATATATATATATATATATATTATATTTTATGCAAACATGCTTCGCATGTTTTAATAAAATGACACGTATTTTATAAATATATGTGCATGCGTGCTAAACAAGAAGAGATAAATAATAACAAACCCCTCAAAGAAATTATATTAAGTCTAAAGCATTCAAAGATATTTAGAATATCGAACGTCGCCTTCTAGCATGATAAATTAATAGAGTATTAAATATTTAATACGAGTTTGTTGTGCTATCCACAAGGCAAGTATTGCGTATTTAAGATATTAATTTAATCACATTTGATGTTTATCAAGAAAATTGAATAATATTGTTTTGTTGTGCTATCCACAAGGACAATATTTTTCTTTTTTAAATTTATGGAAGTGCTAGGTTGGAATTAATTTAAATTATTTTAGTTCGGATGTGCACACACTTAACCATTATGATTTAAGAGGCAAAATAAAAAGGAGTTTAATGTTGATGTGATTGACAAAGAGTTGTCTACCTATTTATTTATATATCGTTTGTTGTGCTATCCACAAGGCTATATACATTTGAAATGGGATTCTTATTCTCACTAACAACTCTTTAATTAGATGTTGCCGAACTATATATATGAGGGTAATATAGTTTGAAGAAAATAGTGGGAGATACCAATTTAAAATAAGACCTAATTTATTTTGGTATATAAAATTAATTAAATGAATGTTTTCTAAAATATTATTTTTTCACATATAGACATTTAAAAATATCAAAATCACTAATTTCACTGCGTAGCATACTTAATGCTAACAAACTGACCGGATCGAATTACACGGACTGGTTAAGGAATCTAAGAATAGTTCTCACTGCTGAAAAAATTTCTTATGTCCTAAATTCACCTGTCCCTAGAACTGTTCCAGAAACAGCCTCTGAGAAAGAGATTGCCACCATTGTAAAGTGGCAAAATGATGCATCTTGGAAACACTGCATCATGCTCGCATCCATGAATAACGAGCTTCAGCGTCAGAATGAAAACATGGATGCTCCTACTATGTTGCTTCACCTCAAGGAGTTGTATGGTGAACAAACTAGGACTGCTAGATATGAGATATCTGAGAAGCTCTTCCGATCTCGGATGTCCGAGGGCACTGCTGTTGAGACTCATGTCCTAAGGGTGAACAATCTGATTGAACGCCTTGGACAGCTTGGGTTCGTCATGGATGGGGAGTTGAGTCTAGACTTGGTCTTGCAGTCACTCCCTGAGTTGTTAATTTTCACATGAACAAGTTAGATGTCAGCTTGCTTGAATTACTTAACATGTTGAAAACTGCAGAAGGTCACTTCCCATCCAAGAAGAACCAAGTCTTAATGGTGGATGATTCTTCCAAGAATAGGAAGAGGCCCAAGGTATCTTTTGAAAAGAAGAAATCTAAGAAGGCTAAGGGCAAGGTGAACTTGAAGGAACAAAAGAAACCTGATCCAGCTAGCAAAGAAATGTGCTTCCATTGCAACGAGTCGGGTCACTGGAAGAGGAACTGCAAGAAGTTTCTTACAGAGAAGAAGCTTGGAGAAGCTTTGACTTCCAATCAAAGTTTGTTCATGATTAAAATTAATTTTTATGAAAGTTAAAATTCTACTTGGGTATTGGATACCGGCTGTGGTTCTCACATATGTAATACTGTGCAGGGGCTGGTCAGAAGTAGACAGCTGAACAAGGATGTAGTTGTCCTATGAGTGAAAAATGGAGCAAAGGTTGCTGCATTAGCTGTAGGCACTTATTATTTAGCACTGCCTATGGGCAAGTCCATTTATTTAAATAATTATTATTTTGTTCCGAATATCATTAGAAACATTATTTCTATTTCCGTATTAGATATGGATGGATTTGACATTATAATAAAGAACAACAGTTGTTCTATTTATAAAAGCAATTAATATTTTATATGGTGTTAGTAATTTGTGAAATGGACTTTACATACTTGACTTGCTTGAAAATATATTTTAAATAGAACAAACTAAGAAAAGGAAAAGAGATGATGTTAATTATACCTACATGTGGCACTGTAGACTCGGTCATATCAATGAAACAAGATTATCCAAGTTGCATAAGGATGGGCTCTTAGAGCTATCTGATTATGAATCATATCTAATTTGTAAATCTTGTCTCATGGGTAAAATGACAAATTCTCCTTTTAGTGGAAAAGGAGAAAGAGTTACAGAGTTGTTAGCGTTGGTTCACACAGACGTTTGTGGACCTATGACAACGAATGCACGATAGGAGGGTATTCTTATTTTACTGATGATCACTCAAGATTTGGATATGTGTATTTAATGAAATACAAATATAAATCATTTGAAAAGTTCAAAATGTTCAGAAGTGAAGTAGAGAAACAAACGGACAAGAGTATTAAAAATTTTTGATCAGATCGAGGTGGAGAATAAATAAGCGGTGAGTTTCTCAATTGTCTCAAAGATAATGGTATAATCTCACAATGGACTCCACCAGGTACACCACAGTTAAATGGATTATCTGAACGGAGAAATCGAACATTGTTGGACATGGTTTGTTCCATGATGAATTTTACCGATCTTCCAATTTCATTCTGGGGTTATGCCCTAGAAGCGGCTGCATATCTACTAAATAAGGTCCCCTCGAAATCCGTCACCAAGACTCCATATGAGATGTCGACATGGAGAAAAACTGATCTTAAGCATGTTAAGATTTGGGGATGTCTAGCTTACGTGAAAAGGTTTCAAAATGATAAGCTTGGGACAAGATCTGATAAGTGCACGTTTGTGGGATATCCTAAAGAAAGTTTGGGATACTATTTCTACTTACTGAGCAAAAGGTGTTTGTTGCGAAACACGTTGCCTTATCGGAAAATGAGTTTATTCTTGAATACGCTATTGGGAGGAAAATAGATCTTGAAGAAATTCAAGAACCACAAACCACTACAGATCAAGTGGATGAACTTGTCCAAGTAGAGACACCTTCTGTACAACACCCTGTTCGTAAATCTGGAAGAGTACTGTAGATTCCTGATAGGTATGGATTCGTCATAGAGGATGACGATGAGGTACACGTCATGAATGATGATGATCCATAGAATTACGAATGGGATATGAGTAATAAAGACTCAGAGAAATGGTAGATGATCATAAAATCTAAAATGGATCGTTGAAGTAATACTTAAGACTATTTGAATTTTACTTGCGGTTGTAGCCATTATTACTAAATTTGGCAAATAGATGTGGAGACGCCCTTCCTCAAATATATATTATTAGAGGAGAATGTATGTATGATACAGCCAGATGAATTTATTTCAATGGTTGAAGCAAATCATGTATATGAGTTACACCAATCCATTTATGGATTGAAGCAAGCTTCTTAAAGATGGAACATTCATTTTGATGAGACAATCAAAGAGTTTTATTTTATCAAAAACGAGGATGAACCATGTGTGTACAAGAAGGTTAGTGGGAGCGCTGTTTCATTCCTTGTAGTATATGTTGATGATATATTACTGATAGGGAATGACATTCCTATGCTACAATCAATTAAAATATGGTTTTCTAAACATTCCTCCATGAATGATTTGGGTAGAACATCCTACATTGGGAATATAAATCTGTATAGATAGATTTAAAAGGATGTCCGGCTTAACCCAAGGAACGTATATTCATTAGATGCTAAAGGTGTTTAACATGACAAACTCCAAAAGGTGTCTCATAATGATGAGCCATAGAGTGTATCTCTCTAAAATTATCCTGAATAAAAGAGAGATCGCATGGGTTATTATCATGTATGAAATGAAATATACGAGACTTGATGTTGAGCAGTCAAATTCTGGAGAAGATCACTGTAGAATAGTGATAAACATCCTAAAGTACTTAGCTGACACTAAGGATGTCATCATGACACATGATGGGTCTGAATTAAACTAGAGGACTAAATAGACTCAAATTTTCAGACTAACCAAGACGACATCAATTCCACTATAGGGTAAGTCGTTACCTTGAAAGGTGGTGCAGTAAATTGGAAAATTTTTAAATAGCAAAAGGTTGTTGGTCTAGTGACAAAGACAAAGTATATAACTGTAAGTGAAACTGCAAGTTCATGTTTTGGATGAAAATTTTATTATAGAACTAGGAATAGTTCCTATGTCTCATCTTGAATCTAAACATGTGTTGCAGCACTTTGATTAAAGAAATCATTGAAAGAGGAGCGTGTAGACTCTCAAGACAATATTGTAGATCCATTTACTAAAGCTTTAACATAACAACAGTTTGATTGTCACTTAGAGAAGATGGGTATGATATACCATGGCGATTGGATTTAGTGCAAGTGGGAGATTGAAAGTAGTATGCATACAAGCCAATCATGTATGATGACAAAGCATATACTTTAGAGACAATCTTATTTATTTATTAATAAAAGTATTCATTTATTAAAGACATTTAATTATCTATATGATGTTATTTTTAAAATATGTAAATAATCCATAGTTTTAAGAAATACTTTTTGAATTATAATGTTGATCATGCTAATGAGATCTAAATTCTTAGAAAGCTTAAAACTAAAATAGTCCCCAATCGTGGGATTAGTAAATCCAAATAGATTGGTGCATATATTGCTTGCTCATTGCATGAGGATGATTGATCTCATGATCATTTCTATGGAGACACTAAAGCAAGTATGTAGGTGCTTATTGGAGAATAAGTTCACTGAACGTGACTCGCTATGGAATACCTAATGGAGTTTTACTTTTCTGTCAATAAGAATTCCTAATGTGATAGTAGTATAATTGATCCTTGGACTTGAGATCATCATAGTATCTTGTGTGCAATGAATTATACTTTGACTTATTCCTTAAGATCCTTAAGGTTTATCAAAGAGTATGCTTGGGTATAATAAGTTTTATATGGAGATAATGAATATTCAATGAAGAATCTACCACTTCTAGTAAAAGAAGAGATATGTACTATATGATTCGTTAAATGACAACCCAGTAGTCCTTGACCAAGGCAGAATGAAATTAGAAAGGAGTTTATAATTTGCATTATTTGGAGTTGTGCAGTTTTTAATCGAAATACATATAATTAAATAAAATAAGACTTGACAGTAATTTCATGTCTTTAATTGGGACATTGTATGGTGGAAAGATTGAATTGTACAGTAACTATTTACTTATAGGTTTATTTATGATTAATGTTGAAATCTATATTATCTAGAAAGTCGTTGATCGCTAGGGAGGCTTATCCCTATTGTAGAATAAATATTATTTATTTAAATAGATTAATAGTTTAATTTATTTATTTAAATAAGATTAGAATTGTTATAATTGATTTATTCACAACCAGTTTAATATGAAGAACCTAAAGGGTTACACCATAAAAGGAAGAATAATTATTTAAGAAGGTAATGACATAATCATAATAATGCATTAAGTGTAATTAATTTAATCTATGGTGATAGAATAAATTAAATAGCTTAATGCTTATTATTTAATATTTTGAAAATATTAAATATAAATTAATAAGAGGAGTCTTATTAATATTATTATTATTTTAATTTCTAAAAGAGTTTAGGAATTAATTAATATTAGTACTCTCACATATTCCTAATAAGATTAGGAAGCAAATTATTTAAAAGAGTTTAATTAATTAATCCCAATATGATTGGGAAGCCTATTTAATTAAAGGAGTTTAATTAATTAAATAAAAATCTATTTCTAATAGGATTAGAAGGGTTAACCAATATGTATATAAGAGGAGTCTTATGTTAGATATCAGTTGATGCAATTCCAATTGTTGGATAGTACTCCTTTTCTATAGAGGATAGAAAACTAGGGTTTAGCCAACCACCCTCCTTCTTGAATAATTCCTCTTCCTTGGTGGATCACCTCTAGATGCTAAACACTTGGGTGGTTAACGTTGTTCAAAGGAAGGAATCTAACCTGGAAATTCAAGGAGATCATGAAGAACAAGGAGTTAAATTCGTACATATGGAAGCTTCGTTCTACAAGGGTATGATTCCATAACTTCTTAATTATCGTTTTAAATTTATAATTTGCATAAAGGATGATCAGGGTAATGGTTTTGTAGAAATTTTTAAACTCTGATATACCATGCTTCCGCTAATTTTTGCAATTTGATTGCGCCCACGATTTCGTACAAACCCAACATACTATACGTTTTAACATCAAGTATTCTGCATGTTATTTAATTTTCATTTAGTTGTATCTTTAATTATATCATATGGACAAATGAGTTAAATTATATTGTATCAACAGGGTGACTATCCTGAGTGAGCTGGCGATGCCGAGGAGGCTGCTCATTTTGATCACAAGCAGATGAACGACGTCGACGATTTTCATACGCCAGAGCAGCAACGTCTACGCCCGCCCGATGATCCTCCTCACACCGGGGTTAGTACTACTGGCATGACTTAGTTTTGTCTATTTTAGTACATATTTTATCCATCTTTACTTTGGTTTAGCTTAAAGGGATGTAGATTTTTGTAGTTTAGTTGATGTTTGATGTATTATAGTTTAAATCTTGTCATTTTTTTAGTTTGACATCTTTACTTTAGTTTTGTTGATATTTGACATATTTAGTTTAGTTTAGCTTAATGAGATGTTTGATATACTTTAGTTTAGCTTAATGGGATGTTTAACATCTTTACTTCTCGTTTAGTTGATTTTTGACATATTTTATTCATCTTTACTTTAGTTTAACATGTCATTTTTGTATATCTTATAGAAAATTAGAGAATTTTTATTATTGTTGGCCTTGGTAATTCATATTCATGTTGTTGGATAGTTATAATTATATTGTTGGAAAACAAATAGGTTTACAGGTAAAAAAAATATGGGTTATTACCCTGGATATTGGCAAAACAAAAAAAATAATTAAAAAAATTACCTTATGATCGACGGAATAAGGTTAGTCTAGAAGAAATTTCGTCAGCCTTAATGCTCACAACATGTATACTTGTTTTGCCACATGGCAGGCTAACACCGACCGATTAATTCTAACGGACTAAATTATGTTGAGGATAACTTAATTTCGACCGAATATTCGGTCGAAAGTATTTCCATTGACGTTCGTTATTTCAGACTGAAAGATTGACAGATTTAATTCCCACGCACCTATATCCGATTACAGGGACATTGTTGACACCTGGGGGTTTCAGGCATTCTTTTCTATCCCTCCTCGCCATTGCCCCTGGGGTTATATGAGGACTTTGTCTGAGCGCTGGTTCCACCAGACTCAGTCTCTCCACTTGCTGGATTGTGAGCTGATGATGACGCCTATGGATTGCAGGTTCATCACCGAGATAGAGTTTGAGGGTGAGCCAGTGCTTGTTGTGGCTGATATTACTCCCACTGTCGTTCAGTCCCTTTTGGGAGTTCCCGTGATGACCATCAAGGGTCGGACAATCCGATCGGGTCGCTTGAGCGTAGATGCCCAGAGTGGGGCTTTGACTGAGCCTCTGCCTGATGATCAGAGGGTTAGAGATTGCTTCCTACGACGAATGTTCTTAGTGATCAACAGGGGTTGTTTCCTGGCAGACAACTCTGCGACGGTGTCATTTGCCCTGGTCAATGCCACTCGACATGTGGAGCGTCTAAGTGACTTTGATTGGGGTACCTATACCTTTGCCTATTTTCTCTGAGGTATGCGCATGCGTTCGGAGGGCGTGACGGAGGCTTGGTAAGGGTTCTACCCATTCCTGCTGGTGAGTACATCTTTCTTGTACCTTTTTAATTTCTGCATTTACATTTGTCTGTCTTGGTCACTGAGGACTTTTGATATTTACATGGCCAGTTTTGGGTATATGAGAGGCTTCCTTGCCTACATCCTGCCACTACTTTGGCCTGGAGACTTATCCTAGGGGACGACGTTGGCACCACTACACTTTGACGGAGGTCCTTGTAGCTGAGGGATTCACCCATTCCCGCTTGCAGCTTGAGCTTTTAACGGCCAGATCTATCTTATGGGTACCGCATACCTCAGACTCTTTGACAGTCAGGTTTGAGGGCAGTTTCCCCAATGGCCGAGAGTTTGCATTATCCACCCGCAGAGTCCCATTTTTGACAGAGGGAGGTTGGGAGCTCTATTTAGGAGAGCGTGCTATCAGCAGCATCACGGGGCAGATCCGCATTCCCTTTGATCCTCCTAGTTGGCATCATTGGCCACTAGTTTAGCTACTCACAGACATTTCGATGGTGGGCGTAGATGGCTTTACCCTGTCAGAGGGTCCGTACAGCTCGGAGGCGTTTCATAGCTGGTTGAGTCCTCGCACTATTGGGGCTCAGACTTGTGCTACCCAGCTCATGGCAGACATAGGGCCGAGGTCTGTGATTATGACTGACTGGATAGTTTGCCTGCGAGAGCCTATCCACTTGGACCTGATTACAGGACTGACCCAGCATTTGGAGAGAGCTCATTTGTTTATCAGGCATCTTCTTTTGATCTTTCCAGCTCTGGAGCGGGCCCCTCATCAGATCCATTTTCTAGCAGTTTTGCCGGTGTTGATCCTCCCTTATATCGACCGGAAATTCCCACTGGTCGTGATTTTGTGTCTCAGGAGGAGCTGGAGCAGGTTGATAGCCTGAAGACAGATATTCTGGATCTCTTTTGATAGCTTTCCTCGCTATATCTTTTGATAGGCCTCTGTTAGTAGTTGGGTGGATGTGCCCCATTTTTATAGGCCTCTGTTAGTAGTTGGGCGGCTGTGCTCCATGTCCCTGTACTTTTTATTTTGGATTGTATTATCAGATAGAGATAATGCTTACAGTAGATAGTTTATTGTAGATATGTATGATATTTCCTATCTATTGCGTCATGTTTATCATTATCATTACGCATGTATTATATCATAAATATATATTTAGACAGGTGAGTTCAGATTTGACCCCTGGATGGTCTTGTGATACGGTGATACATATGTCGTCATCGACAGTCAGCCGCATCGAGCATTTACCACCATTCGTGGTAGCATCATCGTTGAGGTCGTGGTATCATAGTCTGCCCTTCCCAGCCAGAGGGACAGTGGATCGGATGTTGGGGCATTCATTAGCCCTTGTGGACTTTCAAGTTCCATATAGATTCATAGATGGCATTCTATCTTGTTGGATACCTGAGCGGCAGGTTTTTCGCTTTGGGCTGCATGATTTAACACCGACTTTGGAGGAGTACGAGTGGCTTACAGGTTTAGCCCTGGATCTACCTTGCGCTCGCACAGCTATTAGTGACATGAGGAGACCATTTATGCGTATGTCGGGTCTGAGCTATAGAGTAGTCATGGATGAGATCATTTCAAGATATGTGATCTTTATTAACTTTTTGATCGATCATTTTGGTAGACTGGATAGCTACGATTGACACGCTAGTAATTTTATTATCTCGGCAGAGGAGTGGCTTTCGGCCCTGATAGACGTCTTGCTGATGTGCGTCACGGCTTACTTATACATGCCACTATACTTGGACCATTTAGATGTTGGGTTGATGATCGTGGTTCGTGCCATTAGACAGGGTAGCACTATCCTGTCGATGATACTGGTCTAGATATTGAGGTCAACTACCTATTGCAGTACCCATCCAGAGGGGTTTTTTAGAAGTAGCTCTGTCTTGTTGTATGTATAGCTTATGACCCATTTGCGCCCGATTAGCTTCTTCAGATATCAGGGGTACTGCTTCACCCACGAGATAGCTATGTCCTACTTATTTCAGCCAGTAGAGTGTTCGGATGCAGAGACATGGTAAGCTTTTTTATCAGATATTGAGCATCCTTTTTTGATTCTGCTATGCTCAGGGATAGTTTCCCCTTAAACTTCATCACCCATGCATCCGGCATAGACTACTTGCCCCTGATGGGATTGAGAGGGGTGACCACCTACCATCCATTGGCAGTTATGGGTCCGTTTGATCAGTTCCAGAGCCTACACCAGTTTGAGGGGGCTATTGATCAGTGGATGTCAGCTTCTTCTATGTCGTTAGCCGACCTGATCAGGATTTATAAGTGTTGGACTCATAAGGAGAGGACTGATTTCTCTACTAGCCATCCGGATCGTTCTCCAGAGTATGCGGCATGGTTAGAGGCTGATATAGCAGCAGCTGCACTCATCCCGTCAGCTCCGATTGTTGATTCAGATGAGGAGGAGTCTATGAGGATCATGATTCTCCTATGGAGGATGAGTTGTTCATGGGTCTGACAATAGCGTTAGTTAGTGACCCGCCTACCATTCCTGACTGAATAGATCTAGCTATGGCAGATTCGTTAGCTAGGATGACTTTCGAGAGAGATCAGGCTAGGGCGCTGATGCTGACAGCCTTGTCCGGCAGAGATACAGCCTTGGTTGATAGATATGAGGCTCGAGCCACTCGGGATACGGCATTGGTTAAGAGAGATGAGGCTCGATCTTCTCAAGATGCTACTTTTGTTGAGATTTAGGAGACATTGATTGCCAGGGATACTGCTTTTGTAGAGAGGGATGAGGTCATAGCTTCCCGGGATCTCCATATTGCTGACAGTACTACTCTTCGATCATATACTCATGGCCTGATTGCCTATATGAGTGCCTATATTGATGATCACAGTGCCACTATGCAGATGGCTATGGATGTTCTGGCTAGTATGGAGGCTGAGGGTATTACGCTTGTAGCTGCTCATCCATCTTCAGAGAGAGATGTCATGCTGGCACTGCTATTCCGCTTGTCCATGGGTCCATAGACTAGCTTTATTTTTCTTGCACATACTAGATCAACCATTTTTGTTATGTACAGGACATAGTTGTCGACGTTGGAAAATTTAAGAAATACCGCGGGTCGGTCATAACCCGGTTTTCCTCAAATCAATCTTCCTAAGTTATCTCTACCCTTAGGACCAATTTTCCCTACCTACACCAAAATGTAAGAGTGTCAGTTCCATGTGGTAGGTAATGACTGGATGCATTTATGATGTGTGTTTTTTAAGTTTATCCTGTAAAATCGAGGTTAGTTGTTTTGATGGCAGGATGACAGGATATTTGACAGGAAAGTAAATCTTTCATTATTGTCATTTACATTGTGCTCCTCAGTAATTGGAGACTTGACATGGAATTAAAAGAGGAAAGCATGAAGAAGCATCCTGTCGGATTCGGTTGATCAGAAGCTGACCTATCCTAGGTTACTCTCGTGGCTCTTATTTTGGCATTTAGGTTCCCAGATCATCGCAATCTACTAGAAGGGAAGTTACTCCGATCATTCAATTAGAGCGAATCTGGGTGGTGCATTTTTAGGAGGCAGCCCCGGAGACTTAGTCATCCCCAGAGTCCTTACTTATCACCAACCAGGTTAGCCTCCTAGTGGAGGAACACACAACATACATTCACATACATCAGCCTCACCGCTTATGCATGCAATGACAGTTTGTGCGAAACACTAATATGGGTGCGAAGAACTAAAGCATTCATTCTCATTCATTCAATGTAAAGGCATAACATTCACACATTCAATGAAAGACGCAGCATTCACTCATCCATTGACTGTGGAGACGCAGGATTTTACGCATTCAATAGTTTTGAAAGGGAAATATTTGAAAAGATTGGAAGCGGCCTAAGCCCTCTACTGTCCCTAGCAGAGTCGCCACTTGTCGACGTTAGAAAATTCAAGAAATACCGCGGGTCGGTTCATAACCCGATTTTCCTCAAATTGATCTTCCTAAGTTATCTCTACCCTTATTCTTTTTATTGCAAAAAAGGTTTTGAAGGGTTTTTTAGGAAAGAGGCCAACATGTGTATATGTCGATGATTTGATTTAAACAGAGTCGCCAGTTGGTAGTTTTGAAAATTATTGTACCAACTCAACCGAATTTGATTTGAAAAGAGGCCCAATTGCTGGACACTATCGAAACTTAATCTTTAAAATCGGAGTTTTGAGTTCGGGGGCTTGGTTAAATGTGGGGAAGGTGTTAGGCACCCCACGACTCCCATGTAAACACGGTACCGCAATCTTTTCAATATTTTCCTTAAAACTAGAATGCGTGAGTGAATGCTGTTAGAAAATTGGGCCTTTTGATTGATTGATTGAAAGCTTTGACAGGCTTCGTTGAGCCTATATACGAAGGGTTTGATTTGATTTGAAAATCAGTCTTTGATTTGATTTGCAAAAAAACATTTAATTTGATTTGCAAAAGCTTTTGAATTGAATTGACAGTGATGTTTTGAAAGCTGGTTTTATCAAACCCTTACGCTGACATATGAATTGAAGCATATCGCTACTCTTAATTTTATTTTTTATAACCTTAAGGTTGCATGCAAGTGGTGATTTGTCGGGCTGCGAAGCATCCTTGACCACAGAAATATAAAATGTCGGTCTCCTCATGGGTATGAAAACCATCGAAGGGACGTTGACACGATAATCCATATTTTCACTATGTTGAGACCTTAAATCCGGATAACCGTTTAAAGGTCCGTGCATGTATATTTTACAGAAAAAATCAGCAAGGTACATTTTAAAATCGAAGTTTGTCCATCGTGGGAATCAGATTCTGATCAGTTTGATCATGAATCCCACTATTCCTAGGCTCGCATATGAGTTGCTAGAAAACTTGCACAGTTTAAATTTGTACAGAAACAGATAAATATCCCAAGATAGCTAGAACCAGGGATTCATTTAGTAAATCCCGGTCTGCCCGGTCGAAGCGTCTCGTTCCCACTAGATAGTGATCTAAGGGACGCGAGGTTGCTTTTGAAGCTAAAACTATAAAAATTACTAGATTTAAAGAAATCTCAGCCATTATAGCTTCCAGGTTCTGTCGGGACCTATTTGAACCGTTGAAAGCTAGAATTGGTGAGATTTGGATAAATCTAGTTCGCCCGCAGAAAAATCAGTGCAAATTCATATACAAATGAATGTTAAGTGCAGCAGTTGAATAAATTGAATAAAGCAATATATATAGTTATATATATATAAAAGCTGTAAAAGGGCGATGAGTTTTCACTCGCAAGCCCGGACTGGAATTGATATATATATATATATATATATATATATATATATTTATAAAAATTATAAATAGCCATGAAATAACCCAGGCTGTAATAGAAATAAAATATAAATATATATATATATATATAAAAGCAGTAAAAAGGGTGATGGGTTTTCACGCCGGTGCCCGTACTGTAATTAAAATTGATAGAAAAGTATTCACCCAGTGACTGGGGAGAGCACCCAGTATGAAGAAGTGTGCAAAAGCAGTAAAATGGCCACGAAATAGTCTAGGCCAACTGAAAATATATAAATATATATATTGACTGAAATGTAGTCAACCAGGACTGATATGAGTACCGGTGATGGTGAAATATCGCTTATATATGCGTAAATATATATAAAAGCGGTAAACTATCTTGGATTTGACATCTGGGCTTGACAGAATTAAAATGTTAGTACATTTGCAGTTAAATATATATAAAAGAGGGCCAAACCAGGACTGGGAAGATAACCCAGTCCGGCGAAGTTGCCAGAATGTGCGTGCTAGTGCATTGAAGCTGCTGGAGCTGACGGATCGTTAATCCGAGTTGTAAAAATGTTGAAAACAGAGTTTATGTACAAAAATGTATCAATTTTTGATGAAAACGGCCACGGAATTAAGTTCCGGGCATACTTAGAAGATAAAACTTTGTGTGCAAGTGTAAAGTAGTGCAAAGTAGTAGTATTGACTTTCTGATAGTAAAAATACTTACAATGGACTGCAATACGGGCCGTTTGCCAAATCGTAGGCTTTAAACGTCCAAATCTATAGGTAGTTTTTTGATATGTGGTAGTATATGGGTATATCTACGTGTTGGAGTGAAAATATTTGGGTTTGGAAGAGGTGTAAAAGTCAGAAAATCAAACTGCCAGAGCTTCGCTGCGTTTTGGTTTTTTTCAAATGAACAGGGGGACACATTTATTTATAGGCCAGGGAGCCTCCACTCTATCTGCGGCAGCCACAGGTAGAGCTACGACTCTCCTAGGTGGGGCCCACGTGCCCGGCTTGATCGTCTCAAAGTACGTGCACTCTGAGCAATGTGATGTCCGGTCAGAATCTTTCTAACTTTTGATAGGAGCGTCCGTTTGAAGCGTGCGATACTTTTTCGAAAAGCTCTCGCGGAGAGCGTCGCAATGACATGGGAAAAACCATTTTTCGGGTTCAGGAAGACGGGTTCATAACTAGGTCTTCAATTTCTCACAATTTATTCGTTGAGCTGTCTTGTGTAGTTGCCACTCGGGATCGTCGTTAGGATTCATTCTGACTTTGGCGGCATCAATTTGGCTTGAGGTTGACCAAGTCGGTTGAGAGTTGATGTAATGACCATTGTACCCCTCCCGGGGCTGCCTGTAGTGTCGGCATCGTCGCTGGTTGACTTTCGAGAGCTAATTCCAAAACTTGGATCTTCAGTGGAGTCTTTTGACCTTAGGGTTATCTTTGAGGCTGACGGGGTCATTCCAGGTTTTTCTCTAGATTTGTTGTGACGCTTTAGGTTGATGTCTGAAGTTGACCTGACGTCCCGGGTTGAGACCGAGGATGACCTGCACTTCCCGGGTTTAGACCGGGGTTGAGTTTGACTTCCCGGGTTGCTGCCGGGGATGAACTGTGTTTCTCGGATTGAGACTGGAGATGGCTTGACATATCCCGATAGTGAGGTCGAGGTTGATTGGTACCTTCTGGGTTGAGATCGAAGTTGATCTTGACTTCCCGGGTTGAGAGCGGGCTTGATTAATACCTCATGGGTTGAGATTGGGGTTGATTGATACCTCTCGGGTTGCTGCTGGGGTTGAATTGACTTCCCGGGTTGAGACCGGGGTTGATTTTGACCTCCTGGGTTGAGACTGAGGTTCAGCTTGATGATCCGATTGACTGTTGGAGCTTGATTGATGGTTCGATTGACTGTCGGAGCTTGATTGATGGTCCGATTAACTGTCGGAGCTTGATTACTGATATTGGGAATCAGATTTAGGTTGAAGGACCGACGTTGGTGGCCGAATTTGGATTGATTGACAATTTTTCCCTCCTACCGGGTTGGTATTGGGGCGAGGAAAATTTCGAGTATCTACAACAGTGTATATATCAAACAGTATTATATATCAGAGAAATATATTTTGATTCACTTCCCTGTTTGGATATGTATTGTCATTGCTGAGAGATTACCACTTCTTTCATGACTTGCTGTTGTTGATGTATCATGAGCTTCTCCTTGACGGATTGACATTGAGATGTCGGAGAATATCTCAGATGGGCCTATTGATCAGGGAGGCTTGATAGGATTTATGTTTCGGTGTCTTGGGATTGGTTTTTATTGGTTTTTGTATATTCTTGGAGGTCAAACCGCACCATAAATGGCTGCCCACGTACTCCCGGGTGTAGGGAGATCAGGTCATTTGTAGTTCAGTTTTTGTGTGAGAGAGGCTTGAGAAGTGTCTCTTTTGAGTTTAGTTTGATGAGTTTTTGAGTGTTTTATTTGGTTTGACCGTACCAGGAATGGCTGCCTACGTACTCCCAGGTTGAGAGAGATCAGGTCATTCGTAGTTCAGTTTTCTAGTAAAAACCCTACTGATTTAATTCGCAGGACCAGGATGCTGGTATGTATGTGTTTCAAACATACTACCTTTTTATGGTGTCTGAGTTGATAAGTTGGGGAAATTCATTCCCGTCCATCTCTTGTAATCGGATAGCTCCTCCTATCAACACTTCTTTAACAATGAAAGGGGCCTTCCCAATTTGGGGCGAACTTTCCTTTGGCTTCGTCTTGATTGGCCAAAACTTTCTTCAACACCAAGTCATTTTTTTTGAATTGCCGGATTTGGACTTTCTTGTTATATGATCGAGCAATTCTTTGCTGATATAAATGCTCGTGGAAAATAGCTGTAGCCCTCTTTTCATCTATCAGAGACAATTGGTGGAACCGCTCTTACAACCACTGGTCTCCGTCCATCTAAGCGTCGATTAATATTCTTAAGGACTCCATCTCTACTTCTATGGGAAGGACTACTTCCATACCATAGACCAATGAATAGGGGGTAGCCCTAGTAGAGGTACGCATTGACATCTTGTATGCTTACAGGGTTAGAGGGAATAGGTCAGGCCATTCTTTGTGATTGGCAGACATTTTCTACATGATCTTTTTGATGTTCTTGTTGGCCGCTTCGACAGCACCATTCATCTTGGGCCGATAGATGACGAAATTGAGATGCTTTATTTAGAACTTGCTGCATAAGTCTCTCATCATTTGATTGTTTAAGTTCTTGGCGTTGTCTGAGACGATCACCTCCGGTTGTCCATATCGACATAAGATATTGTTTCTGATGAAATCGATGATTACCTTCTGGGTGACTTTTGGAAAAGAGGCCGCTTCAACCCACTTGGTGAAATAATCGATCATAGTGAAGATGAAACGATATCCGTTACTGGCTTTGGGTTCTACTGGACCTATCACATCCATTCCCCACATAGAAAAAGGCCATGGAGAACTCATATTGTGCTGCTCATTTGGAGGAGCGTGAATAGCATTTCTATGGACTTGGCATTGATAGTATCTCCTAACGTTATCATCACAGTCGGCTTTGAGAGAGATCCAGTAATGCCATGTTCTCAATATTTTCTTGGCCAGCAAATGATCGCTCATGTGTGGACCGCAGACTCCACCATGGACTTCATCCATTAATCTCTGGGTTTGCTCTTTGTCGAGGCATCGTAACAGGCCTATTCAAGCATCCCTTTTGTAAAGTGCGTCTCCGCTCAGATAGAACTTCATAGCATCTTGTGAATCCGCTTTCGTTCAGCTTGGCTT
The DNA here is from genome assembly GCA_020205555.1 of Panax stipuleanatus. Taxonomy (NCBI): domain Eukaryota; kingdom Viridiplantae; phylum Streptophyta; class Magnoliopsida; order Apiales; family Araliaceae; genus Panax; species Panax stipuleanatus. The sequence continues at coordinate 131,066,349 of CM035115.1, read as the reverse complement.
GCTCCAACAGGTGTAGATCCATCTCGGAGATATTCCTTGATGTCTTGATACCAAGACTGTTTGATAGGAGGTATTTCATCTGATACTTCTCCAATATAATTCCCATATGTTGGGGCCTTTTGGTTTTTGCATTTGATGTCAGGAATTCCCACCCGATCGGATATGTTGATCAGGGAAGCCAACGTTGCTAATGCGTCTGCAAAGTCGTTCCTTCCTCGAGTGATATGGATGAAAGTTATGTCTTCAAACTCCATGGTTATTTTGACTACCTGCCGGTGATAGGGCAGCAAATGCAGTTCTTTGGTGTGATATGCACCGGTAGTTTATCTGATGACCAACTCAGAATCTCCAAAGACCAATAGATGTTTGACACCAATAGATTGGGCTAGTTTCAACCCTATTATGCAGCCTTCATACTCAGCCGTGTTGTTGGTGTTGACAAAATGCAGCTTGGTAGCTACAGGATATTGCTCTCCTGTACCAGAGATGAGGACTGCCCCAGCTTCGGCACCTTCCATGTTCACCGCTCCATCAAAATACATTCTCCAAGGTTGGACTGTATTCTCTTGTCGGATTTGTTGAATTATTTTGATCCCATCATTTGAAAAATAAGTTTCGAGAGGTTCAAACCCTCCTGATGGTGCTTTGGCTAGTATATCAGCAATGCCTTGACCTTTGATGGACTTCTGAGTCACGTAGACAATGTCGAACTGTTGTAGGATCAACTGCCATTTGGACAATTAAGAATTCAACATTAGCTTGTTGAATACGTATTTTAGTGGATCTATGCGGGATATGAGATAGTTCGTGTGTCCATGCAGATAATGTTGCAACCTCATGGCGGCCCATGCTAACGCACATCATGTCTTCTCGATCAGGGTGTACTTCTGTTCACCGCTGTTGAATCTTTTGCTGATGTAGTAGATAGCTCTCTTTGCTACTATCATCTTTTTGTCCCAGCAGACAGCCCATTGCATTGGCATTGACAGATGCTGGCTTGTTTCTGTGTAAACAAAACAGACACAAAAGCGTGCAAGTATACACGGTCAACAAGTAATATATGATAAGTAAAGATCTTTCCCACGGAGAAAAGCAATTACTTTTAATCTATCATGCAACAACTTTATAGCTATTTCTGGCTGCTCAAACGAGTAAATAATGTGTGAATTAATAACTAGAATGATTATCAACTAAAATTAACTATTTAACAACTGATTGAATCAAATTGGGAAGGTATGGGATCCTAATGTCACTTAATGCATCAAACATCTCATACACCTCTTGTTAAGCCTAATTAATTATTTCGGATTGCTAGTCGAGAGCACGAAGGTGAGAAATGGCTGTCCTTCGATATACCAAGTCCATATCACATAAAATCCACAAAAGAGATAGAATTCATATGAACATCAATATTACCTAAATCACTATATGTCTATGTGACTTACAAGCAATATCAATTTAAGTGCAATCTCTCATTTGACTACATATGGTAAGCCGGTATATGTCTATCCGGATTACGAATCACAAAATCTAGCACATGCAAATTTCATGAACATATGCTAGCATGGCCAAATATGAGTTTATACTTCCTCTTTCAATTCCATACAAACTATTAAGGTAGATGGTGATCAAGCATCTAAACAATAAACACAACCATGCTAGGCAATCCATATATAATCAATTACACATAAAAAAGGCATGTAGATCTGAATTAAACAATAAGCTCCATTAGAATCCCATAATGGTGATTAGTTCATCTCTGAATCAATTACCATTATGGGATTTGATCTAAGCATTGAAAACAAATAATGAAAACAAAGGGAATAAGAGAAAAGGAAATAGCAAATCTGATAATCCTCCTTCCAAAATAAACCTTCAAGCTGAGTTCAAGATCACCATCAGATCCAATTTAAAACCCTAAATAAGTAAATCTACTAAGAACCAAAGAGAGAAGCCAAAATGGTAGTGTACTAGCTAGAACTCTCTTCAGTTCTCAAAAAACCCTAGAATAGAAAATAAAACGAATTAATTCAATGTTTGATAACTAGCAAATACATCCTTATATGGAAAATACGCTTCAGCAAAAATTTTAAGTGAAAAGTCAACTCAGTGCAGAATTTTGACTGGCGCGGCCTCACCATCCCGTATGTCTTTTGAGGCGCAGGCGCGCTGATCTCCAGAAATCCGAACTGAAGTCCTCCTGGCGCGAGCACGCCAGGTTTTGCCTTCATGTCGGCGCGGCTGCGCGGCTAGCTTTTTTTGCTGTTTTCTGTTGATGCATTTGCTAGTTCACTTTGTTGCTGTCTTAGTCTTGCTTTCTTCTTCTTTCTTCATTCCCTTGCTACTGCTTCTTACTGATCAGATGCCAATTCCTCATGCCCATGCCATGCTCCATCTTCAGTTCACCAGTTTCTCATCATCTTGTCATGCCCATGCCATTTCCATGCCAATACCATGCCATTCCATGCCATTTGAGTTTCCTTAACAAAACCTATAAAACAAAGATAAAACACATCAAAAGACACTAAAATACTTGAGATTAAGCAATAATCCTAGTAAGTTGATAGACAATAAGTAGGTATAAAAGCTACTTATCAAATACCCCCAAACTTTAACTATTGCTTGCCCTCAAGCAACAAACACAAATGCAAACTACATGCTATGCAACTATACTACTATGAAAATGAATCCCAAAATTTCATCCATGATATGAATTCCAATAAGATATGCCTTAAAGAAATAACAAGATCTATGAACAAGGTATCAACCCAAGCTAAAGTCATAAAGACATACAATCCGGAGATCACAACCTATTGCTAAGATGTAGTGTGTGTGTGCTATATCACAAATAAGCTTGATAGAGGTGAAGATTCCACATGCTATACTTCTAAGGAAGAAAAAACTAAGGCTTTAAATCAAGAACTTTGCACTTATATGAAACAACAACCAATCTAACACATCAATACAAGCTAAGGTTTAACAAAGTGTTTATTCTGCTTTTATTCACACACGGGGGCGATATTCGCACTTTTCCGTGGTTAAACCGAACTGTGCAATGCTAATCCCTCTTAGGCTTTTCAATGATACCCATTTAACGAGCTTTCGACCAACGACTCCCAAACTATAAGGCTTTAGGGCGCTGGGTGTAGAGACAGTCCCCTAGGCCATATTTGTTTGCAAGGATTATAATTCCGTGATTATAATCCATGGGATTATAATCCAAGACTATTAATCCGAGGATTAAATAGTCCTAGTCACATGTTTGTTTTTTATGGGATTATTCATGGGATAACTTAAAATAATCCCATGTTATGTTTGTTTTTTCCAGGATTAATTAAAGGATTGGATTAAAAAATATCGTTTGGACTATTATACCCTTACCAATAATAAAATATTTTAAACTATAATTTAAACTTATTTTTACATCAAAAAATAATAAAAAATTAATTAAAAACTTTTAAATAAGTGGCTATATTATTCAGTAAATACTAATTTTTTTTAGAAGGGGTGGGGGGGGTGGGGTGGTGTGGTGTGGGAGTGTATACATAATCAGTAAATAATATTTTTTCGACGGTGGAAGGGGGTGGGGGGTGGGACGGGGCGTGGTGGGAGTGTATACATAATTAATAAATATTATTTTTTAATTTTTGTGAGGTGGGGGGTGAGGGTGGGTGGCGGGGTGGGGGTGGGGGTGGGGGTGGGGTGGGGTGGGATTATACAGAAGCAGTAAATATTATTTTTTTAGGGGGGTAGGGATGGGGTGGGGTAAGGTGGGGTGTATATATAATCAATAAATATTTTTTTAAAAAAATTTATGGGGTGGGGTGGAGTGGGTGGGGTAGGTGGGGTGTATATATAATCAGTAAATATTATTTTTTTAAATTTTATGGGGTGGGGGTGGGTGGGGTGTATATATAATCAGTAAATATTATTTTTTAAATTTTTGTGGGGTGGTGTGGGGTGGGTGGTGTAGGGTGAGGTGTATATATAATCAGTAAATATTATTTTTTAAATTTTTGTGGGGTGGGTTGAGGTGGTGGTGGGGTGTATATATAATCAGTAAATATTATTTTTTTTAAATTTTATGGCGTGGGGTGGGGGTGGGGGTGGCGGGGTGTATACATAATCATTAATTTTTTTTGAGGGTCTGGGAGTGTGGGGCGAGTGGTGGTGCGCTGGGTGGGGGTCTATACATAATCAATAAATATTATTTTTGTGGGGTGGTGTAGGGTGAGGATATTAAGAAAAGGTCTAGGGGTAATTTTGTCTAGCAATTTTTAATCCTAAATGGCAGGGATTATAATACCAGGTAGGAGGTGGTATTAATTAATCCCACATTCTAAGCAATTGTATAATCCTAGGACTAATAGTTCCAAATTCAAATTTAAAAACAAACAAGTCACTTGGGATTAATAGTCCTATCCCAAGTGTAATACTTGCAAACAAACATAGCCCTAGGGCGTACTTGCTCGAGTATCAAAAGCCACAAGACCTAGCTAGCCAAGACATTTAATCTATTTTTTTTCATTTTCTTTTCTTTTCTTTTTCTGTTTCTTTTTCTTTTTAGCATGCATACCCAATGTTTTCCCCCAAACTTGCATTTATGTGTCATTATGGCCATTAATCATTTTCTACACAATTCTATCATTAAAAATAAATTTTCCCCCTCAGAAGACAAGCATGTGCTAATCTAACCAACAAGCAAATAATAACAATGCTGTGCTATCCGGTAACATCAAAGTAACAGGCATAGACTTCATCATGTACAAAATTATAACTAAGCTTAAGTTATCAAATAAGTTCAAAAATCTATAACATTTTAATATCATCATCGGCCAGACTGGAATTCAACAGGCTAAAAACATAGGATTATGCTATGCAAATGCAACTAAACACATAACTAAATAAACAAAACTAAAGAAAACTGAAAAAATTTTACTCAAAATTTAACAAATATTTAACTAATAAATACTACCAATAAATATTTAACTAATAAATACTACCATGCAAACTGAACATAAACTAAACATGCAACTACACTACATGCAACTAGCTATATGCACTACTACTAACTATAACCCAATACCCCCAAACTTAAAAACTAGAATGTCCTCATTGGAGAAAAAGGGTAAGGAAACTCCCCTATGTATCGGCATGGCCACCCTCCTCGGGTGGTGAATCTGGCGATGGATATGGCATGGCAGAACCGAAGACTGGCCACTTCACCATCGATCCCTGCTGTGCAAAGGCCTCAGCCAAGGAACGAGATAGCCCATCGATAAACGCTGCGAAGTTTCCATGCAGCGAGTCCATCCTCCTCTCCAATCGCCTCATCCTGCGATCCTGATTCACTTCACTGGCTGGAGGAGGAGCGGCTGCCTCTGCTGGCTGTGGTGGAGGCACTGGTGGAGGAGTTGGCAGAATGAATCCTTTGCCCGCTGATGTTCCTTGCCACCAGCCCAATCTTCAAATTTCTTGATAGTGGCGTGAGAGATGTCCTGGCTCGGCATCTGGACCTTCTCATTCGCCCAATCAAGTCCCGCTTGAGCACACAAATGTGCAACCACTGATGCATACGGAATACTGCCTGTGGTACTGCCTCTCATAAAACATAGCATATTTTGATGGAGCAGGTGCCCAATATATATATATTTCCCGATAATGATTCCCCATAGAATAATTGCCCTCTTGGCCGGAATGTCATGCTGGTGAGTGGATGGCATCAGATTGGAGTAGATGAACAGGTTCCACGCCTTTGCATATTTGTTCAGCGCTGAGCTAGGGAAATTGGTCTTTATATCAGTGCCCTGCTTATAATTCCATTGAGTGCCTAGCACGCACAAGTCAGTAATCACCCTATCTAAGTCTGTAACGACCCCAAAATTCATACAATAATATTCTCCTTCTCGATCGTTAATAATACAACTTTAATCCCTCATTACATCATTATTCGATATTAAAAATCACTAAAAATGCGGAATATTTAAAACTTTTATAAACTTTCTTTCTATATTGCCCTGAATCGCAACCTTTACATTACATCTCTTCGATTCAAATATATATCATGAATCATTACAACAAAATGACTATACAAAGTCTTACATAATAAAACAATATCCATCTATATTGGATAACTCTACTTATAACTCAGCGACATATTTCATTCAAAACATTAACTACAATTTAAAATTGAACATAACTAATATTCTTGAGTTTAAGGCATTGTTTGGAAGAAATAAGATTAAACAAGTACAAAGGCCTTGTTTGGTAAAACTCATCATTTTAAAAACAGGTTTTAATAGTTAAGGCCCCGTTTGGCAAAACGAATTTAAAAACGGTGCTAGGGCCTTGTTTGGGAAAATAGTTTTGAAAACTCTTTTAATAAATCATTTTAACACATACTTTTTAATGTTATCCTTTAACTAATTAAAACTCAACATTAATTTAATTAATTAAAAGTTTAACATCAATTAATCACATAAAATTATCACATAATTATAATTACTCACTAATTATAATTTCATGTTACTCTCACCACATAACTCATCTAATTTAATTATCCCAATTAAATTAGAACTATAACATAAAATCATTATGTCAATTAAATTAAATACCAAATATTCATTTAATTAACATATAACACTTAATTAAATTACTCCATAATAATCACATAATTATTTATTTAACTCAATAAATAATTTAATTAATATATTTATTTAATTCAATAAATATATAAATTCTCTTCACACCAAATCACATATTTTACAATATATAACACATACACACATACTCGTACTTAAACATCTTAAAATAAGAATTTTATTTATTAAATTCTCATTTATTAATTCTTAAAAATCCGGGATGTCACAAAGTCTGTCTCGAAACGCTCCACCTCAAACCAATTTACTCGGCCAGCCGGGAGTGAAGGCAAATTGAAGACCTCAAGAATCGCCAGCGACCGGTAGTCAACTTGAAGGCCCCGGACAAATGAGAAGCCGCTCTGTGTCTCCTTGGTGTTTACATAGAATTCGCGAACTATGGCCATAGAAGCAGGCACAGGCGTTGCTACGACTCCAAACCAGGCCCTCTCTCTGATCATCTCAAGCATCTCGCCATCCCCCTTAGCCGGCTTCAATCCCCGCTCCTTTACAAATATCTTAGCCGCAATCCGGTAATATTCAATCTGCGCCACGAGGCTGATGAACTTGGTCAAGTCCATAGTGTCCTCACCATGGCTACTTTGAGCAGGCAATTTAGGCGTGACAGAAAGTGCTCTCTTTGGACCCAATGAGAATTTCAAAAAATTTCCTTTGCAAAATCTAACTTATGAACTTGAAGAATAACCCCCAAACTTAGCCTCTTCAATCTGATCGCACAAACCCTAATCCCTTTTGCAAACCCTAATCTAAAAATCCCCAATTTGAATTTCTCTTGCAATCCCTAATTGATGAAAATTAAACCCCCAAAAGTTCCTCTGAAGTCTGTATGGAAAACCCTAGTTTGATGCTTGAAGTGTACTAGAATGATGTGGTGGTGGTGGCTAGGTGATGTGTAGGTTTTATAGAGAAGATGGAGTGAATATTGGAGGCTAGGGTTCGTAGGTATGAGAGTAGAATAGGAATTGGAATGGTGTAGTGTTTGAGAGAGATAGAGTTTGTATAGGAGAGGGTTGTGTATGAGAGGGTTGTAGTTATAACATAAGTGAGAAGGAATGGGTCGATTATATAAATCTAAGGGTGAAATCTAATTTTTAAAACTTTAAAATCGGCAGGATTTTTGGGTCGAGCGCGGGCGCGCCAGGTTATGCTGTAAGTGGGGCGCGGTCGCGCGGGTCAAGATACACTTATGAAATTTTTGACAATTGGCGTGGGCGCACAGAGTTGTGCCTTGAGGTTGGCGCGGCTGCTCTGATACCCAGAACTGCCCTCTAGCCTCTGCATATTGGCGCGGCCGCCCTGCTTTTTGCCTTGAGGGTGGCTCGGCCGCGCTGCCCTGAGCCCAGCCAAAATTTTTCATGCAGCAAAGATGAAAACTAAGCAACAACTGATATACACTTTCTCACCTGCATACATAGCATTCAAAAATGAGGTATAACTTGATTCCATATTCAAAATTTGACTATGTAAGATGTATGTACGTGTCCTCAAAAATACTATTTATGTGAGTCATATATATGTGAATCCTCAAAAATGCTATATGTGTGTATTTGCAATAAGCTCCTAACTCCAAAAATATATATGCAATAAATTCCTAACTCCAAAAATATACGCAATAAGCTCCTAACTCCAAATTGATCAAAATTTTCATGATTTTTCAGAATTAAACAAGGGGAAGAGAAATATAGAGAAATGTAACAAGAATTATATAAGAGGGAGAAGAGAGACGATGGGGTGCCTCTCATCGAGCACTTGTTTAAAGTCAATTAGCTCGACTCTGTCTGAAATGGTCAAGTAGTGGAAAGGATCGAGGCAACTTTCTACTAATCGACTTCGCCTCCGTAGTAGTGCTTTAACCTTTGTCCATTCACTTTAAACGGTTTGTCTGGGTATTAATCAAAAACCTCTACTGCACCATGTGGAAACATGGTTTTCACCGTGAAAGGGCCCAACCACCGCGATTTGAGCTTTCCAAGAAAGAGTCTAAGACGAGAGTTATACAACAACACCGCTTACCCCAGCTCGAATTTCCTTTCCATGATTTTGCGGTCGTGCCACCTTTTCACTTTTTCCTTATACAGTTTTGAGTTTTCGTAAGCCTGCAGTCTGAATTCATCTATCTCATTTAGTTAGAGAAGGCGCTTCTCCCCTGCAACTTTCAAGTCAAAGTTCAAATTTTTTATGGCCCAGTAGGCCTTGTGCTCAAGTTCCATGGGAAGATGGCAGGCCTTCCCATAAACTAGCTGATACGGTGACATACCCAATGGTGTCTTGTATGCAGTCCTGTATGCCCAAACTGCATCATCAAGCTTAAGGTTCCAATCCTTCCTCACGGGATTAACAATCTTCTCTAAGATCCTTTTCACCTCCCAATTGGACACCTCAACTTGGCCATTTGTTTGGGGATGGTACGTTGTGGCGATACGGTGATTCACCCCATACTTGGCCAATAATGCAGTAAACTGTCGATTGCAGAAATGGGTGCCCTCATCACTTATGATAGTCTGAGGAGTCCCAAATCTTGTGAATATACTTTTTTGGAGAAATCGCAAGACCAACCTAGCATCATTAGTCGGCAAGGCTGCTACTTCTACCCACTTGGACACGTAATCCACTGTCAGCAAGATATATAAATTTCCACATGACGAAATGAAAGGCCTCATGAAGTTTATCTCCCAGACGTCAAATATCTCAACCTCTAGGATCATATTCTAAGGCATCTCATTCCGTTTGTATATAATACCAACTCGCTGACACCGGTCACATTTTTGCACGAAGTTGTAAGCATCTTTAAACAAAGTCGGCCAATAAAAGCCTGCCTAAAGTATCTTGGCAGCTGTCCTCTTGCCCCCGTAATGTCCTCCATAGACTGATGAATGGCAATCCTGAAGTATGTTGTCCGTCTCATTTTCTGGGATGCACCGTCTGATCATCCTATCGGCGCATTGCTTAAACAAGTAAGGCTCATCCCAAATATACCATTTAACATCATGTAAAAACTTCTTCTTCTGGGGTCTAGTCAAATTAGAAAAGATAATATTACTCACTAAAAAGTTCACAAAGTCTGCAAACCATATCATTTCGCCTTGCACCACAAATAATTGTTCGTCCATGAAGGACTCATTAATCATCAATTTGTCAGTTGTCCTTTCCCGAGTTCTCCAATCGGGATAAGTGGTCAGCCACTTGGTTTTCGGTCCCCTTTCTGTCTTTGATTTTTGAATCAAACTCTTGTAGAAGAAGAATCCACCGAATGAGACGAGGTTTAGCATCTTTCTTAGAAAACAGGTATCGGATTGCAGCATGATCGGTGTATACGACTACTCTTGTGCCAATCAGATAAGATCGAAATTTGTCAAATGCATATACCACCGCTAGGAGTTCCTTCTCTTTGGTAGTGTAGTTCAGTTGGGCATCCGTCAGGGTTTTACTGGCATAGTAGATAACATGAAAAACTTTATCCCTACGTTACCCCAAGACGACTCCCACAGCAAAGTCATTCGCATCACACATCAGTTCAAACGGAAGAGACCAGTCAGGTGATGTGATAATGGGTGTCGTAGTCAATCTCTTTTTTAAATGCTCGAAAGTAGCTAAGCATTCATCGTCGAATCTAAACGGGGCATCTTTCTCAAGCAAACTGCATAGTGGCTTAGTGATCTTTGAGAAGTCCTTAATGAAACGACGATAGAATCCTGTGTGGCCAAAGAAGCTACGAACCCCTTTCATAGAAGTTGGTGGAGGTAAGCTCTTAATAGTCTCCAGCTTCGCTCTGTCCACCTCTAATCCTTTCCCTGAAACTTTGTGCCCCAATATAATGCCTTCCTGTACCATAAAATGGCACTTTTCCCAATTTAGCACTAAATTGGTCTCAACACACCTCTTTAATACTAGAACCAAATTATCTAAGCATATGTCGAAAGAGTCTCCAAAGACTGAGAAGTCGTCCATGAAAACTTTCACATTTTGCTCAACCATATCGGAGAATATTGCCATCATACATCTATGGAATGTGGCTGGAGCATTGCATAATCCGAAAGACATCCTCCTAAATGCAAAAGTACCATATGGGCACGTGAAGGTAGTCTTCTCCTGGTCTTCTGGAGCTATAACAATCTGGTTATACCCTTAATAACCATCCAAGAGGCAGTAGTAGTCATGTCCCGCTAACCTATCCAACATTTGGTCAATGAACGGGAGAGGAAAATGGTTTTTTCTTGTAGCTTTATTCAATCTGCGATAGTCCATGCAGACCCTCCACCCTGTAACTGTTCTGGTAGGTATAAGTTCATTATTGTCATTGGACACTACTGTCATGCCCCCTTCTTCAAAACGTATTGCATCGAGCTCACCCATGAGCTGTCAGAGATTGGATAAATGATTCCGGCATCTAACCACTTGAGGATCTCCTTCTTGACGACCTCTTTCATAATAGGATTTAATCTCATTTGTTGCTCTACCATCGGCTTACTATCATCCTCCAAGAGTATCTTATGCGTACAGAATGAGGGGTTGATCCCCTTGATATCCGCTATGGTCCAACCAATAGTCGATTTAAATTCTCGTAGCACTCGCAGCAACTTACTTTCCTGGCCAGATGATAGGGCAGAAGCAATAATAACCAGCAACATGGAAGATTCCCCCAGAAATGCGTATCTCAGATGATCAGGAAGAGGTTTAAGGCTAAGGGTGGGAGGCATCTCAAGAGAAGGCTTGAGACACTCCGATGTCTCCCCAAGATGTTCAAGTGGTTCAATGGGAATCTTAAATTTTCTTATCTGTGGCACTGTGTTCAAAATTTGCACCTACTCCACAACATCTGCATCATCCATGTCAGAGTCTCCCAGTAGAGCACTGTCTAATGGATCCATGTTCATCACTTGCTCGGCCTCTTCATGCAGTACCCTATCGACTATATTAACCCAGAAACACTCTTCTTCGTCAGTGAGGAACTTCATAGCTTTGAAGACATTAAATGTGACCTCTTGGTCCTGAAGTCTCATTGTCAGTTCTCCCTTTTGTACGTCTACGAGTGTTCGCCCGGTAGCTAGAAAAGGTCTCCCAAGAATGATCGGTATGTCTTTGTCCTCTTCGTAGTCCAGAATAATAAAGTCGGCATAGAAGATAAACTTGTCCACTTTAACCAAGACATCTTCTATGATACCCCTCGGGTATGTGATGGACCTATCGACAAGATGCAATAATGTGTTTGTCGGCTTAGGAGCTGGCAATCCCAACTGTGTGAATATCGATAGAGGCATCAGGTTTATACTTGCTCCCAAGTCACATAAACACTTACTGAAGGATAATTTTCCAATAGAGCAAGGTATTGTAAAGCTGCCTGGATCTTTGAGCTTTGGAGGTAGTTTTCGTTATAATACTGCACTGCATTCCTCTGTCAAACCTACTGTTTCATAATCCTCTAGCTTCTTCTTCCTCGACAGAATGCCTTTCATAAACTTCGCATATCTTGGCATTTGTTCCAAAGCTTCTATGAAATGAATGTTGATCTGCAGTTTCTTAATTACCTCCAAAAACTTCGCGAACTGTTTGTCTAATTTCTGTTTCTGATGCCTCTGAGGATATGGTGCAAGAGGGTAGAAAACTTGTGGTGTAGAATTAGTTTTCTCAGCTTTTTCATGCTTCTCAGACTCCACTACATGTTCCCCATCCTTTCCATCATTCAAAGATGCATCAGGTTTTTCTGCACATGGGCGCGCCCGCGCCAGGTTTCCTTCTTCCTGGGGCGCGGCTGTACTAGGCTCCAGTCCAGCAGTCTGCTTTCCAGACCTCAATGTGATTGCTTAACATTGCTCCTTTCCATCCCTTTTTCCTGGATTTGCTTCAGTATTTCTTAGGAGAGCCCCTTGCGGTCTGTTGGTCAACATATTAGCCATCTGGCCCATTTGATTCTCTAATGTTTTGATCGCCACCGCTTGGCTCTTTAACATCATCATGAGCTCCTCCATTTCAATTTTCTTCTCTGGTTGTGCAGTAAGAGCTGGATGGTGTTGATGTTGTTGTTGATGAAATCCGGGAGGATGTGACGGTCCAGGGGCATACTGTTGTGGTAGGTATTATTGATATTGTTGAGGTTGGTGTTGTTGAGCACTTTGATTATTACTCCAGCTGAAGTTTGGATGGTTTCTGTTTCTTGGATGGCATGAATTTTGAAATTGATTCTCTAGCTTTTGGTAGTTACTGACAAATTAAACTGACTCTGCAGTGATAGCACATTATTTTGTCGGGTGTGATCCCGTACATAACTCACATATTAAAGCAACTTGATGAACTTTGTTTTCAGCAATAAAGTTAATTTTCTTCGACATCGCTGCCATCTGAGCTGATAATGCCGCGATGGCATCTACATCCAATACCCCGACAACTTTTGGTTGAGGCATTCTAGCTGTCGGATTCTGAAAGTCATTTGCCACCATGGTCTCAATCAATGCATAAGCTTCCACAAAGCTCTTAGTGCATAAAGCTCCTCCTGCGGCGGCATCCATGATCGGCCTAGATTGCCATCCCAAGCCATTATAGAATGTATTGATCACCATCCAATCTGACATCCCGTGGTGAGGACATTTTCGTAGCATCGTCTTATACCTTTCCCAAGCCTCATATAACGATTCTCCTTGTTGTTGCTCAAACAGAGATAGAGCACTCCTCAACTTCGCTATTTTAGCCATAGGAAAGAATTTGGCTAGAAATTTCTGAGCTAGATCCTCCCATGTAGTAATTGATTCTGATGGTAACGAATGAAGCCAGCTCCTCGCTTTGTCCCGCAAATAAATGGGAAGAGACAAAGCTTCATCGCATCATCCGACACGTTGTTGTACTTAAATGTGTCGCAAATTTTAATAAAACTCAGAAGATGTTCATTCGGATCATCGTTAGGCAAACCCCCAAACTGGACTATGTTCTGTACCATCTGAATAGTCCCTGGTTTGATTTCAAAGGTGTTCGCAGCTATCGCTAGCCAGACTATACTCGACTGTAGTTCATTGATGTTTGGCATAGAGTAATCCTTCAGAGCTCTATGTTCCTCGGCTGCCATTTGTATCGGTGGTTTAGTATCTTCTTGTGTGTTAGTAGTATGTGTATTCGCTCTCCAAACTTTCCCGTTGATATTATCCTTTCTAGGTACCAACGCAAAATTTGTAGATCGAGTGTGCATATACTAACCACATGTACCTGAAACACAAATAAAAACAAAATAGAAATGAGATAAGGTGTCAATTGTTCAAGTCAGACAAATTTAACTTAAATTGATGTCAATAGTAATAAAAATAACAACTAATCCCCGGCAACGACGCCAAAAGCTTGTTGGCTTGTTTTAGTGTTAACAAAACAGACACAAACGCGTGCAAGTAGACACGGTCAACAAGTAATATATGATAAGTAAAGATCGTTCTCACGGAGAAAAGTAATTACTCTTAATCTATCGTGCAACAACTTTATAGCTATTTCTGGATGCTCAAACGAGTAAATAAGGTGTGAATTGATAACTAGAATGATTATCAACTAAAATTAACTATTTAACAACTGATTGAATCAAATTGGGAAGGTATGGGATCCTAATGTCACTTAATGCATCATACTGCTCATACACCTCTTGTTAGGCCTAATTAATTATTTCGGATTGCTAGTCGAGAGCACGAAGGTGAGAAATGGCTATCTTTCGATATACCAAGTCCATATCACATAAAATCCACAAAAGAGATAGAATTCATATGAACATCAATATTACCTAAATCACTATATGTCTATGTGACTTACAAGCAATATCAATTTAAGTGCAATCTCTCATTTGACTACATATGGTAAACCGGTATATGTTTATTCGGATTACGAATCACAAAATCTACCACATGCAAATTTCATGAACATATGCTAGCATGGCCAAATCTGAGTTTATACTTCCTCTTTCAATTCCATACAAACTATTAAAGTAGATGGTGATCAGGCATCTAAACAATAAACACAACCATGCTAGGCAATCCATATATAATTAATTACATATAAAAAAAAGGCATGTAGATCTGAATTAAATAATAAGCTCCATTAGAATCCCATAATGGCGATTAGTTCATCTCTGAATCAATTACCACTATGGGATTTGATCTAAGCATTAAAAACAAATAATGAAAGGAAAGGGAATAAGAGAAAAGGAAATAGCAAATCTGATAATCCTCCTTCCAAAATAAACCTTCAAGTTGAGTTCAAGATCACCATCAGATCCAATTCAAAACCCTAAATAAGTAAATCTACTAAGAACCAAAGAGAGAAGCCAAAATGGTAGTGTACTAGCTAGAACTCTCTTCAGCTCTCAAAAAATCCTAGAATAGAAAATAAAACGATTAATTCAATGTTTGATAACTAGCAAATACATCCTTATATGGAAAATACGCTTCAGCAAAAAAATTTAGTGAAAAGTCAACTCAGTGCAGAATTTTGACAGGCGCGACCGCGCCACCCCATAGGTCTTTTAGGGCGCGGGCGCGCTGATCTCCATAAATCCGAACTGAATTCCTCCTGGCACGGACGCGCCAGGTTTTGCCTTCATGCCGGCGCGGCTGCGCTGCTGGCTTTTTCTACAGTTTTCTGCTGGTGCATTTGCTGGTTCACTTTGTTGCTGCCTTAGTCTTGCTTTCTTCTTTTTTCTTCATTCCCTTGCTACTGCTTCTTACTGATCAGATTCCAATTCCTCATGCCCATGCCATGCTCCATCTTCAGTTCACCACTTTCTCATCAACTTGTCATGCCCATGCCAATACCATGCCATTCCATGCCATTTGAGTTACCTTAACAAAACCTATAAAACAAAGATAAAACACATCAAA
The DNA here is from genome assembly GCA_020205555.1 of Panax stipuleanatus. NCBI lineage: Eukaryota > Viridiplantae > Streptophyta > Magnoliopsida > Apiales > Araliaceae > Panax > Panax stipuleanatus. The sequence continues at coordinate 131,050,850 of CM035115.1, read as the reverse complement.
AGACACTAAAATACTTGAGATTAAGCTATAATCCTAGTAAGTTGATAGACAATAAGTAGGTATAAAATCTACTTATCAACAGACAAGTATATGAACAGGGGAACTCCATCCCTCGGGGGTACCAAGATAGGAGCTTCGATCAGCTGCTTCTTGATGGCAAGGAAGGCTTTCTGACAATCCTCATTCCATTTCGTGGAGGAATTCTTCCTTAGTTGCTTGAAGATGGGTTCACAAGTCGCTGTGAGATGTGAAATGAATCGGCTTATGAAATTGATCCTTCCTAGGAAACCGCGTATCTTCTTCTCTGTTAGGGGTATAGGCATTTTAGTGATGGCTTTAATCTTGGCAGGATCCAGCTCAATGCCTCTATTACTCACCAAAAATCCCAACAACTTACCTAATTTAACACCAAAAGCACATTTGGGTGGATTTAGCTTGAGGTTGTACTTACACAACCTGTTGAACAGTTTCCTAAGATGGTCAATGTGATGGTCCACCTTCCGAGATTGGACGATGATGTCATCCACATAAACCTCTATCTCCTTATGCATTTGTTCATGAAACAAGGCCATGATGGCTCGCTGATATGTGGCACCGGCATTGATGAGGCCGAAGGACAAATATCTGTAGTAGAAGGTTCCCCAGGGAGTGATGAAAGCTATTTTCTCCCTGTCTTCTTTAGCAACCATGATTTGATGGTAACTAGCAAAGAAATCCACGAAAGAATACATGTCGTATTACGTCGTGTTGTTTATCAGGATGTGGATAAATGGTACCGGGAAATTATCTTTGAGACAAGCTTTGTTCAAATCCCTATAATCCACGCATACTCGTACCTTCCCTCCGGGCTTAAGCATGGGAACTATGTTCGATAGCCACTCTGGGTATGTTGATACCATGATGATGCCGGCTTTAAATTGTTTAACAACCTCTTCTTTGACTTTCAGACTCTATTCAGGTTTCAATTGCCTGAGCTTTTGTTTAACTAGCTTGAATCCATCTTTGATGGGCATTCGATGGATGACAATATCAGTAGACAGGCCAATCATGTCTTCATGTGACCATGCAAACATATCCTAGAACTGTGTTAAGAGTTCAATTAGGTTGGATTTTTGGTCTTGTGTGAGGTCTATGCCTATCTGGATTTCTTTGAGGTTTTCTGAGGTTCCGATATTGACAGTGGTGGTTTGGTCGAGGTTTGGTTTGGGTTTATCTTCGACCCATGCTTTGATATCCTCGGGAACCTCATAGTAATCTTCCTTCTCTTGATCAACTTCCATAAAGTCGAAGCTCAATTCTACATCAAAGTTGTAGTCACTGTGACAGGTTGGCATCTCATCAGCAAAGACAAACAAATCTAATCTTGGAGTCCTGAAAAATAAAATGCTTTTGCTTTAATATATGCAACTGCTTAAATATACAAAGCATTTAGCAAAGCATGACAAAAGTTACTGCTATAGCTTTGCAACCAAATTAAGCAGTAAATGAAACCATGTTACAGGGTAGACAGACTTTTCTGCCCTTTTACCCTTTTTGAATGAGACAAGAGATGATGGTCCAGTTGTCCAGGGTCAGATCCTTATGAATAGGAAGGATATAAGATTCGCGGTTGTCTGCCTCATCTCTGATGATGACTAAAACATCCTTTAGATCAGAGCCGGGATTCTTCTTTGAACTGCCTCCCTTCTCTTTCTTGATGCAAGGAATTTTGATCTGATCCTCCTCGTCACTATCTGGGATGTCATCATTCATACCTTCATAGTGTATGAGAACACGCATGTTAGCAAATGGGTCTCGTCCTTCATACAGGAGCTTTTTTTTCCTTTTTGATGTCCCCCTCAGGCTTTGGGGCTCTTCTCTCACTCACCGGTATGATTGGCAGAAACAGCATGGCTTACACATTAGCTGGGATCTTCCACATTGGCTTCACAAATCAGGCATCAGTGAGGTTTGGCAGTAGTATCGTAGAAGCATTAGCCATTAGATGCTTATGTGGGTTCTGGTGGATTGACCTAGATGTGTAGCCCAATCCGGCTCTCCTTGACTGGCTCGGGATCTGGACTGGACTCTTGATACCTTGTTGATTCTTTCATAATCCTTCTCCAGGGCCGAAACCCAAAGATACCATCTCCTTGACGACTGTCATCACTTCGGGGGAGACTGTAGGCTTCAAGGCTAGTGCCCCAACTGGTAGGTACTAAGTATCGCTTACCTCCAAGGCTTGAAAACTAGCAGGTTCAATCCCTGCACCCAGAATAATCACTGGCATGTCTCCCTATATGCAGACAGGGTATTCAAGTTCGGCATTCACAGTGATTAGGTTGCCATTAAAAATGTATTTGAGTTGCTGATGGAGGGTGGATGGAACTGTTCCTGCTATATGGATCCACGGCCTTCCTAGAAAAAGTTGTATCCGATGGTGATGTTGAGCACTTGGAAAGATACATAGAAAGTGTGCGGACCAATCTCCAGAGGAAGCTCAATTTCTCCCATAACCTCTCGGCGAGATCCATCGAAAGCCCGAATGACCACATGACTGGTTCTGATCCGGTATGGGTTGATCTTCATTCTCTCCAAGGTATCGTAGGGACAGATGTTTAGGGATGATCCTCCGTCTACTAGCGCACCTCCTATCACATACCCTGATGACATTACTGCTATATGCAGGGACTTACGATGACCTATCCCCTCTACAGGTATATCATTATCAGTGAAAGATATCACATTACAGTTAAAGATATGTTCTATCACGTGACAAAATTTCTCAGCATCCACTGTCTTTGGCAGATGGGCTTCTTCCAGTACTTTCACCAGAATATTGCGATAATCCACTGAGGATAAGACCAAATCTAGGATGGACATCTGCTTGGGTGCATCCTTCAAACTTTGCTCCACCTTGATTTCATTGTGTTCCATTTTACTGAGGAACTCTTCTATTTTCTCTTCAGCCACCTTCCCTTTGGCCTTGATAACTGAATAGATCATCCGCTGAGGAAGGTACAATGGATTCTCCTTGGATACAATGGTAATGTTGTTTGAGGTTGAACCTTCATCATTCCCATAGTTTCATGGGACTTTCTTCAAACTGATTACTGGATACTGGGGTCTGAAAGAAAAGATTAAAGGCTCGGGTGCGGTCACCTTTACAGGATTCTATGCTTCTAGGACCCCTTTTCCAGGCAGTACTAAGGGTGTTCTAGCTAGCTCCTTCCCACAAGAAATAATAGCCACTGTATCCTGACTCCACGCCATGGGAATAAAAAGTGTTTCTTCATCAGGAAGGCAATAGTCTTGATTCCCTTTTATCAGCTCACCTCTTTCAACCATGTTCTGAAATAAATGACGAAGTCACCAGCAATCTTCGGTGTCATGACCTGGTGCATTGGAGTGATACTGACATATTCGATCAGGCTTGAATTTCCTGGATCAAGGGTTTACCGAAGGTAATAAATCCGTAACCATCCCCTCATTGATCAACATCTGGAGGATTTCCTTCATCAGCTGGTTTAGGTTAGTAAAATTCCTCTGAAAGGCGAATTCCCTATTAGCTTGAAACTTTTCTTCCTTGGCCACCTTGTCGGCCCAGGGTTCATGCTTATGAAATCGGTAGTGATCCCTCATAGAGATGGGTCTGATCTCCGGTGTAGTAGGACTTGCTTCAGACTAGTTGGATTGGTTTATCAGCTGTCTAGTTACCTGATGCTGATATACGACCAACTCTGCTAACTGTCCAATCTGTTCCTTGATATATTTAATCTCATGCTGTATCAGGAATCGCCTTTCTGATAACTCCCAACTGTCTGGGCTATTGTTGCTGGATTGAGTTGTTTCTCCAACGTATCAGAGGTATTTGGATCCTTCTCCATTTTGCGTGCTAATCATGTTGACACCCTCCTCTTTGTGCTGAGGGAAGGGATTATCCTGCACATGTAGTTGCTCTGGTTTTGTCACCACGATCTCTCCATTGTCTATCAAGTCCTGGATTTTGTGCTTGAGAGACCAACAGTCTTGTGTATCATTGGTCGGAGATCCGGAATGGTATGCGCACTTCTTACTCAGGTCAAAATTTCGTCCACCAGTATTAGTTGGTGGAAGGAGATGCACAATCTTTTTCTATGCCGTCAACAGTTTTAGCACATTTTCGAGTGAATCCCCTAAGGGGGTGAACGTTCTTCGACGCCTGGCCTCCAAATTTTTTTGGAATGGCGGGTTTGAAGGTTGTGTAGAAGCTTGAAAAGGAGAATAGTTCCTTTTTTGAATGGGCAAGCTGCTCGACTCGCTCCTCTGATTCTGTCCTTGCAATACTAAGGAAACTTCTTCATCTTTCTTCTTGTGTGCCCTCCGGGGATTATTCCCATAACTCCCAGATTGAATATGCTAGGCAACAGCTTCTAAGGCAGTCAGATCCTTTATCTTCCCAGATTTGAGGCCCATTTCTGCCATTTCGTCGTGTTTGATCATCTTCGAGAATGACTTTCCTATACCTGCTAGGACCCTTTCATAATACGAAGCTTCTTGATTGTCAATGAAGGTTATGACTATCTCAGACTCAGTCATCGATGGAGTGACTTGTGCTGCCATTCGTCTCCAGCGTTGAGCATATTCTCTGAATGACTCAGTGTTTTATTTCTTGATTTTGGTTATTTAATATCTGTTTGGAGCTAGTTGAGACTGCAAACTATATTGATTGAGGAAGGCATGTGCCAGCTCTTCCCAGCTGTGAATTTTAGAGTTGTATAGACAGGCGTACCAGGCTCTAGCCTCTCCTGTCAGACTTTTCTGGAATAACTACATTCGGAGTTTCTCATCCTCTGCATAGGATTCGAGCTCTCCAATGAATACTTTCAAGTGAGTGTAAGGGTCTCCCAATCCATCGTATTTGTCAAAATCAGGGACTTGAATTTTTCGGGATAACGAGCCCTATGAAAAATACATAAGTCTGAATAATTGACACTGCCAAAAGCCCCAGTCCTTTTGATAGACCGGATAGTTTCTTCCATCTGTTGGACTTTCTTTATAATGTCATTAGCTTCCTGTTCTTTGTTAAGGATGGTGATTTCAGGGGGTTTGTTGGTAGTATACTGGTTTTGTGGTTCAGGAATCTGAGTGTCTTTCTTTCCAGTCTCTTGACTGTCACCGGGTGTTCCTAGTTCTGTGTGACCCTGTGCTTATTTCCCTTTAAGAGCTTTACTCTGTTCTCTCAAGAAAGTGGCCAATTCGGCAATCTGGTTCTTCAGCCCTTCAAACTCTTCCCTAGAGACAGGGTTTGAGCACTAAAAGCTATGTCCGGAGATGGACTAAGTGATTTCTTAGACTTAGATCTAGTGATAGGACCAATTTTTCACCTACAACAAACGTAGGCGTGTCAATTTCCTGAGGTAGGTATGTATAAGATGCATGCCATGATGTGTTTTTAAGGTTTTTTAATCTTATCCTACAAAACAGAGGTCAGTTATTTTGATGACAGGATAATATGACAGAATTTACAAAACATGGAATGCACATTATGATATTTATATTGGAACTGAAAACTTGACATTGAATTGAAAGAGGAAGGCACGAAGAAGCTTCCCTTCTGGTTTGGTTAATCAGAGGCTGACCTATCTTAGGCTACTCTCGCGGCTTTTCGGCATGAAGGTCCCCAGATCATCGCAATCTACTAGAGGGAAAATTAATCCGATCTTTCAACTGGAGCGGATCTGAGTGGTGCTTTTTTATGAGCCCCGAAGACTTATTCACCCTCGAAGACATTACTCTATCACCGACAGGTTTGGCTCCTGGTGGAGGAATCACACAACATACATTCACATACATCGCGTCTCACCGTATGCATATGATGACATTGGTGCAAAGCACTAATATAAAGTAGTAAAGCATTCATTCACATTCATTCAATGTAAAGACGCAGCATTCACGCATTCATTCAATGTAGAGACGCAGTATTCACACATACGCATATATGAAAGGGCAATTTTGAAAAGATTTGAATGCGGCCTAAGCCCTCTACTGTCCCCAGCAGAGTCGCCACCTGTCGACGTTGGGAAAAAATTCGGTTCGAGTTGGACCCAAATCTTTCTCTCTTTTCCTAAGTTTTGTCTACCGTTATTTTATCTTTTTTGGGAAAAAGGTTTTGAAGGGGTAGGAAAAGGCCAACATGTATCATGTCGACGATTTGAACATTTTACAAAGTCGCCAGTTGGTAGATTTAAGATGGTTGTACCAACTCAACCGAGTTTTGTTTGAAAGGAGGCCCAATTATTGGACACTGTCGAAACTGAATCTTTGAAACCAAAGTTCTAACTTTGGGGGCTGGGTTAAGTGTGGGGAAGGAGTTAGGCACCCTACAACTCCCGTGAAAACACGGTACCGCATCTTTTAAATATTTCCCTTTTTATTTGCAATGTGTGTGTGAATGCTGGAAGAAATTGGGCCTATGCTTTATTGATTTTGAAAGTATGGACATGCTTCGTTGAACCTAAATACGAAAGGTTTGATTTGATTTGCAAAAGTCCTTTTTAGATAAGATATTAAAATGATGTTTTGAAAGTCGGTTTTCAAACCCTTACGCTCACGTAGGAATTGAAGCATGTTGATACTTCCATTTTTTTATCTTTTCAGCCTTTTGGCTCAATTTGAATGGTGATTGTCGGGCTGCGAAGCATCCTCGACCACAGAATATATACAAGTGTCGCTCTTCTCATGGGCATGACAGCCATCGGAGTGACTCTGACATGACAAACCATATTTTTACTATGTCGAGACCTTAAACCCGGACAACTATTTTAAGGTCTTTTGGATGTACATTTTTTTACAAAAAAATTGGCAGGGTACATTTGTGAAGTAGAGTTTTTCCATCGTGGGAATCAAATTTTGATCAGCTTGATCATGAATCCCACGATTCTTAGGCTCACAGAGGGAAGCTAATAAACCTGCACAGCTCAAATATGCACAGAAAATGTATATTTATATCCAGATGTCGCAAGAACCAAAGATTTATTAGTAAATCCTGGTATGCTCATAGCCGAAGCATCTCGTTCCCACTAGATAGCGATCTAAGGGCTGCGAGGTTGCTTTCCGAATGAATAAACTAGAAAAACTGCTAGATTTAAGTAAATCTCAGCCATTCTAGCTTCCCAGTTCTATTTGAACCTATTTTGGACCGTTTGAAAGATAGAATTCGCGAGATTTAAAGAAATCTAGTTCGCCCAAATAGGTGTCGGCGCCGATTCATATCAAATGAATATTTACAGCATCAATTTTATTATAATGAAAACAGGATATATATATATATATATATATATATAAAAGCTGTAAAAAGCCACAGAGTAATCCAGGCCTGACAGAATGTAAATATATATATAAAAGCAATAAAGGGTGACGGATTTCAAATCCTATATGCGGACTGGAATGAAAATATATATATATTTATAAAAGATGTAAAAAGCCATGGAGTAATCCAGGTTGGACAGAATTGAAATATATATATATATATATATATATATATATATATATATATATATATATATATAAGCTATAAAAGAGCCACGAGATGATCCAGGCTCGACAAAATATAAATATATATAAAAAAAACTGTAAAGGGCGACGGACGTTCTATCCTTTGCCCGAACAGAAATGTAAATATATATATATTTATAAAAGCAGTAAAAAGGCCACAGAATGATCCAGGCCAAACTGGAATGTAAAATGTTAATATATATATACAGTTAGTATATTTATATTAAAGCAATAAAAAGGCTACGAAATAGAAATTCAGGCCCAAATAAGTTAGAAATTTTTTTATATATATAGTTATATATATATATAAGCAGTAAACTACCACGGATTTGACATCCGGGCTTGACAGAATTGAAAAGTTAGTATATATATAGTTAAATATATACAAAAAAAGTCAAATCAGGACTAGGAAGATAACCTAGTCCGGTAAAGGATATGAAAGCTGTTAAAAGCGACGGATCAACGATCTGAGCTATGGAAATGCTAAAAACGCGTAAATGTACTAAAATGTACGAAAACGTAAGCATAAACGACCGCGGAACTGAGTTCCGGGCATAATCAAAAAATAAAACTTCACGTGCAAGTGTATAAATACGCAATGAAGTAGTATGAACTTTCTGATCGTAAAAATACTCACAATAGACTGCTATACAGGCTTTTTGCCACTTGGTAGGCTTCAAACATCCATTTTCACCGATTAATTTTTGGTATGTGGTAGTATATGAGTATACCTACGTGTTAGTGTTAGACCCCGAATTTTATAAATAAATATTTAATTTTCATTATATATTATTTTGAAATAGTAAGGTGTTGATTTGATAAATGTGATAAGTTATGGATGAAATGTGCAAATATTTTTAAATAAGCAGGTGGTTATAAAATATTCATTATTGTCGGAGAATATTCATTTGGTCGTGGAATATTCTTGTTGTCGGGGAATATTCGTACGACGGCGCAGCCATTTGTGGGCCCCACAACAGAATAACTGTCGGATATAGAAAGCGACAGAATTAACCTTTTTATAAATAACGGTAAAACTAATTACCGTTAAACTGTTGAAATACCCGGTGATAAAAATACAGTAATACGCGTTGTTGCACAGTAGCACACGGTATTGCACAGTATTTCGAATTATTGATTCTTACGTAAGAAGGCACTTACTCAATTATTGTTACAGTAATTACTGTTCAATATCTTATAATTGCGACGTTGATATTTTATATGATTGATTCAATAATTGCTACGTTGATATTTTATATGATTGATTCAATAATTGTCACTGCACAGTGTTTCACATTATCAAATCAATAATTCATATTATTTGAATAATATTGTTAGATAGCATTATTGACAATGTCTAAGGAAGTTCTGTCTAGGAGGGGTTATTTAATTGCGCGCCAGTAAGGAGAAATCCTTATCGGAAGGCCCCCTCTTTCCTGGGAACGACCTGGTTGTTAATATTGTAGTTCTGTAATATTATTTGTGAATAAATAATTGTTGACATATATGATAAGGAAATATTTATTCAATTTTGATATAAATGGTGAAATTTTTAGCAAAAGAGATAATTGTTGAAAGTTTGGCATATTTTCTATGGAATTATAATTATTTCTCCGATAAAATATTCATCCAAATATATTATTATAATATATTATAAATGTTTAAATAATAATGTTATTATAATATATATATATATATATATATATATATATATATATATATATATATATAGTAGACTTGTTTTTTTTCTTCCAAGTTGGTTTCCTGCAAACCATTCCTTTGTTCTCAAAATAGTGTGGGCTCCAATTGTTGAAAATGAGAGGAGTTAGGCAAAATTTGGCAGAGAAGAAAAAAAAAATTAGGCAGGTGGGTGGCGGAGGGAAATGTTAGGCAATATGCTTTGTTTTTTCTCCCTCCGTTCCACTATAAATAGGGGTAACCCCTCCTTCCTAAACCACACCTTCAATATCAGAAATTCTTATTCTATAGTATTATGAGTATTTTCTTGAGTATAATAATATTTTGAGTGTGGTTTTTGGTGCAAAATTTTCTCAGAGTAATATCCGGTATACCAATCAACCTAGTTTTCTACTAAGGTAAGGGATGTTATTTTTTTTCGTAAATGATGTTATTCTTTTCAATATCATTATACCAAAATATTGACATAGATTTTATTATGAAATTCTTTTTTTTTTCGACGGGGTTACTATTCACGTATACGGCACTATTCACGAAAAAATTAAATTTTCTTCTATTTGTCCAAGTTGTTTGTTAAGGTTCCTATCTTTGATTGGATCCAAGTTTTGATCTTTATTCTTAAATTTTGCTCCACAATTGATTATTATGAAGTATTATTGAACTTGGATAAACTAAATTATGAATTCCTAATCTTTGTCCTTTATCTCACTAGATTCATTATTTATATTATTTTTCATCATCCTCGGTCCTAAATGGTGATATAACTTAAATATATTTTGCCTGTAGAGCAAAGATGAATGATTACCTGATGAATATCTTTGGCCTGTAGTGCAAAGATGAACAGGTGTTAAGATGAACATGACCACTGGTGATACAAATGAATATCTTTGGCCTGTAGTGCAAAGATTAATATTTGATTTGAGATGTATATTGATTGATGTTACAAGGATAAAATATTGATGATGGACTTTTAAATCATAGAAGATAGTAGACTTCATTCTCTACTTAACTCTTCTAATGAATTGTTATTTTTGCTGCGAATATTGATCTAAAATTTGTTGTCAATAATATTTTATCTGAATTGTTGAAGACTAACGATAAATTGTTCTTTATTATCTTAGTTATAACATTCTTTACTGGGATAGTTGAGCTCACCCTTTTCATCTATTGTCCTCTTCAAGAAATGAGAATGTCGTAGGAACTAGTCGGGGGACAGAGTGATGGTTCGAGTTAGAGCAGTAGTAGTCCTCACTATTTCTAATAAATAGTGTGATAATAATTGTAATGAGGACTTAGTTTGAATGTTAATATTTTCTACATATTTGTATTGACACTCACAGTTGTGTGGTCGTATTTTGCACGACCGTGTGAAAGAAAAGATTGTATTTGAATTCTGTACCATGTATTTGGCGACTCAGAATGGTTTGGTATTGAACCTATTTTGGGGGCGTCACAGTTGGTATCAGAGAGCTTAGGGATATGGTCTCTGGCGGAGATTTGGGAATAGAACTAGTAGGGGAGAGACGAATAAAACCTTCGCTAGTGTGTCCTATCTAAGCTTATTTGTTATTTAATTGGTCGTTTGGAACATAGGGTTAATATGTGATATGTTAATTTATTTAATTAACCCTTGTTTTATGGTAGTATTTGAGAATGGATGCTGAGAATATTAACAATGGAGTGAATGAGACCGTAGAGACACCTTTAATTACCAATCAGGAGAACGTGCAACAGGAAGGCAATGTTCATCCTGAAAATAACACTGATCAGACGATAAACGATGAAATATTTAGAAGCTTTTTGCAGTTCATGCAAAACCAGATGAGGGAGACTCGTGTGCAAAATACAGGTGGAGATAATAACAACACGTGAATTGTCACTGCCAAGCAGTTCAAAGAATTGGGACCACCAGAGTTTTTGGGAAAGCCAGATCCGATCAAGGCGGAGACGTGGGTTAAGCAAATTACTAAGATATTTGATGTCTTGGGATGCACGGAGGAACAACAGGTTCCATTTACCACCTTTATATCCCGTGGAGAGGCAGATTACTGGTGGGAATCTGTGAAGCATACCCAGACTGCTGCACTCAAGATGTCTTGGGAAGCGTTTTAGAAACTGTTCAATGACAAGTACTTTCCTGAAAGTATTCGTCATATGAAGGAGGTAGAGTTTATCAGACTGGAACAGAACAACATGACTGTGTCCCAGTACGAGGCTAAGTTCGCGGAGTTGTCCAGGTTTGCACCTCATTTGGTGGAGAATGAGGAACGTATGACGCGGATGTTTCTGAGAGGTTTGAAACCAAAAATTCGTCAATACCTCATTTCTCACAAATTTTCTCTATATTCGGATGTAGTAAACAGGGCCTAGTTGTTAGAACGAGATAGTGATTATGTTCAACCAAGGGACAACAACCAAGGTCGTACCGGTGGTAGCAGTAATCGGAACAATGACAACCAGCGGGGAGGAAAGTATCATGACAGAAGCGGTAACCACTCCGGTAGTAATCGTGGCCATGATAGTAGAAAAAGCGAATCGGGAGGAGATTTCAAGAAGAGAAGGTACAACAATGAGAACGTGAAGACGTCGACATCAGCACCAGCATCAATTGTTTCTAGGGGAGGAGAACGACCACCGGTCATATGCTATAAATGCGGGAAAGAGGGGCACATCAGCCCAAACTACCCACAATAATTCAAAGCATGCTATAACTGTGGAAAAGAAGGACATACAGCTCGAGATTGTCCTGTAGCGAAACCAAGTCCAGCGGGGGTGGTGATTCCAAAGGCGATTTCGAACAAGTCAAAGTCGGTGGTTCCTGGAAGAGCGTTTGTCGTGACAGCCCAAAATGCGAGGAACCCACACGAGGTGATTACGGGTAAGCTAATCATAAACTCTTGCGAAGTTTACACCTTGTTAAATACCGATGCTACCCATTCTTTTATTTCACCTGCTTGTGCTCAACGTTTGAACTTGACTTCTGATAAATTAGACTTTGACTTATCTGTTGAAACTCCATTGTGAGAAACCTTTGTTACATCCATAGTTTACAAATCTTGCTTGATTCAAATTGGTACCCTCACCCTATCTGTTGATCTTATATCTTTGAAAATACTTGCATTTGATGTGATTTTAGGAATTGACTGGTTAATCACTTATCATGTCAAAATTGATTATTTTTGTAAGGTTGTTAGTTTTCATATTCCTAACCAACCTGTTCTGCGAATTTAAATAACCAAACCCCTAAAATCAATCAATGTCATTTCAAGTCATAAAGCTATTCGTTTATTGAAAAATGGATGTCAAGCTTTCTTAGCTCATGTCACTGATCTAAACCAGAATACGTTAGATTTGAATAATATTTCCGTTGTTAATGAGTTTCCTGATGTATTTCCCCAAGAACTTCCCGGTCTACCCCCAGAACGTGAAGTTGAATTCTTTATTGACCTTGAGCCTGGTACAAAATCCATTTCTAAAACCCCATATCGAATGGCTCCTATTGAACTTCAGGAGTTAAAGTTCCAACTACAGGAGTTGCTAGACATCGGTTTTATACGTCCTAGTACATCTCCTTGGGGTGCTCCTATTTTATTCGTAAAGAAGAAAGATGGGAGTATGCGACTTTGTATTGACTATCGGGAGTTGAACCATGTCACCATCAAGAATAGGTATCCGCTACCTCGTATTGATGACCTGTTCGACCAGTTGCAAGAAGCACAATTCTTTTCAAAGATCGATCTTTGTTCTGGATATCATCAGTTGAAGATTAAAACTGAGGATATTCCAAAGACTGCCTTCAGAACTCGGTACGGGCATTATGAGTTCTTAGTCATGTCTTTTGGATTGACTAATGCTCCTGCTGCTAACATGGATATGATAAACCGTGTATTTAAGGAATATTTGGATCAGTTCGTTGTTTTCTTTATTGATGACATCCTCATCTATTCTAAAAGCCGTGAAGATCATGAGCACCACTTGAAGCTGGTACTTCAAAAGCTTCATGAGAACAAGCTATATGCCAAGCTGAAGAAATGCGAGTTTTAGCTTGAGGAAGTAGCATTCCTTGGGCACGTGGTATCGAAACGTGGAGTATCTATTGACCCGGCGAAGATTGAAGCAATACAAAGTTAGGAGCAACCTAAGTCGGTGACCGAAGTACGAAGCTTTCTGGGCTTAGCTAGTTATTATCGGAGGTTCGTAGAGGGATTTTCTCAAATCGCTACTCCATTAACTTAGTTGACTCAGAAAGATACAAAATTCATTTGGAGCGAGGAATGCGAGAAGAGCTTCCAAGTGCTCAAGAGGAGACTTATTTCGGCACCTGTTCTGATAATACCATCTGGTTCGGATGGATTTGTCATTTACAACGACGCTTCGGGCAAAGGGTTAGGATGTGTTCTCATGCAACATAGGAAAGTCATAGCCTATGCCTCGCGACAACTCAAAGAATATGAGAGGAATTATCCTACTCATGATCTAGAGTTGGCAGCTGTCATTTTTGCATTAAAGATCTAGAGACACTACCTGTATGGAGAGAAAGTGGAGATCTATATGGATCATAAGAGCCTCAAATATTTCTTCACTCAAAAGGAACTCAACATGCGACAACGACGCTGGCTTGAGCTGTTGAAAGATTACGATCATACCATTCAATACCATCCTGGAAAAGTGAACGTGGTAGCTGACGCGTTGAGTAGAAGATTATATGCGAGAACGAATGTGATGCTATCAAGGCCGATTTTGTGTGATTTACAAAAGATGGAGATAGAGTTCAAGACTCCAGGGACCCACATGATGATGTCAAGTATACTCTTAGAACCAACTTGGATTGATAAAGTTAAAGCTGCTCAAGCTACAGACCCAGAGCTGATGAATATGAGGAAGAAGGCGCAAGAAGGTGCTATTCCAGAAACAAGGATTGATGAAAAAGGAATACTTCGAGTCAACTCCAGACTTTATGTTCCTAACGATTCTGGCTTGAAGTATAGAATCATGATGGAGGCACACAACACACCGTTTACAATCCATCCTGGGAGTACTAGAATGTATCGTGATCTTTGACATACATTTTGGTGGAGCAATATGAAGAGAGAGATTGCGGAGTTTATCTCGAGGTGTTTAACGTGTCAACGTGTAAAGGCGGAGCATCAAGTGCCGAAGGGTCCATTGTAACCACTTGAGATTCCAAAATGGAAATGGGAACACATTACCATAGATTTCGTTACGGGTCTTCCCAAGGTTTCTCAAGGCATAGATACGATTGGGTTATTGTTGATAGATTAACCAAGTCTGCTCATTTCTTGCCTATACGAGAGACTTATTCCCTTGAACGTCTTGCTCATATGTACGTGAATGAGATTGTGAGATTGCATGGCATGCCAATATCCATATTTTTGGATCGTGACCCAAGATTCACTTCACGATTTTGGGTCAGTTTGCAAAAAGCTATGGGCACGGATTTACAATTCAGTTAGGCATATCATCCTCAAATGGATGGACAATCAGAAAGGACTATTCAAACTCTTAAAGATCTATTAAGACTCTATGTTCTAGACTTCAAAGGGAGTTGGGATAAGTACTTACCATTGGTGGAATTCTCCTACAACAACAGTTATCAGGCAAGTATAGGCGTGGCTCCATTCGAAGCGTTGTATGGACGAAAGTGTCGCTCTCCAGTATGCTAGGATGAGGTGGGTGAAGCAACATTATTGGGACCAGAGTTAGTACGTATGACTACGGAAAAGATTCAAATGATCCGGCAACGGATACAAACAGCACAAGATCGACAAAAGAGTTATGTGGATCTTCATCGAAAGGACGTGGAATTTAATGTTGGGGACCATGTGTTATTATGTGTTTCTCCGTGGAAGGGAGTTACGAGGTTTGGCAAGAGAGGAAAGCTCAATCCACGATTCATTGGTCCATTTGAGATCCTTGACCGAGTAGGAAATGTGGCCTATAGACTCGCTTTACCTCCAAGCATGTCTCGTGTTTCATAATATTTTTCACATATCCGTGTTGCGTAAATATGTGAAAGATCCAAACCACATTATTGAGTTAGAACTGAACGAGATAGCTGAAGATTTAACGTATGAGGAGGTACCTATCAAGATTTTGGATAGGAAGGAGCATGTCCTATGCTCAAAAATTATACCTCAAGTTAAAGTTTTGTGGAGAAACCATGCTATTGAGAAAATGACCTGGGAGTTAGAATCGGAAATGAAAGCGAGTTATCCTCGCCTCTTCGACATACCAGGTACGTACGTTAATTTCGAGGATAAAATTTCATAAGGAGGGGAGGATGTAAGACCCCGAATTTTATAAATAAATATTTAATTTTCTTTATATATTATTTTAAAATAGTAAGGTGTTGATTTGATAAATGTGATAAGTTATGGATAAAATGTGCAAATATTTTTAAATAAGCAAGTAGTTATAAAATATTCATTGTTGTCGGAGAATATTCATTTGGTCGTGGAATATTCTTGTTGTCGGGGAATATTCGTACGACGGCGCAGCCATTTGTGGGCCCCATAACGGAATAACTGTCGGATATAGAAAGCGACAGAAATAACCTTTTTTATAAATAACGGTAAAACTATTACCGTTAAACTGTTGAAATACCCGGTGATAAAAATACAGTAATACACGTTGTTGCACAGTAGCACACGGTATTGCACAGTATTTCGAATTATTGATTCTTACGTAAAAAGGCACTTACTCAATTATTGTTACAGTAATTACTGTTCAATATCTTATAATTGCGACGTTGATATTTTATATGATTGATTCAATAATTGCTACGTTGATATTTTATATGATTGATTCAATAATTGTCACTGCACAGTATTTCACATTCTCAAATCAATAATTCATATTATTTGAATAATATTGTTAGATAGCATTATTGACAATGTCTAAGGAAGTTCTGTCTAGGAGGGGTTATTTAATTGCGCGCCAGTAAGGAGAAATCCTTATCGGAAGGCCCCCTCTTTCCTGGGAACGACCTGGTTGTTAATATTGTAGTCCTGTAATATTATTTGTGAATAAATAATTGTTGACATATATGATAAGGAAATATTTATTCAATTTTGATATAAATGGTGAAATTTTTAGCAAAAGAGATAATTGTTGAAAGTTTGGCATATTTTCTATGGAATTATAATTATTTCTCCGATAAAATATTCATCCAAATATATTATTATAATATATTATAAATGTTTAAATAATAATGTTATTATAATATATATATATATATATATATATATAGTAGACTTGTTTTTTTTCTTCCAAGTTGGTTTCCTGCAAACCATTCCTTTGTTTTCAAAATAGTGTGGGCTCCAATTGTTGAAAATGAGAGGAGTTAGGCAAAATTTGGCAGAGAAGAAAAAAAAAATTAGGCAGGTGGGTGGCGGAGGGAAATGTTAGGCAATATGCTTTGTTTTTTCTCCCTCCGTTCCACTATAAATAGGGGGTAACCCCTCCTTCCTAAACCACACCTTCAATATCAGAAATTCTTATTCTATAGTATTATGAGTATTTTCTTGAGTATAATAATATTTTGAGTGTGGTTTTTGGTGCGAAATTTTTTCAGAGTAATATCCGGTATACCAATCAACCTAGTTTTCTTCTAAGGTAAGGGATGTTATTTTCTTTCGTAAATGATGTTATTCTTTTCAATATCATTATACCAAAATATTGTCATATATTTTATTATGAAATTCTTTTTTTTTTCGACGGGGTTACTATTCACGTATACGGCACTATTCACGAAAAAATTAAATTTTCTTCTATTTGTCCAAGTTGTTTGTTAAGGTTCCTATCTTTGATTGGATCCAAGTTTTGATCTTTATTCTTAAATTTTGCTCCACAATTGATTATTACGGAGTATTATTGAACTTGGATAAACTAAATTACGAATCCCTAATCTTTGTCCTTTATCTCACTAGATTCATTATTTATATTATTTTTCATCATCCTCGGTCCTAAATGGTGATATAACTTAATATATTTTTCCTGTAGAGCAAAGATGAATGATTACCTGATGAATATCTTTGGCCTGTAGTGCAAAGATGAACAGGTGTTAATATGAACATGACCACTGGTGATACAAATGAATATCTTTGGCCTGTAGTGCAAAGATTAATATTTGATTCGAGATGTATATTGATTGATGTTACAAGGATAAAATATTGATGATGGACTTTTAAATCATAGAAGATAGTAGACTTCATTCTCTACTTAACTCTTCTAATGAATTGTTATTTTTGCTGCGAATATTGATCTAAAATTTGTTGTCAATAATATTTTATCTGAATTGTTGAAGACTAACGATAAATTGTTTTTTATTATCTTAGTTATAACATTCTTTACTGGGATAGTTGAGCTCACCCTTTTCATCTATTGTCCTCTTCAAGAAATGAGAATGTCGCAGGAACTAGTCGGGGGACAGAGTGATGGTTCGAGTTAGAGCAGTAGTAGTCATCACTATTTCTAATAAATAGTGTGATAATAATTATAATGAGGACTTAGTTTGAATGTTAATATTTTCTACATATTTGTATTGACACTCACAGTTGTGTGGTCGTATTTTGCACGACCGTGTGACAGAAAAGATTGTATTTGAATTCTGTACCATATATTTGGCGACTCAGAATGGGTTGGTATTGAACCTATTTTGGGGGCGTCACAGTTGGTATCAGAGAGCTTAGGGATATGGTCTCTGGCTGAGATTTGGGAATAGAACTAGTAGGGGAGAGACGAATAAAACCTTCGCTAGTGTGTCCTATCTAAGCTTATTTGTTATTTAATTGGTCGTTTGGAACATAGGGTTAATATGTGATATGTTAATTTGTTTAATTAACCCTTGTTTTATGGTAGTATTTGAGAATGGATGCTGAGAATATTAACAATGGAGTGAATGAGACCGTAGAGACACCTTTAATTACCAACTAGGAGAACGTAAAACAGGAAGGCAATGTTCATCCTGAAAATAACACTGATCAGACGATAAACGATGAAATATTTAGAAGCTTTTTGCAGTTCATGCAAAACCAGATGAGGGAGACTCGTGTGCAAAATACAGGTGGAGATAATAACAACACGCGAATTGTCACTGCCAAGCAGTTCAAAGAATTGGGACCACTATAGTTTTTGGGAAAGCCGGATCCGATCAAGGCGGAGACGTGGGTTAAGCAAATTACTAAGATATTTGATGTCTTGGGATGCACGGAGGAACAACAGGTTCCATTTACCACCTTTATGTCCCGTGGAGAGGCAGATTACTGGTGGGAATCTGTGAAGCATACCCAGACTGCTGCACTCAAGATGTCTTGGGAAGCGTTTTAGAAACTGTTCAATGACAAGTACTTTCCTGAAAGTATTCGTCATATGAAGGAGGTAGAGTTTATCAGACTGGAACAGAACAACATGACTGTGTCCCAGTACGAGGCTAAGTTCGCGGAGTTGTCCAGGTTTGCACCTCATTTGGTGGAGAATGAGGAACGTATGACGCGGATGTTTCTGAGAGGTTTGAAACCAAAAATTCGTCAATACCTCATTTCTCACAAATTTTCTCTATATTCGGATGTAGTAAACAGGGCCTAGTTGTTAGAACGAGATAGTGATTATGTTCAACCAAGGGACAACAACCAAGGTCGTACCGGTGGTAGCAGTAATCGGAACAATGACAACCAGCGGGGAGGAAAGTATCATGACAGAAGCGGTAACCACTCCGGTAGTAATCGTGGCCATGATAGTAGAAAAAGCGAATCGGGAGGAGATTTCAAGAAGAGAAGGTACAACAATGAGAACGTGAAGACGTCGACATCAGCACCAGCATCAATTATTTCTAGGGGAGGAGAACGACCACCGGTCATATGCTATAAATGCGGGAAAGAGGGGCACATCAGCCCAAACTGCCCACAATAATTCAAAGCATGCTATAACTGTGGAAAAGAAGGACATATAGCTCGAGATTGTCCTGTAGTGAAACCAAGTCCAGCGGGGGTGGTGATTCCAAAGGCGATTTCGAACAAGTCAAAGTCGGTGGTTCCTGGAAGAGCGTTTATCGTGACAGCCAAAATGCGAGGAACCCACACGAGGTGATTACGGGTAAGCTAATCATAAACTCTTGCGAAGTTTACACCTTGTTAAATACCGGTGCTACCCATTCTTTTATTTCACCTGCTTGTGCTCAACGTTTGAACTTGACTTCTGATAAATTAGACTTTGACTTATCTGTTGAAACTCCATTGTGAGAAACCTTTATTACATCCATAGTTTACAAATCTTTCTTGATTCAAATTGGTACCCTCACCCTATCTGTTGATCTTATATCTTTGAAAATACTTGCATTTGATGTGATTTTAGGAATTGACTGGTTAACCACTTATCATGTCAAAATTGATTATTTTTGTAAGGTTGTTAGTTTTCATATTCCTAACCAACCTGTTGTGCGAATTTAAATAACCAAACCCCTAAAATCAATCAATGTCATTTCAAGTCATAAAGCTATTCGTTTATTGAAAAACGGATGTCAAGCTTTCTTAGCTCATGTCACTGATCTAAACCAGAATAAGTCAGATTTGAATAATATTTCTGTTGTTAATGATTTTCCTGATGTATT
This sequence comes from Panax stipuleanatus, assembly GCA_020205555.1. Lineage (NCBI taxonomy): Eukaryota > Viridiplantae > Streptophyta > Magnoliopsida > Apiales > Araliaceae > Panax > Panax stipuleanatus. Next base: position 131,031,010 of record CM035115.1, on the reverse strand, counting down.
TCCCCAAGATCTTCCCGGTCTACCCCCAGAACGTGAAGTTGAATTCTTTATTGACCTTGACCCCGGTACAAAACCCATTTCTAAAACCCCATATCGAATGGCTCCTATTGAACTTCAGGAGTTAAAGGTCCAACTACAGGAGTTGCTAGACATCGGTTTTATACGTCCTAGTACATCTCCTTGGGGTGCTCCTATTTTATTCGTAAAGAAGAAAGATGGGAGTATGCGACTTTGTATTGACTATCGGGAGTTGAACCATGTCACCATCAAGAATAGGTATCCGCTACCTCGTATTGATGACCTGTTCGACCAGTTGCAAGAAGCACAATTCTTTTCAAAGATCGATCTTCGTTCTGGATATCATCAGCTGAAGATTAAAACTGAGGATATTCCAAAGACTGCCTTCAGAACTCGGTACGGGCATTATGAGTTCTTAGTCATGTCTTTTGGATTGACTAATGCTCCTGATGCTAACATGGATATGATGAACCGTGTATTTAAGGAATATTTGGATCAGTTTGTTGTTTTCTTTATTGATGACATCCTCATCTATTCTAAAAGCCGTGAAGATCATGAGCACCACTTAAAGCTGGTACTTCAAAAGCTTCATGAGAACAAGCTATATGCCAAGCTGAAGAAATGCGAGTTTTGGCTTGAGGAAGTAGCATTCCTTGGGCACGTGGTATCGAAACGTGGATTATCTATTGACCCGGCGAAGATTGAAGCAATACAAAGTTGGGAGCAACCTAAGTCGGTGACCGAAGTACGAAGCTTTCTGGGCTTAGCTGGTTATTATCGGAGGTTCGTAGAGGGATTTTCTCAAATCGCTACTCCATTAACTTAGTTGACTCAGAAAGATACAAAATTCGTTTGGAGCGAGGAATGCGAGAAGAGCTTCCAAGAGCTCAAGAGGAGACTTATTTCGGCACCTGTTCTGACAATACCATCTGGTTCGGATGGATTTGTCATTTACAGCAACACTTCAGGCAAAGGGTTAGGATGTGTTCTCATGCAACATAGGAAAGTCATAGCCTATGCCTCGCGACAACTCAAAGAATATGAGAGGAATTATCCTACTCATGATCTAGAGTTGGCAGCTGTCGTTTTTGCATTAAAGATCTAGAGACACTACCTGTATGGAGAGAAAGTGGAGATCTATATGGATCATAAGAGACTCAAATATTTCTTAACTCAAAAGGAACTCAACATGCGACAACGACGCTGGCTTGAGCTGTTGAAAGATTACGATCATACCATTCAATACCATCCTGGAAAAGTGAACGTGGTAGTTGACGCGTTGAGTAGAAGATTATATGCGAGAACGAATGTGATGCTATCAAGGCCGATTTTGTGTGATTTACAAAAGATGGAGATAGAGTTCAAGACTCCAGGGACCCACATGATGATGTCAAGTATACGCGTAGAACCAACTTTGATTAATAAAGTTAAAGCTGCTCAAGCTACAGACCCAGAGCTGATGAATATGAGGAAGAAGGCGCAAGAAGGTGCTATTCCAGAAACAAAGATTGATGAAAAAGGAATACTTCGAGTCAACTCCAGACTTTATGTTCCTAACGATTCTGGCTTAAAGTATAGAATCATGATGGAGGCACACAACACACCGTTTGCAATCCATCTTGGGAGTACTAGAATGTATCGTGATCTTTGACATACATTTTGGTGGAGCAATATGAAGAGAGAGATTGCGGAGTTTATCTCGAGGTGTTTAACGTGTCAACGTGTAAAGGCGGAGCATCAAGTGCCGAAGGGTCCATTGTAACCACTTGAGATTCCAAAATGGAAATGGGAACACATTACCATAGATTTCGTTACGGGTCTTCCCAAGGTTTCTCAAGGCATAGATACGATTTGGGTTATTGTTGATAGATTAACCAAGTCTGCTCATTTCTTCCCTATACGAGAGACTTATTCCCTTGAACGTCTTGCTCATATGTACGTGAATGAGATTGTGAGATTGCATGGCATGCCAATATCCATATTTTTGGATCGTGACCCAAGATTCACTTCATGATTTTGGGTCAGTTTGCAGAAAGCTATGGGCACGGATTTACAATTCAGTTAGGCATATCATCCTCAAATGGATGGACAATCAGAAAGGACTCTTCAAACTCTTGAAGATCTATTAAGACTCTATGTTCTAGACTTCAAAGGGAGTTGGGATAAGTACTTACCATTGGTGGAATTCTCCTACAACAACAGTTATCAGGCAAGTATAGGCATGGCTCCATTCGAAGCGCTGTATGGACGAAAGTGTCGCTCTCCAGTATGCTAGGACGAGGTGGGTGAAGCAACATTGTTGGGACCAGAGTTAGTACGTATGACTACGGAAAAGATTCAAATGATCCGGCAACGGATACAAACAGCACAAGATCGACAAAAGAGTTATGTGGATCTTCATCGAAAGGACGTGGAATTTAATGTTGCCTATAGACTCGCTTTACCTCCAAGCATGTCTCGTGTTTCATAATATTTTTCACATATCCGTGTTGCGTAAATATGTGAAAGATCCAAACCACATTATTGAGTTAGAACTGAACGAGATAGCTGAAGATTTAACGTATGAGGAGGTACCTATCAAGATTTTGGATAGGAAGGAGCATGTCCTATGCTCAAAAATTATACCTCAAGTTAAAGTTTTGTGGAGAAACCATGCTATTGAGAAAATGACCTGGGAGTTAGAATCGGAAATGAAAGCGAGTTATCCTCGCCTCTTCGACATACCAGGTACGTACGTTAATTTCGAGGATAAAATTTCATAAGGAGGGGAGGATGTAAGACCCTGAATTTTATAAATAAATATTTAATTTTCTTTATATATTATTTTGAAATAGTAAGGTGTTGATTTGATAAATGTGATAAGTTATGGATAAAATGTGCAAATATTTTTAAATAAGCAAGTGGTTATAAAATATTCATTGTTGTCGGAGAATATTCATTTGGTCGTGAAATATTCTTGTTGTCGGGGAATATTCGTACGACGGCGCAGCCATTTGTGGGCCCCACAACGGAATAACTGTCGGATATAGAAAGCGACAGAAATAACCTTTTTATAAATAACGGTAAAACTATTACCGTTAAACTGTTGAAATATCCGGTGATAAAAATACAGTAATACGCGTTGTTGCACAGTAGCACACGGTATTGCACAGTATTTCAAATTATTGATTCTTACGTAAGAAGTCACTTACTCAATTATTGTTACAGTAATTACTGTTCAATATCTTATAATTGCGACGTTGATATTTTATATGATTGATTCAATAATTGCTACGTTGATATTTTATATGATTGATTCAATAATTGTCACTGCACAGTATTTCACATTATCAAATCAATAATTCATATTATTTGAATAATATTGTTAGATAGCATTATTGACAATGTCTAAGGAAGTTCTGTCTAGGAGGGGTTATTTAATTGCGCGCCAGTAAGGAGAAATCCTTATCGGAAGGCCCCCTCTTTCCTGTGAACGACCTGGTTTTTAATATTGTAGTTCTGTAATATTATTTGTGAATAAATAATTGTTGATATATATGATAAGGAAATATTTATTCAATTTTGATATAAATGGTGAAATGTTTAGCAAAAGAGATAATTATTGAAAGTTTGGCATATTTTCTATGGAATTATAATTATTTCTCCGATAAAATATTCATTCAAATATATTATTATAATATATTATAAATGTTTAAATAATAATGTTATTATAATATATATATATATAGTAGCCTTTTTTTTTCTTCTTCCAAGTTGGTTTCCTGCAAACCATTCCTTTGTTTTCAAAATAGTGTGGGCCCCAATTGTTGAAAATGAGAGGAGTTAGGCAAAATTTGGCAGAGAAGAAAAAAAAATTAGGCAGGTGGGTGGCGGAGGGAAATGTTAGGCAGAATGCTTTGTTTTTTCTCCCTCCGTTCCACTATAAATAGGGGGCAACCCCTCCTTCCTAAACCACACCTTCAATATCAGAAATTCTTATTCTATAGTATTGTAAGTATTTTCTTAAGTATAAGAATATTTTGAGTATGGTTTTTGGTGTGAGATTTTCTCAGAGTAATATCCGGTATACCAGTCAACCTAGTTTTCTACTAAGGTAAGGGATGTTATTTTTTTTCGTAAATGATGTTATTCTTTTCAATATCATTATACCAAAATATTGTCAAAGATTTTATTATGAAATTCTTATTTTTTTTTCGACGGGGTTACTATTTACGTATACGGCACTATTCACGTATACGGTACTATTCACGAAAAAATTAAATTTTCTTCTATTTGTCCAAGTTGTCTGTTAAGGTTCCTATCTTTGATTGGATCCAAGTTTTGATCTTCACTCTTAAATTTTGCTCCACAATTGATTATTACGGAGTATTATTGAACTAGGATAAACTAAATTACGAATCCCTAATCTTTGTCCTTTATCTCACTAGATTCGTTATTTATATTATTTTTTATCATCCTCAGTCCTAAATGGTGATATAACTAAATATCTTTGGCCTGTAGAGCAAAGATGAATGATTATCTAATGAATATCTTTGGCTCGTAGTGCAAAGATGAATATGTGTTGAGATGAACTTGACCACTGGTGATACAAATGAAATTCTTTGGCCTGTAGTGCAAAGATAAATATTTGATTCGAGATGTATATTGATTGATGTTACAGGGATAAAATATTGATGATGGACTTTTAAATCATAGAAGATAGTAGACTTCATTCTCTACTTAACTCTTCTAACGAATTGTTATTTCCGCTGCAAATATTGATCTAAAACTTGTTGTCAATAATATTTTATCTGAATTGTTAAAGACTAACGATAAATTGTTCTTTATTATCTTAGTTATAACATTCTTTACTGGGCTAGTTGAGCTCACCCTTTCCATCTATTGTCCTCTTCAGGAAATGAGAATGTCGCAGGAACTAGTTGGGGGACAGAGTGATGGTCCGAGTTAGAGCAGTAGTAGTCCTCACTATTTCTAATAAATAGTGTGATAATAATTGTAATGTGGACTTAGTTTGAAGGTTAATATTTTTTACATATTTGCATTGACACTCACAGTTGTGTGGTCGTATTTTGCACGACCGTGTGATATAAAAGATTATATTTGAATTCTGTATCATGTATTTGGCGACTCAGAATGGGTTGGTATTGAACCTATTTTGGGGGCATCACAGTTAGAGTAACAAAATTTGGGTTTGGAATATAAGAGTAAGGCTGAAAAATGAAACGGGCAGAGTTTTAGAGCGTTTTTCTATATAAAATGAGCTGGGGGTGCACTCAAATATATAGACCAAATGGAAGCGGTGTTGGGTTTGTACGAAATCATGATGCAATCAAATTGCAAAATTAGCGGAAGCATGGTATATCAGAGTTTAAAAAATTTCTACAAAACCATTACCCGGATCATCCTTTATGCAAATTATTAATTTAAAACGATAAATAAGAAGTTATGGAATCATACCTTTGTAGAACGAAACTTCCACAGGTACGAGTTCAACTCCTTGTTCTTCGTGATCTCCTTGAATTTTCGGGTTAGATTCCTTCCCTTGATCAACGTTATCCACCCAAGTGTTTGGCCGCTAGAGGTGATCCACCAAGGAAGAGGAATTATCAAGAAGGAGGGTTTTTGGCTAAACCTTAGTTTTCTATCCTCTATAGAAAAGGAGTACTCTCCAACAATTAGAATTGCATCAACTGATATCTATCATAAGACTCCTATTATATAGATATTGGTCAACCCTTCGAATCCTATTAGACATGGAATTTCATTTAATTAATTAAACTCTTTTAATTAATTTAGACTTCCCACCACATTGGGAATAATTAATTAAATTCATTTAATTAATTTGTCTCCTAATCTTATTAGGAATAAATGAGAGTAATAATATTAAATTAATTACTAAACCCCTTTAGAAATTAAAATAATAATAATTGTAATAATATTAATAAGACTCCTCTTATTAATTTATATTTAATATTTTCAAAATATTAAATAATAACCATTAAGCTATTTAATTTATTCTATCACCATAGATTAAATTAATTATACTTAATGCATTATTATGATTATGTCATTATCTTCTTAAATAATTATTCTTCCTTTTTATGGTGTGACCCTTTAGGTTCTCCATATTAAACCGATTGTGAATAAATCAATTAGAACAATTCTAATCTTATTTAAATAAATAAATTAAACTAATAATCTATTTAAATAAATAATATTTATTCTACAATAGGGATAAACCTCCCTAGCGATCAACGACTTTCCAGATAATATAGATTTCAACATTAATCATAAAAGAACTTGTGAGTAAATAGTTACCGTACAATTCAATCCTTCCACCATACAATGTCCAAATTAAATATAAGACATGGATTTACTGTCAAGTCTTATTTTATTTAATCATATATATTTCGATTAGAAAATGCACAACTCCGATGAATTTAAATTAGAAACCTCTTTCTAATTTCATTTCACCTTGGCCAAGGATTCCTGGGTTGTCATTTAACGAATCACATAGGACATATCTCCTCTTTTACTAGAGGTGGTAGATTCTTTATTGATCATTCATCATCTCCATATGTAACTCATTATACCCAAACATACCCTATATATGCCTTAAAAGGCCTTAAGGAATAAGTCAAAATATAATTTGTTACATACAAGATACTATGATGATCTCAAGTCCAAGGATCACTTATACTACTATCACATTAGAAATTCCTATTGACAGGCGAGTAAAACTCCATTAGGTATTCCATAGCGAGTCACGTTCAGTGAACTTATTCTCCAATAAGCACCTACATACTTGCTTTAGTGTCTCCACATAAATGATCATGAGATCAATCATCCTCATCCAATGAGCAAGCAACATATGTACCAATCTATCCGGATTTACTAATCCCCTTTTTAGTAATCCCACAATTGGGACTATTTTAGTTTTAAGCTTTTTAAGAATTTAAATCTCATTAGCATGATCAACATCATGATTCTAAAAGAATTGCTTAAAACTATGGGTTATTTACATATTATAAAAACAGCATCGTGTAGATAATTAAATGCCTTTAATAAATGAATATTTTTATTAATAAATAAATAAGATTGTCTCCAAAGTATATGCTTTATCACCATACATGATTGGCTTGTATGCATACTACTTTCAATCTCCCACTTGCACTAAAGCCAATCGCCATGGTATCTCATACCCTTCTTCTCTGAGTGACAATCAAACTGCTGTTATGTTAAAGCTTTAGTAAATGGATCTGCAATGTTACCTTGAGAGTCTATATGCTCCTCTTTCAATGATTTCTTTAATCAAGGTGCCGCAACACATGTTTATATTCAAGATGAGACTTAGAAACTATTCCTAGTTCTATAATGAACTTTTCATCCGAAACATCAACTTACAGCTTCACTTACAGTTATATACTTTGTCTTTGTCACTAAACTAACAACCTTTTGTTGTTTGGAACCTTTTCAAATCACTGCACCATCTTTTAAGGTAACGACTTACCCTAAAGTGGATTTGTTATCGTCTTGGTCAGTCTGAAAACTTAAGTCTGTTTAGCACTTTAGTTTAATTCAGACTCATTATGTGATATAATGACATCCTTAGTATCAGTTAAGTACTCTAAGATGTTTATCACTATCTCACAGTGATCTTCTCCAGAATATAGGATGCTTCTCCCAAGTGCTTCATGGAGAAGTGTTTAGATAACCAGATTTTAATTGATTGTAGCATAGGAATGTCATTCCCTATCAGTAATATATCATCAACATATAGTACAAGGAATGAAACTGCACTCCCACTAACCTTCTTGTACACACATGGTTCATCGTCGTTTTTAATAAAATCAAACTCTTTGATTGTCTCATCAAAACGAATGTTCCATCTACGAGAAGCTTGCTTCAATCCATAAATGGATCGTTGCAGGTTACAGACTTGATTTGTTCCAACCTTTGAAATAAATCCCTCTGGCTGTGTCATATACACATCCTCCTCAAGTTTTCCATTGAGGAAGGCCGTTTTCACGTCCATCTGCCAGATCTCATAGTCGTTATAAGCTGCAATTGCAAGCAAAATCCGAATGGACTTGAGCATAGCTACTGGTGAGAAGGTTTCATCATAGTCAATTCCTTGTTTTTGTTTAAAACCTTTTGCAACCAGTCGGGCTTTATAGATCTCTACCTTGCCGTCCGCTCCCGTCTTTCTTTTAAAGACCCATTTACGCCCAATAAGCTTAATGCCTTCAGGTGGTGAAATCAAAGTCCATACTTTGTTTTCATACATGGAGTCCATTTCGGATTTCATGGCTTCAAGCCATTTCCCTAAGACTTTATTACTCATAGCTTGTTTGTAATTCAATGGATCATCATCATTCATGATGTGTACCTCATCGTCATCCTCTATAACGAGTCCATACCTCTCAGGTATCTTCGGTACTCTTCCAGATTTACGAATAGGGTGTTGTACAATAGGTTCTTTTACTTGGTCAGGTACCTGACTTTGATCCGTGGTAACTTGTGGTTCTTGAACTTCTTCAAGATATATCTTACTCCCACTGACCTCTTCATGGATAAACTCCTTTTCCAAGAAGGCAGCATATTTCGCAACAAACACCTTTTGATCAGTTGGATGATAGAAATAATACCCTAAAGTTTCTTTAGGGTATCCCACAAATCTACACTTATCGAATTTAGTCTGTAGCTGATCATTTTCAAACTTTTTGACATAAGCTGGACAACCCCAAGTCTTAACATGCTTAAGATTTGGTTTCCTCCCCTTCCACATCTCATATGGAGTCTTTGGGACGGATTTAGTATGTACCTTGTTAAGTAGGTATGCAGCCGTTTCTAGGGCATATCCCCAGAAGAAAATTGGAAGGTCGGTAAAACTCATCATAGATCAAACCATGTCCAACAGTGTTCGATTTCTCCTTTCAGATACTCCATATAACTGTGGTGTACCTGGAGGAATCCATTGTGATATTATACCATTTTCTTTTGAGATAATTGAGAAACTCACCGCTTAAGTAGTCTCCACCTCGATCTGATCGAAGTATCTTAATACTCTTGCCCGTTTGTTTCTCTACTTCACTTCTGAACTCTTTGAACTTTTCAAATGATTCTGATTTATATTTCATTAAATACACATATCCAAATCTTGAGTGATCATCAGTGAAAGTAATAAAATAAGAATACCCACCTCGTGCACTTGCTGTCATAGGTCCACAAACGTCTATGTGAATCAACGCTAACAACTCTGTAACTCTTTCTCCTTTTTAACTAAAAGGCGATTTAGTCATTTTACCCATGAGACAAGATTCACAAGTTGGATATGATTCATAATCATATAGCTCTAAGAGCCCATCCTTATGCAACTTGGATAATCTTGTTTCAATTATATGACCGAGTCTACAGTGCCACATATAGGTATAATTAATATCATCTCTTTTCCTTTTCTTAGTTTGTTCAATTTGAAATATATTTTCTTGCAAGTCAAGTATATAAAGTCCATTTCTCAAATTTCTAATACCATATAAAACATCGTCTTTATAAATAGAACAACCATTGTTCTTTATAATAACGTTAAATCCTTTCATATCTAATACAGAAATAGAAATAATGTTTCTAATAATATTCGGAATAAAATAATAATTATTTAAATAAATAAACTTGCCCGAAGGCGTCGCTAAACAATAAGTCCCTACAGCTAATGCAGCAACCTTTGCTCCATTCCCCACTCGTAGGATGACCTCATCATTGCTCAGCTTTCTATTTCTGACCAGTCCCTTCACATTATTACATATGTGAGAACCACAACCGGTATCCAATACCCAAGTAGAATCTTAACTTTCTGAAAAAAATTAATTTTAATTATGAACAAAACCTTGATTGGAAGTCGAAGCTTCTCCAAGCTTCTTCTCTGCCAGAAACTTCTTGCAGTTCCTCTTCCAATGACCCGGCTCATTGCAATGGAAGCACATTCCTTTGCTAGCTGGATCAGATTTCTTTTGTTCCTTTATGTTCACCTTGCCCTTGGTCATCCGAGATCGGAAGAGCTCCTTAAATATCTCATATCTAGCAGTCCTACTTTGTTCACCATACAACTCCTTGAGGTGAATCAACATAGTAGGAGCATCCATGTTTTCGTGCTGACGCTGAAGCTCGTTATTCATGGATGCGAGCATGATGCATTGAGCCACAGATGCATCATCTCGCCACTTTACAATGGTGGCAATCTCTTCCTCAGAGGCTGTTTCTGGAACAGTTCCAGGGACAGGTGAGTTCAGGACATAAGAAATCTTTTCAGCAGTGAGAACTATTCTCAGATTTCTTAGCCAGTCCGTATAATTCGGCCCGGTAAGTTTATTAGCATCAAGTATGCTTCGCAGTGAAATTAGTGATTTTGACATTTTTAAAATTCTGCATGTGAAAAATAACATTTTTAGCAAACATTCATTTTATTAATTTTGCATACCAAAATAAATTTAGGTCTTTATTTTAAATTGGTATCTCCCACTATTTTTATCAAACAATATTACCCTCACTTATATAGTTCGGCAACATCTAATTAAAGATTTGCTAGTGAGAATAAGGATCCCATTTCAAATGTATATAACCTTGTGGATAGCACAACAAGCGATATACAAATAAATAGGTAGACAACTCTTGTCAATTACATCACCATGTAACTCCTTTTGTTTTGCCTCTTAAATCATAATGGTCAAGTGTGTGCACATCCGAACTAAAATGATTTAAGTTAAGTCCAGCCTAGCACTTCTATAAATTCAAAACAAAAAATGTTCGTCCTTGTGGATAGCACAAAAAGATTAGATCGTTCAATTTTATTGATAAGCATCAAATGTGATTAATTAACATCTTAAATACTCAATACTCGTCTTGTGGATAGCACAACAAGCTCATATTAAATATTTAATACTCTATTAATTTATCATGCTAGAAGGCGATGTTCGATATTCCAAATATCTTTGAACGCTTCGGACTTAATATTATTTCTTTGAGGGGTTTGTTGTTATTTGTCTCATCTTGTTTAGCGCGCATGCACACATATATATAAAATACGCTTCATTTTATTAAACATGCGAAGCATGTTTACATAAAATATAATATATATAATACTTAGCATGCACTTAAAGAATACTATATTCTACCCGGATTGATTATGGACTTTTATTCTAGTTTGGTTCACTAGAGCCACCAAGTAAACCAAAAGGTCAAACCTAGGAGTGCAAGAATTTAAATTTAAACATAACTATTACATTTAAACCTGGGCTCTATACAAACGGGTCTTCACGCGCTTCTTGTTCCTTGGTCTCTAATTTCTTCAAGATAATTCTAACTAATACTATTATATAAACTATTTTAAATTTAAATAAAAACCTTGATCAGCAGTTAAGGGGAAGTACATAAAAGAGAAATAGAATTTACATCAAGAATAAATTAGAGAAGACGAGATACGCAGACCCCATTTAATAAAACTCATTCATTCAAGCATTCAACTAAAATAAAATCCAATTACATTGGTCAAATAGTCCATAATCAATCCCTATTTATTATCATATATATCACCATATATATCAATAAATAAATATCCATCTCATGAATTAAAATATTCTATATATATATGAGTATCATTTAATGGGCAATTTTAAATTGCATAAAATCCAATTTCAAGATTAAAATAAACTCTTTATTTTAATTATAAAATTATTTAGAATATAATATATAAATATATATCATATATATATTTGATATTACTATATTATATATATATATATATATATATATATATATATATAAAATATAAATTCACGTTTATTTTTTGAAAAGAAGTCACCTTCTTTTATTAAAAGAGTCCTTTCTTGATGGGTCACCTTCTTTTTGGAGTAAAAAAAAAGACAACACCTTTTCTTTGCAGAATTCAAGATTAGCACCCATAAAAAAAATTGTGATTCGTCCCAAAAAAAACGCCATTTTTTTCTTTAAAAAAAAATATTTTATACAATAAAATTATGCCCAATAAATTATTCTAAATACATACCCATATGTATATGAAATCAAAAATAAATTAATAATTGCATAAAGGTTTGGCTCTGATGTCACTGTTGGGTTTGTACGAAATTATGACGCAATCAAATTGCAAAATTAGCCGAAGTATGGTATATCAGAGTTTAAAAAATTTCTCCAAAACCATTACCCGGATCATCCTTTATGCAAATTATTAATTTAAAATGATAAATAAGAAGTTATGGAATCATACATTTGTAAAACGAAGCTTCCACAGGCACGAGTTCAACTCCTTGTTCTTCGTGATCTCCTTGAATTTTCGGGTTAGATTCCTTCCTTTGATCAACGTTAGCCACCCAAGTGTTTGGCATCTAGAGGTGATCCACCAAGGAAGAGGAATTATCAAGAAGGAGGGTGTTTGGCTAAACCTTAGTTTTCTATCCTCTATAGAAAAGGAGTACTCTCCAACAATTAGAATTGCATCAACTGATATCTATCATAAGACTCCTATTATATAGATATTGGTCAACCCTTCTAATCCTATTAGACATGAGATTTTATTTAATTAATTAAACTCCTTTAATTAATTTAGACTTCCCACCACATTGGGAATAATTAATTAAATTCATTTAATTAATTTGTCTCCTAATCTTATTAGGAATAAATGAAAGTACTAATATTAAATTAATTACTAAACCCCTTTAGAAATTAAAATAATAATAATTGTAATAATATTAATAAGACTCCTCTTATTAATTTATATTTAATATTTTTAAAATATTAAATAATAAACATTAAACTATTTAATTTATTCTATCACCATAGATTAAATTAATTATACTTAATGCATTATTACGATTATGCCATTATCTTCTTAAATAATTATTCTTCCTTTTATGGTGTGACTCTTTAGGTTCTCCATATTAAACCGGTTGTGAATAAATCAATTAGAACAATTCTAATCTTATTTAAATAAATAAATTAAACTAATAATCTATTTAAATAAATAATATTTATTCTACAATAGGGATAAACCTCCCTAGCGATCAACGACTTTCCAGATAATATAGATTTCAACATTAATCATAAAAGAACTTGTGAGTAAATAGTTACCGTACAATTCAATCCTTCCACCATACAATGTCCAAATTAAATATAAGACATGGATTTACTGTCAAGTCTTATTTTATTTAATCATATATATTTCGATTAGAAAATGCACAACTCCGATTAATTCAAATTAGAAACCTCTTTCTAATTTCATTCCACGTTGGCCAAGGATTCCTGGGTTGTCATTTAACGAATCACATAGGACATATCTCCTCTTTTACTAGAGGTGGTAGATTCTTTATTGATCATTCATTATCTCCATATGTAACTCATTATACCCAAGCATACCCTATATATGCCTTAAAAGGCCTTAAGGAATAAGTCAAAGTACAATTTGTTACATACAAGATACTATGATGATCTCAATTCCAAGGATCACTTATACTACTATCACATTAGAAATTCCTATCGATAGGCGAGTAAAACTCCATTAGGTAATCCATAGCGAGTCACGTTCAGTGAACTTATTCTCTAATAAGCACCTACATACTTGCTTTAGTGTCTCCACATAAATGATCATGAGATCAATCATCCTCATCCAATGAGCAAGCAACATGTGTACCAATCTATCCGGATTTACTAATCCCCTTTTTAGTAATCCCACGATTGGGAACTATTTTAGTTTTAAGCTTTCTAAGAATTTAAATCTCATTAGCATGATCAACATCATGATTCTAAAAGCATTTCTTAAAACTATAGGTTATTTACATATTATAAAAACAGCATCATGTAGATAATTAAATGCCTTTAATAAATGAATATTTTTATTAATAAATAAATAAGATTGTCTCCAAAGTATATGCTTTATCATCATACATGATTGGCTTGTATGCATACTACTTTCAAGCGGCCCTACCAGAGGCAGCCACGAGTCTACCTGCAGCTCCACGTGGCAGGGCCCATGTGGTGGGTCCCATCGTCTCGAAGTACGTGCACTCCGAGTAACGCGAGGTCAGATTCGAAACTTTCTAACTTTTGATCGGAGCCTCCGTTTGAGTCGTGTTGTACCTTTCCGAAAAGCCCTCGCCGAGAGTGTCGCAATGACATGGGAGTAAACCTTTTCTGAGTTCAAAAAGACGTGCTCATAACCAGGTATTCGATTCCTCGCAGTTTATCCGTTGAGCTGTCTTGCGCTATTTCCACTCGGGAGCAATGTTATGGTTCTTTCTGACCTTGGTGGCATCAATTAGTCATTAGTTTCACCGAATCGTCTTCAAGTTGGCAGGATGACAATTTTTCCCCTCCTGGGTTGCCTTTAGTGCTGGCATGGCCTTCGGCTGACTTTCCGAGGTTGTCTCCGAGGTTTGGATCCCAGCCAATTCTGTTTGTCCTTAGGGGGTTCTCTGAGGCTGAATTGGACCTTTCAAGTTTGTCTCTAGAGATGATGTGAGGCTTCGGGGTTGTCTCTGAAGTTGATTTAACCTCCTGGGTTGAGACCGGGGCTGACCTGTACCTCCCGGGATATGACCGGGGCTGACTTGTACCTCTCAGGTTGTTACCGGGGCTAACCTATACCTCCCAAACGGGGCTGACCTGTACCTCTTGGGTTGTGACCAAGGCTGACCTGACATCCCGGTATTGAGACCGGGGTTGAGTTGACATCCCGGTATTGAGACCGGGGTTGAGCTGGCATCCTGGTATTGAGACTGAGGTTGAGCTGGCATCCCGATATTGAGATCGAGGTTGAGCTGGCATCCCGGTATTGAGACCGATGTTTAGTTGGCATCCCGGTATTAAGACCGGGGTTGAACTGACATCCTGGTATTGAGACCGGGGTTGAATTGGCATCCCGGTATTGAGATCGGGGTTAAACTGACATCCCGGTATTGAGACCGGGGTTGAGTTGACTATTTTGCTCTCCTGCAGGGTTAGTAACAGGAACATAAAATCTCGATTGTCTACAACAGAACTGATGAAAATTCTGAGTGTCTATATATATATATATATATATATATATATATATATATATGCACAGATCTACTTCATCTATAAAATAAATTTATAATTATTTTGCCAATATATTCCAAAATATACCTATAGTTCATAACTCTGCACTATTTTCTTCTGATTTATTATCTTATCTCTTATAAAATATAAAATATATTTATTAATATTTTAAATGTTTATCTGTGCTATTATATTAATATATATATATATATATATATATATATATATATTACTATGACCGATGGATTGGTTGTAAGGGGAACTAGAGGATGTATAAGTTTGCTCTACACTGAAGAAAATGTTATTGCTCAAGTATTATCTGTATTTTTTTATGTGGTATCTTCACTCTTTCTGAACTATACTGATTGAGTTGCTAACTCGGATAAACTATTAGTATTATTATTCGAATTATTATTTTAGATAAAATGTTGAGTATACTTCTATATAAATGTTCTGTTTGGTATACATGGATAAGATAATATATGTTTCTCTCTCATAAGTATTCTCATTTGATATTCTGAACTTGGCTACATTTATTAGTGTAAATGTAGTTACTTTCGTATATCAGACTGAGATTTTGAAATCATTGGTGCGAGGAAAAAAGTTGGTTCTTATACATTGAACTGATGTATTGGGCTTATTATTTTTCGTCTAAAAATGGATAAAGATCTAAATGCCTGAACTCTATATATAGAACTCTATTGTTAGTTGTGACTTTTCTTGACAAGTTTAGTCATTTAATTGCCACTGTTCATAATTTATTTATGTAGAAAATTAAAAATATTTTTGGTGTCTGGTCAATGCTCATAATAAATCTATTTTACTGAGTTAAGCTTATTTAATGCAGTAAACAGTATTTCTTATCTAAAAGATCTGTTTTATCTTGGGAATGTATTCAACAGTGCAAAGTATGGTGATCTTACTTGCAAATATTTTCTTATATTTACTGATAATTTTCTTAGTTAGATGTGAGTCAGTCCTTTACACATCTGTGCATTAAATGATAAGATACATCATATGACTATATTTCACTTATATAAATTCATGTTGTACAACTCCACCTCACTTACCTCTGAGTTTTATTCTCTTTTTTACACTGTCATCTCAGTCATATTATACACTTTCATCTATGTCCATTCCTCTGTTTCTATTTTAAAAATGGCAACTATTTCATCTTCAAAACGTAAAAAATCTGCATTGTTCACTGAAGTCCATCCTAATACATGCATTCCATAATTAATCACTTCACAAGCACAGGCTAAATACACACTTCTCAGGAATAATCTCTCTTCTGAGTCAGGAATAACTTTTAATAGTTTTCCTCATCTTTTAAACAAATTGATCAACATAGGATGGGTGTCTTTGGTAGTTTTTGATGATAGGAACATTTATCTTGGACTTATTGCCTAGTTTTATTCTCATATGACCTTCAATAGAGACAATTCTGGTATATTAGTTAGCATTACCACATGCATTCCAGGAATAGAATTATAATTGATGAACAATTACTTGTTAATGCTTTGAAAATGAGACCATCCATGTTAGAACTACCAAGATTAAATGAATATTTTTCTCCCATAGATTACTCAATGACTGCATGCATAAAATTCAAGCATAATTTGGCTACTATTACTGAATAAATCGTTCATGCACTGTCATTTGATTTTCCAACTAATGTGAGTTTGGAATTCTTAACTGCTCAATCTCAATTTTTGGGAAAAAAAGTAAGAAAAAATTTCATGCCAGTTAGGGATGCTAAAGGCTTATGCCCCTTTGACTTAGAACTCATAAAGTGTATCTTACATGAGTTTATGCCTTACAATCTAGCTTACTTCATTCTCACATCTTTTGGAAACGGTTTTCATTATAATTGCATGGGATTTGGTCTTCTTCTGACTCTTGTCTTCACATTTCTTGGTATTGATTATCTTCCGCATAAGTTTTAAATAATTCCAAACAGTAATATTGTGTCTCATTTAAATCTTTCTCCAAGACCTCTAGTTTCCTTCAAAACATATAATCATGATCATATTGAAACTCACATCAATATGATTTCTCAATTGGAAACTCTTAGTACCATAAATCAACTAATGTTACAAAATCAAAGAGGTATAATGCTTAAATTTGAAGAAATGCAACACATAATTCTTCACCTCAAAGAAATGATACACCTTCTGTTAGAAAGTCAACAACTGTCTATTCCCTCATACCATTTCACTTCAAGCACAAGTTATGCTCTTGTTGGGCCACTGGTAACATCTCCTCCGGATCTCTCTTTTTTTCCTCTCAAAATAGAGTTATCCCCTCTTAACTTAGGGGACTTCAGACTAACTACTTGAGCATGTATAACTTATATATATTATACTAACTATTTGGGATGATTGTACCTAATAATTTACTAACTAAAGTGTGCTGCTATCTTTGTTTTATTCTTTGCACAGAATTTCCTAACATTCTGAATGGTACTTTGAAAAAATTAGTACTAACTTTTCTACAGGAGGACTTAAATGCTCCGGCAAGTTTTCTTTTCCCTCTTTTTATAAAGACAAAGGGGGAGAAGAAAAATATTATATGTGATATAAACTGCTATGTGATATAAATTGCCATGTGATATTTACTGCCATGTGATGTCAACTGATGTACTGACATAAACTGCCCTGTGATACTGTTAGTTCCCGGAGGGCACACAATAGATCTAGAAGGGGGGTTGAATAGATCCTTTACATTTTTTGAAACTCTTTTCCATTTTATTTTGTATTGCTAAGTAATTAGTAAATGACAATCATAAGAATTATTTCAAGCACAGCGTAATAAGTTAAAGATCCCCTTCATAGATAACTTTGTTAACCATTGTTCTAAAGTTAGTTTATGTGTAAGTGGTTATTACATCCATAGCAGTTATAGCAGTTATATGTATACATAATGCAAATGACACAAGGGATTTTAAGTGGTTCAGAGACACAAGCTCCTAGTCCACTCTTCTGCTTCAACAAGAAAGGATTCCACTAAGGAAGTCTTTACATCTGAATCACTAAGATTCCTTCAAGGCCAGCAGCCTTGGAACTTCAGTTCTCTACGAACTCTTCAAGTCCAGTAGACTTGGAACTCTAGTTCACTAAGAACTCTTCAAGGCCAGCAGCCTTGGAACTTCAGTTCTCTACGAACTCTTTAAGGCCAGCAGCCTTGGAACTTCATTTAGTCCCTCGAACAAGGACCACTCAGGCCCTGGCTTTGTTGAAGTTGTTGTTGTTGGTGTTGTGCTGCTAAAATGACTTGAAGCTCGTTCATCCTTTAGTACTTAGCAGCTTGGTGTGATCCTCTTTGGATTCTGCATCAAGGCTGAATCACCATTGGACAGACTACTAAGATGTTTTTTGAAGATTAACATCGTTGAGTACTTAACAGTCCATCTCCTCTACTTTAATGCAGCTGATCTTTTGGTTTATGTCTGTCTTCATCTGATCTCAGCTTGCATCCTTTCACCACTTGAGGTCTGCTAAGTCTTTGAGCTTTTGGTACACTTTATCTGGCACTTAGCATCCCCTTAACCTTGCTTAACTTGTGTGCATATCTGATTCTTCACCTGATTCTGCATCTGTTCTTCTTCAGCTCTTGGTGATTCATGGTGATTCATGGAGTGGCTCTCTAGATCTTCTTTCTGGTCTGCCACTATTTTAAATGCTTTCTTTATGGCCTTCTCAGCTTTCAGCTTAGCTGCCATTTTGAGTGGCATTCTCATTGTTGTTGAGTGAAACCTTTATCTGTTGAAGCTCTTTTCTTAGCTAGCTTCACTTCTACTTTCGTAGTCTCACTGCCACTGAGACTTCTTCTTTTCAACTCTGTAGAACTCGTAGAGTTAACAACTTATCAGCCCAATAACTCTTCAACTCAGCAGCCTTTCATCTTTGAAGCTCCATCTGTTAAATACCTTTCCACAAGCTTCCCGTTGGAATATAGCCGTTGGAAGCTATTTGAATTGCTTCGCAGATCACGAGTTATTTTGTGCAGACTGCTGATGTGACGTGACAGCCCCTTTTTGACTTTTCTGACACAGCAATCTACTATATCACCTACCACTTCAGAGATGTCACTTTAACATATCAGGCTGGTAGTCACCTTTATTTCTTCTTTCTGATGCCTCGATCAGAACATCAGGAGTTATCCTTCTACATCGATGCTCTCAATCAGCAACGTTCGAATGTCAGTCTTCATATTAAGACATTGCCAGTGTTTCAATATTCAGATGCCTGAACTCTACGATTCTGATGCAGATGACCTTGAACTTAATCGTAGTCTGTCTGATGAATGTTGTTTGTTAACAGGTTGAGACAACACTACGATTCTGAAGTGTGTTCCTTGGATCTTCAATGTAGAACATCTCTTCTACTTATGCAGTGCTTCAACACTTCTGCTTGCCTTGACTTATCTCAGAAACTGATAACTTGTCTGAGTGCTCTGACCCTTCTTGATTGTAAGACTCATCTGATTAGGCACACTCAGCTAACTTTCTCCTTGTGATCTCCCGTTCACATATTATCAATGGTTTGACCCATGCTTCATCTTCTTCGTCTATTCTTTAAGGTTGGCCAGTATCTCTATATAATCAACATCAGTTCCTTCTTCCCATTTGGCAAACACTACGATCTTGGTTACTCCCAAGATCGTTATCTTCTGTTTATCTTGACAGCTACTACACTGCTTACTTCCTTTGGTCAGTTACTTCGTTTGAAGTCTTCTTACTATTGCTTGTGGAAGACTTCACCTGAATGGCTTCATTTCTCAATCAGGATGCTGCTTGAGTTGGTGCTTAGATTTTCTATTTGCTTGTATGCCATTCTTTGAGTGCTCTCTGGCTTCATTCAGGTAGATTACATCTTTACAGTTCTAACCAGAGGCTATATCTTTGGATTCTTTGGGAGTGCTCATTTGTTGAGAATTGTATTGTCTCTACGATTTTTTCTTTGGCGTTGTGAGCACCGAAGCCTTTGTTTTGCAGACTATGATCTTGCATTGGTTCTGCAGACACTAAGACTCCGAGATCAGATCAACTTGCAGACTGTGATTTCTGCCTTAGCTCTTGCTATCCTTGTCTGATCTGGCTCGACTGCGATCTCTGATATGATCAGTAGACTCCACTGCTTCAAGTGTGGTCTACGATTCTTGATTTGGCTCAGCAGATGCTCGGTCGGCTTTTAGACAGGCTGTCTCTACGATTCTAAACATGACTTCCTCTGCAGACTACGGCTCCGAGAAAGTTCTTCTCGACACACTACGATCCTTCCTTGTTTCTCCTGGCAGACTACAAACTCCGAGAGCTACTATTCTAGCAGATTACGATTCTGCCTTGATAGTCCTCGAGTCTTCCTTGTCTCTCCTGACAGACTACGAAGGCTGGTGCAGTGCTCAACGATTAGACAGGCCTATCTATTACATTGTGTAAGATCAACCTAACAAGCTTGATCATTCTATTTTTAGTCCTTGTACATCATTTCTTTTGAAGGACTTTACGAAGCTATTTTGTTCATGTAGGATCAACCTAACATATTTGATTATTTCATTCTAAGTCCTTGTACATATATTCCTATTATCTATTCAAGGACTTTACAGCTCTTATCAATGCAGACATATTTGCATATTCATTTATTAAGATCATAATCAAATCTTATATAAATAGGAATAGCATTCTCATGCTTATTCCTAACAGATGCCATGTGATATAAACTGCCATGTGATGTTTATATAAATTGCTATAGACTGTGATACTGATATATAATACTGCCATGAGATATAAACTGCCATGTGATGTTTTATGTAAACTGCTATAGACTGTAAGGTGCTGTTTGTTTACATCTGATTGCCTCTTAATGGACTGCCTCTTATTCGTTAAGAGGCATGATGCTGTTTGTTTTTTTTTGTTACCTCTGAATGCCCCTTAATCGGTAAGACAGAAAATAAAATCTTAATAGTTAAGAGGTACCTCTTAATGAAATTTTTTTGATAATTTTTTTTATATAAATATATTCAACAATATTATTCACTCATTTTTATTAAATTGAATATTTAAAATTATTAAATAAAAATTTATCCTTTAAAATAGTAAAATAGTGTCATTAAGAGACAACTTACTTTTTAGTTATCAAACAGTTTTTTAGATTCAGACCTCATAACCATTCAGATGATCTAATTTATTAAGGCATCATAATCATTCAGATCTTAATCGCCAGATTTATCAAACACAACCTAAGTGGTGGATTATTCAAAAATTTTTAAAAAATTTATGCATAAATTAAGGGGGAGTCTTTATGGGAAATATTTTTATTTATTGTCATCATCAAAAAAAGGGAGATTGATATGTCTCCAATTTTTAAAAAATATTTTGATGATAACAATAATTAAGAAAAAGATTTATTAAAGGTTAGAATCATCTCCATAGGGTTTTTTATATATATATATATATATATATATATATATATATATATATATATATATATATATAATTATTTTAAACTATCTTATTTATTTTGACCAAAAATATTTTTTATTCTTATTGAATAAATATTTTTCCTGATCTTGATAATTTAATATCAAGTATTAGAAAAATCGATTCAAACAATAACATTTTCTAAGACAATGAGAATTTCCTATTATCTCTAAAATGATTTTTCTTCTTAAACAATTCTTTCAATATGATATATATGCTATTTTCACAAAGAAGAAACAAAAGGCTTTAAGCCTTTGTTTTATCCGAAAAAGAGAGAGAATTTGGGCATTAAAATGTACTGGTGATTTTCGTGGGAGTTGGGCAATTAAAACTTGTTACCAACTTAAGTGGGGCCCAAAGCTTAAATAAGAAAATGATTGCAAAGCTTGGAAGTTCTTGTCGGGTGATTATTTGGATCAGAAATGGAAATGAATTGAATGCATAAATGATTGGCCATGTGAATGCTTGACCATGGGTCAACTCTTTATTAATTACTTGTTTGAATTTAGTAACCGGTGGGCGATGTAAAAATGTGTGTCCTTCATCGGATTCTTCTCTGCTTTCAAACATTTCATCTGGGCCACTTATTTCAAAACAACTTTTTAAATGACAAGTCTATCCCTGACTCAAATTCTCCTATAAATAGGAACGTTTTCTTCAATTTCAAAATTGCCAATTTACAAAGATTGAAGAAAGCTTATACTTTCTTTGCCTATATATTCTCTCTTTAAAAAGTTTTATCTCTTCTACTCAAAGTTTTGAAATTTTAAAGAAGAGAAAAATTGGTCAAAGTATTTTGAGATAAGTCATTGAATTAATTTATTTATATTATCTCATATCTATTTATAATTATAGATATACAAATATATATTGTTATACACATTTATATATATCTATATTTTATCTATTTATATCAATAAAAAAAATAGTTTCGATACCGATATTCGGAGGTATTGTTTGAACAAGAATATCATTCGACCGGTGCTTGAAGTTCTAGTGACTCTTTATGGATATAATTTATTTATATAAATATTGTAAAGTAGATCAGTTTTAGTTACCGATATTCGGAGGTGTTCTTTAAACAAGAATATCATTCGATCGGTGCTTGAAATTTTAAGTGATCTATCAAAAATATTTATACAAATATTAAAAGTGAAACTCTAAATTTGGTTAGTTTTAGATACCGATATTCGAAGGTATTCTTTAAACAAGAATATCATTCGACCGGTGCTTGAAGTTCTAAGTGGCCTTATTTAATATTCACATAATAGATAAAATATATTATTATATATATTTTCGAGTATAATAAATTTATTTATTATATCAAGTATTACTAAAATTATTTAATTTGTTAAACTTGATATCTGTTATTATTTGAACATTCATAATATACTTGTTGCATAATATAAAAATTATTTAAACTTTTATATCACGAACTTTTGTGAATTTATCTGCTTAACAAAAAGCATACTTATAAAAGTTTAAAGTTATTTAAATTTTTATAACAGTGCATAAACTTACATATTTGCTTACATAGAAGCATTATTTGAACTAAGCATAAATTACTATCTGCTTACAAAGAAGCATATTTTCTAAAGTATAAAAGTCTTTGAACTTTTATAAATATATCTGCTCTTTAAATAATAACTGCTTATTTGAGAAGCCTTGAATATAAAAGTTATTTAAACTTTTATACATCTGTACTAAATTGTATCTGCTTATTTTAGAAGCAAAACTATATCAAATACTTTTAAAAAGAAAAAGGGTAAACTTAGTTTATTTTATGTACCTGTGAGAAAGACGAGTAATTCTTTGACCAAGACCAGAGTCTTAGAGAGGTCAGCTAGGAGTTGGGTCTCTAGTGTACTTGTGAGGTGAGGAAGAGGTTGTTGTTTCAAGATCAGATCATAGAATCAAACTGAACTCAAAAGAAGATACAACTAAGATTGAGGAGGGAGCTAAGAACTTACTGTCCAAGATAAATAGTTGTGAATAGTTGAAAGTTTGTCTATAAAACTTTGTAAATGCTTCTATGCTTGTTAGAAGGAGTATTTATTACTGATAGTAATATGATCTCAAGTCCTGGAGAGGAGCTTGAGACTGGACGTAGCAACATACCCGGGATGTATGTTGTGAACCAGACAAATCTTTGTGCATTGTGTGATTGAATTTTTATTGTCTTTCATATTAATTTCAAACACTGCAAATTAATTAACTAAAAATTCAAAAAGGCCTAAGAATTTTTTAAACGATAATAATCTATTCAACCCCCTTCTATATTATTATTGGACTTTCAACAGTATAATATATATTAAAAATAAAAATTTATTTCACTAAATTCTTATTCTATATTATATTGGAAATTTGAATCATTACAATCGATCAATGTAAGGGGGTGGAGTAATCGCCTGAGCTCTTAGGAAGGTTTGAATGTGTAGATGAGGAGTGAGGTTCGTATGCTTGAAGGAGAAGACTTAAGAGATAACCATACGAGCACGTTTCCTTATTTACGACGACGTGATGATGAAAGTGATGGGTCCCGGTCAAGCACGTGGCGTACGAGGGTGATGGTTTGACTTCTGTAGCAGCAATATGTTATTTGTTGACTAGTTTTTGTACTCTCTTATTTTAAATTTCTTATAATAAGAGAGTGAGGGGCAATGTTGGAGTGTGGTTTGATGGGTCTGAGAAATTTGGGGGGGGGGGGGGGACCCATGCCACGTGACAAAATATTACAATAGAGGATCGATTTGACATTCTAGAGGGTTTACAGTGTAATTTGACTTATGACTCCCATATCCTATTTGACTTCCTATTTCTGATGAAGTCAAATTCTATTTAGTCAAGGGTTTTACATTTATCTTTACATAGGACTCCTACCCCCAATTAAGGGATGAGCTGTAGGGGAGGTGTGGTTAAGCTATAAATACACAACCATAATTCAGGTTCTACGTAATGATACTTTATCTATTTTTACGCACTAAAGCAAATACAAACCTCCATTGACGTTTTCAAGTTTGTACTTATTCTCACACCAGAGCTATCTCCGGCTGCCCCGGGCAGCAAGCTTTTTGGTGTGATCGTTTGTTCACTGGGCGGGTTAACTTCATTGTTTGGTGATTCGGCGAGCAGACCGATTTTGGAGTTAACAAAGTCGAATCCGAATAACTATCTATTTGATTCAGTTCGACTCATTTACACCCCTTATTTATTGTTGAACTTGAAATCCAAACCCTACAAACTTTTGACTAAAATCAAACTCTATGACAACAAAAATCAAAATATAGTACAAATAACATAAGAAAGAAAGAAAATTAGAAAGAAACAACCAATTATGGAACACAAAAATCAAATATGGAACAAAGTTTTAATATAGTATTCCATTCGTTTCTCAAAAATTGATTTAGATTGATTTTTTAAAGTCAAATTGACAACCTAATTTTTAAACTAAAAATTTATATTATTAATTTTTTATTTAAAATATAGGTTTATATCGAATTTACTACTAACTTCAATTTTCACGAGTTTGAAAATATAAATAAATATACTTAATTCTTTATTCTGAAATTAGTCAATTTGACCCAAAAAAATCAAACTAAGCCAAATATTTTAAGGACATAAACATTAATATTTAGTTATTTCAAATAAAAAAATTCAAAAAATAGCGAAATTCTTTTTTTCTCTTATCTAAATTTAGGCCTGATAAAATATGGTTATGGGTTGGTTTTGGCTTTCAAAATATGGTTATGGTTCCATTTAAGAACTAAAACCATATTAACCATTTTTAATATGGGTTGTGTGAGTTGGAACCATATGGTTATGGTTCAAATATAGGTCAACCCATATTTTAAATTTCAAACTTACCATTATTATGATCCAATTAAATAAGTTATTATTAAATATATCATGTATACATAATCACAATGTATTTTATTTTTATTTTTTTGGAGGGGTGGGTGGTATATACATAATCACTAAATATTATTTTTTTGGGGGGAGTGGGTGGGGGTGGGGGTGGGTGGGTGATAAGTACACAATATTCATAATTTTTTATTCCTTTACGTTTGACTTTATTGCATGTTTCATGTGTATATGAGCTTAATAAGTTGTTTATTTTTTTCAGGTGAATTAAAGCTAAAAGGATGAAAATAAGTTGATTTGAAGCTGAATTGAAGAGAAAAAGAAAATTTAGAAATCTTAGATTTTTGAAAAGTTTCTAAAAGCAGATTTTGACATCTTTCTACATGGAATTGGATTGATATTTCTATTAGAATTAGGATTTCTTTGGACTGAGATCATGTCCAGTTCAACATATATGAAGTTAAAAGGTATATTGGTAATATTAATTCTGTTTTTTCTACTGATGTTGTTGACTCTATAGTGCAGGAATCTCTTGAGCAAATATATAAAGAGGATTTGAGGGCTAGAATGGAGCAAAATCAGGATCTGAAGGATGTTCCTAATGAATTGAAATCGTTACCAGTCCACTTGAAGTTTACAACTCCGATTACATAGAATAAGAAGGATGATGTCAAGCCAATGACAATAAACAAGGGCATCTTCTTGGGAGGCAACCCAAAATCTCAGATTTTATTTTTCTATCCCTTTACTTATTAGTTTTTTTTATTTACATGTAGTTCTTTCTTCTTTGCATGATTTTCTTACATTAGGGACAATGTAAGGTCTGAGTGTGGGGGAGAAAGATTAAGGTTTTTATTTTATTTAGGGATACTGATCCGATTTTGATAAGCAATTTGAAAAATTGATGCCTTTTAAAAAATTTTGAAAAATTTGGGTTCCATGATTCTATTTGCTTGTGTTCGAAGGTTAAAGTAAAAAAAATTGAAAATCAATGCTAAATTTCAAAATCTATTTGATGCTTAATTGGTTAATGATTGAGAAAAACTAAGTCATGATCCATAGTAATTGATTTGAATTGAATTTGTGTCGCATGAGTACTTGAACATGTGATATATGCTTATTTGGCTTAGTTATTTGTGGAGTTGTCTATGTGCACTAATCTCATGCTTTAGAACTATTGAACTGCATATGCGTTTTGCAGGACCATGTGGAAAAAAATCAGAAAAGTTGAAAATCAAAGAAATTGTTGAAAAAGAGAAAAAGAAGCAAAAGAGAAACTATGTGGTGGGATGAGATGGAGCATAAAACGCACTCTCCCATAAACACGTGCGAATAAGTGAGATGGAGCATAAAATGCACTCACTAACAAATGAAAGATTGAGGAAGGTGAAACGGAGCATAAAATGCATTCACCGAAAACAAAGAGGAAAATGAAAGGGACAATTTGACTTAATAAATTCAATGCTGAAAAGTTATGGTTGTTGTTTTGAGTTAATTGATGAAATATTGATTATGTTTTTGTGGGTTTAGTGTTGATAATCAAGATTTGATCTTGAAATCTTTTGACATTATAGTTGAGTAGAGTTTTTTTAGAAAATGCACTAACTTACAAAAGAAAGATTGAGGAAGGTGAAACGGAGCATAAAATGCATTCATCGAAAACAAAGAGGAAAATGAAAGGGTTCTGGTAAAAAAATAAAGTATGAAAAGTATGTATTTAGTCTTGAGTGGTGTGCACGGTTTTTGCTCCATGGTAACTAAGTTGAGTAGGTGTGTGGATCATAGAAGAGTGCTTATGTGGATACAATTTGACTTAATAAAATTCAACGGTGAAAAGGCATAGTTGTTGTTTTGAGTTAATTGATGAAATATTGATTATGTTTTTGTGGGTTTAGTGTTGATAATCATGATTTGATCTTGAAATCTTTTGATATTATGGTTGAGTAGAGTTTTTTTGGAAATCAAACTTTTAGTTTACACGAGGACGTGTAAAAGACTAAGTGTGGGGGAATCTGATAAGTATACAATATTCATGATTTTTTATTGCTTTACGTTTGGTTTTATTGCATGTTTCATGTGTATATGAGCTTAATAAGTTGTTTATTATTTTCAGGTATATTAAAGCTAAAAGGATGGAAACAAGTTGATTTGAAGCTGAATTGAAGAGAAAAAGAAAATTTAGAAATTTTGGATTTTTGGAATGCTTTTAAAAGCAGATTTTGGTATCTTTCTACATGGAATTGGATTTATATTGCTACTAGAAGTAGGATTGTTTTGAACTAAGATTTTATTTCCTTATTAAATTCTATTTCTTTATGGAAACTAGTTATGATTTGTAATTCATTTTAGGATTTGGATTTCTAGTTCTCATAGGATTTAAGACTTTGTCTAGCATTATAAATAGATGTAATAGTCAGGGTATAATTCATTTTATCATCTACAATATTGAAGACATGGGCTAACACTTTCAATTCAATTCTGAAGGGATGTTGAACCTTGTTCGTAATTAATGGTTTGATTAAGTTTACTTTATTTATTCCTTCATATGTGAGATTTATTCTGATTATCTACATAAACTTCTTGCATGCTATTCAATTTACTAACGTGATTCTGTAGGATTAAATTAGTAAATTGATATCATCTGCTAGATTAAGATATATATTAAGAAAATGATGTATATCTGATCATAAGTAGCAATTAATGATATTAATTGTGGTCAAGCTTTTGAATATTATTAAGATTTTCAGAAGACAAGTTAAATAATTCCTGATTATGTAGTTATTGCTTGGAATAATCTAATTATCATTCTTCATGCTTCTATTGTATTAAATCTAGATTGATAGTTCTAGGTTATATGATAGTTAGGGTCTTTTATTGGCGATCATCGCATTAGATTAACACTTAAGAAGAATTTTAGGAAATTTACGATTGCAGTTATCTAGGGTTGTTAATCTCATGGAAGGATAAATATTGTGAAACTTGATTATTCCATAATTATGAAAAGGCGATACTAAACTGAAGAACTGAAGCTTTTTAAATCATTGTTTATTCTTATCAGTTTATTATTAATTTAGTTAAACAATTCAAAATCCTCTTTTCATTAGAAATCAAAGGATAAATATAAAACAAATCACTCTCTGTGGAATCGATCCTTGCTTACTACCGTGCTAATTGTTTGAATTTGTAAAGTGAAAGTGAGGTTAATTTAGGAGTGTAAACGACAGCTCCCAAATTTTGGCGCCGTTACCGGGTAGTGTTATTTGTTTTTGTTTATTCTTTGTTTTCGCTTTTTTTTTTCTTTTTCTTTTTATTTTATGACTCAATCCTCTCACCCTATTGACTTAAATTTTTATCAAGAGATAAAGAAAACTGCAGATACAAAAGAAGCGCTTGCTCCAACACTTGAATAGGGAAAGATGGCGGTGCAAACACTAACAAGACTTTGAAAGAACTGGCTATTCCTGATCTTGATCAACCATATTTGTGTATTGAATATCCTACTTTAGACGTTGCTTTTGAACTTAACTCTGGACTAATTCATATTTTGCCTACTTTTCGTTGTCTTACAGGTGAAAATCTATATAAGCATCTGAAGGAGTTCCATATGGTGTGTTCCACAATGAAATCACAAGGAGTAACAGAGGAGCAGATCAAGCTTAGACTTTTTCCATTCTTCTTAGTAGATTTGGCTAAAGACTGGTTATACTATTTGCCTTCAGGATCAATACGATCATGGACTGCCATGCAAAGGTTATTCTTGGAGAGGTATTTTCCTGCATTAAGAGTTGCCGATATAAGAAAAGAGATATGTGGAATCAGGCAGTTCAATGGAGAAAATCTCTATGAGTATTGAGAAAAGTTTAAGAAGTTGTGTTCCAGCTGTCCACCTCATAGAATTGATGATCATTACTTAATACAATACTTCTATGAGGGGTTGCTATCGATGGATAAAAGCTTGATTGATGCAGCAAGTGGAGGAGCACTGGTATACAAGACTACAGAAGTTTCAAGGAAGTTAATTGCAAATATGGCAACTAATTCACAGCAGTATGGAACTAAGATGGATCACACACCACAAAGGGTAAATGGGGGTAAGCACGAGAGACTTGAAGCAACAGATTTCTGATTTAACTGCTTTGATTCAATAAATGGCTGCAGGGAATATGCAAGTTGCAAAAGTAAGTGAAATTTGTTCGAAATTAGGGCATGAGACAAATGATTGTCCAATGATGCAAGAGGATGTAATTGTTCATCAAGTCAATGTTGTGGGGACATTCTCAGGACAAAATCCATATCACTATGATCCTTATCCTGACACGTACAATCCAAGATGGAAAGATCATTCTAACTTGAGTTATGAGGAAAATAGGCAGCAAGGTCTTCAGCAAGTTCAACCTCAAAATAACACAGAAAACCAAGAAGTACCTGTCAATTCTGGGACATCTATGGAGGATATGTTCAAGGAATTCATGAGCCAAACACTACAGATCATTAGTCAGACACATTAGTTCCAGCAGGAGACAAAAACTTCTATTCAAGATCTGAGGGACCAAGTTGGTCAGCTTGCAACCACAGTAGGAAGGTCACTTTCTCAAACTGTTGAAAATGTAAGTGCTATAACTTTGAGATGTGGTGCAGAGGATCAGCAGAAAGGAAAGTCAATACAAATCAAGTCCGACAATAGTGAAACTGGCAGCAGTGATGTACTCAACTCTTTCAGCTTATGAATCGATACTACCTTTTCCCCAAGTTATAAGAAGGAATTGGAAAGTTGGAAAAAATTTAGAGCTATATACAGAGTCGTATGAAAAATTTCTGTTAGAAATGGCGAATAGAGAACAAGAACTTAAAGATGATGAGGAGTTCACTAGTGGAAACCAGTTGGAATTGCTTGAGGCTACTACTGAGTTTGAAGAAGAAATCAGGTATTTAAAGTCTGAAAAGGATAAACAAAAGGAAGAGGAGAACAATCTGATAAGTTCTGCAGATCTTTACAAAGAGGATATAGATGATACATTGGTGCAAACAACAAAAACACACCATGATACATACCTTGGGACCTTAACTATGGAATTGGATGAGGCACATGTCCAGTTCAGCATATATAAAGTTAAAAGGTATCTTGGTAATATTAATTCTATTTTTTCTACTGATGTTGTTGACTCTATAGTGCAGGAATCTCTTAAGCAAATATACAAGGAGGATTTGAGGGCTGGAATGGAGAAAAATCAGGATATGAAGGATGTCCCTAATGAATATAAATCGTTACCAGTCCACTTGAAGTTCACAACTCCGATTACATAGAATGAGAAAGATGATGTCAAGCTAATGACAATAAACAAGGGCAGCTTCTTGGGAGGCAACCCAAAATCTCAGATTTTATTTTTCTATCCCTTTACTTATTAGTTTTTTTTATTTACATGTAGTTCTTTCTTCTTTGCATGATTTTCTTACATTGGGGACAATGTAATGTCTGAGTGTGGGGGAGAAAGATTTAGGATTTTATTTTATTTAGAGATATTGATCCGATTTTGATAAGAAAATTAAAAAATTGATGCCTTTTAAAAAATTTTGAAAAATTTGGGTTCCATGATTCTATTTGCTTGTGTTCGATGGTTAAAGTCAAAAAATTGAAAATCAATGCTAAATTTTAAAATCTGTTTGATGCTTAATTGGTTAATGATTGAGAAAAACTAAGTCATGATCCATAGTAATTGATTTGAATTGAATTTGTGTCCCATGAGTACTTGAACATGTGATATATGCTTATTTGGCTTAGTTATCTGCGGAGTTGTCTATGTGCACTAATCTTATGCTTTAGAACTATTGAACTGCATATGCGTTTTGCAGGACCATGTGGAAAAAAATCAAAAAAGTTGAAAATTAAAGAAATTGTTTAAAAAGAGAAAAAGAAGCAAAAGAAAAACCATGTGGTGGGATGAGATGGAGCGTAAAACGCACTCTCCCATAAACACGTGCGAATAAGTGAGATGGAGCATAAAATGCACTCACTTACAAATGAAAGATTGAGGAAGGTGAAACAGAGCATAAAATGCATTCACCGAAAACAAAGAGGAAAATAAAAGGGACAATTTGACTTAATAAAATTCAATGGTGAAAAGACATGGTTGTTGTTTTGAGTTAATTAATGAAACATTGATTATGTTTTTGTGGGTTTAGTGTTGATAATCATGATTTGATCTTGAAATCATTTGACATTATAGTTGAGTAGAGTTTTTTTGGAAAATGCACTCACTTACAAAAGAAATATTAAGGAATGTGAAACGGAGCATAAAATGCATTTACCGAAAACAAAGAGAAAAATGAAAGGGTTCTGGTAAAAAAAATAAAGCATGAAAAGTATGTATTGAATCTTGAGTGGTGTGCACGATTTTTGCTCCATGGTAACTAAATTGAGTAAGTGTGTGGATCATAGAAGAGTTCTTATGTGAATACAATTTGACTTAATAAAATTCAATGGTGAAAAGGCATGGTTGTTGTTTTGAGTTAATTGATGAAACATTGATTATGTTTTTGTGGGTTTAGTGTTAATAATCATGATTTGATCTTGAAATCTTTTGATATTATGGTTGAGTAGAGTTTTTTTAGAAATCAAACTTTTACTTTACACGAAAAAGTGTAAAAGACTAAGTGTGGGGGAATTTGATAAGTATACAATATTTATGATTTTTTATTGCTTTACGTTTGGTTTTATTGCATGTTTCATGTGTATATGAGCTTAATAAGTTATTTTTTATTTTCAGGTGTATTAAAGCTAAAAGGATGGAAACAAGTTGATTTGAAGCTTAGTTGAAGAGAAATTTTTTTGGAAATATTGGATTTTTGGAAAGTTTCTAAAAGCAGATTTTGGCACCTTTCTACATGGAATTGGATTGATATTGCTATTAGAATTAGGATTGTTTTGGACTGAGATTTTATTTTTTTATTAGATTCTATTTCTTTATGGAAACTAGTTATGATTTGTAATTCCTTTTAGGATTTGGATTTTAGTTCTAATAGGATTTAAGACTTTGTCTAACATTATAAATAGATGTAATAGTCAGGGTATAATTCATTTTATCATCTACAATATTGAAGACATGGGCTAACACTTTCAATTCAATTCTGAAGGGATGTTGAACCTTATTCGTAATTAATGGTTTAATTAAGTTTACTTTATTTATTCCTTCATATGTGAGATTTATTCTGATTATCTATATAAACTTCTTGTATGCTATTCAATTTACTAACGTGATTCTGTAGGATTAAATTAATAAATTGATATCATCTGCTAGATTAAGATATATATTAAGCAAATATGTATATCTGATCATAAGTAGCAATTAATGATATTAATTGTGGTCAAGATTTTGAATATTATTAAGGTTTTTAGAAGACAAGTTAAATAATTCCTGATTGTGTAGTTACTGCTTATAATAATCTAATTCTCATTCTTCATGCTTCTATTGTATTAAATCTAGACTGATAATTCTAGGTTATATGATAGTTAGGATCTTTTGTTGGCGATCATCGCATTAGATTAACACTTAAGAAGAATTTCAGGAAATTTGCAATTGTGGTTATCTAGGGTTGTTAATCTCATGGAAGGATAAATATTGTGAAACTTGATTATTCCATAATTGTGAAAAGGAGATACTGAACTATAGAACTGAAGCTTTTTAAATCATTGTTTATTCTTATCAGTTTATTATTAATTTAGTTAAACAATTCAAAATCCTCTTTTCATTAGAAATCAAAGGATAAATATAAAATAAATCACTCTCTGTGGTATCGATCCTTGCTTACTACTATGCTAATTATTTGAATTTGTAAAGTGAAAGTGAAGTTAATTTAAGAGTGTAAACGACAGCTCCCAGTGGGGGGTGGCGTGGGTTTGGGGGGTTGGGTGGGGTTGGGGGTTGGGTGGTGGTGGGGGTAAGGGGTGTATACATAATCATTGAATATTTTTTTTGGGTGGAGGGTGGGGGTGGGGTGGGGGTGGGGGGGTGGTGGGGTGGTGGGGGTGTGTGGGGTGAGGGTTGAGGGTGTATACGTAATCACTGAATATTTTTTTTGGGGTTGGTGGTGGGGGTGGCGGGTATACATAATCACTAAATATTATTTTTTTAGGAGGGAGAGTGTAGTGTGCGGTGGGGTGGGGTAGGGGTGCATACATAATCACTGATTTTTTTTGGGGTGGGGGTGGGTGTGTGGGGGGTGGGGTGTATATATAATCACTGAATTTTTTTTGGGAGGGTAGGGGGTGGTGGGGTTGGGTGTGGGGGTGGGGGTGGTGGGTGGGGTGTATACATAATTACTGAATATTATGTAATTAATTGATATTCGTAAATTAAGATGAACTAGAGAAACAAAACCATGAGAAATTGAGCTTCTTGAATATGTAAATATGGGTGAAAAGAACTTTTGATTTTGATTTGGAATAAAATATGGGTCAAAAAATAGTTAACCGGGTTGGACCTATATTTCTTTTTAAAAATGTGGTTCCAAACCTTACTCAACCCAAATAAATAAACATAGTTAACCAACCTATTTGGTTCCAGTTAATATGGGTTGACCCGACAGTTAACTAACTATATTATCAGGTCTATCTAAATTCAAGAACTTTTACCTTAGCTTAAGATTTAAGGAAGGTTCTTTTGCGCTTTTGAAGAGTGCCTCTCATAAATCTCTTTTATTTTATTTTTTTATTATTAGGTATAATTAATTTTTCTTTCTTGTGTAGTTTGTTTTATTTTTTTGTGTAAGTTATTTTCTTCATAAGGTGATTGATTGATTTTTTTTTAACTTTTTGGAGAGTTTCATTATAATCTCTCGAGATTTGACTTTACTAGTTTTAGAAATTATTGTTCATGTTTCTGAGATTTTTTTCGGTGTCCGAATTAAATTGATGAAAATAGATCTTTTGAGATTTAGTGGTGAAGTTATCATGGAGACTTGTTATTTTGTTACTTGTGTTAATTTGTATATTCTATTGTTAATTGTGCAACTATATTATTTATTAATATATTTTGCTAATTTCGTACATCTAATATTTTTAATATATTACAAATGATATTTTTTTGAGAAATAATACTTTCCTACTTTTGCGCCCGGTATCACGATTCACGAGACACAGGTTTTAGCCCATTTGGTTCTGTTTTAGTCCTACTCATTATACCCAAGCATACCCTTTGATATACCCTAAGAATTTTTAAGAAATAAGTCAAAGTATAATTTATTACATATACAAGATACTATGGTGATCTCAAGTCCAATGATCACTTGTACTACTATCACATTAGGAATTCTTATTGACAGGCACGTAAAACTCCATTAGGTATTCCATAGCGAGTCACGTTCAGTGAACTTATTCTCCAATAAGCACCTACATACTTGTTTTAGTGTCTCCACACAAATGATCATGAGATCAATCATCCTCATTCAATGAGCAAGCAACATATGTACCAATCTATCCGGATTTACTAATCTTCTTTTTAGTAATCTAACGATTGAGAACTATTTTAGTTTTAAGCTTTTTAAGAATTTAGATCTCATTAGCATGATCAACATCATGATTCTAAAAGAATTATTTAAAACTATGAGTTATTTACATATTATAAAAACAGCATCATCTAGATAATTAAATGCCTTTAATAAATGAATACTTTTATTAATAATTAAATAAGATTGTCTCCAAAGTATATGCTTTATCATCATACATGATTGGCTTGTATGCATACTACTTTTAATAAGGACTGCCCCTGCTCCTACACCTTCCGTGTTTACAGCCCCGTCGAAGTACAATTTCCAGAATTGGCCGGTATCTTCTTGAGGGTTTTGCTGAATTGTTATTATTCCATCATTTGGAAAATAAGTTTCCAAGGGTTCGAAGTTCCCTGATGGTGCTTTGGCCAATTGATCTGCAATTCCTTGACATGTGATGGACTTTTGAGTCACGTAAATGATATTGAATTGTTGAAGGATCAATTGCCATTTGGACAATCGACAATTCAACATGTGCTTGCTGAATATGTACTTCAGAGGATCCATGCGGGATATGAGATAAGTTGTGTGTCCATGAAGATAATGTTGTAATCTCATGGCGGCCCATGCTAAAGCACAACAGGTCTTTTCCACCAAGGTGTACTTCTTCTCACCGCTGCTGAATCTTTTACTGAGGTAATAGATAGCTCTTTCCTTGCCTTTATCATCTTTCTGCCCCAGCATACAGCCCATAGCGTTGGCATTGACCGATATATACATGAATAAGGGAACTTTATCCTTTAGTGGTACCAAAACAACAACTTCCACCAGTTGATTCTTGATGGTGAGGAAGGCTTTTTAACCATCTTTGTTCCATTTTCCAGAGGAATTTTTCCTTAACAATTTGAATATGGGCTCACAAGTTCCTGTGAGTTGGGATATAAATCTGCTTCTAAAATTAATTCTCCCAAGAAATCCCTGTATTTCCTTTTCTGTTTGGAATACAGGCATCTCAGTGTTGGCAGTACTCAGTTATCTTGAAATCTTGAATTGACTTATTATTGAATCATATTGATATTATTCTGTCCATAGCGACTATTATTGAAAACTGTTGATATTCTTGTTATCCTTGAACTATCAAATTTTGTTATACCCTTTCGAGAATTAAGAATTATATCACTTACCCTTATTGTATATTACTTGCTGGGCAATTTGTGCTCATTCTTGCTTTCCCTAAAACATTTCAGTTAAGGCAGAGCAGGGCGAACCCTCGGGCGTTGATAAGGGCAAGGGCAAGGCTACCAACTAGCTTGTCTCTTTTATGTTTTTAAATATTTTATTGTTGTATTAAAATGATGTAGTAAGACTGGTTTTGATTATGTTTAAGCTTAAGTTAGGTTATGTAATAAGTCGTTAATTGATATTATTATGTAATCTATTAAGTACTGTAGGTTGCGAGACTTGGGGGAATAATTATAATAAATTATTGTAAATTATTCTAGAATAGATTTTTCGCTGTGATGTGTGTTATTTAGTTATTATTATTGTGATGTATTACCATGAGCACGTGATGAACTGAATTCGAGAGACCAAGTGGCAGTCCTGGAATTTGGGGGCGCCACAAAGGCGTGCTATACCTTTTCGGAAAGCCCTTTCTGAGAGCTACAAATTGACATGGGGCTTGACCTTTTCCGAGTTCGAGAAGATAGGTCCATGACCAGATCTTTGAGTCTTTATAGTCAGTCCGTTGAGCTGTCTTGCGCTGTTTTTACTCGAAATTGCTGTTATGGTTCTGCATAACATTCTTCATGGTAATTTGACTTGATTTGATGTTGAGTTGGCAAAATTACCCTTTTGCCCTTCTGAGTTAGTTCCGGACTTAACGTGGCTGCAGCTGTCTTTCTCGGGGTTGTCTCCGGGGTTCGACGGCTGTTGACTTTTGTCTATCTTCAAAGCTGTCACTGACGTTGATTTGATGATTTCCAGAGCTGTCTCTGGGGAGATTGATTTGATGAGTTCCCGATGTTGTCTCTGGGGGTCGGTTTGATGATTTCCCGGTGTTGTCTCCGGGGGTCTGGTTTGATGTTTTCCCGGTGTTGTCTCTGGGGGTCTGGTTTGATGATTTAATCCTCCAGGGTTGTCTCTGGAGTGTGAAAATACACTTTTGACGTCCTGTAAGGTTAGTAATATGAATGCAAAATTTCGAGTGTCTACAACTTACATAGAAACATTATTTGAACTAAGCATAAATTACTATCTGCTTACAAAGAAGCACATTTTCTCAAGTATAAAAGTCTTTGAACTTTTATAAATATATCTGCTCTTTAACTGATAACTGCTTATTTGAGAAGCCTTGAATATAAAAGTTATTTAAACTTTTATACATCTGTACTAAATTGTATCTGCTTATTTTAGAAGAAAAATTCTATCAAATACTTTGTAAAAAGAAAAAGGGTAGAGTTATTTTATTTTATGTACATGTGAGAAAGACGAGTAATTCTTTGACCAAGACCAGAGTCTTAGAGAGGTCAGCTAGAAGTTGGGTCTCTAGTGTACTTGTGAGGTGAGGAAGAGGCTGTCGTTTCAAGATCAGATCATAGAATAGAACTGAACTCAAAAGAAGATATAACTAAGCTTGAGGAGGGAGTTGGGAGCTTGCTGTCCAAGATAGATAGTTATGAATAGTTGGAAGTTTGTCTGTTAAACTTTGTTAAGGCTTCTTCGCCTGTTGAAGGAGTATTTATTACTGATAGTAGTACGATCTCAAGTCCTGGAGAGGAGCTTGAGACTAGACGTAGCAATATACCAGGGATATATGTTGTGAACCAGACAAATCTCTATGCATTGTGTGATTGAATTTTTATTGTCTTACATATTAATTTCAAACACTGCAAATTAATTAACTAAAAATTCAAAAAAAACTAAGATAATTTTTTAAACGGTAATAATCTATTCAACCCCTCTTCTAGATTATAATTAGACTTTCCATTGGTATCAGAGCGGTGTTCTTTAACTTTTTTATTGAGTGTACAGGCATATCTAAGAGTATATCCGTATATGGACTACACAAATGCTACTGGTTGCGAAGAATGACTATCAATGACAAGACCTCCTCTATTTGATGGCACAAATTTTGCTACCTAGAAGAACATATTTAAAATTTATGCCAAGTCACAAGGAATCAAAATTTGGTCTGCAATAGAACGAGGTGTAAAATTTCTAACCAAAATTCAAGGAGAAAAGATCGTTGAGAAAGATATTAATGAATTCACCACTGAAGATGAAGAGGCTATAAATATAGCTTCACTGGCTGAACAAGTGTTAACTAGTGCTCTAATTGAAAAAGAGTAGTACAAAAGAGTTAGCAACTGCAAAAATACAAAGAAAATCTGGGAAAAATTGATTGTAACCTATGAAGGAACCAATCATATCAAAGAAACCAAAAAAGATGCTTTAATCCAAGACTATGAAAATTTCAAACTTGAAGAAGGAGAAAAGATCACTGATATGGAAACACTTTTTTCCAGAATCATTGATAAGATGGAACAACTAGGGAAAACATATACAACTAATGAGAAAAACAGAAGAATTCTCAAAGCTCTTCCATCTATTTGGAAAATGAAGGTTACAACAATCAAGGAAATGCAAGATCTAATTGCATATCCTCTTGACAGTCTTATTGGAAATCTTCGTGCTCATGAAGTCGACATGCTAATCAAAAAAGATGGATCAGACACAGATCTCAAGAAGAAAGGAATTGCTTTCAAAGCTCTATTTGTAGATCAAGAAAGTGATGATGAAGAACTAAATGAAGAACTCTTGAGTCTAGATAATAATGAAGTTGCTCTATTATCCAGACAACTCAAGAGAGTGATCCAAAGCAAAGCCCGAAAATATGGCAAAGATTTTATGAAAACAAATAACAACTTCAAAAACTTCAAAAGCAAGAAAATTTTCATGCCAAAAGCACAAGGATGAAATTTCAAAGCAAACAACAATAACAACTTCAGAAATGTCAGCTAAAATGAAAATTCAAAACACATGCTTTGAATGCAACCAGCCTGGACACTTTAAAAAGGATTGTCCAAAACTAGTCAACAACAAAGTTCTAGTAGTTGAGGAAGGCTGAGATCTAAGTGATGAAGAAGAAGCTACCGAGCAACCGAAGAAATTGTAAATCTCTGTTTAATGGCAGATAATGACTCATCACTAAGATCAGAGGTAAATTTTGAACATCAATTACCTAGCACTTCATTTGCCACATATATATTAGAAAATATAAATGAAGAACATTATGAATTACAAGAAGCTTACAACTATTTATATGAAAATAATGAAATAATAAAAGAAGATTTCATTAGATTAAAAGTTTCTTTAGAAAAATTAATTAAAACTAACAAAAATCTTGAAATAGAAAATTCATGTTTAATCATAACTAATGAAAGTTTGAATGAAGAAAAAGTAGAAAATAATTTATTAATAAAAGAAGAAATAGAAAAATTAAGAAAAATCTTGAAATTGAAAATGCAAATTTAATTATAACTAATGAAAGTTTAAATGAAGAAAAACTAGAAAATGATTCTTTAAAAGAAGAATTAGAAAAACTTAGAGACAAATAAAAATCTTGAAATAGAAAATTCAACACTTAAAATTTTTATTAAAAATCTTGAAGTTGAAAATTCAACACTTGTTGTAATTAATGAAGATACTCAAATACAAGATCAAGCATTAACTGAAGATATTAAAAATCTCAAGATTGAAAATTCACATCTAAAAACAGAGTTAGAAAAACATAATTCCTTAATGAATAATTTAACTAAAGAACGTTACGATTTGAAAACTATAATTTTTAAATTTACAAAAGGAAAAGAAAATCTTGATGTCATGTTAAATCAACAAAGATGTGGTTTTAATAAAGAATGATTATGATACACTGGAGAGACAAGTAAATCAAAAGATAAAGGACTATATAATGTTAAAAGCAAAGAAAAGGAAAGTCATACATCTCCTTTCACTAAATATTCTTACTGTAACAGAAATGGTCATTCCTTTTATATGTGCAAAGCTAGAAATAGAAATTATAAAGGAAAAATGATTTGGGTTCCCAATGGAACATATTCTGCACCAATTATTACGAGAAAAGAATTTCATAAAAATTATTATCATACATTTTATAATCATGTCACTCATAGAACGCTTATTTCTACTAAAACTAATTATCATATGCCTAATTTTGTAAAAGAAAATACAAATGTTCTTTATACAAAATGAAAAACTTACCCAAAGGACCCTTCATATTAAAGGGTACCAGTTTGTGAAATTTGTATATATTGCAGGTATATTTTGCAGCTGACTTGAATAAAAGTAAATGATATCTCGATAGCGGTTGTTCAAGATTATGACTGGTGACAAATCAAAATTGAAAAAATCTGCAAGCTACAGACTACGGTGAGGTAAACTTTGGAGAAAATAATAAAGGTAAAATAATTGGAGTTGGAAGTTTCGGTAATAATGATATAACAATCTCTAACGTCCAATTAGTCACAGGACTCAGGTATAATCTTCTATCTATTAGTCAACTATGTTATACTGATTTTAAAATATCTTTCAGTGCACATAATTGCTCTATATTTGATCAAACTGGTAAATTGGTTTTAGTCTGTCCTGGATATCAAAATGTGTACACATGTGATTTAGATGTATATTCTCACCTAGATTGTCTCGTGTCTGCAAATGATGATCCATGGCTATGGCATCGTAGACCTAACACGTCAACATGAAGCTACTTAATAATATTTCATTTAAAGAACATGTGACACCCCTAAATTCGGGTACTTCATTTCCACAAGATTTGGTGTTCACTATCTAAATAAAACATAACTAACTGCCCATAATTAAGGAATGCAAAATAAATCAATAATTTACAACCTTAATAGTTAAAATCTTCCTTCAAAATAGTTACAACCTTGTCAAAAACATTCTCAGGGTTTCTAACCTTTAAACAACGTCAATGCTGAAATTAAAACATCACTTAATAAAATTAAGTCTTATTACAAATCATATCAAATATGAACAAGTCTTCACTTGTTTATCTTGCCTTTTCCTTTGCTAGTTACCGGTTCGTCAACTCTCTCAACTTTGGCTGCAATGGTTGTATAAATGCAAGAGTGAGCAAACAAAAGCTCACTGAAAATAACAATCAATAGTGATGACATATTTCTGAATAGCTTCAACTGAATTGAATAATATTTCTATCATCGATAATCAAGAATTGAATATAGAATTTAGAATTCATCTAAGGGTCATAAGATCTTGAACTATGTCCTAGGTTATAAACATTTCTATTTAAACCTTTAACAGTCGTTAGACTATATGGACTCTTAATTCGTACTTAGGGGGATCAGCCCTTCATACCATGTATGGTGCACAAACATATTAACGCTTTCGCATGGTAATCCCTTATTAATAGGGTTGTTCATCCTAGTATTAATTAACGAGTCCGCAACAAAGAAAGTTTGGTTTGGATGAGCTCAAAGGGTAATTTAGAGTTCAACTATCATCAACTAAGGAGTAGTTAAATCAACTTACAATAATTTAAGAATTTGATAACAAAAGAATTATGAATAACTATGAGTCAGAACAATAGACATCATATTTAATAGTAATGCTTTAGAATTAAACTTAAAGCATTGGAAAGATACAATAAAACCTTGCTTGAATAATTAAGTCAAGGTTACATTATTTTCAATAATGAACTTCAATAAGATATTTGTTCAATATGGAAACTAGAGTACTTGCTCATTTGATAACAATAGAGAATAAGATAACAAGCATAAACGTAAACAAGAAATGATCGAACAACTTTCCTCGTGCGTTAGCTACACAATTAATACTCACGCTTCTCGAATACCCTACACATACCATTAGAATTGTAATGTCGATTGGCTACACTAACATTAACTTAACAAGTTAAATTCCATCTTAGTTGAACTCGTTACCTTAGTTCAAGTTCTGACCATCATCATACACAGCTCTAAAAATACAAGTCTTTGTAAAGTAATACAACACTTATTCAACATCTCTAGACTTTATCAAACAATAACTTAAAGTTTTCACAACTTACTTACTTTTCAATTTGAAATCTTCAAATACATGTTAAGTGTGATGCCCCCAGAATAGGTCCAATCAACCTAACCCATTCTGAGTCGCCAAACACGTAGTACAGAATTTAAATACAAACTTTTATATTAAAAGATCGTGAGCAGGACGATCATACAAGCTATGAGTGTCAATACAAATCGTATATAATACGAAATATAAACACTCAAATTCAGTCCTCAACAGTTACAATTATTTTCACACTATTATACAAAAATAGTGAGGACTACTACTGCTCTAACTCTGCACATCACTCTGTTCTCCGACTAGTCCCTGCAACATTCTCATTTTCTGAAGAGGACAATAGATGAAAAGGGTGAGCTCAACTAGCCCAGTAAAGAATATTATGACTAAGATAATGTAGAATAATTTATCATTAGTCTTCAACAAATCAGATAAAATACTATGGACAACAAGTTTTAGATCAACAAGTGCAGCGGAATTAACAATGCATCAGAAGAGTTAAGTAGAAAATAATGTCTACTATATTCTATGATTTAAAAGTCCATAATTAATATTTTATCCCTGTAACATCAATCAATATATATCTTGAATCAAATATTCATCTTTGCACTACGGGCCAAAGATATTTATTTGTATCACCAGTTGGTCATATTCATCTCAACACCTGCCTATCTTTGCACTATGGGCCAAATATATTCATCAGGTAATCATTCATCTTTGCACTACAGGCCAAAGATATTCATCAAATAATCATCCATCTTTGCGCTACAGGCCAAAGATGATGAAAAATATTTTAAAGAACGATTCTATTGAGATAAAGGACAAAAATTAGGGATTCGTAATTTAGTTTATCAAAGTTCAAGAATACTCCATAATAATCAATTGTGGAGCAAAATTCAAGAATGAAGATCAAAACTTGGATCCAATCAAAGATAGGAACCATAATAGCCAACTTTGACAAAGAAAAGAAAATTTAATTTTTTTGTGAATAGTACCGTATTCGTGAATAGTGCCGTATACGTGAATAGTGTTGTATACATGAATAGTAACCCTAATATAAAAAGATAAAAATTTTACAATAAAATTCATACCAATATTTCGGTGTCATGATATTGAAAGAAATAACATCATTTTTGAAAAAAATATCTTCTCTTACCTCAAAAGAACAGTACTTCTGACTAGAATATCGGATATAATGCTGAATGAAACTTGTATTGTATAGCAGCACTTAAAGTATCAAAATACTCACAAA
Organism: Panax stipuleanatus; assembly: GCA_020205555.1. Taxonomy (NCBI): domain Eukaryota; kingdom Viridiplantae; phylum Streptophyta; class Magnoliopsida; order Apiales; family Araliaceae; genus Panax; species Panax stipuleanatus. Next base: position 130,987,709 of record CM035115.1, on the reverse strand, counting down.
AATACGCTCGATATTATATAGAGAGAAAACTTCTAATTCTGGTGTGATTTTCAAATTCTAACTAAGCACCCTATTTATAGAAAAATGCTTACAACGCCAAAGTAGAAAATTTAATAAAATAATAATTTTTTAAAAAAATTTCATGCCCACCCCTTGACCAAATTCATCAGCACACCAGTAGGGCCCACCAACATTTAAAAAATGTTTTTCTTTTAAAAAATATTTATAACTCCAAAAATTAATTCAGGCCCAATATTCTGAAACTTCTATAATTCATAAAAAATAGCACTTTTATCAGAAAAATAAGAATCAAATGTCTATTCCATAAGAAATTTAATTCTCTACAACTTTGTAGAAGAAAGTTTTTCCAAATTTCGAACGAAAAATGACCCAAATTTACATACGGATGAATTTGCAGGCTATAATCAAACTTCAGTCAAAAACAGGGCCCACCAATATATTTAACATGTTTTTTGTAATAAAAATACTACGGACCCAATTTGCTCTCTTTCTCCTCATTTTATTCATATCGTGCATTCATTGTAAAAATATCACCATTATTATATTATTATATTATTACATCATACACTTATAATGTAATATTATAATAATATATTTGAATGAATTATTTTATCAAAGAAGATAAAATATCAACTCTCAATAATTATCTCTTTAAAAACTCCTACATTAAATAAATATTTTGTTATCATTTTTATCAATAATTAATTATTCACAAATAATAGTATAGAATCACAATAATGACAACCAGGTCATTCCCAGGAAAGAAGAGGCTTTCCGATAAGAATTTCTCCTTACTGGCGCGCAATTAGATTAACTAACCCCTTTTATAGACAGAACTTCCTAGACATTGCCAATAATGATGTTTAATAATATTATTCAAATAATATGAATTATTAATTTGATAATGTAAAATATTGTGCAGTGACAATTATTAAAATAACAATAATATAAAATACTATGTAATACCATGTGCTACTGTGTAACAACGCGTATTAATTTAGTTTAACCACCGGGTATTTCAACAGTGTTAACGGTAACCGTTACGCCGTTATTTATAGAAAACTTATTTTTGTCGTTTTTTTCATCCGACAGTTTTTCGTTATGGGCCCACAAATAGCTGCGCCGTCGTACGAATATTCCCCGACAACAAGAATATTCTACGACCAAACGAATATTCCCCGATAATAATGAATATTTTATAACCACTTGCATATTTTAAAATATTTGCGCATTTTACCCATAACTTACCACATCTATCAAATCAACCTCTTACTATTTAAAATAATATATAGAGGAAATTCAATTTTATTCATAAAAAGTTGGGGTCTTACAACCTCCCCTCCTTATGAAATTTGTTCCATCGAAATTGACGTTCTTACCTGGTGTTTCGAAAAGGTGAGGATACCTCGGTTTCATTTTCGATTCTAACTCCCAAGTCATTTCCTAAATAGCATGGTTCCTCCACAAAACTTTGACTTGTGGTATAACCTTTGTGCGTAGGACATTGTCCTTCCTATCCAATATCTTGACAGGTACCTCCTCATACGTTAAATCTTCGGTTATCTCATCTGATACTAACTCAATAATGTGGTTTGGGTCTTTCACATATTTACGTAGCACGGATATGTGAAACACGTTATGAACACGAGACATGCTTGGAGGTAAAGTGAGTCTATAGGCCACATTTCCTACTCGGTTAAGAATCTCAAATGGACCAATAAATCGTGGGTTGAGCTTTTCTCTCTTCCCGAATCTTGTAACTCCTTTCCACGGAGCAACACATAACAGTACATGATCCCCAAAATTAAATTCCACGTCCTTTCGATGAAGATACACATAACACTTTTGTCAATCCTGTGCCGTTTGTATACGTTGTCGGATTATTTGGATCTTTTTCGTGGTCATACGTACTAACTCCGGTCCCAACAATGTTGCTTCACCCACCTCATCCCAACATACTGGAGAATGACAGCCCATACAACGCTTTGAATGGAGCCACGCCTATACTTGCCTGATAACTATCGTTGTAGGAGAATTCCACCAATGGTAGGTACTTATCCCAACTTCCTTTGAAGTCTAGAACACAGAGTCTCAATAGATCTTCAAGAGTTTGAATAGTCTTTTTCGATTGCCCGTCCGTTTGAGGATGATATGCCGAACTAAATCGTAAATCCGTGCCCATAACTTTCTGCAAACTGACCGAAAATCGTGAAGTAAATCTTAGGTCACGATCCAAAACTATGGATACTGGCATGCCATCCAACCTCATAATCTCATTCACGTACATACGAGCAAGACGCTCATGGGAATAAGTCTCCCGTATCGGCAAGAAATGAGCAGACTTGGTTAATCTATCAACAATAACCCAAATCGCATCTATGCCTTGAGAAACCTTGGGAAGACCCGTAACGAAATCTTTGGTAATGTGTTCCCACTTCCACTTTGGAATCTCAAGTGGTTACAATGGACCCTTTGGCACTTGATGCTCCGCCTTGACACGTTGACACGTTAAACACCTCGAGATAAACTCCATAATCTCTCTCTTCATATTGCTCCACTAAAATGTATGTCGAAGATCACGATGCATTTTGGTACTACCAGGATGGATTGCAAATGGTGTGTTGTGTGCCTCCATCATGATTCTATACATCAAGTCAGAATCGTTAGGAACACAAAGTTTGGAGTTGACTCGAAGTATTCCTTCTTCATTGATTCTTGCTTCTGAAATAGCACCTTCTTACACCTTCTTCCTCATCTTCATCAGCTCTGGATCTGTAGCTTGAGCAGCTTTAACTTTATCAATCAAAGCTGGTTCTACGCATATACTTGACATCATCATGTGGGTTCCCGGAGTCTTGAACTTTATCTCCATATTTTATAAGTCACACAGAATAGGCCTTTGTGTTGACAGCATCGCACTCGTTCCCGCATATGATCTTCTACTTAATGCGTCAGCTACCACGTTCACTTTACCAGGATGGTATTGGATGGTATGGTCAGAATCTTTCAATAGCTCAAGCCAACGTCGTTGCCGCATGTTGAGTTCCTTTTGAGTGAAGAAATATTTAAGGGACTTATGATCTGTATAGATCTCCACTTTCTCTCCATACAGGTAGTGTCTCCAGATCTTCAATGCGAAAATGACTGCTGCCAACTCTAGATCATGAGTAAGATAATTCCTCTCATATTCCTTGAGTTGTCGCGAGGCACAGGCTATGACTTTCCCATGTTGCATGAGAACATATCCTAACCCTTTGCCCGAAGCATCGCTGTAGATAACAAATTCATCCGAACTAGATGGTATTGTTAGAACAGGTGCCGAGATAAGTCTCCTCTTGAGCTCTTGGAAGCTCTTCTTGCATTCCTCGCTCCATATAAATTTTGTATCTTTCCGAGTCAGCTGAGTTAATGGAGTAGCGATTCAAGAAAATCCTTCCACGAATCTCCGATAATAACCAGCTAAGCCCAGAAAGCTACGTACTTTGGTCACCGACTTCAGTTGCTCCCAACTTTGTATTGCTTCAATCTTCGTCGGGTCAACAGATACTCCATGTTTTGACACCACGTGCGCAAGGAATGCTACCTCCTCAAGCCAGAACTCGCATTTCTTCCACTTGGCATATATCTTGTTATCACGAAGCCTTTGAAGTACCAGCTTCAAGTGGTGCTCATGATCTTCACGGCTTTTGAAATAAATGAGGATGTCATCAATAAAGACAACAATGAACTGATCCAAATATTCCTTAAACACATTGTTCATCATATCCATGAAAGCAGCAAGAGCATTAGTCAATCCAAAAGACACGAATAAGAATTTATAATGCCCGTACCGGGTTCTAAAGGTAGTTTTCAGAATATCCTCAGTTTTAATCTTCAGCTGATGATATCCAGAACGAAGATCGATCTTTGAAAAGAATTGTGCACCTTGTAACTGGTCGATCAGGTCATCAATACGAGGTAGTGGATACCTATTCTTGATGGTGACGTGGTTTAACTCCCGATAGTCAATAGAAAGTCGCATATTCCAGTATTTTTTCTTTACGAATAAAATAGGAACACCCCAAGGAGACGTACTAGGACGAATAAAACCGATGTCTAACAATTCCTGTAGTTGGACCTTTAACTCCTGAAGTTCAATAGGAGCCATTCGATATGGGATTTTAGAAATAAGTTTTGTACCGGGTTCAAGGTCAATAAATTATTTAACTTCACGTTTTGGGAGTAGACTTGGAAGTTCTTGGGGAAATACATCAGGAAACTCATTAACAACATAAATATCATTCAAACCTGACGTATTCTGGTTTAGATCAGTGACATGGGCTAAGAAAGCTTGACATCCGTTTTTCAATAAACGAATGGCTTTATAACTTGAAATGACATTGATTGATTTTAGTGGTTTGGTGGTTTGAATTCGCATAACAGGTTGGTTAGGAATATGAAAACTAACAACCTTATGAAAACAATCAATTTTGGCATGATAAGTGGTTAACCAGTCAATTCCTAAAATCACATCAAATGCAAGTATTTTCAAAGATATAAGATCAACAGGTAGGGTGAGGGTACCAATTTGAATCAAGCAAGATTTGTAAACTGTAGATGTAACGAAGGTTTCACCCAACGGAGTTTCAACAGATAAGTCAAAGTCTAATTTCTCAGGAGTCAAATTCAAACGTTGAGTACAAGCAGGTGAAATAAAAGAATAGGTAGCACCGGTATCTAATAAGGCATAGACTTCGCAAGAGTTTATGATTAGCTTACCCGTGATCACCTCGTTCGGGTTCCTCGCGTTTTGGGAAGTCACGACAAACGCTTTTCCAGGAACCACCGACTTTTACTTGTCCGGAACAGCCTTTGGAGGCATTATCCCCGCTGGACTTGGTTTCGCTACAAGACACTCTCGAGCTATATAAACTTCCTTTCCACAGTTATAGCACACGTTGAATTATTGTGGGCAGCTTGGGCTGATGTGTCCCTCTTTCCAGCATTTATAGTATACGACCGGTGGTCGTTCTCCTCTCCTAGAAACAGTTGATGCTGGTGCTGCTATCGACGTCTTCACGTTCTCATTGTTGTACCTTATCTTCTTGAAATCTCCCTCGAACTCACTTCTTCTATTATCATGACCACGATTACCACCGGAGTGGTTACCGCTTCTGTCATTATACTTTCCTCCCCGCTAGTTGTCATTGCTCCGATGACTGCTGCCACCGGTACGACCCTGGTTGTGGTCCCTTGGTTGAACAAACTCATTATCCCGCTCTAATAATTGAGCCCTGTTCACAACATCGGAATATAGATAAAATTTGTGAGAAATGAGGTAGTGATGAATTTTGGGTTTCAAACCTCTCAGAAACATCTGCATCATACGTTCCTCATTTTCCACCAAATGAGATGCAAACCGGGATAACTCCGTGAACTTAGCCTCGTACTGGGACTGTAATACCTGAGAATTTCTGAATATTATTAAATGAATATATTAATGGAAATGAATATTTATTTGAATATAAATATGTAAGTGTTATGAGATAAGTTAACTCAATTATATTAAATTGAATATATAATAATTGAGGAAAATATGAAGTTTATTGTGACGCCCCCAGAATAGGTCCAGTCAACCCAACCCATTATGAGTCGCCAAATACATGGTACAGAATTCAAATACAAACTTTATATCACACAGTCGTGCAAAATACGACCATACAACTGTGAGTGTTAATACAAATCGTATATAATACAAAATATTAACATTCAAATTCATTCTTTATTTATTACAATTAGTATCCCACTATTTTACAAAAATAACGAGGACTATTACTGCTCTAACTCGGACCATCACTCTGTCCCCCGACTAGTTCCCGCAACGTTCTCATTTCCTGAAGAGGACAACAGATGAAAAGGGTGAGCTCAACTAGCCCAGTAAAGAATATTATGACTAAGATAATGAAAAATAAATTATCGTTAGCCTTCAATAAATCAGATAAAATATAATGGACAACCAATTTTAGATCAATATTCGCAGCGGAAATAACCGTTCATCATCAATATTTTATCCCTGTAACATCAATCAATATACATCTCAAATCAAATATTCATCTTTGCACTACAGGCCAAAGATATTCATTTGTATCATCAGTGGTCATGTTCATCTCAACACCTGTCATCTTTGAACTACGGCTAAAGATATTCATCAGGTAATCATTCATCTTTGCTCTACAGGCCAAAGATATTCAGTTATATCACCACTTAGGACTGAGGATGATGAAAAATAATATAAATAACGAATCCAGTGAAATAAAGGATAAGATTAAGGATTCGTATTTTAGTTTATTCAAGTTCAAGAATATTCTATAATAATACCTTGTGGAGCAAAATTCAAAAATAAAGCTCAAAACTTAGATCCAATCAAAGGTAGTAACCATAACAGACAATTTGGACAAATAGAAGAAAATTTAGTTTTTTCGTGAATAGTGCCGTATACGTGAATAGTGCCGTATACGTGAATAGTAACCCCAACGGAAAAAGTAAGAATTTCATAATAAAATCCATGACAATATTTTGGTATAATGATATTGAAAAGAATAACATCATTTACGAAAGAAAATAACATCCCTTACCTCAAAAGAATAGTACTTCTGACCGGAATATCGGAAATAATACCGAAGAAAATTTGCACTGAATAGTAATGCTCAAAGTATCTAAATACTCACAAAAATACAATCGATATTATAGAGAGAGAAAACTTCTACTTCTGGTGTGATTTTCAATTCTAACCTAAGTACCCTATTTATAAGAAAACTTAGGATGCCAAAGTAGAGTTTTGAATAAAATAATTTTTTTTTTAAAATTCCGCTGCCTGGCTGCTAAAAACCAAATTTTTTTCAACAACCAACAAAAGTGGGGCCCACCCATAAAAAAATATATTTATTTTCTGAAACTTCAATAATTCATAATAAATAGTCCCTTTGTCAGAAAAATACAAATTCTATGTCTTTTTCATAGGAATTTTAATTCTCTACAACTTTGTAGAAGGAAGTTTTTCCAAATTCCAAACATAAATTATCCGAAATCCATAAATAGATGATTTTCTACACCAAAATACTGATAAAAACACATCAGCACTAATTCCTTCTCTTATATTCACAAAATAAATATTTTCTTATCATATAAATAAATAATTAATTATTCACAAATAATATTATAGAACTACAATATTGACAACCAGGTCGTTCCCAGGAAAGAGGGGGCCTTCCGATAAGGATTTCTCCTTACTGGCGCGCAATTAAATAACCCCTCCTAGACAGAACTTCCTTAGACATTGTCAATAATGCTATCTAATAATATTATTCAAATAATATGAATTATTGAGTTGATAATGTGAAATACTGTGCAATGACAATTATTGAATCAATCATAGCAACGTAGCAATTATTGATATAAAATATCAACGTAGCAATTATTGAACCGATAAAATATCCTGCAATTATTGAATGAATAATATAAAATATTGAACAGTAATTACTGTAACAATAATTGAGTAAGTGCTTTCTTTCGTAAGAATTAATAATTAGAATTACTGTACAATACCGTATGCTACTGTGCAATACCGTGTGCTACCGTGCAACACCGCGTATTACTGTACTTTAACCACCGGGTATTTTAACAGTACTAACAGTAACAACTACGCCGTTATTTTATAAAAAAGTTATTTCTGTCGCTTTCTATATCCGACAGTTATTCTGTTGTGGGACCCACAAATAGTTGCGCCGTCGTACGAATATTCCCCGACAACAAGAATATTCCACGACCAAACGAATATTCCCCGACAACAAGAATATTTTATAACCACTTGCTTATTTTAAAATATTTGCGCATTTCACCCATAACTTTTCATATTTATCAAAACAACACCTTACTGTTTCGAAATAATATATAAAGAAAATTAAATCTTTATTCATAAAAGTTGGGGTCTTACATTTATGATAAGCTCGTTGAAATGCCTTGTGTGGCACGGGAATAGAAAAGATGATGAGTTAATTAATTCATGGGCGAAGGAATTATTAAGTGAACAATTAATCTATATTAATTGTTAATTGTTATTATGAGAAATAGAATATTAATGGTGATTAATTAATAATATATTAATTATTATTATTGCAAATAATAGAATAATAATAAGTAACTTGTTTATAAATATAATAAAATTATATTTATTTAATTACCAAGGAATGCGATAATTAATCACATAATTGTTAATAATTATTGTTATGAAAATGAATTGTTAATATAGTGATTACTTAATTAATATAATATTTGCTCAATTGATTGCTATGTGCAAGCTTGAGATAATTAAATGTATAATGTATAGTAGCTACCTATATATTATATGAAGTGTAAAGTGCAATGTGACTATACATATTGAAACTATATGTTATGACTAATTAAATGAATACATCATGAGGCTTATGTGATAATTGTGTGTGAGTATACATTAAAATATTACATCATGAATATATAGTGAACAATTGTTGATTAATAGAATTTAATAATAAAGGAGACAATGTAATGTGATAATATCCGATTAAATTATACCGGTATGATAAGATGTACATGAGTTATATATGTACAAATTACATTTACTATATTAAAATATTATTTTTATATTGGGATTACATTTTAACTCTATCTAAGTATACATATAATACCTAAGTGTATATAATATATGGTAGGCTTATTTGATTAAACATTGCATTGTACCACACTTGCTAGAATGCTGAGATATATGGCCTTATCCCATATTGATAGTCATTATCTCTTCTCACGTGAAATACTCCAATGCTAGCCTACTCCCTATGTCCTTTAACTCAACAAATCATAACGATGATGAACAATGAAGTGGTTTTCAAGATTGCCTTCACCAATTAATTACCTACTCTTCCTTAACCAACATATAAATCATCAGTTCATTGGTTTGAATTAATGGGAGAATGCATTGTCTGGGTAATATTCTTTCTATAAGTATAGCCCCTCCCCTTCACAAATTCAATTGCTGAGATTTTGCTTAAGTGTTGAATTGAGAGTGTATTATGAGTTTGTTAGCAAGATAGTTACAAAGAGAGAGAGACTTCAATTTCAGCAAGCTCAATTAGCTAACAGAGGTATAATCACATTCTATTGTTCTGCATTTTTGTTTCTTTGTAAAATTTCAAGATTCTTGATTATGCCAAATTAGATTGTAAATGGGTTGTAGATTGCTAATAAGTATTATACTAACTTACCAACATGTTTAAACTATAATGTGGCATGTTTAGAAGAGATTTCATGAAGAAAATTTAGGATTTGGCTTAGCCTCTGCTGAAGCAGAAACACTTCAGTTCTGGCCGGGAACTGGCGCAGCTGCACCAGTTGTATACTAGGGCGCAGCGCAGCTGCGCCGGTCTCTGATATTTATTTTCTACTTTCTGCTACAATCTATTAAGTAATAGCATGTCCGTATTGGTTAAACAACCATGGGAACAGTATTATCACATATATATGAGTGCATTAGCCTAGTGTGAACATGTTTCAATATGATTGCATGCACGATTGATGAAACGACCTATAGCTTTCAAAATAAACTTAGAGTTTCAAAAAGGGCTTGACATGTTTTGACATTCTGACTTTGTAAGCATGTTAGTATGACTTAAAAATGCATGAAAGGCATGTTGACTTATGTAAATATGTTTCATAATGTAATATGAGCATACAGACCTCACCAGTGAACATTTCTAACGAAAATGTAAGTTTTGAATGTGAACCTTGGCATGTGAATATCATATATGCATTCTGATTTTGGGAGCATGATTATATGAGTTGTTAAGCATGAAAAGTTAGTCTAAGGTATTGTAATTACAATAGCATACACGGTTTGCGTTTAAAGTGATTTTAAAGACCAAAACTCAAAAGTTTTGGAAAACTAAAGTGGTATGGACCAAGACCTTAGTGTTCTGATATTGTTAACATGTTTAATAGTGCGTATAGCATCGCTAGTATATCATACATGTGTACTCACTTGTTAAATTCAATGAAAGGATAACCAAGCATGAGTTAAGCATATTTTTAAAGTGATAAACAATGCTAGTTATGAATAAATGATGTGGACAATCGCGAGAATGTATATTATAATTTATATGACCTTCTCGTATGTACATATGGTTAATCTAGTAGGCCTTATGATTTCATGACCCTATTTGGCCTTAAATTCTTAGAAATCCTAAACTAAGACCCTAACATGTAAAGGTGAGCTTAGGATGGTTATACGTGTATGTCAAGTCTTCTAGTATGTATGCATGATAAGTGTAATTGTCTTAATATGCTTACGTGCCAGACAATAACTGCAGGCAACAGCCCAACCTTGGTCTTGCTCAGGGGCAGCGCAGCTGCGCCACCCCTAGGCTTAACCATGGCGCAGCTACGCCAGTCTGGATTTCATGTTTGACAGTTCTACTTAGTTCTGATGGTTTCTGATTTGTGCTAATTGGTTTATAATGATATCTAAGCTGCTAAACAAGTCTAATTGTGCAAATTAGTTGTAATATTATTATTATTGTATTAGATTATAGAACGTGATGAATCGAATTTGAGAGACCAGTGGCGGTCCAAATTTGGGGGCGTCACAGGTTGGTATCAAAGATGTAGTTATAAACCTTAGGAGCGAGTGTCCTTAGACTATAACTTAGGAGAACTTAGGAAGTTAGAAGGAGATAAAACTCATGTAGAGTTTTCCTTAAGAGACTTAGTATGTTATGAAATGTAACTTCATTCTATACAATGAACTTATGTTTTATTTAACATTCTAATGGAGTTGTTGTTTGTTTGTCTTGTGTTTGTTATTGTAGGATGGCAGACATATGGATATCTAGTAGAGTGGCGGAGGAGGAGCCCAGAGATATACATGTAGTATACGAGGCACCTCTAGAGGCTGTGCCAGTGCAGGCAGTTACACCATCTGAGTCTGACGACGAGGATGAGATCGAGGTGGAGTTTGATCCTGAGGAGGACGATCCTATTGAGGATGAGCCTATAGAGCAGGAGCCAATGGAGGACTCCTACGAGCCCAATCTGGAGGAGCATATGCTGGGAGAGTACGAGGAGCGTATTTTGGAGTTGGACTACAGAGTCCAAGAGCTGGAGGCTGAGGCCCAGGAGAGAGAGTCTGAGTTTCAGAAGCTGAGGGATGAGGACCATCAGAGAAAGCTAGAGATACAGGAGTTGGAGGTGGAGATTGCATACTGCAGGGAGGCAGGGATCCAGATGGGGGCCTTGTTTCATAGGTCGGTGGCAAGGGACGTGGATCTGGCAGGAAAGCTGGAAGAGGTAGAACAGAGGGAACTGAGTGAGAAGTCCGAGAAGGAAGCACTCCGTACTCAGCTAGAGTTGGAGGTTATGGATAGGATCCACTTCGAGGAGAAGTGGGAAGCGGCTAACGAGAGAGCTGACGACCAAGAGGATGAGGTCAGATGCAAGAAGAGGAAGATGAATAAGATGGGGTATGTGTTTCATTCAGCTTTTGAGAGGGTGATCGATGGTGTATACCACTACCCGGCGGAGCAGGGACAAACCCTACACACCTTGAGCCAAGAGTTGATGGCGTACATAGCGCAGATCGAGTACAAGAGCGCTGTGGAGCGTGGAATGATGGGATGAGACCCTTAGTCAGTCTAGCCGTAGTATTAGTGGTATTTACCTTATGTGATGTATATACTATGTTGTAATTCCAACTTTTTATGTAAAGTGTGGGATAGCTATGTAAACCCTAGTAAGCTTATGTTAGAGGGGTAATGTGTTAGTGTTCCCCGTCTTTTATGATATTAGGGGATATATGTGATAACATTTATAGAAATATGCTAGGGAAAATCATGTAATGAAATGATTTGGCATATGAATATAAATGATGCTTATTTCAGAAACGTGTTATAATTTTCTTCTTTTTAGTATTAAAAGAAATACTTAAGTAATATAACTGAGTAATAATAAAATAAAAATTTGTGATGCAGATAATGGCACCAAGACGTAGATTGACTGCACCTGAGGAGTCAGTGAACAATGAAAGGGAACAAGTAGATCCCATCTAGAAGTTAGTAGATTTGTTAGGAGAAGCTCTAAGGGGAAGGAACAACGAGCCCATTCGCCCCAACCCTCAAGCTGTCCCAATGACAAACTTCAAAGATTTTAGGAGTGTAGGACCCCCAGAGTTCGAGGGTACTACTAACCCGATAATTGTGCAAACTTGGATAAAAGAGATTGAGAAGGCTTTCACCATCGCCCGAGTGAGTGAAGACCAGAAGACGGTATTTGCTACATACATGATGAGAGGCGAAGCGAACTACTGGTGGGAGGCGAATCAGCAGAGAGCTGGAGAAGGAACGATAGCGTTGGAGATATTTAAGACGCTGTTCTTCGAGAATTACTTCTTGAAGAGCATGAAGAATCGACTGGAGGTGAAGTTCTTAAAACTAAAATAAGGTGATATGACGGTGGCTCAGTACGCAGCTAAGTTCAATGAACTCGCGCGATTTATAGAACACCAATTTGGAGATGAAGAAAGGAAGGCAAGACGTTTTGAGCAAGGGCAGAAGCCGTGGCTATATAATAAAGTATCAGTTCTTCAAATTGATTCCTTTGCCACATTGCTAGAGAAGGCAATCATACCAGAAGGCGGTAGTGTGGCCTTAAGTCTTTATCATAAGGAGAAGAAAAACAAGAACACTGGTAGTGAGCGTCGTGGAGGAAGTAGCAGCGGGGGACGTAATTTGGGAAAGAGAAAGTGGGAGAACAATAACAACAAAAATAACAACAATCAGTCGGGAAACTTTCGTGGAGGATTTAAGAAAAGGAGTGAAGCTTGTAATAAGTGTGGGAGAAGTCATCAGGGGGAGTGCTGGAAAGGAAAGAGAACGTGCTATAACTACGACCAGGAGGGGCACATATCGTCGAATTGCCCAAAATCGAAGAAGGTCAGGGGATGTTTTGCTTGCGGATCAACGAAGCACCAGATTAAGGATTGCCCAAAGAAAGGAAATGGTGGGACTAGCGGAGGTCAGGGAGGAGGTAGCAAGTTAATGATTGGTGGACCAGCGCAGCCCAACCGATCGACCACCCGAACCTTTAACGTGATCGTCCAGGACGCAGTAGCTACGAAGGACTTGGTGTCAATTATAATCCCGATCAATGATATAAATGCTTATGTATTATTTGATTCGGGTGCCACCTGTTCTTTTATATCTGAAGAATTTGCTAGTAGACTTAACACACACCGAGAACGATTAGAAGATCCATTGAACATAGAAGTTGCGAATAAAGAAGTAATCACTGTAGAATACGTTTATCAAAATTGTCGTGCAAACATTAGAGATCATGAACTGAGCGTAGACTTGATCCCTATTAGATTGGGAGAATTTGACGTAATACTGGGAATGGATTGGTTGTATAACCATGCTGTAATAATTGACTGTCAGAACAAATGTGTGAACCTTCAGACTCCAAGTAAGTCTAAGGTAGTGTTTTATGGTAGCTCATCGCTTAAGCAATAGTGTTGCGTTACGATGATGCAGGCCAAGAAATTATTAAGGAAAGGATGTGTAGGTTATTTAGCTTACATTGTAGATACTCAAAAAAAGGGAGTAGAAATTAAAGATATATTCGTAGTGAATGAATTCCAAGATGTATTTTCGGACAATCTGCCTGGTCTTCCGCCAGACAGAGAAATCAAATTCGTAATAGACTTAGCACCAGGAACTGCACCGATTTCGAAAGCCCCATACCGTATGGCACCTGTAGAAATGAAGGAATTGATGATACAACTGCCAGAGTTATTGGATAAAGGTTGCATACGATCGAGTGTGTTTCCTTGGGGAGCACCAATGTCATTCGTTAAGAAAAAGGACGGATCGATGAGGCTCTGTATCGATTATCGAGAATTAAACAGAGTAACGATCAAGAACAGATATCCGCTATCGAGGATAGAGGACTTATTTGACCAACTGAAGGGAGCGAATTGTTTCTCGAAGATAGACCTACGGACAGGTTATCACCAACTGAAAGTACTGGAAGAAGACATACCAAAGACTGCGTTTAGAACCCGTTACGGACATTACGAGTTTTTGATAATGTCATTCGGATTGACTAATGCTCCGGCAGCATTTATGGACTTGATGAATCGAATTTTCAAGCCCTATTTGGATAAATTTGTGATAGTTTTCATCGACGACATCTTGATCTACTCGAAGACAGAAGAAGAACACGTCGAACATCTGAAAATAGTTTTGGAAGCACTAAGGAAGAAAAAGATGTATGCAAAATTTTCTAAATGTGAATTTTGGATGGAGAAGGTTCAATTCTTAGGACATGTGGTGGATAAGAATGGAATCTCAGTAGACCCTGCGAAGGTAGAAGCAGTAAGTAATTGGGAGCAGCCAAGAACACTAACGAGATAAGAAGTTTCTTAGGGTTAGCTGGGTACTATCGAAGATTCATCCAAGATTTTTCTAAGATAGCAACCCCGTTGACCAATCTGACAAGGAAGATGGTGAAGTTCGTATGGACGGACAAATGCGAAGAAGGTTTTCAAAAATTGAAGAAAAAATTAAGTGAAGCTCCTGTGTTGTCACTACCAGACGAGACGGGAGGTTTTGTGGTGTATAGTAACACATCGCACAAGGGAATTGGCTGTGTGCTCATGCAACACGACAAAGTCATTGCATATGCATCACGACAATTAAAGGACTACGAAAAACGATACCCTACTCACGACTTAGAGTTAGCGGCAGTAGTTTTTGCGTTGAAGATTTGGAGGCATTATTTGTACGGAGAGAAATGTGAGATATACACGGACCACAAGAGTCTGAAATATATCTTCACACAGAAGGAGTTGAATATGAGTCAGAGAAGGTGGTTAGAATTGATCAAGGATTATGACTTTAATATTCTTTATCACCCGGGTAAGGTAAACATAGTTGCCAACTCTCTGAGAAGAAAAGGAAGGGAGAAATTGTTTCATTTGACGACTTAAGAATAGTTGAGAAGAGAGATGGAGAAATTAGAAATAGAGGTGAAAGAACCAGAGGGGTCTGAAGAAAAGTTCTTCGCAATGGAAGGTCATCCAAGAATGTTGGATAGAGTAAAGAAATTATAAGAGAAGAATGAAGAATGCGAGAAAATTAGAAAGAGGATCGCAGAAAATAGAGAAGAAAGATTCTGAATGGATAAAGATGGTATCTTGAGATTCGAAGGGAGTGTGTTGGTGCCAGCGGTAACCGAGCTAAGAGAAGAGATTATGCACAAGGCACACAAGACGACATATTCCTTTCACCCGGGAGGCACAAAGATGTACCGAGATTTGCGGCAACATTTTTGGTGGCCCAATCTGAAACGGGAAGTCGCAGAGTGCGTTAGTAGATGTCTGACTTGCCATCGTGTTAAAGCAAAACACCAGCAGCCGAGTGGTTTACTACAACCGTTGGAAATACTAGAGTGGAAATGGGAGCACATTACGATGGACTTCGTGGTGGGACTTCCAGTCACGCAAAAAGTTATGATGCTATTTGGGTTATCGTGGATCGACTAACGAAGACCACACATTTACTACCGATCAAGATCCGCTATAGTTTGAATCAGTTAGCGAGTCTGTACGTAAAGGAGATTGTTTCACAACATGGAGTGCTGGTGTCAATTGTCTCTGATCGAGATCCGCACTTCACGTCAAACTTTTGGAAAAGCTTGCAAGAGAGAATGGGAACACAGTTGAGATTGAGTACCGCTTATCATCCTCAGACAGACGGACAGAGTGAGCGAAAAAAATAAACGCTGGAGGACATGCTTAGGACTTGCGTGATGGACTTCAAGGGAAATTGGGACGACCACCTACCCTTAGTTGAATTTGCGTATAACAATAGTTATCATGTGAGTATCGGCATGCCACCGTACGAAGCTCTTTACGGAAGAAAGTGTAGAATGCCATTATGTTGGGACAAAGTTGGAGAACGACGAATACTCGGACCAGAGTTAGTTCAACAAACCGCAGACATGGTGACAGTAATAAGTGTTAGAGTTTTTGCCCTAGAGGCTAATTCTTTGATGTAATTGCTTAAACATTTTTGATATTATATTTGATTGAATAAATGAATTATTTTATTATGGTTTTATTTACTGCGTTATATAAATGTTAACATAATAAAAGTCCTTAGAATAATGATACAAATTATATGGCTTCAAGTATGTGACTTGAACATGAGATCATATAGTTACAATTAGTATCATTACTCTTAAATGTCCCTAGTCGAGTGTCATTGTTAATGGGACAACAATGATACATTGAGAATAGTATGTGGATTAACTGATGGCCAAATCTCATTGGTCATAAATATATGAGATATTGAGTCAATGCATAGGTACATGTTAGAGAACAATGTACTGGGCAGACCCACCATGAGAATTCTACGTGGAGCATTATGCAAAGTGTCATAAGCAATTCTCATAGTGACAATGATGTAATGATCCTCCGACCTGAAATCACTATATTACTACACGAGAATTTATGTACTTTGATATCATCAAAGGCCACCTTTAATAGGTGGACGATAAAGGTGATTATTGGGTACATCATGAATCGTGTGAGGAATATGAGTGATCTAGATGGAATTTAACCCTCCTATATATTAGGGGTGATATCCATAGGCCTCTTGATTGAGTAGGACTATGAAATGCATGGCCATGCTCAAATAGTGATTTGTTTCATATAGTCTACTCATAGATCAAGAAAACTCAGATTAAATTATGAAGAGGATGACACATTCCATGCCTCGAGTTTAATCTAGGATGTCAAGGTTAAAAGGATTAAATTACATTGAAACATTGGTCACGAAAAGGTTGTATCGAATCACCGATCTTATTATTATTTGGGTAGCAGTGATGCATTACTAGATGCCGCTCACTGTTTATAATTTTATAATATGATTTTAAAATTATTGCCAACATAATAATAACCTATAGGGTCACACACTTAGAACGTAATTAAAAGGAAATTAATTTAAATTGTATGGATTTAAATATATCAATATAATTGATAGTATTTAAATTATGAATTTAAATTAATAGGATAATTTGTATATATATATATATATATAAATTCGGATTTTATTTTTCTAATTGGATTAGGTTTTGGTTAATTCCTTTAACTGCTATATATATGATATATCAGCCGTTTAGGGTATCATCGAGATCAAAACCCTAGCCGCTCTTAGGGAGAGACTAGAGAGAAAATTTTTGAAAAGTCCAGATCCTTGGCGGCTAGTACCGCAGCTTTCCTTGCTGCAGATCGTGTGACGATTCGCGGGACGTTCGTGTGGATACCGTAGAGGCGCAGTTCCGTTGGATTGCGTTGAGGATTCGAAGCAGTTCCAGAATCTCCATCATCTCCTTTCAGGCTTGAATAATCGGTAAAACATATCTTAACCTCTGAATTAATATGTTTTCGCATGGATCCTGTTTTAGGGTTTCGAAATTTTTTTAATTTTCGATGCGTTTATGTGCCGAAAACCCTACAATAAGAACTAGATTGGTAGCAGCTCAAGATCGCCAAAAAAAGTACGCAGACTTGCATCGACATGACCTAGACTTCAAAGTCGGCAGTTTCGTATTCTTGAAGGTATCTCCCTGGAAAGGAAAAATACGATTCAGCAATAAAGGAAAATTGAGTCCAAGATTTATAGGACCGTTCGAGGTATTGAAACGAGTGGGCGAAGTGGCATACAAAGTTGCATTACCACCCGAGTTGGAGCACATTCACAATGTGTTTTACATCTCCGTGTTGCGTCCATACAAGGCCGACTACAAGCACATAATTTCTTATGAGCACATTCAAGTGGAGAAGAACTTGGCATATGAAGAAATTCCTGTCCAAATTCTAGATAAGAAAGAGCAAACCTTAAGAAATAAAGTCATTTCATCTGTAAAAGTACTTTGGCGTAACCACGATGTCGAGGAGGCTACGTGGGAGTTAGAAGATAGGATGATAAGGGATTATCCCCATCTATTTGTGTAACCTTGTAGCAATTTCGAGGATGAAATTTTTATAAGGGGGGAGGATGTAATACCCGAGAATTTCTGAATATTATTAAATGAATATATTAATGAAAATGAATATTTATTTGAATATAAATATGTAAGTGTTATGAGATGAGTTAACTCAATTATATTAAATTGAATATATAATAATTGAGGAAAATATAGAGTTTATGATAAGCTCATTGAAATGCCTTGTGTGGCACGGAAAGAGAAAAGATGATGAGTTAATTAATTCATGGGCGAAGGAATTATTAAGTGAACAATTAATCTATATTAATTGTTAATTGTTATTATGAGAAATAGAATATTAATGGTGATTAATTAATAATATGTTAATTATTATTATTGCAAATAATAGAATAATAATAAGTAACTTGTTTATAAATATAATAAGATTATATTTATTTAATTACCAAGGAATGCGATAATTAATCACATAATTGTTAATAATTGTTGTTATGGAAATGAATTGTTAATATAGTGATTACTTAATTAATATAATATTTGCTCAATTAATTGCTATGTGCAAGCATGCGATAATTAAATGTATAATGTATAGTAGCTACCTATATATTATATGAAGTCTAAAGTGCAATGTGACTATACATATTGAAACTATATGTTATGACTAATTAAATGAATACATCATGAGGCTTATGTGACAATTGTGTGTGAGTATACATTAAAATAGTACATCATGAATATATAGTGAACAATTGTTGATTAATATAATTTAATAATAAAGGAGACAATGTAATGTGATAATATCCGATTAAATTATACCGGTATGATAAGATGTACATGGGTTATATATGTATAAATTATATTTACTACATTAAAATATTATTTTTATATTGGGATTACATTTTAACTCTATCTAAGTATACATATAATACCTAAGTGTATATAATATATGGTAGGCTTATTTGATTAAACATTGTATTGTACTACACTTGCTAGAATGCTGAGATATATGGCCTTGTCCCATATTGATAGTCACTAACTCTTCTCACGTGAAATACTCCAATGCTCGCCTACTCCCTATGTCCTTAAACTCAGCAAATCATAGCAATGATGAACAACGAAGTGGCTTTCATGATTGCCTTCACCAACTAATTACCTACTCTTCCTTAACCAACATACAAATCTTCAGTTCATTGGTTTGAATTAATGGGAGAATGCATTGTCTGGGTAATATTCTTTCTATAAGTATAGCCCCTCCCCTTCACAAATTCAATTGCTGAGATTTTGCTTGTTGAATTGAGAGTGTATTGTGAGTTTGTTAGCAAGATAGTTACAAAGAGAGAGAGACTTCAATTTCAACAAGCTCAATTAGCTAACAGAGGTATAATCACATTTTATCTTTTTGCATTTTTGTTTCTCTGTAAAATTTCAAGATTCTTGATTATGCCAAATTAGATTGTAAATGGGTTGTAGATTGCTAATAAGTATTATACTAACTTACCAACATGTTCAGACTACAATGTGGCATGTTTAGAAGTTATTTCATGAAGGAAATTTAGGATTTGGCTTAGCCTCTGCCAAAGCATAAACACTTCAGTTCTGGCCGGGAACTGGCGCAGTTGCGCCAGTTGTATACTAGGGCGCAGCGCAGCTGTGCCAGTCTTTTATATTTGTTTTCTACTTTCTGCTATAATATTCTAAGTAATAGCTTGTCCGTATTGGTTAAACAAGCATGAGAACAGTACTGTCACATATATATGAGTGCATTAACCTAGTGTGAACATGTTTCAATATGATTACATGGACGATTGATGAAACGACCTATAGCTTTCAAAATGAACTTAAAGTTTCAAAAAGGGCTTGACATATTTTGACATTCTGACTTTGCAAGCATGTTAGTATGACTTAGAAATGCATGAAAGGCATGTTGACTTATGTAAATATGTTTCATAATGTAATATGAGCATACAGACCTCACTAGTGAACATTTCTAACAAAAATGTAAGTTTTGAATGTGAACCTTGGCATGTGAATATCATATATGCATTCTGATTTTGCGAGCATGATTATATGAGTTGTTAAGCATGAAAAGTTAGTCTAAGGTATTATAATTATAATAGCATACACGGTTTGCGTTTAAAGTTATTTCAAAGACTAAAACTCAAAAGTTTTGGAAAACTAAAGTGGTATAGACCAAGACCTTAGTGTTCTGATATTGTTAACATGTTTAATAGTGCGTATAACATCACTAGTATATCATACATGTGTACTCACTTGTTAAATTCAATGAAAGGTTAACCAAGCATGAGTTAAGCATGTTTTTAAAGTGATAAACAATGCTAGTTATGAATAAATGATGTGGGCAATCGCGAGCATGTATATTATAATTTATATGACCTTCTCGCATGTACATATGGTTAATCTAGTAGGCCTTATGATTTTATGACCCTATCTGGCCTTAAATTCTTAGAAATCTTAAACTAAAACCCTAACATGTAAAGGTGAGATTAGGATGGTTATACGTGTATGTCAAGTCTTCTAGTATGTATGCATGATAAGTGTAATTATCTTAGTATGCTTACGTGCCGGACAGAAACTGCAGGCAGCAGCCCAACCTTGGTCTGGCTAGGGGGCAGCGCAGCTGCGCCACCCCTAGGCTTGACCATGGCGCAGCTGCGCCAGTCTGGATTTCATGTTTGACTGTTCTTCTTAGTTCTGATGGTTTCTGATTTGTGCTAATTGGTTTATAATAATATCTAAGCTGCTAAACAAGTCTAATTGTTACTGATATATGATAGTAGCATTCTATGAAGATGTTCAATTGAGAAAAGGAATTCCATAGATAATGAGAACCTAATCGATTAAAGAAATATGCCATAATGCTATACGAGTGTTACTTGACTTCGTGGCAACTTATAAACTTATTTCGTACCATATGTGTATAAGTGCGTAATGACATACGTATAAGGGATTATAGAACTAAAGAAGAACCTTATATAGTTAACTTTAATATTGAACTTGTGTACCTAATGTGTTTAACTAAAGAACATCCTATACATGTAATATATAAATTGGATTCGAAACTGTTGATTTACTTAACATGGATAGACTACGCCTAAGGCAAGTTCTCAAACTTACACTCTTTTACGGTGCAAGTATCCTATCCTTGTATTTACTTTATTCAAAGAATATTGTAAGCAAGTTTTCTTACTCGTTTAAATTGAGTTAGTATGCTTATTAAATACACTCTTATTCCATTTGAGTCTTATGAAAGCTATTATTCATGTTGAACTTGGTATTGTTCATGAATATCGTGAAAGTGTCTATGCCATTTGATTCGGCTAGACTATATGCATGTTTAGAAAACTATCCAAACCAATTGACTGGTGCAAAAATCTTGAAAACTGAGTTGAACAACCCTTATGGTAAGGGGAGTGTATATTGTTGGAATCCCCAACACACGCGTGAAAATTATTGTGGTGTTATGCATAACATAAAGTATTGTAGACTGATCATCTATCGTACCTATTTCTTTTGGGTTATCAGTTTAATATTGATAATTCTAGTAGATGTTCAATATTCCTTAGTGACTGCTCAGTATAAATTATTTTATTCAGTTGGATACGCTGATAGCCTAGGAATTCATATATTTCTGTTGGTCTATAATGAACTATCGTTTCATATTCCAAGGATTTGATTTGAGAATTGTTGATATTCATTATTCATGATATTATTCTTTAAACTCTGGATTATCATCGAGATTACACTTTGAGATTTCAAACTCGTGATATAATTTTTTTTACCCTTATTGTATATTACTTGCTGGGCAATTTGTGCTCATTCTTGCTTTCCCTAAAATATTTCAGTTAAGGCAAAGCAGGGTGGACCGTCGGGCGCCGACAAGGGCAAGGGCAAGGCTACCGACTAGCTTGTTCCTTTTATGTTTTAAAATCTCTTGTGTTATATTAAGACTATTGCAGAACTATGTTTAAGCTTAAGTAGGGTTATGTAATAAGTCTGTATTTGATATTATTATGTAATCTATTAAGTACTGTAGGTTGCGAGACTTGGGAGAATAATTATAATAAATCATTGTATATTATTTTGTTGTACAATGCGACATTTAGTCGTCATATTATTATTATTGTATTAGATTGTAGAACGTGACGAACCAAATTCGAGAGACCAGTGGCGGTCCAAATTTGGGGGCGTCACAGGGACACAGTCATGTTGTTCTGTTTTAGTCTGATAAACTCTACCTCCTTTATATGACGAATATTTTCTGAAAAGTACTTGTCATTGAACAGTTTCTGGAATGCCTCCCAAGAGATCTTGAGTGCGGCAGGCTGGGTACGCTTTACAGATTCCCACCAGTAATCTGCCTCTCCACGGAACATAAAGGTGGTGAATGGAACCTTCTGTTCCTCCGTGCATCCCAAGACATCAAATATCTTGATAATTTGTTTAACCCACTTTTTCGCCTTGATCGGATCCGGCTTTCTCAAAAACTCTGGTGGTCCTAACTCTTTGAACTGCTTGGCAGTGACAAGCCGCGAGTTGCTATTATTTCCACCTGTTTTTTGCACACGAGTCTCCCTCGTCTAGTTTTGTATGAACTGCAAAAAGCTTCTAAGCATCCCATCATTCATCGTTTGATCGGCGGGGTTGTTTACAGTAGGAATATTGTCTTCCTGTTGCACGTTCTCCTGGTTGATGATTAAAGGAGTCTCAACGGTCTCATTCACTCCATTGTAACATTCTCAGCTGCCATTCTCAAATACTGCCATAAAACAAGGGTTAATTAAACAATTTAACATATCACATATTAACTCTATACTTCGACCGACCAATTAAATACCACATAAGCTTAGGTAGGACATACTAGTGAAGGATTTACTTGTCTTTCCCCTCCTAGTTCTATTCCCCGATCTCCGCCAGAGACCATATCCCTAAGCTCTGATACCAACTATGACGCCCCCAGAATTGGTCCAATCAACCCAACCCATTCTTAGTCGGCAAACACATGGTACAGAATCCAAATACAAACTTTTATATCAAAAGGTCGTGAGCAGGACGATCATACAAGCTATGAGTGTCAATACAAATCGTATATAATATAAAATATAAACACTCAAATTCAGTCCTCAATAGTTACAATTATTTTCACACTATTATACAAAAGTAGTGAGGACTACTACTGCTCTAACTCTGCCCATCATTCTGTTCCTCGACTAGTCCCTAAAACATTCTAATTTCTTAAAGAGGACAATAGATGAAAAGGGTGAGCTCAACTAGCCCAGTAAAGAATATTATGACTAAGATAATGCATAATAATTTATCGTTAGTCTTCAATAAATCAGATAAAATATTATGGACAACAAGTTTTGGATTAACAAGTGCAACGAAATTAACAATGCATCAGAAGAGTTAAGTAGAAAATAATGTCTACTATCTTCTATGATTTAAAAGTCCATAATCAATATTTTATCCCTGTAACATCAATCAATATATATCTTGAATCAAATATTCATCTTTGCACTACGTGCCAAAGATATTCATTTGTATCACTAGTTGGTCATGTTCATCTTAACACCTGTCCATCTGTGCACTACGGGCCAAAGATATTCATCAAGTAATCATTCATCTTTGCACTACAGGCCAAAGATATTCATCAAATAATCATCCATCTTTGCACTACAGGCCAAAGATATTCCTTTGTGTCACCATTTAAGACTGAAGATGATGAAAAATATTTTAAAGAACGAATCCAGTGAGATAAAGGACAAAAATTAGGGATTCGTAATTTAATTTATCCAAGTTCAATAATACTCCATAATAATCAATTGTTGAGCAAAATTTAAGAATGAAGATCAAAACTTGGATCCAATCAAAGATAGGAACCATAATAGCCAACTTGGACAAAGAAAAGAAAATTTAATTTTTCTGTGAATAGTACCGTATTCGTGAATAGTGTCGCATACGTGAATAGTGTCGTATACGTGAATAGTAACCCCAATATGAAAAGATAAAAATTTTGCAATAAAATTCATACCAATATTTCGGTGTCATGATATTGAAAGAAATAACATCATTTTTGAAAAAAATAACATCCCTTACTTTAAAAGAACAGTACTTCTGACTGAAATATCGGATATAATGTTGGAGGAAACTTGTATTGTATAGCAACACTCAAAGTATCGAAATACTCACAAAACTACGCTCGATATTATAGAGAGAGAAAACTTCTGATTCTGGTGTGATTTTCAAATTCTAACTAAGCACCCTATTTATAGAAAAATACTTAGAACGCCAAAGCAGAAAATTTAATAAAATAATATTTTATAAAAAGAAATTCACACCCACCCCTTGACCAAATTCATTAGCACACCAGTGGGGCCCACCAACATTTAAAAAATATTTTTCTTTTAAAAAATATTTATAACCCCAAAAATTAATTCAGACCCAATATTTCGGAACTTTTATAATTTATAAAAAATAGCCCTTTTATCAGAAAAATACGAATCTTATGTCTATTCCATAAGAAATTTAATTCTCTACAACTTTGTAGAAGAAAGATTTTCTAAATTTCGAACGAAAAATGACCCAAATTTACATACGAATGAATTTGCATGCTATAATCAAACTTCAGTCAAAAACAGGGCCCACCAACATATTTAACATGTTTTTTGTAACAAAAATACTTCGAACCCAATTCTCTCTTTCTCCTCATTTTATTCACATATCGTGCATTCATTGTAAAAATATCACCATTATTATATTATTACATCATACACTTATAATGTAATATTATAATAATATATTTGAATGAATTATTTTATCGAAGATGATAAAATATCAACTCTCAATAATTGTCTCTTTAAAAATTCCTCTATTAAATAAATATTTCCTTATCATTTTTATCAATAATTAATTATTCACAAATAATATTACAGAATCACAATATTGACAACCAGGTCGTTTCCAAGAAAGAGGGGGCTTTTCAATAAGAATTTCTTCTTATTGGCGCGCAAATAGATTAACTAAACCCTTTCCTAGACAGAACTTTTTAGACATTGCTAATAATGCTGTCTAATAATATTATTCAAATAATATGAATTATTTATTTGATAATGTAAAATATTGTGCAGTGACAATTATTGAAACAACAATAATATAAAATACTTTGTAATACCGTGTGCTACTGTGCAACAACGCGTATTATTTTATTTTAACCACCGAGTTTTTCAATAGTGTTAACGGTAACTGTTACGCCGTTATTTATAAAAAACTTATTCTTGTCGTTTTCTTCATCTGACAGTTTTTCGTTATGGAGCCCACAAATGGTTGCGCCATCGTACGAATATTCCCTGACAACAAGAATATTCCACGACTAAACGAATATTCCCCGACAACAACGATTTTTTTATAACCACTTGCTTATTTTGAAATATTTGCGCATTTTACCCATAACTTACCACATCTATCAAATCAACCCCTTATTATTCAAAATAATATATAGAGGAAATTTAATTTTATTTATAAAAAGTTGGGATTTTGCATTAAGAATATACTACAGCAACTTGTTACGTGTCTAACACATAACCATCATCATTAGACCAAATCAGATTGGGTTTTAAAGACTGAACAAACAAATAAAGTAAACTGCCTCTGCTCAGAGTCTAGCACAACTGCACTTCCCTAAGCCTTGGCACAGGCGCAGCTGAACTGGTGCTCGACTCAGGAAGCTCAGCAGGCGCATCTGCACTATTCCTGCCTTTGCTGCCGGCGCAGCTGTGCCAGAACACAGACAGGAACGTTGCAGGCTGCCCTCTGCTGCACTGTTCTTCCCTAAAATTCCAACAAACGACAATTCACAGCTACCCAACAAATATAAACCACATATATATGTAACAACACACACGCATAACATGGCTCCAACAACAAAAACCATCTAAGCAACCAAAATCAAAGGTTTTTAAATCCAAATTTTGCAATTTTCCAAAACTCATACATTTAACTAAATAATTCACCATGGATTCAACTTTCAACCAAATCATTTCATAACACATGCATTATTTTTGTTTTTAAAGATAATATCAAAAATAACTCTCAATTTGCAGATTAAAACATAATTAAATCATCAATTTTCACTCTAAAAATCAACCAAAACAAATAAACTTTATAAGAACATAAACTCTTCATTTAAAACTTGTTTTTATAATATTTTGATTTCTAAAAATCGTTTATAACATGCATATAATGAATTATAAACATCTACTAATTCATATAATACTTATCTAACCAAATCATCAACTACCAATTCCAATTATCACGAAAACTCAAATTACAAAGAACTAAACTATATGTAGACACTCGAAATTTTCTTTTTCCCAAGACTAACACTGTAAGAGGGCAAAAACGTCCTTCAATTCAAATTTGGCTGCTAATGCTGTCCTTTAACTCAAAACCAGCCGCCAACGCCGGTCCTTAAACCTAAATTCGATCCCCCATATTGGTAACCTAAATTTGATCCCCAATATCGGTACTCCAGCCAAATTCGATCCCTAATATCGATAATTTAGCCAAATCTGATCTCTAATCGGACCCTCAATCCAACTCCGATCTTCAATCGGATCGCCTATCCAACTCTGATCTCTAATAGGACTGTCAATCCAGCTCCGATCTCCAATCGGATCGTTTATCTAGTTCTGATCTCCAATCGGACCGTCTATCCAGCTCTAATCTCCAATCGGACCGTCAATCTAGCTCCGATCTCCAATCGGACCGTCTATCCAGCTCTGATCTCTAATCAGACTTTCAATCCAGCTCCGATCTCCAATCAGATCGTTAATATAACTCTGATCTCCAATCGGACCATTTATCCATCTTCGATCTCCAATCGGACCGTCTATCCATCTCCGATCTCTAATCGGACTGATAATCCAGCTCCGATCTCCAATCGGACAGTCAATCCAGCTCTGATCTCCAATCGGATCGTCTATCCAGCTCTGATCTCCAATCGAACCATCTATCTAGCTTCGATCTCCAATCGAACCGTCAATCCAGCTTCGATCTCCAATCGGACCGTCAATCCAGCTACGATCTCCAATCGGACTGTCTATCCAATTTTGATCTCCAATTGGACCGTCAATCCAGCTCCGATCTCCAATCGGATCGTTAATACAGCTCTGAACTCTAATCGGACCTTTTATCCATCTCTGATCTCCAATCGGACCATCTATCCATCTTCGATCTCCAATCGAACCGTCTATCCATCTCCGATAGTCAATCGAATCGTCAATCCAGCTCCGATATCCAATTAGACCGTCTATCCAGCTCCGATCTCCAATCAGACCGTCTATCCAACTCTGATCTCCAATCAGATCGTCAATCCATCTACGATCCCCAATCGAACAGTCTATCCAGATCTGATCTCCAATCGGACCGTCTATCCATCTCCGATCTCCAATCGAACAGTCTATCCAGCTCTGATAGTCAATCGGACCATCTATCTGACTCCGATCCCAATCGGACCATCTATCCAACTCCGATAGTCAATCGGACCGTCTATCCAGCTCCGATCTCTAATCGGATCGTCTATCCAACTCTGATCTTCGATCGGACAGTTCGTCAAACCCCGATCTCAATATCAGGCCTTCAAGTCAGCCCCGACAACAACCTGAGAGGTACAGGTCAACCTGGACATCAACCCAGGACATGTCAAGTCATCACCGGTCTCAGCCTGGTAAGTACAGATCAGCCCTGGCGTCAATCTGGGAAGTGCAGTTCAGCCCCAGAGATAACCTTGGGAAGCCAGATCCATCAAAGACCGTGCCGACACCACAGGCAACCCCGGGAGGGGCAAAATGGTCATTTTATCCAAATTACAACTGATTCGGTCAAACTTAAGCCGAATTGATGTCATCGAAGTCAGAATGAACCACAACAACGATCTTGAGTGCCAATAGCGCAAGACAGCTCAACGGACAAACTGCGGGGAATCAAAGACCTAGTTATGAACCCGTCTTCTTGGAGCCAAAAAATATTTTATCCTATGTCATTGCGACAGTCTCGGCGAGGGCTTTCCTAAAAGGTATTGCACGCCTCAAACGGACGCTCCGATCAAAAGTTTGAAAGTTCTGACTTTGACTACGCGTTGTCCGGAGTGCACGTACTTTGAGATGATGAAATCGGACACCGCGAGCCCCAGCTGGGGAGCCTCAACTCTACCTGCGGCAACCGCAGGTAGAGCTAAGGCTCCCTGGTCTATAAATAAATGTGCACCCTCTTCATTTTTAAGTTTTTGAAACGCAGCGAAGCTCTGCTCGTCTGATTTTCCTACTTTTACATCTCTTTCAAACTCAAATATTGTCACTCCAACGCGTAGATATATCCATATACTACCACATATCAGAAAATAACCGGTAGATTTGGAGTTATAGAGCCTATGATTTGGCAAAAAGCCCGTATTGCAGGCCATTGTAAGTATTTTTACGATCAGAAAGTCAATACTAATACTTTGCACTATTTTCCACTTGCACACGAAGTTTCATCTTCTAAATATGCCCGGAACTTAGTTCTGTGGCCGTTAATGTCAAAATTTGGTATATTTCTATACATAAATGCAAATTTTTGCATTTATACAACTCGGATTGACTATCCGTCAGCTCCAGTAGCTTTAATGCACTAACACACACATTTTTGGCAACTTCGCTGGACTGGGTTATCTTCCCAGTCCGGGTTTAGCCTTTTTTTGTGCTTATTTAATTGCAAATGTACTAACATTTCAATTCTGTCAAGCCCAGATTTCAAATTCGAGGTAGTTTACCGCTTTTATATATATTTACGCATATATAAGTGAATTTTACCATCATTGGTACTCATATCAGTCCTAGTTAACTATATTTCTATCAATATATATATATATATATATATATATATTTATATATATTTTTAGTCCGGTCTGGATTACTTTGTGGCCATTTTACTACTTTTGCACACTTCGCCATACTGGGTGCTCTCCCTAGTCACTGGTTGACTACTTTTCTATCAATTTCAATTCCAGTATGGGCACCGGTGTGAAAACCCATTGCCCTTATTACTATTTTTCTCTCTATATATATATTTTATTTCTGTTACAGCCTGGATTATTTCGTGGCTAATTATAGTTCTTATATATATATATATATATATATATATATATAAATTCCAGTCCGGGCTTGCGAGTGAAAACCCATCTCCCTTTTACAGCTTTTGTATATATATATATATATATATATATATATATATATATATATATATATATATATATATATATATATATATATTGCTTTACTCAAATTTATTAAACTGTTGCATTTAACATTCATTTGTATATGAATCTGCACTAATATATTTGTGGGCGGACGAGATTTATTCAAATCTCGCCAATTCTAGCTTTCAATAGTTCAAACGGGTCCCGATAGAACCTGGAAGCTATAATGGCTGAGATTTCCTTAGCACTAGTTATTTTTTTATAGTTTCATCTTTGAAAGCAAACTCGCATCCCTTAGATCGCTATCTAGTTGGAACGAAAAGCTTTATCCACTCGTAGCCAGGATTTATTGTTGAATTCTTGGTTCCATTGCGATGTGATGATGTATATATATCCATTTCTGTGCAAATTAGAACTGTGCAGGTTTATGGGCTACTCATATGTGAGCCTAGGAATCGTGGGATTCACGATCAAATCGATCAGGATCTGATTCCCATGATGGACAAACTCCAGTTTATAGATGTACCCTGCCAGTTTTTCTGTAAAATGTACATACACAGACCTTAAAACGGTTATCCGAATTTAAAGTCTCATCATAGTGAAATGTTAATTGTCGTGTCAGCGTCCCTCTGATGGTTTTCATGCCCATGAGGAGACCGACACTTGTCTATTCCTGTGGTCGAGGATGCTTCACAGCTCGACAAGTCACCATTCACACGCAGCCTTAAGGCTATAAAGATAAAAAATTGAAAGTAGCGATACGCATCAATTCCTATGGCAGCGTAAGGGTTTGATCAACCAGCTTTCAAAACATCATTTTCAATCAAAAGAAAAGCTTTTGTAAATCAAATTAAATGCTTTTGCAAATAAAATCAAACCCTTCGTATATAGGCTCAACGAAGTCTGTCAAAGCATTGAATCAATCAAATCAAAAAGGAAATATTAAGTGAAATATTGAAAAGATGCGGTACCGTGTTTACACGGGAGTCGTGGGGTGCCTAACACCTTCCCCACACTTAACCAAGCCCCCAAACTCAAAACTCCGATTTTAAAGATTAAGTTTTTACAGTGTCCAGTAATTGGGCCTCTTTTCAAATTAAACTCGGTTGAGTTAGTACAACCATTTTCTAATCTACCAACTGGCGACTCTGTTAAAACATTCAAATCGTCGACAAAATACATGTTAGCCTCTTTCCTAAAAATCCCTTCAAAACCTTTTTCTTAAATAAAAAGAATAAAGGTAAAGAGAACTTAGGAAGAACGATTTGAGGAAACCCAGGTCATGAACCGACCCACGGGGTCCTTAAATTTTCCAACGTCGACAGGTGGCGACTCCGTTGGGGACAGTAGAAAGCTTAGGCCGCTTTCTAATCTTTTTAAATATTTCCCTTCAAAAACTATTGAATGCATAAAATCCTGCGTCTCCATAGTCAATGGATGAGTAAATGTTGTGTCTTTACATTAAATGAATGTGAATGAATGCTTTCCTGCTTTAGTGCTTCGCACCCTTATTTGTGCTTCGCACCCAACTGTCATTACATGCATAAACGATAAGGCATGATGTATGATAATATATGTTGTGTGTCCCTCTCAGAAGGAGGATAACCTGGTCAGTGTTAAGTAATGACTCTAGCAACAATTAAGTCTCTGAGGGTGCCTCATGAAAATACACCACTCAGATTCGCTCCAGTTGAACGATCGAATTAACTTCCCTTCTAGTAGACTGCGATGATCTGGGAGCCTTCATGCCAAAACAAAAGCCGCGAGAGCAAGTTAAGATAGGACGGCCTCTAATTAACCAAATCCGAAGGGAAGCTTCTTCATACCTTCCTCTTTTAATTCCATGTCAAGTCTCCAATTTCTTAGGAGCACAATGTAAATATCAATAATGAAAGATTTACTTTCTCTGTCAAATACATGTCATCCTGCCATCAAAATAACTAACCTCGGTTTTGCAGGATAAACATTAAAAAACACAGCATGCATCCAACCCTTACCTACCTTAGGAAATTAACACGCCTACATTGTGTTGTAGGTGTAAAAATTGGTCTTGTCACCATATCTAAATTCAAGAAAGCACTCAGTCCCTCCGCAGACATGGCTTCAAGTGTTCTACTAGAACCCACCCCTGTCTCCAGGGAAGAATTCGAAGGACTAAAAAATCAGATAGCCGAGCTAGCCAGTTTTTTGTGAGAACAAAGTAAGGCCTTTAAAGACAAACAATCTCAAGCTCATCCAGAACTAGGAAAATCTGGTAGTGGTGCTGGCAGTCAAGATGTAGAAAAG
Organism: Panax stipuleanatus; assembly: GCA_020205555.1. Classification (NCBI taxonomy): domain Eukaryota; kingdom Viridiplantae; phylum Streptophyta; class Magnoliopsida; order Apiales; family Araliaceae; genus Panax; species Panax stipuleanatus. The sequence continues at coordinate 130,956,085 of CM035115.1, read as the reverse complement.
GTTAAAACTTAGATTCCTGGACCACAAAACCAGGACACCACCAACAAAACTCCTGAAATCACCCCCCTCGTCAAAGAGTCGGAAGCTGGTGACATTCTCAAGAAAATGCAACAGATGGAAGAAAACCTCTGGTCTATAAAAGGGACTGGGGCATTTGGCAGTGTTACTTACTCTGACCTCTGCATATTCCCCGGGGCTCGGTATCCTGAAAAATTTTAAGTCCCTGAGTTCGAGAAATATGACGGAACGGGGGATCCTTACACACACCTGAAAGTCTTCATCGGAGAACTCGGATCCTATGTTGAGGACGAGAAACTTTGAATGCAACTATTCCAGAAGAGTCTAACCGGAGAAGCCAGAGCTTGGTATGCCCGCTTGGACAACTCTAAAATTTATAGTTGGGAAGAGCTGGTCCATGCCTTCCTCAGCCAGTACAGTTTCCAATCACAGCTGGCTCCAAACAGATATCAAATAATCAAAATCAAGAAAAAGAACACTGAATCATTCAGAGAATATGCCCAGCGATGGAGACGGGTAGCAGCACAAGTTACCCTTGCCATAACTGAATCTGAAATAGATATGACCTTCGTCGATATCCAAGAAGCACCTTATTATGAGAGGGTCCTAGCAGGAATAGGAAAGCCATTCTCTGAAATGATCAAGCATGGCGAGATGGAAGAAATGGGGATCAAATTCGGAAAGATAAAAGATCTAACCGCCCTCGAAGCTGTCACCGAACATATCCAATCTGGAAATTATGGGAGTAATCCACGGAGGGTTTATAAAGAGAAAAACGAAGAAGTCTCCTTGGTTTTACAAGGACAAAATTCAAGGGGCGAGTCAAATCGCATGCCCATTCAAAGGAGGAACTATACCTCTTTCCAAGCTTCAGCACAGCCTGTAAATCCTCAATTCTAGAAAAATATGGAAGTCAGGCGTCGAAGAAATTTCACCCCACTAGGGGATTCCCTTGAGAATGTGTTCAAACTTCTGACAGCTCAGAAGAAGATAGTTCAACTCCTTCCACCAACCAACACTAACGGAAGGAACTTCTATCCTAACAAGAAATGTACTTATCATTCTGGGTCTCTAGGTTATGATACTCAAGACTGTTGGTCTCTCAAGCACAAAATTCAAGATATGATTGACAGCGGGGAAATTATGGTAACAAAACCTGACCAACCCCATGTCCAAGACAATCCTCTCCCAAAGCACAAAGAGGAAAATGTCAACATGATCAGCGCCTCAAATGGAGAAGGATCTAAGTACCTTCGCTACGTTAGGAAACCAAGTCAATCCAATCTTAGTAGCCCAGAGAGTTGGGAAACTTTTGAGAAGCGATTCCTGATGGAGCAATAAGTTAAGTCTCTTAAGGAACAAATTGAGTAGTTGGCTGAACTGGTCGTCTACCAGCATCATGTCACTAGGAAGATGCTGAAGCAAATTCATCAATCCATTGGCAGTCATTCTCCTCTGACGGAAGTCAATTCCTTTCCCAATAGTGATCATTGCCAGTTGTACAAACAACCAATGGTAAAAAATGAGTATACCCGAGAAGGTAGAAACTTCCTGTTTCAAAGGAATTTCACCAATCTAAACCAGTAAATGGAAGAAATCCTCCAAATGATGATCAACGAGGGGATGGTTGCAGATCTATTAGCCTCATTAAACCCTCAATCCAGAAAATTCAAACCTGACCAAATATCTCAGTACCATTCCAGCTCTCCAGGCCATGATACGGAAGAATGCTGCGCACTTCGTAACTTAATTCAAGACCTGATTGAGAAAGGTGACCTAATCAGAGGAGATCAAATCCTCGACTTGGCAGATAAAGATAGCCTCTGGATCCCCAATGCATGGTACCAGGACACAGTGGCTGTCGTATCATGCAATAAGGAATCAATCCTCACACCCTTGGTACTAACAGGGAAAGGGGTCCAAGAAGTTCAAAATCCAGTGAAGGTGGTTGCACCTCAGCCTCTAATCTTGCCCTTCAGACCTCAATATCCAATCATCAGTCTGAAAAAGGTCCCATGCAACTACGGGGACATTGAAAGCTCTACTTTAAATAACATTTCACTCCTATCCAAGGATAATCCATTATACCTGCCTCAGCGGGTAATTAAACCAGTTATTAAAGCAAAAGAAAAGGTGGCTGAAGAAAAGATCACAGAGTTCCTCAATAAAATGGGACACACATTTGATCTTTTCAGTCTAAGTCCTTGTACATATTGTCTATCATCTATTAAGGACTTTACAACTTTCAACAATGTAGATATATTTGTATATTCATTCAATCAAATCTTATATAAAGAGGAATAACATTCTCATGCATATTCCTAACAATCTCCCCCTATTTGATTATGATAAAAATATTGAATGCATATGTATGGGATGAATGAATCTTAGTATACAGTGAGCTGCTGTATTACTAGAACAAATAATATGAATGTCATTGATGAGAATTTAACTTATAAATGCTATGGAAATCTAAGTCCTAGATCCAGAACATACTATTACAATTATAGATGTACTTTCTTATTTTCATTGTCTGCTCTTTATATGTCTTCTGGATGCTCTTTCTATTGCTGCTACTCATCTGTTTGTCCTTCTAGTTCCTGCTCCCCCTCAGATGATTGCTTTATTGCTTTATCTTTTTTTGGGGCCCCCTTAGATCTTGTCTCCATGGATGCATCTTGCTTTGGCTCCCCCTCAGATGATGACTCCATTGCTTTCTTTTTCTGCTTTTCATCCTCATATGGAATTTCTAGAAGTTATAGTTTTCGGTTCCATAGAGCAATGGTGGTTTGTTTGTTGATTGACCTTCTTGAGAGTTGTTTCCGAATTGTGTCATGTCAGAATCTTTCCCTACAAGTCACCTTTAAGACCAAGATAAGTAGAGCCAAGCTCTGATACCAAATGAAATTCACACTTAGAATGGGGGGTTGAATAAGTGTGGGAACAGACGTTGTCAAACTTTTATTATTTTACGAAACTTTCTGAATGCAAGATGTTGAACTGACTTAGTCTATCAATGCAGGATGCTGGATAGCAAAGTTATATTTATCAGATTAATAAATTATGAATGCAGGTAGTTGGATAGTATATTATTGCTTACCTAATTATCAGCTTAAGGAATGCAGGTTACTGAATATGATGTTTATACTTGTTAGGTTAATACATTAAGAATGCAGGATGCTGGATATGGCTATCAGAATGCTTTCTTATCAGTTTGAACTTGATTAACCTTAATGAAGAGATTAACACAATAAGCAATCACACAACACAAAGAATTTTTACGTGGTTCAACTACTACCCTCTATAATAGTAGTCTACTCCACGTCCAATACCAAGTAGTATTGGAGACTCTCTTTTATTAAATTCTATCAACTTCAATTTGACTCTTACTATAAGACAAGTTCACAGCACTCGAGTACTCTTACTCCTTGTGTACCTATACACCCTTAAGCACATATGCTTCCTTGAACTTGTTTGCACAATATTTTAATCCAAAAATGGATTAACTGAAAAACCAATGTTAATTGTTATTTAGACCATTTAATAATTTGGAATTACAAATAGAGGTCTATGATCAAAGCAATTTATTACTTCACAATGCAAGGCTTATCTAAACATGTAATGATTTCAATAATATAAAAGATGTTACCAATTCAAGCGCATGAATACGAACTGAGGACTGTCAATACTCTTAGAGGCACGACAGTATGAACAATGTATCTTACTATATATTTCTGATGTCAGATTGATTTCTTGTATTCGGTGATCCTAACAGCTTTAGATTAGACTCTTTTTATAGCACTGCTAGGTGTCCGTTGGGACACACAATATCATTCTTTGATATTTAGCCGTTTGAACATAATCCTATTAAGCTTAATTATTGCCATGTAAACGTGGTTTAAATGATTTAGTTTGTTAAGCCTGGAACAATCAGTTAGCTCACTGATTATTATTAACGACTATATATATCTTTCTAAGGCAAATCAAATCTATATAATCAATTAATATCCTTAATTTAAGTAATGTGAATATTTTGGTAGTTTAGATCCCAATTGAAATTAAGGCTCCATCTAATGTCACTAATAAAGGAAATGAGGATCTTTTATAATCATGACTTGATTGATCACTTTACCAAGCTATCATGCAATCAATTAAAGTACTGTGATTTACTAAATAAGTAATTTTTTTAACTGATTTCCAAAAATAATATAGAGTTTCAAATTCATTTAAATCCATTCGGTTATGAGCAGAATTAATTATATATTCCTTAGACATATTTTGAGCTAGTATCTTTAATTAAGGAAAACACAAACATTTTAACCAATCTGTTTGCTTCGTTTTATAACATATGATTTAATTAAGTCTTTATGTACTCTTATATTATTATGTCAATTTATCAATTACTACTATGATACTTCCATGCAAATGTCCTAAAGCCTTGAATTTATGAAGTAATTAATTGCAGAGATCTTACAGTCAAATCCTAGGATTCAATTTCTTCAAGTCTTCAAGATCTTCATAACTTTATAGCTTTCTCCTTGAGAAAACTGTTAATGTAAATAATCCTGAAATTTCATAAACACGTGTTTAGAGAAATAAGAGAGTCATCATCAAAACACAAGGATGGAGTATGACCAAGTCAACACATATACTTTGTAAATGACCTTATTTATTTATTAATAAAATTATTCATTTATTAAAGGCATTTAATTATCTACATGATGTTATTTTTATAATTTATAAATAACTCATAGTTTTAAGCAATACTTTTAGAATCATTATGTTAATCATGCTAATGAGAACTAAATTCTTAAAAAGCATAAAACTAAAATAGTTTCAAATCGTGAGATTACTAAAAATGGGATTAGTAAATTCGAATTGATTGGTACATATGTTGCTTGCTCATTGGATGAGGATGATTGATCTCATGATCATTTGTGCGGAGACACTAAAGCAAGTATGTAGGTGTTTATTGGAGAATAAGTTCACTGAACGTGACTCACTATGGAATACCTAATGGAGTTTTACTTGTCTGTCAATAGGAATTTCTAATGTGATAGTAGTACAAGTGATCCTTAGACTTGAGATTATCATAGTATCTTGTATGTTATGAATTATACTTTTACTTATTCCTTAAGACCCTTAGGGTATATCAAGGGATATGCTTGGGTGTAATAAGTTACATATGGAGATAATGAATGGTCAATATAGAATCTACCACTTCTAGTAAAAGAAGAGATATGTCATATGTGATTCGTTAAATGATAACACAGTAGTCCTTGACCAAGGCAGAATGAAATTAGAAAGGTGTTTCTAATTTGCTTTATTTAGAGTTGTGCATTTTCTAATCGAAATACATATAATTAAATAAAATAAGACTTGACAGTAATTTCATGTCTTATATTTAATTAGAACATTGTATGGTGGAAGGATTGAATTGTACGATAACTATTTACTCACAGGTTCTTTTATGATTAATGTTGAAATCTATATTATCTAGAAAGTCGTTGATCGCTAGGGAGACTTATCCCTATTGTAGAATAAATATTATTTATTTAAATAGATTATTAGTTTAATTTATTTATTTAAATAAGATTAGAATTGTTCTAATTGATTTATTCACAACCGGTTTAATATGGAGAACCTAAAGGGTCACACCATAAAAGGAAGAATAATTATTTAAAAAGGTAATGGCATAATCGTAATAATGCATTAAGTGTAATTAATTTAATCTATGGTGATAGAATAAATTAAATAGCTTAATGTTTATTATTTACTATTTTGAAAATATTAAATATAAATTAATACGAGGAGTCTTATTAATATTATTACAATTATTATTATTTTAATTTCTAAAGGAGTTTAGGAATTAATTTAATATTAGTACTCTCATTTATTCCTAATAAGATTAGGAGGCAAATTAATTAAAAGGGTTTAAATATTAATTAATCCCAATATGTTGGGAAGCCTAATTAATTAAAGAAGTTTAATTAATTAAATGAAACCATATGTCTAATAGGATTAGAAGGGTTGACCAATATCTATATAAGAGGAGTCTTATGTTAGATGTCAGTAGACGTAATTCCAATTGTTGGAGAGTACTCTTTTCTATAGAGAATAGAAAACTAGGGTTTAGCCAACCACCCTCCTTCTTGAATAATTCCTCTTCCTTAGTGGATCACCTCTAGAGGCCAAACACTTGGGTGGCTAACGTTGATCAAAGGAAGGAATCAATCCCGGATATTCAAGGAGATCGCGAAGAACAAATGAGTTGAACTTGGGCATGTGGAAGCTTCATTCTAAAAGGGTATGAATATAATCTTCTTCTACTTCGTTCTAATTAATAACTATGCATAAAGGATGATTCAGGTAATGGTTTTGTAGAAATTTTTAAACTCTAATATACCATGCTTCCGCTAATTTTGCAATTTGATTGCGCCACGATTTCGTACAAACCCAACAGTGGTATCAAAGCCAAATCTTTATGCGAGTTATTAATTATGTTTTTGATATATATACTGATATATGTTTTAAATAATTTAATTGGGCATAATAGTTAGCTAGGAATTTAGTTTTTGGAGAAAAACTGCACAATTCGTGAACCAAGAAATCAGATACTGCCCAGCGGCGCTGCAGCGCCAGATACTAGGTCATTCGCAGCGCCAGATGCTAGGTCATTCGCAGCGCTGCAGCGCCGGGTCCGGGTCTGGGTCTCGGTTGATGATGACGCGGCACGACAGCGCTGCATGCTAGTTCACTTGCAGCGCTGCAGCGCAAGCTCTGTGACTCAGCTGATGAAGACGTGGCGCGGCAGCACCGTATGCCAGTTCATTGGCAGCGCTGCAGCGCCACCCCATCAAATTTTATATATATATATATATATATATTATATTTTTAATATAAAAAGTTTATTTTAATTAAAAATTAAAATTAATATTTTTTTAATTCCAGATTAATAAAGGAGTTTATTAGATTTGAAATTGGATTAAAATAAAGTTGTTTATTTTAATATGAATTGGATTTCATGCTAACTAAATAGAGTTGGAATTGGATTCTATAATAACTAATTAGAGTTGAAATTGATTTCCGAAACTAACTAAGAATGCCCATTAAATCGATATCAGTGCATATATTAAATGTTTTATTTATTGATGCATATGGTGATATGTATAAAAATAAATGAGGTTGATTATTGACTATTGACCAATGTGATTGGATTTTATTTTAGTTGAATACTTGAATGAATGAGTTTTATTAAATGGGGTCTGCATACTTCGTCTTCTCTAATTTTTTCTTGATGTAAAATTCTATCTCCCTCCTATGTACTTTCCCTTGACTGCTGATCAAGGTTTCTATTTAAATTAAATAGTTTATGTAATATAAACAGTTAGAATTATCTTGAAGAAATTGGAGAGCAAGGAGCAAGGAGCGCATGAAGATCCATTTGTAATGGAGCCCGGGTTTAAATGTAATAGTTACGTTTAAATTTAATTCTTGCACTCCTAGGTTTGACCTTTTGGTTCACTTGGTGGCTCTAGTGAACCAAACTAGAATAAAAGCACATAATCAATCCGGGTAGAATATAGTATTCTATTGTGCATGCAAAGTATTATATATATTATATTTTATGCAAACATGTTTCGCATGTTTAATAAAATAACGCATATTATATATATATATATATATATATGTGTGTGTGTGTGTGTGTGTGCATGCGCGCTAAACAAGATGAGACTAATAATAATAAGCCCCTCAAAGAAATTATATTAAGTCTAAAGCGTTCAAAGATATTTGGAATATCGAACGTCGCCTTCTAGCATGATAAAATTAATAGAGTATTAAATATTTAATTTGAGTTTATTGTGCTATCCACAAGGCAAGTATTAAGTATTTAAGATGTTAATTTAATCATATTTGATGATTATAAATAAAATTGAACAATATTATTTTGTTGTGCTATCCACAAGGACATATTTTTCTTTTTTGAATATATGAAAGTGCTAGGTTGGACTTAACTTAAATCATTTTAGTTCAGATGTGCACGCACTTGACCATTATGATCTAAGAGAAAAAATAAAAAGAATTTACATGTTGATGTAATTGACAAAGAGTTGTCTATCTATTTATTTATATATGGTTTGTTGTGCTATCCACAAGGATATATACATTTGAAATAGAATCCTTATTCTCTTTAGAAAATCTTTAATTAGATGTTGCCGAACTATATAAGTGAGGGTAATATAGTTTGAAGAAAATAGTGGGAGATACCAATTTAAAATAAGACCTAATTTATTTTAGTATATATAAAATTAATTAAATAAATATTTGCTAAAATGTTGTCTTTTCACATACAGAAATTTAAAAATGTCAAAATCACTAATTTCACTGCGTAGTATACTTGATGCTAACAAACTGATCGGACCAAATTACAGGGATTGGTTAAGGAATCTGAGAATAGTTATAACTGCTGTAAAGATTTCTTATGTCCTAAATTCACTTGTCCCTGGAACTGTTCCAGAAACAGCTTTTGAGGAAGAGATTGCCACTATTGTAAAGTGGCAAGATGATGCATCGGTGGCTCAATGCATCATACTCGCATCCATGAATAACGAGCTTCAGTGTCAGCATGAAAACATGGATGCTCCTACTATGTCGCTTCACCTCATAGAGTTGTATGGTGAACAAAGTAAAACTGCTAGATATAAGATATATAAGGAGCTCTTCCGATCTCGGATGTCCGAGGGCACTGTCGTTGAGACTCATATCCTAAGGGTGATCAATCTAACGCCTTGGACAGCTTGGGTTCGTTATGGATGGAGAGTTGAGTCAAGACTTAGTCTTGCAGTCACTCCCTGAGACCTTCTCGCAGTTATAAATTTCCACATGAAGAAGTTAGATGTCAGCTTGCTTGAATTATTTAACATGTTGAAAACTGCAAAAGGTCACTTTCCATCAAAGAAGAACCATGTCTTAATGGTGGATGATTCTTCCAAAAAAAGGAAGAAGCCCAGGGTATCTTCTAAAAAGAAGAAATCTAATAAAGCAAAGGTCAAGGTGAAAGTGAAGGATCAAAAGAAACCTAATCCAGCTAGCAAAGGAATGTGCTTTCATTGCAACTAGTTGGGTCATTGGAAGAGGAACTTCAAAAAGTTTCTGGCAGAGAAGAAGCTTGGAGAAGCTTCGACTTCCAATCAAGGTTTGTTCATGATTGAAATTAATTTTTTTGAAAGTCAAAATTCTACTTGGGTATTGGATACCGGCTGTGGTTCTCACATATGTAATACTGTGCAGGGACTGGTCAGAAGTAGAAAGCTGAACAAGGATGAGATCGTCCTACGAGTGGAAAATGGAGCAAAGGTTGCTGCATTAGCTGTAGGCACTTATTGTTTAGCACTGCCTACGGGCAAGTCCATTTATTTAAATAATTGTTATTTTGTTCTGAATAGCATTAGAAATATTATTTCTATTTCCGTATTAGATATGGATGGATTTGACATTATAATAAAGAACAACAGTTGTTCTATTTATAAAAATAATATTTTATATGGTGTTAGTAATTTGCGAAATGGACTTTACATACTTGACTTGCATGAAAATATAATTCAAATAGAACAAACTAAGAAAAGAAAAAGAGATGATGTTAATTAAACTCATATGTGGCACTGTAGACTCAGTCATATCAATGAAACAAGATTATCCAAGTTGTATAAGGATGGGCTCTTAGAGCTATCCGATTATGAATCATATCCAACTTGTGAATCTTGTCTCATGGCTAAAATGACTAAATCTCCTTTTAGTGAAAAAGGAGAAAAAGTTATAGAGTTGTTAGCGTTGGTTCACACAGACGTTTGTGGACCTATGACAACGAATGCACGGGGAATGTATTCTTATTTTATTACTTTCATTGATGATCACTCAAGATTTGGATATGTGTATTTGACGAAATATAAATTTGAATCGTTTGAAAAGTTCAAAGAGTTCAGAAGTGAAGTAGATAAATAAACTGGCAAAAGTATTAAGATTCTTCGATCGGATCGAGGTATAGAATACATAAGCGATGAGTTTCTCAATTATCTCAAAGATAATGGTATAATTGATAAGTGGTATTTATATCGCAAATCAGATTCTCTGAAGCTTAAGACGCTGCTTGTTTTATGTTATTTATTTTGCTTTTATATATATTTTGTTGTTATTATGCTTATCCTGTATGATGTAGGGCTGTTTAGGTCATTTCCAGCTTATAGGGGCAAAATTGTCATTTTTTACACTCTGGCGCCGCAGCGCCAGAGCCTTGCCTTTTCCTCGAGCAGCAGCGCCGCCACCTTGTCCAAGCTGACGTCATCTGGCGCTGCAGTGGCCCTGGTCCTTCTTGAGTTCGCGCCGCAGCATGAGTACTAGTGTTTTAAGCCTACGTGGCGCTGCAGCGCCGCCCAACAGCTATAGTCTTCGCGCCGCAGCGCCACCTCCGGTGCCTAGCCAGTGACTCGCTTTTAATGACCTAGAGAAAAAGGCAATAAAGATATAGAGGCAGGGAGATAGAGAAAAAAGACGGCGGCGAGGATATTGATTACAGAAAGTGATAACGGAGTAGTTTTAATTAGTTCTATAACAGAAAGAAGCTGTGCTTTAGGGGAGAATAGTTATTGCATCCTACACAGCTCAGGAGTTACACGGAGAAGAGAAGACTTGGAGACAGAAAACCTCACAATAGGAGTTTTCTAATTCCAAATCTCTCAGTTATTTGTGTATTACTGAGCAATGTTGAATGTTATAGAAATGTGTATTAGCACCATGTTTATTAACTAATTCCTTTTTAGGATTGCAATGTAACCTAGTGTTTAGCCTAATTAACTTTCTCTCCTATTTATATTAATGAATTATTTTGGGAATGGGTTGTTGTATTTCTTGCTTATTGATTGATTGCTTGACAGAGTTTTTGGTATTGATATTAATGGATATTGAAAAATGGACATTAATATCTAGCTTTTAAAATACAAGAACACTTGTTATGCCCTAGCTTAAGGGAATGTGTGCATAAACTGCTTAATAGGATAGACATATCTCTATTTGCCTTGTGTAGCCTTGAGACTAAGCTTAATGACCCTAGTCTAGTTATTTTCATCAATAGACATATTGTGATTCATCTAGCTAGGGATGTGCATTTGGCCTTCGACAGAAGCGTATGCGTAGTTCTATTCTCGGCTGACCATTCCTTGATTCGTTTGTAATGTGGAGAGTTAGGAGATTAGGCGACGCATTAGGGGAATTGTAATCCTAACTTGACTCCTTAGTACAACTATTTCTCTCACCTCCTTTATTTGTAATTGCATAGTTTAACATACCATCTCTAATCACTTATTTAGATAAGACAGTATGGAACTTACATTAGTATTTGATTTGCACTTAAGACTTCGTCCTCGTGGGTATGACACTCCACTTATCTTATATTACTTGTTGACCGCGTATACTTGCGCGTTAATTATTGTTACATAAATTGGACAACAATAATCTCACAATGGACTCCACCAGATACACCACAGTTAAATGGAGTATCTGAAAGGAGAAATCGAACATTGTTGGACATGGTTCATTCCATGATGAATTTTACCGATCTTTTAATTTTATTCTGGGGTTATACCCTAGAAACGGCTACATACCTACTTAACAAGGTGCCTACCAAATCCTCCCCAAAGACTCCATATGAGATGTGGAAAGGGAGAAAACCAAATCTTAAGCATATTAAGACTTGGGGTTGTCCGGCTTATTTCAAAAAATTTGAAAATGATAAGTTACAGACTAAATCTGACAAGTGTAGATTTGTAGGATACCCTAAAGAAACTTTAGGGTATTAATTCTATCATCCAACTGATCAAAAGGTGTTTGTTGCGAAACATAATGCCTTCTTAGAAAAAGAGTTTATCCATGAAGGGGTCAGTGGGAGTAAGATATATCTTGAAGAAGTTCAAGAACCACAAATTACTACGGATCAAAGTCAGGTACCTGACCAAGTGGATGAACCTACTATACCACACCCTATTCGTAAATTTGGAAAAGTACCGAAGATACCTGATAGGTATGGATTTGTCATAGAGGATGACGATGAGGTACGCATCATGAATAATGATGATCCATTTAATTACGAACAGGCTATGAGTAATAAAGACTCAGAGAAATGGCTTAAAGCCATGAAATCTGAGATGGACTCCATGGATGTGAACCAAGTATGGACTTTGGTTTCACCACATAAAGGCATTAAGCCTATTGGGTGTAAATGGGTCTTTAAAAGAAAGATTGGAGCGAACGGCAAGGAGAGACCTAAAAAGTCCGACTGGTTGCAAAAGGTTTCAAATAAACACAAGGAGTTGACTACAATGAAACCTTCTCACCAGTAGCTATGCTCAAGTCCATTTGGATTTTTCTTGCGATTGCAGCTTATTCTGACTATGAGATCTGGCAGATGGACGTGATAATGACATTTCTCAATGGAAAACTTGAGGAGGATGTGTATATGACATAGCCACAGGGATTTATTTCAAAGGTTGGAACAAATCAAGTCTGTAAGTTGCAACGATCCATTTATGGATTGAAGCAAGCTTCTCGTAGATGGAACATTCATTTTGATGAGACAATCAAAGAGTTGGATTTAATCAAAAACGAAGATGAACCATGTGTGTACAAGAAGGTTCCTTATATTATATGTTGATGATATATTGCTGATAGGGAATGACATTCCTATGCTACAGTCGATTAAAATCTGGTTATCTAAACACTTCTCCATAAAGAACTTGGGAGAAGCATCCTATATTTTGGGGATAAAGATCTATAGAGATAGATCTAAAAGGATGCTAGGCTTATCCTAAGGAACGTACATTGATACAATGCTAAAGAGGTTTAGCATGGAAGATTCCAAAAGAGGTCTCACGCCGATGAGTCATGAAATACATCTCTCCAAGAAATAGGCCCCAAAGACACCTGTGGAGAGAGACCGTATGAGTAAGATTCCTTATGCTTCAGTAAGAAGATCTATCATGTATGGTATGATATGTACTAGATCGGATGTCGCTCATGCACTTAGTTCATGTAACGAGCAGATATCAGTCGAATCCAGGAGAAGATCACTAGAAGGCAGTGAAAATATCCTAAAGTACTTACAAAGAACTTGTGACACCCCCAAATCTGGGTACTTTAATTTTCACGAGATTTGGTGTTCACTGCCCAATCATCTCAAATCTATCTACCCATAATAAATGCAGAAACATAATTAAATAGAAATCCTCCCCTTTAAGGGTTACAACATCTAAAAAACTGAATCCTAGGTCATCTAACCTTAACACAATGTGATGCCCCCAAATTCGGGTCCCAAGAACTTCGGACTTGGTACGTTACGGTACTTCATTATCATACATATTCTATTATCTAATGCGGAATAATAAACATATATTATTTATTTCACATAATTCTATAACATTTCCCCAGGTTTATTAACCTTAACTGAATACATACCTTCACAATTACAAAAGGTTTACATAAGATAACTAAATAGTTATTCGTATAACAATCTATTATTGTACTTTGCTCTTGACTCTGTCCTTCTTCAAGCCTTCGCCTTAATCTAAAATTTATTATCATGATATAGCAAGGGTGAGCAACAATTTTGCCCAGCAAGTTTAAGTTCAATGAAGATATATCATGATTGAAAGAAAGAATAAGCTTTCAAGTTTTCAACAATATAATAATTATAAAAGAGCATGAATCAACATGTCAATAATTGAATGACTGAATCAATAAGGTTTAATGTCAACAAAGACTATGAACAATTTTATCTGAACCTTATGGTAATGAAGGTGATCAGCCTTTCAAACCTGATGAACATATGCAATTTACACTACGTGCGAATCAATAATCAGTATAGACGTGAATAATCATCAATAATCATTCACTAACATGCTTTGAAATATAACTCGAGTTTGAGTTAGGGAACTTGCTTGAACCGGTGATTACTGCTACACAATCAAAGTTAACGTTCTTATTGAAAAGACCTATCAGTTATAAAATTGATATTTCAATTAGCATATCATGCTTTATCCCATAATACTTTTACTTTATAAGTAAACTATCTAACATTTAAACCCATAGTTAAATATTAGATAATACCTTAACACCATACACCTTCTGTGACGCCCCCAAATCCACGTTCCTTCGAAACCTCTGGTTTGGTGCAGTCACGATACTACTATCATCGAACTATTACATCTTTTAATCATTAGTAAAAGAATACAACTTTGTTTATTACAATTTAGAATATAAATTCTATTCATATCCAAGATCTCGTCTTTACATCATATTCGATATTACTAAAATACGGAATAATTTAAACTTTTCAATATCCTTTGAATAAAAATCTTTTTATTGATTCCATAACTTTGATACCAATTACAAATCTTGAATCAACTATATAATATGATTCCTTCTTATCTGAGTTATCGTATAAACATTTATAACTCAACTCGATATTCTCTATGTATTAATTAATACATTCTTACAATACAACAAGTATTAAACAGTGTAAGCAACTATCGAGTACATCATCTAGAATCTAAACATGGTCCAGACAATAATCTAAGTAATATTCTTCAATGCGATACTATCTATCTTTATCAATCAAGAAGCACGAAATCTTTACCGTGAATCCTTAACCTGCAAAAGTGGTTATTTGCAAGAGTGAGCTCGACAGCTCAGCAATTATAACAGTTTTCATGCATCACATAGCATACAACGTCATACTCAGTTCATGCATTTATAAATAATTTATATTTACTACGCATGTTACTTTTCACATAACAAGTATATCATCAAAGATCAATTTTCAATCTCATTTATACAGTTCATATATAAGTTCACGTTATCACAGCATAATATAATTCAACTAACAGTTATTGAATTCATATATCAAATAGGAACTGAAAGACTTGCCTGATTCGTAGTTTAACAACTACGACTTAACTGCTTAAGAATCTCTGCACTTTGTGTAATCCTACACAGTTATATTAACCATAGAGATCACACTCATTAGTTATATGTATCCACACATTCTCAATGTAATAATAAAGGTTACATTGTTGTCTAACTTGGTTCTTAGAACCTTGTTTCACTTTCATAACATACTCTTATAATAGCTAGTATAGGTATACTTTTAATATCAACATTCATACACCTTTACTCGACTCGCTATGTGTTCGACACGTATTTAAAGCTCATAGATACATGATCTATATTGCTTTCATGTTTCTCAAACCTTATCGAAACCATTACATTCAAACTTTTCTAAGTTTCACCTTTCAAAATCCTTGTCATATTTTAAACTAGGCATGCAAGGTTATTATGTTTATCATATAGTCATAAACCAGTAGGGGTCAAACCATGATTTGCAGTTTAAGTAATAATACAATTCTACTACAAAATCAAGAACAAACAGACTGCACAAATCCTGAAAACAGGCTGGCGCAGCTGCGCAGGTATTGGCCTTAGGAATGGCGCAGCTGCGCCACTCACTGGTCAACCCAGAAATGACATTTCATGCTGCTGGACAACCCAAGGTCATTCACTAGCATTCAGATTACTGATATCTCTTACGTACATATGTCTATAGGGTCATTAACTCAAGTTTGAAACCTAGCATGCACATTCAAATCCAATTCAAAGTTACATGGTTTTCATGTCGGACTTTCATATACCTTAAGTAAATTGAGTCCATTGCTTCATGGTCAGTTACTAAAGTCATGTTACCACATAACAAGACCAAACAATATTTAAGTAGTCATGCTTATGCGTATACTACACATGTATACATTAATCACATAGTCCATGCCTTAGAAATTTATTTCTTGAATACGTGTGCATAGGTGGTATTCACATTTCAACCAAATGATGCTTATATCGACATGTCTATAGGCATAATAAAATCCTAATATACATGCTTATATGATCATAATGTAACTCACACGGTGTTTGATGCTATTACCCTTCACATTCTAAGTTTTCATAAAAATTGCACTAAGTCAACAAAGGTAACTTAGTATATGCAAAGTACCTCGTAGCCATGACTCTCATATATTAGAACACATATATAAGTCACATACCCGTAGTCCAATGGTCAGAATCTAAAAGACATAAGTCTTGGTCAAGTTTGCTTCAAAAAGTTCTTAAGTTTCTTTTGAAATCGTTTGAATCTTGCAATCACGTATGCTAGTTTATTCAACATTTTAAACGTACATTTCATGTCAATATAGACTATATGATCATGTTTACAAAAATTAGAATGCTCACATGAAATATTTGTGATGAAGTTCACTTTAATCATTTCTAAGTTCACTTCTAATCTAGAAAGCTTTTTATCAAAAGCGTATGCTATTATGGCCATAAACATTCATGTTGTATCAAGAGACATGTTTATAGGAGTTATACCAGTTTTCATGCTTGTCTTAATTAATATCAATAAGTTATCACGTAGCAGGCTGCCGCAGAAAACAGAAAACAAAAGCCAGGACCCTGCGCAGCTGCGCAGGCACCAGGTACAAACCCGGCGCAGCTGCGCCGGTGTCCGGCCAACCCAGTGATAGCTTCCTGTTCGGCAGAACTGGAAACCCATCTCAGAAAATTCATACGAATTCTATTCTATATCAGCCATATAACAATTTAAACATGCTTACATGGTTATATAATAACTATGTAAACATTTCCCAACTCCATTATCATTTAACTCCACATAATTAAGAACTTGGGAATTTAAGAATGGAAATTTTGACAGAAACAAAAATGAAGAACAAGAAGAAACCTTATACCTTTGTAATTTGCTTGCTAATTCACACTTCCTCTACTGATGTGTATATAATTACTCACTCTATATATATGCTCTCAATTTCACACTTAAGCAATTCTCAGCAATGGAAAAATGGAGAAGGAAAGTCTATATTTATAGAAAAAGGATTACACAGACATTGCAATTTCCCACTAAAACAAACCCATGGATTGAAGAATTGCATGAAGGTTATTAAAGAGTTGTTAGATTAGTTGTTGAACTCCACTATTTAGCCCACACCCCTTGTGATGATTTGCTATGAAGCTAGAGTTGCTGAGTTTGAGAGCAATAGTAGGCTTAGCCTTTTACTTGAACACGTGAGGGAGAAAAGTGTCCATCATATTGGGACAAGGCTTGATAAAACTCAGCAATTGGGTAACATGAGTTATATATAACACTTGGTTTATATATATACCTTCCATATACATTTAAGTTGTACACCTTCCATTTCATATAACTTATGTTATAAATTAATGTGTCACAATGTAGTCCCAATAATACTATCATGTAGTAAATTTTAACTTGCACATATAAATTCATGTACATTTCATCCTACCGGATATAATTCTATCGGGTATTACTCATTATTATAACGGTTATTAATTATCATAACAGTTATTATTACAGTTATAATATCCTATAGAAATCATTATCAATTAACAATTACTATATGCTAATAGGGTATTCCTTAAGGTCTACCCACATACATCATGTTACATAAGCAATAATATTATGTAATTCACATAATGCAATCAATTTTACTATATAGTTTATATATAATACAGTCACATTAATGTTGCACTATACTACATAAAACATATGTGTAACTACAATATGTTATATTCTTAATAATCACATCCTTTGCACATATCAACTAATTGAGCAATTATAATCATATTAATAATCTACTCGTTTATATATTATTATACTATCACTAGTTATAATAATAAATCAACATATTATTATAATAACAATTAATATAGACTAATTGTTTAATTAATAATTCTTCCATCCATGAATTAATTAATTCATTACCGAATCTATTATCGTGCCACACAAGGCAATTCATACAAGCTTAATCTCAAGCTTATTATTATTCTCATCTCACTTAAACATTCTTTTAGTATAATGTTTGCGTGACTTAAGCATTTAAATGCTAAACTACCTCAAATATTCATACTTATAATAAGTATAACCTTTACGCTTATAATACTTAATATATATTCTATTAATCATTGTAAATAATAATATACGCGATAAAATAATAACTTAAGTTATTTAATATATTAAAATAACGTAGTTTCCTTTCATTAATTAAACTCCCTTGAAAATACATTATGTATTTAGCCATAACATAAAATATTATGTTTTCTCCAAATAAGCACGTTCATTATTAGAAAATAATTTACTTATTGTCTCAAGATATTATAATTAATATAATATCTATTAGAAATAATCATATGTACGCCACATGTATATTATATATAGAAAATAGATAATAAGTTTATTTTCTATTATAATAAATTGTTTCCATCAATTTATTTACATATAGCAAATATGTTTTAATATATTTATTAATCATACCTATTACCTCATACAAAAATATATAAGGTAATATTATTATTCAAAAATAACATTTCCTCCTTTTATTAAAATAATTCAATATTAGAAATTATTTTAATATCCTTTATTAGAAATATATAATAACTATTTCTCTTTCTTTTCTATAAATTGTTCTCCAAAATAATTTCTTCAATATACATTTAATCATATCTCAAATATTAAATATTCATTTAAAAATATAATGATTTCCATCTCCCTTTAATAACGTATATATATATATATATATTTAACGTTATTCGTACATTAGACTTTCTAACATATTACTATTCTAAGTAATATATATAAAAGTACCAACTATAATTACATATTCAACACACATATTAATTCACTCCTTTACTTAAGTAAATTAAACATTGTACTATATCATCATAGTTAATTAAGGTTCAATACTCTCATTATATTATTCCATAATATAACTCCCAACTTAAATTAACTAATATTTATTCTTATTAGTTAATTCATTAACTAACTCATGCTTCACTATCCAAACCTATTCACGGATAGCTTAAGTGCTATTAATAACCTATATTATAAACATACTAGTTATTAATACACATACACAAGAATATGGTGATTATACATTAAGGATATTTAATGTCACCAACTTACTATGATAAAATAATTCTATAAATTATTTAATATCTATAGATAATACCACACACCTTATATCACATAAAAAAATACTCTTATTCGAACCCATCTCACAGTTTAAGAATTTTATTTATTAAATCCTTATTTAATAATATCTAAAAATTCGGGTTCTTACACCTTCACAAGTCTAAACCTAGCACACATCGAGTCTTTAATAGTATTCAATATAGTATACTGAGTGGTTTCCTACAAACAACTAACAAATTAGTTTTCGTCTCGTCTATACTGTTTTCACAGCGAGTTTGATCGGTTACTAATTCGTATATACCTTTCCCATATGAAGAAATCGTTTAGCCCAGATACTATACATCAACTATTGCAAAATACAACTGTACTACTTTAGACTTAATACATAATCACTTACTTTATAAGTTCTTATCATCTTATATTAACTTGTCTAAATAGTTAAGTATTAGACATTGCATTATAGTCTTAGTATTATCATTATACTTTGATAATCTTTTAATCATGTCATAACTTATATTTATAAGTTTTTTCTTTTTATGTTATCTTAGTAAACTAGATAATATTTCAGTAAACTGAAATACTATTTCAGTAAACCAGATTACATTTCAGCATCCTGAAATCACTATTTCAGCATCTCATAATCAACTTCAGCAGACTGAATTCAATTTCAACAACCCGAAATCAAATTCAGTACCCTGGATTCTTCTTTCAACAGACTATAAACATAATATAGTTCATTGAATACCAAATTCAACAATTACATTTAAAATAACTTAATTTTCTTATTTTAATTTTTCGTCGAATATTATTAATTAAGTAATAATATTTCCAAGTTAATGTTATTAACTTTTTAATAACATTTTAAGTCTAATATTACTAATAATATTTCAATCCAATATCATTAGCCATGTAAAAATATTTTAAGTCATTTATTCAATTGATAAATAATTTATTTTAATTGTTTTCCTTTCCTTAATTAATTCGTTTAAGCATTCTAAAATGTCATACACATATCAATTCTTCACCACCCGACCCAAACCTTCATCACAAATCTGCATACACTATGCTTAAGGGTCTCAAGTCCTAAAATCTTATTTTACATATTTTTCACATCATATATTCAATTTAATCCATTTATCCATATAACATCATTTATGTGAAAAAATAGCAAAACATCTCTAAAATCATTTTTTTCTGGAAATCAGCCACATATATTCCACTCATGAAAATATTTTTTTCCAGAAATTTTTAAAATACGTTTACTATTTTTAAATAGTCCATAATAGCCAAATATTCTCAGATTTATCATAAATCGAGATTAACTCCAAAAATTGTGATATTTTCAGGGTAAGATCCTGTTATATACATATACTTTCAGTAATATTTTCATAATTTTTGGACACACACACAGAGAGTTATTTAGGTAGCTTTTCAAAATTAGCCCTTAGCCGTAAAATCCATAACTCTCAAGCCGTATGGCCAAAAATTCTCAGATTTTTACAGGACCTTCAAAACCTCTGATATTAACCCTCCAAATTTTTCTCATATTTTTAAAGCAACAAAAGTGGAATAAAATGCCCCCATTTCTGACTGACCCAAAATAGTTTATTTTTTTCAAAGAAAAACGGGACTGTTTTGGCTAAAACAACCACTACGGCTTGTATGCTCAACATTTTTGAGTGTTACCACTTGGGTTTATTGGTCAACACCTATATCTAACACCCCTCTTCGACGGATCGCAAAAAGAAGGCGTAGATCAAAAACGGTGGACATCCAAAGTACCTAAAAGTTAGGGTTTCATAAACTAAAAAAATTATTTTTCTTTTATTTTCTTTTCCAAACAATATCATCAACACCCAATATGGATAGATCCATTAATGAGAATGAAATATGTTATATTTTATTCCCTTAATACTTAATCTTTTATATCTCTTTTGTACTTAAGTATATTCATTTATCTTATATTTGTTATTTTAGGTACAATTGAACCAAGGAAGCAAAATGAATGCAAAAGGAGCAAGAGAAGATGTATTTTCAGCATACCATTCAACATGGAAAGAAAGCCCACGGAATTGAGCAGCTTGGAAAAGAGTCCCTAGCATTCATATTATACGTTCACGTGGGCAGCAGCTTAGAGAATAACCAAGCAGCTTGATAATGGGTCAAAGGTTTTATGCCATTCAAAAGTCCAAGCACCTCACAAGTCCAAGAAGTTCACGCACATGCAACTCACGAAATCAGCAGCTTGCATAAGAGAGTTAGTTGATTAATGAGCAGCCACGAATTAAAGGAAGTAATACATGGGCTCACGGTTTTTGCAGCCCATTCTCATACACTAGCAACACACGGATTAGCAGCTGCCAACATAAAAAAGGAATGCAACAAGGAACTTCTCCTAGTAGCTCACGAAATAATCAAGTGGGCCACGTGCTTGAGCCTCGCAAACATTTTTATTAGCTTATGTGTTCAGCAGCCCATTATCATTACACGATCAGCAGCTCACAATTAGCTAGCAGCTTACGAGTCCCTAGCTTGCAAAGGAGAAGTGGGCCACGTGCTTGACTAAAGATATTGTACCAGCTTAATGAGTCTAGCAGCTTATGTATTTCTAAATCCAAGCAGCTCAAGTGTTCCAAGTTCCTAATCAATTAGTATATTCATGCAATTCAAGTGGGTAACAAATTGAATTAAATATGGGGTCACGGTCAGCTGCTTGCATAGATGCTAGGTGGGCCCACGGATTTAATTGCTTGCAAAAGGGAGAGTTACAATTCAGCCGGCTGGGCAGTGAAGATACCCGCTGGGGCGGGGCTGTGAATGTGAAGATACCCGCTGGGGCAGGGAGGCGGGTCGGCAGCAGCTTTCCACTAGCGACTCGGATTTTGGGTAATAATAAGGTGAATATTAGGGCTGCAATTCTTGTGTTATAAAAGGGGATTGAGAGGAACATATTGAGGGGATCTTTCTCATGTACTTATCATCTTCTTTTCCTTTTTCATATTAGATCTAGGATTGTTTGGAGTCATGAACTAATTCTTTCAATTCAGTTCGGAAGGGATGTTGAATCTTATTCATAATTAACGGTTTGATCAAGTTTATTTTATTTATTCCTTCTTACATGAGATTTATTCTGATAATCTACTTTAACTTCTTGTATGCTATTCAATTTACTAACGTGATTCTGCAGGATTAAATTAGTGAATTGGTGTCATATGCTAGATCAAGGAATAGTATTACGTGTAATTGATATTATTTCTAATCACAAGTAGCAATTAGTAATACCTGATTGTGGACAAGCTTTTGAGTATTGCTATGATTATTAGAAGACAAGTTAAACAATCCGAGCTTATGTGTTTGTTGCTTGGAATAGTCTAATTCCTTAGTTCTTAATACTGTTGTTATATTAAATCTAGAGAGCTTGTTCTAGGTTATATAATAGTTAGAATCTTGTAAAGAGCTTGTTTTATTGAGTGACAATTTAAGGGGAGTTTTGGATAACAGAGCTTGTTGTTACCTAGTGCTATTAATTTCATTGAAGGGTAAATAATGTTACACTTGATTAATCTATTGTTGTGAAAAGGTGATACTGAACTGAAGAACTGAAGCTTTTTATTCGTTGTTAATTCTTATTACTTTATTCTAGTTAATTTAGTTTAATCAATTCAAAACCCCTTTTAATTAGAAATCATAGGATAAATATAAAATAAATCACTCTCTGTGGGATCGATCCTTACTTACTACTGTGCTAATTGTTTGAATTCGTGAAGTGAAAGTGAGGTTAATTTTGGAATGTCAACGAAAGCTCCCATCCATACTTGAATCCATATAAATCACATAGATTAAAGAGTTTAAACATCCTAATCATAAACCCTCTTTTTTCATTAGATTATTGAAAGAGAAGAAAATAGGAAATAGATTTATACTTTTACTTTGCTTCTTCTCTTTTTCTTCTTCTATGGAGAATTTTTTTCTCCTCCTTCCTCCCTAACATGGTTGCCGCCCTTCTTCCCTTTCTCTCTCTCTCGGTTTTCTTTAGTTAGCAAAGAGGGAGAATAAGAAATAATAGATGAGAAAGAAAGAAATAAATAAAATATATGGATATATCTTAAATATCTACATTCATCCCTTTTTTTTTCTTTCTATACATATCCGGCCACATGTGGCCTTCCTATCATCACTAATTATTATTCCTCTTCTCTCTCATGATTTAATAGTAGCTTGCAAGCAAGGTTAATGGTGTTGGCACCACACTTCGGATTACACCAAAAAAGTTATTACCTACTAAAGTAGCTTTCTTCATTTCACATCTCCCATTTTCCTTCTCTCATTATATCTAGCCACATGGGCCTCTTTTTTCACCCAATCTTTATTTTATTAATTGCTTCCTCTAATAACAAAAATATCCCTTTTTAAAATGGGACAAGAATGGGCTTTTAATTAATTCTTTTGGGCTTGCAAATTTTTCTTAATTTGCTTACTAACAAAATCAACTTAGACTTTCACCCATAATTTAATTGGGCCATTATAATACTTGTCTCACACATAATATATTGGGCTAGATTAATAATTTAATTGCATTTAAGTCAATTTATCTACAAATCCAATGCTTAATTAAATAATTGGGCTTGTTTAAATTACTTACCCATCTTAATTTATTAACTATTGCACTAATTTCTATTATTATTGATATTTCCATATTATTATCCATTAATAATATTAATTCACTTGCATAACCCAATTAGACTTATCATATTCAAGTAAATTGAATATGTAATTAGGGTTTAAT
The DNA here is from genome assembly GCA_020205555.1 of Panax stipuleanatus. Taxonomy (NCBI): domain Eukaryota; kingdom Viridiplantae; phylum Streptophyta; class Magnoliopsida; order Apiales; family Araliaceae; genus Panax; species Panax stipuleanatus. Next base: position 130,932,182 of record CM035115.1, on the reverse strand, counting down.
ACTTCAAATCAATTTTCTTAATTATTAAAATACTTAGGTTATTAATTAAGTGAGATGTATGAAATAAATCTCTTAGGGTTAGTATATATTTTATATACTAACATTTTCTCATATTATAACCTCTTAGGTTATTTAATTATCATACCTAATATATATATTAGGTTACATAACTTTATTCTTAATCTTCTTTTATATACAAAATAAATGTATACACATTATATAATGCATATTTATTTAATCACATACATAGTTAACATAAATCATAACGAATTCCACTTCTAACTCCAATTTTGACTTTTCTCCATAAAAGTCAATTGTTGAATTTGACCAAAAAGTCAACCTTTACACATTTTGTGTTTATTGTTCTTTCTGACTAAACTTGATGTTCTGGACTCAACCGAGCAGTCCGTTCCTCAAAATTCTATCTCTAACTCAAATTTTGAGTTTTAACTTACTCTATTTTTATTGATAATCATATTAGCTAATAACTTTATACTTATTCATTTTTTATTTGCTAGTCAAGGCCAACATTCAAGCTATGCTAATTACTAACATAATTTTATCTTGATTCTCATATCCCTAACGTAATTCATCATTCTTCTTGCTAAAATATATAGCACCTTACTAAGTATATATATATATATATATATATATATATGTATATATGTATATATATATATATATATATATATATATGTATATATATATATGTATATATATATATATGTATATATATATATATATGTATATATATATTTATACATATACTCATCTTTGTTTAACCTCATAACTTTTCTTCACGTGAAATTTTATTTTCTTAATAAAATTTCCACATGTATCCATATAACATTTCTTACACTTTTCAGTTCACATCAATTTTATAGGTATCGTAATACCTTATCCTTAACATTCCTTCAAATATATATAACTCATTTCTAGGATTTTAGAATTTTGTAACCCATATTGGTTTTATTTAAAATTTTTAAATAAATCCTCAAATTCTCATCTAGATTTTATTCTTTAACCTTTATTTTAATCATTTAAGATTTTATAAATTTTTGAGTTGTCACATACAATAAGTGCGGAACATAAACAATTAAATAAATCTTAAACAACACAATCTCAAAACAAAAAACAAGTTTTCATCACTTGTTAGCTTTGCCCTTGCCTTTGCTAGTGGAAGGCTTGTCGGACCTTTCGTTCTTAATTGCAATGTTATTATGCAAGAGTGAGCACAATTGCCCACAAGTATAACAATATAATCGTGATAATAACATGCGAGTTAATCAAAGAGTTCTGAATAAGGAAAGTTCGTCTTTTGAATCAAGACTGAATAATAAGAATCAAAAGTACATCTAAGGGTCATAAGACCATGAACTATATCCTAGGTAGTCAAGTATTTCTACTTTAAACCTTTAACAGTCATAAGACTATAAGGACTCTACTACTCGTACTTAGGGGGAACAACCCTTAGTACCATACTGGGCACAATATCTCAACGCTAAAGCGTAAATAATCCCCTATAACAGGGTTGTTCATCTTAGTTTGACATCAGAGTTCGTACCAAAAGAAGTTTGGTTTGGATAAGCTCAATAACAGTTCTAGAATTTAGAACGTTCATCAACTATGGACTAGTCGAATCAATAAGGGTTCACTAGCCTTACAAGGTTCAACAACAATTGATAATCAAATTGAAATAATGAATCTCAAGAGTATACAATTGAATAAGGATTGTATACTGAAATAATACTTTACAATGATTATAATATCTCATACGAAATCTTAACTTGAATAAACAAGAATAAGAACTTGATTGATATAGAAACATAAGTATAGAACTTGCTCAATGAGTAACTTTGAATTTAGAAATCTTGCTCAATAAAGGTTTGAGTTTAGAACACTTGCGTAACGTAAAAGTAAGGTTTAGAAACTTGCTCAACAATAGTAAACTAGGGATAGAATACTTGCTCAATTTAAAGAGTATCGTCACGAAAACTTTCCTCGTATAAAAGCTACAAATATAATTACAATTCACTTTCTCAACGTCCTACACATTACATTATGTTTACAACATCGATTAGTTCCATTACCACTACGTTTAGCTGTTGAACTTCTAACTTAAGTTCAACTTAACAACTTGGTTCACAAATCTTAACTTGTTGACTTATTACATAACATGAACCTGAATTCACAACATGCATACCACATAAGTATAACTCTTAAACAGTCAAAAATCAAACCTTACGACAATAATATCCAAGTTCACACATAACTTGTTAATATGAAAATTCATCTACATGTCAACAATATGTTATAGTACTGTGTTACATACTTAACATGTTATCTGTAATACCCGAGAATTTCCTAATATTATTAAATAAATATATTATTGGAAATGAGAATTTATTAGAATATAAATGGTTTTGTGTTATGAGAATGATTAATTCAATTATATAAAATTGAATAATTATAATAATTGAGAAATTATGGAGTTTGCGATAAACTCGTTGGGAGCCTTGTGTGGCACAGTGACGTAATATGAGAATGATTATATTAGTTTAAGCAAACAGTTAATCTATATTAATTGTAGAATATTAATTAATTGTTGTGGAATATTAACTGTGATTGATTAATAATATGTGATTATTATTATTGCAAGAAATATAATAATAATAATGAGCAACGTGTTTATAAATATAATAAGATTTATATTAAAGTGATAATTAATCATATAAGGGTTAATTAAATTTTATGGAGAATAACAATTATATTGATTGAAATATATAAGCTACATGTTTATGCCTATGTGACAATATGTATGTAAGTATACATTAAAATAGTACATCATGAATATATGATAAACAATTATTGATTAGTAGAATTTAATAATAAAGGATACAGTGTGATGTGATTATATCCGAGAAAATTATACCAGTATGATAAAAATGTACCTGGATTATATGTGTATAAGTCACACTTACTACATTATGTGAATTATAGTGTGACATTTCAATTAAAGACATATGTACAAAATATATAAATATATATATATATGTGTAGATAGCCTAAGTATTTAATACATATGTGTATAATGATTTAAGTGTAGTATAGAAGACTGAGTTTGTTTTGCTGGGAGAGTCACTGTCTCCTTCACATGAAATACACAAGCTATCCCTACTCCCCTATTCTTCCTTAAACTCAGTAACATAGGCTAGCAAATGATGAAGAAGGGTGTGGCTATCATGATGGATTTCAACCACCATTACCAACCCCCTAATAACCTCCCTGCAATTCAAATTTCTGTTAGTTTGAAATGGTAGGCAATAACATTGTCTGGATTATAAATTCTTCTATAAATATAACCCATCCTCTTCCTAATTCATTTGCTGAGAATTTTGGGCTAAGTAAGTTAAGAGTTATATATATATATATCAGTGTCCTTGAGTAGCAGCAAGTTCAGATTCTAGCAGAAGGTATATTACAATTTCTTTGTTATTCATTTTCGTTTTCTGTCAAAAGTTCAAATTCTTGATTATGCCAAATTGGTTCGTAATTGGTTTGTAGAACCCTTATATTGTTGTTATATGAACATACATACATGATGAAACCACTATATAGCTTTCTTGACTTTCATTTCCATTTTTGCTCTGCAATTTCTGTAAAACATCAAATTCGTGAAATTGGTTGGAGTTCATGAAATTGGGAATTGATAAATGGCGATTGACTATTATATAAGCATATATATATATGTGTGTATATATATATATATATATATATATGTGTGTGTGTATATATATATGTGTGTGTGTGTGTTAGTAAGTTAAAGAAGTCTAATAGCATCTGGGTATGTTCAAATCGATGAAATGGGAAGTTTGGGGACGGTTTTGGCTGCAGCGAACTGAGTCTGCAATGCGACGCCGCAGCGCCGATGCACAGCGTTAGCTGCGCGCTGCAGCGCCACAACGCGTCAGTACCTGCGTCTCCCACGCCGCAGTGCCAATCCCAGGGCATTATGCCCGCGCCGCAGCGCCACCCACGCCGCAGCGCCAGATTGTGCCTATTGTTGCCGCGCCGCAGCGCCGGACTCTGTGTGCAGTTTTCTGCATTCTGCAACAAAACTGTTATGTACTAATTGTTTGATTTTTGTTTAAATAAGCATGGAAGCATGATTAATACATATATATGAACCTAATGAGGTAATGTAAGCATGTTTTAGTATATTAGCATGCATGGTTAACCAAACGACATATAGTTTGGAAACGAACTTAAAGTTTCCTAAACGAACGTTAACATATATGAAGCATGTTAATATTCTGATTTTTCAAGGCATGTTGGTATGAGGTAGAGATGCATAAAAGACATATTAACTTATGTATATATGGCTCGTAGTATGACAAGAGCATGTTAGACCTCACTATTGAACATATCTAACAAAAATACAAGTTTTAAAGGTTGATATTGACATGTAAAGACCATGTATACATTCTGACTTTTCGAGCATGTTTATAGGGCCTTGAAATGCATGAAAAGCATGTTAACTTATATATATAGGTTTCATAAGGAAGCATGGACATGATAGACCTTATTAATGAACTAAACTAACAAAGTATAAGCTTTGAACGTAAACTTTGGTATGTTATGACGAGAGTTAGAATCTGATAATTTGGACACATGTGATAGTACTCTTAGACTCATTCATGTGTCATGCATGTATATATACCATAATTAGTTGCTGTGATTAAAGTTTAGCATAAACGAAGCATGTTTTCAAGATAATAACAATGCTAGCTACATATATGCAATACGAGTACTCATGAGCACGTTTAATACAAGTTATGTGAATATCTTATGGGTTTAAAAAGCGAGCATGTTAGACCATATGAGTTCGTGTCCTTGAATGGCTTTAAGTAATAACTTAAGAACCTATATAATGTACGATTGGATTTGGAAAAGTTATACAAGCATGTAAAGTATCCTTTAAATATGAATACATGCTACGTGATATTATATGATGTTGCTTGAACCCGATTTTGACGGTTAACTCAAAGAGAATGCCGTAACTTGCTAAAATAAAATATATTTAGTATTAATTGCGATCTTATAAGATATAAGAATGTGTTTAAACTCTAAAGGAGGAACGTTAAAGATAGAACTTATATTCTATATAACTGTGTAGCTAGGTTAAGACTTAGTTTATGTATTGATAGTATATTCGAAGACAAAATGTGAAGATTATATGACTAATGAATATCATATATATATATATATATATAATTGTATTACGATAGGAATTCAAAAGTGTTGATTTACTTAACGTGGATAAACTACGCTAAAGGCAAGTATTGTAACCGACGCATTTACTTTATGCAAGGAAATCTATGATTTTGCAAGTTCTCTTACTTACACTCTTTTACTGTGCAAGTATTCTATCCTTGTATATTGCACTAGTTTCTTACTTAATCGGTTGAATTGAATTAGCATATTTGAACTCTTATTTCATTAAAGCTATTATTCATGTTAAACTTAGTATTGTTCTTGAATATTGTGAAAGTGTCTATGTCATTTGATTCGGCTAGACTTATATTATTGGAAAGCAACCCAAACTAATTGATTGGTGCTGGAACTTGTATTTGACAGAGAAGAACAACCTTCTTTGAAGGGAATATATAATTGTCGGAGGACCGACGTGCACACTTGAGTATGATTGATTGTTATGCATAACTAGGGTACTTTAGGCTGATCACCTGCTGTATCTGTTTTTGTTGGATTTTCAGTTTATTACTGTCAATTCTAGTAGAAGTTCATAGTGCTCAGTATTCAATTATTTAAAATCTTGAATTGATGTATTATTGAATCATATTGATATTATTCTGTCCTTAGCGACTATTATTGAGAACTGTTGATATTCTTGTTATCCTTGAACTATCAAACCTTGTTATACCTTTTCGAGAATTGGGAATCTTATTACTCACCCTTATTATATATTACATGCTGGGCAATTTGTGCTCATTCTTACTTTCCCTAAAACATTTCAGTTAAGGCAGAGCATGGCGAACCTTCGGGCGTTGATAAGGGCAAGGGCAAGGCTACCAATTAGCTTGTCTCTTATATGTTTTAAATATTTTAATGTTGTATTAAGATGATGTAGTAAGACTGGTTTTGATTATGTTTAAGCTTAAGTTAGGTTATGTAATAAGTCGTTAATTGATATTATTATGTAATCTATTAAGTACTGTAGGTTACGAGACTTGGGAGAATAATTATAATAAATCATTGTAAATTATTCTAGAATAGATTTTCCGCTATGATCGTGTGATATTTAGTTATTTTTATCGTAATGTATTACCTTGAGAATGTGATGAACCGAATTCGAGAGACCAAGTGGCGGTCCTGGAATTTGGGGGCGTCACAGGTTGGTATCAAAGCTGTAGTTATAAACCTTAGGAACGAGTGTCCTTAGACTATAACTTAGGCGAACTTAGAAGTTAGGAAGGAGATAAAACTCATGTAGAGTTTTCCTTGAGAGACTTAGTCTGTTATGAAATGTAACTTCATTCTATACAATGAACTTATGTTTTATTTAACATTCTAATGGAGTTGCTGTTTGTTTGCCTCGTGTTTGTGATTGTAGGATGACAGACACAGGGGTACCTAGTAGAGTGGCAGAGGAGGAGCCCAGGGATATACACGTAGTATACGAGGCACCTCTAGAGGCTACACCAGTGCAGGCTGTCGCACCATTCGAGTCTGATGACGAGGATGAGATTGAGATAGAGTCTGATCCAGAGGAGGAGCCGATGGAGGATGAACCAGTAGAGGACTCTGATGAGGCCACTATAGAGGAGCAGATGTTAGGAGAGTACGAGGAGCGGATCCTAGAGTTAGACTGCAGAGTTCAGGAGCTGGAGGCAGAGGCCCAAGAGAGAGAGTCTGAGTTCCAGAAACTACGGGACGAGGACCACCTGAGGAAGCTGGCTATGCAGGAGTTAGAGGTGGAGATCGCCTACCGTAAGGAGGCAGGGATCCAGATGGGGACTCTGTTTCATAGGTCAGTGGCTAGGAATGTAGATTTGGCAGAGAAGCTAGAAGAGGTTGAGCAGAGGGAGCTGAGTGAGAAGACAGAGAAGGAAGCACTCCGCACTCAGTTGGAATTAGAGGTGATGGATAGGATACACTTCGAGGAGAAGTGGGGGGCTACCCATGAGAGAGCAGATGACCTGGAAGATGAGGTCAAATGTAAGAAGAGGAAAATGAACAAGATGGGGTACGTGTTCCGTTCGGCATTTGAGAGAGTGCTTGATAATGTGTACCATTACCCGACGGAGCAGGGACAGACTCTACATACTATGAGTGTAGAACTGATAGCTTATATAGCACAGTTGGAGTACAAGAGCGCATTGGAGCGCGGGATGATAGGATGAGATTTCCTTAGTCAGTCTAGTGGTAGTACTAGTTGTGTCTTTATGTATTGTATATACTATGTTGTAATTCCGATCTTTTGTGTAAGATGTGGGATAAGGATGTAAACCCCGAGTTAGCTTTTGTTAGAGGGGTAGTATGGTGGTAGGTTGATATATTCCCCATCTTTTGTGATATTAGGGGATATATGTGATAACATTTATAGCAGTATGCTAGGAAAATCATGTAATGAAACGATTTGGCATATGAATATAAATGAAGTTTATTTCGGAAACGTGTTATAGATTTATTCTTTTAGTATTAGAAGAAATACTTAAGTAATATACTTGAATAATAATAAAATGAAAATTGTGATGCAGATAATGCCGCCCAGACGTAGATTGACTGCACCTGAGGAATCAGTAAACAATGAGAGGGAACAAGTAGACCCGATCCAGAAACTGGTAGACTTGTTAGGAGAAGCCTTAAGGGGAAGGAACAATGAACCCGTTCGCCCGAACCCTCAGACTGTGCCAGTAACGACCTTTAAAGACTTTAAGAGTGTAGGACCCCCAGAGTTCGAGGGAACTACCGACCCAATCGTCGCACAAACGTGGATCAAAGAGATCGAAAAAGCTTTCACTATAGCTAGCGTAGGCGAAGATCAGAAGACGGTGTTTGCCACGTACATGATGAGGGGAGAAGCGAACTACTGGTGGGAGGCTAATCAACAAAGAGCTGGAGAAGGGATAATAGCTTGGGATAAGTTTAAGACGTTGTTCTTCGAGAATTACTTCCCAAAGAGTATGAAGAATTGGATGGAGGTGAAGTTCTTAGAACTAAAACAAGGTGAGATGACGGTGGCGCAATACGCGGCTAGGTTTAACGAACTAGCACGATTTGTGGAGCACCAAGTTGGTGATGAAGAGAGAAAGGCTAGACGTTTCGAACAAGGGTTGAAGCCGTGGCTGTTTAATAAGGTATCAGTTCTTCAAATTGATTCCTTTGCAACATTACTGGAGAAGGCAATCATTGCGGAAGGTGGCAGTGAGGCCTTAAGTCTGTATAACAAAGAAAAGAAAGGAAAGAATGCTGGAGGAGAGAATCGTACGGGAGGAAGCAGTAGCGGAGGAAGCAACTTGGGAAAGAGAAAGTGGGAGAATAACAACAACAACAAAAACAACAATTATCAATCAGGGAATTTTCGTGGAGGTTTCAAGAAGAGGGCTGAAGGATGCCCGAAGTGTGGGAAGAATCATCAGGGCGAGTGCTGGAAGGGACGTGGCACTTGCTACAACTGCGGACAGGAAGGGCACATCTCGCCCAACTGTCCGAAACCAAAGAAGATACAAGGATGCTTTGCGTGTGGCTCGACGGAGAACCGAATTAAGGACTGCCCAAAGAAGGGAAGTGGCGGGGGTAGTAATCAGCAAGGAGGCAACAAGCTGATGATCGGTGGACCGGCACAATCCAACCGCCCAACCGCCAGAACCTTTAACATGACCGTCCAAGACGCCGTGGCTGCGAAGGACGTGGTGTCAGGTATAATCCCAATCAATGATATAAATGCTTATGTAATATTTGATTCGGGTGCCACCTGTTCTTTTGTATCTGAAGAATTTGCTAGTAGACTTAGTACACCCCGAGAACGATTAGAAAATCCTTTGATCATAGAAGTTGCTAATAAGGAAGTGATCCCTGTAGAATACATTTATCGAGATTGTCATGCAAACATTAGAGAACATGAACTGAGCGTAGACTTGATTCCTATTAGATTGGGAGAATTTTACGTAATACTGGGAATGGATTGGTTGTATAACCATGCTGTGATAATTGACTGTCAGAACAAATGTGTGAACCTTCAGACTCCGAGTAAGTCTAAGGTAGTGTTTTATGGTAGCTCATCGCTTAAGCAATCGTGTTGCGTTACGATGATGCAGGCCAAGAAATTGTTAAGGAAAGGATGCATAGGATATTTAGCTTACATCGTTGATACTCATAAAAAGGGAGTAAAAATTAAGGATATATCTGTAGTTAATGAATTTCAAGACGTGTTTTCGGACGATCTTCCTGGTTTTCCGCCAGACAGAGAAATCGAATTCGTAATAGACTTAGCACCGGGAACGGCACCAATTTCGAAAGCTCCATATCGTATGGCGCCAGTAGAAATGAAGGAATTGATGATACAATTGCAAGAGTTATTGGATAAGGGTTACATTCGACCGAGTGTTTCTCCTTGGGGAGCACCAGTGTTATTCGTTAAGAAAAAGGACGGATCGATGAGGCTTTGTATCGATTATCGAGAATTAAACAGAGTAACGATCAAGAACCGATATCCGCTACCGAGGATAGACGACCTGTTTGATCAACTGAAGGGAGCAAAGTGTTTCTCGAAAATCGACCTACGAACAGGATATCATCAACTAAAAGTGAGGGATGAGGACATACCAAAGACTGCGTTTCGAACCCGTTATGGACACTACGAGTTTTTGGTAATGTCATTTGGATTGACTAATGCTCCGGCAGCATTTATGGACTTGATGAACCGAGTTTTCAAGCCATACTTGGATAAATTTGTAGTGGTTTTTATCGACGACATTTTAATCTACTCAAAGACAGAGGAAGAACATGCCGAACATCTAAAGATTATTTTGGAGGCACTAAGGAAGGAGAAGATGTATGCGAAATTTTCAAAGTGCGAATTTTGGATGGAGAAGGTTCAATTCTTAGGCCACGTGGTGGATAGGAATGGAATCTCTGTAGATCCTGCGATGGTAGAAGCAGTAAGTAATTGGGAACAACCGAGAACACCGACGGAGGTGAGAAGCTTTTTAGGGTTAGCTGGGTACTATCGAAGATTCATCCAAGATTTTTCTAAGATAGCAACCCCGCTGACCAATTTGACTAGAAAGACGGTGAAATTTGTATGGACCGACAAATGTGAAGAGAGTTTTCAGGAGTTGAAGAAGAGATTGAGCGAAGCACCTGTATTATCATTACCAGATGATGCGGGAAATTTTGTGGTGTATAGTGATGCATCGCACAAGGGACTTGGCTGTGTACTTATGCAGCACGGCAAGGTCATTGCATATGCATCACGACAATTGAATGATTTCAAAAAACGATACCCTACTCACGACTTAGAGTTAGCGGCAGTAGTTTTTGCGTTAAAGATATGGAGGCATTATTTGTACGGAGAGAAATGTGAGATATACACGGACCACAAGAGTCTGAAATATATCTTCACACAGAAGGAGTTGAATATGCGTCAGAGGAGGTGGTTATAATTGATCAAGGATTATGACTGCGATATTCTTTATCACCCGGGAAAGGCAAACGTGGTTGCCGACGCTCTGAGCAGAAAAGGAAGGGAAAAGCTGTTTAATTTGACGACTCAGGAAAAGTTGATAAGAGAGATGGAGAAATTGGAGATAGAAGTGAAAGAACCAGAGAATCTTGGAGAGAAGTTGTTTGTAATGGAAGCTCATCCGACATTGTTGGATAGAGTAAAGGAAGCTCAGGAAAAGGATGAAGAGTGTGAGAAAATCCGAAAGAGGATCACAGAAAATGAGGAAGAGAAATTTTGAATGGATAAAGACGGTATCTTGAGATTTGAAGAAAGAGTATGGGTACCAGCGGTAACCGAGTTGAGGGAAGAGATTTTGCACGAGGCACACAATACGACGTATTCCGTTCATCCGGGAGGCACTAAGATGTACCGAGATTTGAAGCAACATTTTTGGTGGCCCAATTTGAAACGGGAAGTCGCAGAGTGCGTCAATAGATGTTTGACTTGCCAACGCGTTAAAGCAGAACATCAGCGGCCGAGTGGTTTACTACAACCGTTGGAAATACCAGAGTGGAAATGGGAGCATATTACGATGGACTTCGTGGTAGGACTTCCAGTTACGCAGAAAGGTTATGATGCCATTTGGGTTATCGTGGATAGACTTACCAAGACTGCACATTTTCTACCAATCAAGATCCGCTATAGTTTGAACAAATTAGTGAGTCTGTACATAAAAGAGATTGTTTCACGACATGGAGTGCCGGTATCAATTGTCTTTGATCGAGATCCGCGCTTCACGTCCAATTTTTGGAAGAGTTTGCAAGAGAGAATGGGAACACAGTTGAGGTTGAGTACTGCTTACCATCCTCAGACAGACGGACAGAGTGAGAGAACAATACAAACGCTGGAGGACATGCTTAGAACTTGCGTGATGGATTTTAAGGGAAATTGGGACGACCACCTACCCTTAGTAGAATTCGCATATAATAATAGCTACCATGCGAGTATCGACATGCCACCGTACGAAGCTCTTTACGGAAGAAAGTGCAGAACGCCATTATGTTGGGACGAAGTCGGGGAGCGACGAATACTCGGACCAGAGTTAGTACAACAAACCGCAGACGTGGTGACAGTGATAAGAGCCAGATTAGTAGCAGCTCAAGATCGCCAGAAGAAATACGCAGATTTGCATCGGCAGGACCGAGACTTCAAAGTCGGTAGTTTCGTATTCTTGAAGGTATCTCCGTGGAAGGGAAAGATCCATTTCGGCAAGAAAGGAAAATTGAGTCCAAGATTTATAGGACCATTCGAGATACTGAAGCGAGTGGGCGAAGTGGCATACAAAGTTGCGTTACCACCCGAGTTGGAGCACATCCACAACGTATTCCACATTTCTGTGTTGCGACCGTACAAGGCCGACTACAAGCACGTGATTTCTTACGAGCCCATTCAAGTGGAGAAGAACTTGGCGTATGAAGAAATTCCTGTCCAGATATTAGATAGGAAAGAACAAACTTTGAGAAATAAAATTATTCCATCTGTAAAAGTACTTTGGCGTAACCACGATGTCGAGGAGGCAACGTGGGAGTTAGAAGATAGGATGATGAGGGATTATCCCCATTTATTTGTGTAACCTTATAGCAATTCCGGGACGGAATTTTTATAAGGGGGGAGGATGTAATACCCGAGAATTTCTGAATATTATTAAATAAATATATTATTGGAAATGAGAATTTATTAGAATATAAATGGTTTTGTGTTATGAGAATGATTAATTCAATTATATAAAATTGAATAATTATAATAATTGAGAAATTATGGAGTTTGCGATAAACTCGTTGGGAGCCTTGTGTGGCACAGTGACGTAATATGAGAATGATTATATTAGTTTAAGCAAATAGTTAATCTACATTAATTGTAGAATATTAATTAATTGTTGTGGAATATTAACTGTGATTGATTAATAATATGTGATTATTATTATTGCAAGAAATATAATAATAATAATGAGCAACGTGTTTATAAATATAATAAGATTTATATTAAAGTGATAATTAATCATATAAGGGTTAATTAAATTTTATGGAGATTAACAGTTATATTTATTGAAATATATAAGCTACATGTTTATGCCTATGTGACAATATGTATGTAAGTATACATTAAAATAGTACATCATGAATATATGATAAACAATTATTGATTAGTAGAATTTAATAATAAAGGATACAGTGTGATGTGATTATATCCGAGAAAATTATACCAGTATGATAAAAATGTACCTGGATTATATGTGTATAAGTCACACTTACTACATTATGTGAATTATAGTGTGACATTTCAATTAAAGACATATGTACAAAATATATAAATATATATATGTGTAGATAGCCTAAGTATTTAATACATATGTGTATAATGATTTAAGTGTAGTATAGAAGACTGAGTTTGTTTTGCTGAGAGAGTCACTGTCTCCTTCACATGAAATACATAAGCTATCCTACTCCCCTATTCTTCCATAAACTCAGTAACATAGGCTAGAAAATGATGAAGAAGGGTGTGGCTATCATGATGGATTTCAACCACCATTACCAACCCCCTAATAACCTCCCTGCAATTCAAATTTCTGTTAGTTTGAAATGGTAGGCAATAACATTGTCTGGATTATAAGTTCTTCTATAAATATAACCCATCCTCTTCCTAATTCATTTGCTGAGAATTTTGGGCTAAGTAAGTTAAGAGTTATATATATATATATCAGTGTCCTTGAGTAGCAGCAAGTTCAGATTCTAGCAGAAGGTATATTACAATTTCTTTGTTATTCATTTTCGTTTTCTGTCAAAAGTTCAAATTCTTGATTATGCCAAATTGGTTCGTAATTGGTTTGTAGAACCCTTATATTGTTGTTATATGAACATACATACATGATGAAACCACTATATAGCTTTCTTGACTTTCATTTCCATTTTTGCTCTGCAATTTCTGTAAAACATCAAATTCGTGAAATTGGTTGGAGTTCATGACATTGGGAATTGATAAATGGCGATTGACTGTTATATAAGCATATATATATATATATATATGTATATATATATATATGTGTGTGTGTGTGTGTTATTAAGTTAAAGAAGTCTAATAGCATCTGGGTATGTTCAAATCGATGAAATGGGAAGTTTGGGGACGGTTTTGGCTGCAGCGAACTGAGTCTGCAATGCGACGCCGCAGCGCCGATGCACAGCGTTAGCTGCGCGCTGCAGCGCCACAACGCGTCAGTACCAGCATCTCCCACGCCGCAGCGCCAATCCCAGGGAATTATGCCCGCGCCGCAGCGCCACCCACGCCACAGCGCCAGATTGTGCCTATTGTTGCCGCGCCGCAGCGCCGGACTCTGTGTGCAGTTTTCTGCATTCTGCAACAAAACTGTTATGTACTAATTGTTTGATTTTTGTTTAAATAAGCATGGAAGCATGATTAATACATATATATGAACCAGATGAGGTAATGTAAGCATGTTTTAGTATATTAGCATGCATGGTTAACCAAACGACATATAGTTTGGAAACGAACTTAAAGTTTCCTAAACGAACGTTAACATATATGAAGCATGTTAATATTCTGATTTTTCAAGGCATGTTGGTATGAGGTAGAGATGCATAAAAGACATATTAACTTATGTATATATGGCTCGTAGTATGACAAGAGCATGTTAGACCTCACTATTGAACATATCTAACAAAAATACAAGTTTTAAAGGTTGATATTGACATGTAAAGACCATGTATACATTCTGACTTTTCGAGCATGTTTATAGGGCCTTGAAATGCATGAAAAGCATGTTAACTTATATATATAGGTTTCATAAGGAAGCATGGACATGATAGACCTTATTAATGAACTAAACTAACAAAGTATAAGCTTTGAACGTAAACTTTGGTATGTTATGACGAGAGTTAGAATCTGATAATTTGGACACATGTGATAGTACTCTTAGACTCATTCATGTGTCATGCATGTATATATACCATGATTAGTTGCTGTGATTAAAGTTTAGCATAAACGAAGCATATTTTCAAGATAATAACAATGCTAGCTACATATATGCAATACGAGTACTCATGAGCACGTTTAATACAAGTTATGTGAATATCTTATGGGTTTAAAAAGCGAGCATGTTAGACCATATGAGTTCGTGTCCTTGAATGGCTTTAAGTAATAACTTAAGAACCTATATAATGTACGATTGGATTTGGAAAAGTTATACAAGCATGTAAAGTATCCTTTAAATATGAATACATGCTACGTGATATTATATGATGTTGCTTGAACCCGATTTTGACGGTTAACTCAAAGAGAATGCCGTAACTTGCTAAAATGAAATATATTTAGTATTAATTGCGATCTTATAAGATATAAGAATGTGTTTAAACTCTAAAGGAGGAACGTTAAAGATAGAACTTATATTCTATATAACTGTGTAGCTAGGTTAAGACTTAGTTTATGTATTGATAGTATATTCGAAGACAAAATGTGAAGATTATATGACTAATGAATATCATATATATATATATAATTGTATTACGATAGGAATTCAAAAGTGTTGATTTACTTAACGTGGATAAACTACGCTAAAGGCAAGTATTGTAACCGACGCATTTACTTTATGCAAGGAAATCTATGATTTTGCAAGTTCTCTTACTTACACTCTTTTACTGTGCAAGTATTCTATCCTTGTATATTGCACTAGTTTCTTACTTAATCGGTTGAATTGAATTAGCATATTTGAACTCTTATTTCATTAAAGCTATTATTCATGTTAAACTTAGTATTGTTCTTGAATATTGTGAAAGTGTCTATGTCATTTGATTCGGCTAGACTTATATTATTGGAAAGCAACCCAAACTAATTGATTGGTGCTGGATCTTGTATTTGACAGAGAAGAACAACCTTCTTTGAAGGGAATATATAATTGTCGGAGGACCGACGTGCACACTTGAGTATGATTGATTGTTATGCATAACGAGGGTACTTTAGGCTGATCACCTGCTGTATCTGTTTTTGTTGGATTTTCAGTTTATTACTGTCAATTCTAGTAGAAGTTCATAGTCCTTAGTGACTGCTCAGTATTCAATTATTTAAAATCTTGAATTGACGTATTATTGAATCATATTGATATTATTCTGTCCTTAGCGACTGTTATTGAGAACTGTTGATATTCTTGTTATCCTTGAACTATCAAACCTTGTTATACCTTTTCGAGAATTGGGAATCTTATTACTCACCCTTATTATATATTACTTGCTGGGCAATTTGTGCTCATTCTTGCTTTCCCTAAAATATTTCAGTTAAGGCAGAGCATGGCGAACCTTCGGGCGTTGATAAGGGCAAGGGCAAGGCTACCAATTAGTTTGTCTCTTATATGTTTTAAATATTTTAATGTTGTATTAAGATGATGTAGTAAGACTGGTTTTGATTATGTTTAAGCTTAAGTTAGGTTATGTAATAAGTCGTTAATTGATATTATTATATAATCTATTAAGTACTGTAGGTTGCGAGACTTGGGGGAATAATTATAATAAATCATTGTAAATTATTCTAGAATAGATTTTCCGCTGTGATCGTGTGATATTTAGTTATTATTTTCGTAATGTATTACAATGAGCACGTGATGAACCGAATTCGAGAGACCAAGTGGCGGTCCTGGAATTTGGGGGCTTCACATTATCAGGTTCATTAGGTTAAGTTAACTCATCATGTTATGGATAAAAACTACATAAAACCAACAAAATTTTTTCTCTGTACCCCCCGTCGGGGCGGGGGTTTGCACTGCCGGTAGCCCGCCAGGGCTGGTGTTCCTAGGCCAGCCAGCCCGCGGTGGTGGGGTTCTCTAATGAGGAACAACAGTTCACGAATTTTAAAGTTCGTAGCCCAAATAAATCCAAATTAAACTAACACGACAATTTTTAATGCTACCCACGAAGTATAAACTTCACGAAAACATCATACAATGATTCTAGCATGCTTTTAACACTTTAGATCACAAAATCGCTCAAATTAAAACACTTAAAATCACTATTTTTGGCATTTAGTAAATTTGTGAGACAATTCATGAAATTCAACGTTACAGATTCGTTATAACTCTGAATTTGTCCGTTTGAGTTTTGTTTTGTTTATTTAAACTTGTATAATCATATTCAACTATCAATTTTAAGTTAAATAAACAATTTAAACCATACAATTTGTACATAAGGGCCATATACATGTTTTTCATACTCTTTAACATATGAAAATTTAATTAAAGCATAATTACATGAAATTGATTGTTCTAAAACATACAGAGATGATAGAAAACATATTATGATTATATATTATCATGTTTACACACATATAATCAATAATCATTGATAATTTTAGTCGCAGAGAACTCAAAATTGATTTTTATGGAGAAAACATAAGAACGTGTAATTAAAGTTTTGGGTTGAAGAATTATACCCTTGCTAAATCTGTTTGATGATGCTATGAACATTAAAATTTATAACTTTTCTTCTTAAATTCTCAATTCTCTCTCAAATTCTCTCTTTTCTCTTTGAAGTGTATCTCTAATATATGATATATGAATATACGTACTTAACTGATATATATTATATAAGGTATAATACATATACGTATAATATATATATATATATATAACTGTCAGGGGTAGTGGGAAGTAGTTAATTCAAATTAACTAACACCCACTCCCTTAAGGGCTTGTTTGGTTGGCTCTTCTACTACTCCTTTTCCATTATTCTAATTAAAGTATTTACTATATAATTTATTTTTCACACTTTAATTAATCAATTAATCTTATTTACATTCAATTAAATAAAATGTAATATTCCACATTAAATCACATCATTAAATAATTAAAATTCTCATTTATTAATTATGTCAAATCATTAAATCTCTAATTAATTATTAAATTAATTAGAATAATATTATCCTTATTAAATAATTTATTTAATTAAATAAACTCAATTAAATACATACTTGAACTATAAAAATTCTCCACATTAATTTAATCAATGTAACACACATAATTAAATTAATTTACCACAATTTCATCAAACATTTATTTAACTCAATAAATAAATCATTAAAAATATTTATTTAATTTAATAAATATTTAAATTAATTTACAAAATTCTCGTTAGTCACACCTTTCCCCCTTAAAAAGATTCTGTCCCCAGAATCACGATTCAATTAAATTCGTCCCATTACATTCTCTCCCCCTACAAAGATTCTGTCCCCAGAATTGCTTACACATAAATTAAGTAAATAAGTGTGGGTAAGTCTTCATCATATGTTCTTCGAGTTCTCACGTAGCTTCTTCAGCGTTGTGGTTCTTTCATATTACCATAACAGAAGGTATTACTTTATTTCTGAGAACTTGTTCTTTTCTGTCAACAATCTGGACAGGAACTTCTTCATAGGATAAATATTTCTCAAATTATAGGGGTTCATATTCAATCACATGTTTGTAATCGGGTTTATATGGTCGTAACACTGACATATGAAAGACGTTGTGGACATGCTCTAGCGCCGGAGGTAAGGCAACCTCATACGCAACTTCTCTGATTCTTCGTAGCACCTCAAAGGGTCCAATAAACCTCGGGCACAATTTCTCCTTCTTGCCAAATCTGATATTTTCCTTCCAGGGAGAGACTTTCAAGATACAAAGCTACCCGATTCAAATTCTACATTCTTGCGGTGTGGATCGGCGTATTTCTTCTTCCTATTCTGAGCCGCTACCAATCTTGTCCGAATCACCTTGACTATCTCAGTTGTTTGTTGTACCAGTTCTGGTCCTAGCAATTGTCTTTCGCCAACTTCATTTCTGTTCAATGAAGTTCTGCACTTTCTGCTGTACAACACTTCGTAAGGCGGCATGTCAATACTTGTGTGGTAACTGTTGTTGTAACCGAATTCCACGGGTGGTAGGTGGTCATCCCAATTTCTTTTGAAATCTATGATGCATGCTCTCAATATATCCTCCAATGTCTTGAGTGTTCTTTCACTCTGTCCGTCTGTATGAGGGTGATATGTTGTACTCATTCTTAACTGTGTCCCCATGCGTTCCTGTAGTCACTTCCAGAAATTTGATATGAAGCGCGGATCTCGATCGAAAATAATCGACACTGGAACTACGTGCCTTGAAACAATCACCTTCACATATAACTTCGCCAACTGATCCAGGGTGAATCTAATTTTGATCGGAAGGAAGTGTGCTGATTTCGTCAGTCGATCAACGATAACCCATACTGCATCGTAGCCTTTTTGAGTTGTCGGAAGGCCAACTATGAAATCTATAGTAATATATTTTCATTTCTATTCTGGGATCTCTAGTGGTTGTAGCAACCCACTCGGTCTCTGATGTTCTACTTTTACTTTCTGACAAGTCAGGCACTTGGCAACACAATCGGTAACATCTCGTTTCATATTCGGCCACCAGAAATGTTGTTAGAGATCCTGATACATCTTGGTACTCCCGGGGTGAATCGAATATCGTGAACTATGAGCCTCGCTCAGAATTTTCTCCTTAATCTCTGGCACTGGTGGTACCCAAACTCTGCTCTCGAATCTTAACAGTCCCTTATTGTCCACCTTGAATACTCTGCTCTCGAATCTTAACAGTCCCTTATTGTCCACCTTGAATTTCTGTTCATTTCCTTCTGATATCTTCTTCTTTATCTTTTTATATTCTTCGTCTAGAAGTTGCGCTTCCTTAACTTTATCCAGTAAGGTTGTACCAGCTCCTAGCTAGAACAGCTTCTCATCAGATTCCATAGGATCTCTCACTTCTAATTCCAGCTTCTCCATCGCTGAAATTAACTACTTCTAGGCAATCAACAGAATCAACTTCCCTCGACCTTTTCTGCTTAAGGCGTCGGCAACCACATTCGCTTTACCCGGATGGTATAAGATCTCGCAATCGTAGTCCTTTATCAATTCTAACCATCTTCTCTGTCGCATATTCAAATCCTTATGTGTAAAAATATATTTCACATTTCTTCCCATAGAGATAGTGTCTCCAGATCTTCAAAGCAAATACCACCGCAGCCAATTCCAAGTCATGGCTCGGATACCCCTTCTCATAATCCTTCAATTGTCATGATGCATATGCAATGACCTTGTTGTTTTGCATAAGCACACAACCTAGTCCTTTATGCGATGCATCACTATACACCATAAAATTTCATGTGCTATCCGGAATAGATAACACAGATGTCGTACTCAACCTTTTCTTAAGCTCTTGGAAGCTTTCCTCACATTTCTCCGTCCAAACAAATTTCACCGATTTTCTAATCAAATTCGTCAACGGAGTAGCGATTTTGGAAAAGTCCTGAATGAATCTTCTGTAATATCCTAACAATCCAAGAAAATTTCTCACTTCCAACGGTGTCTTCGGCTGGTCCCAGTTCATCACAGCTTTGACCTTTGAGGGATCTATCGAAATTTCATCCTTATTGATCAAATGTCCAAGAAATTGTACTCGCTCTATCCAAAATTTGCATTTCAAAAACTTGGCATAAAACTTCTCTCTTCTCAATGCCTCTAATGTCACCTTCAGATGTTCAACGTGTTCCTCCTTAGTCTTCGAATATACCAGAATATCGTCGACAAACACCACTAAGAATTTGTCTAAAAATAGCTTGAACACTCTGTTCATTAGGTCCATAAATGCTGCAGGAGCATTCATTAGACCAAATGACATCACCAGAAATTCGTAGTGACCATATCGAGTTTTGAACGCTGTCTTCGGAGCATCTTATGTTCTCACCTTCAACTGATGGTAACCACTTCTCAAGTCTATCTTCGAGAAGTATCTTGTTCCCTTTAATTGATCAAACAAGTCATCAATCCTAGGCAACGGATACTTATTCTTGATTGTGACCTTGTTTAACTCTCTGTAATCGAAGCAGAGCAGCATCATCCCATCTTTCTTCTTTACAAATAATATCGGCACTCCCCACGGCGATACGCTTGACTGAATATATTACTTGTCCAAAAGCTCTTGTAGCTGCACCATCAACTCTTTCATCTCTACCGGAGCCATACGATACGGTGCCTTCGATATTGGAGCAATTCCTGGCACCAAATTGATCACAAACTCTACTTCCCTATCTGGTAAAAGTCCTGGCAAATCATCCGAAAATACGTCTACGAAGTCTCTCACGACTGGTATTTCCTTCAACTTCGGGTTCTCTTTGCGACTATCAACTATGTAGGCTAAATATCCTACACAGCCTTGTCTCAACAACTTCCTGGCTTGCATCATCGTCAGACAACTCGTTTGTCTAGGCAACTTTCTGCCATAAAATACAACCTTTGACGGGGTCATAAGGTTAATACACTTCCTCTGGCAATCAATTATCGCCCCATAATTAAATAGCCAATCCATTCCAAGAATAAAGTCGAATTCCCCAAGTTTAATCTGGATAAGATCTACGTTCATCACATTACCCTTAATATCCACCCTACAGTTCTTGTGTACATACTTAACAGGGATGACTTCCCTATTCACAATTTCTATGTTCATAGGGTATTCTAACTCGTCCTTAGGCAATTCTAAGTTCTTAGCAAAATCATCGAATATGAATGAGCAAGTAGCACCCGAATCAAATAATTCATATGCATTAACATTATTGATCGAAATGATACCTGACACCACATCGCGAGACTGCACAGCATCCTGCACTGTTATGTTGAATGTGCTGGCAGTAGGTCAGTTTGTTGCGGTTTGTCCTGTTATCATCAGAGCGTTGCCACCGCTGTTTCCCCTGTTTCCTCCTGCTCTGCCCCTTCAGATACCTTCTTAGGACAGTCCCTGGCCAGATGGTCCTTAGATCCACATGTGAAGTAGGCGCCCTTCTTAGGGTTAGGGCAGTTAGGTGCTATGTGGCCTTCCTGACCACAATTATAGCAGACTCGTTTTCCTTTAATGCAGACCCCAGGTGGTTCTTCCTGCAGGTTGGACATGCTTCTACCCTCTTTTTTTGGTTTCCCTACTGATTTTCGGTCGATGGGCTGTCATTCCATCTTCTCTTTTGATTACTACCTCCACCAGTGTTGCTACCACTCGCCTTGTTACCTTCTACTTCGCTCTTCTTCTTATTCTGCTCCTGGTTGTACTTGGTCATAGCATCACTCCCACCTTCAGTGATGATTGCTTTCTCCAATACTCTGGCAAAGGTGTTCAACTGGAACATCGACACCTTGTTATACAATCAGGGCTTCAGTCCCTGTTCAAATCTCCTGGCCTTTCTCTCATCAATGTGCACTTGGTATGTGGCAAACTTAGCCAGCTCATTAAATCATGCCACATAGTCTGGCACAGACATATTACCTTATTTGAGCTCCAAAAACTGAACCTCTATTTGGTTCTGTGCGCTTATCTGGAAGTACATCTCAAAAAATAACTCTTTGAACCTCTCCCAGGTGATCACACCTTGTCCTCCCCGAACCTTGTTTGCCTGCCACCAATAACTGGCCTCCGCCTTCAACATGAATGTCGCATAAGCCGTCTTCTGGTCCTCACTCACCCTAGCGACGTCGAAAACCTTTTCCATTTCCATAACCCAATTCTGTGCTTCGATCGGGTTTATGGATCCCTTGAATTCTGGCGGTCCCACCTTGAAGTCTTTGAACGAAGTAATCAGTGGAGCTTGCGGCTGGTTGTTTAGAGCTTCAGTCAAAAGATTCACTAACTGCTGAATGGGATTGGCGTTGGCATTGGCGTCGTTGTTATTAGTTGACCCTTCTTGGGCTGGTTGACGGTTAGGGCGTCTTCTCAGCGGCATATTTCTGTTAAGATATACGCTCATTAGCTCTTTATTCATTTCTTTAAATATTTAAGGTTTAACTTAAATATTTTAAGATAACACTTAACACATAACATCTCAAATAAACTCTGATATTTTATTTAATCAAAAGTTTTAAACAAAATAAGATAACATCACTGCTATTTACATCAACTATCCCGAGATAAAGAATCTTCAAGATTTAAATCATCAAAATATTCCTTTGTTTATAATCACATCGAAATTTACATTATTTAACTAACATGAAATATTCACATAATCATACTGTTCCTATCACGGCCTACTAAGGCGTCGGACAGCTTTGTTGCACTCTTCCTCCATAACGCGAAACATCGTCCTGCGATCCAGCATATACCAAGGTAGATCCTCGAACTATACTGGATAGCACATAACCTGATCCTGGGCCTTATCAATCGCAATCTAAAACGTATAGTTTGTCTTCTCAATCTTAGCCTTCTTTGCCCGATCGTTATCTTCAGTAATCTCTGCACGTCGTGAAGTCCTCATCCAAGCATCCTCTGCTGTGGCACACTTCTCTGATTCCTCTCACAAATCATTCTTCAGCTCTTCTATCTCCTCTGACTTCTGCTCACTTTGTCCCTTCTCATGAACCAACTCCCACTCCACGTCTCCAAGACGTGTATCTAGAGTCTCAATCACACCATCCTTCTGCTCGATGGTAGTCCGCTGAGCAACTGTCTCCTCCTTCAGCTCCTGAACAGTATCCTGTAACTCTATGTTATAGTCATACAGTTCATCGTACATCTCAGCACTGATAGAGTTCGGGGAAACTCATCAGGGTCTTCTTCCTCCTCCTCAGCTGCCTCAGCCTCAGCTTTAATCTCCTCAGAGTCCTCCTCTGAGTCAAACACCGGCTCATGCTCTTGACCAACAACAGTGATCAAAGGAGATGGCTCTCTACAAACCAACTGCTCCTAGACTGTATGAATGTCTCGGGGCTCCTCCTCAATAGCTACTAGGGGTAAAACCTCCTTAGGCTGACTCGATCCTCCAACATCCGACATCCTGACAATCAAAATTTTAAGTGTTAGTTATTATGTGATGCTAATCGATACTCGCGCAAATACATAAATATAACCATATAGCACATAAGGTAATTTATTATCTTTCTTAGAACTCGATAAGAGTTATCATTACTATGTTATCGATCTCTAAAAGGCTACTACCCTAAGGTTTTTTCCCACCTAAGGTTCATAAACTACAGCTTTGATACCAACTTATGACACCCCTAAATCCGGGTACTTCAATTTTCACGGAATTTGGTGTTCACTATCCAATCATCACATATCTATCTACCCATAATAAATGCGGAAACATAATTAAATAGAAATCCTCCCCTTAAGGGGTTACACCATCTGAAAAACTAAGTCCCAGGTCATCTAACCTTAATACAATAAGTGCGGAACATAAACAATTAAATAAGTCTTAAACAACATCAAGTCTTAAACAACACAATCTCAAAACAAACAAGTCTTCATCACTTGTTAGCTTTGCCCTTGCCTTTGATAGTGGAAGGCTCGTCGGACCTTTCGTTCTTAACTGCAATGTTATTATGAAAGAGTGAGCACGATTGCCCACAAGTATAACAATATAATCGTAATAATAACACGCGAGTAAATCAAATAGTTTTGAATAAGGAAAGCTCGGCTTTTGAATCAAGAATGAATAACAAGAATCAAAAGTACATCTGAGGGTTATAAGACCATGAACAATGTCCTAGGTTGTCAAGTATTTCTACTTTAAACCTTTAACAGTCATAAGACTATATGGACTCTACTACTCGTACTTAAGGGGATCAGCCCTTAGTACCATACTGTGCACAATATCTCAACGCTAAAGCGTAAATAATCCCCTATAACAGGGTTGTTTATCTCAATTTGACATTAGTGTCTGTACCAAAGGAAGTTTGGTTTGGATAAGCTCAATAACAGTTCTAGAATTAAGAACGTTCATCAACTATGGACTAGTCGAATCAATAAGGGTTCGCTAACCTTATAAGGTTCAACAACAATTGATAATCAAATTGAAATAATGAATTTCGAGGGTATACAATTGAATAAGGATTGTATACTGATGTAATACTTTATAATGATTATAATATCTCATACGAAATCTTAACTTGAATAAACAAGAATAAGAACTTGATTGATATAGAAACATAAGTATAGAACTTGCTCAATGATTCTAGCATGCTTTTAACACTTTAGATTCTAGCATGCTTTTAACACTTTAGATCACATAATCGCTCAAATTAAAACACTTAAATTCATTGTTTTTGGTATTTTATAAAGTTTCGAGAAAATTCATGAAATTCAACGTTACAGATTTGTTATAAGTCCGAATCTGTCCGTTTGAGTTTCGTTTCGTTTATTTAAACTTGTATAATCATATTCAACTATCAATTTTAAGTTAAATAAATAATTTAAAGCATAAAATTTGTACATAAAGACCATATACATGTTTTTCATACTCTGTAACATATGAAAAATTAATTAAGGCATAATTACATGAAATTGATTGTTCTAAAACATACTTAGATGATAGAAAATATGTTATGATCATATATTAACATGTATGCACACATATAATCAATAATCATTAATAACTTTAGTTATCGAGAACTTAAAATTAATTTTCATGGAGAAAACATAAGAACGTGTATTTAAAGGTTTGGGTTGAAGAATCATACCCTTGCTAACTCTATTTGATGATGATATGAACTTTAGAATTTACAACTCTTCTTCTTAAATTCTCAATTCTCTCTCAAATTCTCTCTTTTCTCTTTGAAGTGTATCTCTAATATATGATATATGAATATACGTACTTAATTAAAATATATTATATAAGGTATAATACATATACGTATAATATATATATATATATATATATATATATATATATATATATAACTGTTAGGGGTAGTGGGAAGCAGTTAATTCAAATTAACTGACACCCACTCCCGTAAGGGCTTGTTTGGTTGGCTCTTCTACTACTCCTTTCCCATTATTCTAATTAAAGCATTTACTATATAGTTTATTTGTCACACTTTAATTAATCAATTAATCTTATTTACATTCAACTAAATCAAATGTAATATTCCACATTAAATCACATCATCACATAATTAAAATTCTCATTTATTAATTATGTCAAATCATTAAATCTCTAATTAATAATTAAATTAATTGAAATAACATTATCCTTATTAAATAATTCATTTAATTAAATAAACTCAATTAAATACATACTTGAACTATAAAAATTCTCCACATTAATTTAATTAATGTAACACATAATTAAATTAATCTACCACAATTCCATCAAATAATTATTTAACTCAATAAATAAATCATCAAAAATATTTATTTAATTTAATAAATATTTAAATTAATTTATAAAATTCTCGTTCGTCACAGAACTAAAGATGTATTTCTTGTCTATGGTGGGTTTGAATTAATACTTGAGGGCTTCACGGACTCAAGTTTTCAAATGGACCAAGATGACAGTAAATCTATTTTGGGGTACGTATTTACCTTGAACGGAGGCGCAGTGAGTTGGAAGAGTTCCAAGCAGCAAACAGTTGCTGATTCAGAGGCAGAGTACATAGCTGCAAGTGAAGCTGCAAAAGAGGCTATTTAGATGAAGAAGTTCATAACAGAACTTGGTGTAATTCTTAGCATTAGAGGAGTAGTCCCCTTATACTGTGAAAACACCGGAGCGGTTGCACAGGCTAAGGAACCAAGGTCTCATCAGAAATCCAAACACGTGTTGCGGCGATTTCACTTGATCAGGGAGATCATTGAAAGAGGAGACATCACGTTGAAGCGTGTAGACTCTGAAGACAACATTGCAGATCCATTTACTAAAGCTTTAACACAACACTAGTTTGATCGTCACTTAGAGAAGATGGGTATGAGATACCATGGCGATTGGCTTTAGTGCAAGTGGGAGATTGAAAGTAGTATGCATACAAGCCAATCATGTATGATGATAAAGCATATACTTTATAAACGATCTTATTTATTTATTAATAAAAATAATTATTTATTAAAGGCATTTAATTATCTACATGATGCTGTTTTTATAATATGTAAATAACCCATAGTTTTAAGCAATGCTTTTAGAATCATGATATTGATCATGCTACTGAGATCTAAATTCTTAGAAAGCTTAAAACTATAATAGTTCTCAATCGTGGGATTACTAAAAAGGGGATTAATAAATCCGAATAGATTGGTACATATGTTGCTTGCTTATTGGATGAGGATGATTGATCTCATGATCATTTGTGTGGAGACACTAAAGCAAGTATGTAGGTGCTTATTGGAGAACAAGTTCACTGAACGTGACTCTCTATGGAATACCTAATAGAGTTTTACTTGCGTGTCAGTAGGAATTCCTAATGTGATAGTAGTACAAGTGATCCTTGGACTTGAGATCATCATAGTATCTTGTATGTAATGAATTATACTTTGACTTATTCCTTAAGACCCTTAGGGTATATCAAAGGGTATGTTTGGCTGTAATAAGTTACATATGGAGATAATGAATGGTCAATAAAGAATCTACCACTTCTAGTAAAAGAAGAGATATGTCCTATGTGATTCATTAAATGACAACTCAGTAGTCCTTGGCCAAGACAGAATAAAATTAGAAAGGTGTTTCTAATTTACATTATTTGGAGATGTGCATTTTCTAATCGAAATACACATAATTAAATAAAATAAAACTTAACAGTAATTCCATATCTTATATTTAATTGGGACATTGAATGCTGGAAGGATTGAATTGTACGGTAACTATTTACTCACAGGTTCTTTTATGATTAATGTTGAAATCTATATTATCTGAAAAGTCGTTGATCGCTAGGGAGGCTTATCCCTATTGTAGAATAAATATTATTCTTTTAAATAGATTATTAGTTTAATTTATTTATTTAAATAAGATTAGAATTATTCTAATTGATTTATTCACAACCGGTTTAATATGGAGAATCTAAAGGGTCACACCATAAAAGGAAGAATAATTATTTAAGAAGGTAATGGCGTAATCGTAATAATGCATGAAGTGTAATTAATTTAATCTATGGTGATAGAATAAATTAAATAGCTTAATGCTTATTATTTAATATTTTAAAAATATTAAATATAAATTAATAAGAGGAGTTTTATTAATATTATTACAATTATTATTATTTTAATTTCTAAAGGAGTTTAGGAATTAATTTAATATTAGTACTCTTATTTATTCCTAATAAAATTAGGAGACAAATTAATTAAAGGGGTTTAATTAATTAATTCCAATATGTTGGAAAGCCTAATTAATTAAAGAAATTTAATTAATTAAATAAAATCCTATGTCTAATAGGATTATAAGGGTCGACCAATATCTATATAAGAAGAGTCTTATGTTAGATGACAGTAGACGAAATGTCAATTGTTGAAGAGTACTCCTTTTCTACAGAGAATAGAAAACTAAGGTTTAGCCAACCACCCTCCTTTTTGAATAATTTCTCTTCCTTGTTGGATCACCTCTAGAGGCCAAACGCTTGGGTGGCTAATGTTAATCAAAGGAAGGAATCAATCCCGGATATTCAAGGAGATCGCGAAGAACAAATGAGTTGAATTTGTACCTGTGGATGCTTCGTTCTACAAGAGTATGAATATAATCTTCTGCTACTTCGTTCTAATTAATAACTATGCATAAAGGATGATCCGGGTAATGGTTTTGTAGATATTTTTAAACTTTAATATATCATGCTTCCGCTAATTTTGCAATTTGATTGCGCCACGATTTCATACAAACCCAGCACTAACATGCGAGGCCGCGCCGTCCCATTCGTTATAACGTGAGATGATGTGATAGTCGATGACTTACATAGGCGGCAAAGCGATCTCATCTTCCCCCACTGAATTCCTGCCCATTTACACAGCCGGGTGATCAAGGATGGATGTGGAAGTCCTCTAGAATTGGTGCTTTTGATCTCCTTTAGGATGGACTCTTGAATGAGAACTCCAATATCCACGTCCAGACCCGTGATAATGGCGAAAAACAGGATCGCTCGATCTTTAGTAACGTCGCTAAGATGGCGAGTAGGGAGCATATTGGCACATACAAAACTATGCCATGCCTTCCCATAGCGACTGAGCGCGCTCTGAGGGAAATTAGTCTTTTTGCCCGTGGTTTCATTAGTTTTCCGTGTGGTCCCGGGCTAGCAGAGCCTCTTGACAATATCCTCTAAGTTATATACGTTAATCCCATCCTTCAGATTGTCGTTTCGATCCCCATTCTCCAAGTAATGGTTAGGTGTGTCAAAAGTGCATTGATGGTTTCTCTATCATAAGCCATTGCCTGGCTTCTAACTTGGACTACTACTGGGCCTTCAGAACTGGCATTAGCATAAAATTCACGGACCACAGAGATGACTACTGACCCAGAAGGTTTTGTAAAGTTCCCCCATTTGCGCTCAATAATCATGGCCATGAGCTCGCCATCTTTTGTCTGATCCGGCCTAAAACCTCGCTCAGGCACTAAGTTCCTTTTGGCGAAGGAAGTCTTGTACCTTTTCCATGCCTCATCACCGATGAATTTGGTTCCGTCCCAGTGCAGTGCCGATGAAGAAGAACCACCAACGCTAAACCTCTGTTGCTTGGGAGGCATTTTGCAATTTTCAGTGTATACTTAAACTTTTAGTCCAAAATTTGAGTACCAGCCAACCCAATTTGCACACCATTCTCAATAGAATTCCAATACCAACTCGAGTTTGCCCAGCTAAATTCCAACAATGTCGAACCGCAGACCATTGTCAAGACAAGCCCTCTAAGCAAAACTGTTTAATACCAATGCCAAAGTAGCAATTTCCCAGCTAAACTGAAATGATGTGCAGCCATGAATGCCCAACTGATACCAAAGTATGCCCAATAGCTAATGTCAATTCCTAAGCTCCAATACAGTCTAAACCAATGATGCATCAAACTCTATGTCGATCAAAATGAGTGTCAATTTCATACCATAACAAAACCACAGCAACTATGTCAGTGAATTTCTAATCTAGTGCAAAAGTGAACCCCTATCACTGGCCAAGCGAATCCCAGTAATTCCAATTCAAATAGAGCCCCAAACGAGCCCAAAATAGATGCCAAACTTGACTGTGGCAATTCGTCGAACAGGCTGCATGTATCGCCCTAACCCTAGTTACCAATGTCTGTTGTTTGAGTGTTCACTATCCCAATTTCCCTCAGTGGAAATCAATTAACCCAAACAGAATAATTATAGCAGGCTAACAAAAATCAGAAGAAAAACCAAATTATTTTAAGCACAGTCCTTTGAGAAAGAAATCCCAAATTACCTTTACTGAAGAACCCTAATCAGGACAACACTTCTGAGATCAATCCCTGAGTTGAGCAATGGAATGGGGGTCCAATTTGGTTGAGGATGTGTGTTTCGATCAAAGCTGGGGCTTGGGAGACTTAGGTGCTCGGCTGGGGCTGCTGGTGTCGAGAAAAGGGTATATAGTGGGAGTAGCTGTCGAGTTCTGTTTGTTTTAAAAAACAAAATTTTGCTACTAGCGCTGCGGCACTGGTCTTTCTTCGTTAATGAGCGATGTGGCTCTAGGCAGACAGAGAGTTTGAGAGGTGCAAACGTTTCGGCACTGGTAATTCTTCTTTTGTGAGGCGCTGCAGCGCTGGCCAGACAGTGAGTTTAATTGAGGTTGATGGGCTTTATGGGGCGCTGCAGTGCCAACTTTAAAATCAAGGCTTTAAAGTAGGCGCTGCAGCGCTATTTCAAGAGCAAACTACAGCGCTGCAGCGCTGGCCCTGCACCTCTGAAAATTTTTTAGACTTTAATCTGCACAGAAATCCAATCACCATCAGCAAGAACTTAAGCATACGAAAATCTTGCATACTAATAACGGCATACAAACACCATCTAGGATACCAAAATAAATAAAAACTCAATTATGTCCTAACGTTTACCCAAGACCAAAATCGACTACCGGCAACCAATGACTTAAAACAATGATTATCCATAGGATACCAAGATGTACAATAACTGGAAAACAAGAGCCTCAAATAGCAAAACTAAAATACTGTAGAAATGTATAACACAATGAAGATATGAGTTATGACCAATGGAATTCATCATGCAACCGGGAACTGTACCACTATAAGAATTGTTAATCATACTCCTACAACTAACATATTTTCATACCACGATACTATTAAAAACGTGGAGATAGACTACGATATTACTCAACTACCTTAAATAGATGAAATATAATATTAACATAACAATTAGAAAGAGGTTAGAAGAATGATACTGAGATGGAATAGCCTCCCCATCTAGCGCTTGTTTTACAGTCGACGACCTGACTCTAAGCAGTTACTATCAGTCCGGCTCATAAGCGAAGACAACCAATTCATGCCGCCTCTTTGTCTTTTCCTTGAATTGCAGGGCGGACATGGACGATTGGCGAGCCTCGAACTCTACTTCATCCATTGACACGAAGAAACTTTCATTGGTCGAATTATCCACTAATTCGCCTTTTATCATTTGAAATCGTTCTTCATGCTCCTTTGGGGCTTCTTAGGTTACAACAACCTTTAGAGTGGATTCCTGGTCTTCATTCTTGACAGTGCACTCACTCAAGCTCCTAATTTCTCCATCTTCAGAATCTACAATTTGCACATGATGGACTGCTATATTTCCCTCAACAACCTTGTGTAACTCCTCGCCTTTTCCTTGCGTATCCATAGTGCAATACTCTTCACCCCCTTCGTTATGATCTGTAACTCTGGGTTGATTGCTTCGTGATGGATTCATGATAGCACTGGCAAGCTGTCCCATTTGTCTCTCAAGGTTCCGCAATGAGGTGTCTTGGTTCGTCATCCGAACCTCGTTCTGCTATATGAATTTGGTAAGGAGCTCCTCTAGTCTTCTTTCTTCTTCGGATTTAAAGTACTGGTAAAGAGTCTCATCCAATCTGGATGTTTCCTCATATTGCTGCAGCGGTTGGTATGAATGTTCAGAAGGATATGAAAAAGTTGGAGCACTGGCTTGCTCTTAGTTGTCGTCCCATGAATAACTCGGATAGCTCTCTGGATGATAATAGATGGAGCCATAGTTATCTTGATCCTGACAGTAGGCATTCTGAGTAGATTGACACTCAAAAATATTAGAGAATCTTGAGAGATTTGCGATTTGTTCTTGCAATTGGTCAAGTATTCCTTCCGAACTCGGTTGTGTCGTCCTCTCAAAAGACCATTGGTAGCTATGCTCATCCATATCTGAAATACTTAAAAACAAAATAAAGCTCAAACAGTTTAAATACAAATATACAAGTTATAATTAAGACAAAATTGATTGAAATCAATATTAGACAATATTAGTATAAATAGTTCCCCGGGAACGGCGCCAAAAACTTGTTGGTCGATTTCACAATCAATAAAACACGCGGAATTATACGCGATCTAACAAGTAATATAATGATAATAGAGTTGTTGAACCCACGAGGAACTACTTCTATTATATACCAAGTACCGACTTTGTATCGCTTAAGTTTTATTCAAACAGTTAAATGAAAGATGTGTAATTAATCTAGTTAAATCTAATTATTAAAGCTAGTAAATGGATAACGATTGTTATCTAAGGCGCTACAAGCTAAGATCATAACTTCACCCCACACTAGCATTTTGTCAAACACTTGGTGTGCTATGTTTCATCAAATATCCTAACTTTCTCTCTTTGGTCTTAGTGGTCACGATGGATTGTCGACCGAGAACTCACAAGTGCTCATATACCTCTTCAGAGGTATGTATAAACCTATCCTCTCCAGATCCACCTGAACGGGAATAGAACAGAAAAGAACATCCAAGCTAAGTGATATTCCTACACATTCCTATGCGAATTAACTATAACAAGGAATTAAAGCATAAGTTCTCAACTAGGTCACACATAGCATATAAGTATATTCCTATCTTACACACAAATTATGCAATCCATTGGTACAGATAAATCATAATCACATGCCAACATATCAAGGTATACATCTAAAATTTATTTCCCAATTTCTTATAGATTACCACAATCATCACTAATTCCTTAGCAATAATCATTAAGCATAAATATGTTTAACCAAACCATTTGGTGCCAACCAAAGAGATAAGATAATCAATTCAAATAACAAAGGGTTTCATTATAATCTTAGAGCTAATAATTAGTTCATAGCTCTTAAACTAAACATAAGTAGCAATATACAACATTTATAGATTACAAAACCAAAGGAAATCAATAAGAGAAGAATAAACTCTATCGAAGCTTTCTTCAATCTCCAAGTAATCCCATCAATTCATGATCTCCAAACCATGTTGATGAATGCTCTTGATGCTCCAAGGAATCCCAATTCTCTCCCTAATCTATGTGTAATCAAAAGTTATATAAAAGCTTAAGAGAAATTAAACTAAGCTAAGTTAAGAGATGAGAGAGTGAGAGAGAAGAGATGTGCTCCACACTATGTTGGATATGCTTGATGAGAGATTCTTGCAAAATGAGGCTTAGAATTATATATATCTCCTTTCCCTTTCCTCTAGGTCATTCCGACTGCTGACTGTCTGAAAAAGGGAGCTGGCCTTGCGGCGCTAAGATTAAGCCTTGGAACGGCGCTGCAGCGCCTGGTCAAGGGCTCGGGTCAATAAGTTGGCGCTGCGGCACCAAAATTGTGAA
Organism: Panax stipuleanatus; assembly: GCA_020205555.1. NCBI lineage: Eukaryota > Viridiplantae > Streptophyta > Magnoliopsida > Apiales > Araliaceae > Panax > Panax stipuleanatus. The sequence goes on along the minus strand of CM035115.1, from coordinate 130,898,894 downwards.
GGATTGGGGCGCTGCAGCGCTGAGTATGGTGAGCTGGCAGAGTAGCAGCGTTGCGGCGCCAGTTTTGTACTGAGAACAGGCGCTGCAGCGCCAATATTGTTAAAATGCCCTTTTTGCCCCTGAAAGCTGGAAATGACCTGTAAACTCCTGCAAAACATATATTAAACAAAATACTAATAAAACAATATAAAAGCAGTATAAAATAATAATAACCTACAACTTCTTAAGTGTAAAAGTATTCAAGTCGCAGGTATAAATTCCACTCATCACCTATTATTTGCTTATTTGGTTGTAGGGCATTTGATGCATTTAAAAGTTCAAACACAATCCAAGTTTTTTTTTTATCTATAAGCAACTTATTTCAAATACAGCTTATAATTAACTCACAAACACAATATTTGGGGCTCCAACACACCACACTAAACGCACCAAACGTGTGCTGCGTTTGGAAGTTCAAATGCATCAAATGCTACAACTTCAACGTTGTAAACACTAGTAACCAAACAAACTCTCTGTGTCTGTTCAATTTTAGCATCTTGTTCAATGCTTACTAGTTACTGATGAATTCATACCATACTTGAATTGATTTAGGTTTTCCGCCAACTATTGACATTCTTGGGTATACATCAAATGGCATTGGGTCTCTTCCGTTTCATTGCAGCACTCGGAAGAACATAAATTGTTCCAAACACTCTTGGTGCCTTTACGCTGTTGTTGGCTTTTGTACTTTGTGGATTAATTATAGCGAAAGGTCAGTAACATAGAATACTACTTACTATATGAATGTGGTTTCTATATGGTTAATCAATATTGTCATATTTTCTGCAGATGATCTTCAACCATGGATGAAATGAGCTTATTATCTTTCTCCAATTGCATATGGCCAGAATGCTATAGTCCTCAATGAATTTCTTGATCCAAGATGGATCATGGTAGCTTACGCTAAATGCAAGAAATAATTTTCTGTGTAATTCTTGTTCAAGTACTTCTACCATTATTAGATGATCATCTTATATTCTCGTATTTGTTTGTTTTTATAGTTCATTCATGATACAATGAATCCGGAAACTATAGCTGGAAAGGTTCTTCTTGAAACAAGGGGGATGTTTGTAGAAGACCATTAGTAGTGGATTTGTGTCATTGCACTATTTCCTTTTTTGTAGTGTAATTGTACGATCCATAACCCACATCAATTCTCATCAGATTGGCCTAATAAGCATGTTGGACCACCTCCTCACTTAAAAGGTTAACCTATTAGGTAGATACTAGAGTATTCACCATTAAACACACCTTATTTGAATCTTTTAAGAGTATCCCCCATTCACCATTAAGCACACCTTCTTTCCTGAGTTTTTTTTCCATTTGTATCGAGTTTTTTTTCCATTTGTATCGAACCATGAGCTCTAATACCATTTGTAGTGTTATTGTACGATCCACAACCCACATCAATTCTCATCAGACTGGCCCAATAAGCATGTTGGGCCACCTCTTCACTTAAAAGATTAACCTATTAGGTTGAGGCTCCACCATACTTATTAACTTATCTACACTCTTAATTTATCCGATATGGGATTCATGTGAACTATTCCAACAATTTTCTCTCTTTTTCAATCTCTGCTTTGTCAGAGCACTGACATTCTTGAATCGTAAGATTTTCTACTTGTCATATCCTTTCATCTTTTTTATAATATTTTGAGTATGGTTTTGACAGTTCTTTTGAAACTCAAATGCGGCTTTAGGAGAGACGAAATCTATTGCAAGCGATGATGAGAATATCAAAAAGGAAGGACCATTATCTAATATAAAGACAACAACAGATAGGAGCTGAGCATCTAAAGATCCTATGTTTGAATGTAATGATGATATTGTATTTATCTATGAGATTTACAATAATTTTTTCGATTTCTCTTTTTTTGTGTGATGTTATTACTAAATTCGTTGTCTGATTATAGCTTAGTCTTTAGCTTCATCATACAGCTAATATGACTATTTATCCCATGATTAGTCTGGTATTTAATCCATGAACTATTTATTATCATTTTTAAGGTCATTCGATACCTCATAAAGAAGATTGTATAATACCACATCTCCACTTGGGAGACCTTAGAAATGACACACTAATCATGGGATAAAATCGTCCCTAATGGTGCTAAACCGGTATAAATAGTTTTGTCTATCTATCATTTTTGCAAACAAACGTACCTCAGTTAAATATCTCAGGTATTACATACCTTTCATGTTTAAGGTATTCTATGATACTCAAATGAAGCCACTAGATATTGACAGCGTCAGTGTACTCCCTTTTTCATTGTAGTTGTTGATAGAACCTCTATCATTACAAGTACTGATATGGCTAAAAAAACTCCGGAGAATTCAAACTCAAGCACCGCAGATAATGCAATCAACAAAAAGGGAATGGTGCTGCCCCTTGAGCCTTTGTTACTTGCATTTGACCATATGAATTACTATGTTGATATGCCAGCTGTAAGTTACTCAACATGGTTATTTCCGCATCTATCTTCTTAGGAAGCATGTTTCAAAGAAATTAACAAAAATTAAGCTCATTCATTAGAATTCCTTTCGATTTGTAAAAACTGGTCAGTCTAAGGGAATCTTTGGAAAACCTCCTGATTAGTCAACCTGGGATAAGACTTGTATATAAGCATTTGGACAAGCTACTTTTTTCTGGTTTTGACCAGGTATTCATCGAGGTTGAAAATTGGTCCATATTAAGAACAACGGTGTTGGGTATGGGTCCTCACCCATGAGATAGAATCCAAGATAGAAAAGAATTGATTTTCTTTGTGATCAAGTAAGTGGGTTTACTTGATATTAATCCAATTAGAAATTGAGTTAATGGAAGCAATATTGGAATTGAAGATTTCATGAAAGGAATCCAAGCTGAAAAAGGATTTGATAAGGAGATGTGATCCCTAATTTGATTAAGAGAATAAATTATTTCTAATCCATAATAGGAATGGATTAGAAAGAGTACTATAAATAAGGCTATGGGGAGTCTTATTTTATACATGAGAGAAGCTTGGTAGCAAGAAAGTATCAAAAGAATAAAGAGAGAGAATTATAATTTGTTGTTTGTGGGTATCCGGCACCATCTCCATTCAATAGAAAGCTTGAAGACTTTATTGTTTGGAGTATTTTTGGGTAGTGAAGTTAATTAGGTTTCTCAACCTAATTAAAGGTAAATTTGTATTCTCTTGATTTATTGTGTAACCTCAAGTTTTAGGGCATAAAACTTGAGAGGATTATTGTAAGCCCATTATTAGTGATATAGTGGAGATTCGGAGTTCGGCCTGTGGTTTTTCCCTTTAAGGGTTTTCCACGTTAAATTTGGTGTCTTGCTTGTGGATGGTTATTTGTTATTTTTGTTCTCATAATTGGTTTTGTTGATTTCCTATTTAATTGCACAAAGACGGAAAAGTAATTCCTGGGATTGAGATTATTTTAGGCGTACTTTTTCCAACAGTGGTATTAAGAGCTTGGTTATTCTTTGTGGTTTTCTTGTGTGAATTAAATGGAGGATTGGACAGCAGGTTGCATGATTAATCTCAAGGCTGCAAATTATGCAATTTGGAAGCCAAGAATGGAGGATTTGCTTTACTGCAAGGATTTGTACGAGCCACTTGAGAACGATGGAGTTAAGCCCGCAAACAAGAGTGACGCGCAGTGGAACAAGATGAATAGGAAGACTATTGGTCTAATTAGATCGTGGATTGATCAAAGTGTGTTTCATTATGTTGCCACGGAAACTAAAGCCTATGCTCTCTGGCAGAAATTAGAGTCCATGTATGAAAGGAAGACAGCGCAAAATAAAGCTTTTTTGATTAGGAAGCTTGTGAATTCTAAGTTCAAAGATGGAAACTCCATTGCAGAACACTTAAGTGATTTTTAGAGTTTGATAAATCAGTTGAGTACGATGAAGATGGTTATTGACGATGAGATGCAGGCCTTGTTGTTGTTGAGCTCTTTGCCTGATAGCTGGGAGATGCTGGTGGTATCACTGAGTAACTCTGCTCCCAATGGTACGCTGACTATGGATACAATCAAGGATAGTTTGTTCAATGAGGAACAGAGGCGAAGAGATACCGTATCGACTAGTTCTGAGTCACAAGTTTTTGTCACGCAGAGTAGGGGCAGAAACAGAAAGGAAAACTCACCTGAAGATGACAAATTCAGGAGAAGGTCGAGAGATAAAAAAAGAGATAATTTATTTTTACTGTCAGAAATTGGGTCACATAAGGCGAGAGTGCAGATTTTTGAAGAAGGAGCAGTCTAAGAAAAAGGATGAGGATAAAGATTCGATTGTGTATCTATCCGATGTTGATGTAGCTATTGTTTGTGATGATAAACCCAAGTGTCATGTTAATGATTGAATTATTGATTCGGGTGCTTCGTTCCATGCTACTTCTCGTGGTGAAATCTTCACATCCTACACTAGTGGTGATTTTGGCTATGTGCGGATGGGAAACGAAAGTGCATCCAAGATTATAGGCATTGGAGATATTTATTGGGAAACTAACAGTGGTTGCAGGTTAATGCTAAAAGAAGTCAGACATGTACCGGATATACGTCTTAATTTGATCTCTACTGGTAAGCTTGATGAGAATGGTTATAAAAATTACTTTGGTGAAGGTCAGTGGAAGCTCACTAAAGGGTCTCTAGTGGTGACTAGAGGTAAGAAAATAGACACTTTTTACACGATGTGGGCGCATGTGAGAGGTGTTGAAGATGGGGGAGTTAAGCGGAAAAAGGTATGGTACAAAGCCGTGCGAGATGGGAGAAAAGCCTTGCATGAGAACCACGAGAGGAAAGCACTTCGCTTTAAATGGGTACCAAAAGTGAAGAAGGAAAGTGACAGCTCGCAATCAGGGTACAAAGCGGTTGTGAATGAATTTGGCAAGCAAAAGTCTGTCAAGTTTGAGTTAGATCCACCCATCGAGAAGAACCATGCCGATGAGACAAAGTCGGTTATGAAGATAGTTGAAAATTCCAAGAAGCTTGAGTTGAGCCAAGACTTCGTTGGAATTAACTCCGAGTAAGGAGTTGTGGTTGGTGATCCCTCCTCTTATGGGTTCGGAGGGGGAGATTGTTGGGTGTGGGTCCTCACCCATGAGATAGAATCCAAGATAGAAAAGAATTGATTTTCTTTGTGATCAAGTAAGTGGGTTTACTTGATATTAATCCAATTAGAAATTGGGTTAATGGAAACAATATTGAAATTGAAGATTTCATGAAAGGAATCCAAGCTGAAAAAAGATTTGATAAGGAGATGTGATCCCTAATTTGATTAGGAGAATAAATTATTTCTAATCCATAATAGGAATGGATTAGAAAGAGTACTATAAATAAGGCTATGGGGAGTCTTATTTTATACATGAGAGAAGCTTGGTAGCAAGAAAGTATCAAAAGAATAAAGAGAGAGAATTATAATTTGTTGTTCGTGGGTATCCAGCACCATCTCCATTCAATAGAAAGCTTGAAGACTTTATTGTTTGGAGTATTTTTGGGTAGTGAAGTTAATTAGGTTTCTCAACCTAATTAAAGGTAAATTTGTATTCTCTTGATTTATTGTGTAACCTCAAGTTTTAGGGCATAAAACTTGAGAGGATTATTGTAAGCCCATTATTAGTGATATAGTGGAGATTCGGAGTTCGGCCTGTGATTTTTTTCTTTAAGGGTTTTTCACGTTAAATTTGGTGTCTTACTTGTGGATGGTTATTTGTTATTTTTGTTCTCATAATTGGTTTTGTTGATTTCCTATTTAATTGCACAAAGACGGAAAAATAATTCCTGGGATTGAGATTATTTTAGGCGTACTTTTCCCAACAAACGGATCTTGTTTCCCGAGAGTTTAAATTCGGAAACCTATTTGGACAGTTTAAAGAAATAAGTTGCATTTTATGTAGCAAGGTTTCAATTGTATAATACTTGTATAACAAAGGTCATCTGAAATGCAACTATCTGCTATATAAATGCAACTTATTTTTATAGACTGCCCAAAGCTCCTACATATTGAGAAATGTAGATTAAATTAAAAAAATCTAATCGAAGATTCTCATTTATGCATCATGTTTCATTATCAGGAAATGAAGAGCCAATGAACAGAGGAGACTTGTCTCCAACTGCTACGAAACGTCGGTGGTGCTTTCAGGCCCGGTGTTCTAACAGCATTAGTTGATGTGAGTGGGACATGGAATACCACTTTGATGGATGTGCTAGTTGGAAGAAAATCTGGTGGCTATATTGAAGGAAGTATTAGCATTTCTGGTTACCCAAAGGACCAAGAAACCTTTGCTCGAGTTAGTGGCTATTTTGAACAAAATGATATCGATTCACCGCATGTGACTGTCTACAAATCTCGTGTACTCTTCCTGGTTGCGTCTTACTGCAGATGTAGATATTAAACCCGAAAGGTACGTTATGTTTTTACCCACAAACCCATGTATCTTTCCTTGTCTTCTTATAACGGATTAAGGGCAATAACTGATTATATTTATATTCTTTTTGATTCAGATGTTTGCCGAGGAACTAATAGATTTGGTTGAGTTGAATTCTTTGAGGAATGCTCTAGTAGGCCTTCCAAGTGTGTAGATGGTCTATAAACGTAACAAAGAAAATGGTTGACCATTGCTATAGAATTGGTATCTAATCCCTCCATTATCTCCATCCATGAGCCCGAATCTGGTCATGATGCTAGGGAAGCTGCAATTGTAAATTGTAATGCAAGCAGTGAGCAACACGGTTCATATAGAGCGAACTGTTGTCTGCACAATTCATCAACCAAGCTTAGATATTTTTGAAGCTTTTGATGAGGTATTCCTCTTTTCGAATTCCTCTTATATCTAAATAGTTACCATTGGTTGTGGATAAGGGGCCATAGATGTCAAGCTTAAGCCAAGCTTGTTTAACTTATATATTATAAAAATAAGAAAATTAATAAATTAAATGTTAAACGACCCAAGCTTACTTGAGCCAAACCTAAACGAGTCGAGTTCAAGCTGAACACCACATTGTTTGAGCTCAGCTCCTTTAACAAGCTCAAATCAGGCTTAATCGAGCCAAGCCGGGGTCGTGGGCAGGTCAATTTGTTTACAGTGCTACTTGTCACTATGCTTTTTCTCAACATAAATATCATTTACCCTGTAGCTATTCTTGATGAAGAGAGGTGGACATGTAATTTATGCTGGACCTCTTTGGTTCTACTCTTCCCTTCTTGTAGAATATTTTGAAGTGAGTACTACTTCTCTGAACTGAGCTTGGTTTGAATCATGTATGATCATATTATTGCTTAGCAATCCTAGTGAATATTGATGAACTTTTGATTCTTTGGTTTTTTTCACCCTCAGTACTCTTACTCGTGACTTGGATTTTATCGTTTGCATTCTATACAGGGAGGTACTAAGATTAAAGATGGTTACAATCCTGCTACACGGATGTTGGAGGTCAGTTCTTCCGCAATTGAGGCTCAACTTGATGTGGACTTTGCGAAAAAATTCACCAACTCTGATCAGTACATGTATGCATAATACAACATTTTAATTTTCTTCCTTTTATTTGGTCCCTAAAGAAATTTAGTGCTCATGTTTCACAGGAAGAATCAAGAACTTATCAAAGAACTAAGCACCCCAACACCGAGGTCAATAGACCTATATTTCACCACCCAATACTCCCAACCATTCATTACTCAATTTAAGGCTTGCTTCTGGAAACAACATTGATCCTACCGGAGGAATCCACAATACAAATGCTATCCGACTTTTCATGACTACAGTTATCAGCCTTATATTTGGAATTATTTTTTGAAAAAAGGAGATAAAATGTAAATATACTTTCAAGGTCTCAAATGAACTTTGCAGTTGCGAATCACATATTTATCACATAGCAAACTATTATATCTGACAGGCACAAACAACAAGACATGTCGAATCTTATGGGAGCTATGTATCCTGCTGTTCTGTTTCTTGGAGGCACAAACACTTCCGCGAGGCACTCAGTGGCGGAACCAGAAACTTTTGAGAGGGGGTCAAACTATACTTGCAAAATCATGACGGCGGCAATACGAGTTACAATCCGATCCGAAAAACTTTCTCTTGCAAAAGTGCTGTAGAGGAAAGTCTTGTGAAAGATAGAGGCAATATTTGAGTTGGAAAAGCCGGAAGAAATTCCTCTTCCGAATAAAAATGAAGTTGACGAGGTGAAGTTGAAGGAATTGAAGCGAGATGAGGAGATGGCTAAAGCTAAGCAGGCGTTGGAGAGGAAGAAAAAGTTGGCAGAGAAAGCGGCCATAAAAGCTCAGAAGGAAGCTGAAAAGAAACTCAAGGAAATTACTTGTGTATCCACACATTTCCAGATTATGTAAACAAGAAACTTGGAGTCGGGCTTACAACTGATGAAATTTGTGATTTATTTTTAACTGATGAAGCACTCAAACAACTTGAGTTAAGTTATAAATCATGTATGTACATCAATTTACAGAGAGAACCCATTAATTTTCATTTTTGAACCAAATTAACCTCTTTATGGCATTTATACAAACACATGGTATGCAAGCTTTAAAAATCATAGTTTCATGAAATCCACGCATATAAACATATAACCTCCATACATAATTCCATCCTTATATCATCTGAACCCTTCATGGTTCCATAATCAAAACTTTCACAACCAATTTCACATCAATAACAAATATATTCCATCCAATTTCTATAAACTTATTTTTTTAAAAAAGGTAAAACATCCTTTGTTTGGTAAATTAATTGGTTGAAGACTTACCTCAACTTTGATTGTAGTTGAATTGGATTCCTCCCATAGTTTCTTTGGCTCTGAATCTCCTTTAGTCCCAGCTTGGACTATCAATTGCTCCACCCTTGCTCCTACTGCTTTGTCTATATACCAGGATAATTATTCTGAAATAGGGGGTCAAATGACTCCCCCGCCCCCTAGTTCCGCCTATGGGTGAAGTCAGTTGTTGCAATTGAAAGAACAGTATTTTACCGTGAAAGAGCTGCATGAATGTACTCACCATTGCCCTATGCATTTGCTAAGGTAAAGAAACTGCTAACCCGAGATTTTTTAGGCAACCATTGGCATTGGAATTGAGATCTCTTGTCCTTTTTGCTTATTAGTAACCTGAAAATGGAAACTATATATATATATATATATATATATATATATATATATTAACTTATCTCAAACTGTTGTCAAGGCTAGTACTTGGTACTATGTCCTTAAGATAATTATGCCCTCCGTATGGTGCTCAGAGTTGATAGCACTTCTCTCCCAAGATACAATAACACCGTATACTATAGTAGCACTCCAAATAGTATACTCCTCAAATCAAAGAAATACTCAGAACTCTCTCTTTAATAACTATGAAATGTTTACTAGAAACTAAACTGATAATGCTTTAATGCTTGGAATGAATGAATTTGAAGGCTGCACCCTCCTATCTATTTATAGGATGGGTTGGTGACCCTTCGGATGGGCATTTAGCCCTTGAAAAGGCATGGGATGCCTTTGAAAAGGCATGTCATGGTATCTGCTGGTCAAAACGACGTAATTTTGATCCTTTACAGAATGGGCGCGTCTATTCAGAACTGTAAATGACGTAGTTTTAGCCTAAGCGGAACCAAAACTACGTAGTTTTAGGCTTAGCAGAAAAGGCGCTATAAAACGACGTAGTTTTGGACCGTCCGTTCAGACTGATACTCTTTCAGCAGATATCGCTTCTCAAAACGACACAGTTTTGATAATAATAAATAACATTTATCAAAACGACACAATTTTTATAATCGAACTAAAATAAAATTTTAATTAAAAAATTTAAATAAATATTGTCTAAAAAGATATATACAAGGACCCAGACCCACGAGCCCGAGCCCCAGCAGGGCCAGGCCGGCCGGTCGGTTGATGGCGGCGGCGCGCGTGTGTGGGTTCGAACCAAGCCTTGGCTAGATCCTCTTCCTTCCAAAAAAGTGGGGTGCCCCTTCGGGCCCAAACCCAAGAGCAATTTTCTTGTATATGAACTTATTAAATGTTTAGTTCTTAACCGATGTGGGACTTTCTTTTTTCCCACATGTATTTATTATCTTTTATCATTTCCAAGTGTGATCTTTGGGAGTTAATATCTCATTTATTACTCCATGGATTTGAGCTTCCAAATACTTAATTTAATTTACTCATAGAGTAGAACACATTAATATATGGAATCATTAAAAATAATTAATGACCCCCACATTAAATTAGGCTCAAATTCTAACAATCCCCCACATGAATCATATTGACTGCCAGCCTTATATATATGCAAATGTTATGCAGACTTTGAGAGAGACAGAATTAGAAATCATCTGTATTGAGAGAGGTAGCTTTTGGCTTTGAACCTTCCCTTGTGAAAGACTATCGGGTTTACTGGTTGTCCAGTGAACGTGATGTCTTGAACTGTCCAATCGTTTGTGTAAATCGAGACAATAGTACTTCACATAGAATCTTTCCAGACATTATTTGGTTATCATGATTTTGTTCATTTTGGCCCCGAACAATCCCAGATTTATGAGTGCTTTAGAGAAGTATAGACTTATCCTTCTCATAGAATTGGCCCAGTTCACACTTACATAGGTGATTCTTAATAAGAATATCCTGCTATACTCCACTTGTTTATCAAGATTTAAAAATCCTTAAAAGCATAACTTATCCTGTAACCGCTGCAGATATCACTATCTCGTATTATAGAAATGAGCAGAAGAAATTAATTTCTTCATAGTGATTTGGTTGAATCGCTCATAATTTAGTTATCTCTTTGAACCTAGATCTTGGGATCTCCAGTTAACTAGGTTGGGTTTCCATCATGACGATCCTTTTATAGGCTTTAAACCAATTTACCTCGAAGTTATTTTTATTTTCTCTCTAGTCAAACCTTTAGTCAACTGATCCACTATATTTTCTTTCGACTTTATGTACTCAATAGACATAATGCCGTTAGAGAGCAATTGTTTTATGGCATTGTGTCTACGACGAATATGTCTAGACTTACCATTATACATGTGACTCTGTGCCCTTCCAATTGCTGATTGACTATCACAATAGATACAAATAGGCGGCACATGTTTAGGCCACATAGGAATATCTTCTAAAAAGTGACGAAGCCATTCAGCTTCTTCTCCAGCCTTATCCAATTCAATAAACTCAGATTCCATCGTTGATCGAGCAATGCATGTTTGTTTAGAAGATTTCCATGATACTGCTCCTCCACCTAGTGTAAACACAAAACCACTTGTGGATTTAGAGTCTTTTGTATCCGATATCCAATTCGCATCACAGTATCTTTCAAGTACTGCTGGATATCTTGAATAGTGCAATCCAAAGTTCTGAGTGTAATTTAAATACCTTAAAACTCTTATAATCGTTGTCCAGTGATCTTGTCCTGGATTGCTTGTAAATCTACTCAATTTATTGACAGCTTGTGCTATGTCAGGATGTGTACAATTCATTAAGTACATAAGGCTTCCAATTATTTGTGCATACTCAGGTTGTGATATGCTTTGTCCTTTATTTTTAAACAAGTGTAGATTTATATCTACTGGTGTTCCCATAGGATTGCAATCGTGTTGATTAAATTTCCTGAGTATTTTCTCAATATAGTGTGATTGTGATAACACTAACCTGTCCGATGTTTTAGAAATTTTAATTCCTAATATTACATCGGCAACACCCATGTCTTTCATGTCAAATGTATTATTTAACATTCTTTTAGTAGTTTTAATGATATCATTATTACTATCCATAATGAGCATATCATCTACATAAAGACAAATAATAACATACCCATTCTCAGTGTTCTTGACATACACACGTTTGTCACACTTATTTATTTTGAAATCATATAACAACATTGCATTGTTAAATTTTTCATGTCATTGTTTAGGTGCTTGTTTTAATCCATAAAGAGACTTCACAAGCCGACAAACTTCCTTTTCTTGTCCTAGAACAATAAATCCTTCTGGTTGTTCCATGTAGATTTCTTCTTCTAAATCTCCATTCAAGAAAGCTGTTTTTACATCCGTTTGATGTGTCTCTAAATTATATATAGCTGCAATGGCTATTAACATCCTAATTGAGGATATTCTTATCACAGGAAAATAAGTATCAAAATAATCCAAACCCTCCTTTTGCCTGTATTCTTTGATTACAAGTCTTGCTTTATATTTGTCAATAGATCCATCTGCTTTCATTTTTTTCTTGAATATCCACTTATATCCAAGAGTTTTAGAGCCTGGTGGGAGATCTACTAATTCCCACGCATGATTGTGCAGAATGGATTCTACTTCACTATTTATAGCCTTTTTCTAATATGGAGCTTGGGGACTCGATACTGCTTCTTTATAAGTTTGAGGCTCATTTTCTAACAAATAAGTTAGAAAATATAGACCATAAGATTTTGATGTTCTAGCACGTTTACTACGTCTAGGTTCATCAATATTTTCTAATCCATGATCACTATCAATAACAGTGTCATAAGTTCTTTTGTTTGAACTTGATTCTTGTTCGTTAGAACTTGGCTCTTGTTCTTTTTTACTAGGAAATATTATTTCAAAGAATTCATCATCTTTTGACTCAATAATACTATTTTCATGTATATCCTCTATTTTTGATTTATTAACCAAAAACCTATACACACGGCTATTATTAGCATAACCAATGAATTACAATTTATTGTTTTCGGTCCTATTTTCACCTTTTTGGGTGGAGGAACCATTACTTTTGCTAAACACCCCCACACTTTTAAGTGTTTATAAGATGGCTTACGTCTTTTTCATATTTCACAGGGTGAAGCATTAGACTTCTTTTGAGGTATTCGGTTGAGAATATAATTTGCTGAAAGAATTGCTTCCCCCCACAAATTCTGTGGTAGCCCAGAACTTAATAATAATGCATTCATCATTTCTTTCAAAGTTCTATTCTTTCTTTCTGTAACACCATTTTGTTGTGGAGAATAAGGTGCAGTTGTTTGGTGTATTATACCATGTTGTGAACAAGTTTCAATAAAAGGAAATTCATATTCTCCTCCTCTATCACTTCTAACTATCTTGATCTTTTTATCAAGTTGGTTCTCAACCTCATTTTTGTAATGTATAAACATTTTCAAAGCCTCATCTTTACTTCTTAATAAGTAAACATAACAATATCTTGTACAATTAGGGCTGCAAACGAACCAAACTGTTCGCGAACCTGTTAGGTTCGAGTTCGGTTCGGTTCGGGTTCGACTTGCTTGCCTAGTCGTGTCGAGTTCGCACAGAGTGTGTCGTTCGATTGCTCGATCGAACATGTTCGCGAACCATGTGGTTCGGTTTGTCATTGTTCACGAACAGTTCGAGTTCGGTTCGGCTCGGTAAGTTCGAGTTCGGTTCGAGATCGGTTCGATAAGTTCAAGATCGGTTCGAGTAGCTCGATTTCTTAATTACATGTTTAAATTATTTCTAAAATTATAAATACAAATAATTGGTTATTTCATATTAAATTCTAAAATTTGTCTTATTAATAATTATTAAATTTATAGTTATTTTTTTATTACCTAAACATTTTTTTGTTTGTTTAATAATTTATTATAAGTAAACTTTTTTATTAAATAATTAATAAATAATAATGTGTACTTCTTCACCTCTAAATTCTAATTTAATTAGAATAATTTTAATATTTTCATAAAATTTTGAACAATGATTGTTGGATTAGTATAATTTACATCCCAAATAATTTAATAAATTATAACACATGCAGATAAATAAAGTCATTAATCATCATGCAATGATAATTTGACATTAATTAAAGAATGATACAATACAGTTGCTTACATGTACATTAGTTATTGAAATTGTCAAATCGAGATAGAAAATAAAGAAATCAAGTCTTCAATGTACTTATCAAGATTTCGGTAATAGAGTAATAATCATCAAATTATTTACTGAATAATTTTAAAATTTTAAAAAACTATACATAAATTTGAAGATCGAAAATAAAAACTATATATTAAATTTAAAAATTATAAAAAATTGAATATTAATTAAAAATGATAACAAAAGAAATACATTACTAATATTAAATTGTAAGTTTTTGATAATCATTTGTTTGTAGACTCTGCTTGAAGTGGTTGGACCTTGAAGAGTCAAAAGGCTTTTTGATATTAATATTTGATTGTTGATATTTGTAAATCAAGAATTTTTAAGTACTTGTTAACTTTTAAGTTAATTATAACTTCTAAGTTCTAAGTAATCATTTTTGATTTTGGTCTTTTTGGATGAATGATGATTATAATATTTGGTCTAATTTTTGATTGAATACTTAGATTCTTAGAGAAGACATTTTTTATATTTATTTAACTATTTTTTGCTTTAGAATTCTAAGTTTGTGTTCGTGAACAAATTTGTGTTCATGAACAAGTTTGTGTTCGTGAACAAGTTTGTGTTCGTGAACAAGTTTGTGTTCGTGAACAAGTTTGTGTTCGTGAACAAGTTTGGTGTTCGTGAACATAGTTTGTGTTCGCGAACAAGCTTATGTTCGACTTGTTCGCGAACTCGATCATGTTCGCGAACACCAAACGATCCGAACTCGTACATAGTTGTTGATTCGATCAAGTTACTCAAACATGTTCGAGTTCGACTAAAAGTGTTCGAGTTCGGTTCGAGTTCGACAAAGTTTGGTTCGGTTCGATTCGTTTGCAGCTCTATGTACAATCATCAATAAAGATAATAAAGTATTTCTTTCCTCCTCTTGTTTGTATATACTTTAAATCATAAATATCAGTATGTATTAATTCAAGAGGTTCAGTACTTCTTTCAATTGATTTAAAAGAAGTTTTTCGAAGTTTTGCCTCAACGCAAATTTCACATTTATAATTAGAGTTAATCTCACATTTTGGCAAACATTCCATATTAATTAATCGACGAATAATATTATAATTAACATGTCCTAATCTACCATGCCATAAATTAGATGACTCAATTATATAAGCAGAAGATGTAATTTTATTAATATTGGAAGGTACAATAGTCATTACATTCATCTTGAAGAGCCTATTACTCGTATAACCCTTCCCCACATATATCCCATTTTTAGTTAGGACAAACTTGTCCGATACAAAGACTAATTTAAATCCCTTTTAACTAAGAAGGGATCCTGACACTAAATTTTTCCTAATATCAGGCACATGGAGCACGTTGTTGAGGGTGAGTTCTTTTCCAGATGTCATCTTCAAAACCACCTTTCCTTGTCCAGCAACCTTGGATGATGAAGAGTTTCCCATGTATAATTGTTCTCCATTCTCAATTTCTTGATATGTGGAGAACATCTTTTTGTCATAAAACACATAGCGGGTTGCTCCAGTATCTACCCACCATTCCCTTGGATTCTCATCCATGTTTACTTCTGAAACAACTGCTGAAAGGTTCATTTCAGAAACATCATGAAGAAGTCCATCCACTTTCGCTACATTAGCTTGTGCAGACTTCTTGTTCTGGTTTTTGCATTTTTGACAATCCTTTGCCCTATGTTCGGGCTTGTCACAATTGTAGCATTTGCCTTGGAACTTTTTATGTACTCCCTGTTGAGGTCCATTGCCGGAGAACTTTATCTTTTTAAACATTAGACCTTGTTCCACCACATTGGCTTTATATTCCACAAAGGCCCTTCCAGATTTCTTTTCAGAAGCACGGTTGTCCTCTTCTATCCTTAATCTTACAATTAAGTCTTCGAGTTTCATCTCTTTGCGTTTATGCTTGAGATAAGTTTTAAAATCTTTCAACATCGATGATAATTTTTCAATAATAGCAGCGACTTGAAAAGATTCACTTAAGGACATACCTTCAGCATGTATTTCATACAGGATAACTTGTAATTCTTGGACTTGGTTGATGACAGCCTTGGAATCCACCATCTTGTATTCCAAAAACCTGCCAACTACGAACTTCTTCGTGCCAGCATCTTCAGTTTTATATTTCTTATCAAAGGAATCCCATAATTCTTTTACAGTTTTGAGAGAACTATACACATTGTATAATGTGTTGTCCAATCCATTAAGGATGTAATTCCGACATAGAAAGTCTGCATGTTTCCATGCATCAATTGAAGCAACCACTTGTCTATCCGTTTCATCTTCTTTGAGCACAGGGGATCTTCACGAAGAAACCTTGCTAAATTCAAAGTAGTAAGATAAAACAGCGTCTTTTGTTGCCACCTTTTGAATTCTATTCCATTGAACTTTTCTGGTTTTTCACCATAGTTCACAGGAATGTTTGGTATCACATGTGTAGAAGAAGAAGAACCGATTACAATTATTATCTATATATATAATTGTCTTAAGATTGTTAGTAACCTGAAAATGAAAACTATATATATATATATATATATATATATTAACTTATCTCAAACTGTTGTCAAGGCTAGTACTTGGTCCTATGTCCTTAAGATAATTATGCCCTCTGTCTGGTGCTCAGAGTTGATAGCACTTGTCTCTCAGGATACAATGATACCGTATACTATAGTAGCACTCCAAATAATATACTCCTCGAACCAAAGAAATGCTCAGAACTCTCTCTCTTTAATAACTATGAAATGCTTACTAGAAACTAAACTGATAATGCTTTAATGCTTGGAATGAATGAATTTGAAGGCTGCACCCTCCTATCTATTTATAGGATGGGTTGGTGACCCTTCGGATGGGCACTTAGCCCTTGAAAAGGCATGGGATGCCTTTGAAAAGGCATGTGATGGCATTTGTTGGTCAAAACAACGTAGTTTTGATCATTTGTAGAATGGGCGCATCTATTCGGAACTGTAAAAGACGTAGTTTTAGCCTTAGCGGAACCAAAAATACGTAGTTTTAGACTTAGCAGAAAAGGCGCTATAAAACGACGTAGTTTTGGGCCGTCCGTTCAGACTGATACCCTTTCAGCAGATACAATTTCTCAAAACGACACAGTTTTGATAATAATAATAAATAACATTTATCAAAACGACACAGTTTTTATAATGAACTAAAATAAAATTTTAATTAAAAAATTTAAATAAATTTTTTCTAAAAAGATATATACAAGGACCCAGAGCCACTAGCCTCGAGCCCGAGCCCGACCAGGCCGGCCCGTCAGTCGGCGACTGCGGCGCGCGCGTGTGGGTTAGAACCAAGCCTTGGCTAGGTCCTTTCCCTTCCACAAAAGTGGGGTGTGTTGTCCGATATATATAATGACAAATACGTGCAAGTATACGCGGTCAACAAGTAATAAAGAGTAAGTACAGATATCGTTCCCACAGATAATTAAACAATAAAAGTTCGCCAAACCACTAGCCAAAAACCATCTCAGTCTTATTTAAACGAGCGATAAAGAGATTTAAATTAAAACTAGACAAGTAATTAAACTTTAACTAATTAATCCTAGAGTAAAATCAGATAATGAAGACATAAGATCTCAACTTCCCCTAATGATTCATCTAAGTCAACATACTCCCACTTAGGTCAAATTAATCACAATAGTTTGCTAGCCGAGAACACGAAAATGAGATACGGTCATCTTTCAATGCACTGAATTCATATCATATACAATCCATAGATGATAGAACGCACATGAACACCCACATTACCTGAACCACTATATGTCTATGCGGTCTACAAATAAATAGGGTTTAAGCACAGGTTCTCTATTGACTACGAGCGGCGCTTCGGTATATATCTATCCTAAGCACAAATCATACGTCTAACGCCATGTAAACAATCACCCGCTACTATGATTAGATCTAAACCCTCATTTCGTCTGTCAAGTCCATATGGGTTATCACAGTAATTGGTAGCTAATCAATTAAGCAATTAAATCATGAATCGTAATAGACAACCACTTAGAAATCAATAAGACCAATCATGAAAGCATATCAAAGTAAACTACTTAAAAGGTTCCATTGAAATCTCAAAATATAAACTAAGTCATAAATAACTCAAATATATCATTCACAAAAGGAATAAATATCATCCGAATACAAATTGATAACAAGGATAGTATAAGGATAAAGAATGCAAATCTGTGTTCTTTCTCCGAGCTTAGATCTTTGATGATATCCAATCGCTTCAATCTTCAAATCTAATTACACCCTAGAAAACTAACTAACTAAATCTAACCTAATCTACTCCTAACTTAATCTAGACAAGGAATTGAAAGGAAAAGAAAAGGAAGAATTAGGGCTAGGGCTCCCTTAAGGGGAGGAGTATATATCTGAAAATGGGCATAAGCCCTAATTATAAGCCTCTCCCATCTACTGAAATGAAAGTCAAAGTCTGGTTAATTTTTGAGCTGGCGCGGCCACGCGGGATTTGGCCTTGGTCTTGGCGCTGCCGCGCGGGTACCCAGTATTTGCTCTCTGCCCTGCTAATTGGCGCGAGCGCTCGTGAAGCTTTTGTTATCATGGCCCGGCCGCGCGGGCTTGTGATGTTGGTTTTTGCTGGCTTTTGGCGTCTCAGGCAGCTGCACTTGGCATCTCTTGTCATCCTTAGCTGACAACTTACCTCCTTTGAGCCTTTATGCATCATCACATTCCCATCACACTGCTTGACTTCTCTCCATTATCATGCTATCATTCCTTTTAGCACTCTTTCAATCGTTTTAGCCACATATGCATCAAGAGAGTTCCTAAACATGAAATCAACAAAACAAAGCAAAAGTGCATGAAAAGCACAATGATACTTAAGTTTAAGCCACAAAACAAGTTAGTTAATATCTGAATAAGTGGTCATAAAAACCACTTATCAGGGTGCCCCTTGGGGCCCAAACCCAAGAGCAATTTCCTTGTAGATAAACATATTAAATGTTTAGTTCTTAACCGATGTGGGACTTGCCTTTTTCCCACATGTATTTGTTATCTTTTATCATTACCAAGTGTGATCTTTGGGAGTTAATATCTCATTCATTACTCCATAGATTTGAGCTTCCAAATACATAATTTAATCTACTCATGGAGTAGAACACATTAATATATGGAATCATTAAAAATAATTAATGACCCCCACATTAAATTAGGCTCAAATTCTAACATCATCCACTGTCCCGTACCATGTATTAATGTCAGATAATACTCATCCATTTAAAAAATTATTTGTAAATAAGGAACTACGTTACACCTACTAACAATACATAAGAGATGGGACATGTGATTTTGACTTGGTGGTGATGGTTTTGATAAGCAAGTCTCTCCCTTTTTTTTATTTTTTTCTTATTACTTTTTTGACATCTATATTTTGATTTCTTACCCTCTGAAGGTTGCAGTAGAGACCATTTATGTTGGGATTCAAACTTTCCTCTATAGTCTTCTCCTTTACTTAATGATTGGATTCCATTGGGAAGCTGCCAAGTTCTTGTGGTTCTACTACTATGTGTTCATGTGCTTTGTCTACTTCACATTGTACGGAATGATGCTTGTCGCTCTCACTCCAAGTTACCAGATAGCCGCAATTGTCATGTCATTCTTCCTCAGATTCTAGAACTTGTTCTTTGGTTTCCTCATCCCCAGGATGGTAAGTAAACCTAAGAAAGAATTGTGAAAATTATTACAATGAGGAATAATATTCCATTTTTGAATCACAAATATCAAAAAATAATAAAAGTAGTTTCATCAAATCATCAAGTAAACTTGATATTTACTAGATCAGAACTCTAAAATGATTATTATTTTTAAATCATTAAATGTAAAAAGCCCATCGATGAACAGAAACATTCATCTAATTGCTACTCTATGTGTTCCTTCGTAATTAACGTTTTATGAGTGTTAACGCCAGATTTTGTACGCCTGACGAAATCACCAAAATATCAAGCTAAAACCGCGCTAACAAGTTGATTGTATTGTTGTGAAATCAAACTCACGAAATACACTCAGATAAACATACAATGATATAAAATATAAACACACGAATTTACGTGGAAACCCAATTCGAAAAAAACTACGGAGAGAGAATAAATCCATTATAAAATAATATGGGAGTACAAGTTGTTTATTCGTGTTCTATCTATTGTGTTCCCCTAACCCTTGCTTGTTACTATATTTATAGAAGTCATGTCCACCCGAATCCAACTAGGAGTAGGAATCCTTTTAGAATCACCTTATAACTGCAATTAATGGATGATCAATTCCTTCCCAAATTAGATCTCCTTAACCCACCAAATAAAGAAATACAATCTTACTTTAGTAAGGACTCTCCTACTATTTGAGCAAGCTGTCCAAATAAACGTATATGGGCCAACACCAAATTCGGTCCATTAAATAAGTTAGGCTACACCTTGGCTAGACCCAAATAATTACATCCCAACATTACCCCACAGTATCTTATTTATAAGGAACTTAAAATAAGAGAGTATACAAATTTATACCAACAAAAGATCCGTATTAGCCGAAGACGAATTGTCATACCCAAACACTATACGCCGAACATATATCAATTCAAAGACCAAAGAACCAACCTTATCACAATCGAAGATAAAGAACCAACCTTATCACAACCGAAAGCCAAAGAACCAACCTTTTCATAATCGAAAATAGAGAACCAACCTTATCACAACCGAAGGCCAAAGAACCAACTTATCACAACCGAAAGCCAAAGAACCAACCTTATCACAACTGAAGATAAAGAACCAACCTTATCACATATAACACCCGAGAAATTCAGACGTTTATGTAAATGAATTTTATTTGATTATTTGAATAAAATTATATTAAGTGTTTATTCAAGTGAGTAAGCTAATTCTCAGTCGTTTTATGACCTAGAAGATGTGAATATAGTTAGTATTCTGGCTACGGGCTAGAGTTAAATCATATGAATTTCCAAGACGAAAATAAAAGTTTTTCGAGAAATTTCCCTAAAATCACTATTCATCCGTTTCTGTTCGGAAATTATATTTGAATTTTTGAGAAACGCGTAATGATAGGATATCATGACGGGATGGAATATCTAATAATATTTCAGTTATGGCTCGTGAAGTTTTCGCGTGAGGACTTAAAACCCTAAGGGTTAGAAAGATTAAAACCTAAGAATGAAAAGGTTATGTATAATAATAATAATTATTATACGGAATGGATACGAGTATAATACAAGTTATTATACAAGTATAATATGGAGTGGATACGAGAATTAATACGACGTATAATATAAATTTTATACGAAGCAAATACATTCAAATTGAATTAAATTTATTAATTAAACCCGTGGGTCGAATCGATGGGTTAACGGGTGGGTTAAACCCATGGGGCAATCCATGAGCACTTGTGATGTCACAATTGGTTGGCATGTGCTAAGAACATGATGTCACAAACTTGGTGGGAAAGTAAAAGTTTAGGAGGTGTGAATAGTCAAGGATGTTGGGCCTAAATACCTAAACTACCCTCCATCTTGATAGCCTATATAAACAAGGCTTGGGTTATCATTTGTGGTTATCAAAATTCACCAACAACTCATTTGAGAGAGGGAAAAGAGAGCTTAAGCAAGAAAAGTGTAAAGAGTTAAGTTATCTTCATAACTGAAGAAGATCAACCAAGAACCACCAAGAGGTATACATACTTAACTCTAATTCTCCATCTTCCTTCAATCTAAGTTGATAGAGAAGTGTAATTGGTGAAGTATGAAGATTAAAAAGTTATAAGGTTGATGAGAGTGGATTATAGACCATTAACAAACAAGAACTATGGAACCATAATTAAGTAATAAAGAACTTAATAATGGAAGCTTTGAAAATGATTGAATTAAACAATGAAATCATAAATAATTGGTTAAGGAATTTAAATGATAACTATGTGGAATCATTAGAACATAAAGATTTGTAATGGTTGGAATCATTAATAATCAACCAATGGATTGATTCCATTTGGTTTGAAGTTAAAATTCCAAGTAACGAAGATTCGGCGAAAGTTACGCGATTAGACGTTAATCGTCGAAATTGTAAATTTTCCCAGAATAGAAGTCAAAAGTCGCCGTGTGATTCAGAAATGATGGTTTTCAATTGTAACATGTGTAATTAGGTAAATAAGACTTGTGGGAGCAAGAACGAACCAATTTTGACTTAAAACGAAGAATTGAGCGTCGAACGTTCACGAACGTTTAACGAAAACATAAAAATAGACTAATCGGCTAAATTCTCGCCGACGAGTTCAAAAATGAATTTCGACTTAATGACATCGTAGACCATAGAATTTGTGAATAATTGGCTTTGAAACGAGCCAATTCTGAGTTGTAACGATCGCGTTACGAGCCGGGGAATTTTAGAAAAAAAAAATCTGCAGAACAGGACTGGCGCTGCAGCGCCGCCCATATAGCTGTTCCCAGAGCCGCAGCGCCAGGCTGGGAGGAAACCCTGCATAGGGGGCGCCGCATCACCACCTAGCATGGCAATCTTGGCGTCGCAACGTTGGAACAGTAAAATAGTTTCTGCGAGCCAGCGCCGCAGTGCCGGCTTTAAGCCTGAATCAAGCGTTGCAGCGCCCTTAAGGGAAAATTTTCCGACATGAAGATTTCTAAACTTAGCTTTATACATGGTAATTATGGGGGCAACTAAATGGTTAATATTCATGAAGAGAAATCACTTATACAACATGTTTAAGAATGGTTTTATGAATTAAACGTTGGCAAAACGTATTTAATTTAAAAACTCAAAAATCGATAATGTAAACCGTGAATCGTAATCGAGTTGTAAGAGTGCCTAAGGGTTACATAACATGTAATAGAGGTACGAGGTACATGAATGTTAAATAACTTGAACGGATGTTATTAGATTAACAAATTCGGTTAAGTTATACGAGAAGGAGAAGTTAGGTCACACAATATATACCGATGGTGATGATCTAATGGATATGCTATGTGTTTATATCTTGTAGAAGTGTAAAGGCGAGTAAAGTATATCTAAAAGGTTTAAAGACGCGAAGGCAAGTTTTCTAACTATTGTATTAACGTTATGTTATGCAAGCGTTCTGAACTCTTGTCTGTACGCAATGTCGGATAAGTTGTCAAAATGCATGGTTGCCTATGCATGAACTGTTGTTGAAAAGTTGATGCCATTTGCTTCGGCTAGACGTATATGTAAAGTATTTTGATTGATTCCCATAAATCTTTCAAAGTATTCTTGATGTGTTATCCTATGCCAATTGCTTTGGTACTGATTCTGAAGTAAACCTGAGTATGAATACACAAAGGTTTTAACGTCGTTAAATCGACGGGCACTTGAAGTTGCCAAAAAGCTTAAACGTGAAAACATTTAAGGAATGAGTTTTGATCAACATAGAGTACTACAGGCTGATCACATAGACGTGCTCGTAAGTGATATCGGGTTTACGGTCTTGTACCGGGTTGTCCTTTTATGAATGGAAATGGAAAAGAATGTTCATGGTCTTTGCCCAGCTCAAATTCTTAAGTGACTATATGTCCTTGAGAATGATTTTGAAGGAAATCAAAACATTATTTTGATTATTCCTCTTACTTCATAACTCTTGTACAGTTATTGAAGATGAAGTCATATGATTCTTGATTTTGTGGTTGCAAAGTAGAATATTTTACTTGCTGAGCTAGTTATGCTCATTCTTTCTTAAAATCATATGTTTCAGCTAAGAGCTATCGGACCGAAGGATCTGGAAAGGACAAGAGCAAATCCAAGATGAATACTTAGCTACCCTTCTAATAGCATACACTACAAGAAATTACACAAAAAATGACACTAAAATTTTCATATAAAATTTATTTTTTGTCACTAAAACAATTGGTGACGAGTGTTAATCGTCACAAAGACAGTCACCGTATGAGCATGGTATTAGGTTTATTTGACAATATTTGATGTCGTCAATAAATGTTTTAACTTATGGTGACAATCTACACTATTGTCACTATAATTAATTACTTTTAGTGACGTTAATAGCGTCACTATTTGAATGAATCTTTTGTCACTCTATATTATGTTTCGTCATCAAAACTTAATACATTAAATGACGAAAATCTTTCTTCGTCATTAAAGGATATTATTTTAGTGACGAAAATATGTCACACTATTTAAATCATCTAATTTTAATGACGACAATATTGTCATATTTATGATTATTCTTTCGTCATGTTATTATGTTTATCGTCCCCAAAAATAAGAAAATAAATGACGATAAAACAATTCGTCACCTAATAATATATTTAAAATGACAATTATGCTGTTGTCATTTCATATTTTAATTATAATTTATTTTTAATTTATTTAGTTTTATATTAACTAATTTATTATATTAATCTATAAGCACAACTAAATCAAAAATCTCATTTAAAAATAAATAGCTAAAAAGCATAAAAAATTCAGTCAACCCATTGCAAACATTAATAGTATCATTTTCAAAAGAATATTATACACTAAAATGAGTGTGAAAAATACAAAGAAATCTCAAAAGATACATAATCCATATCTACAAGTATTTGGAGAACAACATATGAAAGTGATGGGTTCAAAACCAAGTATTATCCTCATATTACATCGAACCTGCAATCCATAATCACAAATGGAGTGCTCCATTATCCATGATCCAGCCAACATAATTGCCAACATAACGATATTTATGATTCATGTAACAGATTTTTCTTCACTTGTGCCTAGGAGTAAGACTTTCTATGAATGCAGATCCTTTCCTTATTTGGTTGCTCTAAGGTTTCTAACAAGAGTGTGCCTTCCCATGGAAAACTAGGCAAGACCCTGCTGGGGTTGAATATCCAATACTGCAATCCTATCAGCGACAACACAATCGAGTTGCTTTTGGAGGACTTGTGGAGATGTGTAATAAAATCCAGAGTTAACCACCTTTCTAGAGAGGTCATGAATAGAATAATGTGAACTAATGTTCTCATCTGACGATGGATTCCATTTAGTATCATCAATGCCATTTGTGATACCTAAACAATCATAGAAGATGACCACTTTAGAGGTAAAGAAAAAAAGTCAAATTAAAACACATGTAAACTTGATGTCTATATAGTCTGTGATAACTACAGAAACCACGGAGATAACCAGATGAAACATAACCATTATTTTCCAAGTTTTCTTCTACTAAATAATTTGTACAAAAAAACTCATAAGTAATGGATTAGCCAAATGATAAAAACTCATTTATTAGTAAATAGCTATATATGAAATTTCTACTCAAGAAATCGCTTAAAGAAATTTCTCTGCATAACGAATTGAGCACCAGATTACACGATAGGCTTCCTTGTGTTCTCACTATGTCATTTCTCAAATCAATATCAAGTATGCTATTTAAGGTCCCTTAATCACGGTGGTCAAGGTTCTATATTTACAGTTTTAATATAATTTCAAGAAAATATTTTAAGCATTACTAATATTTTTCCTCCCAAAATCCTCGTTGGCTATTTCTCACCTGGCTTGTGCGTGCATCTGGCCTAATTACTATTTTGAAGATACAGAAACTGTTCGAAAATTTTGTGAAAATGTAAGAAATAATTTACCTCGAGGATTCGGAGTCAAAGTTTCAAATCTCTTGATTCAAAGATGTTTCACGAACTCCTCTATCTGATGAATTTTGTAAGGCATAGACATGGTATATATCCTAGCCTGAAATTTAACTTCAAGACTACTCTTAATGGAAATATTATAGAGATTTATCTTGATGAATAGGATTACCTAAAAAAATTCTTGAATGCAGAAGGTAGTAATATCATGACAGAAAATTGAAACGGGATACATAGGTAAGTTGCAATACATCATCAGCTTGTTTCCTTATTTCTGAGACTAGTTGTGTTCCACTGCGATGATTCTTCTTTACATCTAATAGCTCTTGTAGATTATTTATTTTTATATTAGAGCTAAGCTTCAGTGAGACTTTCAGCAGCTCATAATTAAACTTCAGAAGCTTACAATTAAACACAGTATAAAAGAGCTTTCATGCAGAAACATATAGAACCTGGGCATAAGGTGCAGCGATCTTTGCGAATGAGAAGTCTGGATCAAGTGTTCTCCCAATACCTATAAAAGGAAGTCACGAAATCATGATCAGAAGAGAATAACAACTCTAGCTACTTGTGTTCATCTAATACAATCTTTGACTGAAATATCTAATATAGTGGTCTTTTCCTTGTGGCCTATAATCTGAGCCAAGATATTATATAATACCCAGGAACAACTACAATCATGAAAATGAAAAGCGACTTGAGGTGCAAATAAAGTATCAGAGAGAGAGAGAGACTGAGCACCTTCAAGTGTCGAAATTGCCTTGATCACGAAGGCAAAAGTGGGTGGAAACCGGAATGGCTGATCTGCTGCTATCGCAAATAAATCCTGCAAAGAATCCCTCATCCCATAAGCAATTACAACTTATAGAAGGATGAGTTGAATTAACCAAGTGGAAATCGAGTAATCAGCTCATCTTTTTAATATCTAAAGATTATAACCAAAGTAGATGGTTAGAAGATATTGAAGAGCTAATATGATGTTACTATCTCGCCCCTTCAAAAGAATGCAACTTTTGTTTTAGTTTTATTTTTTCTTCTATTGCAAAAGCCTTACACAAATGTATGAATTTTGGCTCGCGAAGTTGGAACAAGTACAATCATTTTGACATGCTTCCAGCTAATTTTGAAACTTTGTTTAAGCCCTTTTTTACTTTGGGTAGTTTCTTGTTATATTCATTTTTATTCACGGAGATAGAGTTGGAGAGGGAGCATAGAACTTAACCTTAAACTCTACAAGGAAATAAAGTCATATATGCTACAAGATGATAAAAATTATGCCAAATTAACTTCAATATAAACTTTTGATTTCAAAACAATGCCTTCAGTAAGGCCTTAAATTTGATTGATCCCATGCAAGGGAGAACCTCATATCACTCTCATTGGCTTATCTCAATTAGCTTTTGTTATTAGGCCAAAAAGAAACTTAAATGATACGCATAATTTGTGAAAAAAATTTAAAGAATGGGATAGAAAGTTTCTTGCTAAGGAAAGAAAACCTATAATTTTGTTGTCTGCCAAAAAATTAAATTGTCATTCAAAAAAAATCTACATTGTCGGATAGGCGAGTGAGGAAATGATAGCCATTTCAAAAAATAAATAAATAAATAAAATGGTGGAGTGTTTGTTCTGGAATCCCTTGAAGTTATTCTTATAATTCTGCTATTCTCAAAACCCCTTAAAGATGGCAACTTTGTGACCAATACTATAGTTGATATAAAACATACAAGTTGGAGGAAATGGAAACATGTCCAAAATAATTTTTCATATATTTATTGCAAGTTCTTTTCAACATTAATATAGACATTTTCATACCTCGCTTATTGCAAAAAAAGTTTGTTGTTGGCCTGGTGTCTGACTAAACAAATTATCCAAGAAAAACTGCACAGATCTTCTCACCTACGTATATATGGTACATTCAGACATGGACATAGAGAAGGGCTTAGAAAATCCAATATGCTCGGGTCATTTAGGGGTTGAAACTTTTTAGTTAAAAGACATTCAGTTCTGAAGTAATAAACTACTTCACGTCTTGTTTGGCACTTGAAAATCCCACTAATTGTGAGCAGCTCGTTCATTATTACCAAATATGTGTATGATCATCAACCAAGACTTTCAATAATTAAGATAAAAGAAAAATCTTAAAAGAACAGAAATGCAATACAAGAAGAAGTGTGTACCTTGTAACAATTAAGCCAAATCTAGTTTTAAAACCACGAAGCGTGTAAATATGCATAGAGATGGAACCTTCTACATGCCAAGGAACTCTACACCGTGCACAGTGGATAAAATCGAAGACCCTGCTTGGAAATATCAGCCTCTAAGAGCCCATCACAGCTGATATTGCAGGTATGCCCCTTTCCAATGCAAACTGAACTTGAGTTTCATGTTCATTTTTAGGTGTAAACGAAATAGCAAGAACATCTCTTTCAAAAAGATAACCCCAAAGCTAGCAACCCCGCATCCAACATCCAACACAGTTCAAGTGTGTTTCCCCCATGCAATATCAGGTACTGCCTACTTGTAGCCATAAACATCAAGTCATAGCAATCAAGAAAAGTAAATGAACAAAAAACCTGAAAAGCTATACTATAGGCTTTATTTCAGTTGACAGTGCAAATAAGCCTTCTAGATATGCGGTGATGCAGAACTCTGTTATGAAATTTGTTTAAACACTAATCATGGCATACATCATTAATTAGATTACCTCTTGTATAAAATCAATGTAGTGAAGAGCACTATGTATAAATTGAGTCCCACCTCCAGGGAAAGTGAGGAATTCCCTTGTAAGCTTTACCCAATTCTGATGGCCTTTAACCTCTTCCAGCTTTGTGTGAAGTACGTTGTTGTACCATATCTGCAGCCACATCAACATATATGCTTCAAAAAATTTACAAATTCCCATAATACTGGAAGCAGCAAATAATATAAATAAAGATTTGATAGGTCCGCACTAACTAATGAGAACATTCCGTAATTGAAACCCAAAAGAATTTTCACCAAAAATAGTTTTCATCGCGCCTAAACTTACTAGTTAATTTCTGGTTCAATTAACACGTAAAAATTGCACCCAACCACTTTGTATATTTGTCGGTCCAAGCGTGTGTAAACACAAACATGGCAAACAAATAAAATATTTTCCAATTTAATTTTAGGATAATTTCTCTAAAAGCACACGACTTATTATAAGCTAAACCCAACCAAACTATCTGAAATACTCGAATTTTCAGTGCTGAACCAAACACCCTATTCTACTAACTTAACATAGATTAGATTCAATGTAGTGTATTATGACCCATCCCCTCTCTTTCTTAATATATAACAGCAATGCACCTTGCCTTGTGAAGTTTCATTTCTTAATTTATTATGAAATCTTGACATGCTATACATGAAACAACCATTATACTAACCTACCAGCTGCAGCTAAAACAAAAAATTTAACGAACCAAGTTATCAAACTGGCTCTGCAGCGCAGCACAGCACAACGCTGGGCGTTGGCTGCTGCTGCCTACAGCAGCCTCGGCAGCTCCTGCCCCCTACTCAGCCCTCCCTTTGCAATTTTGTAATGTTTGATACATAAGTTTGTTTGTAATCAATTTTGGAGATAGTGAAGATATCATATCAAACCATTTTAGAAAAATATTAGACTCATACTTTAGGTACTTTAAGCTGTCCAAAACAGTGAGCAAAAGTAGCTTGACATACTAAATTTCAACTTTTAGTTTTAGCTTAAAATTGCTTTTCGTTTCCATTTAGTATGTCAAAACTTTTTATTTATCATCATATATGGCATACCAATCTATCTCAAGCCTTAATTGTGACGCCCCCAAATTCTCTACAATCCCTGTAGCAGATTTAGTGCTCACGTAAATATTCCATAAGATAATAATTCCTATCAATTCAAGATTCACAGTATTCCACAACGAACAGTGGTTCTCGTCAGAACATTTACTGTGTTGGGATACTCTCACTTGGATGAATAGGTTTATAATCTCACGGATATTTCTTTCATATCAATAATTCCCATCTATCTGACATTCGTAGTATTAATGTTAGGGTCGTTCTTGGAATCTGAGGGGTGCGACCAACCTCAGTGCATCAGAGAACCACAATATCTTTCAATACTCCCAATTCAGATGTATAGTTCATATAGATACTGTATTTCTTCCTATGTTCTAGAAAGGTAAAAACTACGCAATTGTTAAAGATGATAATACAATATTATATATTCTTAAATTGGCTTACAAATAAATCCCAACTTACTGTTACATCAGAGTATAGTTCCCGAGGATATAGACAAATTTACATCAACTGAGTTCTTCCATCCATATTATTGATCTCTAGAACCTTTGACATTTTAGCTAAAGCTGCAAAGGAAAAGAATAATTGCAAGGATGAGCTACAGAAAGCTCAGCAAGTTTTAATCAAGTTGTATATTATACTCACACTGAATCTGAATTGAATGAACATATATAGTTCAGAGATTTTCAACATATATATACTGAGGTTTGATCTGCCAAACCCCACATATTACGAGCGTCTGTCAGTCATATAGACTTAGCAACCCGGGTTAATTCGGTTAACCACACCACACTCCTAACAGTCACAAAGACTTATAGGAGCTACTGGATATCTCATATTACGAGTTACTGTCAGTCACATAGACTTAGCAACCCGGATTGATCTGTTCAACCAAACACATTATGAGTTACTGTCAGTCACATACACTTAGCAACCCGGGTTGATTTGACCAACCACACCAGCTAGGAGTATGCATATCATCCTATACAACCACCCGGTCAGTGTCAAAATGTCGGTCATTAATAACCACCCGGTCAATGTAAAACTGCCGGTCATTGATAACCACCCGGTCAATGTAAAACTGTCGGTCATTGATAGTATCAGTATATATATTTGTACCAAACAATATTGGTTTCACCACGGTCTATGCTTTGATATCAAATCAAAACAATTTACGCAAGTAACAGTTCATATGTCTTGGTTATGCTTGAACAATAAGTCATAACCTTTTTCAAATTTCAGATATCACGAATAATAGTTATAACAATTTCGTATATCAATATACAAGGCTTACATTTAATATAGAGATTAAATGAAGTTAGAAAAACTTGCATAAAAATAGAAAGTTTGCACATAGTGCAGAAAAATTTGCCTGAATCGTCGATTACCGCTAAGCAATCTAATTTAATCTCTTAGAGAAGACATATCATTAATAAGATTGATCTTTCAATCAGCATAACATATCTTAACTCAACTACTCTTAAAATAAATTATCTAACATTTAGTCACATAATTAAACATTAGATAATTCCTTAACTTATTAGTAATATTATCATTCTTTGATAATATTTTAATTATCTTAAGACCCTAGTCTAACATCATTAACCATTTAATAATATTTTATTTACTTTTTAATATTATTAATCATTTAATAATATCTTTAATCCTTTACAGATATTATTAATCATTTAACATCTTAATCATTTATAAATATTATTAATCCTTTAATAATATTTTAATTACTTAGTAATTAATTATTTTATAATATCTTAATCATTTATAAATATTATTAATCTTTTAATAATATTTTAATTATTTATAAATATTATTAATTCTTTAATAATATTTTAATCACTTAATAATATTATTAATCATTTAATAATATCTTAATCATTTATAAATATTATTAATCCTTTAATAATATTTTAATCACTTAATAATATTATTAATCATTTAATAATATCTTAATCATTTATAAATATTATTAATCCTTTAATAATATTTTATTCATTTATAAATATTAAATATTATTAATCCTTTAATAATATTTTAATCACTTAATAATATTATTAATCATTTAATAATATCTTAATCATTTATAAATATTATTAATCCTTTAATAATATTTTATTTATTTATAAATATTATTAATTCTTTAATAATATTTTAATACTTAGTAATATTATTAATTATTTAATAATATTTTATTCATTAATAAATAATTTATTTTAATTATTTATCTCTTACTATTTAATTTATTTAACACACATAATATGACATTCCTATATTTTTTTATTAAAAATAATCAAAATACCTCCATAAAGTCTTATTATGTCATATAATTATTAAAATCACATTTTCAAGTTTTATAACTCAATATAACTTAATTTTCTCTTTTATTCTTAACTCATTTATAGGCATGAAAAATATCAAAACAAGTTATTATTTTTTTATATTATGGGGAATATCATTATATGAGAATTTAGTCACAAAATAATTTTTTTGTAATTTTCCAAATTCGTTTGGTATTTTTAACTAGGATAAAATAGCCCAAAATAGTAACATTTATCATAAATTATCCTTTTGTTCAAAACTTCTGAAATTCATACGGTGGCTACATACTATCTAAAACAGCCTCATGTAAACATTTCACATTTTTCTGAGTTGAACTCACCAAGTTATTACAATTTTCTTTTAAAATCATGTTTTCTTGTAAAATCCATATCTCCCTTTCTATACATCAAAAAAATTCCATCTTTGGACAGGACCTAGTTAACTTGATATAGTATCATACCACAAAAGGTCGGATTTTTCAGAGCATCAAAACTGTCCGAAACAGCCTTCACCAAAAATGGCAAGAAAACTCATTTGATTTTTCCAGATTTTTGTCGGCAGGGAGTGTTTTACGAAAAATAACACCACGGTTGATTCGTTTAACATTTTTGAGTTCTACCACTTGGGTTCAACAGATAACTCATGTATCTAACTAACCTCTTTGACGGATCACAAAAATAATATACAGATTTTAAATGATAAAGCCTCAAAGTGGACTGATTTGCAAGGTTTTTGAGCAAGAAAACTATTTTGGTTTTCTTTTGATTTCCAAGCTTTTCAACTCTTAAAATGGTACTATCTAAACATGAAACATCATAAAACATGTACATCTACCCAAATATGGTTTAAAACCTTAAGCTTAACATTTGATCTAAAACAACCATAACAAAACAAATTACACTAACTAAGGTTTTGAGTTTAGGAGATTTTTATACCTTTAGAGTTTTTCCTCCTCATTTCTCCTTCTTTTCTTCTCTCCCTCTCTTCTCCCATGGTAGCACTCCCTCTCTTCTTTCTCTTCTATATTCGGGTGGGTGTGGTGGTGAGAGAAATGAGAGAAAATGGTTTCTCTTTTTCTTTTTCTTTCTTTCTTTCTTTCTTTTGTTTTGTTTAAGTTAGTATAAAATTAAGACAAAAGGCAAAGTAGTCTTTAACCATTACTAGGATTGGGCAAAATGGTCTTTAAGTCCTCTCAAAGAAATTTCTTGGAAATTTCCTCACATGACATATTGGTCATAATCAAATTTCTTTAAGGACAAAATTATCATTTCCATATTATTAGGAAACTTCCTAGCAATTTCCTTCCTAGGACATAAAAGTCATTAATAATTTTCTTTTAGGACAAAATAATCATTTCCAAAATATCCACCAGGTGACATCATCATGACATCATTATGATGACATCATCTTTTGTGTTTCTTTAATGTTGATGTCATGCTTGCGTCATGCTTGCATCATCTGTGTTTCTTTAAGGATGATGTCATGCTTGCATCATCTCTTCTCTGATTGGTTGATTTAAGTTCACACAGATTGGAGAGTATTTTGGTCATTTCAAATATAATTTTAAGGGTAATTTGGTCATTTTGCCTCCAAAAGGGTATTCTAATAATTTTCCACATAATTTTAAGGATAGTTTAGTCATTTCCCATGTTTCCCTTAAAATTTAACCCTTAGGGTTTGATAAATAACATTAGGGTTTGCTAATCACCATTAAGGTTTACCAATTAGGGTTTAGGATTCCCGAATAAGAAATTAGGATTTCCTAACTGCAGATTAGGGATTCTAATCTATCATTAGGGTTTACTAAGGTTATACCTTATCCGATCAATATCTGTTAACTATATGTCTACTCATATTTCTCAGTCAATACCTAGTTCGACCAATTTACTAAACTCGTATCAAAGATACTCAGCACAATATTGATAATTAATACCAAAAAAAATTTATTCGTAAAATTTTAATTGTTTAAAATTCTGGGTCCTCACATTAATTCCATCTAATATTTGGTATTTAGTCAAAACAGTCTACATAGAGCTTTTAACAAACACCTGGTGTGCACTGTTTTAAGCTACCCATTTCATAGCTATTTGTTTATGCCACAAACCCATTTTATCCTCCTTATGTCTCCACACAACCATCCTATCTCCTCTACTCTAATTCCCAGCCATAACAGCCCATTACAATCAAATATATAAATAACCAACACATTACAAACTAGTTAGTTCATATACTTTTTATACTATCACATTTTGATTCTAATATAGGCAACATGAATTGATATGATCTCTATACACATCACAGCTAGCCTTGATCTCATAACTTCCATTTCAGCTAACTTACTTTGTTAAAATCTTTATATTATAAACATAATAAAGATAAGTTGTAATACCTTTGTTTTGCTTGCTAGGGTTTCTTGTTAACTGCTGAGCTTAAACTTCACTGTTCCCACAAATTCAACCCTGAATTTAAAGTAAGAAAGAAAACAATAGTAACAATGATCCAACCCTCAAATTATAAAAACTTAATACAAACACAAATCAATGATCTTTAATAATAACTTAATGGCGAATCAAAGAAAAAACCCTGAATTTAAAGTAAGAAAGAAAACAATAGTAACAGTGTACCAGGTAAATCCCAAGGCTCGCATTTAAACACATCAACCTCTCGTATAACACTGACTTCCTTCTTAAATCCATCGATCTGTAATTTTAGGTAGTGATTTATGAGTTCTCCGTCCGTCGGCCGGAATCGGTAAGCTACCGGCAAAGTCGCCAAAGGCAATACATCCATTTTCCACCCAAAATTCAGAGAAAATGATAGAGAAAAGAGAAAAGTGAAAAGAGAAAAGCTACAAATATATAATTGGAAGAATAATTGACTAGATGAGAGGAATAAACCCTAGAGAAGGAATTAGGAATTAGGAGAAAAAAAAGAGATACTGAGAAAATTAAGTGGGGTTTTAATTTTAGCATTTGTGATCTATTCCACAAAAGAGCTTTATTTTTTTTCTTTTTTTCATAATTTTAAAATTTAAATTATTATAAATTTATTTAATTTGATTAAAGAAATAGTTGATATTGTAAGTTACTTAAACAATATTATTAAAAATAAATTAGTTGCTGTAAAAAATTAAATGTATTTATATTACAATTTATATTCAACACAATTAATTCTAAAAAATCTATTTAGAACAAAACAGTGACCAATTTTATTTTTCAAAAAAAATCTATGAACAATAATATATAATGAGCAATAATTCCTTCATTAATAGTTTTTTTTTTCTTAGAAAATTTTATTCATAAATTGGCACCAAATATCCTTCTACCACCTTAATTTTGCGAAAGAAAAAAAATTAAATTGTGAACGATGTTTCTTTCGCTAATAACTATATTGTAACTATATTTTTTTACTTCACAATTTCTTAACTAGAAAACTCCTTATGTGAAGGAATGAATTCCTTCATAAAATTTCCTTCACTACATCCATAATTTTTTGTACTGATAAAAATTCTTAGTTAAATATTTTTATAAAACGGTCCTTAGTAAAATAGTAAGTTTTATTATTATCTTTTCTGTTTTTTTAAATAAAATTTGGGCGTTTAATGGCTTTAAAAAAAAATTTAAAAAAAATTTGGGCGTTTAGTGACGAACTATTATCTAGTTATATAAAATTGGTATTTGTGACAATAAAATTGTCATAAATTATTAAATTTTCGTCTTTACAAAATTTGTCTCCAAAATTTCTTAAATATTTTTTGCCTCCAAATAACATTATAATGATATTACGTACTTTGTCACTAAATATATGAATTTATGACGAACTATTTTTGTCACTTATCCACTCATCTAATTAGTAACAACTATTATCTCGTCATATAAAACTGTTATTTATGACAATACAAATTGTCATAAATTATTAATTTTTCGTCTTTACAAAATTTGCCTCCAAAATTTCTTTAAAAAAATTTGTCTCCAAATAAAATTATGACGATATTACGTACTTTGTCACTAAATATAATAATTTATGACGAATCATTTTGTCACTTATCCACTCATCTAATCAGTGACGAACTATTATCTCGTCATATAAAATTGGTATTTATGACAATACAAATTTTCATAAATTATTCTTTTTTCGTCTTTAAAAAATTTCCCTCCATAATTTTTCAGAAAACTATTGCCTCCAAATAAAATTGTGATGAATTTGTATTTGGCGTCACTAAATGTGAACATTAGTGACAAAATCACATTATAACTAAATTTTACAAATAATTAATGACAAACTATTATGTTGTCATCGAAAAAAATATTGTGTGACAATAAATACTGTCATAAATTATTACAAATATGTCACTAAAAGGTTTCCCTCTAAAATTTTGGTACGAAATTCTACCTCCCAAATAAATTGTAACGAAATTTTGTTAATCGTCATCAAATGTGTAAATTAGTGACGATATAAATGATTAATCATAACAAAATTAAAGGTCGTCACAAAAGCAAAAGTTTTAGTGACGATTATGAATTTCGTAATTATTAATTAACAAATTGTGACAAAATTCGTGGCAAAAAAATTTGTCATAAAATGTGTGATTTCTTGTAGTGATAGTACTTTTGTTGTAATGAATGATATTATGACAACAAACGTATGTAAAGGTTAATAAGGACTTGAGAAGGAATTATTGTAATGAAATGATAGTAATCTTATGCATGTGATTGAAGTATTTAATTGAATGTATGAGTAGACAGCAGTACCATGTAGCACCATATCCAGGGTTTGTAGGTACCCATATTTGGGGGCGTCACATCACAACCAAAGGCCAAAGAACCAACTTTATCACAACCGAAGATAAAGAACCAACCTTATCACAACCGAAGATAAAGAACCAACCTTATCACCAATAAATTTCGTTCTAAAGAACTGAACATCAATTATAAAGTTCGTTCCGAAGAACTGAATATCCAACCGAATTCCATAAAAAATATTTGTTCCCAGGAACTGATCATATTCGTTCCGAAGAACCGCACGTATTCATTCCGAAGAACTGAATAAATGTTTATGTTATATATGAATGAATGAAGAAATGAATGAAAATATGAATGAATGTTTATATCCGTTCTGAAGAACTGTTCAACCTTATAAAACCATCTAACCTTATAACGCCAAAATTGTCTTCCCACCCTGTTGAGAAGCTTTGACCTTTTCGAGAGGAGCGCTGCCTTTCCGAAGGATATTTATCCACCTTATAACGTCATCCAACCTTATACCGCCATAATGGCTGTCCCGACCCCAGTAGGAGGCATTGATCCTTTCGAGAGGAACGCAGCCTTCTCGAACGATATTTATCCACCTTATAACGCCATCCAACCTTATATCGCCATAATGGTCATCCCAACTCTTGTGGGAGGCATTGATCCTTTCGGGAGGAGCGTAGCCTTCCCGAAGTGGATATAAAATATCAGTATTACTCTTCTAAATTTGGTCGAAAAGATGAAAGAAAAACAAATTAGTATTTAATGTAGAGATATATATGAATGCTTCCTTCCTTGAAATATACAAACTACAGGTACAAAGGAATAAATTTCACTCTATAAAGATTATAAGGATCAAAAATGTTCTCATATCTGATTGTTTTAATAATGTTGGATTTGCAGTAAATTTCTATTTGGTGGAGATGGTACTACTAGGGTTCTTCGGCGCCTCTTTTTCTTTGTGGTTATTTATGGAATCAAGGTCCTCAACTTTCAAAGGAGATAAAAACATGTGGTCTCATCTGATTTTTTTTTCTTTCCTGATAAATTTAATTCACATAGTTTGACAGACGCGATTATGCACATGAATCACCGCATGGGAAAGCAAAGAATTGCTTGTAGTTCTTCTTTTATGTTATACATTGGCAATGAATTATTCATCTTTTCATATAACTTTTTATATTCTCCAGTCAATAAAAGTTCTTGTGTTTGTCTAAATGTTCATGTGCCTCTTATTCTTTGTTCCCCTTAGCATTGTCCTCAAATGGATCCGGACTCTAGGAAGTTTAAATGGCAGGTCTATAGAACCAAATTACATTTTATATATCAGCAAGTTGAATGCGTATAATACTTGTATAACAAAGATTCAGCTAAAATCCAACAGTATATATAAAATGCAACTTATTTCTATATGCTGCCCAAATAAACTGTTCATTTACAATTGTCTGGACTCCAGACCCGACTCAGATTCTCTATTTCCCTTGCATTTTTCCTTTGTCAAAGTAAACAAGAAATAATAACACCTTACTCTATATCACTCTGTCCTAGAATGAAAACCCAAATTTAAAAATCATATCGTTGAAGAAAAGTTATTGTAACACTAAATTTGAGTTGGGGGTAACTCGGGGTGATTTCTCTTATTTGGGACCTCCAAACCAATATAAGGTTGAGTTGGGGGTAACTCGGGGTTGTATAGGAGTTAGTATGGGTCTTAGAATAATGAGGAGATAGTATTTCTCTCTAGTCTTTTATAAAATGAGATAAGTTAATGAAAAAGGTTACAGAGTAGCTAAAAGTCTTGGTGATGTAGAGTAACGACTAGGATTCTGATTCCAGACTATTCAAATGGGTAGTCTATTTGGGCAATTTACAAAAATAAATTATATTTTATATAGCAAAGAGTTGTATTTGTATAATACTTCACTAGTACAAAAATGACCTTTGGATACGGTGTTAAACCGTGACTATTTGTTTTTAGATACGGATTTTCGTTTCACAAGTTGCGTGTTTACAGGCTTCGTGATCAATTTTGGTCATGGTGATTCCATCGTGTCGTTTTTTTTTAAACCGTATCTAATTTCACCTTGTGACTAAAATGATGATCGATAAAAAATATATGTAGGTATTGGATACGATGGTAATTATAACACCGTGACCAATATCTACGTTTATAATTTTTTCGTCGCGCGAATATTATAAAAACCGTATCTAAAAGTTTTTATTGTAGGCCTATGGTCACGGTTTGGAAGTTCAACCCGGGACCAATATAAATGTAATGTTTTTTTTTGTCACGTGAATTTTATAAAACCGTATCTAAATTACAAAAATAGTCACAACAATAAATTAAAATGCGTGTCTAATGGTTGATAACTAATTTTCAACCGTGACGAAACAAACATTGGTTTCGATTTTTCACCGTGTCTAAAAAGTTCCATTTTAAAAAAAAAATTTATTTTTTGTGACACAATGCCAATCGCCAATAAAAACCTACAAATGAACATGAATCCAAAAGCAAACAATATATATAAGCATGGAAACAGATTACCCAAATCGACACATTAAACCATTCATACCATTAACTCATTCATTCATATTTATTAAAGTATTTGTATACAACATCTTTAATCAAAAGTCAAAACTCATAATATATATATATATATATATATATATATATATATATATATGCATGTAGAACAACCCCAATAATTCATTTACTTCTCTGCAAGTACGAAGTAATGAAATTGATCCACTCTCTAATTTCGTCAATGTCTGACATATTATATTCATTTTTGAAGTTAAAAACCTGCAATTAAGAGTTTGTAATATATTTAGACGCATTCCCATAACAATGCAAGTTTTCATAGTTCTAAGTTGAAAATTTTGTTTTACATACCATTTTAGAGTCCAGTGTGACAAAATTATGGCCTTCTATAATGTCTTTCCTGTACCGCATAACGAAATAGCCACATTCCCAATTACCCTTTTGTTTCGGAATTCCCTACATATATATAAGATGAAATTAATGATAGTCTATAAAATTTATTAATTTAATTTTTATACAAAACAAATAATCTTATTTCATTTACCTTCACGTCTACCCAAACATGCTTGTCTTCTAGCCTGTTCTTTTTTAATGTTTTTAGGACTTCTCCAACACTAAAACATGAAAGTGAAATTGTCAGTATACGTATGTAAATAAGACAATTATTGATAATAATGGCATTCTTCTTTTAGTGCAGAGTACTGTAAGGAACAAATAATTGCAAGAATTGTTATGTATATTTTCCTTTTGTGCAAGAGCTTCATTTTTATCATCAAACGCAAAGACCTTGTTAGGCTCAACAAGGATAGTAATCCCACCCCCTTCCCCCCTCTTTTGAGTAGCATGCATGCCCACATGGCTTAGAGACTCCATATTATTAACTCAATTAATATATCTGTTATCCAGAAATTACAAATTCAAAAAAAAAAGTGAAACTAGTTAGGATGAGTATTTGGTTTACCACTTCTCATCGAACATAGTTGATATCTCCTTCCAAGCCCCATCTTCCAAGAGCAAATAGTTACCTTCAACAATCACCACTTTGTGCCTGCAAAGAGGAAAAAAGACAAATGAAGCATGATGATCATACACATACACATACACATAATATAACTGTCCACACAATATATAACCATCATGTGTTCAGAAAGGCTGCAGATACAACCACAAGGAATCACATGGTCTTCATGATATGACTATCCAAACTCTATGCCCAATTTGTACTGTCTACGAATATAAATCTACCTCAAAATGGATATTAATTCATTTTCTGCATTAATTTGAACACAAACGTTGCAGACGCTCCACATATATAACAGGCAGATTTAGAACGCTTACATAACAACCTAACCTTATAGGCAATAGTGCATGCATACCAAAATATTAATCCTACTATCAACTATGCAATACAAGGAAAAAGTATGTCAAAATAAGAACTCAAAAGACAACTATATCAGAATTATAACTAAAGAATTCAATTGAACAACAGGTCTAGCTACTCAGATCATTCCTCATTTCACAAACTTCCAGATACATACACATACACATACACATAATTGACATTTAACATTTCAACACAAACCCAGATTAACAAAATAGATCATAATCAACTACAATAAAGAGAACAAATACTTACAAGACATTAGATACGACAGGCCAACAACGCATATGATTCTTTTGGGGGAGAACCCAATTGAGCATAGAATTCTTTTGGGGGAGAACCCAATTGAACTCTTGTAAAATAAAGCCTATAGCATAACCATAAGATCCAATAAGAAATATTACAATTAAAGCATAGAAATGGACCAAATTCAAAGAACAAAACTGCCCTCTAAGCCCAACAACAGAGCTTAAACCTATCACAACTCAAACTTCATTTACCCAAAAATGAAAATAGAAATGACACCTGAAAGACGTAACCGAAAATAGCCATATAATTCAACATTACACAAAGTGATAAACAAACAAAGAGATGCAATAATAAACACATAAATTTACCAACAAACATAAAGAACAAAGTAATCAAATCAACTAAAAAAGCCCATGTTTTCAAAATCAATTAAAAACCTAAAAATTTCCTGTAAAGCTAAATAGCACAATCATATGCAAATAAATAATGCTCATATTCAATACAATTACTGTGTGGCTATAAATAAATAGAAAGAGGGGGGGAGGGGAAGAAAAGAAGAAGCTAGAATTACCCAACAAGATTGGGTATATAGGTGCTTGCGAGGGGGAAATCGACGACACCTGCAAAGGCAATTAAGATTCTCATAAGATGTTTTGATAATGCTCTTAACTAATTGGAGTTGTGGAAACAAATTCACCTGCAAAGGCAATTAAGATTTTTTATACAATACATTTATGCAGCTGCAAAAAAAATGTCAACATCCTTCATTTCATAGAATAAGGCTGTCCACTTATTCTACAAGAGAAGGGAACATAAAGAGAAATAGCGTACCTATGTTTGACAATATTTAGATACCAACCTATTTAAATTGCTTTTAAATAACTTACATGCTTGTGATGATATTTACCCTTAATCATCGATGCGATAAATGCCATCATTGAATAACTGCACGATAAGAAATATCAGGATAAAAATATTTGAGTATTGATCAAATATTTTTATCCTTGCATCAGCTCACTGCTGTCAGATAAGTAAAACCTCAACAAGCCTGAAGCAATAAGAAATTTCCCATAGTAGCCCAACAATTGAACTATAGTCGCACTGGCCTTTTAAGCCATTAGCAGAAGAGATAAATGACAAAAAAAAAATGTATGTTCAATTGGGGGGATACGCTCGATAAGTTTGATACAAGGATGTAAGTAAGTAAATGCATATACAACCCTGCAATTCGCCATCTTCGGCTATTGAGCAGGAATGAGTAATCTTTTACAAGTGCATTCAATTATGTTGAACATCAAGACAGATAATAGTTCATTACTCCTCAGATACCAGGTCTCAAAAAATTGTAGTTACAGCCACCTTCTTGCCTTCTGTAGCTTGCTTGGTAGTGTTCCTTTGATGGGTGTTCTGCACATAAGAGAGAATGCAATACCATAAAAGAG
This sequence comes from Panax stipuleanatus, assembly GCA_020205555.1. Lineage (NCBI taxonomy): Eukaryota > Viridiplantae > Streptophyta > Magnoliopsida > Apiales > Araliaceae > Panax > Panax stipuleanatus. The sequence goes on along the minus strand of CM035115.1, from coordinate 130,856,887 downwards.
GACGTTCCTGCTCCACAAATTTCATATTCAATATACATTACAGCCAATATGATTGGTAACACAATACAAGTCACACTTTGCATACATAATAAGGCATTTATCATTTTATTAAAGAAAACATGCACCCTAAAGGAATACATCATCTATCATGAACATATTATATTCTCATTCCCCACTCCAGGAAAAAAGGATCAAAACATGATAATTTGGAAGGGGGTATAGGGTAGGGGGTGGGAGTGGATTACACCCAAACACTCAAATGGTAAAGATTATTATAGCGGCAGATATATGGAGTAACAATGAAATCGAAATTAATCGATTATCAAGCTTAATCAAGAGTCTCAAGAAGCTACTGGTATATTTGGAAGGAGAATGTAAGTAATTAACTTTAAATTTAGTTTCAGAGGTATGTGTATCTCTTTTGTCCAACTACAGCGCGTTGCAAGTCACTTAACATAAGAAGAGTGGCAAGATGCAAGCTGATTGTTCTTAAAATGATGGTTGATGACACATGGGGAATTTACACTGATGATGGTACCTGAACAATCATTCTCCAACTAACACAGATCATATGTAAAATAAACAAAAGCAAATAGAAAAGTGAAATCCTAATTTGAAATATTCAGAATTAAGTCTTTGTAAAGGGGGAAAAAGAAATATTATTTGAAGCTGTGAAGCTATGATACATAAGAATAAACAAAAGCAAATAGAAAAGTTAAATCCTAGTTTGAAATATTCAGAATTAAGTCTTTGTAAAGGGGAAAAAAAGAAATATTATTTGAAGCTGTGATACATAAGAATATCAGCAAGTATAACACAGATTGATGGGCATTTGACTAGATGATCTTCCCTTTCCTTATATAATTCTGGTCTATTTTTTTTCTGACTGTCTGTTGAGCAAACTTGTCAAAATCAGACAAAGGCTGCTTTATTTAAGAATCCGATGTAAGGCAAAGCAGGGCATTCCAGTATATAAAGAAAGAACTGGAAAGACAACATTACCCATCAACTTCAACCTTTTAATTTTACAATTTATTTGTTTCTCTAACGTTTTTTTTCTCTTCTTCCCTGGAGAATAAATATTAACCGTATAAGATCAAATATCTGCAAATTGTCCGGTGTGACAAACAATACAATGTTTAGACTTCGAGTTTCAATGAGAATATAAAACTTAGGTAGTACATGATAACCATAACACACTAGACAAAATTGACACCCAAAGACTGTAAACAGAAATTTCCCTATATATAAAAAATTATATAAAATATCACAAAGTAAATTAATTTACTTATATAAAGTTAGGCAATGACTTAAAATCCATTTAACTTAAAAGAAAAGTGGAGAATAGTACCCGATATTTGCAGCGCGACTGTGATTTCCAGCGGATTAGATCATCTGATCATATTCAAATAACTTTATTGTTATTACTTGGTATAAAAAAACATTAGAAAATGAATATATATATATATAACTAATGGTTGCTTCTCTCCTTTCTTTTTTTAATTTTGTACACATTTTAGCACATATCACACACAACTCCTCCAAAATTTGTATCCCTGTCTTCCTTTTATTTTTGTAACATTATTTTTATAAATATGTTAATCTCTGCATCTGCTCAGCATGTCACCGTTTATTTATTCATCAGTAAACTAAATTACAAATAATATTTCTATTGAAATGACAAAACTTAATATCATATGCTAAAATAATCTGCACAACCATTATATACTAGAGGAATATATGTATATATATATGAGCCCCTAATATATAGAAACTGTAGTGTGTTGGTGTACTTGGAAAGCAAATTTATATATCTATGTATACAACAAAACTTGTCATCACTCTTAAGGAAAATGAATGGAAAAACAAACAAAAGGAATTGAAATTTCCACTCCTTTCAAGTACGTAATTAAAATTTATAACAAGACAGAAACATAAGCCAAACATAATTGAAATTTCCACTCCTTTTCCTTTATATGGAGAAAGGAAGTATGGTTTTTTTATTTTATTTTATTAAAATTTCAATTTGTTTTGCTGCCTTGCAATATTAGAAATTTCTTGCCCTTTCATTCTAAAAGGATGCTATCAGTTTCAACTGTATGAAGCATAAAATGAAGTTAAGGGTGAATAAAGTAACAATATAACTTACTCAGTTACTCTCAACATATATCCTCCACTATGCATCTATTATTACTGAAAAAGAAGTTCGTTTTCCTAATTCAAAGGAGCAATTAGGAGACCAATCTCATTCTTGTTCTCTCATATTCCTCCAAAAAAATGACTCTTTTTATGAAACCAGAGGAATATTACACTAAATCTACATAATTTCCAATAATAGCATTCATCTTTCTCCATCCAAACCCAACATATTGCATAAACTGAAAATAGCTTACCTGTAAGAAAGTGGAGGAGAAGGCAACGAGGAAGGTGGAGGCGGCCCAAAGGAAAGCGTCGAGGGCAATAACGTGGGCTCTATTGTGACGGAGGGCAAGATAAGCCGCAACTAGTCATATTTCACATAATAAGATGGTCCTACATGTAACTCTAACCAGCACATCATTTGATATGAAAAATCCCGATTAAAAATTCTGATTGTGTAACAATTGCAAAAACTCAAATGGTAGTCAAATCATTGTTTGACACAAACATATGACTCTTCTCCACAGTACTTGCACTAAAATTTGAATTTTTATAGCCAAATATGTATGTGCTATGCATTTGTTTTGCAATTTTAGCTCAAGAAACACCATTCAGATCATCAACTCCTCAAGCAATTGACCAAAATTTTAATGAAAAGCAGGAAGAGTAATAATGCAAAATCAAAATCTAGGTCCAGAGAAAACACCCTCCACCTAACCTAACTTCAGCCAAATTTATCAGCTTTGGTTGCTTAAATTAAGCTTATCACTTGGATTTTAATTTCTGGATTTATTTTCCCAGCAATCAAACATACTTAAACACCTAAAAAAATATTCCTTTTTGTAAACAAAGATCAATCATAAAATATATTCACACTCACAAATCATAGCTCCATCACAAAATGATAACACATCAAAGATAAATGAACGTAAAGTAATCAAATTTATGACTAAATTCATCAATTCAGTAAAAACAGACTCACAATCCAGTACCTGAAGTAGAGATGAACAATCAAAAGCAAGAATTAGGGTTCATGAAATATGAATTATATACAAACAAACACATATATACATACCGATGGAGAAGGAGAAGGAGAAGGAGAAAGAGAGAGAGAGTTGTTACTGAGAAATGTACTGCTGATTTTTCCTCCAAATGATAAACCGCAAGCGGATTGGACCATGTATCTGAACAGAGTGAGTGAGCCCAACCAAGTTGGGTCAGTGTTCAGGGCCTCACCTACCTCTTTGTAGACTCCGGGTAACAGAGACTTGTCGGCCCGTTCCATTATTCCGGCAAGATTGACCAGTATGAGCGTTAACTTCTAAGATATCATCATCTCCTTCACCCTCACTCGTACAGCAATAACCTAGAAAATATTTTTCCAAAACGAAGAGAGAAATATAGAGGTGAAAGATGGAGAGCAATAACCTACAAAATATTTTTCCAAAATTTAGATACGGGTGTACCACTGGGTCTAAATTTCTGACTTTACATTGGTCACATGAATATAGAATAATGTGTCTGAAAAAATATAAAATTAGTCACGATATAAATTTTTTTCGTGACAATAATTCAATAGTCACGGTGAGTAAATCGTATCTAAATTCATGAACAAAAATAGTCATGTTAACTATAAATCACCGTGACTAAAAAATTACATATCGTTATTAGTCCCGGTGAATCACCGTACCTAAACTTGACTACCTAATCCAGTGACCATTACCTTTAAAAAAAAAATTGTCACGAATTTTACTACCACTGTGTCTTTTTAATTTTTCTAAACCGTGTCCAAAAATCATTTTTGTACTAATGCTTATAACAAAAGTTATCTAAAATCCAAGTATATCTATATAAAATACAACATATATTTATAAACTATCGAAATGAAACCTATTTAGTATTTACAACTCTCAGGAATCGTGATCATAACTACAATTATGTTCTTGCTTGTTTAGGAATGTTTGGTATTCCCTTGAGTAAAATTATTGTAATATACTTTGACCAGTACACATGACATTTTCAGATTGGATGTATTTGATATCCTCTTAGTTGTCAACCTACTATTTGGAATTTAACCTCCTAAGGTTGTGTTTGATAAATCTGGCGATTAACATCTGAATGATTATGATGTCTTAATAAATTAGATCATCTGAATGGTTATGAGGTCTGAATCTAAAAAACTGTTTGATAACTAAAAAGTAAGTTGTCTCTTAATGATACTATTTTACTATTTTAAAGGGTAAATTTTTATTTAATAATTTTAAATATTCAATTTAATAAAAATGAGTGAATAATATTGTTGAATATATTTATATAAAAAAAATTATCAAAAAAATTTCATTAAGAGGTACCTCTTAATTATTAAGATTTCATTTTCTGTCTTACCGATTAAGAGGCATTCAGAGGTAACAAAAAAAAAAACAGCATCATGCCTCTTAGCGAATAAGAGACAGTCCATTAAGAGGCAATCAGATGTAAACAAACAGCACCTAAGTACATGTTACTTGTAACATTGATTGTTAGACAAAATCTAGGCTAAACCAATTTTCACTAAAGATTTATAATATTAATAAAAGTTACTAAATACTAGCAAGGCTTAGAATACATCTGAAAGTAGTATACATATAAATCAATCATATTTGATATGATGAAGCATTTACTTTATAACAATCTTATTTATTTATTAATAAAAGAATTATTTATTTAAAGGCATTTATATTATCTACATAATGCTGTTATATTTAAATGTGATAAACACATAGTTTTAAGTAATGTTTTTATAATCATGATGATGATCATGCTAATAAGATTTGAATGCTTAAATATAGCTTAAAATTAAAATAGTTCCCAATCGATGAATTACTAAATAAGAGATTAGTGAATTCGGATAGATTGGTGTACATACGTTGTTTGCTCTTTGAAAGAGAATAATCGATCTCATAATCATTTGTGTGGAGATACTAAAGCAAGTATGTAGGTACTTATTGGAGAATAATTACACTGAATGTGACTCGCTAAGGAATATATAATGGAGTTTTACTCGCCTATCAATAGAAATTCCTTTAGTGATAGTAGTACAAGTAATACTTAGACTTGAGATCATGATAGTATCTTATGTATGATGAGTTATACTTTGACATGTCCCTTAAGACCCTAAGGGTATATCAAAAGGTATGCTTGGGCATAATTAATTATACATGAAGATAATGAATGATCAATAAAGGATCTACCACTTCTAGTAAAATAAGAGAATGTCCTATGTGATTCGAAAAATGACAACTCAGTAGTCCTTGGCCAAGGCATAATAAAATTAGAAAGTAGTTTCTAATTTGCATTATCAAAGTTTGTGCATTTAGGATCATAATACATATAATTAAATAAAATAAGACTTGATAGTAAATCTATGTCTTATATTTAATTGGGACATTGTATGATAGAAGGAATGAATTATATGGTAACTATTTACTCAAAGGTTCTTTTATGATTAATGTTGAAATTTATATTATCTGAAAAGTCATTGAGTGCTAAGAGGGTTTACCCTTATTGTAGAATAAATATTATTTATTTAAATGAATTAATAGTTAATTTAATTATTTACATAAAAATAGAATTGTTCTAATTAATTTATTCGCAACCGGTTTAATATGGAGAACCTAAAGGGTCACACCATAAAATGAAGAATATTTATATAAGAAGCAAATGACATATTCGTAATAATAAGTTAAATATATTTAGTTTAATCTATGGTGATAGAATACATTAAAAAGCTTAATATTTATTATTTAATATTTTAAAAATATTAAATATAAATTAATAAGAGGAGTCTTATTATTATTATTATTATTATTAGTTTAATTCCTAAAGAAGTTTCGGAATTAATTAATAAAAGTACTCTCATATATTCCTAATAAGATTAGAAGGTAAATTAATTAAAGGAGCTTAAATAATTGTTCCTAATAAGATTAGGAAGACTAATTAATTAAAAGAGTTTTATTAATTAATATGAAATCCTAATCCTATAATATTTAGGAGAGTAACCTACATCTATAAATAAGAGGAGTCTTATTTTGATTTAGGGTGAATATAATTTCCAAGAGTTAGGAGAGCACACTTTTTCTAGAGAGAGAGAAACTAGAGTTTTGCTAATAACTCAACTTCTTAATACTTGTTCGTCCTTTGTGGATCACTTTTAGAAGCCAAACACTTGGGTGGCTAACGTTGATCAAAGGAATGAATCACAATCGGTAGATTCAAGTCGAACAAGGAAAGAATTGAAGTTGAACTGGTACCGAAGGAAGTTCGTATCTTCAAGGGTATGAATCTCATCTTCTTTTTTTCGTTTAATTAATAATTGCACATAAAGGATGATCCGGGTATATGGTTTGTAAAATTTTAAAACTCTTATTTTTACGCTTTTGCTGCTATGTATGTAATTATTGCATGCTTATGAATCTTACAAACCTAACAGTGACATCACAGTCAAACTTTTATGCGAGCTATTAATTGTTTAGATATGATATGTTTATTGATATTAGTTTTGAACAATTTAATTGGGCATAATTGTTAGCTAGGAATCATGTTTTTGGAGAAAAATTGCACAATTTGCGAACTGAAAAAACAGATTTTGGAGACTGGCGCCGCAGCGCCAGCAGTTGGATTTTGAAATCTGGTGACATGGCGCCGCAGCGCCAGAAGCTAGTTCACTAGCGGCGCCGCAACACCACTCTCCAGGATTTTTTTTTTGATTTCTAATTAAGATTAAAGGTTTATTTTAATTAAAATTAAAATTATATATTTTTTCTATAATTCTAAATTAATAAAGGAGTTTATTAGATTAATTTGGAATTGGATTAAAATAAATATGTTTATTTTAATTAGAATTGGATTTCATGCTAACAAATTAGAGTTGAAATTGGATTCCATGATAACTAATTAGAGTTGAAATTGAATTTCAAAACTAACTAGAATTGCCCATTAAATCGATATCAATGTATATATTGAATGTTTTATTTATTGATGCATATGGTGATATGTATGATAATAAATGGGGTTGATTATGGACTATTGACCAATGAGATTGAATTTTATTTTAGTTGGATGCTTAAATGTATGAGTTTTATTAAATGGGGTCTGTGTACCTCGTCTTCTCTAATTTTTCTTGATGTAATTTCTATCTCCCTCCTATGTACTTTTTTTTGATTACTGATCAAGGTTTTTTTATTTATTGTAAATAGTTTATGTAATAGGATTAATTAGAATTACTTGAAGAATTAGAGTCCAATGAGCAAGGAGCGTATGAAGACCCGTTTGTAATGGAGCCCGAGATTTAAATGTAATAGTTATATTTAAATTTAATTCTTGCACCCCTAAGTTTGACCTTTTGGTTCACTTGGTGGCTCTAGTGAACCAAACTAGAATAAAAGTCTATAATCAATCTGGATAGAATATTAAATTCTATATGCATGCTTATATTATATATATATATATATATATATATATATTATACTTTATGCAACATGTTTCGCATGTCAATTAATATGGCGCGTATTATATATATATATATATATATATATATATATATATATGTGTGTGTGTGTGTGTGTGTGTGTGTGCATGCGCGCTAAACAAGATGCACGAGACAATTAATAACAAACCCCTCAAAAAAATTAATATTAAGTTGTAACGTTCAAAGATATTTGAAATATCGAACGTCGCCTTCTAGCATTGTAAAATAATAGAGTATTGAATATTTAATATTAATTTTTTTGCACACACAAGGCGAGTATTAAATATTTAAGATGTTGTTTTATTACATATTATGTTTATAAAGAATTGAATATTACAGCTTTGTTGTGCACACACAAGGGCTGTAGTTTTCTCTTCACTTATATAGAAATGTTGGGTCGGACTTAACTAAGATTGTTTTGGTTCAGATGTGCACACACTTGACTATAATGATGTAAGAGGCAAAATACAAGGAGTTACATGGTGATGTAATTGATAAAAGTTGTCTACCTATTTATTTATATATAGTTTATTATGCACACACAAGGCTATATACATTTGAAATGGAATCCGTATTCTCACTAGCAAATCTTTAATTAAATTTACCGAACAATATATTGTGAGGGTAATATAGTTTGAAGAAAATAGTAGGAGACCAATTTAAAATAAGACCTAATTTATTTTGGTAATTAATAAAATGAAAGTATGCTAAAATGTTATTTTATTTCACATGCAGAATTTGAAAAATGTCACACTCACTATCACAGCGTAGCATACTTGATGCTAACAAGTTGACCAGACTAAATTACACGGACTGGTTAAGAAATTTGAGAATTATTCTCACTGCTGAAAAGCTTTCTTATGTCCAAAATTCGCATGTCCCTGCAAAAGTTGCAGAAACAACCTCTAAGGAAGAGATTGCTACTTTTAATAAGTGCAAGATGATGCATACATGTCACAATGCATCATGCTCGCATCCATGAGTAACGAGCTATAGCGCCAGCATGAGAAAATGGATGTCTATTCTATTTTGCTGCACCTAAAAGAATTATATGGTGAGAAAAGTAGGACTGCTAAGTATCAGATATCTAGAGAGCTATTCCGATCTCGTATGTCCGAAGGCACTAGTTGAGACTCATTGTTTAAATTTGATCAATTTGATTGAACGACTGGAGCAATTGGGATTCAGCATGGATGGGGGAGTTGAGTCAAGATTTGATCTTGCAGTCACTCCCACACTTTCCCACAATTTGTTGTAAATTTTCACATGAATAAGTTGGACGTCAGCTTGCCTGAGTTACTTAACATGTTGAAAACTGCTGAAAGTCGATCACTTCCCATTTAAGTGGGATCATATCTTAATGATAGATGATTCTTCCAAGAAAAGGAAGATCCCCAAGGTATCTTCTAAAAAGAAGAAAATCAAGAAGGCTAAAGACAAGGCAAAGAAAAAGAAAATTAAGAAAACTGATCTAGATAGCAAAGGAATATGTTTTCATTGCAACAAGTCGGGACACTGGAAAAGGAACTGTGATAAGTTCCTTGCGGAACATAAGCAGAAAAAGCTTGGAGAAGCTTCAACTTCTAATCAAGGTTTGTTCATTATTGAAATTAATTTTTCTGAAAGTCATAATTCCACTTTGTTATTGGATACCGGTTGTGGTTCTCACATATGTAATACTGTGCAGGGACTAGTCAGAAGTAGAAAGCTGAACAAGGATGAGGTCCTCCTACGAGTGGAAAATGAAGCAAAGGTTACTGCATTAACTGTAGGGACTTATTATTTAGCACTGCCTATAGGCAAGTCCATTACTTTAAATAATTGTTATTTTGTTCCAACTCTTATAAGAAACATTATTTCAATGTCTGTATTGGATATGGATGGCTTTGAAATTATAATAAAGAACAACAGTTGTTCTATTTATAATAAGAATGTTTTATATTATGTTGGTAAATTGTTGAATGGACTTTATATACTTGACTTGCATGAAAATATACTTCAAATTAAACAAACTAAGAAACAGAAAAGAGATGATGTTAATTATATCTTTATGTGGCACTGTAGACTCAGTCATATCAGTGAAACAAGATTATTCAAATTACACAAAGATGTGTTTTTAGAGCTATCTGATTATGAATCTTATCCTACTTGTGAATCTTGTCTCATGGGTAAAATGACTAAATCTTCATTTAGTTGAAAAGGATAGAGAGTTACAGAGTTGTTAGCGTTTGTATATACAGACGAATGTGGACCTATAACAACGAATGCACGAGGAGGGTATTCTTACTTTATTACTTTCACTGATGATCATTCAAGATTTGGATATGTGTATTTAATGAAATACAAATCTGAATTATTTGAAAAGTTCAAAGAATTCAGAAGTGAAATAGAGAAATAAACTGCCAAGAGTATTAAGATTCTTAGATCGGATCGAGGTGGTGAATAATTAAGTGGTGAGTCTCTCAATTGGCTCAAAAAATGGTATAATCTCACAATGGACTCCACCAGGAACACCACAATTGAATGGTGTATTTGAAAAGAGAAATCGAACATTGTTGGACATGGTTCGATCCATTATGAGTTTTATCGATCTTTCAGTATCATTCTAGGGCTATGCCCTAGAAGCGGCTACATATCTACTAAATAAGGTCCCCTCGAAATCCGTCGCCAAGACTCTATATGAGATGTGGACAGGGAGGAAACCTAGTCTTAAGCATGTTAAGATGTGGGAATGTCCAACTTATGTGAAAAAGTTTCAAAATGATAAGCTTGGGACAAGATCTGATAAGTGCACATTTTTGGGATATCCTAAAGAAAGTTTAGGATACTATTTCTACAACTTACTAAGCAAAAGGTGTTTGTTGCGAAACTCGCTGCCTTCTTGGAAAATGAGGTTATCCTTGAAGGGGCTAGTGGGAGGAAAATAGATCTTGAAGAAATTCAAGAACCACAAACCACTACAGATCAATTAGATGAACCTGTCCAAGTAGAAGAACCTACTGTACAACACTCTATTCGTAAATCTGGAAGGATACCGAAGATACCTGATATGTATGGATTCGTTATAGAGGATGACGATGAGGTACGCATCATGAATGATGATGATCCATTGAATTACGAAAAGACTATAAGTAGTAAAGACTAAGAGAAATGGCAAGAAGCCGTGAAATCCAAGATGGACTCCATGTCTGAAAACCAAGTATGGACTTTGGTTTCAGCACCTGAGGGCATTATGCCTATTGGGTGAAAATGGGTCTTTAAGAGAAAGACTGGAGTGGATGACAAGGTAGAGACCTATAAGGCCAGACTGTTTGCAAAAGGTTTCAAACAAAGGCAATGAATTGACTATAATGAAACCTTCTCACCAGTAGCTATGCTCAAGTCCATTAAGAGTTTGCTTGCGATTGCAGCTTATAACGACTAAGAGATCTAGTAAATGGATGTGAAAATGGCCTTCCTCAATGGAAAACTTAAGGAGGATATGTATATGACACAACCAAAAGGTTTTGTTTCAACGATTAGAACAAATTAAGTTTGTAAGCTGCAATGATCCATTTATGGATTGAAGCAAGCTTCTCGCAAGTGGAACATCCGTTTTGATGAGGCAATCAAAGAGTTTGATTTTATCAAAAATAAGGATGAACCATGTTTGTACAAAAAGGTTAGTGGGAGCGCTGTATCATTCCTTATACTATATGTTGATGATATATTACTGATAGGGAATGATATTCCGATACTGCAGTCGATTAAAATCTGGTTATGATCTAAACACTTCTCCATGAAGGACTTGGGAGAAGCATCATATATCTTAGGGATAAAGATCTATAGAGATATATCTAAAAGGATGCTTGGCTTGTCCCAAGGAACGTACATTAACACGGTGCTAAAGAGGTTTAGCATGGAAGATTCCAAGAGAGGTCTCATGTCGATGAGCTATGGAATACATCTCTCCAACGAAAGACACCTGAGGAAAGAGACCGTATGAGTAAGATACCTTATGCTTTAGCAATAAGATCTATCATGTACGGTATGATATGTACTAGACCAGATGTCTCTCATGCACTTAGTGTAACGAGCAGATATCAGTCGAATCCATGAGAAGAGCATTGGAAGGCAGTGAAAAATATCCTAAAGTACTTAAGAAGAACTAAGGATATATTTCTTGTCTACGGTGGGTCTGAATTGAAACTAGAGGGCTATACAGACTCAAGTTTTCAAATGGACCAAAATAACAGTAAATTCGTTTCGGGGTATGTATTTACCTTAAACGGTGGCGCAGCGAGTTGGAAGAGTTCCAAGTAGCAAACAGTTGCTGATTCAGTGACAGAGGCAGAGTACATAGCTGCAAGTGAAGCTGCAAAGGAAGCTATTTGGATTAAAAAGTTCATAACTGAACTTGGCGCGGTTCCTAGCATTATAGGAGAAATACATTTATTATGTGACAACACCGGAGCTATTGCACAAGCCAAGGAACCCAGGTCTCATCAGAAATTCAAACATGTGTTGCGATAATTTCATTTGATTAGAGAGATCATTGAAAGATGAGATGTCACCCTAGAGCATGTGGACACTCAAAACAACATTGCATATCCATATACTAAAATTTTAACACAACAGGAGTTTGATCGTCACTTAGAGAAGATGAGTATGAGATACTATAGCGATTGGCTTTAGTGCAAGTGGCACACAAGCCAATCATATTTGATATGATGAAGCATTTACTTTGTAACACTCTTATTCATTTATTAATAAAAGAATTATTTATTTAAAGGAGTTTATATTATCTACATAATGCTGTTATATTTAAATGTGATAAACCCATTGTTTTAAGCAATGTTTTTAGAATCATGATTATGATCATGCTAATGAGATCTAAATTCTTAGATAGCTTATGTAGACACTCAAAATTTTCCTTGCCCCAATACTAACCCGGTAGGAGGGCAAAACCATCAATAAAGCTCCGACAGTCAGTCGAACCATCAATCAAGTTCCGATAGTCAATCGAACCATCAATCAAGTTTCGACAGTCATTCAGACCGACAATCAAGCTTCGACAATCAATCGGACCATCAATCAAGTTCTGACAGTCAATTGGATCATCAAGCTCAACCCCGGTCTCAACCCGGGAAGTCAAAATCAACCCCGGTCTCAATCCGGGGAAGTCAATTCAACCCCGGAAGTAACCCGAGAGGTATCAATCAACCCCGACCTCAATATTGGGTCGTAAAGTCAACCATGGTCTCAATTCGGGAAGTCAAGGCAACCTCGACATCAACCGAGGACATGTCAAGCCATCTCCGATCTCAATTCGGGAAACACAGTTCACCCCCGGTAGCAACCCGGGAAGTCAAACTTAACCCCGGTCTCAACCTGGAAAGTGCAGATCATCCCCGGTCTCAACCCGGGATGTCAGGTCAACTTCAAACATCAACCTAAAGCATCACAAAAACTCCAGAGCAAAACCTGGAATGACCATGTTAGCCTCAAAGACAACCCTAAGGTCAAAAGACTCGACTGGGATCCAAGTCTTGGAATCAGCTCCCGAAAGTCAACCAGCGACCATGCCGACACTACAGGCAGCCCCGGGAGGGGTACAACGGTCATTTCATCAACTCTCAACCAAATTGGTCAAACTCAAGCCAAATTGATGCCGCCAAAGTCAGAATGAACCCTAACGATGATCTCGAGTGGCAACTACGCAAGACAGCTCAACGGATAAACTGCGGGAAATCGAAGACCTGGTTATGAACCCGTCTTCCTGGACCCGAAAAATGTTTTTTCCCATGTCCTTGTGACACTCTAGGAGAGAGCTTTCTGGAAAGGTCTCGCACTCCTCAAACGGACGCTCCGATCAAAAGTTAGAAAGTTCTGATCGGACATTGCATTGCTCGAAATGCACGTACTTCGAGACGACCAATCCGGGCATATGGGCCCCTCCTAGGGGAGCCACAGCTCTACTTGCGGCTGTCGCAGGTAGAGTGGAGGCTCCCTGGCCTATAAATAAATGTGCCCCCGCTCATTTGAAAAAAGCCGAAACGTAACGAAGCTCTGGCAGTTTGATTTTTCGACTTTTACACCTCTTCCAAACCCAAATATTTTCACTCTAACACGTAGATATACCCATATACTACCACATATCAAAAAACCACCGGTAGATTTGGACGTTTAAAGCCTACGATTTGGTAAAAAGCCCGTATTGTAGTCCATTGTAAGTATTTTTACGATCAAAAAAGTCAATACTACTACTTTGCACTGCTTTACACTTGCACACAAAGTTTCATCTTCTAAATATGCCCGGAACTTAGTTCCGTGGCTGTTTTCATCAAAAATTAATATATTTTGTACATAAACTCCGTTTTTAACATTTTTACAGCTCGGATTGACGATCCATCAGTTCCAGTAAGCTTCAATGCACTAGCACGCACATTCTGGCAACTTCGTCGGACTGGGTTATCTTCCCAGTCTGGGTTTGGCCTTTTTTATACATATTTAACTGTTTATGTACTAACATTTCAATTCAGTCAAGCCCGGATGTCAAATCCGAGGTAGTTTACCGCTTTTATATATATTTACGCATATATAAGCGACTTTCACCATCACTGGTACTGCTATCAGTCCTGGTTGACTACATTTCTGTCAATATATGTATATTTATATATTTTCAGTCGGCCTGGACTATTTCATGGCCATTTTACTACTTTTGCACATTTTCCCATACTGGGTGCTCTCCCCAGTCATTAGGTGACTATTTTTTGTAAATTTCAATTCCAATACGGGCACAAGCGTGAAAACCCATCGCCCTTTTTACTGTTTATATATATATATTTTTTATTTCTATCACAACTTGGATTATTTCGTGGCTATTTACAGTTTATATATATATATATATATATATATATTTCAATTCCAGTCCGGGCTTGCGAGTGAAAACCCATCGCCCTTTACAGCATTTATATATATTTAACTATATATATTGCTTTACTCAATTTATTCAACTGCTGCATTTAACATTCATTTGTATATGAATTTGCACTGATTTTTTCTGCGGGCGGACTAGATTTATCCAAATCTCGCCAATTCTAGCTTTCAACGGTTCAAACAGGTCCCGACAGAACCTGAAAGCTATAATGGCTGAGATTTCTTTAAATCTAGTTATTTTTATAGTTCCAGCTTCAAAAGCAACCTCGCATCCCTTAGATCGCTATCTAGTGGGAACGAGATGCTTTGGCCACGTGCAGCCAGGATTTACTGATGAATCCTTGGTTCCATTGCGACGTGATGACACATTTATTTATTTCTGTACAAATCTAAACTGTGCAGGTTTTCTAGCCACTCATATGTGAGCCTAGGAATCGTGGGATTCGTGATCAAAACGATCAGAATCAGATTCCCATGATGGACAAACTCCGATTTATAGATGTACCCTGCCAGATTTTCTGTAAAGTGTACATGCACAGACCTTAAAACGGTTATCCGTATTTAAGGTCTTAACATAGTAAAAATATGGATTGTCGTGTCAGCGTCCCTCCGATGGTTTTCATACCCATGCGAAGACCGACACTTTATATTTCTGTGGTCGAGGATGCTTTGCAGCCCGACAAATTACCACTTGCATGCAGCCTTAAGGCTATAAAAGTAAAATTGAGAGTAGCGATGTGCTTCAATTCCTATGTCAGTGTAGGGGTTTGATAAACAGCTTTCAAAACATCACTGTCAATTCAATTCAAAAGCTTTTGCAAATCAAATTAAATGCTTTGTGCAAATCAAATCAAAGACTGATTTTCAAATTAAATTAAACCCTTTGTATATAGGCTCAATGAAGCATGTCAAAGATTTCAATCAATTAAAAGTCCCAATTTTTAAACAGCATTCACTCACGCATTCTAGTTTTAAGGAAAATATTAAAAAAATTGCGGTACCGTGTTTACACGGGAGTCATGGGGTGCCTAACACCTTCCCCACACTTAACCAAGCCCCCGAACTCAAAACTCCGATTTCAAAGATTAAGTTTCAACAGTGTCCAGCAATTGGGCCTCTTTTCAAATCAAATTCGGTTGAGTTGGTACAACCATTTTCAAAACTACTAACTGACAACTCTGTTTAAATCAAATCATTGACATATACACATGTTGGCCTCTTTCCTAAAAAATCCTTCAAAACCTTTTTTGTAATAAAAAAGAATAAGGGTAGAGATAACTTAGGAAGATCGATTTGAGAAAAACCGAATTATAAACAGACCCGCGGTATTTCTTAAATTTTCCAACGTCGACAGGTGGTGACTCTGCTAGGAAAAGTAGAGGGCTTAGGCCGCTTTCAATTTTTTCAAACATTTCCCTTTCAAAACTATTGAATGCATGAAATCCTGCGTCTCCACAGTTAATGGATTAGTGAATGCTGCGTCTTTCATTGAATGTATGAATGCTATGCCTTTACATTGAATGAATGAGAATGAATGCTTTAGTGCTTCGCACTTATATTAGTTCTTCACACAAACTATCATTGCATGCATAAGCGGTGAGGTCAATGTATGTGAATGTATGCTGTGAGTCCCTCCACCAGGAGGCCAACCCGGTCGGTGATAAGTAAGGACTCTGGGGACGACTAAGTCTCCGGGGATGCCTCCTGAAAATGCACCACCCAGATTCGCTACAGTTGAACAATCAGATTAATTTCCCTTCTAGTAGATTGCGATGATCTGGGAACCTTCATGCCGAAACAAAAGCCGCGAGAGTAACCTAGGATAGGTCAGTCTCTGATCAACCGAATTCGACTGGATGCTTCTTCATGCCTTCCTCTTTCAATTCCATGTTAAGTCTCCAATTACTGAGGAGCATAATGTAAATGACAATAATGAAGGATTTACTTTTGTGACGCCCCCAAATTCAGACCGCCATAGGGTCACTCGAATTCAGTTTGTCACGTTCTAATATCTAACACCACAATAAATATTTTGACTAAATGTCGCATTGCACAGCGGAATAATACACAACTACTACCGAATAGATTACATTTAATTAATATAATTTATTAACGTCCCAAGGTCTCGTAACTTAAACATCGATTACATAGCTTAAACATACCTTAAGCATATGTAAACCTAACTAATACATAATATCATAAGTTCTTATTACAAATCATAAAGTTTTACATAAATAAAGCTACTCCGTAGCCTTTCCCTTGCCCTTGTCGGTGCCCGAGGGTCCGCACTGCTCTGCCTTAACTAAAATATTTTAGAAAAAGCAAGAATGAGCAACTAGTTTGCTCAAAAAGTAATATAACAACAAGGGTGAGTATTATAGTTCTCGAATCTCAAAAAGGGTATAGCAAGGTGTGATAGTTTAAGGATAACAAGAATATCAACAGTTCTCAATAACAGTTGCTAAGGACAAAATAATATCAATATGATTCAATACTAAATCAATTCAAGATTTTAAGATAACTGAATACCGAACAGTCACTAAGGACTATGAACTCTTACTAGAATTAACAGTAATATACTGATAATCCAACAAAAACAAGTACAACAGGTGATCAGCCTAAAATACCCTACGGTATGCATATCGTTCAATCGTACTAAGGTGCGCACGTCGGTCTCCCAACAAATATAATTTCCCTTCAAAGAAGGTTGTTCATCTCAGTCAAACACAAGAACCCGCACCAATCGATTGGTTTGGGTTGCCTTTCAACAATATAAGTCTAGCTGAGTCAAATGACATAGATCACAATAATTATAAGTTCAATCTCAAGATTTAAAGCTCGAAGAATATGAATCGACTTTTATCTTATACATGAAGTATATAGTTTATAATACATGACTTGCAATCTCAAAAGTTTACTTGTACGACAAAAATAGCATAAGCTTAATGAACGCTCAATAAAGAGTAAGGTTAGGAACTTGCTTACAAAGTTCCTTGAAATAAGTAAACAAAGTAGGGTTCGGATACTTACCTTATGCGTAGTCCATCCACGTAAAGCTAAATCAACATTTTTTAAATCCCTATCGTAATATAGTTATGCGTATAGGATATTCATTAGTTAGGTATACTCATACATGATATATAAGTTTAAACGCATACATTAACGTCTAATTTAGTTGTATATTCTTCACATACTCCCTTACACAACTTGCGTACTTATAGCACAAAAATTTGTTTATAAGTCACCATGAAGTCAAATAACATAGTTTCTAATCATTGCTTTATAGTTTTGCAAGTACCTTTTTGGACTTAACATTCAAAAGTTTATAAACATATATCAATATACTTTTATTACACATGTTTATTCATTTATTCAACACACATTTAAAAATCGTAGATGTATAATCCACATTGTTTCAAAAACCTTAGAAACACCTTGACAAAACGTAATTACATAAAGTCACTATATGCTTGAACACTTAAAACATTGCTTGAGCCATGTAGTATCTAGCTTAAGGCATTCATACATACATGTTGAGGAACTTTTTAAACTAGGTTTGGTCTTTTCTATTTACTTTCAACAATGGATAGTTCTATTCATAAATCTTCATTTTACAAAGCCAAGAAGGCTTGTTATGTCAAAGACTAACCATAGTACTTATTAAACCATATAATAATGCTATACAGTCTTTACTACACATGCTTGCATGTATTTGATTCATGTATTCTAAATCAACATAACTTTACTCTTTGAAAACTTGTTCTAAGCAACATTGAGTAGTGTACATATTTGTCTTAAGAAACCTCATGTTAAACAAATTAAGTATGCAAAGCATTTCGAAACCATATTTCATATGTATTCATAAAACTAACTAAGTTGTGAATACATGCTAAAAAGGTAAACTTTCAAAAAGGCGTAAGGTTTTATAAACATAGTCTTCGTCATTTAACTTTTCTTTCAAAAGATTATAACTCAAATTCTAATCTTACTAACACGTCTTGCAATGCGTATTGACACATGTTTAAGGGTTATGTAAGCTCTTAAGATAAGTTAGGTTAGGTTACTAGGTTTTAGAAATAAATAACACAAAGTTGATTCCCTGGCCACCCCCCGCCGGGGCTGCACTTTGTACTACTAGAGGGCTCGCCGGGGCGGCATTGCCCAAATCATTCCCTGGCCACCCCCCGCCGGGGCGGCAATTTGGCCTATAGGAAGCACGCCGGGGCGGGCATAGCTGTTGTCGTTCGGAATTTCTTCCCCTGCTGCTGACCAAACTTTCCCAAATCACAATCAAACAACAAATTTAAGCATACCCACTAAGTATAAACTCCATAAACTCACTACCCAACATACAAAGCATGATTCCAACAACTCTAAACTCATAAACAATCAAATTTAAGAATCAATTTCAAGACTCTTGCCATTTCTCAAAGTTTAATACATTTAGTGATTCTCTTCACTACGGATTTGTTACTTGACCAAATTACTTCATTTAACTTCCGTTGATTTCGTATTCAACCATATTAACAATATCTAGCATCAATTGACAGATTCAACCATACATTTGCAACTCAAACAAATATTTTAGCCCTTTTCTAAAAACTTTGCAAAACTTGAATTTTAAGAACATATAAAGGGATATTACTTTTTGTGAAGTTGAAATGCTACTCTAGCTTCAATTTGCAGATAGTATATGCTCCACTCACACACAACTCTGAAGTTTAATAGGGAACTTAGCAAAATTTCTGTGAATGAGAAGGTCTCCATTTATAGGGAAGCTTGTGACCAAATTTGGGCTTTGCTCAATGAATTAAACCATTGGAATGAAGAAGAAGCTGATGGTTATGGAGAAGTGGGTGAGTAGTTGTTGGATTACACTATTTTGCCCACTCCCCTTTGAATCATGATAGCTAGTTAATGAACTTGGGAGAAGAAGAGGGAATAGGCTTCTAGCCTTTGTCATTCACGTGAGAGAGAATTGGACACTCATTGTGGGACAGAAATAAGAACTCAGCATTGTAAGTAATGAAATACCATATATTACACACTTAATACACATATATGCTTACCTTGGCTTAAATTCACTTAGGGTATACATGGACCTAAAATGTCACAACAACATTACATGGTAGCACATTGGGGTACATGTATACACATTGATATATAATCAATATATTATGATTTAATTGAATAGTGACATACTACATTATCACAAACCTCATTATTATTATTTCAATTATGTTACTCATTGAAATAATTAGGGATATAAATTATTTACATACTTTAACTTAATATTCCATATAGTATACATTAATGTACTATGCCTATCACATGGTCACATAAGTCTCTTTCATACCACTTAGTAATTTACATAAGTTAAGCTTACTTTTATCATATAGTTTTATATAATAATTATTCACATTCTAATGTCACACCTCATTTTACAACTTCTATTATTCCACTATATACATATATAGCTTCATGTATATATATACATATTCCGATCATCATACATTACACATTGGGCCACATCAAATTAAATCAATTGGGCAAAGCACACTAAAGCACATGGACTCTATTATTTAATCTAGCACATAAATTGGTTGGGCCACATCTCTTAATTCTTATAACATATTACATTAATGTTGTTGGGCTTGGATATATCCTAAGTCCAATACATTATTAATTCAATGACCCAACTAGATTAGGAAATTAATTAGGCCACATAAGGCTTATCACTTAAGCTTAATTAAGCTCATTATTGTTTCTATTCTTGTACCACATAAGGTATTTCAACGAGTTTAACAGAGACTCCACATTCTTCCTTAATTATTATATATTCAATTTGAATTCATTTGAATGAGCTTATCTCGCAACACATATATATTTATATTCAAATAAATATTCATTTCTATTAATATATTCATTTAATAATATTTAAAAATTCTCGGGTATTACAACTTTCATGTTATGTATCTTGTCATCCTACCATCAAAACAACTAACCTCGGTTTTGCAGGATAAACTTAAAAAACACACATCATAAATACATCCAGTCATTACCTACCACAGGGAACTGACACTCCTACATTTTGGTGTAGGTAGGGAAAAATTGGTCCTATCACCAGATCAAAGGCCAGAAAAGCACCCAGTCCATCTACGGACATGGCTTCAAGTGCTTCACCAGAATCCACCCGTGTCTAGGGAAGAATTTGAAGGATTGAAAAATTAGATACCGGAGTTAGCCGGTTTCCTTCGAGAGCGAAGCAAGGCCTTCAAAGAGAAACAATCTCAAACTCATCCAGAACCAGGAGCATCTGGTAGTGGTGCTGGCGGTCAAGATACAGAAAAGGCCGAAACTCAGATCCCTGGACCCCAGAACCAGGATACAATCAACAAAACTCCAGAAATCACCATCCTACGCAAAGAACAGGAAGCTGGTGACATTCTCAAGAAAATGCAACAAATGGACGAAACCCTCCGGTCCATCAAAGGAACTGGGGCATTTAGCAGTGTCAACTACTCAGACCTCTGTATATTCCCCGGGGCTCGTTATCCTGAGAAATTCAGAACCCCCGAGTTCAAGAAATATGACAGATTAGGGGATCCATACACACACCTAAAAGTTTTCATCGGAGAACTCGGATCCTATGCTGAGGACGAGAAACTTTGAATGCAGCTATTTCAGAAGAGTTTAACTGGAGAAGCCAGAGCCTGCTATGCCCGGCTGGACAACTTCAAAATCCACAGTTGGGAAGAATTGGCTCATGCCTTCCTCAGCCAACAGTTTCCAATCCCAACTAGCTCCAGATCGGTATCAAATTACCAAAATCAAGAAGAATAACACTGAATCATTCAGAGAATATGCCCAGTGATGGAGACGGGTCGCAGCACAAGTCACCCCTACCATGACAGAATATGAAATAGTCATGACTTTCATTGATATTCAAGAAGCTCCTTATTATGAAAGGGTCCTGGCAGGCATTGAAAAACCTTTCTCTGAAATGATCAAACACGGCGAAATGGGACTCAATTCAGAAAAAATAAAAGACCTAATAGCACTCGAAGCTGTTGCTGAGCATATCCAATCCGAAAATTACGGGAGTAATCCCCGGAGGGCACAAAAAAGAAAGATGAAGAAGTTTCCTTGGTATTACAAGGACAAAATTCAAGTGATAATTCAAACAATACACCCATTTAAAGGAGGAACTATACCCCTTTCCAAGCTGCAACACAGCCTTCAAATCCTTCATTCCAAAAAAATATGGAGGTCAGACGCAAAAGGATTTTCACCCCACTAGGGGATTCACTCGAGAATGTCTTCAAACTTCTAACAGCTCAGAAGAAGATTGGCCAACTCCTTCCGCCAACCAACACTAATGCCAGGAACTTCGACCCTAGCAAGAAATGTGCTTATCATTCCGGATCACCGGGACATGACACTCAAGACTGTTGGTCCCTCAAGCAAAAAATCCAAGATTTGATTGATAATGGAGAAATTATGGTCACAAAGCCCGATCAACCGCATGTCCAAGATAACCATCTCCCACAGCACAAGGAGGAGAGTGTCAACATGATCAACACTTCAAGTGGAGAAAGATCCAAATACCTCCGCTATGTTGAAGAATCAACCCAATCCAACAACATCAGCCCAATGAGTTGGGAGGCTTTTGAAAAACAATTCCTGATAGAGCAAGAAATAAAGTCTATCAAGGAACAAGTCGAGCAGTTAGTTGAACTGGTCGTCTACCAACATCAACTCACCAGAGAGATGTTGAAGTAAATCCATCAATTTATTGGCAGTCGCTCTCCTCCAGCGGAAGCCAATTCCAATCAAGATCATAGCCAAATTTATGGGCTTACACCCTGGACTAAAAAGGGGATTGAAGAAGCAAGTGTCCAAGCAGGTAGGAAGTTCCTATTTCAAAGGAATTTCACCAATTTGAACCAGTCAATGGAAGAAATCCTGCAAATAATGATCAACGAGGGAATGGTTGAAGACTTGCTACCTTCGCTAAACCCTCAATCCAGATAATTCAAACCTGACCAAATATGTCAGTACCATTCTAACTCTCTCGGCAATGATACATAAGAATGTTGGGCACTTCGTAACCTAATTCAAGACCTGATTGAGAAAGGTGACCTAATCAGAGGAGATCAAGTCCTCGACTTGACAGATAAAGATAGCCTCTGGATCCCCGATTCATGGTATCAGGACACCGTGGCTGTCATATCCTGTGATAAAGAATCAATCATCACACCCCTGGTACTAACAGGTAAAGGGGTCCAAGACAAACAAAATCCTGTGAAGGTAGCTGCACCTCAGTCTTTAACTTTTCCCTTCAGGCCTCAATATCCAATCCTGAGTCTGAAGAAAGTCCCATGAAACTACGAGGACATTGAAAGCTCTACTTCAACTAACATTTCCATCCTGTCAAAGGATAATTCGTTGTACCTGCCTCAGCGAGTGATTAAACCAGTTACCAAAGCAAAAGAAAGGGTGGCTGAAGAAAAGATACAAGAGTTTGTCAAAAAGATGGGACATAATAAAATCAAGATAGTGCAAAGCTTGAAAGACGCACCCAAACAAATATCCATCCTGGACTTGGTCCTATCATCAGAGGATCACCATAATATCTTAGTGAAGGTACTAGAAGAAGCTCATCTGCCATACACGATTGACACAGAGAAATTCCGTCACGTGATATAACACATTTTCAACAACAATGTGATTTTCTTCACAAACGGTGATATCCCGACTGAGGGAAGGGGCCACCACAAGTCCCTGCATATAGCCGTTATGTCCTCCGGATACGTGATCGGAGGAGTGCTTATTGATGTAGGATCTTCCCTTAACATTTGTCCATACGACACGTTGGAAAGAATGAAGATCAATCCAAACCGGATCAAAGCCAGTCACATGGTTATCCGGGCTTTTGATGGATCTCGCCGCCAGGCTATGGGGGAAATCGAGCTTCCTCTAGAAATT
The DNA here is from genome assembly GCA_020205555.1 of Panax stipuleanatus. Lineage (NCBI taxonomy): Eukaryota > Viridiplantae > Streptophyta > Magnoliopsida > Apiales > Araliaceae > Panax > Panax stipuleanatus. The sequence goes on along the minus strand of CM035115.1, from coordinate 130,833,336 downwards.
GGTCCACACACCTTCTACGTATCTTTCCAGGTGCTCAACATAGCCACTAGATACAACTTATTTTTAGGTAGGCCATGGATCCATATGGCCGGGGCTGTTCCATCCACCTTCCATCAGCAACTCAAGTACATTATCAACGACAGTCTCATCACAGTGAATGCCGGGCCGGAATACCCTACCCACATACATGGGGACATGCCAATGATTAGCCTGGACGCCGGGGTTGAGCCTGCAAGTTTTCAAGCTCTCGAGGTGAGCGATATTCAATATCTACCAATTGGGGAACAAACCTTGAAGCCTAAAATTTCCATTGAAGTAATGGCAGTGGGCCAAGAAATGGTAGCTGCGGGTTTCCAGCCTGGAGAAGGGTTAGGAAAAAACAAGCACGACATTAAGATGCCAATCCAAATCCCAAGTTAGATGGGAAAAGCAGGACTGGGATTTTCTTCCGGGACAAACTATCGAAATCCACACAAACATCCAAAGGCTCATGCCTCCACAATTCTGCTCCCAGACCTCACAAATGCCGGATGGATGAAACCTATGAGGAAGATCCCTACGGGGGCATCAACCATGCTATTTCCTTTAATCATACATGTTCATGAAAGGAAAGCCCTCAAGCCTGAGGTAAACAGCGAAAAGGGAAAAGAAAAGATCCTGTACGAAGGACGAGACCCATTTGCTAACATGAAAGCCATTATCAACTACAAAGGGATGAATGATGAACTCCCAGATAGTGATGACGAGGATTGTGCTCACTTTCCTCGCTGCAAACAGAGGAACAATCCCCAGAAAAGCCTCGACCATATCCTAAAGGATGTCTTAGTTGTCATTCAAGACAAGACAGACGAGCACACTTCCAGCATCCTCCCTATCCATGAGGATCTAACCCTTGATAATTAGAGCAGTGTCCCTTGCCTCAATCGAAAAGGGTAAAGGGGCAGACAATCAATCTGCCCTTAATCATGCTTTCATTTACTGCTTACTTTTCATTGCACAGCTAGAGCATTTACTTTTGTCATACTTTACAAATGCTATGTTTATTTAAGCAGTTGTATATATTAATGAAAGCATTTTTTTTTTCAGGACCCAAGCATTGGATATGTGTGTCTCTGCTGATGAGATGCCAACCTATGAACATAACTCCAACTATGATGCAAGATTGAGCTTCGACTTGACGGATCTTGATCAAGAGGAGGAAGATGACTATGAGGTGCCAGAGGAGATCAAGGAATGGGTCGAAGACAAACCTAAACCAAACCTCGACCAAACCTCCACCATCAACATAGGAACCTCCGAAACCATCAAAGAAATCCAAATAGGTTTAGACCTCATCTCAGATCAAAAAGCCTACCTGATCGAACTCCTAACACAGTATCAGGATGTATTTGCATGGTCGCATGAAGACATGATCGGTCTCTCCACAGACATTGTCATCCATCGGATGCCCATCAAAGAAAGGTTCAAACCAGTCAAACAAAAGCTCAGACGATTGAAACCTGAGTGGAGTCTCAAAGTCAAAGAAGAAATCGTTGAACAATTCAAAGCCGGGATCATCATGGTATCAACATATCCCGAATGGCTATCAAACATAGTCCCCATGCCTAAACCAGGAGGGAAGGTACGAGTCTGCGTGGATTATCGGGATCTAAACAAAGCCTGCCTCAAGGATAATTTCCCTGTACCTTTTATCCACATTCTGATTGACAATACTGCGCAGTACGACATGTATTCCTTCGTAGACTGCTTTGGCTAGTTACCATCAAATCATAGTTGCTAAAGAAGACCGGGAGAAAATAGCTTTTATCACTCCCTGGGGAACTTTTTGCTACCAACGACTATCCTTTGGCCTCATCAATGTCGGAGCAACGTATCAGCGAGCCATGATGGCCCTCTTTCATGATATGATGCACAAAGAAATAGAAGTCTATGTTAACGACATCATCATCAAATTCTGGAGGGAGGATGATCACATAGACCATCTCAGGAAGCTGTTCAACAGGTTGCGCAAGTACAACCTCAAGCTAAATCCCGCTAAATGCGCTTTTGGCGACAAGGCAGGCAAACTGCTAGGATTCCAGGTGAGCAATCGGGGCATTGAGTTAGACCCTGCCAAGATCAAAGCCATTTCTGAAATGCCCGTGCCTCGTACAGAGAAAGAGATACAAGGATTCCTAGGAAGGATCAACTTCATAAGTCGGTTCATTTCCCAGCTCACAGCAACCTGTGAGCCCATCTTCAAGCTATTAAAGAAGAATTCCTCCATCAAATGGAATGAGGATTGTCAACAAGCCTTCCTTACCATCAAAAAGCAGCTTATCGAAGCACCTATTTTGGTACCTCCGAGGGATGGAGTCCCTTTATTCATGTACTTGTCCGTCAATGCCAATGCCATGGGCTGTATGCTAGGACAGAAGGATAATAGTAGCAACGAAAGAGCTATCTACTACATCAGAAAAGATTCAGCAGTGGGGAACAAAAATATACCCTGATTGAGAAGATATGTTGTGCATTAGCATGGGCCGCTATGAGGTTGAAACACTATTTTCATGGGCACACGACGTATCTCATATCCCGTATGGATCCACTCAAATACGTTTTCAACAAACCAATATTAAATTGTCGACTGTCCAAATGGCAGTTGATTCTACAACAGTTCGACATTGTCAACGTGACTCAGAAGTCTATCAAAGGCCAAGGCATTGCAGATCAATTAGCATCACCTTCAGGAGGGTTCGAGCCCCTGGAGACATATTTCCCAGATGAAGGGATTATGACAATTCAACAACTCCAGTCAGAGAATACAGTCCAACCATGGAAAATATATTTTGATGGAGCGGTAAACATGGAAGGTTCTGGAGCTGGGGCAGTCCTTATCTCTGGTACAGGTGATCAATATCCTGTGGCTACCAAACTTCAATTTGGCAACACCAACAACACGGTCGAGTACGAAGGCTGTATACTGGGGTTGAAACTAGCCCAATCCATGGGTATCAAACACTTACTGGTCTTTGGATATTCTGAGTTGGTCATCAGACAAACCACCGGCAAATATCTCATAAAAGAATTGCATCTGCTACCCTATCATCGGCAAGTCCTCAAATTGTCCCAGGAGTTCAAAGCAATAACCTTCGTCCACATTCCTCGGGGTCGAAATAACTTTGCTGATGCACTGGCAACGTTGGCTTCATTAATCCGCATATCCAACAGGAGTGGGTTTCCCAACTTCCAGTTCACAAATCAAAAAGCCCCAACATACGGGAATTACATTGGAGAAGTATCAGACGAAATACCTCCTGTCAAGCAACCTTGGTTTCAAGACATCAAGGTATATCTCCGTGATGGATCTACACCCGCCGGTGCAAGCCAATCAGAGCGGAAACAGATTCTCAGAATGGCCATGAAGTTCTATCTAAGCGGAGATGCACTTTATAAAAGGGATGCTGTAATAGGCCTGTTAAGATGCCTCGACAAGGAGTAAGCCCAAAGACTAATGGATGAAGTCCATGGCGGAGTCTGTGGTCCACACATGAGCGGCTATCTGCTGGCCAAGAAGATAATTAGAACAGGACATTACTAGATCTCGCTCAAAGCTAATTGCGATGATCATGTCAAGAGATGCTTTCAATGCCAAATACATGGAAATGCCATCCACGCTCCTCCAAGTGAGCTACACAACATGAGTGCACTATGGCCTTTTTCTATGTGGGGAATGGACGTGATAGGTCCAGTCGAACCCAAAGCCAGCAACGATCATCGGTTCATCTTCACCATGGTCGACTACTTCACCAAATAGATTGAAGCAGCCTCTTTTCCTAAAGTCACAAAAGAGGTCATCATCAGTTTTATCAGAAACAATGTCGTTTGTCAATATGGACAACCGGAGGTGATCGTATCAGACAACGCCAAAAACCTGAACAATCAAATAATGATAGAACTGTGTGCCAAGTTCCACATCAAGCATCTCAACTCTGTCATCTATCGGCCCAAGATGAATGGTGCTGTCAAAGCGGCCAACAAAAACATCAAGAAGATTATGCAGAAAATGTCCGCCAATCACAAAGACTGGCCTGACCTGACCTGCTACCTCTCACCCTTTTAGCCTACAGGACGTCAATGCGCACCTCTACTAGGGCTACCCCCTATTCACTAGTCTATGGCATGGAAGCAGTCCTCCCCATAGAAGTAGAGATGGAGTCTTTACGAGTATTAATAGATGCTTAGATGGACAAAGATCAATGGTTGCAACACTGATATCATCAACTATCCCTGATAGACGAAAAAAGGTCCACAGCCATTTTCCAAAGACGGTTATACCAGCAATGGATCGCCAGGTCCTACAACAAGAAAGTCTGAATCCGGTAATTCAAAGAAAATAATTTGGTGCTAAAGAAAATCCTGGCCAATCAGGATGAAGCCAAAGGAAAATTTGCCCCAAACTGGGAAGGCCCTTTCATTGTCAAGGAAGTGCTGACAGGGGGAGCCATCAGGCTACAAGAAATGGACGGGAACGAATTTCCCCAATTCATCAATTTAGACACTGTGAAAAAGTACTACGTCTGAAGCACATGCATACCCGCATCCGGGTCCTACAAACTGAATCAGGTTCAGCTTTTCACTATAGAAGCATGAACTACGAACGACCTGATCTCCCTCAGCCCGGGAGTACGTAGGCAACCATCTATGGTGCTGTCAAATCAAGAAAAATCCAAAGAACTTGCAAATTCTAGCATCAAATTCCAAAGCTCATCGAACCAAATTTAAACCCCAGATAAACTCTTTTCAAACCTCTTCAACCAGAACTATGAATGACCTGATCTCCCTCAACCCAGGAATATCTAGGGCACGGTTTGACCCTCAAGAAAAAACAAAAAAATAGAAGACCAGTTCCAAGACACCAAAGACAAATAAAAGCTAAATGCTATCAAGCTGTCTAGCTACCAGACCCGTTTGAGGAACTCCTTTGACACCTCAACTATCAGTCCGTCAAGGAGAAGCTCAAAATGCATCAACAACTGCGAGTCATGACGGAAGTGGTAATCACTCAGCGATGACAATACATCTCTAAGCAGGGAAGTATCTCAAAAATATATTTCTCTGATATATAAACTGCTTTATATACATAGTGCCCTGTATATGACAAAAATGGCTGATCTAGTCTGTGCAGGAAAAATAAAGCTAGTCTATGGACCCAAGGACAAGCGGGTCAGCAATGCTAGCATGACATCTCTCTTTGAAGATGGAGGAGCATCTGTAAGAGTAGTTCACTCAGCCTCCATATCGCTCAGAACATCCACAGTTGTCTGTATGGTGGCACTGTGGTCATCTATGTAAGCACTCATCTCGGTAATGAAACTATGGGTGTAAGATCAAAGAGCAGTACTATCAGCAGTGTGGAAATCACGGGAAGTGATAGCCTCATCCCTCTCTGCAAAAGCTGTATCTCGAGAAATCAAAGTCTCCTTAATCTCAACATATGCTGCATCTATGGTTGAGTGAACCTCGTCTCGCTCCACAATGGCGGTATCCAAAATAGAGCGAAGCTCCTCCCGCTCAATCAATCCAGTATCCAAAGCAGTCCTGAGACCATCCCTCTCAGCAAAAGCTAAATCCCTACTTGACAGGGCAGCCAACATCTGCGCTCTAGCTGAGTCTCTCTCAACGGTCATCCTGAATAGAGAATTTGACAAAGCTAGATCTGTCCATGTGGGAATAACCGGGGGATCACTAATCAAATATACCGCCAAATCTGTGAACAGCTTATCCTCAGTAGGAGAATCGGGAACCTCCATGGGCTCCTCCTCGTCAAAATCTGCGAGCGGAGGTAAATGAAGCTCTGCTGCTGCGACTGCGGTCTCTGCCTCTAACCATGCAGAATACTCCGAAGAACTACTCGGATGTCTACTGGAGAACTCAACCCTCTCCCTATGAGTCCAACACTCATAGACTCTAACCAAGTCGGCCAGTGACATAGATGAAGTCGACATCCTTTGATCAGCAAAATCCTCAAAATGGTGCATACTCTGCCACTGATCAAACTGCTCCATAACTGACAAGGGATGATAAGTAGTCATACCCCTCAATCCTGCCAAAGGCAAATAATCCATGCCAGATGCATGAGTAATGAAGCTGAATGGGGTTGCCATCCCTGAGCATAACAAAACTGCGAACGGATGCTCAATATCAGACAAAAATGCTAACTAGGACTCTGAGTTGACGCAATCAGGCGGACGGAAGGAGTAAACTGAGGATATCTCATGGCTAAAACAATAGGCATGAGGTCTAAATGATCTAATCGGTCGTATGTGTGACATCAACCACATATACAGCACGACCGAGCTACCACGAAAAAACTCTGCTGGATGGGCATTGCAATAGGTGAGCAACCTTAGTGTCTCCGCCAAGATCATAGGGATAATGGTACTACCTTGCCTAAGGGCTCTGACTACGACAACTAATCCCACATCAAGGTGATCTAAACGCAATGGCATGTAAACATACGCCACGATGCACATCAGCAATATGTCTATCCTGGCTGTCTGCCACTCCTCTGTAAAAATGACGAAATCTCCGATGTGCCGGTCGTAGCTATCAAGCTCACCATAGCGCTCTATTAAGAAGTCAAGGGAGATCACATGCCCTGAAATGATCTCATCCATGACTATGCTCTGCCAAAGACCGAACAGCCGAGTAAACGGTCTCCGCATATCACTGATAGCCATCCGAGCACACGACGACTCTAAATCCAAGCCAGTAAATCTTTGGTACTCTTCCAGAGTAGGCGAAAGCTCACACCGCCCAATGTGGAATACCTGTCTCTCCAGTACCCATAAGGGTAGGACTCCATCAATAAAGCCGTCTGGAACCCTGAAATCTACAAGGGCCATCGAATGCCCCAGCATCTGGTCAACTGTCCCCCTAGCTGGAAAGGGCAGACTGTCATACCATGACCGTAATGATGCAGCCACCTCTAACCGTGGCAAATGCTCCATACAGCTAACTGTAGACGTCGTCATCTGTGGCACCGTATCACAAGACCGTCCAGAGGTCAAATCAAATCGCAGCTGTCTGAATGCATATACATGATACATGCATGGTGATAATGATATAAACATGATGCAGCAGATAAAGATGACAGAAATATCTACAAAAAGCTATCTACTGCATACATCATCCCTATATCCTGGTACAAAGTGAAAGAAAGAATACAGGGAAATGGGGCACCACCACCCAGCTAATACAGTGGTCTATCAAAATGATGGCATAGACACCGAATATCCAAAATAGTGGCTGACAAAAAATATAGCTGTCATAGCTATCACATGAAGTCAAAGACCTCGGTATCAAACCGATTGACTTGCTCCAGATCCTCTGTCTGCACAAAGCTGTTGGGATCAGGCATATCTGGGCGGTATAAGGGAGGATTTGCCCCTGTATAACTGCTACTGAATGGACCTGAAGAGGGGCCTGCTCCAGAGCTGGATGGGTCAAATAAAGATGCCTCTGATGGATCTCGGCTAAGGTGCCTGATAAAGAAACGAGCCTAGTCCAACTCCCTGGTCAGATGTGCTATCTGGTCTGCATGAGTAGGCTCTCTAATACAAGCTATCCAGTCCGTCATCATCACGGACCCCGGCACCATATTTGCCATAAAATGGGTGGCACGAGTCTGAGCCCCAATAGTGCGAGGACTCCACCAACTGTAGAAGGATGCCTGGCTGTATGGGCCCTCTGATAGATCAAAGTCGTCTATTCCCTTCAAAGGGATGCCTGTTAAAGGCACGGACAATGGCCAATGACGCCAAGCAGGAGGAGCAATGGGAATACGGATCTCCCCTGTGACGCTCTAAATGGCACGCTTTCCAAGATAGAGCTCCCAGCCTCCCTCCGTCAATATAGGGACTCTGCGGGTAGATAAAGCAAACTCCCGACCAGTGGGGAAACCTCCAACAAATCCGACAGTCAAGTGCTCGGATGTGTACGGCGTCCAGGTGATCGAGCCCGCCGTCAAAAGCTCCAATTGCAGACAGTCATGAGTGAATCCCTCAGCAACAGGGACCTCTATCAAAATGGAGTGATACCATCTCCGTCCACGTGGATAGGTCTCTAGACCCAATGTTAAAATGGGCCGTAGGCAAGGAAACCTCTCAAATGCCCAAAGCTATCCATGCAAATATCAAAAGTCCTCAGTGACCAAGATTGCCAAAAAATAAGTGCAGAAATCAAAAAGGTACAGAAAGATGTACTCACCAGCAAAAACTGATGAAATCCTAGCTAAGCCTCCGACACACCCTCCGACAGCAGGCGCATCCCCCGGAGAAAATAGGCAAAGGTATTGGAGCCCCAATCAAAGTCACTGAGGCGCTCTATATGCTGAGTGGCGCTGATCAAAGCAAAGGACACCGTCGATGAGTTGTCCACCACAAAATAACCCCTGATGATCGATAAAAACAATCGCCTTAGAATGCGATCTCTAGCCCTCCGATCATCAGGCAGAGGCAACTGCAAAGTCCCGTCCTGGGCGTCTATACTCAAGGGACCAGATTGGACTGCCCGACCCTTGAATGTCGACTGAGGGACTCCCAATAGGGATCTAACTGCGGTGGGCAAAATGTCAGACACGACAGGCACTGTCTCGCCCTAAAACTCAATGCCGGTGATAAATCTCCAGTCCATAAGAGTCATCATCACCTCGTAATCAAGCAGATGAAGGGACTGAGTCTGGTGGAACCAGCGCTCAGACAAAGCCCTCATATACCCCTAAGGGCAACAACGGGGCAGGATCGAGAAGAAGGCATGAAATCCCTAGCAATCCAAGATCTCCTTGTAATCCTCGTGCAGAGTCTAATAGAGGGAGTGTACACTAAACCAGTTCCCTCGAGGCTGTGTCAAGCCAGGGACTTGCATCAAAAATCAACCCATGTCAAAAACCTGTGCCCCGAGAATGGCCAAAAGATGGAAAAGAGTCCAGAGAGAAGAAAGACTTCAAGTCACCTCGTTGGCCTGAAGATATCTCGAAGGATGGCGACTCAAGTCGCCCAGCAACTTCTGTGACTGCACAGCAATGCCCAGGACTTCTGCATGTGGAACCTGAGTTGGAACATGAGCAACAAAAGTAGCCTCCTCGTCATCAATATTAATGGGCTGCTCGTCCTGAGCTGAATGTATCCTGCTCTCTACCAATCTGCGAGGCGTCCTAGCTGGACGGGCCTGTGGGACGGTAGAAGCCCTCCTTTGTCTAACGCCTGATGAAACCCCGGTAGAGCTGCCGGGTCTATCGCTATCCATCGCATACACCAGTACTCAAAATCACCTCAGACAAGGTGTGGTAAGCCTAAAACTTGTGGCTTATTAATCAATCAATCCAGCATACATATCTAAGTCCTAAAACATGTATGGGTCCATCAAAAATACCCCGTACAGTCAAAACTACATGTTTTCAAAATCCCAGAAGCTCAAAACCTGCATTGGGTTAGTAAAAAACTCCCCAAGGAGTAAAAATGCATGTTTTTCAAAACCTAAGATTTTGGAAAATTTTTGCCAGAGTCTCCTTTGTAAAATGGACTGTCCATATGCACATAGGCATACCTAGGTGGCCATTCAGTAGCACACCTACCCAAAAATAGAAACAGTTCATATTTACTGAAAGAATCAAAAACCAGCCTCACATGGTCTCCAAAATACCATAGTCATTTTTAGTTGAAAGTTCAGGCTCACTAGGCCTCAAAAAGGATGACTAAACTGATCAAAAAGTGGACAAATTGACTGTCTCAGAACCTAAATTTTCTTACATCCAAATATGCATTACAGTAAGATATGCATACATATGTAGACAGAAAATTTTTCACAGGTCATATAGACATACATTTTTCATACATTACGTTTAAAAGCATCCTAGGAGGTTCACATGCTTTTAACAGTCAAAAACTGCGAAAGAAGGATGGAAAACGTTACTCGCGCCGCGCTGAACGCGTAGGAACTGACGGATTCAGAATCTGACTGCCAAAACTTCGTAGATCTGAAAAAGAAGATCGAAAATCCTTTTGCTGCTCAAACGGGAAACTTGCAAAATGAAAATCCCGCAGCACATTAAGTTGCCCAGGTGGCCGCAGCTCCACCTGCGGCAGCCTAAGTAGGTCCCACCTGCCCCTGGCCCGATTCGGTTCAAGTAGAAACGGAGTTTAAACGGGCCGCCGATTCAAATCTGAAGAGGAATCGCTACGCGATTGAGCGGTTTGTCCTGAAATCCTACGTTCAAGTAGTGCAATCCTGACAAAAAAGGGAAAATCCATAGAGACCCTTGACATTCATCCCGGAGCCATGTTCGAGGGTCAATAGATCAAACTACGAAAGAACTGCACAAAAATTGCGCAAAATTGCCAAAAACTGCCATTTCCGAAGCAGTTTCAGCCATTGGCATCTGGTACTGATCGGTGACAATTCAGCCGTTGGCTCCAGTCCAGCGAAGCATCGGGTATTGACCGATGACAACTCATCAGTTGGTGCAACCCTAGTGAAGTTCGGGTGCCGACCGAAGTCAATTTCAACCTTCAGACTAGTCCCATGAGATGTCAGGAGACGATCTACGGTTGTTTCAGCCGTTGGCTCAGCCCCAGTGAAGTTCGTGTTCCGACCGAAGCAGTTTCAGCCATTAGCTCAGCCCTAGCGAAGCATCGGGTACTGACCGGTGACAAGTCAGCCGTTGGCTCCAGTCTAGCGAAGCATCGGGTATTGACCGATGATAACTCATCCGTTGGTGCAACCCCAGCGAAGTTCGGGTGCCGACCGAAGTCAATTTCAACCTTCAGACTAGTCCCATGAAATGTCAGGAGACGATCTACGGTTGAGAGTCACAAAATAATCCATCTTCACAAAGGACAGATGATGGAATCTGTTATACACATCCTCAAAGAAGATCATTGAGGTAGTATCAATCCTGGCCACTTCCTCAATACTTACAAAGCTATCGCAGAGGACGTCATCCCTAGCAGATCAAGACGGGAAAATTTGTGATAGCTCACCCCCTCAGAATCTACGAAGCTATTGCAGAGGACGTCATCCCCAGCAGGTCAAGACGGGAGAATCTGTGATAAATCATCTCCAATGAACTCATCAGAGTCAAATAAATTATCGTGAATGATGTCATCCACAGCCTAGAATGACAAAACTGGCTCGCGATAACTTCCTAATACCATCAATGGCTATACCGGATAGCGTCATCCCCAGCAAAGTGATAACGCACATAGCCAAAGTAGCCCCATTCTACTCCAAGACGCCCAGCTTCAAAATGGCTCTGGCACTCTTTATTTCCAGTGTTTACTAATCTTTATCCTGTCCATTCCACTATGTTACATGGACATGATAAAGAGGGGCATCTGTAGACACTCAAAATTTTCCTTGCCCTAATACTAACCCGGTAGGAGGGCAAAACCATCAATCAAGCTCCGACCGTCAATCGGACCATCAATCAAGTTTCGACAGTCAATCAGACCATCAATCAAGTTCTGACAGTCAATCGGACCGTCAATCAAGCTTTGACAGTCAATCGGACCATCAATCAAGCTTCGACAGTCAATCGGACCATCAATCAAGTTTCGACAGTCAATCGGACCGTCAATCAAGCTTCAACAGTCAATCAGACCATCAATCAAGTTCCGATAGTCAATCGGGTCATCAAGCTCAACCCCGGTCTCAACCCGGGAAGTTAAAATCAACCCCGGTCTCAATTCGGGGAAGTTAATTCAACCCCGGAAGCAACCCGGGAGGTACCAATCAACCCCGACCTCAATATCAGGTCGTAAAGTCAACCCTGGTCTCAATTCAGGAAGTCAAGGCAACCTCGACATCAATCAGTACATGTCAATCCATCTCCGGTCTCAATCCGGGAAACACAGTTCATCCCCGGTAGCAACCCGGGAAGTCAAACTTAACCCCGGTCTCAACCCGGGAAGTGCAGGTCATCCCCGGTCTCAACCCAGGACGTCAGGTCAACTTTAGACATCAACCTGAAGTTTCACAACAACTCTAGAGCAAAACCTGGAATGACCAGTCAGCCTCAGAGACAACCCCGAGGTCAAATAACTAGACTGGGATCCAAGTCTTGGAATCAGCTCCTGAAAGTCAACTAGCGACCATGCCGACACTACAGGCAGCCTCGGGAGGGGTACAATGGTCATTTCATCAACTCTCAACCGACTTGGTCAAACTCAAGCCAAATCGATGCCGCCAAAGTCAGAATGAACCTTCACGATGATCCTGAGTGGCAACTACGCAAGACAGCTCAACGGATAAACTGCGGGGAATCGAAGACCTAGTTATGAACCCGTCTTCCTGGACCCGGGAATTTTTTTTCCTATATCATTGCGACACTCTCGGCGAGAGATTTTCAGAAAGGTATCGCACGCCTCAAACGAACGCTCCGATCAAAAGTTAGAAAGTTTCTACCGGACATCGTATTGCTTGGAGTGCACGTACTTTGAGACGACTAAGCCAGGCATGTGGGCCCCACCTAGGGGAGCCAAAACTCTACCTGCTGATGCTGCAGGTAGAGTGGAGGCTCCCTGGCCTATAAATAAACGTGCCCCCCCCCCGCTCATTTGAAAAAAGCCGAAACGCAGCGAAGCTCTGGCAGTTTGATTTTTTGACTTTTACACCTCTTCCAAACCCAAATATTTTCACTCCAACACGTAGATATACCCATATACTACCACATATCAAAAAACCACCGGTAGATTTGGATGTTTAAAGCCTACGATTTGGCAAAAAGTCTGTATTGTAGTCCATTATAAGTATTTTTATGATCAAAAAGTCAATACTATTACTTTACACTGCTTTACACTTGCACACAAAGTTTCATCTTCTAAATATGCTCGGAACTTAGTTCCGTGGCCGTTTTCGTCAAAAATTGATACATTTTTGTACATAAACTCCGTTTTTAACATTTCTACAACTTGGATTGACGATCCGTCAGTTCCAGTAGCTTCAATGCACCAGCATGCATATTCTGGAAACTTCGTCGGACTAGGTTATCTTCTCAGTCTGGGTTTGGCCTTTTTTATACATATTTAACTGTTTATGTACTAACATTTTAATTCAGTCAAGCCCGGATGTCAAATCCAAGGTAGTTTACAGCTTTTATATATATTTACGCATATATAAGCGACTTTCACCATCACTGGTACTCCTATCAGTCCTGATTGACTACATTTCTATCAATATATATATATATATATATATATATATATATATATATATATATATATTTATATATTTTCAGTCGGCCTGGACTATTTCGTGGCTATTTTACTGCTTTTGCACATTTTCCCATACTGGGTGCTCTCCCTAGTCACTGGGTGACTATTTTTCTGTCAATTTCAATTCCAATACGGGCACAGGCGTGAAAACCCATCGCCCTTTTTACTATTTATATATATATATTTTATTTCTGTCACAGCCTGGATTATTTCGTGGCTATTTACAATTTATATATATATATATATATATATATATATATATATATATATATATATTTCAATTCCAGTTTGGGCTTGCGAGTGAAAACCCATCGCCCTTTACAGCTTTTATATATATTTAACTATATATATTGCTTTATTCAATTTATTCAACTGCTGCATTTAACATTCATTTGTATATGAATTTGCACTGATTTTTTCTGCGGGCGGACTAGATTTATCCAAATCTCGCCAATTCTAGCTTTTAACGGTTCAAACAGGTCCCGACAGAACCTGAAAGCTATAATGGCTGAGATTTCTTTAAATCTAGTTATTTTTATAGTTCCAGCTTTAAAAGCAACCTCGCATCCCTTAGATCGCTATCTAGTGGGAACGAGATGCTTTGGCCACGTGCAGCCAGGATTTACTGATGAATCCTTGGTTCCATTGCGACGTGATGACACATTTATTTATTTCTGTACAAATCTGAACTGTGCAGGTTTTCTAGCCACTCATATGTGAGCCTAAGAATCGTGGGATTCGTGATCAAAACGATCAGAATCAGATTTCCATGATGGACAAACTCTGATTTACAGATGTACCCTACCAGTTTTTCTGTAAAATGTACATGCACAGACCTTAAAACGATTATCCGTATTTAAGTTCTCAACATAGTAAAAATATAGATTGTCGTGTCAGCGTCCCTTCGATGGTTTTCATACCCATGAGGAGACCGACATTTTATATTTCTGTGGTCGAGGATGCTTCGCAGCCCGACAAATCACCACTTGCATGCAGCCTTAAGGCTATAAAAGTAAAATTGAGAGTAGTGATGTGCTTCAATTCCTATGTCAGCGTAGGGATTTGATAAACAGCTTTCAAAACATCACTTTCAATTCAATTCAAAAGCTTTTGCAAATCAAATTAAATGCTTTGTGCAAATCAAATCAAAGACTGATTTTCAAATCAAATCAAACCCTTCGTATATAGGCTCAACGAAACCTGTCAAAGCTTTCAATCAATCAAAAGTCCCAATTTTCAAACAGCATTCACTCACACATTTCAGTTTTAAGGGAAATATTGAAAAGATTGCGGTACTGTGTTTACACGGGAGTCGTGGGGTGCCTACCACCTTCCCCACACTTAACCAAGCCCCCGACCTCAAAACTCTGATTTCAAAGATCAAGTTTCGATAGTGTCTAGCAATTGGGTCTCTTTTCAAATCAAATTCGGTTGAGTTGGTACAATCATTTTCAAAACTACCAACTGGTGACTCTGTTTAACTTAAATCGTCAACATATACACATGTTGGCCTCTTTCCTAAAAAATCCTTCAAAACCGTTTTTGCAATAAAAAAGAATAAGGGTAGAGATAACTTAGGAAGGTCGATTTGAGGAAAGCTGAGTTATAAACCAACCCGCGGTATTTCTTAAATTTTCCAACGTCGACAGTTTAAAACTAAAATAGTTCCCAATAGATAGATTACTAAACAGGGGATTAGTGAATTCAGATAGATTGGTACATACGTTGCTTGCTCTTTGGAAGAGGATGATCGATCTCATAATCATTTATGTAGAGACACTAAAGCAAGTATGTAGGTGCTTATTGGAGAATAAGTACACTGAACGTGGCTCGCTAAAGAATACCTAATGGAGTTTTACTCTCCTATCAATATGAATTCTTTTAGTGATAGTAGTACAAGTAATCTTTAGACTTGAGATCATCATAGTATCTTATGTACGATGAGTTATACTTTGACATGACCCTTAAGACCCTAAGGATATATAAAAGGGTATGCTTGGGTATAACTAATTATAAATGAAGATAATGAATGATCAATAAAAGATCTACCACTTCTAGTAAAAGAAGAGAATGTCCTATGTGATTTGATAAATGACAAATCAGTAGTCCTTGGCCAAGGCAGAATGAAATTAGAAAGTAGTTTTTAATTTGCATTATCAGAGTTTGTACATTTAGGATCGGAATACATAGAATTAAATTAAATAAGACTTGATAGTAAATACATATCTTATATTTAATTGGGACATTGTATGGTAGAAAGAATGAATTGTACGGTAACTATTTACTCAAATGTTTATTTATGATTAATGTTGAAATCTATATTATCTGAAAAGTCGTTGAGCGTTAAGGGGGTTTACCTTTATTGTAGAATAAATACTATTTATTTAAATAAATTAATAGTTAATTTATTTATTTAAGTAAAATTAGAATTATTCTAATTAATTTATTCATAACCGGTTTAATATGGAAAACCTAAAGGGTCACACCATAAAAGAAAGAATACTTATTAAAGAAGCAAATGGCATAATCATAATAATAAGTTAAGTATATTTAATTTAATCTATGATGATAAAATAAATTAAATAGCTTAATATTTATTATTTAATATTTTAGAAATATTAAATATAAATTAATAAGAGGACTCTTATTATTATTATTATTATTATTATTATTATTATTATTATTATTATTCCTAAAAGAGTTTTAGAATTAATTAATAAAAGTACTCTCTCATATTCCTAATAAGATTAGAAGGTAAATTAATTAAACGAGTTTAATTAATTATTCCTAATAAGATTAGGAAGACTAATTAATTAAAAGGGTTTAATTAATTAATATGAAACCATAATCCTAAAATTTTTATGAAGGTTGCCTACAACTATAAATAAGAGCAGTTTTATTTTGATTTGGGGTTAATGCAATTTCCAAGAGTTGGGAGAGCACACTTTTTTTAGAGAGAGAAAAACTAGGGTTTTGCCAATAACCCAATTTTTTAATACTTGTTCATCCTTGGCGGATCACCTCTAGAGGCCAAACACTTGGGTGGCTGACATTGATCAAAGGAATGAATCACACCCGATAGATTCAAGTCGAACAAGAAAAGAATTTGAGTTAAACTCGTACTTGAGGAAGCTCATATCTTCAAGGATATGAATCTCATCTTTTTCTTTTCGTTTAATTAATAATTGCCCATAAAGGATGATCCGGGTATATAGTTTGTAAAATTTTAAAATTCTTATTTTTACGCTTGCGCTGCTATGTATGTAATTGTTGCATGCTTATGAATCTTACAAACCTAACAACATCTACATCTGGATGAGCCAATATACTTAAAAGTATGTTGGTACATATTTTGATCTTCACAAGACATCATATGAGCAAACATAATTATACAACTTTCTCAAATTCTATGTCATTATTTTTTTTAATTATTATTATTTGATTTAGGTGTTGTGATGTGACACTAGGGATGAGCAATTCGGTTATAACTGAACCAAATAGCTTATTCGGTTATAACCGAAAACTGAAATATTCTTAATTTCACTATCCGAACAAATAACCGAATTTAGAAATAACCGAAAATCGAATAACCGAATTAACCGTTCGATTATTTCGGTTAATAATCGAAAGTAATATCCATTTTATCAAACAAAAGACAACAACATGCAGCAGCACTCGCCACTCAATAGTCAACACCAATATGCAGCAGTAATACACAAAATGACTAAGGAGAAAGAATTTGAATTTGAAGCAATAACACCAATATATATGCAGCAGCACTCGCCCCTTTGTAGTGATGGCTTTGTGATTGAATTTGAAGTGAAGGAGAAAGAAAGGGTTATTTGTAATTCCATACTACTCAACCACGAATACATATAACATTATAGAATGAAGGTCTTTAAATTTTTTTTAATTAAAATACATATTCGGTTATTCGGGTAACCAAATATCACAATTTTAGTATCCATATTAAAACCCGAAAACAGAATTGTAAAACGATTATAATCGAATTGCAGAAAATAACCGAATAGCCGAAATAAATCGGTTAAAAAAATTCGGTTATGTTCGGTTATTTGATTTTATCCGTTTTTTGCTCAGTCCTATGTGACACTGTGTTTTGACTTAATTTATTGTATAACGAGAAAAAAAAACATTTAGTTATTTGTTTTCGATATTAGTCATAGTTTATAAATTTGACTCCACTAGTAAATTATTGAGATTGGTCCAATTTCCATGTCAAGAATATAAATATGGGAAATTATTTCACTCAAAATCAATTGACAATAAGAAGAGTTGACCCTAGTCATTATATATTAGACATACTTTCTCAAGATATTCAATATGAGACAATATATAGGGGAACATATGGGAACGAACCTTTTTAATCTTCTAAAGATTTCTACCAAAACTTATGACCTTGCATAATAAAATTAGAGAACTTTACCACTAAACTATCGGCTTTGGTTTAACATATACTCTAACATGCTACTCGTACAATAGTTTAAACTTTCTTCTAGTTATTATTAGGAGTTCACTACCCATGTACTTATCTTTAACTTTTTAGGTAAGGCATGATTGACCTACCTTTAAAATGAAGAATGAATCACCTAACAAAATTTTCTCAAGCTTCAAGTAAAGTTTTGGGATATATACAACATTTACAAACATATAAGTTATATATGTATCCAACCAAATCAAAAATCAGTTCATAAACCTTCAATTAGTTATCAGAATATCGAGTTCTTGCTTGTCAATATGTAAAGCAAAAGCAAGGCAAAATAGGCTACAAAAAGGGAAGAATGAAACTAGTGGTGTCTAAGAAAAGAATTGAATTATATAGATCATGCAAAATATGATGAAAAACCTAGGAAATAGTGGGCATCTTTCAATGGAAGAGCTGCATGATGATGAGGAGGTTACGAAGATAGCCATGGCTTCATTTCAAGCTAGAGAAGAAGAGATTGAGAGGAAGAAGATGGAGGTGAAGGAAAAAGTTGAGTATCAACTTGGCAAGGCTGAAGAAGAAACTAGGCGTTTGGCACAAGTTTGGGAAGTAAGTGAATACGATAAAGAAAAAAAAACATATATTATCCTAGTAATGCTACAATAGCAAAAGATAATTACAAAAAAAAAAAATCTAAAATGATGTGTCGGATTATAAATAGTTGATATTCCACCATATATGGGTGAGCTCAATAATTATAACCAATCACTATCATACACATCATTTTATATATCCAATCTTTTGCCACCAAAACATTATTAATATTATCCTAAATGCAATTATTTTTTATAGGTATTCTGAACCAATATAAAAACTTGAATGTGGGGTCGTATACAAAAAAAAATAGGGATAACAATTTTGTTAGTCCCTTAACTAATTCTTTTAACATCATTTCTTTTTTCTCTGTATTTTATTTTATTTTCTGATTACCCACAATTATACTGGATAAGAGTATAATTGTAATTCAACTCATCATTTCCTAAAAACTCATGATCATTAATTTATTAGCATTTTCGTTTATACTTTTCATAATTTGTTTCCGAACTTCCTGTTCCATTTTTTATAGATTCTTTTGAAAATAGTTGCACATTAGAAATAAGGAAAAAAAATTAAAGTTTTCGCGTGGGTCGGCTCTCTGTTACTATAAGCCCAAGCTAACCAAATGGTATATATAGGGATTCGAGTTTGCAGTTTGGATTGGGCTTGTGTTATTATTCGGCTCTGAGGGTACAAAAAAATGTTTTAATGAACAGGAAAAAACAAAAAAGAAATGGATAAGATATTTGACCATATTTTTGTCAAAGTTTTTCGTTTAAAAATTAACGAATTTGAACGAAGAACAAATAAGATAATAAAATCTTTTATAATACTGAAATACCCTACACATCACAAACACAATAAAATAAATATAAGGATATAATTGTAATCTGAATATAGAACTTCAGTTTTTTTTTTCCTTTTTATTTTTATTATCTCACTGACAACATGAAAGAAATTAAAACTTACAAGTTTTCTATTTGTTTTTTTCCACACAAAACATAGAAACATAGTGTTAAGGGGATCACTTTTGATTATTCTTTCTATTCCCTATCAGCCAAAATGGTAAAAGTTTTTAAAAAAAAATGGAGGTAGCATAATATCATTACATAATAACAATTTTTAAACTTACAAAATAACAAGTTTTTAATGTTCATTACATAATATATACATTTTGTTCATTTTTATTAGGAGCTAGAGGTGTTGGGAGATCCCATGAGAAAGGAAGTTGCCATTGTACGAAAGAGAATCGATATCACTAACCGTGACTTGAAATCACTTGGACAAAGCTGCCAAAAGAAGGTATTCATGTTCTTTGGATAATTTTTTCTCGATATTAAATTTCAGAAGACTAAAAGAGTATAATTTACTATTAAAAATATAGAGAAAAATAAAATGAAAACCTTAATTTAAAATTTTAAAAAAAGTCAACAAAAGAAATACAATTCTTATTTCTAGATGGAGATAGTGTTGGTGCCCATATAACGAAGCTGTGTAGTGTGGGTGCGGTGTGATAAAATACTTTTAAATGTAAAGTTTTTGATAAGTGTGATTTTATAAGAAAGTTAAAATAGTATTCGGTACATAACTATAAAAGTATTTTTAAAAATATTAATGACACATTTAAGGTAATTCAGTAACTGTGTAGTATTAGATTTTATCTTCTTTTAAAAATTAAAGGATAATTTGTACTTTGTGTTTTTGTCATTTCACTTAAAAGCACAATTTTTGTGTTTCTACTAAAAGTGCTTTTGAACCAATTTTTTACTCTATAAAAGTGTGTTCGGAGAGTCACCCAAACAAAATAAACTTTTTTTTATAATTAACAATGCTTTTAGCCCACCTAAAAACTATCCAAAACAAACACTTAATCAAATTAATTTTAAAATATATACTAATATATATGAAAAATTGGATTAAAGTATGTATGGGAGTGTTATAGAATGACACCCATCCTAAACTGAAACTAGACAAATTACTAAAAATTATGGATTAATGGGATTGATCACAGGAAAAGGAATATAAAGAAGCTTTGGAGGCGCTCCACGAGAAGAACAGTGAAAAAGCTCAACTTACTACTACATTAGTGGAGGTGAATCTCAAAATCCAAAGTTTTTAAATTTTAATTTAGGTAAAATTCAGACGACCATTAATTAAGATTTTGTCAAAATCTCACTTATGATATTTTTTTTTAAAAAATAAACACATAAACTCATACCAGCGAGATCAAGTAAAATTTTTAACTTTTCTTTTTTACTTTTAAATCGTGAACGTATGTGATGTTTCAAATATTTATACAGTAATTTTTAAAATACGTAAAACATAATGAGAAATGGTAAAACATAATGAGAAATGGTCATCTCGAATGAAAAGATTAATAGTTTTACTTTTAGTCTCACAATTACATAGATTTATTTCTCTATTTAAACAATAGGTGATTCGTGATCGTGTGGAGTTTTATCAAAATTACATATGATCATTTAAATTTACCCCTATAATTTTTTCACGTGTTTAAATAGGTATATAATATTTCGTAACATGCTTGCTATTTATGTCATCCAACAAAAAAATAGTACTCAATATGGGTCGAGAGTAGACACATTTACATTGAAAATATTTAAATCCAAGTATACTATTTCTTTTTTCGGTAATTAAGTACATACTATTTTATGTCTCTATTCTGAAGGATATTTTTGTGAGTTATTTTCATTTGCAATTTTGATATTTACATGGCTATCATTTTGTGCGTATGCTTTGTTTGTAGTTGGTGAAAGAAAGTGAGAGACTAAGAATGACCAAGCTGGAGGAGTTTATCAAGATCATAAATTCTACTACTAATTAATTAACTAGCTGTATGTGGCTAATGTTTTATACTGAAAGTCTTGTTTTTTTTTTCTCCCTTGTGAGTGAATTTTATGTGCTTTTGGCGTATGGTTTGCTTATTTTATGAGGCTTTTGTCATTAATTGGATTGATTTATCGAATAAAGTGGTATCTGATTGATAGATCAACAAAAAAATTAATTTAAAAAGAGTATTGTTATTTTATATAATAATAAATTTATGTTGATATAAATATCGACACATGTACATATATTTGTACATACTAGTTGATAATTCGTATAATGCACGGACTAGTTTGAATAATGAATTTAATACTTTGCTGAATTCAATCAATATTAGAGAAAAAAAATTAAAAAGAGATACATGTCTTGAACATTTATTAGTAAACTGACTATCACATTTCGTCTTTAATGTAAAAGAAAATTCAGTTTTAAAATAATTATGTCTTTTTCTTCTTTTGTAAAAATACACCATCATATTCAGGTGAACTCTCAGCATCACTGACACCATTGGTCAACTATTGCAGCTGTGAAAAGAGATCAGACAACAGTCCATTCCTCAAAACAATCGTACTAGTTAAACTTACATAACAATTAGTGTATTTAAGGAAGTAGCATTATTAATCAGCAAAAGGCATATCATGTATGTTATAGCCAATTAATGAAGCCCCCCATATCATACTCAATTCTAAAATGTAAAACTAATTCTTGTCGTAAATGACAAAACCAATAATCAAGCAACTTAAGCTTGAACTCTCAGTCACTAAAGCATCCACATTTTACACAGAATGCTAGCACAACACTGCATATAACAATATAATTAACATTAAACATCTAATTTAATTTTAAAATAGAAGCAACCAACAAATCAACTATGCATTTTTGTCTGCAACTAATCCAAGATAAACCTTTTGCAAGATTTTTAAGTCAGAAAGATCAATCTATTTCCATCTTGACCACCATTGAGTTTCTTGAAGGCGCTCTCACCATCATTCCCAGGCCCACTATGTTTGGTGGTGTGAGGCTGGTTTGATTTGATTTCATAAGGAAAATCTCTCTTCTGGAGATTCAGTTTTGTTAACATGCAGTTTGATTAGCCATAAACTTGGAGTAATTTATTGCCTAACCTTCACTCTCTTGTAAGTTTATACAACGATAGCTGAAGGTTCATTTAATCACTGAACCTCTCTTGTTTGGAACGTATAACTGGTCATATGGCAATGACTGCAACCACCTAATGACTGTAAATTGAGAGCATAAATTGATGAGTTTTTGAAAAGAACTCCCACTCACACAATGAGGAGTCTAACATACCTTTTTAGTTTACATGAATTAATGTGAGTGTCATTAATTATAATGATTCCATACATCAATGTGTTCTACTCCATAAATAGATTAAACTAAGTATTTGGAAGCTAAAATCCATAGATTAATGAATGAGATATTAACTCTCAAAAATCACATTTGGAAATTATAAATGATAATAAATACATGTGGAAAAAAGCCAAGTCTCACATCGGTTAAGAAATAAAATTTTAATGTGTTTATATACAAGAAAATTGCTCTTGGGTTTGGGCCTCAAAGGGCACCCCACTTTTGT
This sequence comes from Panax stipuleanatus, assembly GCA_020205555.1. Classification (NCBI taxonomy): domain Eukaryota; kingdom Viridiplantae; phylum Streptophyta; class Magnoliopsida; order Apiales; family Araliaceae; genus Panax; species Panax stipuleanatus. The sequence continues at coordinate 130,810,601 of CM035115.1, read as the reverse complement.
GGAAGGGAGATGACCTAGTCAAAGCTTGGTTTGAACCCACACGCGCGCCGCCGCTGCCGACCGGCCGGCCTGGCCGGGCTCGGGCTCGGGCTCGTGGGTCTGGGTCCTTGTATATAACTTTTTAGACAAATCTTATTTAATTTTTTTTAGTTATATTATCAAAACTGTGTCGTTTTGATAAATATTATTTATTATCAAAATTATGTCGTTTTGAGAAGCGGTATCTGCTGAAAAGGGTATCAGTCTGAATGAACGCCCCAAAACTACGTCGTTTTGTCGTGTCTTTTCTGTTAAGCCTAAAACTACGTAGTTTTGGTTTTTCTAAGGCTAAAACTACATCGTTTTATGGGTTTGAATAGACGCTTCCATTCTGCAAAGGATCGAAACTGCATCGTTTTGACCAAAGGATGCCATGTCATGCCTTTTCAGAAGCATCCCATGACTTTTCAAGGGCTAAGTGCCCCTCCAAAGGGTCACCAACCCCTCCTATAAATAGATAGGGGGCAACCCATGAAATTCACTCATTCACAAGAAATTAAGCATTATAAGTCATTCTTTTCCTCAGTTTTTCATAGTTATTTTGAGAGAGAGTTAGAGCATTTATTTTTGGTACGTAGAGTATACTATTTGGAATGCTACTATGGCATAGGTTGTCATTGTATCCTTAGAGACAAGTACTATAAAACTTTAAGCACCATAGGAGGGCATAATTATCTTAAGGACATAGTACCAAGTACTAGCCTTGACAAGTTTATTCTGCAGTTTGGTAACTTGAGATAAGTTTATATATATATATATATATATAATTTCTATTTTATTTTTCCTAACAATCTTAAGACAATTATAATATATATATATATATATATATATATATATATATATATATTTGCAATAAATATGGCTACCAGTTCGTTACCTATAATTGGTTCTTCTTCTTCTACACCTTCTATACCAAACGTTCTTGTGAACCATGGTGAAAAACCAAAAAAGTTCAAAGGAACATAATTCAAAAGGTGGCAACAAAAGATGTTGATTTATCTTACTACTTTGAACTTGGCAAAGTTTCTTCATGAAGATCTCCCTATGCTCAAAGAAAATGAAACAGATAGGCAGGTTATTACCGCAATAGATGCATGGAAACATGCAGAATTTTTGTGCCGAAATTACATCCTTAATGGATTGGACAACACATTATATAATATGTATAGTTCTCTTAAAACAGCAAGAGAATTATGGGATTCCTTGGATAAAAAGTACAAAACAGAAGATGCTGGCACGAAGAAGTTCATAGTTGGTAGGTTTTTGGACTACAAGATGGTGGATTTCATGGCGGTCATCAACCAAGTCCAAGAATTACAAGTAATCCTGCATAAAATACATGCAGAATGTATGTCCTTAAGTGAATCTTTCCAAGTTGCTGCTATTATTGAAAAATAACCTCTAATGTGGAAAGGTTTTAAGAATTATCTCAGGAATAAACGCACAGAGGTGAAACTTGAAGTCTTAATCGTAAGATTAAGGATAGAAGAGGATAATCGTGCTTCTGAGAAGAAATCAGGAAGGACTTTTGTGGAATATAAAGCCAACGTGGTGGAACAAAGTCCAAAGTCTAAAAAGAGAAAGTTCTTCGACAATGGGCCTTAATAGGGAGCAAATAAAAAGTTCCAAGGCAAATGCTAAATTTCTGACAAATCCGGACATAGGATAAAGGATTGTCGAAAACGCAAAGACCAGAACAAGAAGTCTGCACAAGCCAATGTAACAGAAGTGGATGGTCTTCTTCAAGATGTTTCTGAAATAAAACTTTCAGCGATTATTTCAGAAGTAAACATGGTTGAGAATCCAATGGAACGGTGGGTAGAAACTGGAGCAACCCGCCATGTGTGTTCTAACAAGAAGATGTTCTCCACATATCAAGAAATTGAGAATAGAGAACAATTATACATGGGAAACTCTTCATCATCTAAGGTTGTTGGACAAGGAAAAGTAGTTCTGAAGATGACATATGACAAAGAACTCACCCTCAACAACATGCTCCATGTGCCTGATATTAGGAAGAATTTAGTGTCAGGATCCCTTCTTAGTCAAAAGGGATTTAAATTGGTCTTTGTATCGGACAAGTTTGTCTTAACTAAAAATGGAATGTATGTGGGGAAGGGTTATATAAGCAATGGGCACTTCAAAATGAATGTAATGACTATTTGATAAGTGGTTTTATTACCACTTATTCGGATAGTAACCAGCTTGTTTCGTTACTTAAACTCGAGTAATCCCGTGTTTTTAATATGTTTTTCCTTTGTTTTGTGATTTTTAGGTTTAAGAACTCCTTTAGTGCACATTAAGCTTAAAAGGGCAAAATAACGCGTTTATGGAGCAATGCACAGAAAGTGGCTTAAGGCATGAAGATGGCATGTATAAAGAGGCTATAGAGCGGGATGCCACGAGGCCAACACGATGCAAAGTGCTGAAAAGAGATTGATTGATGGCATGATAAGGCAAGGCGTGAAGTCAAGCGGCTTAATGAGGTTGTGATGAGGCAAATAAGTTAAAAAGGATACAAGATGGCAAGACGGCGCAAGAAGCCAAGTGCAGCAGCAAACAGCCCTACACTAGCAACATTGCAGGTGTCGCGCGGCCGCGCCCGCATTACAAGGCCAGCCCGTGCACCCACGCCCATCCTCAAAGCAGAGGCCAGTTTTTCCTTCCCGCGCGGCCGCGCCCTCCTCAAGCCTAATACTCGCGCGGCCGTGCCAGCCCAATTTTGACCCAGAGTTGACTTGCACTTAAAATTTTCTGCAGAAACATTACATAAGGGCTTAAGCCCTCATTTTTGGCCGACACTCTCCCCCTTGGGAGCTAAAACCCTAGCCCTAATTCCTCTTTCCCTTCTCTTTTCCTTTCTTGTTTGTTAGATTAGGAGTAGATTAGAGAGTAGATTAGGTTTAATTAATTAGTTAGATTCTAGGGTTAGATTAGTTTGTGAAGATTGAAGCAAGGGTTGAGCATCAAAGATCCAAACAAGGAGGAAGACTCAAGATTTGCAATTTCTATCTTTTAACTCTCCTTGTATTAAATTTATATTTGGATAATGTTTATGAACCTTGTGGATAATATAGTTGGGTTGTCTATGCCTTAATTTATATTTTGAGGTTCTAATGGAACCTAATGAGTAGTTGATTGTTGGTTTCTCTTCCATGATGGTCTTATTTGATTGCTATGTGCTTGTCTATTGCGATGTATGCTTGAATTGCTTAATTGATTAGCTACCAATTACTGTGATAACCTATATGGGATTGCAAAATGAAATGTAGGTTTAGATCGAATCGCAATAGTGGGCGATTGTATGTTCACATGGCGTTGGATGTATGATTTGTGCTTAGGATAGAAATATACCGAAGCGCCGCTCATAGTCAATAGAGAACTTGACCTTAAACCCTATTTATTTGTAAATCACATAGGAATATAGTGGTTTAGGTAATGTGGGTGTCCACGTGCGTCTATCACCTGTGGATTGCACGTGGTATGGTTTAGGTACATTGAAAGGTGGCCTCCTCTTACTCTCGTGTTCTCGGTTAACACTTATAATGATTAATTTGACCTAATTGGAAGTGAATCGACTTAGACGAATCATTAGGGAAAATTGGAATCTCTTATCTTCATTATCTAATTCTACCTTAGGATCCTTTAGTTTAACTTTCATTCCTCGCCTAGTTTAAAAGTAGTTTTAATAATTCATTCTCTCTACCACCCGTTTAAATAAGTCTGAAATGATTATGTGCTAGTGCTTTGGCGACCTTTTATCCATTAATTTCTCGTGGGAACGATATCTTTACTTACTCTTTATTACTCGTTGGCCACGTATACTTGCGCGTTAATTGTGTCATCTAATCGGACCAACACTATTGTATCTTCCAATATTAATAAAATTGCATCTTTTGCTTATATGATTGAGTCATCTAATTTATGGCATGGTAGACTAGGACATGTTAATTATAATACTATACGTAGATTAATTAATATAGAATGTTTGCCAAAATGTGAGATTAACTCTAATCATAAATGTGAAGTTTGCGTTGAGGCAAAACTTCAAAAATCTTCCTTTAAATCAACTGAAAGAAGTACAGAACCTCTTGAATTGATACATATTGATATTTGTGATTTAAAGTATATACAAACAAGAGGAGGAAATACTTTATTACTTTTATAGATGATTGTATAAGATATTGTTATGTTTACTTATTGAGAAGTAAAGATGAGGCTTCGAAAATGTTTATACATTACAAAAATGAGGTTGAGAATCAACTTGATAAAAAGATCAAGACAGTTAGAAGTGAAGAGGTGGGAAATATGAATTTTCTTTTGTTGAAATTTATTCACAACATGGTATAATACACTAAACAATTGGACCTTATTCACCACAACAGAATGGTGTTGCAGAAAAAAAGAATAGAACTTTGAAAGAAATGATGAATGCATTATTATTAAGTTCTGGGCTACCTCAGAATTTGTGGGGGGAAGCAATTCTTTTAGCAAATTATATTCTCAGCCGAATACCTCAAAAGAAGTCAAATGTTTCACCTTATGAATTATGGAAATGACGTAAGCCGTCTTATTAACACTTAAAAGTGTGGGGGTGTTTAGCAAAAGTAATGATTCTTCCACCCAAAAAGGTGAAAGTAGGACCGAAAATAATAGATTGTATATTCATTGGTTATGCTAATAATAGCAGTGCATATAGATTTTTGGTTAATAAATCAAAAATAGAGGAAATATATGAAAATAGTATTATTGAGTCAAAAGATGTTGAATTCTTTGAAAAAATATTTTCTAATAAAAAAAACAAGAGTCAAGTTCTAATGAACAAGAAACAAGTTCAAACAAAAGAACTTGTGACACTATTAATGATAGTGATCATGAATTAGAAGATATTGATGAACCTAGACGTAGTAAACGTGCTAGAACATCAAAATCTTATGGTCCAGATTTGCTAACTTATTTGTTAGAAAATGAGTCTCAAACTTATAAAGAAGCAGTATCGAGTCCTGAAGCTCCATATTGGAAAGATGCTAAAAATAGTGAAGTAGAATTCATTCCGCACAATCATACGTGGGGATTAGCAGATCTCCTGCCAGACTCTTAACCTCTTGGATATAAGTGGATATTCAAGAAGTAAATGAAAGTAGATGAATCCATAGATAAATATAAAGCAAGACTTGTAATCAAAGGATACAAGCAAAAGGAGGGTTTAGATTATTTTAATACTTATTCTCCTGTGACAAGGATATCCTCAATTAGGATGTTAATAGTCAATGCAGCTATATATAATTTAGAGATACATCAAATGGATGTAAAAACAGCTTTCTTGAATGGAGATTTAGAAGAAAAAATCTACATGGAACAACCAAAACGATTTATTATTCCAGGACAAGAAAAGAAAGTAGGTCGACTTGTGAAATCCTTTTATGGATTAAAATAAGCACCTAAACTATGGTAAGAAAAATTTGACAATGCAATGTTGTCAAATGGTTTCAAAATAAATGATGTGACAAATGTGTGTATGTCAAAGACACTGAAAAAGGGTATGTTATTATTTGTCTTTATGTAGATGATATGCTCATTATGGGTAGTAATAATGAAATTATTTAAACTACTAAAAAAATGTTAAATAATACATTTGACATGAAAAACACGGGTGTTGCTGATGTAATATTAGGAATTAAAATTTCTAAAACATCGGATAGGTTAGTGTTATCACAATCACACTATATTGAG